>CM066334.1:31360616-32782641 GCA_033807585.1 Hydrophis major
CTGGACAAGGTGTAGGGATATGAATTTTCTATTCAAATTTGACTCATTTTGAAAGGAAGTGGAAGAACCGTGGCAATTTCTCTCTGGCCTAAAGAATGTTTTAATCTGAATATCTGAATTCAAACTGACATTCAAGATGTTTTCCAAGTTTCTCTTTGACCCAATGTTTCCACGTTGCTTTTGATCTCGCCTGAATGCTCTCATACTCACTGATGAAATTATTGTTAATTGCTTGTTTGAATTTCGCATTTGTTCCATGTTAACCTTTCTGCCTCAAAACTGGCCCAATTTAAATGTCAAGCATTACACAGATATATGTGATTTGTTTGAATCCAAGTCTTCCTTAATTACATATAGGAGAATTTGATTTTTTTTTTTTTTTTTTAAAAAAGAAGGCATCTCCCAATCAAAGGAATTTAACCATTCCTAAACCCCACAAGTCTGTTCCCCATAACTTCCATCTTGTGTGGGTATTTCTTCTGGTGAACATGCCTAGAAAAATAGATATATTTTTAATATGCACAAGGGGAAATTTTTTAAAGAGGTCACATAACTATAGGAAGCATCAGCAGCCTCTAAGTGCCTCTTTTGTGCTAAATAAACAAACCCTGCCTTGGAAGATCTAATGAGGCGTTACCCACAGCAAAAAGATTGTTTTCCTCGCTTCAGTTGAGGATAGCCAGAATTCAGGGAATTTTATCTAATAGTTGGGAAAAACTCGTCATTTCTGTCATCATAAACTAGAATCTGATAATAAATATCTCAGGAGGAGAATTCCTTCCTTAAAAAAATTTTTTTCCGTGACTTGTACAGTAATATTTCTTTGTAAAATGCTGGTTTTATTGGCTTACCTGCGTTTTGTTGTTATGGACAGTTCCATGCTATTTTGTTAGATACTGTGGCTTTATAAACACTAATAAGGGGTTTTATCAAAGTCAACTATCCAAAACCTTAGCCTAGGTCCATCTATTAAGCAGTGGAGCCCTGAAATTTAGGAAGTTTCAGCTCCAGCACATATGGAGGATACCAAATCATGGGCAGTGGCTTTAGTCCTGGACAAGCGTTGAAGCATGTTCATAGGTTCTATCTTCTCCATTCTGGCCTTACCTGTCCAGAGTGATCAAAAAGAGTGACCTACACTTAAAGGAAGGGTGTGCTTGAGGCAGATGAAACATCTGTTGCTCCCTGATAGTCTTCTTCCAGCCCATGAGAGATAAAGGTAAAGATTCCCCTTGCACATATGTGCTAGTTGTTTCTGGCTCTAGGGAGCGGTGCTCATCTCTGCTACAAAGCCAAAGACGGTCATGTGGCCGGCATGACTAAATGCCGAAGGTGCACAGAATGCTGTTCCCTTCCCACTAAAGTGGTCCCTATTTTTCTATTTGCATTTTTACATGCTTTTGAACTGCTAGGTTGGAGGATCTGGGACGAGAAACGGGAGCTCACTTAGTTATGCAGTGCTAGGGATTTGAACCGCTGAACTTGCTAACCTTTCTGATGGACAAGCTCAGCATCTTAGCCACTGAGCCACTGCATCCAGCCCATGATAGCAGCATGCATATCATCAAGAAGGCCATCTTGGTAGCCAAATTCTAGGCCCGATTCTGTGGTACCAAAATGGCTCTGGGCACACAGATACCATTTCAGAGAGAGCTGCACACCTGAAGTTCAAAGAAACAGGTGAATGGGTCAAGACTGTTGCATGGGGAAGTTGTGCCTCAACATCCCACACAACCCATTGCATCATCTAAAACAGGGGAGTCAAACTTAAGATCTGGCCCATGGGGTGCTTAGATTTGGCCTGCGGGCCACTGTGGAAACACGGAAGGACCGATCCATGGTGCCTCTGCCAGCGAAAATGGAGCTCAGGAACACTGCCCTCCCGAGCTCTGTTTTCGCTGGCAGAGTGTTGCAGGAGGCCATCCTAGCCAAAAACAGAGCTCGGGAGCCCATTTTTGCTGGCAGGGCACTTGGACCACCAAAGGCACCCTCAACATAAGTGACGTTGAACTAGCCATGCCCATCCTGGCCACACCATCCTGATCCCGCAAGGTCAACCCTGATGCGACCCTCAATGAAATCAAGTTTGACACCCCTGATCTAAAGCATCAGGCTTGTGCATCTAAGATAGTTTTATCTCTTTCACTTATCAAGAAGGGATCTTCTTCAGCAGGGTGTCCACTGCAGCCCACATGTAGTGCTAGTTGGCTTTTTCACCAGCTGGACCAATCTATTGCTTTGAAGCCAGTGAGTTAATGCCCAAAGGCTGACCTAAATGTGGTGAAAATACACTTGGTGTTTCCTGTGCTTGTAGATCAGGAGGCAGAATTTAGATCCTACTCATTTTCAGTTGAAGAAATGAATTGTTGCTTAGTCTAGGGAGGTGCTACTTAAATCCCATTGAAATTAATATCTTTTTTTTATTGGGATAATCCAGTCCAGAAGAATCTTTCGGAGCACAGTTAAACTAGCCCAAAAGGATGGGAGATGTAAAAGGTCTCTTTTGAACTAAACATTCTGTGGAATTTGCAGCAGAGACAGCAAAAGATGTTAGTCAAAAGTGTGCTGTGAGAGAAGAAAGAGCAAATTAAAGCAAAGGATCACTGTTTATTCAGAGTATTGTCAATATTGACATGGAGAAAAAGGGACTTATGACCAGTCCTTGCATTTATGCTGCAACATTCTTGTGGGCATGCAATTGTGATCCAAACACTTGGAAACGGGTTCATATTGACCAGGGTTACACCATCCTGGAAACATGGGGTCATCATTTGTAGCCTTCCCAGCCAGTTTCCAACAAGCAAAGCCTATGGAGAAACTGACAGGGAATGTGATGTTTCGCTCAATGACTGCTCCGCTTAATGATATGTTTTCAGGTCTTAATTATGGGTCGTAACTTAAAAACTACCTGTGTCACATTGAAGGGAAACCAACATTTATCAGTTGGAGTCCTATTAAAAGAGGTGGGAGACTACCTGGCTGCTTTAGTCAGTTCCACTCTTTGTGAGACCTGGGATTTTATTGTAAGCTGGCATTCACTTGTCTCTCTCCTCTTTCAGAAACTGCTACTACCAAGGTAACAAATCAAACAAAGAAAATCCCAACAAGCTCTAAAAGATGGACTTGAAGCAATTTCCATTAGCTTTTGTTCTGAACCAAGGTTAAATTCTGAATAGAAACTATAATCCAATCAATCAGTTTATTACAGCCATAAGACCAGATACCATAAAATATCTAATAGGAGAACTATGGCATAAAAGTAAAGGTTTACGCTGTCTAGTCATGTCTGACTCTAGGGGAGTGGCCCCCAACCTTTTGGACACCAGGGACCAGTTCCATGGAGAGAGGTTTTTCCATGGATCTGAGGAGGTGAGGTTTTGTGTGCTTCCTGCATCCCATGGGTAGGGATTTGCTTGTTTGCATGCCCTAGTTTGTGGCATGTCACGAACCAGGTGTTGGGGATCTCTGCTCTAAGGGACAGTGCTCACATCCATTTCCTAGTTGAAGGAGCCAACATTGTCCAAAGATGCTTCCATGGCCAACATGACTATATACTGAGGTGCACAGAACACTGTTTTCTTCCCATGAGAGTGGTACCTATTTATCTACTCGTATTTGCATGCTTTCAAAGGTGTTCAGGAGCTGGAGTAAGTAACAGGAACTTGCCCTGTCATGCAGCACTTAGGTCTCAAACCTGGGCTGTCAGCTTCCAGCTTACAACTTCCAGCTGACAAGCTCAATGCCTTTAGCCGCTGAGCCATCGCACCCCAGAACTATGACATATATCCTTATAACAGAAAAACAAGAGGTATAACTGCATAAAAACTATACTATAAGAAGCAATTAGTATCCAAGCTTAATTCATGGTATGGTGCATTGTACAAAAGGTAGCACAGAATTGGCAAATTAGAAATTATGCAGAGAAAGTGGAAAGGTTCTTATATTCTGCTCTGTTGCATCCCATAATTGAGCACTCTTATTTTTATTAAATGGTGATATTTTATTCGCAGCAGCTAGGTACAAATTGTAATGACCAGCTAATGCTGGAACCAAGCAGATCCATGTATGTTTAGCATGCTGCAGGAATCTAGCTATCCTGAACCCTGTCTTGGCTTGTCCACAAATGTGAAGTGACCCTCACCAACTCTATGTCATTGTGTTCACACAAAAACATGTGCCCGTTCTTCCAAACAGTGTGGTTGTTGGCCACCCAAAGGCTGCCATCCTAGTTTTAGCCTGAGAAGAAACTATCAAAAGAGATATGATTATGATCTTAAAACATCCATGAGTGCCTTCTTTAATGAGGATAAAAATCCAGCTCAGTTCTGTTCAGTGGTGAGATTCAAACAAATTTTACTACAGGTTCTGTGGGCGTGGCTTGGTGGGCATGGCAGGAGAAGGATACTGCAAAATCTCCATTCTCCATTCCCTCCCCACTCCAGGGGAAAGTTACTACAAAATCCTCATTCCCTCCCAACCCCACTAACCTGCTTTCCAGCTCCATTCTCCTGTGCAGGACCACAAAAGGAGACCCAGCCGATCAGCTGGGACTCAGGAGGTAGAGAATGGATGGGGTAGAGCCAGTCAGAGGTGGTATTTGCCGGTTTCCCCGAACTATTCCAAATTTCTGCTACCGATTCTCCAGAACTGCTCAGAACCTGCTGAATACCACCTCTAGTTCTGTTGCTCAAAAGGACAGAAATGCAGAGAATTTTTTTACACAATTTTCAAACAGCATGGGCAGTTTGGCAATAGAACAGACTTCCGCTGTACCAAAACCAGTCAGCAGTCTTTCATCGGATGTATGTAAGCAAAGCTGGACAGCCACGTGAGAGAGATGCTTTGATTATATTCCAGATCATCTTTAATTGTCCCTGAAATCCCTCCAACTCTAAAATTCCAGTCAATTTTATCTGGAAAGACCAACTGGTCAGAACAAATATGGCAGCTTTTCAACCCACTGCCAAAACGGGATAAATTTGCCAGCTTTTTTTGCTTCTCAACTCTCAGTAGAGTATATTTAAAAGAAGTTCATTTATTATATGTGAAATAATTACCGTACAAAGTCTAATTAGTGCAAAATATATTTTTCTGAGATGTTCAAAGAAGTAAGTTTTAGTTGTTCCATACACATTATAAAACTGATCCAGGTTACCATGGGCAGATAATCAGTTGATTTTTGTCCTGGCTGAATATTTTTGGGACTAAAGTTCCGCCCATTCTTAATATCATGTGATCCTGAATCTGCTATTCTTGTGTGGCGTTTTTTTTTAGACAGAAGAAAATCCACTGGATGTCAGCCTTGGAAGCCATATTTTACTTGGAAGCTTTGAGGCTGCCACATTCAGTGCCTGGGAATTTGGGAGGGGGGATTTCATGGAAAGGTGGAAGATTAGATCCAACAACATTCTTTCTCAGAAAGTCAAGGACATGTTACCCTGCACCTGGAGGGGAGTGACTGGAGGAAAGTCTACAGTTGGGATGACATTTGATTGGGCCATGTGATGGACTGATGGGTGCAGGAGTTGGATGTTTGATTTTCTTTTGGGAAGGGAAAACCCAGAACTATCAAAATGGAACTTTGAGAAAATGCCTATCTCAGAGTTTATTGGCTTGGAGTTTGTTAGTTGGAACTCTGACACTGGAGAAAAGTGTACCGTTTTTTCCTTGCCTAAAGTCTGACATCAGTTCTCCAAGTAAAGTTGAGAAAGTTTTGGATCCTTTGAGAACTGGTCAAACCATAATGGCCCAACATTCAACCTCCTTGCAAAACAGTCTCTTGGGTTTCTGCCCTGCCCATGGTCTGCTGCCCATTATTTTTTATGCCAAAGATCTGCTGCTTGTCATACTAAGGGCTACATTTGGTTTTTGACCGTGGTGCTGGGAGAGACAGGCACTCTTCAAGATAGGGGCAAGGTGTTGACAGAGTCTAAATTTGTTTCAATCCAAATTTGTAAATGCGCTCCAGCTAGTATCATTATTCTCCATATATTTAATTACTTCTTCTCTTAAATTGCATTAATTTTTGCAATTCGGCAGCAGGTTTGAGACGGCCTTTAAGTAGGAAGAGAATAATTCATCCAACTGAATCTTTGTCTGCTTATTATCATTGGGATCACATTTTTGTCAGTGGTCTAAATGCTGGAACTTTCTCTGCAACTGCACAGATGGACCAGTAGCAGCTCCATCTGGATTTAGCTCATTCACCTTGAATGAAATGTTGGGCCTTTTTTGAGGTCATTTCTAACCAACCCCCTTTGGAATGTGAGTAAGGAGGATTGTGATAGGAGGAAAGCTGATAAAAACCCTCTCTGTGTACTTGATAAGAGGGAGAAAACTGGCCTTCCCATCTCCATTTTCAGCTAATGCCAATTTTGCAGTCTGTCCAAAAGGAACAAGTGACTTTGTGCATAAAAGTGATATAATTATTCTGTTGTTCTATTCTGTATTACAAAGGTAGGAGTGGCTCAGAAGAACAACAACTAACCTCTGTGGTTGATGAATTCTGCACGATAATAAACAGGCTCACAGATTGCCTGATATATTATAATCTTTTGGGGGGAACTCCCTTTTCCCCTCTGTATTTCATGTAAAAAGGAAGTGGAAAATCAGCCTATCATTTTGGCAATCAGGTTTTCCCCAGGGGGGAAAAAACAGAGAGAGAGAGAATATTTTTGAATTGGCTTCTACTAAATCAAAGCTTGTTTACCGATTAATTAACTTGACAAATATCCTGCCTTCCCCTGAAGTGAGCTGCATAATAGATCACCACTAATAACCCAAGAAAAATACAAGTTGGCATTTTATAAAGTTGGCACGATAACTTAAAATTCAGCTCTGTGCATGTGTTCCCGAAGGAAGATCCCTGACATCATAAACCTGTGAACATAAGTCAGTTGATGTCTCTGTGTCACCAACTATGCTCAAACAAATCAAATCATATTATGGTTCATCGTGAAGGCTATGTGGATCTCCCCATTTCAACCTCATCTACTAAGCGGAGCTAAGGTAAAGATAAAGGTTCCCCTGGCACATACCTGCAAGTCATTTCTGGCTCTAGGGGCTGGTGCTCACCTCCGTGACAAAGCCAAAGAAGAGCCAGCGCTGTCTGAAGACGTCTCCGTGGTCATGTGGCTGGCATGACTAAACACTGAAGGCGCACAGAATGCTGTTCCCTTCCCACCAAAGGGGTCCCTATTATTCCACATGCATTTTTACATGCTTTTGAACTGCTAGGTTGGAGAAGCTGGGACAAGGAACGGGAGCTGACTCCATTTTGCGGCACTGCCAAACTGCTGACCTTGCTGATCAACAAGCTGAGCATCTTACCCACTGAGCCACGACGAGTTACCATTGTATCGTTCTGTGTGTAAGGGAGCTTTCTCCTTGGTAATTGAGCACAGGCTTAAAGGACTTCATTTATAAGTGGGAAACCTCCATTTTGCAGAGGTTGTGGAAGTAGAATTGTTAACATTGTTCCCTACAGGTGATCCTTGACATAGGGCCAATATGTCAGCACAGAGTCCTAAGTTCCATAGCCACAAGTTACGTTTACACTGCAACTTCAAATGGATGTTAAGTGATCGATCATGAAGCAAGAACTGGCTTATTGGAGCCAAAAACATTCTGCTCTTCTATCTCAAAGGAAGTAGTCATGGTGATCAGATGGCATTTCTTAACCAGAAATGATAGGCTGACACAGGGCTTGTTAAAAAGAAATGAAATCTATCTCTTGCATGACTCTTTTCCATACGTCTCTATCTTCTAAATACTTGTATCCAATTTGTTTTATCTGGTATTGCTTCACACTTCAATTATTTTTATGTGAGAAATCAAAGCACATTACACACTCAGACATTAGGTTCAGTAATCAATAGCGCCTATGTCCAGCTCTTTATGAGTTTGCAATCTCCTGTTCTTGTCTTCGCAGCTGCCGAAGGGAGGCTAAGGAAGGAATGATCAGATTAAGTCTACTTAGAACTTTAATGACTCGGACAAGCGGAAAATTCAGGAGTTCAAAAGACTAAGCCAATATCCTATGTCTTGTATCACACTTCCTCTCATATTGAGGTAAGGAATATTTCTCTATATACTTTGCCTGGCGTTACTCTCAGAGTCAGTTCAATTTTTCACTTCAAATCAGATTGGGAACTTATTTTACTGTGAAGTGTTTTCAAGGTTTTCTTTTTAAAAAAAGCAAAATATAGTTGGAGAATTGCTGATCCTGTTTTCTGCAGGATCTGTACTATCCTTCCTTGATGTTGCAATTGGACTTCAGTTCTTGAGTAACACAGTGGTCCAGAGTTGAAGACATCATCTCTTACTCGGAAGGTTGAGAATTCAATCCTAGGCAGCAGCAGATGTTTCTCTATCAGGGAGCAAAGATAAAATATCTGCTGTAAACCCAGCACAGGTGTCAGGAAGGGCATCTGGTCAGTAAATGCTCAGTTCCATTCAGTCACCCTGACCCCACCCCAAAGCAAGGGATTACAGGGTGGTAAAAAGAAAAAGAAAAGGACTTTAGCTCTTGCTGGAAGCTATGCAGTTGACATCCATCACAATTCAATGCAAGATTTTGCGATTCTTGCAGTCCAGCTCATGATCAGCTTAAATTGAAGAGATGATAACACATTTGCTGGGCTTTTAAGGAAGCTGATGAAACAGCCTGATAAAATGGCAGCTGGACAATACATTCCCTTCCTCGGCGTGTCTTCTCTTGATTTCTCCAGCAATTCTCCAACTCTATTTTGATGCTCCGAAATAGCAATATTGGGATGGTTACATAGCTCAGTTTTTAAAATAAGTAAAAAAAATAGTGACAAACAGCTCGAGTCTTTCGTCCTCCCTTCTGGGCTCCTCCAAATAATTTGAAGTTCTACAAATTCCAGAATTCCCAGCAGCAATTTAACAGAATTCATTTTCTTGCCATCATTCCAAATGGGGGGAGGGAAAAGTTCATTTTTATCCCACTGAAAATAATGGTGCAGAAGAAATTCAGCTACAAATATCTTACCAAATCTCTGCATTCTTTTGAAAATCTGGTTCTAAGAAAGCTAAGCATGAATAGAAAATTTCCTGGCTTTAGGTTTTGAAAGGAAAAGTTTCAATAAACTGAAGAAGTTGGGTTAAAACCAATGCTTGCTTTTCTTTTGGAGGCCCTGAGATTTATTTCTAGTTCTGACTTTGGTGAGATACACTGGTATCTGTTCATTCTCCTTGGTTCTTCTACCATTTGACTTGGGTATTTATTTGTACTTTTCAAAAATAGATTTATATAATTATATTATTTTATGCAGCTTAGTTATATTGCTTCATCTTGAATCCTAGCCATAAGTTTATAAGATCAAAGACAGAGAATTAATATTTCCTAGGATTTGTGCTCTTTGTGTATGTGTGTGTGTGTGTGTCTGTGTATATCCATGTGTCTCTCTTTGTGTGCGCGAAGTACATGGGGGCTGGTGAGTAGTTCTCCACAGGAGCTGCATTTTTGTCCAAAGATAAATGAAAGGTTTCATAACAGGATTTCTTCTTATCAGAAAAATAAAAGGATTCCATTAATAAGTGCAAAATCTCCTGGTTTTTTTTCAAACACTGCTCGCTTACAGGAGGAGAAATGGACAGGAGTGAGGGAGAGTTAAACTTTCAGTTGCACCTATCTTGTGTATAAATAAGATAAGTTTGAAGAATGTATTCAGAAAAATAAAATAAGAGAAACAATCCAGGGACAGGAGAACGCATGAGAAAGAAATTCAAAATAACCCCTATAGCAATAAAGCAGCATTCTTATAATCCTTGCTGTCTCTTTCTTGATTTGGCCTATCTCAAAGAACCGACATTAATTCTATTTAATTTCTTTTTTGCATTCTATTTTAACTGTTTACCGATTATTTTTATGATTGTTTGCCTCTCAGAGCAGTGGCCCCCAACCTTTAGGGTATCAGGGACTGGTTCCGTGGAGATAAGTTTTTCCATGGATCAGAGGGGGCGTGGCTTCATCTACTGCCTGTATCCCATGGACGGGGCTTCACTTGTTTTCATGGCCCAATTTCTGGCATGCGGAGGCCCAGTGCCATCCACGGACTGAGGATTGGAGCCCCCTGTCTCCAATTTATATGGACAAATTGACTGGGTGGAAGGATGGATGGATGGTAGATAGTAGACAACTGGATAGCTAGAAAGCATGAGCATATGCTTTCCTATGTGCATAGACAGCACTTCCATTGGAACCACCAATGCTGCAAAGTGTCTATCCATGTACATCCCTATGGAGATAACTAGGAAGAATTTTCAAAGCCACCATTCAATCTTTGCAAAAAAAATTCTGAGATACGTTTTGTTCTGGCTAATGCATTTTGCAAAATGCTTCTTTCAAATGTCTCGTGCAACTTTACTGAATAAATCTGGGTAGGGTTTTTTGGGGGGTGGGGGAAAGGGGGTAATTTTGACACTTCCATTGGTAAAGTTAAGGTGGAGATTATGTTGTGGATAAAGTGAATCATGGTGATGAAAATGTGCTCATGAAAATGTACTATAAATGCCCAAGAACACTCATCAAAAGATGTGGATCCACTTTGCCTGAACTGCTGTTTCGCAAATGTTTTGGATGTCAGTTCACATCATTATCAGCCCACGTGGCTTCCAGTCACAAATATCAAGAGACAAGTAGGCTGAGGAAAACAATTCTACTTATTTTTATAAGGTAGAGTTACTGTATAATGTTTTTTTCCTGTTCTGTAGCCCAACCATGGCCGGAGATTCAAGGATCTTCATGAATCAAGATATGGAAATTGGTGTCACCCCCAGAGAGCAAAAGAAGATTCCCAAACAAGCCCGGGATGAAGTCCCAATTGCCACAGATCGAACGCGTCTTTTGGTAGCTGAAAACAAGAAACCACGCCAGAGGTACATGGAAAAAACGGGCAAGTGCAACGTTCATCATGGAAACGTCCAGGAAACCTACCGATATCTCAGTGATCTTTTTACCACTTTGGTGGATCTCAAGTGGCGCTTTAACCTGCTTGTGTTTACCATGGTTTACACCATCACTTGGTTGTTTTTTGGTTTTATTTGGTGGCTCATTGCCTACATCCGGGGAGATTTAGACCATGCGGAAGATGAAGACTGGATCCCTTGCGTTGACAACCTCAGCGGGTTTGTCTCTGCCTTTCTGTTTTCCATTGAGACAGAGACCACCATTGGTTATGGCCATAGGGTGATCACTGAGAAATGTCCTGAGGGCATCATATTGCTTTTGGTCCAAGCAATCCTGGGCTCCATAGTCAATGCTTTCATGGTGGGGTGCATGTTTGTGAAGATCAGTCAACCAAAGAAGAGGGCAGAGACTCTCATGTTCTCCTACAATGCTGTGATTTCAATCCGGGATGAGAAATTGTGTCTCATGTTTCGGGTTGGAGATCTAAGGAATTCCCACATTGTAGAAGCATCTATTCGAGCCAAGATGATTAAATCCAAACAGACCAAAGAAGGGGAATTCATCCCCTTGAACCAAACGGACATCAATGTGGGATTTGACACAGGGGATGACAGGCTGTTTTTGGTATCCCCACTCATCATTTCACATGAAATCAATGAGAAGAGTCCCTTTTGGGAGATGTCACGTGCCCGGCTGGAGAAGGAAGAGTTTGAAATTGTCGTCATTTTAGAAGGGATGGTGGAAGCAACAGGTAAGAGCTTCAGTCATTGGGACTGGTTTTCCTAAAAGTTAAAGGTGAAGATTTCCCCTGTCCAGTGGTGTCCAACTCTAGGGAGGCAGTGTTCATCTCTGTTTCCTAGCTGTGGTAGCCAGTGTTGTCCAAAGACCCTTCTGTGGTCATATGGCCAGCATGACGATATGTGTGTTTCATGGAATGCTTTTTGATAATGGGGATGTCAAATGTTCATATTCTGGTGATTGGGAGCGTGAGGATTCTGACAAATCCACCCCCATTCAAATCACATGTCTCTAGTCGCATCTCAGAGAAAAGAAAATTGGTTTATTGGAAGAGGCCATGTTGGTGTTGGCTGGATGCAGCAGATACTAAAATACATCATTCATTTCCCCCTTGACCCTGGTCTTCCACCCACCCCCTGGATGTATATTCTCCAATGGGACACATCCATCCCCAAGAGTCATCAATCATTCTCCAGTAATTTTTTTGCACTCCGGGTGATTATCTAGGCACTTAAGGAATGCCCTGTTTCCCCCCACTTCCTTTTTCTGGCAGCTAAAAAGACCAAAGGAGTATCTTTTTAGTTGACAGGGAGGCATCACAATAATGCATTAATAAACTAAAACACTATCTTTTTTTACCTTTATGGTCAATTATTGGCTTTGCAGAAGGCAGAACCTACCCCTCACTGATCTCCAAAACTAAACAGGGTGGGTTTTGGTTAATACCAGAGAATTTCCAGGCCTTGAGTTGGATGTGATCTGATTGGATGTGATGTTGTTCCATAGATGACAGTTTTTATATATGGTTGTTTCTTTTAACTGCTGAAGTTGTTTAGAGTCATCTTGGAGTTAATGTATTGTAATGGAAACTTTAAAATCTGACAACGCCTTTCTCTATTTCGATTCACAATCCAGGGGGGACTTGTTTTGAATTTGGTGTTTTCTTTTGTTTCTCAAACTGCTTTATACTTTCTTAGGACTGAGATATCTTTTTGTAATGGCTCCACATTTTTTTATCTATCTCTCCATGTCCTGTCTGCCTGCCTGCCTCTCTCTCTCTCTCTCTCTCTCATGTTTCTAGACCACCCATCTCTCTCATTCTCCTGGCATTAAAGCCAAATCCAAACCAGCCACACGTCAACCAAAATGAAAAGAATAGTAATATTGTGAACTTTAGGCAGGAAGCATGGCCAGATAATGTAATTCTACTTTATTGCATGAGTAGAATCTTGCATGTCTGAAAGTACAATTCTCCCACTGTCCTTTTATAGCTCAAGAAATTGGGGAGGGTCCTTTTTGAGACCCTTGCCCCACCATTATGGGTGAGGCTTTCCTTTATCTGACTATTCTCTAAGGAACACCTCATTGTCCCATCTCTTAAAAGTCTTTCCCACCTACCATCACAAATATTGAGACAGTTACTCTTGTGATTAGCTGGTCCGCTATTTATACTTCTTCACTGGATCTTCCCCCTCAAAATTTCTTGTTTTCAGGCTTTTTCAAGGACCAGCTCTTGCAAACCAAAAACACTCCTGTGCCATGCTCAATTCAATCAACCATGGCTTCAGCCAGTAATGGAAAGTGCTAATTGGAATGGACATTATCATTTGAGCATCCTCATTTCCTCATTTTGGGAAACACTAAACAGTTGTGGAGATATCTAACCTAGTTCTAGGTATTCATGATCCTAGACAGATAACTTATAATTTCATGCCAAGTAGGAATGGGTGAAGAACATTCTTTGTTGGCCATACATGCATTACCGAACTAAAATTTAATTTAATGAATTGGGCAGTCTACTGGTTAGTGAAGACCAACAATTTTTAGGATGAACTGGAAGATACATCTATTTGTGAGTAATGTAGAACCATCTCATGGTCATTATTTTAAACAGGATTCTAAATTAAATCAGCCATTTATTTAACAAAGGTGTTCATAACCAGCCCTTCAGAAAGATTATTTAGGTTAATGCTATGTCCAAAGCAATTACTTTAATTTCTTTAGAATTCTGGAATATTAATAAAACATTTGTCTGCTGATGACATTAATTGCAGATTGTATCTTTGAAATTTGCTGGAATCAGCTTGAGCTACCTGTCTTTCGTGATAAGTGATTAAACTCTGGACTCCTCTTAGCAGTCCTGACAGCTGCTTCTCCTTTTATTTGGTGAAACTGTTTCAATCTTGGTTTACTTCTGAGTGATTTTTAAAACCTTCATTTTTTGAAGTTTTTGGATAATTCCATGTCCAGGAATACAGAAAAGGTCAACCAGTAGTAGGTTTAACTTGGAAATTAGGTATTGTCTTGTTTCAAAAAAGAATGTTATATTATTTTCCTTGATTTGTAAATCTAATAAGCAATTCTCTAAAATGTTGTTGTTCCAGAATGAATAATAGCCAAGGAAGCAAGGTTGATTGGGTGACTTCTTTTACATTCTTCTCTTGGTCATCAAGACTTAAACCATGATTGGATGTCAATATTTTGATTTTTGCAGAAGTCTACTCAGGACAGCTTTGAATGCAGACAATAGTCCTGTGGAAATACCCCCATCTACCATTATATCAGTATGTCAGTCAGAAAGAAAACAATCTTAAATTAATCTTGGCGGATGCATTTGCTAATTTTGCTGTTCAGAATCAGCTTTCTCAAAATCTGCCCTTCATGTTTTTGAAGTGTATTTGGAAAGAAAACTTTCCAGGCTATTTAAATGAATGTATAATCATAAGGTGAACTAAAGCTGAAGTCTTATATAATTTACCCAGGAAAAAAATCACATTGGATTCACTGGGATTTACCTTGGAATGAAAATGGGTTTTTGCGTCGTGTTAAGTATTCTTAAGTCACTTACTGGATCATTTTTGTGTGCCAATTACTCCCTCTAAGAACTTCACACATGCTGTCTATCCCTTGAAGATCATGTTAGTGAGATGCTGGATTTGAATGTCAGCAGGCAGATGATCTGCCAAATATCTGACCATCCAAAGAATTCTTGGAGATTTCAGCGAAGGCAAATTTGCAAAGCTTTGTTGTGGAATATTTAAGTGGTCTCGAAATCTCTGTTCGTTTGGAATACGGACATCTTTTAACAAAGTCTGTGAAAGTGTATGTGTGTTGACATTTGTTGACTTCACTTGTCTTCGTGGTTTTCTGGGAAATAGAAAAGCCCCTTGCTACAAAGAAGGGTGGTGAAAAAGATATTATACAGGTAATCCTCTACTTCCAACAGTTGGTTTCGTGGTGGTTTAGTTGGTGACCATTAAAAGTTACAATGGCACTGAAAAAAGTGACATGATCACTTTTTGCACTTATATAACCGTTGCAGTATCCCCGTAGTTATGGGATCAACATTCGGATGCTTGGCAACTTGTTCATATTTATGACCGTCGCTGTGTCCCAAAGTCACGTGATCCCCTTTTGTGAACTTCTGACAAGCAAAGTCAATGGGGAGATTGCCAGATTCACTTAACAACCGGGTTAATAACTTATCATCTGTAGTGATTCGCTTGACAAGAAAGGTCACAAAATGGGACAAAACTCACTTAACAACAGAAACGTTGGGCTCGGTTGTGGTTCTGAAGTCGAGGACTACCTGTAAAAGCAAAACAACACACACGCACACACAAAGAGAGGCTGCGTGTGCCCTTTGTGTGCTCCCCTTTGTCTAAGTTATTTCCTCCAATTTGTCTGAGTTACATAATGAATGCATTAGCTGATTCAATTACATTAAAAAGTATAATTTTGGGCAGCTATTGTTTGCTGTTCTCCAAGCTTTCAGAACAGTCTCTGTTGACAATTGGCCACTCGTAGATTTATTGCTTTCAATTTTCAAATAATGGCCTTGGAACACAGACTTTTGGTAAGGGTTTTTAACTCCTTGGAGGGTTTCTTTGGATGGCAAAGGAAGGCAAACATTAATCAGTTTTATATTACAGCAAGGGCCTTACTATGAGTTTGCCTGTCTCTTGTCAAGTGCAAAGAATCAGGATCAAATGTTAGGTTCCAGCTGAGCTAATTTATTGTTCTTGCCTATACATGAGAATCTAGTCAAATAACAGTGCTCAATTGACGCTAAATAAGAATTAACCGAATTCAAGAGAGGCTGGACACAGACTGCTTTGTGGGAATGTAATGATTCTAGGCTGATTCCTCTCTTGCCTCCACCCCCAGCCTCTTTCTCTCCTTCACCTACACCTTTGATGTTATTATGTCAAGACTCATAGGCATATCTCCCCACCCCCCAATTCAGTCATGTCTGATCCTTGGTGACTGGACCCTGCAGTTTTCTTTGTAAGGATTTTCAGAAGTAGTTTGCCATTGACAAGAAGCAATAGATGGAAACTAAACAAGGAGAGAAGCAACCTAGAACTAAGGAGAAATTTCCTGACAGTGAGAACAATTAACCAGTGGAACAACTTGCCTCCAGAAATTGTGAATGCTCCAATACTGGAAGTTTTTAAGAAGTGGTTGGACAACCATTTCTTCTGAAGTGGTATAGGGTTTCCTGCCTAAGCAGAGGGTTGGATGAGAAAACCTCTAGGGTCCCTTCCAACTCTGTCATTCTATTCTAAGTTTGAGATGCAGTGGTAAAATGATTTGGTCCAAGGAAAGAAAGAAAGAAAGAAAGAAAGAAAGAAAGAAAGAAAGAAAGAAAGAAAGAAAGAAAGAAAGAAAGAAAGAAAGAAAGAAAGAAAGAAAGAAAGAAGGAGGGAGGGAGGGAGGGAGGCAGGGAGGAAGGAAGGAAGGAAGGAAGGAAGGAAGGAAGGAAGGAAGGAAGGAAGGAAGGAAGGAAGGAAGGAAGGAAGGAAAGGGAAATGTATATTATATTTTTCCATTGTAGTATCAGGGAAGGTTACTCTTTTAGTATTCCCTAGATCTACTAAATCTCTGTTTTTTTTTTATTCTCTCATACAGGAATGACTTGCCAGGCTCGGAGTTCCTACATGGACACAGAAGTGCTTTGGGGGCATCGTTTCACCCCTGTCCTTACCTTAGAGAAGGACTTTTATGAGGTTGACTACAACAGTTTTCATAGTACCTATGAAACCAATACACCTTCTTGCTGTGCCAAAGAACTGGCTGAGTCTTTCAAGGAAGGACGGCTTCTCAGCCACCTATCTACCACGAACCTCCTGAATGGAGAGGAAACCGAGGAAGCAGAAGAGGAGAAAGAACAGCAGGAAGGGATGGAGAAAGATGACAACAGGAATGAAGGCTTAGAGGCAATTGAACTGAATGGAAACAATGGAACAGCAGGCGAGATGAAGGAGAGCCTGTTTTTAAAACATTGAGTCTTGAGAATGATAGAAAACTCAGATTCCCTTGCCACCGAGGAGGCAGAAGAAGACATGGGACAACCAGAGGATAATGTTCTCACTCACATGGATATTATTGGATTGCGCTGTACCCCTCCATATAATTTGAGTTTCTCCAACTCCATTCTGGAGATTAACTATAAGGATTTTACTCACTGTTTTGAGAACACGTGAAAACTAACCAGCTTAAAGAGATATAATGGCACTGTAGATGATCACATATCTTGAAGCTCGTTGGCTTTTCTGTTTCTTGCAATCAAGGAAGGGGGGAAAAAAACCTCTTCTGCACATTTTTTAAAGGAGGAAGGGCGATTTGATGGAACAAATGTAGTTATGAGGTTTTCTTTTCCCCCTTCCTTGATTTATTAGAAATGCTAATTGATGAATAAAAAGAGGGAAAAGATAATGGGGGTTGGGAACAGGCCAAATTGTGTGTTGTATCTTTCTATGTGATGGGATATAGATGTGATTAGTTATCTTTGAGGGTTCTATCTACTGTGAATTCAGCTAAAATATGAAAGAATATCATTTAGTGGAGGAAAGGAACTCATTTTCTGAAGCCTTAGGAGTTTGGTTTGCCTGTTATGGTTTTTGTGAGAGTAGTTAAACAAGGACAATTCATATAGTAGCTTTAAATGAATAAGGAACTCAAGTGTCTTTTGGATTGTCTAAAGGACATTTTAAAGCAGGTTTGTTTTTTTACTTCTTAGATTTGTATCCTGCCTTAACCCCAGGTATTCAAGCTACCATCCATAATATGTCCTCCTTCAACAATTCCACAGAAATTTTCACCTACCTTCTGAGTTGCCTTATGAGAAACAGAGATCGGTTCCAAACTCACAAAAATCACTGAAGCTGGACTTGAACCACAAAATGAAGGTTTAAATGTTCGCATGAAGTCTAGTCTATCGAGTCTAGTTTTCAAGGTTTATATTTTATTATATTAAGTATAATGTCAACACGATTAAATATAATAAGGTTTAGGTTTATTCATCATATCTACAGTGCATTGGCTAGATTGTCACTGCATCCATAAGAGGAAGAGGGCAGTTGTCTTAGGAAAGCATAAGGTTGATATAAGACCTTTCCCCAATTAATCAATTTATTTTTGTATAATCAGACCTTAGCCAATTATTGGTGGCCCGATAGGAAAGATCTGAAATGATGGGAACTGGAAGACAAGAATAAAAAGGCGAAAGACCTGATCAGCAGCACACACCTTGCACCATCTGTTTCTCAAATGCTGTTTTAAAAAAATCTCCAACTGCACTGATGCAATTTCTTCCTTGCATTGTCAATACTCCCATGTGGCACATAGTCCTTTTACAGCAAAGACTTTGAAGTGGGGAGAACTTCCTTGCAGTTTCTTTGTAAAAAAATAATAAAGACTGAAGTGGACTTTGAATGAGCTTGTGTGTCTTAGCAAATTTGTCATACTGTCTGCAACATTCTTCTGGTGCCTCCTAGGATAGAGATATTGTGGCCTTTTCTCAAATCCCAGTATTCACATAATTCACATTATTATTTAGAGGCATCTAGTATCATATTTCCTTTGAACAAAATGACACCATCATTTCCAAACAAGACAGAACCGTATGGATAGACACGGCTGCAGAGGTGGTATTCAGCAGGTTCTGACCAGTTCTGGAAATTTTGAGTAGTACAACTGGAAAATACCATGCCCTGCCTCCATCTCTTCTCTGCCTTCTGAGTCCCAGCTGATCAGCAGGGTCATCTTTGGTTGCCCTGCACAGGAGAATGGAGCTGGAAAGCAGGTTAGTGGGGTGGGGAGGGAATGGGGATTTTGCAGTATCCTTCTCCTGCCACGCCTACCAAGTCACACCCATTAAGCCATGCCCACAGAACCAGTAGTAAAAAATTTTTGAATTCCACCACTGTGTGGCTGGTAGTTTTAGGAATAAGAGGCCGAGAAAGCTGAATGAAATTTCACCCACTAAGAACTTTCTCACACCCTTGAATGCGCTCCGCAATGAGTTTCCAGAAAATTCACAATACATATTTGTATCCATGTTTTGATTCTGAATGTGACTGCTAAGTGTGCCATCAAGAATAAAGAGAAGCAGACTGTGTTCATCCAGATGCAGCTTGTATATTCACACATTTATTTCCCCTTTTTCTTCCCACCCTTCTGTTTTCACCTTGTCATATTGCTCTCAGTCTGCTCCAATTAAATGCCGTTGTTTTTCTCTTCCTTTGTTTGATGTTCAACCCACACAAATGGAATCCAGAATCTGTCTGGAATCTTGAAGTGACTGCAGATAGTCGGTGAAAGGGAATATTATTAAACGTTCTGTGAAAAAATCTCTGGCAGAACTGACTCTCATTTGTTCCTACATATTTTTTTTTCCTCTTGCAAAGATTATTGCTTTGGAGCGGAGGGGATATGACATGAAACCTGGCCATTATGATAAAGTATGGTCCTAGCATAGCATTAGTTACAGAAGCCCCAAGGTGCTTCCTGGTTGAAAGGATTAGCCAGTGGCATCACTGTTGACCATCTGGGAACTCCTTTCAGATCCCTAGCAGGAGCTGGAGTGAGGGATGGGACCTCAACCCTGCCCTATGGCAGCACTTCGGTCTTGAACATGGGCTGCATGTCAACCTAGCATCCTATCACATGAGCCACTGTAAGCCTCAGCACTATCCTAAAAACGCTTAATTCCCTGTGAGTTTCATAAGACTTTGGCATAGGGATATTCTCAGCCTTATTTCAGTCTCCTCCAAACTTGTGTCCTATGATGCTTTGGTCTACAATTTGATAATCTCCTGGTAACATGGATTGTATGAACCTATAACAAGGGCATCAGTGCCATTCACAGCTATTTTTGAAATACTGTTGGGGTACATGTGTCTGTGAACTTTCTCAAATCCAAAATGCAAATCACAGTTAACATTGTTTCTTTTTTTTTTTTTTTTGTATTTCCACTCCCCTGCACAACCCCTCCTCAACAATATATAGAATTAAATAATTTAAAACAGAGGTCTCCAACCTTGGCAATTTTAAGACTTGTGGCTTTCAACTCTCACTGGCTTCAGTTGTCTTTTTTCCTCTAGCTAACCCTGTCTGTCATAATTTACAACGTTGGGGATAAGCTCATCTCCTACAGAACCACCCAGAGCAGAATGTTATCAGCATTCAACTGATGGTGTCATCAGGTTTTAAATTTTTTACAACAGCCTTCCTGATGTTTTGAGATACTGAAACTTTCATTTCAAGATGCGAAGATTTTAAGTCTTTGCATTGGGCGGCACTGAAAAATGGTTCAACCAGCTTCATACTTATGCCTTTTTCTACAGAATGGGACAATTCAGTCTTAATATGAAGATATATTTGCTTTGATAAGCAAACGCCTTGGTGAGACCACACTTGGAATCAGGGGTGGGATTCAAATTTTTTAACAACCGGTTCTGTGGGTGTGTATTAGTTAGTGCGTGGCTTGATAGATGTGTGATTGGGTGGACATGGCTTGGTGGTCATGTTATTGGCTGGGTGTGGCCAACTCAATATCACTCACTTCGAGGCACGCATCTCCTCACCTGGACTCTCATGACTGTGGGGATGCTGCAACTGTTGTGTGAAGAATGGTCATAAGTCACTTTTTTCAGCACCATTGTAACTTTGAATGGTCACTCCACACAAGTAAAGTACCAGCAAAGGAGGGGGAAAAAACTCCAGAGAAGTTCCTGAGACAGGAAGTCTAGTCCTGCCAAGAATGTAATAAGGGTTAACAGAGAGGCAGTTTCTGTAAGCAACACCAGAATGTTTCCTTCCTGCCTTCCTTACAGGATTAGTCCAGTAATTTCTTCTAACAATCAGTTCTCCAAACTGCTTAGAATGTTAACAACCAATTCTAGCGAATAGGTACAAACTGGTAGAATCCCACCCCTGCTTGGAATATAACGTTCAGTTTTGCTCACCATGATATAAAAAAACATGTTTAGACTAGAAAAAGTGCAGAGAAGAGCAAGAAGGATGCTTAGAGGACTGGAGGCTAAAATATACGATGAACGCTTGCTGGAACTCGGTATGTCTAGTTTAATGAAAAGAAGGACTAGGGGTGGCATAATTGCAGCATTCCAATATCTCAAGGGCTGCCCCAAAGAGGAGGGAGTCAATCTATTTTCCAAAGGACCCAAGGGTAGGACAAGAAACAATGGATGGACACTAATCGAGGAGAGAACCAACCTAGAACTAAAGAGAAATTTCCTGACATTTGGAACAATTAATCAGTGAAACAACTCAGCTCTAGAAGTTGTGAATGCTCCCCAACTCCGGAGGTTTTTAAGAAGAGATTAAACAAGCATTGTCTGAAATGGTCCAGGGTTTCCTGCTTGAGCAGAGGGTTGGACTAGAAGACCTCCAATGTCCCTTCCAACTCTGTTGGTCTGTTATTCTGTTATAGCTAATTCTAAATTCAGAATGTCCTTCTTGCTTCCACAGATATTATACTTCTCACTGCTTCTTATCACACATGTATTATTTAGCATTTTCATTCGCAACTACAGAGCCAAGACTACAGCAAACGTTCTGGGAAGAAAAGGAATGTCCTATGACAGGGGTCTCCAACCTTGGCTCCTGGAAGCCTGGCGGACTTCAACTCCCAGAGTTCCACAGCTGGCTGTGGAATTCTGGGAGTTGAAGTCCGCCAGGCTTCCAGGAGCCAAGGTTGGAGACCCCTGTCCTATGAGAAGCTTCCTGTGCTTCGTTGCTGGTGGAATCTGGAGCCAACAGGACAGCACAAGACGACACGTTGTCAGAAGAGACAAAAGCCATAGCTTGTCATGTGGTTGGGAGGTTAACTTAATTAAGAAGCAAGGAAAATTGAAAAGCTTTCAAGCTATTTATAACAGCATCTCCACTGCCTGAAATCAAGGCCATATGAAAGAGAACTGAAGTGTAGGAGCTGGGCCTCTTTGCAGGACACTTTGCAAGCAAAGTGAAACAAGCATAAGCTCATTCAAAGCAGAATACAGATACAGATTAACAGAGTTGGAAGGAACCTTGTAGATCATCTAGTCCAACCCCCCATTCAAGCAGGAGACCCTACACCATTTCTGACAGATGACAGTCCAGTCTCTTCTTGAAAGCTTCCAGTGATGAAGCTCCCACAGCTTCCAAAGGCATCTTGTGTTCCATTGGTTGGTTGTTCTCACTGTCAGACAATTTCTCCTTATTTCCAGGTTGAATCTTTCCTTGTTCAGTTTCCATCCATTATTCCTTGTCTTTGGGAGCCTTGAAAAATAGCTTGCCCCCCTCCTCTCTGGCAGCCCCTCAAATACTATCCTGTCTCCCTGGCCCTTCTCTTCACTAGACTAGCCATGCCCAATTCCTGCCACCGTTCGTCATATGTTTTAGCCTCCAGTCCCCTAATCATCCTGGTTGTTCTTCTCTGCAGTTTTTTTTTTTTTTTTTAGAGTTCAACAACTTTTTATAGTGTGGTGACAAGAACTGGGAGCACCATTCCAGTAGCTACTCTATGTGCAGAAGCTGCATTGCTGGAATCCACTTGGGAAGGAACACCTCCCCCAAAACTTACTGATGCAGCAAAGTAATGTATGTGGTGAGGACATAAGAACAAGTCCATGGCACTCATAGGGTACCGCTGATCCTAGAGAGGAAATTTGCATCTGTAGGGCAAGATGATGAGCAACCCATAGCATGTGGGCCACATGATTCACTGAAAACCTGGCAGCAAATACTTTTCATAAAGTTTCTTCTTCAATTATAGTAATAGGAATGATATATATGCAATGAGATTTCTCTCTTAAAGGCTGCTGAAGCTCAGATTTAATACTAGTCCCATTCCAACTAGAGCTACACAACCTTTTAAGGATTTGGGGGAGCTGGGTCTATTATTTTATTTTAAATCATGAAATAAAATGTGGTTTGATGGTTCCAATTTAGTTAATTGTTTGGCCTCAGCCAGTCTGGTTGTAATATAACTCACCCTGTTTTATGAAGCTAGCTAATTCTGGTCACTTAATAAAACAAGAGTAAGCAGATCACAGATTGGTAGAACATTGGTAGAACATGCTTCCTTTACAAAGAGTTTGTGGATTTAAAGATGAACATGGCACCAATGCAAGCTTTTTTTGTTTGTGCTTCTCTCATAAGGTGTGAATATCTTTCCTACCTTCTACCAATGTCGCCTCTATGGATTCATAGGAGGACAGAGTTGGAAGGGACTTCGGGGGGCATCTAGTCCAACCCCTTGGTCAAGCAGGAGACCCTTATGGCATCCCTGAGTCAGAAGGGACCTTGGAGGTCATCTAGTTCCACCTCTCACTCTAGCAGAAAGTTCCCGCCCCCAGTTCGAACAGCAAAAAAAACCCAGGGCTCAACTCACTAGGTAGATTCATGTCTATCCTTAGCAATGGATATGTATAAATTCCATTCTTCTGTAGGGGAACATTCATGCTTAACGATATTTTTAAACCAAGCATGTTCTAAGCAAACATGAAAGGTACATGTAAAGGTGTTAATCCATACAGATGAACTCATCAGAGTCATGACTGGTTTTTTCACCACCGAACGAAGGCTTTTTTTCATGCTCATCCTGTGTGTCTGGAAATGACCTTGAATAGCTTTTCCACAAATCATTCATATTCCTGTCTACCAAGTTACAATAAATTATGGCCAACAGGATCCAATTGTTGCACTTTTATGGTATCAGCTGGCACATTAATCAACTCAAACTTCAGGGACAGATTTAAAAGCCTCCTTCCCTAGAAAACTGATTAAACTCAGATTACAGGTCCTTCATAAATGGCCTAGATTAACTGACTCCCATCTCCCTGCACCGAATGAAAAAAAAGCTCAAAATTGAACAGCCCTTTTGGATGGTATTTCAAGCCAGCAGCCACTTGTATTTTCAGGGCAATCTATTACAACTTTTTCTAGAAATGTCAACATGTTCTGCTGCAATCAAGGTTGAAGTCGTTTCAAGTGGGAAACTTCAACAAATGGAATGTGATAGGACTCATTTTTCATGAATCTACTGTGCATCTGTATTGACATGCCTGGGTGGGATGTAGATGACATAAATATATCAACCATACATTTATTACATAGTCTCTTGTATATAAACAGAGAAGAAATCCTATTCCTCTCTTGCACTGATGACATTACCTAGTTTTCTTGTAGATGCAAGAAAACAGCCAAGCTTAGAGAGCACCAAGGACTCCACAATTCAACCCTGAGCTACAAATATTCTTTGATATATAAATCAATATACTGGCATACCAGTTACACCAGCCCTCATCAACTTGCTCCAGAAATCAACTCATCTACAGACCGGTCTGCTGATAAGATACCTGGCTAGAAAGACAAAAGTCCAGTCAGCCCCTGTTGTTTGTAGTTTGCATAGAGGATCACTTTATCTCTGAAGATGCCAGTCACAGTTGCCAGCAAAATTTCAGTAAATCTGTCATCTACATCACAGTCACTAAATCCTGAACTCCAACAATGCCCATTATATAAACCATTGTATTCAAATGGCTTTGATATAGTTTGCCCATCGAAGAGAGAGTGATGTTGGGTGGGAAAAATGGACAAATGTCGAGACTAGAGTGAGCTTAACAGACATGATGGCTCAGTGGCTAAGACGCTGAGCTTGTCAATCAGAAAGGTCGGCAGTTGGGTGGTTCAAATCCTTAGCACAGCATAATGGAGTGAGCTCCTGTTACTTGTCCCAGCTTCTGTCAACCTAGCAGTTTGAAAGCATGTGAAAAATTAAAGTAGAAAAATAGGGACCACTTTGGTGGGAAGGGAACAGCATTCTGTGTGCCTTCAATGTTTCATTATGCCAGCCACATGACCATGGCGATGGCTTCAGACAGCGTTGGCTCTTCGACTTTGTAGTTGTTTCTGGCTCTAGGAGGCAGAGCTCAGCTGAAAATGACTATGTGTGAGAGGAATCTTAAATAAAAGTAAGATAGTATCTAATAAATGCATATGACAGGCAGACACATTCCAACATCTCACACCCGTGTCCACACACATTCCAGATGTCATTTTTCTAAGCTTCTTGATATCATTTAATCATTTAAATTATATATTTTAAATAGGTTTTTTTTTATTTCTCAAGGAGAGAAGCAACCTAGAACTAAGAGCAGAATAACAGAAGAAAGATGCCCCTTAACAAGACATAATGCCCCTTTTAATTCAAGCGTTTATTTTAATATCTGCAGAAACTTTGGAAGTAGCAGCATTTGCATTTTGTATCAGTTGCTAGTGTGGACCATATTTCTATTCCCAGGAAATGGTTGAATAAAAGATTTCCAAAACTCTGCAGAGATTCTCAGTCATCCAGGTCATGGTTGTCCCAAAAGTGCTACCCTCTAAAAAGGATGCAAATGACCAGCTGTCTGCAAGAAATATAAATCCTTCCATTCCCCACTATCCTGTCAGAACTGAAGAAGCTTCTTGGATGAGAAGCAAAACATCTTCAAAAGAAAAAAAAAACAAGAAAGTCCAGTTGCCTCCTGAAAAAGCACCTTTGGGCCAAAAGATTTCCAAGAAGATTCTTAGAATTATTGTAAGAAGCATTCACCTGTTGCTTGGGCCACTGTGCCGAAGTGTTCTCAAGCACACGTGTACAGATTTAATGTATTTTTTTCTTTTCTTCTTAAAATGCAAAACTAAGATCTAGGAACTCAGCCTGGGTAGTTCATTAATATATATATATATATTTCATTTCATTCCCAGGCTCAATCTTCCTTGTCTTTCAGCATAATTGCCAATTTCATATCATTCAGCACCAAGAACAGGGGTTACACAAGTTAATTCCCTCCCCGCATCCCTCCTTAAAATCTAGGAAACCTTCTGGCAGCAAGTCTAAATGCAATTTTGAGAAAAATCCCAGTTCACTCTCTTTATTGTCCAAATTTATACATTTAATCATCTCATTCTCTGGTGCTAAAATTTAGAGTTCAGAGGGTTTTCCATCAATGTTGCTTAGAGGTTTATTGCTACTTGTAATTGTGACACATCTCATCCCCTAACCTTTCCAATTTATTTTCCATATTTTTTCTTCTCTGTAGGGCCAAGAACAGCAATGGAGTTTATGCTGGCAGTTTTGTTCTCATATCAAAACAGAGATGTAATATCATTTCCCAGCCTTCTTGAAGGAAAACTTGCCATTGCTATTGGAAAATATGGGTTTTATTTAAGAGCAGAAAATGAAGAATTTAAAAGATAATGTATTCAAAGAATATCTTCCCCCAAATCCTGTATATGTTTATTGTGTTGGTACACCACCTGACTCCCAGCAAACCTGAAAATGTCATGCAAGGGTTAGTTCCGGAGTTGCTATCACAAATTTAGAATATTTCAGACACAGCGAATAGGCGTATCCTCACCTTCATCCATTCTGTTCTTGTGAATGTCTTTCAAACCACATGTATTCTTCTTTCCTCGTTACTGTCATCTCAAGCAAGGCTTTCTACCTTAAAAATGCCTCCTGCTAGTTCACCTAGGTCAAGGGTGTCAAACTCAAGGCCCGCAGGCCAGTGGTGGGATTCAAAAATTTTACGATTGGTTCTGTGGATGTGGCTTGGTGGGCGTGGCAGGGGAAGGATAATGTAAAATCCCCATTCCCTCCCCACCCAACTAACCTGCTTTCCAGTTCCGTTCTCCTGTGCAGGGCAACCAAAGAAGACCCAGCCAATCAGCTGGGACTCGGGAGGTGGAGAATAGATGGGGGTGGGGCCAGTCAGAAGTGGGATTTTCCAGTTCTCTGATCTACTCAAAATTTCCGCTACTGGTTTTCCAGAACAGGTCAGGACCTGCTGAATACCACCTATAACTTTTTATGGTCCTTAACTAACAACTAACAGAAGGTGAGTAGGGCTTGGGTTTAGCAAACGAGGACAAATTTTTCAATTCCTCAAATCGTAAAGCTGGGCTCCGACTGTCAGCCATGTTTATTGCTTGTCCATATAAAGGCATCACTTCCTTTAATTAAACCATTTTTTCTGGCTTACACACCACCTTTAGAAGACTTTTGGCAAAGGTTGCATTTAACATTGATTTCCTGCCTGCTGATTTATTTATTTATACTTGACCTCTTTTGTCTCCCCAAAGCTTGATTATAGGAGACTATTCCTACAGTTTTCTCAATGGCTTGTCATGTTTTTATCAAAAAAATTTCAAAGGGATGGACTAGGTATGCAAGCTTCAAATTGTATTTATATTGTACGGGGGTTAAGGGGGGGGGGATATTTTGTATTTCTATGCAACCTACAGGTTTCTGCCACAAAGAAGAGGGAGTCAAACTATTCTCAATAGGCATTTGAAGCAAGGACAAGAAGCAATGGGTGGAAACTAATCAAGGAGAGAAGCAATTTAGAACGAAGGAGAAATTTCCTGACAGTCAGAACAATTAATCAGTGGGAGAGCTTGCCTTCAGAAATTGTGAATGCTCCAACTCTGGAAGTTTTTAAGGAGAGATTGGACAACCATTTGTCTGAAGTGGTGTAGGGGTTCCTGCTGAAGCAAAGGGTTGGACTAGAAGATCTCCAAGGTCCCTTCCAACTCTGTTATTTTATTCTGTTCTATTCTGTTCTGTTCTATTCTAGTCTTTCCTTATTCTATTCTTTTCAGTCTTTCCTAAATTCTATTCTATTCTATTCTATTCTATTCTATTCTATTCTATTCTATTCTATTCTATTCTATTCTATTCTTTCCTCTCTCTTGATTTTGAGCACTGGTACATGCAGCCATTAGAATGTTTATTTCTAATGAGCATTTTCCAACTATTCCTGGAATCTTCATTTTGTATAATAGAATTCAAGCTACAAAGTGGACAATGTAATGGTGAGGTGGACTCTGTCCAACAACAACAAAATACTTTAGGGGAGTCTTCATGCAAGAAAAAGTGAAAGAAAAAAACCAACAATGTCCAGCAAGATGGATGGATTTAATTAGAATAATAATAAATATATCACTGGGAGACTTCAAAAGTCAGCTTAAGGACAAAACATTCTGGAGACAGTCTCTGTATGGTTGCTAAGACCCTGTTATCATCATCATCATCTAACAAGCATGTTACTAATTTAACAAGAAATGCACTTAACAAATTAAAAACATAAATTTGGGGCACAATTGTGGTCGTGAATTAAGGATTACCTGTATTTTCTATCCTGATATCATCTAAGAAAATGTTTAGCTCTATGAAGAAAATAACTCAGAGGGATCAAAATGGAAAAAAGATGGTTCCAAAAACAGTATGGTTTACAGCCTTCATCTATCAAAATCCAATGAAACTATTTATTTATTTACATTTCATATTCCCTCCCTCGGAGGAGGGCTCAACTTGAAAATTCATTTCTAGGTTCAATAAAAAGAGCAAATTGATAAAGTCAAAAGACAGAGAAAGGAAAAAGGATTCAACTTTAGCTGGATAGTTCAACAGTTGGCCTGTAGATTTACATCCACAGTTTGAATGTAATTTTGGATTCATCCCTGAAGCTGAATGTTTTGGGTTTCCTATGGGCAAGAATGTATTTCTTTAACTAATATTAGTGTTCCAATTGTGCTCATTCTTGGACAAATGCCATCTGGCAAAAGTGACTCATAGCTTAATCGTATCCTCTTTAGACTACTAAGATGTATTTGACATGGCCTTTGAAAAGGGAATAGACATTCAACTGGGACAGAAAGCTCTGGCCACTGACAGGAAGCCAGTGCTGAAGTTACTATTACTGTAACTTCAGTAAATACATTTGATTAATCAGGCCATCTTTTCCATAATCTAAATTTAATATAAGTGAGGAATCAATTAAAGCTGTTGTCAGTGTTCCGAGTAGTTCATCCAAAGAAATCAGAACTCCAAGGCAGGAACATTCCTCAAAGAACATATTTATTGGACACTGTCAGAGCTCCAGCAGTTACCCCCATTTAAATCAGGAGCCTTGAGCCAAACTTCCAAAACTTTAATAAGATTTATTGGGAGATAATTTGTAGCCGACTCTGAGACACATCATTCATTGTCACCCTTGACCTTGGTTTTCCCCCACCCCATAATTATAGTAATTATGTGTATCGTAATTCATATTTTCCAATGGGACACATCTATAGCCAAGAATCATCAATCATGGTCTCAGTTAGAATTTTGTGTGGCAGAAACTTCGGTCACCTAGAAACTATCTTTGAAAACATTTATGGAATGCAAGCTGCCCACTGCTCTCCCTTCCCTTTGTGTTGGCAACTCTAAAAAGACCATGGAAATATTTTATAAGTTGACAGACACATCGTATCAGCACAGCCGTTGAAAACCAACTGTAAAAGTTTCACGCGGTTACTACGCAATTAAAAGAGGAAAAGATTCCCTCCCCAGGTGTCACTGGCCACATGGTCCAATCCAAGCAGTTGGTGGGCTCCCTCAATCACTTCTGGTCCTCCTCCTACAGCTACCTATTGGGATGACCTTGGTTCCCATGGGAGAGCTCTCCGTTTTGTCTACAAGACAGTCTACCTATTTCCCTTCATTCTCTCCCCATAATGCATGGCAACTGTGAACTGACACAAAATGGCTTTAACCAGGCTCGATTCAGAATTGACATCTGCTAATCCAGATAGATTGACCTGGGCTGCTCACATTATAGCACTGGTCAAAAGGGCCCAGCAGAGATTGTACTACTTGAGACTTCTCAGAAAACAACAACTGAATGAAAAACTGCTGGTGACCTTCTATCGCTGCACCATAGAGAGTAACTTAACTTACTGCACCTCTGTATGGTTTGCCAATTGCACAGGGGCAGATAGGAAAGCACTCCAGAGGGTTAACGTTATTGCCCAGAAGATCATGGGTTGCCCTCTTCCCTCTTTGGAAGAGTTTTATAGCTCCCGCTGCCTTAAGAAAGTTCAAAACATTCTCAAAAGATCCATCTCATCCTGGGAACCCTTTTTTTTTAAACTATTACCATCAGGCAGACGGTACCGGATAATAAAAACAAGGACAAATAGGCTGAAAAACAGCTTCCATCCCAGGGCAGCAGCTCTATTGAATTCTACTGTATAGTGCAGTACTGGTGCAGTGTTTGGGGTTTTCAGCTCAATGTGTGGAGGGTGAAGGATGTGTGTTTGTGTTTATTTTCATGGTCATGATGTGCATTGAAGATGGTGTTTGATTTCATTGTATGAGCTGCAATGACAGTAAAGTAAGTAGATAGATAGATAGATAGATAGATAGATAGATAGATAGATAGATAGATAGATAGATAGATAGATACATAGATAGATACATAGATAGATACATAGATAGATACATAGATAGATGATAGATATTCAGTTATGCAAAAGCAAATTATGATTTAACATGCTGTGTAACCTCAATTATATGACAGATAAATAAACTTTGAGGTCTTTAAAAGGGTTGCACAACCAACAGACTTGATGCATTAAATCACTAGTAAATGAGGCTTTGATTAGAGAGGGGAAATTAAAATGAAGTTGTTCTAAAGTATATTTATGAACTTCCTCTTTTATCATGGAAAGTCAAGGGTGGCTTATGCAATACATCTGTAGGCACTTAATTTTCAAGTGAGAGATTGAACACAATAGAGGTTTGCCTTGCTCGTAACATGTTTATTATTGTTTACATGGCTGTCTACAACAGCTACTAATTTATTTTGCTACAGCAATTGCTAGGGCTTGTTTGTGTAATATAATACATTATACAGACTCATGTAAACTTTCTGATTAGTGCTGCAAATGAGCAGCACTGACACAGATATGCGCAAATACACACAAGGCCTTCCATTCTGATTAATACTTTCCCACCCAAAGAAATATGGATATGTTCAAGACAATAAAAGCAATCTGCAATTCTGACCATTTTTCATGTTTACAAGCTAAACATGATCTCAGCTCTATACAGCTGAGAATCCCCCTCCTCAAAACAAATTGGAATGGGGGAGGAAAATCTGAGTGATATTACCTCTGCCAAATTTTGCTACAAACCTGGTGGCAATAGAAACCCAATGTTGAAACTAATTTAATACTGTAGGATTCCTGACTGTAAACTCTTTGGATTGAGAAGGCCAGACTAATATATGGGGTGTGCAAAGTAGAGCAGGATTTATAGCACAGGGCTGAGAATAACGGCAAAGAAGCAGTTATTTTCAAGAAGTATTTGCTGGCATTATTACATTGTGTAGTAGTTTTGGTAGTAGATTTTCTTCTCACTCAGTGTAATTCTTCAGAGTTCCATGCCAGGATCAGGTAGAGCCATAGCCAGTGCTGGATAGTTCTAGGATCACTTTCTCTGGATTTTCCCTCTCCTTTAAAATGTCATCATGTCAGTTCTAACACACACACACACACAGAGTCACTTTTTTTTTCAAAGGAAAATGAGAAAAGAGCCTGGCATTGTGAAGATCAAGAGAGGCAGAGAACTGATAAAGGGGAATATTTGTAGCTCAGGGTTAAAATGAGGGCTTTCTGAGCTTGATTTTTTTCTTGACGACATTTCATTACCCAACTGGGTATCATCATCAGTGCTTGCAAGGAGTGGGGTTTTCTCTCCGTTTATATTTAGAGAAGAAACAGAGAAGCCTCGTGTCATGCTGGTTTGTTGGAATACATTTATAGATGATCCATTTTTCATGGTTTTCTCAATCCACTCAATTTTCCAGTTCATCACAACTCAGGCACATTGTTTTTGCATGTGTTCAAAGAAACATTCTTTGGATATCAACATGAAGATGGTCTTACTGAGGATCCCTGGAAGTCTCTGAGGTGTTAACAGGAGTGCTGTTCTTCAGTTCCTTTCACCCTTCTTATCAGACCATGTGTTTCCTAAATTGGAAAGTCCTTTGCAGCTATGGAGGAAGGTGTAAAGAGGAGTCAAGAGCAAATTAAGTGTGAACAAGAAGGCGCTGGCCAAACTTTCTACGAGTATTAAACCCCAGTAAAAAAATAGTTGTAAGCAGGTCTAGGTTGCAAATGCCAAATAAATTCAACCCTAGTTTGGGTCTCATGAGAACTTTAAGATAGGGTGCACAATCTTCTTAAGTCCAGGACTGCATCTTCAATAATGTGCCAGATGTACATTTCAGTGCATTATTAAAGCTGGTACAAAAGAAGTGAGTAGGCTCAGGGGAATCACCAAAATTGATTTGAATGGGGTTAAAGTGAAGTCCACTGATCAACTCTCCTGTATATTTTGCCACTTTCTACCCCGTCAAAAAATTTGGAGGAGAAAACTAAGGATTTGTGGTTAAACTGATTAAAAGACCATGACATTGGTTAATTTCTTGAAGGGAGTTGCTACATGATGAACCTCTAAAGAAAGCTGGGCCAAAACAGAAGTGTTCAGATGACAGACGAGGACTCCTGAGTGAAATGCTGTTAGGCTCATGTGGGCTACTCCATTCATCTCAGGTGGGCAATTTTGATTTCGCATTGCTGGTTGTCTGGATAAGAACGGCAATAAAATATCAAATTAACTTTTGGTGTTGTGAGTGGAAGTCAGAGAAAAGCTGCACACAACCACTGGATCCTGCCAGGAATCAGTTCTCATATCTTTTCTTCTTGTCATCCAAATAACACAGTCTGTAACAAACAATGTCTAGAAAATACTGGCATTAACAATGTGAAGCACAAGAAGTGCTGTGCAAAAATGCTTTGGGGAGGTAGGTAGACAGGCAGGCAGGCAGGCAGGAAGGAAAGAAGGAAGGAAGGAAGGAAGGAAGGAAGGAAGGAAGGAAGGAAGGAAGGAAGGAAGGAAGGAAGGAAGGAAGGAAGGAAGGAAGGAAGGAAGGAATGGATATCTTTTTCTTGTTTTGATGAAACTATTTCTGATTTTTTTACACTGACTTCTTTTAAGAAGGAGATTGAGAGGACAATGAATGCTATCTTTGTCCTGATCCAACCTTAGCAGAACCAATAAACAGACTTTTGGTCCTTTATTTAGCTACTGCGAATTACTGTCGTTCACACACCGAAAGGTCCAGGCAATAATCCTTCCAAAGGTTAACTGAAATACAAACCTTATCAGTTCCTTGGGATAATTGCCAAGCCGGGAGCTTCCAGCCACAAAGCTGCAAATTAAATTCTGGCAAGCAGTCTCTGAGGTACAAACCACAATGAGCAAATCTTCTGACAGAAATCCAAATGGTTGTCTTCCACAACCACCACTCTCCTTTTCCTTCTATTTTTTTCCCCAGCCAGGGAGGGGGTCATTCAGCATCCACTTATGCTTTACTTCCCAAGTGGACTCCTGGTCCTCAGTTGTTCTCCTCCCCTAACAGCTCTGTGCATTTGTGCATTTGGAACAGGCTCCAGCTGTTCTTCCTCCCCACTTATCTCAGCTTCCGAAAGCAGCTGCCCCTCTGGTGGCTGGGAACTGTTGGATAGTCCTGGCTCTGTCTCTGTGTGCAAGTTCCTCCCCACCTCCTCATCAACTGAGTCTGCCACCAGTTCTGCTGGCAGCTGGCAGGCCACAACAGTCTTCTTAATTGCCTACATTTCCATTTCAAAGGATGCTTTCCAATCAGGAGGTAAGATCAGCCAGGGCAATTGCAGAGTGGTGTACAGTTAAAAAAAAATCAGCTCAAAACACAATGCCCAAAGACAGAAAGAAAGGAGGAAAGAAAGAAAGAAAGAAAGAAAGAAAGAAAGAGAGAGAGAGAGAGAGAGAGAGAAAGAAGCAAGCTGAGCAAGCAACAGAATAAGGCTCTTTGTTCAGAATAACATTCTTCCTGCGCTGCTCCGCCAAATCCTTTTGATCAAGATATATCCTAGGACAGATTTTTAAAGAAAAAAAAGCCTCTGTGGGGATGAGATTTACCCTCAGTGTATTTTCCAGGCAGAAGATGCTCTTCCCTCCACCTAACATCTGGACCTTCCCTCTACCAGGGCAGAAAGCAGCTGTACCCAGAGATGAGTGACAGCAGGCAAAGGAGAACATGGATAGTGGGGGAAGAAAGGGAGGGAGGGAGGAAACTCTGCTTTTTTAAAAAAAAAAAAAAAAAAAAAACCACCCAAAATGCCTGCAGGAGCCCTGGAGAAGCTGTGCATCCATTAGGCTTGTTCTACAGTCTGTTTATTTCTGAAAGGAGCAGCTGAGCTTTGATCCCAGGTGAGCAAAGCAGAGGAATGAACTTCCTGTTCTGGTTTCCTGGGATACCGTTTCAAAGCTTATAAAACAAACAAACTTTCATTAAAAATAAAAAAAAAGCAGCATCTACTCCATGGCATCTGGCCCTGCCTAAGGTGTGCCATATATTCAGAGCTGTTTTGTGTTAATTGGACCAAGGGTGCATTTAGTCAGAGTACCGGTTGTTCTTCCATAGTGGGCTGAAAATCAAAGCATTTCATAGCTCATCCGGAATCTTTAACTGGAGGGTGCAAACATTCTGGGCAGAGGGAGAATATTTGGAAGTATACGGAGTGCATAGACAGTTTTATTTTGCATGGTCTTATTTCCCTCTTATCCAGAGGTGGGATTCAAATTTCTTAACAACCGGCTCTGTGGGCATGGCCTAATCTGTGGGATTGGCTTGGTGGTCATGTGACTGGTGGGCATCGCTTGTATGTAAATATTGTAAATATTTATGTAAATATTGATTTTTTTTATTTTAAAAAAAGAGCAACTTTTACCCCAAAGCAGGCAGGGAGATTGAGTTACTCCAAGAAGCAGATTCACTCAGAGATCTACCATTCTGCAATCTGCTGCCCGAGTCTGTCACATAAAATTTGCTTGCAAGCAAATTCATAATATTTGGTCGGAAAAAAAGAAAAAATACAACTTACCAAAAATTAGGCGAAGGCACAATGCAGGCAAGTTGGATGGCATGCATGCCAGATAAGGAGTGAGTGGGCAGGGCGTGGAGGAACAGGACCAGCCAGTGGCCCAATTTGCCAGTTCTCCAAACTGCGCAGAATTATAACAACCGGTTCTATAGAACCAGTCCATCCAGGTAGAATCCCACCCCTGCTCTTATCGCATCCTTGTCCAACCCTGTAAAGAGTAGTGAAGGTCTGTGATTATTTAGGAACGTGAAATCTTTGGCTGGCTGGCTGGCTATGGAAAATATGAAGAGTAGATTGATAGCCCTTGCTTTTTTATTTAACTTTTTTTAATTTAATCTTGCCTTTTTTTTATTTAACGCACTGAGCAAAGCTGGCCATTGTTGGTTTAAAGTCACGATTTATGATGTAATGTTTTGGGTGAACCCAGTGATAAACTTATTGGGCATGGTTTAGAGGTCAGCAGTGATGTGTCAATCCAGCAGAACCTAGCTTAGCACAGTGTGTGGAAGGGACAAAGGGGAAGGAAACTGTGTGTGTGATGTAAAAACAAGGATATGATGCACAAGGGTGGAGTTAGATGGCGATGGACTCTCCCAGAGATTGATTGAAACCTGCACGGGTGCCTTTCTTTCCCATGTTTGCAAAAATAAATCTAAATCAGGGGTGTCAAACTTGATTTCATTGAGGGCCACATCAGGATTGGGTTTGACCTCGGGGGGTGGGCAGAGTGGGTGTGGCCGGGGGGGGCCGTGACCAGCTCGGCATCACTCATGTCAGGGGCACCTGTGGTGGCCAAGTGCAAAGGAAGGACTTCCCTCAGACCCTCCCTCACTCTCGTTATAATATCCCTTCCTTCCTTCCTTTTCTTTTTTTCTTCCCTCTTCCCTCTCCTGTCTTCTTCCTTCCCCTGTTTCCTTCTTTTTCCTTCCTGGCCTTTTCCCATCTTTCCTTCTTTTTCTTTGTTTTTCCTGTTTCTCTTTTTCCTTTCCTGTCCCAAATGCAAAAGGGGAAGCATTTCTCCTTTTATTTGTTTTGCTAGCCCTCTGTCAGAGGTGGTATTCAGCAGGTTCTGACCAGTTCTGGAGAGCCAGTAGCAGGTATTTTGAGCAGTTTGGAGAACCAGCAAATGCCACTTCTGACTGGCCCCGCCAACCCCATCTATTCTCTGCCTCCCAAGCCTCAGCTGATTGGCAGGGTCTTCTTTGGTTGCCCTGCACAGGAGAACGGAGCTGGAAAGCAGGTTAGTGGAGTGGGGAGGGAATGGGATTTTGCAGTATCCTTCCCTTGCCACACCCACCAAGCCACACCATGCCAAGCCATGCCCACAGAACCGCTAGTAAAAAAAAATTTTTTTAATCCCACCACTACCCTCTGCCAGCAAAAATGGAACTCGGGGTGAGGAGCACAGGCTCCCCCACAGGCTCCGTTTTTGGCCGAGACAGCCTCCTGCAACCCTCTACAAGTAAAAATGGAGCTCTGTCTTTGTTGGCAGAGGCACCCCAGGCTGGTCCTTTGCTGTTTCCAGGGTGGCCCCATGGACCAAATCTAAGCACCCCGTGGGTCAGACCTGCCCCCCCCCCCAGGGCCTTGAGTTGGGCACCCCTGACCTAAATCTTCCTGTTAAAAACCAAGGGACATGCAGAGATCTCTCGAGTGGCAGGAAATATAAAGTAGATCGACACTGTTGTGTTGTGCGGGTTCATTTTCCTTGTTCCTTCTTGCTCTCTTGATCCCAGTGCATTTCAGAGGGTAAAGAAACCGCCCTGTTTCTTACCACTGCCTGATATACCTGAGTACCTCTGATAACAGCCCTCTTGCAGGAGCCTTGAGATTAACTGTTATGTTCTGAGCATGGGTGCAAGGATGGAGACGAGCCAGTGAAACAGTGAACTTCAAACTCTTTATTTACATGTGAAACAGCTCTACCGATGGCCACGATGGGCCCCTTTATATAGGCAACTCTTAACTTATTTAACCAATAAAAACACAGGGAGCGCTAGCTCCATTAGCCAATGGAAGAGGCTCGTTAATAGCCAATCAGATTCCCCTGAACGGACCAATCAGATGTCGCTATTATCGGCCAATCAGAAGTGCAGGGCCTGAACCCTGCTCTTTACTTCAAGCTCTTAATTATCTTTATTAAGCATTTATTGATTAACATTAACATTAGGCTTTTTTGGGGGGGGAGGAGGGAGGGAGGGAGGGGTGTCTTCGTCAAGACTCATGAAAGAACATCCTTGAAGTTCTGCTGCTGATTTCATAGGGATTCATCCAGAGGTGGTATATTCAGCAGGTTCTGACCAGTTCTGGAGAACCAGTAGTGGGAATTTGGAGTAGTTTGGAGAACCGGTAAATCCCACCACTGACTGGCCCCTCCCCCATCTATTCTCTGCCTCCCAAGTCCCAGGTGATCGGCTGGATCTTCTTTGGTTGCCCTGCACAGGAGAACAGAGCTGGAAAGCAGGTGAGCGGGGGTGGGGAGGGAATGGGGATTTTGCAGTATATCCTTCCCCTGCTACGCCCACCAAGCCACACCCACCAAGCTACGCCCACAGAACCGGTAGTAAAAACTGAATCCCACCACTGGTGTGATTCCCTTAACAGCTGTGGTGATTCACTTAACAATGATGGTAATAAAAGTTCGTAAAATCAGGCACAACTCATTCAAACATTAGCCTTGTTTAACAGTAGAAACTCGGATCCCGTAAATCGAGGATTACCTGGTATGGATATGGATGTTTGCACATAATTCTAACGGGCAGGCATACCTGTGCCCCAAATGGTTGAGAGGAACCTGACTGCCTGTGCCAAAATACCCTTCAGGGGAGGGTGAGGAACTGACACCAATGAGATACCTTTTTTGGCAGGCTATTCATCAACAGTCTGACACAGTTTTTTTTTTTTTAAATGGTTTTTACCTTCCATATTTGACAGCTTGCATTAGCAACCTTTTCCCTAGGAGCCCAGAAGTGGAAGCGACAGCATCATTTAAAAAGTCTCCCCGAGCTGCCCTATTTCTGAGTCATTTTTAATTCTTTTCCCCCTTTTCCCACTAGTCTTTAGCCTTAAAACCACTTTTAAATGGTAAAAAGAAAAAAAGAAAGAAAGAAGGAAAACTGAAAAGGCCAGGCTTTAAGGGACTTTCTAGTCTGGCTAAATCGCTATCCGCTTGGATGGTATTTACAGAACAATAAGATAGCAAAGGACTTTTTAAAAAAAAAAAAAAAAAGAGGAAAAAAAGCATGTGTAACATAAGTCAAATATCTACAATATATTACACAGACGCTGTCTACCAAATCCAGACAGAGAAAGGAAATTCTTTGCCTTTCAGTGGAGAATATCACTGCTCAGAACAATCTGTTAGTTACCCTTTGCTGAAGGGCTTCTTGGAAACTTGAAAAGCTGCTGTCATCCTTCTCCAAAATGCAACCTTATTTCAGTCGTAGATTATTCCAGACAGGTTTAAGCCCACATCATTATGCTATTCCTATCAATGATACCTAAATAAAGGAACCCCAGTGCAAAAGAATCATGTGGGGGGGGGGGAGGGAACACTGTGATAAATTCACAGCCTGTCGGAATAAAAAAAAATCTTGTTGAAAAAGAAGGAACCAAAATGACGACACACAAGCAGCTTCTGAAATATGAATGTTGTTCATTTGCTGTTATCAATGCAGGTAAACATGTGAGAACATATATGGAGCTTTTGTTCATTTGAACCAGTGGTGGGATTCAAAATTTTTTTACTACCGGTTCTATGGGCGTAGCTTGATGGGCGTGGCAGGGGAAGGATACTGTAAAATCCCCATTCTCTCCCTGCCCCATTAACCTTCTTTCCAGCTCCATTCTCCTGTGCAGGGCAACAAAAAAAGACTCAGCCAATCAGCTGGGACTTGGGAGGCAGAGAATAGATGGGGGCAGGGCCAATCAGAGGCGGGATTTTCTGGTCCTCCGAACAACTCAAAATTTCCGTTACCGGTTCTCCAGAGCTGGCCAGAACCTACTGAATACCACCTCTGATTTGAACCCCTCCTGGAAGTAAAATGAAATTTCAGAGTTCTTCCCTCAGGACGAGAATGGTGTGATAGCTTTTGTGGCTAAGGTTTGCTTGTTACCAGGAAGCCCTGGGTTCAAGCCCTCTTGACTAGACAGTTTGCTTTTCTGCATTCTTGGACATATATGTTGGATCAAAACAAAGTGACCATCCAATCTCCTCCCACCTCTTTCATTTCTGTTCTGATTATTTCAACTAACAAAGACAATGTTTCGGAAAGTGAACTACCTCATCCAGTTTTCTGTCCCCCAAAGTAACTGGATGCTTTCGGGAATCCCTCAGGCAGGACATGGATGTAACATGTCCACCCCTACTAAGATGTTCTAGGGGTGACATGATAGCAGTGTTCTGATATCTCAGGGGCTGCCACAAAGAAGAGGTAGTCAAGCTATTCTCCAAAACATCTGAAGGCAGAATAAGAAGCAACGGATGGAAAATAATCAAGAAGTGAACGAACCTAAACTATTTCCTGACAAGTTAGAACAATTAATCAGTTCCAGCACATCTTATGAGTGGCCACTATCTTTTTGCATGACTGAGAAAGTGGCTTATCTAATCTAGTTTTCTGTCACTACAAAACCAACCACATGCTGGAGGGAGGTCCACCAGAAGGACATGGGTGTATAAGCATCTCCCACTTGAGGCCATCATCTTATTGTGCATTGGGAAGGTTGACCTACTGCATCCAGTTTTTGTTTCCATGGAACAAACCAGAGGCTTTATTGAGGCCCACAGGCAGGATGTGGATGTACAGGCACCTCCACTTGAGTTCACCAACATATGCGCCATATTGAGAGGCATATTGTCTCATTGGGTGAGCAGACATATAGAGCCATCAAGAGCTGCAGAAACACAGTGGTTAGAGTGCAGAACTTCTACTGACTGCCATCTGCCTGCAATTTGGCAGTTTGTGTTCTGACCCAGCCTTAGCAGAAACAAGAAACAGACTTCTTGTCCTGAAAAAACCCTCTTTATTTATCTCCTATGAATTAATGGCATTCAAACACTGAAAAGTCCAGACAATAGTTCATCAAAGAGTTAACTGTAGTAAGAGACCTTATCAGTTCCTTGAGATAATTGCCAGGTCTGGAGCTTCCATATGCAAAGCTGTAAATTAAATTCCGGCAAGCAGTCTCTGAGGCATGAAACACGATAAACCAAATTTTCCAAAATCTGAACGATTGTCTCCTATGGCCACCACTCTCCTTTTCCTTCTATTTATCCCCCAGCCAGGGAGGGGCCATTCAGCGTCCTCATGTGCCTTGCTTCCCAAGTTGACCCCTGGTCCCCAGTTGTTCTCCTCTCCTAACAGCTCTGCACATTCATGCATCTGGAACAGGCCCCAGCTGTTCTTCCTCCCCACTTAACTCAGCCTCCGAAGGCAGCTGCCTCTCCAGTGGCTGGGAAATGTCAGATGGCCCTGGCTGTATCTCTGCTTCTGACACAGAGCATCCATCAGAGCAGTGGTGGGATTCAATTTTTTTTTACTACTGGTTCTGTGGGCGTGCCTTGGTGGGTGTGGCAGCGGAAGGATACTGTACAGGGGAAGGATACAGAGTCAGGGGTGGTATTTGCCTGTTCTCCGAAATACTCAAAACTACTCAAAATTTCTTCAACCGGTTCTCCAGAACTGGTCAGAACTTGCTGAATACCACCTCTGTATGAGAGCTTTCCCCAGCCCCAGAACTGGCCCCAGTTCTTCCCCAAATTCCTTTTTGTCCGAGTCTGCCACCAGCTCTGCTAGCAGCTGGCAGGCCGTAACAGATTTAATCTCACCAGGCTCAAGGTTGGCTCAGCCTTCCATCCTTTCGAAGTCAGTAAAATGAGGAGCCAGACTGTTGGGGGCAAGAGGCTGACTCTGTAAACTGCTTAGAGAGGGCTGTAAAAGCACTGTGAAGCAGTATATAAGTCTAAGTGCTATTGCTATCACAATTAATAGCCTCCAGTAGCCTCAGCTCTAAACTCTTAGGCTGCTTGAATTGCTGTCATAACTATTTCTTATACTGCCCAAAACACAGGATAACTATGCTTTAAAAATCCCTTTCCACTATCGTCATATCCAATATTCTAATCCAGAAATCTGGCATTATTAGGGAAGGGATAATCTTATTCTTATCCAATTAATCTACAGCTTGCAAATTCTTTGTTACTCGCTGCTTGCAGAAGCAGGCCTTAATATTCTCAACCATAGCTATTTCAATGTGATTTTTCTGTGAGATTGCATTGTAAGGAATTATTAAGTCCAACCTCCTGTTGCCAGAACAGATGAAAAAGACGTCACTGAGAAGCCTGCAAAACATCACATTATCTGGTTGATAATGGAACATTCTTCATATTGATATGATGAGCAGAAGTAGACTTTAATAACAGTTTATTAAAACTGGGTCAATACGAGCAAACCCATTGTACATTGACTTTGGACATTGTGGCAGAAGTGGAGCCTCAATTAATTTAAATATGGATTTTTAAGTCTTGAAAACATATCCTTAGTAGGGAGACAGTTACCCTATATCTCTGCATTTGGAAAAAAAAGTAATACAGGTAGTCCTTGACTTATGACCACAATTGAGCCCAACATTTCTGTTGTTAAGCGAGACACTTGGTAAGTGAATTTTCGCCCACTTTCCCAGTTTTCTTGCCACAGTCGTTAAGTGAATCGCGGTTGAGTTGGTAATGTGGTTGTTAAAAGAATCTGGCTTCCCCCAGTGACTTTGTGTCAGGATTCCAGCAGTTACTCCAATTAAATAGTTGATGGCTTGTCAGAAGGTTGCAAAAGCTGGTCACATAATGGCAGGACTTTGCAAACCGTCATAAATATGAACCAGCTGCCAAGCATCTGAATTTTGATCATGTGACCAGGGGAAAGCTGCAACGGTCTCAAGTGTGAAAAAAATAGTCATAAGTCACTTTTTTCAGTGCCGTTGTAACTTTGAACAGTCACTAAGTCAACTGTTGTAAATTGAGGACTACCTATATCTACCACCAACAATGTACAGCGTATGCAATCCACACTTAATCATATCCATTCCATAAGTGCAAAGAGAAAAGCTATCCTAATAGGAACATAGTAAGAGTTTTACTGGACGCTGCCAGGCGCCAAACTAATCCAGTTTCTGTCATACAATGGCCAAAGAACACAACAACGTTTTCAGTATGTTTCTGCACAGTTTGGTGAGCAAAAACCCATAGGCGAAGAGATGCTTAAGGTGTGCCTGGCGCAGTTACTTTGGTGCAGCCACTGAAAAGGCTCTCCATGGTCTTGCATAAGATAATATTAGAATTTTTAAGAGGTATGTTTCAACTAGAGACCAGGATAGATTGTACTGAAATATAAATTGGTTTTTCGACAGCACTGGAGAGAAAAATTGCCTCAACTGGTGAACAGGTTGATGCAAAGTAGAAGATGCAGGCATTTGGATATTGCAGCCGGGTATTTGATTGGCTGTAATGTATCATGTGCCCTAGTGAGGTTAGTGAAGTAATTTGACTGTACCCATGACTAATGGGGCAGGACTACAAAGTCGATGGGGTTTCCAAAAAGCAAGAAGACAGTTATTCCCTCTAGAGAGTTACTTTCTTTTGCTTTCCCTCAGCTCTGTTCATCTCCCAGTATTTTTTATTTAGTTATTTGATTTGATTTTTATTCCACCTTTAATACTTTATAAGCACCTCAAGATATGAACATACAGCACATAATACGCCTTTCTTCTGCTATATTCCCCACAACAACAGCTTTGTGAGGTGGGTTGGGCTGAGAGAGAATGATGCGCCCAAAGCCATTCAGCCAGTTTCCATGCCTAAGGCGGGACTAGAACTCTGTCTCCTGGTCATTGGTCCAAAATCACCCAGTTGGTTTTCATGCCGAAGATGGGACTAGATCTCTCACCCTCTCCTGGTGATTGGCCCAAAGTCACCCAGCCAGTTTTCAAGCCTAAGGTGGAACTAGAACTCTCTATCTTCTGGTCATTGGCTCAAAATCACCCAGCCAGCTTTCAGCTGGACTAGAACTTACAGACTCCTGTTTTCTAGATCAGCACTTTAACCACTATACCAACTGATTCTCGACCTTCTGAATGTTTTACAGTTAACCCTGACAGTGTCCTTTCTTGGGAAATGTTTTTTGCAATTCAAGTAATTTCTCAATTTGACACAGATAACTGAATTGGTATTTTTATTTCCCCTGAGAAGATGTATTTGAGTTAGGGGCTTTTAACTTGAACTACCTGCCTCAATTCTCCTCTATGCATCTCTGATGGGAACACGAGGGACATGGTGTTTTGATGGTGAGGTGATTCCTTGCACGTCTGTTTTCCCATGTGGTGAGATGTTGTCTGCCTTACAGTAAGAGGAAGGCCACGGAGCTAGAAGTTTCCACATAGAGAACACCAGAATAGGAACTCATTGCCCCCAGCTTCCATTATCTCTCAGGTAAAAGCTTTTTAAAATGGACGGTTTCCAGAGAGTTGTCTGGAGATTTTAAAGATTTTATAGGTTACTTGCTCCTGCTAATTTAGTTGTGGTTAAACTATGAATTATTAATGTGCTGCTGCTGGGATTATTATGGGTCGAAATGACATTTCTGGATTTACATCTTAATAATTCAAAATGTTGAGTAGTTTCCCGCCCAGAGCTAGTTTATGGCTGTGACTACAGATTTCCATCTGGTTTCACAGCCTATGTCAATATGCACAGCCGTATACAAAAGGCAGCTGCCCCCCCCCCCAAAAAGAGTATGCCAACAGCAATCGAAACCTGAATGCAGATTAATATCATTGTTGCAGTTGCCACAAAAAATTTGAATCGATTTGGGGAACTTCCCAATTTTCCCCATTTCGGGTCTGGAAAATCAATTCGGCGTAAAATCAGTTATTTTACAATAATTAACATCAGCTCTAGCCGGGATGTTTACCCCATGAATCTGTTTTTCAATCTGTTTACCATATGTCTTTGTGGTTCTTTCAGTTTATTTGTTGTGCATGGCCTGCACAGAGTGAATCAACAAATAAATTTCAGTTGAGGCTGTCAATGATATATTCATTCAGTCCTAATTTAATTCATTCCTAAGTGAGGCTAAGTATTTCATGGGGGAACTCAGATTAGTTTCTTTTTTAACCTTGTTAACCTTGCCTGATTATGTGTTGGGAAGCACCCAGCCTGGCAGGGAAGAGGGATCAAGAGTGGAGTTAGACTGCAATCACTGTGCAACCACAAAAGGGCTAGGGCCCTACATTCCTTGGAGCCTTATTTAATTGTTCCGAAGAGCAGGCTACAGGGGGTGTAGTGGCTCAGTTGTCAACTCATAAAACATTTTGTGTACATGTTTTATAGTTGACAACAGAAAGAAGGGGGGAGTTGTTAGGGATAACATTGTTTTACCCTAACTGGTTTAGGTAAATAATAATATGTAATCATAGTTTGTATGTTAAAGTGTCTGCAACTTTAACTGTGGGATAGTAATTAAGGGAGTGGTTGTGAAAGCACTTTAAAAGAAGCAAGACGACAGCTTGCTCACTCTCTGGCTTTGATGAAACCTGATTACTGCAAGGACACAAGACTGCATTGCTCGAACGGGAGAGAAAACAAAGGACTGGCTTGTAAGTGAATTGACATAGGGTATTCTACACGGACTTTGCTAACTGAATATCCCTGAATGGACTGACTAAATGATACATGACTATTGGACTGTTATTTTGACTATGCTATGAACTCATAATGGAATAAACTATATATTTGATAGCACAAGCGTATCTGTCATTTTTACTGTATGTTAAATAAACATACAAGCTTAGCTCACTCATTTATCTGTGTGACTATCTGACTAAGCTGCACATTCTGTTTAGCTTGTCTCCCTAACCCTGGTTGGGGAAACCAGGCTTAACAGGAGTTTCAAAAAGCAGTCAGCAGTGTGGAATCGAAAGTACATTCCATTCATATTTTCTTCAAAGACTGATTAGATGGCTGAAGCTTCTGCCATGAAAAAATCTAATTGGAGAGGCATGATTGATGACTCTTCGCTATGGATGTATTTCATTGGATGATACACCCAGAGGGGTGGGGGTGGGAAAGCAGAATCAAGGTGACAGTAAATCACATATCTCAGAGTTGGCTACGCCCAGATTAGTGCCAGACATAGATTGTTACCTTCAAATAAACCCTCTTTAGTGTTGGCAGTATGGCTCAAGGCTCATGATTTAGTTGGAATAACTGCCGGACCCCTGACAGAAAGCCAACTCTGAGATAGATGCTGAACTTATCAGCTGGAAAGCTGACAGCCCAAGTTTGAAACCCTGTGAGCACTGTGTGACAGGATGAGCCCCCTGTTACTTGTCCCAGCTCCTGCCCACCTAGCAGTTAGAAAGCATGCAAATGTGTAGATAAACAGGTACTACTTTGGGTGGGAAAGCAATAGTGTTCTGTGCACCTTTGGCATATGGTCATGCTGGCCTTGGACAATGCTGGCCCCCTTGGCTAAGAAACAGAGATGAACATTGTCCTCTAGAGCAGAGGTCCCCAAGCTCCAGCCCACAGCCCAGTGCTGGACCACAGCCTGTTCAGAACTGTGCCACAGAAATGGCATTTGTGGAAGCAGCGTGCTTGCATGGATGAAACCATCCCCCTTCCCCCTTGTTTCCGCCGATCCACTGAGCCAGAAATGTTGGTCAATGCTTTAGAGTCAATGCTGCCCTAAAGTTGGACATGACTGGAGAGGGGAAACTGCTCCCACACTTTTAAGTGTAAGCCGTCAGTCTGGGGAGATTCCTGTATTGTAGACAGAACATAATAAAGTAGTTAGCTCTAACTTTTCACATATGAAGGGTCTGATTGTTCATACCTGACTTTATATGGACATATGTCCTGATAACAGACTTTACCTGCAATAAAAATATGTGACCAGCTTTGAATCAGCTTCACAAGTATTGTTTCAACTGTAATTCACATTAGAATTTCCCTTAATTTAACAAGAGACTGCTACATGCCTGGAGTACATGATTGAGCTAACAATAGGCAACATAACATATTTGTTCACAGCTCTCTCCAGTAGCTCTCCATAATATGCAAATTAGCACAGCTTCTCATTGCAAACAACCCCCTGATTATCACTCAAAATTTGGCCATAGTTATGAAAAAGTGGAAATAATAAGCCCTAAAACGCCATTAGTTCAGCATTACTAAATTAAAATGAAAAGGCAACTTCATTTTTTCCACTGCAGAATTAATAATGCATATGCTTTCGGTCATGGTTCTACTGCTACAACTGTGAAACTAGGGTGAGTTTTCATAACTGAAAGATTCACAGATTTCAATGCATCAACATGAAAAATAAGCATTAAGAAATGATTTCACCAAAGTAGACTGATAATGTGAACCAAGAGGATTCGTAATTCTCATTCAGGCAAATATGATTTGTGTCAATCCTGGCTGATCTTGGCATCCCCAAACAGATTATTATTCTATTTATTCATTTTTAAACCAGGACCAACCACGATCGGATTATTATCATCAAAAGGAATGTGGATGCTTTGATGAAATTATGAAACATTTCCTTCCTTCCTCTGCCACATTTTGAAAAAAAATTAACATTGAATCAAGATGTTGGTACATGTTGAATCACTTCCAAATCAAATTCACTTTGTACAGAGCCACAAAAATGTTGGTCTATACAGATTTTAATCAAAACCAGTCATCTTATGAAGCTTCCAGATGAGTTGCTTCAAAAATTAGGCAATCTTGGCAGTGTGAACTGTTCCTGATTAATGCTCCATATTTGTTCTGCTACAGAAAACATAATCATTTTACCATAAAATATGCATCCACAAAATTCTTTATTCATCATAATGCATATGGAAAAGAATGTGATATGTCATAAAATGGAAGAACAGTTGTGGAACGAAGTGGCAACTATCTCTACCAAGGGAGGCATCAGCTGCTCAGAACAAAATTTTACAGTGTAATATCAAAAATATTTCAGCATTGGTGGATGTTTGCAAAAGTACATTTAGTGCTATTTTGGAAGGAGAAAAAAGCTGCAATACTTAAAAGATATTGTGGTAAATGGGATTTTAAAATCATTTGATAATTTAATGGAGGTGATGGATAAGCCAAGTTTTCAAAGTGTAATTATCACAGCTCTTTGATCTTATCTTTAAGAGAAGATGTGAGATATCTGTTTGTACTGGAAGAAAATGAGACAATTGGATTATTAAAGCAGCTATAGAACTAAGGGAAGATAGCCATTGCATCAAGTGAAACATAGGAAAGAGATTTAGATAAAAACATTCCAGATAAAGTATTAAATGGAATGAAACCTTCTCACTTGAAAGATTGATAGGATTTTGTTGAGAGGTGATATTTCGTTCCTAAGAAATGAAGGCTTCCAACTTACGGCCACTGCTTGAGATAGATTTAATGACATATATATTTGAGATAGAGAAGGAAGAGGCCCGAAAACAGATTTTCCCTTCCAGCTTTATGGGAACCTCCCCCTACAATATTAACTCTTTGAAGTTGCAGCTCTGATGTCAGAAGCAATAAAAAGAGTTGAGCATAAGGAAATGATGCTTGACATAAAAATAATGGCATCTTCATGGTCCCAACAATGAATCCAAAACAGGGAAGAGAATTCATGGAACACCAAAGGCATCTTCTTTCATGCCTCCAAAGTTTTCAATTCCCCTTGTCTTTTTGTATTTTGAAAGTTTATTTTAACTAAAGGGGGGAAATGGAGAAGATGGTTGGCTTCCAGGTAAAGCATCTTTTTCTAACATTATTTTTATTTCCAAAATTGGTTCTCATCCTTGAATGGACCACACATAAGATTTCTTAAAGGTTAAAAAAAAAAGCTGGTTGATGCTCAATTCTTTGTTTAAAAAATATGTATCCACCTTCCCAGACAAAAGGAAAAGGTAAGCATGGCAAGAGGAGAAGTTGGATGGGAACTAGATGTCTGGGAAATGGGTGTTTTTAATTGGTTCCTTGCAACTACTTTGGAAATGGGCAAGCTGCCTTAGCACCCAGTTTTCAACAGTTCTACCAATTCTATCCTTAGACTGTATCTGCAAAAGATACATCTTACACTCAGGCGCCACTACTAGAATAAGGAAACAAGGAGCTCGTTTAACTTCCATTTCAATTAGAAATGTTAAATTAACTATGACTTGGGAGAAAAAGTATGCCTTGCTAGTTGCTCTCCATGGTGCTGAAGTGTTAAAGCAACAGTTGGCCCCTAAGCCATTAGAGCTGGCACACCTTATGATTTAATCCAGTTAATCTTTCAGAACAGCATTACTTTTAAAGTTTGGAATCTTGAGCCTCTTCCTCTCTCCTAAAATATCCAAATATTGATTTTCCAAAAGGCAGTAAACAATTTTCCAACCAAGGAACCATCAAGCTCAGGCAAACAATCAAACAGTAAACAACAGCCTAATCAAGGAACCATTAAAAAATACTCTCACCAACACCGACAGGGCAAGCCAGAGAGCACAGCCCACTCTCTTCTAGGACTGATGTTGTTACCTAGCTCAGTTATGAAATGTCATCAAGAAAACAACCAAACTCAGAGAGCAGCAAGGATCCCACAGTTCAATCCTGAGCTACAAACATTGTCTTCTATTGTTTCCAAAATGAATTAGGTGGTTATTAGCCACTTGACTACAGATACAACATTGCAGAACTTCCGCCTGATGCACTGCAGACTTCTACAGAAGTATAAAAGGCGCATGGTTCTGCCCACCAACCCTGCAATATAAGGCCTTGTGAATAGTACACAAAAAGGGCAATGCATAGGCTTAGAATCTAACATGACCTACATGCTTAGTCCTCTGAACAGATGGACTGAAAGGAGGCCTACCTAGGCAGTTCTTCTCAGAAGTGCACAGCCCATCCAAGAATCACGGGTCTTCTTAATGCAGTAGGCATTGAGATCTGATACTCAATGCTGGCTGGGGAATTCTGGGAGTTGGTCCACAAGTCTTAAAACTGCCAAGGTTGGACAACACCTGCCCCCCCCTAGGTTTAGACCAAAAGTGTATTCAGCAGGTTCTGACCAGTTCTGGTAGTGGAAATTTGGAATAGTTTGGAGAAGAGGCAAATCCCACCTCTGACTGGATATTTTACAATATCCTTCCCCTGCCAGGCCCACCAAGCCACACCCACAGAATCAGTAGTAAAAAAAAAAATTGAATCTCACCCCTGGTTGAGACTATAAAATCTTGGCATTCAAGGGTGTTGGTTAATAGAAGACTGTTTAAAGCCAGTCATATCCTTGTTTTTTTCATAATAAGTGTGTTCGTGCCACTGCTGATCTTACTGTTGGCCTTTTTAAATGTGATCATGGGAAATTTGCATACTTGGCTTTTGTACCTCATCTAACAAGCTGCTTTAGCCAGCTTGGATGCAGTTAGCTTGTGGATTTGCATATTGCGCTAAGCTGAAATATGGTTTGTTTTCTTAGCAAATTGCATGATCCCAGTAATGTTGAAACTGCAGTTTATAGCTTGGTGCAGTGGATATTCTTAGTGGAATATAATTTGATCTTTGAACAAATCAACTTAGTGCAAGGTACGGACATTTTTCATCTTCCATTCTCCTTTATTTGGACCTTATTCATGGCTCAAATCTGATTTGCTTGTTTGTTACATACTTTATTGTAGGACTCCAGCTGATAAGATTTACAAGCAATGTGCTTTATCCAACAAACTATAACTAAGCAGCTAACTAACTAAACAAAGCTTAACATATGGCTTGCATACATAATGATACAGTACCCAGGTTGATTCATCTTAATTTTTTTCAGATGGAAAATGCACATATATTTTGCAATCTAATTGGTGCATATGGTGAAAAACCTGGAGCAAAGCTGTTCCAATTCTCCATGCCTCTTTATCACAGGTGCAAGCTTGGACATGTTGCTAAACCCTAGCTGATGCCACCACATCTCATAGGGGAAATCGCTTTGTTGTTTTCTCCAATCAGCCCTCTTAGTAATTCTTTTGAAATGTTTGCCCTGCTGAGTCAATATTGCCATCAGATCCCTGTACAGTGGGAAAACCTTTGGTGGTTGATCTTGAAGGATTTGTGATAGCGCCCCTTTTCCCCCAGATCTGAGGTCAGCCAATGTGGCTTGCAATTGTGTCTCACAAGAGCCACCGTTGCATAAAGACCCATGCTGGGCTCACTTCTTCTTGCCTTGCATTGTTCTAGCCTTGAAATCTGCTTCCTCTCAGTTTCCTTGGTTACTGATCTCCACTCACCCCACCTGTGTTCACTGTTTCCTTGATTTGCGTATTGAAGCTTCATCCTGCACATATGGACACACAATGTCAAAATGGCAGAAGGCTGAGATCTGTGTTCCTCTTGGTGCTTTCAGGAGGGCAAAGGATGTTTCCCGTTGAATGAAGTTTGGGAGAAGAAGCGTCAGGAGAAATCTATTGGTCTCCAAGTTTTCTGTAATCTGATTAATTGTTTGTGAGAGGGGGAAAAACATTCTGGCTGTGTTTGAATTCTGCTCCAGGCCTTTCTGACTTCATAATCCAACAGTCTGATAGCAAATATGAACTGCAGCTGCTAGATGGTAGCAAAGTTATACAGATAATTCTAACTCTATGTTTCCATCTAGTGGTCAACTGGAGTGCTGCAAGCCAGGCTGATGGTTGTGATGACTATTAAGGTGAATAGAATTGGTTGCTTCTTTGTTATACTTTGCGTGCTGATGGACAGAATAAATGTCCATTAATGATACTGCACTGTCATATATTCAGTGAAATATTGAGGGGGGAAATTGTCCCTCATGTTGATCTTACATACAGGGAATCCTAAATTTATTTATTTTTTTGAGCCGAGACTGAGAAAGCTCCCATCTGAAATTCAGGAGAACTCCTGATCACATATAAATTTGTAATTGCTGATTGAATTCACACACCATGCTTAAACCATGAGTTACTTGTGCCTTACATCAAGCACAATATGCTAGAGTTATACATATTGCTAAGCCAAAAGCATGGCATATGAAGCTAATAATTGGATTTACATATGGTAAGCTACAAACCATGGTTTACAGAACAAGACAGGTTGTAGACAAGTTAAGGCTTCTTTGAAATAGTCCTTGCTGTGTGAAACACTCTTTCCCCGAGGTACTACAGATCCTAACCTTCCTTTCTTTTCAGAATTGAAGCCAGTATTATTCAATCATGCATTTGACTAAAACTGACTGTGGATACCATCTCTGATAGGATTGTTGAATGAGCTACTATGATTACTTTGGATTGTCTTGTGCTGGATTTACACATCAGGCTAAGTGACAAACCATGCTAAAACCAACATGAATGCAGTCACTCAGAGAAGAATGTTGGATTAGCTACATCTGGCCTATGCAGATTCTTCTTAAACCTTTGGATGGACCACAATATTTCCATTTGTGTTGATCAACACAAATAGAAATATTGTGTTACCTTACCCAAGCAGAAGATTTTGATCAGTAGCTAAGATCTCCCATGACTGTCCTCTAATATCCATTTACAATCCACTACTGTGTTTTTTTAAATCTCACCATTCAAAGGACTCGAGGTTTATGGATCCACCTCTAATGTAATTTGTGTAATTAGATGCTCCTGAGCCATTTTTCTTGCATCAATCAGTAAGCTATCTCTCAAGCATCTCTGCACAAGTACAAGGAAGAAAATTAATGCCCTTGGGCCTAGAGAAGCAATGTATTCAGGAAATAATTACTATTTGAAAGCCTTAGCTACTTTCAAAGGAAATAGTGCCATGATTTTGCCCATGTTGCCTTCACTAATATGCCCCTGCATTTTTAGAATAAGGTCTCCATAAGCACTACAGATAAAATGGGTGTGAGAAGACTATTCTTTGAACTTGAGCTGTCTTGATCTTAGCATCTTTCCACTTCAATACACATTCGGAGCCTGGTTACTTGCCCATGTTAGCCACCCGTCTAAAAATATCCCCAAATCTCACTGGTATGTCAGAGCGCTGATAACAAGAGAACCGCAGCCATCTCTGGCCAGTGGAAGTTGTGCCAAGAGCTTACCGTTTGGAAGAAAAAGAGTGCCAAATTGCTAGTCTGATACAGTGAATGCATGTTTTCCGAGGATGTATCAATTATCAATCAATTATCTATGCACTCCCATTGTGTTAAATTGCCCTTCCCAGCTGAAACAATCCCCAATTTTCAAGCTTAATTCTATTCAAAAAAGGGGGGATTTGAACATGTAGAAAGTGGCTGATCAAACTAGGTTTCTTTTAAGGTTTCAGTTTGGCTCATAGATTCTTTTCCCCCACCTGGCTCTTTAAAGCTTGTTCCAGCTTCTGTTGGGGATATGCCAATAGCCAATGGCTATTTTAAGCAAGACTATCATCACAAGGAGATGAATTCCTACAGTTCAGAGGAAGGCATTTGCCAGAGATAGCAGTCCATGGAGCCTTCTCTTAGCAAAACCAACCCTACCTCTCCAGCATTTCCTTGTTAATTGTATACTCTTAGGGATATGTTGAAAGCCCTTTAAATTTGGCTTGCTGAGGTTTACATCTGTCAGGCCCAGCCAAAGAATGACGGAAAAGTTCAATTCTTGATTTGTTCACACCAAATGGACTGAATCTTGCCAGACTAAATCTATATTATTCTCACCCAAGCAGATGTACCCTCGGAGATTCCAGGGAGTAGTTGTTTACTGTCTCTCCTATCCAGCTCCTGGCTGTGTTATCTCTTGTCTTGCCCTCTTGTTGCTTCATTGTAATTCATCACACCACCTCCCCCTTCAAAGGCACAATTCACCATACCCATCTTCTTCCTTAAGGGTACAAAAACTTTCCCTAAACAGTCAGTTTTTCTTCTATCAAGACAAAGCTCTTGCAATAAGTAAGCCAAGCAACTAAAAGTCGAAAATAAGAATTGGACATAATTCTGCTGCTTGTTGGCTGCATCCATCTGTAGAGGGATAGCTTAGAAAACTGCTCAAGAACAAATGAGAAGGCTGAGGCTAACTTTGGTTATGTGTCCATTACTCTGGTAGTCCATAAAACATAGTAGTTGCCTCATCCCAGTTCAGGCTATTTGTCCATGTGGCCCAATATTATTATTCCAGCAGGATGATTTCTTCTTATTAACTAAAGTTGTCTGGGGCTGATCCTGCCATCTTCAGCCTGCAAAGCATTTACTCAACCACAGATCCCTCTTTTATTTTCTTACTTTTTTGCAGAAGTCTTTCTTCCCTTTTGTAATTGATTAACTCAGTGACCTGGTTCATAGAGGGCACTGGAGCTGTAGTTTTCTTAACTGTGTTTCACTGAATCAGCCCCACCTGTTCACAGGGGAGTCAAATGTGATTTCATTGAGGGTCGCATTAGGGTTGTGTTTGACCTTGGGGGCCAGGGTGGGCATGGCCAACTTGACGTCACTCGTGTTTGGGGGCGCCTGTGATGGTCCGAGCACTTTGCCAGTGAAAAAGGGCTCCCAATCCCGGTGTTTGGCTTACTGCAGCCTCTGCCAGTGAAAATGGAGCTCTGGTGGGCTGCCTGTGCCTCCCCAAGCCCCATTTTTGGGCTGCAACGGCCTCCTGCAGCCTTCTGTCAGTGAAAACAGAGCTCTGTTTTCGCTGACAGAGGGTTGCAGAAGGCCGTTGTGGCCAAAAACAGGGCCTGGAAGGGCTGCCTCCTGAGCTCTGTTTTCTCTGGCAGAGGCACGGCAGGCTGGTTCTTCGCTGTTTCCAGGATGGGCCCGTGGGCTAGATCTAAGCACCCCACATGACAGATCTGGCCCCTGGGCCTTGAGTTTGATACCTGCACTAAAACATAAACTGTAGTCTGCAAGCTACAATAGCTGGATTTACAGGATATTCTAAACACAAATCAAGCAATCTATGTACCAGTTTAAAAACAATTCACATAATTCAGCCAATCGTGGTTCTCTCAACCATTTGTGGCTAAGATGACCATGGTTTAGCACAGCATGAGAACCCTATTCACAGCTGGATCCACAGCAGATTCAGTTTTCTGGGAGTCTGAACAGTTGCTGGTGTAAAACACCTTGTGAAGAGGAACTAATAGTGGAACTAAAGGAGTGGCTTTGACTTGGCAAACATTAAATACAGTGGAGAGAAAGAAGATATGACAAAGACCCAGCAAATTTTCCCTCCCTCCCAAGCCACTAAAACATCACTACTCTGGGAAATATCGACAATTTATTTTACTGTACAGGAAACATTTGCTACCGGTTTTTACCCTGGAAAGAGCAGGGAACATAATGTAATTGGACCAATAAATCATTTCAAATGTAATTCGAGATTTAGAGTGGGAGGAAAGAGTGGGGCTCTTGGGGGGTCCATCACTCAGCTTTTTGGAGCCCCGACTACACAGTTTCAACATTATTTTGCAAACGTTATTTTGCAATAACGATTTGGTAGGGCTGAATGAAACGTCTCCAACATCTAATTAAGCTGAGCCATTGGGATGTACTGATCTTGGCCATCAATATTTTTAAAAGGCAAAGAGGAAAAAGTAGCTCGAATTATGAACACCTTCTGATGGCTTTCAAAAGCATGAGAACACCCTTGTGTGCTGTCACCTTTCTAAAGAAGAGATTAAATGCCTTCACAGCAGCACTTCCAAGGCTGTTAAGAATGTGACAGTTAGTGCAGATGCAAAAATAACATTCAGAATAATTTGAGGGAGCATTGCCATTCCTTATATGACTTCTCATGTCTTTTTTAGGCAAGGAATCTTCGAAATTTTCAAAAAAGGCTTTTCTGAAGATTCTTTCTTTCTTTCTTTCTTTCTTTCTTTCTTTCTTTCTTTCTTTCTTTCTTTCTTTCTTCCTTCCTTCCTTCCTTCCTTCCTTCCTTCCTTCCTTCCTTCCTTCCTTCTCTTCCTTCCTTTCCTTTCTTTCTTTCCTTTCTCTCCCTCCCCCCTCTTCCTCTCAAAAGCCTCCCTCACATTCCCAGTCAAATCTGTCTTTGCCACTTATGGAAGAGGTGAGCACACTTCCATCAGAAATACCAAGCCGCTTCCATCTATCATTTGCATTTCCTAAGAATACTAATGAAGCTTCTGCTTTGTTGCAAGCCAGCTACAAGGAGAGAGGTTTTAAAAACACAGGCGTTCCAAATCCAAGTCTCCTTGCACACAGGTCACAACCTGCTGCTTTCTAGATATTTTGGATGTGTGCTCCCTTGTCACTGCTTTTGCTTGGGGATGGAGGGGATGGCAGGACTGGAAAGCCAAGGTATCACAAATCCCCCTTCCAAGTTGCCTTTTGGTTCTAGCACTTATTTTGAACTTCAGTCTGGCTCTTTATGATCCAAGTGGAGAAAAAGGGGAAAAAAACAACCCCAGCCCTCTTTCATGTGACAAAGAAACTATCTCCAATGCCACAAAGCAAATGTTGTATCAGCTGTTTAGCCACACTCAACATCTTCAGTCTCTTACCATCACCTCAGCTGAGAGGCTTATTAATAGCCAGTACAAGCCTGCTGTCTGACAGCTCGTTTTGTTGTGACACTCGCAAAGTGACAACATTGTATAGATCACTAAGCACCAGGATGATTCAAGCTGGTGTCTTGCAAAAGACAAATGATAACTCAACGAGGAGAGCCTGGTTTTCCCCATTAGTATCATCCCGATTTAAATTTGGGGGAATTCTTAATCCAAATGTCAAATTCCCCTAGACTGTAAAACTGAAAGGAAGCACAGAGAGGCCATCCATCTTCAAAAATCAGGCTATAAAAACCATTGGAATAAATATTTGCAACCATGTTTATCATCCTGGACGGCTCTGAAACCCACCCAAGTCCTTCCATATAGGAGTAGGAATGGAAGGATGCTCACAATTATTTTCTGGAGTTGGAGGCAAAGAATAGAGTTGAGGCTGGTTTGGGTAAGCTGCCCACATTAATAGATAACAGATAATCAGACTTGGAAGGGACCTTATAGGTCATCTAGTCCAACCCCCCATCCCAGCAGGAGACCCTACACCATTTCTGATAAATGGCAGTCTACTCAAGTAATGGCTCTCCCACAACTTCCAAAGGCAACTTTTGTTCCATTGGTTGATAGTTCTCACTGTCAGAAAGTTTCTCATTTCCAGGTTGAATCTTTCCTTGATTTATGTCCATCCATTATTCCTTGTCTGGCCTTCAGGTGCCTTGGAAAATAGCTTGACCCCTTCCTCCTCTCTGTGGCAGCCCCTCAAATAATAGAACACTACTATGCTGTCTCCCCTGGTCCTTCTCTTTACCAGACTAGCCATGCCCAGTTCCTGCAACCGTTCTTCATATGTCTTAGTCTCCAGTCCCTAATCACCCTGATTGCTCTTCTCTGAACTTTTTCCAGAGTCTCAACATCTTTTTTATAATGTGGTGACCAAACCTGGATGCAGTACTCTAGGTGTGGCCTTACTAAGGCATTAAGTAATCCACTTGTGTGTCCTTTAGTGATAGCAAAAGCTTTTAGTGTTTCCACTGGTACAACCAAGTAGAAGTTAAAATGGTGTCCCCAAAGTGCTTTTTCAAGAAGTCCATTTGCCTCTTGAAAAAAAAAAAAAAAAGCATCTTTGGGACAACCATGACCTGGATGACTGAGAAGCTCCATAGACAGTTAAGATGAACAGAAAGAGAATGAGAGACAGAAAGAATAAAGGAAGGGTTTCATGCTGCCCTTTGGTTTTAGACAGGGCACTCAGAAAGCTGTAGGATTTGACAGAACACTCCATTAAAATTTTAAACCATACTTTTCTGCATATAACCCACTTGTATTCGTTAAAAAAAAAAGCCCAAACTACAAAATGCATAGGCCGAATTTTAATAAGTTCCATGGAGTTTCAGGGGCCCTCACTGTGCATCACATAAAGAATTTCAAAAGGGAATTACTGCCCCCTACTGGGAATAATGAGTATTGCCTTTTCTCTCTCTAGCCCAGCTGGTACTGTACAAAATTTATTATTCTAAGCATGGATTAGATCGCTACAGTTGTACGTTGTTTTCCAAAGTCCTTCTTAATCAAATTCATTTTTAAGTGGTAACCTGGCCGAATATCTGCTTGTTATTGTACAATAGCAATTGGCAGCAATAGAAAGAAGCTGGATTTGGGGACTGCTCCTATTATTACCAATTACAAATTTGGGGATTGCTCAAATCAGCACCAATTGTTTATTTATACCTTGCCTTTATTACTTTTACAAATAACTCAAAAGTGGAAAACATGTCTAATATACCTTCTTCCTCCTCCTATTCTCACAGCTGCCCTGTCACACAAGTTGGACTGAAAGTGACCAGCCCAAGATACCCAGCTGGCTTTCATGGCTAAAGCAGGACTTGAACTCACAATCCCCGAGAGATTGGCCCAGAGTCATCCAGCCAGTTTTCATGATCAAGGAGAGATTAGAGCTCATGTTTTCTTAGTGATTGGCCAACTGGCAAAGCCAGTGGGCTTTCATGGCTAAGGCAAGACTAGAACCCATGGTTACCCAGCTTCTAGCCTACTACCTTAACACCAGAGGTGGTATTCAGCCGGTTCTGACCAGTTCTGGAGAACCGGTAGCGGAAATTTTGAGTTGTTCAGAGAACCAGCAAATCCCACCTCTGACTGGCCCTGCCCCCATCTATTCTCTGCCTCCTGAGTCCCAGCTGATTGGCTGGGTCTTCTTCGGTTGTCCTGCACAGGAGAACAGAGCTGGAAAGCAGGTTAGTGGGATGGGGAGGGAATGGGGATTTTACAGTATCCTTCCCCTACCACGCCCATCAAGCCACGCCCCACAGAACCAGTAGTAAAAAAAAATTGAATCCCACCACTGCTTAACACTAGACCAAAACCGGCCCTTTAACTCGAGTTATTTTATTTTGTGATCTTAGCTAGCAGACTGATGATTTTTTTTTCCTTCTCTGCATGGAGTTATGGCTTTGTAGGATAATATGAACAAGGTTATTTGGGGAAGAAGGGCAAGAAATGTGTTCAAATACAGGCCATTCATTAAAAACTAATATAAAAGTGCCCAAAGTCACGCTTTCTTCTGCCCTTCCCTGTTAAACTTCTGCATTGGAAACTTGCAGGCACAGATTTATTCTTTTGCCAGCTATTCTTACGCTGTTTGGGGAGCATTTGGGCTGAAGTGAGGGACAAAATATGCTTCAAATAAAAGCTATTTGCAAACAGGAGTGTTTTGATTTCCTTCACGTAAATAGCAGGCAATAATTCCTCCTTGGAGGGTGATGGCTTAGGTATGAAGTACATAATTACTGGGCACAACCAGATTACTATATCATACCCCTGAAGATAGATGCAATGAGGTAGCGGTTATGATTCATGTTGCTATCCTGTCTAATGCTCTGGAATTGAAAATATCCCTATATTTTCTTTTTTTTAAACCATGTTTTGTTAAATTTGTCACATTAAAATGTTAAAACAACAGAAATAGTGGATTTTGGCAAACCAGTTCTTCTTATTCTGCCTAATATTTCCTTCCCCCATTTGAGGAATCCCATAAATTTCCCAGGAGTCGCAACGGTGAGCCATGGATCATCAGAGACACAAAAACTGTAGGAAGCTTCGAGCTGAAAGCTGGACAATTTTTTAATTATTATTTCTGCTTTGGGGGGAGCACTGTGGAATTGAATAGCATCTTTGTGTATCCCTTGATGTGTGTTTCCATAGCTTCCATTTTTAAAAAATGATTGTATGGTAGTGAAATAAAGACAAAGGAAAAATTGCTTTGTCTAGAAATTTTTAAAAAAGCTTCAGTACTGTACTTCATTGTTATTGTTGACAGCTGCTTTTATTTATTTGTTTTATTAAATTTAGATGCTGCCCAGCTCTCTGATAGGGTGACTTTGGGTGGCTTACAGAACCCAAAAAGATAAATAGAAAAGCAAAATCAAAATGTTTAAAATGTTAAAAATATGCAAAAATAAAAAACCCAGAACCAAGAATGGTTTTGCTTTGCAAAAAGATGTTACAGTTTCTATTGTGTTAACACAATACTTTCTCAATCGTAAATTCAACTGTGGGATCCTTGAACCTCACTTGCCCTTTTAAAAAGTGTTCCAAGTCTATAACAGGTAAGGGAGAAATTGTTACTCTGAACACTCTTCATGAAGTAGAAAAGGTTGGTGGGACGATGGTGATGTACTTTTCTCGTGTTACATGGAAATTATAGGTGCAATTGTTAATTTTGGTGTTTATAAGATTCACTTATGTATTAAGGATAAGAGATAAATCATTACGTTTGGAAAATCATGGTGGTGTTATCTGTCATGGACAGTTTTAATGTTCCAAACTACAACTTTTCTCCATAAACTCTGTAAAATAAATGAAAATGCAGGAAAAATAACAGAGACCACAACATAGACTTTAACCTGGCTTCATTAATTGCTGAGTTGTACATCTGAGGTGTGTGGGACTGTTAGGTTGTTCTGTTTTTAATAGCACAAGACACCTGAAGTCTGGTCATAGCATTACAGTACAAATTAAAAAATAAGAATATTAAATGAACACATCTGCCCCCGTACAGCGCGGAGAAATGAGAATCTAAATATTTACAAGGGAGGGGAGGAAGTAGAATGCACAAAAATATTTACATAAAAAAACATGAGCTTGTCGGCATATACATTTTATACCAGTTCTTACACATAAGAGTAAAAAATAAAAATAATAAAAAATAAGACACTACATAAATTAAAAAGAGAACACTTAGAGAACTCCCCCAATCTTTCGGAGAAGGAGCCTCTCATGTGGCTCAAACAGACGACTCAAGTTTCCACAGCAGGAAAATAAACCACACAACAATCATTTCTTGTTCGTTTTGCAATGGAGCTGTACAATATTAAACGTACTGGAGACATTGAAGTTACGGAGCACATGTTCAAAGTGTACCATGCCCATTGCATCAGTTCCCATAGGACAAAATTCTGGAGAAAATGTCATGCCGAAGCCACCTTGAAAAATTAAAATTCAAAATCCTCTAAGTCTACAATACCATTCCCAAATGTTGTTATTTGTCCTGTTGGCAGTCCACTGACACTTTTTGCCACCAACCTATCGAATTGAAACGGGGCGTCCGGGGGAAGAACAGAGTCAGAGGGGCACCTGTCTCTTGGGATGAAGGGGGAATGTGGTTTCAAGCAAACAAATTTTGGTTGCGTGTGGCGGTTTCTGCCAGAACTGTGCAATTCTCATTGTGACCCTCCCTCCGAGCGGTAAACCACTCCCCCTTCCCCAGATTATGTCTGCGAAGACGTAGGCACAATGTTTTTCACTATCATCTGCATAAACGTTTACACCTGATTAAAAATTTGTTTTAACGTTAGGAACAAGGATGCAGGCCCCACAAAGGCCTGCTAATTTAGCTAGGCAAGGGAGGAAAGGTTCTCCTCTAAGCACACAAACAAACCTTGATGGAGATGGGAGCACGTTCCACAGTAAGAATCTAAAGTTTCATTCACAAAAGACAAGAAACTCGAAGGGACCATGGAATGGTTTGCTTCATCAGATTCCTGCTTGGGACCTGAAGCCCAGTTGCCACAGCTAATGTTTTATGGCTGATCTGATGAGCATATATATTTTAACCATCACAACCTCAGCATTTACAGAAAAAGATGAACAATGTGGAAGTGGAGTCTAGATTTGGGTTCATTAAAGAAGTGTGTGTGTGTGTGTGTGTCCCCTTTAAAGCTCAAATGTTCCAAAATTAACCAGGGTACATGAACAGGCCTGCATAGTTAATTCTATGGCTTTCATGGGAGTGGGAAGAGGGCTTTTTTTTAAAAAATAGTGATAATAATATAGGGGGGACAGAGCGATTGTCACAGCTCTTTCAAGCTCAGGAAAACGTTGCTGAATTTAATTGCTGCCATTAAACTCTTGGGTTTTGAGCTGAAACCTTGCACAGCCCTTTCTCAACCACGCCGAGGCCATATACAACAGGTGCCGATATGCAGCGACTGAACGCTCAATTCCATGTTGAAATTGTTTTGGTTAAATGCTTTAAGCGGTGGACAAGGCAAGGGGCCCAAGGATGCAGCTCAGGTATTTATGGCAATAAATGAAAATGGTATTTAAAAATTAAGCAGAGTGGGCTCTTCCTCCCTTTCCCCTCCCTACCCCCCCACCGCCCAAAAAAGAGATCAGATCATATTATCATCAGCTCAGTTAGGGGAGCGACAAAAAAACAGGAGTTACAGACATGGAAAGAAATCAGGTTGGTTCTGGGCAGCAGATAGCTTAAGACTGATGTAAGGAGAGAATACAAGGAAAATGGAGAGGGTTTTTTTGTTTTTGTTTTTTGGTGAAGATACAAGTTTGAACTGTAGGTATTGCAACCTGAACCTTAACTGTCCTAAGGATAATGGTATATCCTTGTCCTAATTCTAGAGGGAAACTGAACAATGTAACTCATCATCCACTAACAGAACATCAAGAGATCAAAAGGCTGGAAGCTACAATGGCCATGTGCCATTTGTGGGTTACAACTGGGCTTGCTAGAAGGAGCAAGGAAAGACCCTAAGAAAAAGAGAGAGAAAAATCTGCTTGCTCCAGACATTAGCGCATTGGAATCTCCCTTCCTGTTTCTCACACTTATTTATGCAGCATGAACCAACACAAACAAATAGGTGTGTGTGTTTTTTTTTAAAAAAAAGGGGAAGACAACAGATGCAAGCTTAAACCACAGTGAATTTTCTGACCACTAAAATCTGTACTTAAGACAATTGGAACTTCAAAAGAAATATGCATTGGAATAACCAAAAGAATGTAATTTGACTGTAGTTAGGGAACAATCTGAATAATTGGTATTTTGCTGGTTTTGAAAAGCTTTTGTTACCCTTGTGAGTTACCCGATGTTGCTCGAGGGAAAACTGACATAGGTAGTATTCTAAGTTAATGCCCATCAATGATTCTGGAACAAGGGCCCAGACCCAGAGAAATGACACAGATGTGTGCCATGGGCCTCATTCTAGCTTTACATTGTTGTGGTGATCTCAAAGAAGAAAGCACTGTATTCCTGGGATGGACTCCGGCCACTTTGAAAAACTTTTACAGTGGAACATTGACATGCTCTTTGAGCTAGCCTAAGGCAGCATGAAAACCCAAGATCCCTTTGCGGTCCAGTTCTGTGCCAAGGACACAAGAATTAAGAGCCGTGCATATTTAGAACTTCTCCAGAAAAGCGAGTCAAAGTTCCCCCTTTCAACAGGCATCTTATAACAAAACTTTAGAAAGTGAGAGATAGTTGCGTACCCAACAGGCCATCTACTGCACACAGGTCTCTCCCCCACACTTCTTGCCACCCCACCATTTTCCATTGCCTGCTCCCAATATCATGCTGGCTAGGACTGCTGGAAGTTTGAGAGTCCAAGTAAGTACTATTGCTATCCTATAAGCACTACACGACAGGTGCCTGTGTACTGGGACATGTTTTGCTGTCCCTCATCTCAAACCAACTGGAATGTTCCTACATCTGTAGTGCCTTTGCCACTTCATAATGATGAACCTTACCAGGATCAGTTGATCAGCAGCACCAACTGAGCAATCAGAAAGACATGTGGAATTGTTTTCTAGACCACTGTCGGTTAGGCTACTTAATAACAATGTTGAAATAAATTTACACTGTTAAAATGATGAAACGCATCACGAGTCTCTTGTACCCATGACTGGGTGAAAGGAGCCCAGCGTCGCGTTTTTTAATGGCTCTCAACTCAGGAGAAAAATCCCTGGATATTCTGTTGTTCAGAAGCTTTTGCAAGATACGCCATTTGCTATGGAAAAGATGTTCAGGAAGATGATTCCCTTTATGAAAGAATAGAGGCACAGCCTGTAGGCCTGGCAAAGCAAAATTCCGTTTATAATGTATGAAAGGTTCCCTTCCCAACCACCCCTCCCTTCTCAAATATATGAAGCAGCTTATTATATATTTCTTTCATGGGGAAATAGATCAGGTAACATGCCTGAGAGCTCACCGATACCAGTCGCCCAATACGTGACTGGCTTGCACCTTGACAAATAGGGAAAGCAAAATTGAGGGTGAAAAAAGATCTAAGAAGTGGCGGTATAACTAAAGGGAGAATAACACACGATGCAAAATCTTTTTTTTCCCTAGAATTTGAGGCATAAAACCCGAAAGGACCAAGTTAAAATGTTTACTGAAGCTTGGCATTCCGTAAAACTTCCTCCAAAAGATCACATACAAGGGGACTTTTGCCTGGAGAAGAAACGTCTGTGTTAGCCTATCAATACGTACATCATGCGTGTGGCTTTAAAGGACAGGGACCGCTAAAGAGAAACACCATGAGTTGAAATCTATGGAAACTGAGAATCATTCACAGCGCAACCAGCCTCTCTTCGTCCTTAATGCTGCTTTTCCTGGAGACCGGTTGCGTCTTCAAGTTTTAACAACAGCAAAAAAGCCTGTGTGATTGCTGCAAGCTACGTTTAAACGATGGGATAAAACTATACATTTAGTGTTTATTTAAAAAGAAGAAGTCCCCTATAAGCGGCATGAGGACTGGACAGAGCAGAAACTCAACAGGGCTAATGGAAGGAGTTGGTTTTGTGTGTTCGTGTGCATGTTTGTGCATCATTGAAAAAATAAAACCAGTCCACTGTCCAGCAGAGGCTGCTAACACTCTATCCCTTCGGCCCCCCCCTGAGCTCACTCTGCATGGACTTCTGTCTCTGGCCTCTGAAGGCAAAGCTCAGATGGCAGAAATGCTCCTTGGCCCAAAGCTGTGGCGTAAGTCCTACTATTATGTGGATGAGGAAAAGAAGGTGCAACTCCCCCTCCTCCAGAGTATCCCCCTCTTTGGTGCTGAGGCATGGTATGGTAATCATCCAAATTATCATACTGGGATACCACAGTCATTGTACTTTGGCGTTTGCCAAGGGTTTGGTATGGGTACAGGAGACCAGCATCCCGCTGTGTAATCTCGGAGTGCTGGAACCGGAGGCTATGGCTCCGCTCTGGCTTAGGCGGTGGGCCAGGAGGCTGCCCGTAGTGCTCGCTTTCTTTATGGCAGTCTCTGGAGTGCTTTTCAGCTGGAGCAGCTGGGTGTCTCGATCGAGCCCGTTCTCCGTCCTCAGCCAGCTTCGCCTCTTTGTGGTTTAGTCTCAACACGTCATGGTTGGCCGGGATGTATTTCCCACCTGAGTGCTGATACATCAGGGATTCTGTGTGTTCCGATGGGTGGCCCTTTGGTCGGTAATCGGGGTAGGGAGGGGCGTTTTTAGCATCCGGTGGCTGCTGGTGGGCCGCTTCGTGTGCAAGGTGCATTCTGTACTCAGGGAAATTGCAACCGACCTCGGGCGGTTTCCTGCTCCTGAGACTGCTTTGCTTCTGAGGGAGCAGAGGTTTCTCCAACTGTCCAGTCCCATAACCCCCGCGGTAATGGGCTCTGTCAATGTCCGGTTCCGGCTGGGGCCCATAATAACGTTCCTCTCCCTCGGGTGCCCCTCCTTTGCTTAGGTATCTCCCTTCTTTCCCATCAGCAACAGTGAGGAGTCCAGTTTTCCCAGGATCAGATTTGCTACGCAAGTGAACAATGTCCGTGGCCCGTACCTCCTCTTGCAACAAAGGGGCTACATTGTCATACTGGGACATGACCGGCCCCTTGACTTTCTGGCGGGCACGGCTCTCTCGGCGGATGGACTGCATGCAGTATTTCTCCATATCTTCCAAGTCCCAGGAGGCATACATGAGTTTGACGTCAGGGGCAGGAGGCACATCCCTGCTAATGAAACTGTGCTCTTTGCCTGCTAGGTGCCCAGGAAGGCCTCCTCGAGAGTAAGGTGGTAAACCAGGACAGCGATAGAGGTTCTTAGTCGGTAACTTGGAGTAGGAGGGAAACTCCTTGCCTGGGGGAGGATGGAACTGCCTCAACTTCATTGTACCATGAGGGTCCAAGTCGTAAAAACCGCCCTCACCTGTGGTGTAGCAAGAAAGGCTGGAGGAACTGGAGTAAGGGCTGTATCGGTAATGAACCCGGCCATTCTCAAAATAAGGTTGCAACTGAGTGACATGATAATCTCCATGGGGCTGATATGGCTTGTACTGAAGGAGGGGTCTAGGGCAGTAAAGAGGATCGTCATCAGGAGGCACCTCAGTGCGGGAGATGGGAACTGATCGGATGGCGGATGGGGTGGACACGTGCAGAGAATGTACCCTCCGGATGGTGGGGTAGGGTGGGGCTTCCTCCGCACAGCTACTGCTCCTCATTGTTGGGCTTAGGGAAGACAAATATTCAATCCGACTGCGAGGCTTGGCGTAATGAATGTACGAGCTCTTTCCTTGACTGGCGTACGCATTATATCGGGGCCCCAAGGAAGGGGGAGTCTCCGACAGAGAAGGGTAGCCCGGATGCTGCTCAGACTTGCTGTGAAAAAGCTGGGGCTGGCTATTTTCAGCCCTGTATTGGTGAGCCGATGAGGGTTTGGGATGCACTGGAGGCTCTGGCATGCTTTCCAACTTGGAGGGAAGGAAATAAGCCGATGGAAGGGATGTTTGTTTAGACAGGGTAGGGGCTGCCAACACATCCTCTGCTGATAGTGGCAATGAGGAAGATGCCATAAAAGCATGGAAATTGGCAGGGTTTATCGTATCGGTGCTGTTGGAATGCATGGCGGCTGCAAGTTTGCTCTCCATTGTCCTCACAGGCGGTACTGGAGGCATGAAAGTGTATGACGATTGAGCTGGGACAGATTCGGACCTCATCTGTAAAGGGGGCACTCTGGCATTTTCTCGGGGTTTCTCCAAATGTCCCTGATGAAACAGAGCCACTGGGGTGGCTGAAGTGCACTGAATTGTAGCGCTGGCCTCAGCACCCAAGACGGGAGCTGGCTCAGCTGTTCTCGGCTCCAGCAATTTGTCTGGAGTTGTCTCTCCTTGTACCTGATAGAAGAAAACACAAAGATTAGTTATAAGTCCCAAAATGGTTGCTGAGATGAATACAGACTTCACTTGCAAACCAAACTAGTTTTTAAAACTAGCAACTCAACAGAGCTTTTGCAGGGGAAAAAGGTACAACTTTTGATGGCAGGTAATTTATTTGCGGCCAAGACATCAACCATTCACATCACTTCAACGGGAAATGTTATGAGATGTAGTGAAGCCATTTCTGAGAATTAATACTTCAAATTTGGGGTGACCTTATAGAAATGTGGGCTTTTTCAAGTCTTCAGCTACTACTTATTGCTCATATGTAACACTTTCCATGCCTATAGGCGGGAGAATGTTAAAATCTGAATCTTTAGCAATGTTCAAATATCCTTCATTCATTATGCAATATGCATTAGTTTACTACTATCATTAAAGAAAATGGGACCAAATAGTCAACAGTATGGTCCCTGCTGAAAACAACAATAGTTGCTTATGAACCATCTTACTGTAGCTAGCTGATGTGTGTCAGAATAGCACCACCTACTGCGAACAATTAATTTAGTGCTTCAGGTTGTTATGGCAACCCTAAACTTCATCCAATGGAAACCGAAATGTTCCATCCTTGTAAACTATTATTTTCTTAGGAGAAATTGGAAACCAAAGTCTCAAATGTTCCATTTTCTCCTGGGATCCATTAAAAGACCCTGGGAAAAAGCCTGAGCACCTATGCTCACCTTAAGGAACGTGGGCAGAAGGAAAAACGGTAAATTGAAATAGAAAAGGGAAGCCAAGTAAAAATCAAGTAAACTGAGGTGCAGGGGGATAGGAGCAGAGTAGAGGTCATGTTATTTTGGACAGAAATTTTCCCTGAATTATAATGTACCAAAAGAGAACAGAGCATGGAGCCTATTAAAGTTTTACCTGACTGAAGCCTCCTGACGGTTTCTTGGGAGGAGTCTGTCCCATGGCTGGATGGTCCCCTGGTCTCACGGGTAGAACTTGGTGGCCTCCTGCAGGAAGAGCTGCCTCCCCCCACGTAATGTTGCTGGTGACTGTGGAAGGCGGAGGTGGGACATTCTGTCTGGACATGCCAGGATTAGGTTTGGCAGCCGCTGGGTGGTTCTTCATTATGCAGGCCAGATCTGCAGGGACGTTTCTCTCCCCAGGAGGGACTGAAGGAAAAGGTAGTTTGTCCTCCACTTTACAGAGGGGAAGATGAATCTTGGTGGCCTGGGTTGGGTTCTTATCCAAAGGGACACCAGCATGGAGTGGAGGACTTTCTAGTGGTATCTCCGCTGTCGATGACTCAGCCTGGACAGTTCGTCCAGGACAAGCATGAAGATGACTCTGTTCTTCAGAGGTAAAAGACTGAGTAAGAAGGTGCGTGTCCCCCACTGTACATGGATAGAAGTGAGAGTGATCCCAGCCCATGTTAGTACCTCCGTGAAGGTCTCCTGCTATGTTATTTGAGAAAGAGGAGAGGTCCCGATGTTCAGACATGCCAACATGGAGGTGGTTGTCGCCTTCAGACGTACCACTGCTTTGGGGGCCCTGAACTAAGGGCAACCCGCTTCTTGGAAGATCCCCCATCATCTGAAAAGTGAGTGGGTTCTCTGGAAGAGCAGCATGGAACTGGAGCTTTTCTGAAGAAGAGCTAGGATACGGGTGGAATTTTTCTAGAGTTCCTGCACTCCCACAGTTGTTACAGTCTGAATAAATATCTGGCTTCTTCTGGGACTGAACTGAAGCTTGTTGGGCAGATTCGGCCAGGGCTAGAGCCAGGATGCGGGCGGCATTTTTCGGAGGTGGAGGAGGGACAACAGAAACAGAATTGACTGGAACAGAATCCTGGGGGGTGACAAGGGCAACAGCTCCTAGTGAGAAGAAGAGTGGAAACAAAACAAAACAAAAACAAAAGAGATTGGTTTACTTTACCCCGTTAAGGAGAGTGAACAATTTCCTATAGATCATTATAAAAAATAAAAAAAAATAAGTTTTTTTTTTAAAAAAAATAGTCCAACATTTCACAGTGGCAACTCCTTGGCGTCACCAAAGGGCGTCTTCTCTCATGCATGCAAAATGGGGATAGCAGTTCGTTGTGAAAAAGCTGACGCAAGATTGTGTAAAAGTTCCTGTTGCGGTCCTAAAGACTAAGCGGTAGGCAGAAAGAAAGACAACACCAGATTGTTTGATGGGATCTTTCACACAACTTAATTACGGGTTACTTTTGGCCAGGAAAAAACGGTCCCTTCTTCGAGTGCGGCCCAATTTATTTATTTATATGGTTAGTTAAAAAAATATACCAGGAAGCATTCTGACCGGATGAGATCATCTCGTGTTATGAAAAAAAGTGAGACAGGGCTATATAAAATAGTCACAGGGTTGTGGTGTGTGTGTGTGTGCGTGTGTGACACAAGGAAGCTGCAGAGAAGCTTTTAGGTTTTTTTAATGTTCGCTATTGGGACTGAAGCAGCCTCTACAGGCTCTGGAAGACACATACTTTGTTATTATTATTATTATTACTAGTACTATTATCATTATTACCAGCGTTTCCCCCTCTTTTTAAAAGCGTGCAGAGAAGCGAGAGCTTGGCGGCTGGTGAACTTAAAGAAAAAATGGAGGAAAACACACTGTACCTGGCTGTGTCAGTCCAGAAGGTACAGGCTTACTCTGGCCGCTGCTGAGCACAACCTCTTCTTGAAGCTCTACTTTCTTGGTATCTCCGGCGTTCTGGAGTTGTTGCTGGTGTTCTTCATCATGCCTATTTTCAATGCTCCTCAAAGGTGATACCATGAGCTGGGAAAGGGACATGCCGGACGTTTCATTGTTGTCGACGTTTTTTTTAGTCCAATCCAAAGTGTCAACACTTTCTGACACGCCTCCAATAACCACATCTGGCATGCGGCTGGGGTCAGCATAAGGAACGGGCTCTGATGCAGCGAGTGGCGGAGATCTGACTGGCTTTTGACCTGACTTGGGGGAATAGGCACAGGTGAGCTTCTCGGAGAAAGACAGGAGTTTTGATGGTCTCTCTTCAGATGGGCTCAAATCCAGAGCGAAGAAGGGACTTGGGTTTTTTTCTTGGTAGGGAGAAACTGGTTCCGAGCTGGTGGCACTGCAGGGCGTATGAGATTGGCTGCCCAAGTCTAGCTCTTTCTTAAAGAGGCTTGGCTTATCTTTGTTACAGTCCACAGATTCCAACAGGGAAGTGCTGCTGTCGAGACACTCCGATTCTGCTTTGGGTGGGCTGCATTGAAAGGACATCGGGTCGAAATCCAAGCTAGCCACCCCAATCTCTGGCGGGCTCAGGTCGACGTCCTCTGCCGACCTGGGAGAAATGAGGGCAGGAACCCGTAGATGCCCCTCGTCGCCGTCGCTTTCTTGGTCGTGGGGCAGATTGTCATAAGAATTGCAGCGATTCATGTTCCCCAGCAGTTCCCCATTGAAAGAAGCTGATAAAGCATCACTGCTCGATCTTGGTCTTCGGGGTCGAAACAGTTTAGACTCACCTGGCCAAAAGAAAAAAGAAAAAGAGGAAAGACAGTCATTAGTACTTCGCTCAGTTATGTAAATGCTCCCCTTGTGTGAAAGGGTTGTTTGCTCTTTGGTTTTCTGTAAAAAATACAGGGATATATTTTCTTTGTAGTTTGGAGGTGGTGGTTTGTTTGTTTGATTTTTGAGTTGACTTTATTGATTAGCCCTTGGGCTATATCAAATTGCAGAGTTCCAGATACAAATTATTAAGAAAATCTGATAAAAATAATATAATAGGGAATTGGAATAAAATACAGTTTAAAATTGGAATAAAACACAATAATTTAACACAGAGATAAAATGTGATACAGTTATATTTCAGTGTTACCCCTTACAATCTACCCCAATCAGTCCCACATCTGCCACAATCTCAACTGAACCATTTTGCTTTAGTACTGTGCTGTGTTAAATGTTATGTTCAGGTTCTGGACGGACATAAGGTTAAGTTGTCTTGATATGGGGACTTTGCAGTTAGAATACAGGATGTTCTTTTAAGTCTGGTCCCAGAAGTTCATGCACTTTCCCGCATCCATATTAATGTCTTCACAAATTTGTTTTTCCTGCTAGAACTGGAAAATAAGAAAGAACCTCTCAAGGTTTCTGTGCATATTATTTAATGGAAAGATTCCTTTTCCTCCTCCAAAATTGCACCAAAAAGGGTAGTGATAAAAAGTGACTTATTAAGGAGTAAAAAGCACATGTTTCTTCACCGAATGCAGATACAAACAAGCTTCCTGACACTTTTGCCTCTTAATTCTTTGTAGATGTGATGTTTACAGAAGTATGCATTTGCTGTCTCTAGAAGAAGCTCTCTTGAATAACCAGATAATGAAGGATTGTAAGTTGAATAAGCAAAATAATGGAAGATTTCAATTTAACATAAATGTTTGTATTACTATTAGAATTATATAAGCTTGCTAAATGCAATAAATATAATTAATAATATTGTATTTGTATTAAAAGGTATGACACTTAGAATAGGGTGATTGGCATAAAAATGACACATTAAAATATTGAATAACTAAATAATGAAATATTATAATTTAATAAAAATATGTGTATTGCTAGAACTATCTAAGCTTGTTAAATGAAAGAAATATGATTAATACTATTTTATTTGCATTAAAATGGATGACACTCAAGTGCTACATTGTTCACACATTGATACATTTGTATAAAAAATAAAAACTTGAGAATCTCCAGAAGAAGCTCTTAGGAAAATGCAAATAAAAGCCAACTTGCCATCTATTGCATGCAAAGATGAGAGAGATTCTTCGCTCTTGGCGGAGCGCAAGGTTCCACTGTCTCCTCTTCCACCTGATCAGAAACAAAACAATGGACTATATTTAAAATCTGACCATACATCCCCAGAGAAGAAAACTGATTTCTCTAATACAGTGCTTCTCAACTGTGGTAAATTGAAGATGAATGGATTTTCAACCCCCAGAATTCCCCAGGCAGCTATGCGATATCATGCTGACTGGAGAATTTTGGGAGTTGAAGTCCACTTGTCTTCAAAGGTGCTTTTTCAGGAGGCAATTGGGCTTTCTCGTTTTTTCTTTCCATTCCCCACCATCCAGTCAGAGCTGAAGAAAGTACTTGGATGAGAAGTGAAACATCTTCAAAGAAAAAACAGAAAGTCCAGTTGCCTCCTGAAAAAGCACCTTTGGGACAACCAGGACCTGGATGACTGAGAATCGCTACAGACTGTCACTCATTTTCAAGTTGCCAAGGTTGAGAAACACTGGACTAAAAGAACATGTCAAATTCTTTACAGGGTTGAAGTTTTAGTCTTGAAAACAATCAAATGAAGCTGAGACTGGTTAAATATTATGCAAGAGCATAGTGGAGTGACCAAGAATCTATAACAAGGTATGTTTTCAGGCTGCAATGAGGGGAATTCAGGAGTGCCCCTGAGCCAACAAAGGCTGTTTTAGCAATGCGTGCTAAGAAATTAGAGCAATGCCCCTGTCTATAAATGCCTCTGTGGAACTGGAAGAATTCAGGCTTTTCTGAATTACATTCAGAACAGAGCATGCTGTGATTTATTTTGAAATAATTAAAAAAAAAAAAAAAAACAGCCCATGTGGAGTAAGCCAGAAGCATCCAAGCTCAGCTCTGCAGCACTGTCTCTTCCCTAAACACCTTGCTGTCCTGGATACAGGGCGCCCTTACCTGCCAGAGCTATTGCCTTCATTTCGGATGGTTCGCTTGGGTTGCGCTGCAGTTTCCGTTTGGAAAGCGAGGATGATTTTCCCAGGTTGAAGAAGGAACGCCAGCTGCCCACGGGGGATTTTTTCATCTTACTGGGAGGCCTCTTTCTACAGCAAGAGAAGATTGGGCAGTGAGAAGAAAAAAAGGATTGAATGCACTGGGGTAGCTCTAAAAGCAGCATTAGCAATTCACACTATTAAGAAGCTATAAGCCTGCATCCTTTTATATAGGCCAGCGGCATTTAGAGACACGCACTGAGAGAAAAAAGAAAGAATATTTCAATTTCAAAACTGTTCCAATGCAACCATGGAAAACCTAAGTGTGGGACAATGCAATTAGAACAGAGGTCTCCAAACTTGGCAACTTTAAGACTTGTGGAGCTATGCTGACTGAGGAATTCTGGGAGTTGCAAATCCACAAGTCTTAAAGTTGCCAAGTTTGGAGGTTCCTGAATTAGACAGACAGACAGACAGGCAGACAGACAGACAGACCCTTCTACCTTTCAGATGGAAAGTCTATGATGGTATGGAACTTCCCCTGCAAAGCAGCAGGTCCTTCGCCTACTTCGATGTACTTGCTGTCTGTCAGGGCTGGAGAATTTATTTGAGCCTGAGTCCTGGCCTGGGCCTCCTCTAAGGTAAGCAGCTTTGTGGAAGGGGAGGACACCAGCAAAGATTTAGGTCGTGACAAGGAACTGTGACCTGCCACAGAAACACAAGGCAAAGCAAAAGGAGAACGATGTGAGTGACAAGAGCTCTTGAAGGAAGAGATTCCTGAAGCAGAGATATCACAGCCCAACCAGAGGTGGCATATTCAGCAGGTTCTGATCAATTTTGGAGAACCAGTAGCGGACATTTTGAGTAGTTCAGAGAACTGGCAAATACCGCCTCTGACTGGAGATTTTACAGGATCCCCCCCCTGCCACGCCCACCAAGCCACGCCCACAGAACTGGTAGTAAAAAAAATTGAATCCCACCACTGGGCCCAACATTTCCTTTATTGCAGGACTTAATGCAGAGAATCTTCAAAACACATTATGCTTTTTACCAAGCAAAGTCTGCCAAGGAAAGAATAAAGTTTGGGTTTGACATGATGGACATTCCATCAGATTATTTTTCCTTCCTTTTGCTACATAATATGACTCAATTTTGCTTCATAGTTTTCTTTTTCACTTTCTATAATTTCACCTCTATAAACAGTTGAAAAGGCATCACTTTTGCCACATAATGGCCTTCTTGTACAAGCTCTTTCATTAATATAAAATGTTTTGCAAAATGCCATTTCTCCTCGCCGAAGGAGTTGGTAAGTTTTACTCCCAATTTAAATTCAAGAAAACATTGCTTTAAGATTGTATTTGGCTTTAAATGCTTAAACATTACCGACTACCTTCTAGAAGAGATACTGCTAAACCCTGTGAGTTCAAAAGCCATTTCTTTAAAAAAAACCACTCACAGGAGAAATTCCACCATATTTAGCACTTCTTTACATTTTGAAGACAGTAATTAACAAGTCAAGAGCATCAAACAAGCAGACGCTACTTCATAATGGCAACTGTGCTGAAAAGGTTGGGAATATACATCAGGCCAATCCACAACACATCTGTTGAGTTTTGCCTTAGTATGTTGTGTGAATTCAGCCACTGTGACTTTTAAGCCATTGTTAACAACTTAATGTGTTGTGGAAACCCACAAAATTATATGTCCTTAGAGGTGTTTTTTTTAAAAAGTAATGGCTTTTTTTAAAAAAGGAACAATATGTAAATTCAGTATTTATCTGCTCTACAGGGAAGTCAGGCATGGTTTAACACCAACTGAGTTCATTTTCCCCCCCGATGTTCTAAACGGTTTGTTGAATTTCCTAGAAATATAACTTTTCCAGAATGGTGACAGTCAGGGAAATGTTTGCTGAACTCTGAGACTACTGCTGTCACTCAAAACAATGGATAATTTCACTCCATTATTTCCCCCAATTTGAGGGGGGGAAAAAACACATTTTATGATTTTGCTATGGAGATTCTCAGTCATCCAGGTCATGGCTGTCCGAAAGATGCTTTTTCTGGTTTGTCTTTGAAGATGTTTCGCTTCTCATCCAAGAAGCCTCTTCAGCTTCATCAGCACAGACCTGAAGAAGCTTCTTGGATGAGAAGCGAAACATCTTCAAAGACAAATCAGAGAGCCCCGTTTGCCTCTTGAAAAAAAAAAAAAGCACCTTTGGGATATTTAACGATCGTGATGGTGGAACGAAGGCTTGGTACAAAGCCTTGAATAGCAAAATGCTCTTAGAGTTGGATGCTCCACAGTTGGGAGAGCTCTGCATGGTACCCAACTGGTAACAGAGGGACCATTTTTCATGATGGACATCTGTTGCAGGACACCCGCTAAGCTTCACTTGCCTCCTACAAATGCGAGGTGGTTGTTTATTAAGCTGCATTTCTCTGTTTGGTCAGGCAAGCAGAAAAACGAAAACTTTTGACACTGCTCTGCCTTTGTTTTTCCATGTTTATTTTAGTTTATTTCTGACATACGTACCTGCACTCTCTCGAATGACAGAGCTGAGTTTAGAGCTGAAAAGGACATCCACGTGATTGAGAATGAATTCCACAACCACGGATTGGATTCGCACTTCCATAAAGGCTGCTGTTCCACTGAAGCAAGCAGATTCTATCTGCTTTGATCTAGGGGAAAAGAACGTGAATGTTAGCCAGCGCTCCAGCCAGCACTAACAGTTCCTGGTGTACACAGACAAGTCAACTGAATGCCTTCCCTTTTTCACAGGAATAAATATTTGCACAGTGGTCGCAGTGTGAAGTCTACACACAAAGTGCTGCAGAGACAGAGACATATTAATAGAGTTGGAAGGGACCTTGTAGGTCATCTATTCCAACCCCCACCCAAGCAGGAGACCCTACACCATTTCTGACAGATGGCAGTCCAATCTCTTCTTGAAAGCTTCCAGGGATGAAGTTCCCTCAACTTCTGAAGGCAACTTCTGCTCCATTGATTGCTCTCCCTGTCAGAAAATTTCTCCTTATTTCCAGGTTGAATCTCTCCTTGATCAGTTTCCATGCATTATTCCTTGTCTGGCCTTCAGATGCTTTAGAAAATAGCTTGACCCCATCCTTTCTGTGGCAGCCCCCCAAATATTGGAAGACTGCTATCATGTCTCCTCTGGTCCTTCTCTTCACTAGACTAGCCAAGCCCAGTTCCTGCAACCGTTCATTGTATGTTTTAGCCTCCAGTCCCCTAATCATCTTGATTATTCTTCTCTTCCCTCTTTCTGGACTCTCAACATCTTTTTAATAGTGTGGTGACCAAAACTGGATGCAGCATGGTTGACATAAGTTGACAGCTTGTGTATTCTCTCTTCCCTAATATAATACAGAGCAGTTACCGCATATGAACTTTTTATCTGACTAGGAAGAATTCTTCACCTCTTTCTTGCAAAAGAGGGGTGCATAATTTCTCTGTGAGAATTTATTATTTGTGGCAGTTTTCCCTAACAGGGAATAAAGCTTAGTCTATCACTGAGCTAAGTCCTGGCAAAGCCATAGGTGTAACATCTGAGACAAGACAAGCTTCTTTCTAGTGAAAACAAGGAAAGCTTATTTTTTTGGTTCTCACCCAACCTATCCTGATGTTTCTTCACAAATCAATCATTTACCTAGTTGGTGCCAATTTCCCCAATGAATGTTTTCCATTTTTTCCTTAAAAAAAAATTCTGACAAAAAGTAAAATATTATAAGCCACTTCTCATACTACACAAAACACTTTTGTTTTCAAAAGGCTTTTTAAACATAAAAGGTGCTGGTAGAACTTTTCTAACAAATGTTATTAAAAGGTGTAAGCTGTCATGAGCTCAGTTCAACAAATGTGATTTAATCTCTGTATACAATAAGATCCAAAATAACTCTGAACAAATAGAGCTATCTGGTGGCTTCTACCCTTTGCAATTGTGGTGACATGCAGACAACAACACAAATGTATACCTGCCCTTTGTGTGCTGATCAGCATATACGTGAGAACCTCATGGATTGCAATTAACATTGCTAGTTTCTGGGCAAGATCTGTTTAACTTGTACAGATTTTAATCTTGTATTTGATCATTTAAATTCTATGTTATGACACAAACAAACAAATCTCCATATTGTTGGTTACCATAGACTAACATGGCTTTCTTCCTACAATGTCTGCAATTGACAGATACCTTAGTAAGTTTGGTGCCCAGACAATGGCTAAGTTCTTGGTATGCATGTTTGTGATGGCACAATATTCAGCCAGGTATGACAAATGCCTCATAAGGAACTCCAGGGTCCTGGAAAAAAGACAAGAATTTCAAATAAATTAGCCTATGTTTTTTTTTTTAAAAAAACAAGCTAAAGGAGATATTTTGCTTTTTGAAAAATGGCCAACTCTTTGTTTCCTTGTTGCATTGCAAAACCAAAGGAAGACAACTATATGGCATGTGGATCAACATAGTGCTAGATGTCTCCAGCAGTCAAGCCAGCAGTCAAGGTTTACATAGGCACTCCATTACTGTGTGAGATATTCCATTACTGGTGACTTATTTACTAAATGGCAATTGCCATCTTTGATGACCATTAGAGGGAGCCTCAACCACATTATCTAGCTAAAGAACTGTACATTTTCCCTGTGCAGCGAAGAAAGAGAGAGAATGTCAAGTTTAGATGTTGAAAGCAGCATCAAGAGATTGCATAACTGACCAATAAAAATATGTTAAACCTTTGTTAGTAGATATTGTGTACAGAAGGAATACATGGATCCTTTCAAATATGGAAATTCTAAAAATGAATGATATTTTGAGTATCAGTATCTAAAACTGATTTATGTTGAATGCATATTTAGTATCTTATGACTATCACTAAGTGTGGTATCTTATGATTTATGATAAATGTATTTCTATGGTGACTATAATTTATCACCAGTTCAGTTCAGTTCTGTTCTGTTCTGTTCTGTTCTGTTCTGTTCTGTTCTGTTCTGTTCTGTTCTGTTCTATTCTATTCTTACTCTACATCTACTTTACTCTACAGATATTTCAGAACAAAGCACAATTAATTTTCCCTGGATTCTGCTCCCTGATTTAGGATGATATCTAATATACACATAAAGTTCCAGTGAATCCTTTGCATAGGAATATTTAATATACAATACAGATTTTGGTTCAACAGTAATACGACATGCCTAAGATGAAAGAAACAGAATGATAGGATTTAATGGAGAGGAGTTCTGAAAGGTATTGTAAAGCAATATTGCTGAGATATTAAATGTAATTAACAGAAAAATTAAGGGAAGGGCAATGTGAAGTAGTGACCAGGGTGCTGGATATGAGTGAGGCAGTTCCAGTCCTCCTTTTGACACAGAAGCAAGCTGGCTGATCTTTGGGCCAAGCATTCCCTCTCAGCTCTGAGCAGCTTGGGGCTTTGCAACAAGCCAGGTAAAACACCAAATCTTTTGCTATATGTGCTAGGTGAGTGTGGTGCCAAATACAGGTAGAACAAATCAAAAGAAGAAAAATGAATAATAAAGAAATAAATATAATGGGACTCTAGTGTCTGCTGACGAACAAGGGGATGCTTTCCTGAATGTAGAGATGTAAAACACATGCATTTATTGCATTATAATTGGATAATCCAATTTTAGTATAAAACAAGATGGAAACCCAGCCTTTCAGCCCCCCACAACCCATGACTCAAATGTTCAAATAGCAATAGCACTTAGATACCGCTTCACAGTGCTTCACAGCCTTCTCTAAGAGGTTTACAGTCAGCCTCTTGCCCCCAACAATCTGGGTCCTCATTTTTACCCACCTCAGAAGGATGGAAGGCTGAGTCAACCTTGAGTCCGTGAGAACTGAACTACCAAACTGCTGGCAGCCAGCAGTCAGCAGAAGTAGCCTGCAGTATTGCATTCTAACCACTGCGCCACCCTGGCTCAAATAGGCCCGAGCCTAAGCCATTTGGCTCATGCTTAAGAAATAATGTAGACTGCTACTTCCTCTAAACTTGGGGTGTCTAACTTTGGCAACTTTAAGACCTGTGGACTTCAACTCCCAGAATTCTGGCTGGGAAATTCTGGGAATTGAAATCCACAGGTCTTAAAGTTGCCGCAGTTGGAGACCCTTGCTCTAAACAGTGATGGATATGGTGATGTGGCAAGGAAAAGAACAACTGTCAGACCTCCTGATTCTACATGGCTGTAAGAAGCAAAGGAGCTAGTATAGGAATAGATATAGCAACCCTCAATGTTCCACATGGCCTGTGTTAAAAATTAGCGAGAAATCTTAGGCTTTAGTAAGATATATTTCTTTCCATCCCAAAATGGGTTTCATGTTCAGTTTCTATGGCATGCTGAGTTAGACATCTGATCAAAGGATTAACTTCTCAAGTTTCCCATAACCACACCATGCGCTTCCTCTGATGCCCACACAGGGTATGCAGCAAACGGCAACATTCTCCAAGCCGGCTCACCAGAGGATCTCTAAATGTTTTCCAGATCTTGTCTGACTCACTTCTGCCAGCATGCGCATCTAATCCTTAATGTGGATTGTATCAAGATGAGCTGTCCTGCTTCCCAGCTGTGGCACATCTGCTTTCTCTTGCTACGATGCACAGAGTTAGACTCACATTTTTCAATTCCGTTCAATTTTTAATTGACAATTCCGCCTGAAGGGCAAGATAAGAGCCCATCGTTTCTTAAAAATATTGTTCCCCTTTCGCACCCCGGATTTTAAACTTTCTATGAGGCATGCTGAGTTTTGCACAATGCCTCCACGCCCACTTCATAGAGCAGGGCTATCAAACTCCCGGCCTGCGGGCCAGATGTATCACGCGCGGGCCATGACCATGCCCGATTTAGCAAAAGAAGGGGGGAAGTCCTGATACGTCACATGACAATGCCACGACGATGCGAGTTTGACACTCCTGTCATACAGGATCAGCAGAAAGGACACCGATGTATTATTTGTCTTGCGGACCGAGCTAAATAAAGTGGAAGTCAACCCCGGGTCATCCTAAATCTTTCAGGATGTGCACTTCAGTGGATTAATTTCACAGAGAGAAGAAGGGATCATGTAGGCAAGTCCTCGACTTACAAAAGTTCATTTAGTGACCGTTCAAGATTACAAAAAGACTGGGAAAAAAAGTGACTCGGGACCATTTTTCACACTTAGGGGACGTTGTGGCATCCACAGGGTCACCTGATCCAAAATCTCAATGCCTGGCAACTGACTCATATTTATGACAGTTTCGGTGTCTTCCGGGCTCACGGAATCCTCTTTTCCGACCTTCAGACAAGCAAAGTCAATGGGGAAGCCAGACTCACTTAACAACCGTGATTACTTGCTTTTACAGCTGCGGTGATTCCACTTCACGACTGGGGCAAATGTTGTAAAATCGGCCAAAGCTCACTTTGCAAATGTCTCGCTTAGCAACCTGAATTTTGGGCCCCGATGTGGTCTTAAGTGGAGGACTACCTGTACAGCCTTATGATTTGTTTGTTTGTTTGTTTATTATTTATTTATTTACTTACTTACTTACTCGCTCACTCACTTCAGACTTTGCTTGTCTGAAGGTCGGAAAAGAAGATTCCGTGAGCCCGGAAGACACCGAAACCGTCATAAATATGAGTCACACCCTGGCTTAAGGCAGAACCCACATTTCCCGAGCAATTTCTCATCCAAAGGCTAACCAGACAAGATTCTGCTTAGCCCTGCAGCCAAAGCCAAGTCAGCCTCCCTGCTCAACAGATCAAGAACTTCAGAGTCTTTCAAGGATCGATTTGTAACTACGAATGGAATGAGGAAGGCAGAGAGGAGATTGCTTGTAAAACAGGGTGGAGCTAGGTTAGTGTTAATGGAGGCATATTGCTTTGTCTGCAGGGAAAACAGCACATGGGCTTACACAAAATCACCCAGGGTTCTTTTTTAAATAACATAATCACCCGGCTGTGTGAACACAATCAAAATAATTGTGCAAATAATCCATGGTGGCAGACCTGTAGTGTGGTGGTGGCAACTGCTGGATGACATCGTGGATTTTCACCAGTCTTTCTTCGTCGGTAGCAGCAGATACAGCATCCTGGAAAGGGGGAGGGAAAAAATCCCAAAGTCTTAACCCAGCACATTTGTTTCTTTTTTTTTTCCCCTAAAGCTTTCCAGAGGAATATTATCAAAATCATAATGCAGAGCAAAAATAAATGCCTAGCTAAGTATATTACTTGGGCATTCTGTAGCAATTCCAATATACAGCAACGTATAGGTCAGGGGTGTCCAACTTTGTAACCCTGCTGACTGGGGAATTCTGGGACTTAAAGTCCACAAGTCTTAAAGTTGCCAAGATTGGACGCCTCTGTTATGGGAGTTTTCCCCATATTTCTTCCTGACAAAATAACTGTGAGAGTTATTCACTTACTTGCATCTCTTGGAACTTGAACTGAGATCTCTTAAATCCACATTGGCATTCTCAACTAAACCTAGTTTAGTTGCTAAGCTGACATTGGCATTGTCAACTAAACCTAGTTGCTAATTTCTGGGCAAGATCTGTTTAATGTTTACATATTTTAATCTTAATCTTTTAATCTTACATTTTATATTTTAAATTCTATGTAACGTATTTGAATTGTGATGCTTCTGACATGAACAAACGAACAGACTACCATGGCTTTCTTCCTACAACGTCTGCAAGCAATAGATATCTTAGTATCCGTGATGACCTGGAGTGTAACACAAATGTAACAAAATCCAAAACATAAATAAATGTCCTCTAATGCCTCCAACTTGGCCCCACTGTTCAATCATTCTCAGTCAGAGATAAAACGTATTCAAAAATAGTCTTCAAAAGAAAGCAATACAGTCCAAACTTAATGAGCAGATAGAGGTGAAATAAAAAACCAAACAAACTACAATGATGAAAATTCCACAACGGACCAGGATAAGTAATTACCAAATTCAAGGAGATAACAAGGCACAGTCTGTTAGAAGGACGCCAACCAGGATAACCTCAAACCAAACCAAAACACACTTTGTTTCCAGCGTTTGTCAGAACTCAGGTCCAAACTCTTATGCAGTTCTCACGCCTGCAGCCCATGAAGAGGATCAAGGCCCTTTCCTCCCAAGTAGACCACATCACTCCCTTATCCTCTCCTCCCTACATGCCCTAGAATGGAGAGGAGATGGGCCTGGGTCCTCCTCTGACTGCCCAACCGGTCTCTGCCCTTCCCCAGCCTCCTCCACAACCTCCGAAGCCACACTTCCACTCCCTGTCCTCTCCCTCAGAATCAGCCTCCACCAGGAGCATGACACTATCTATCAATTGATTTCACTACCACTCTAAATAAGCTTAAAGCTTCTTTTCCTCAGAGAAATCCCATCCCACACTTCATGTTCTATAATATAATGGAAGATCGAATAGATTCTCATATATATTTTATACAGCATATACAGCAATGATATATGGGGAATATGCCAGTTATTTAAGCGTGCTCTGGTTTCTCCAAATTATCCATAGAAAATTTTTAAGAAATCTCTGAAACACAGTTCCTGATACCCATATAATAAGAGGGGGAAAAACAATCTTACTGAAAATTTCTCATAGAGCTGGTAGGTGAGCAGAGGATTGGGGAGCTCTCGAAAATAGAGCTTGCAAAGTGAACCCACACAGTGTATATCCTGAATATAGACGTCTTTTGTCAAGTCGGGGATTTGTTCCGAGTCAAACTCGTGCCTGAAGGGAAGGAAAAACAAAAGGGGATGAGGATACATAAAAAAAGGGGATACATAAAAAAAAGGGGATGAGGATACATAAAAAAAAGATTATATACATTCAGAAGGAAACATGATTTGCCTTTAAGTCAAATATAAAGGCAACTTAAAATACATGTTGATGTTTTGTAAAGCTGTGTGTGATTTTTTAGATGGTTTTCTGACAGTTTCATCTTACAGCCAATTAGTTTGCTCAGAAAGAACTACTAGCTGTAAAGTGGATGAGGCAATTACATAAATAATTGCAAGATACGTGGCCCATGTCAGAGTCACATTAAGTATTAAATGACAGCTTCCTGTTTAGCTAAATTACCCATCTGTCAAACCTACAGAACGAAAGACGAGTGAGAGAATGAAATAAAGTCATTGAAAGCCACCCCCAGCCCATATACAAGCCAAAGAAACCAGAACCTTGTGAGTTTATTATCCAAACTATAAAAAAATTTTTATTATACAAACTATATATATAAAAAAACCTCCCTATACCTACAAAACAAAGTACAACTGTTTTTGAAACTTGCTTCTATATTACCTGTGATCCTACTGAACGTTCTGGAGTCAGATATTATCTCCAGAACAACCCATCTGTTTTCTATCCTAACTGATTATGTACTTTGGTTTTTCAGCCAGGAAAAGAATCTTAAAATCCAAAAGGCAGCTTTGGAGTGAAGGAGAAATCAGGTCTTAGAAAAAGGGCACCCAGCAGAGAATGAAACTCACAAATAATGCATACAACCTTACCGTAACTTTTGGATATTGGATGCGATCCCAGACAGACGATAGATTCCATCCACAATACCATGTTTTTCAATGAATTCAGTGCAACTCTTGAGGACCTGGGGAACTTAAAAGGAAATGTAAGAAGCATTAATGGACCATCAGATATTCTCAACAGCATCCTGGCAGATTTATCCATGAAAGGGTTCTTCCCAGGCAACACTTTTCTTAAAACTCTGGTTTATCCCATTCGTTTATAGATCCAAACTGAAATCAATACATTTCAAAAAGTGGCCTCAGATAAGTACCACTGAGATCTGTTTCTAAATTGAAGCTATTACTTATTTATCAGCTTTATTAAACTGCAGGGTGGAACTCCTAGCCTTTATTTAAACTCACTCCTCTCTATAGGTAACTGAATTTATGGCAACATTCTACGGTACTGTTTACTAACAACCATTGATTCAGAATTCATACAAATTCAAAGACCCCACACACATAAACACAAGTTTCATTTTAGTTTTATATGTTGTAGAAATTCCAATATCGGTCTCTGTCAACCTTATATTGTAATGCATACCTAACCAACTGTGGTTTAGTCGAGAGGTCATGATTAAACAAAGTTGTTTAGATGTAATATGTGAATCTACTTTTTGTACCATTTAATCGACAGCATTAAGCAGATGGAATATTTTCGCTAGGTTAATTGATGATTATTCATCCATTGTCACCCAGCATGTTTTTCTTTCTTTCTAGGGATAAATAGAAACAGGCAGTTTGGAGGATGGGTTTAAATAACTGCTAGGAGTTTAACCCTGCAGTATAATAATACTGATGCCCATGACTCCTACCTTGCGTTTTTAAGGCATACTGATGCTCAGGGACAATACGACACATCCCATGGAGGATTGGAGCTCCTAGTGATTGCAATGTTTTGTTTAACTTGTAAAGACAGCTAAATATTGCTATAGTTCTGCTCTTGGATTTGTTGTTTCTTATCTGGCTCTAGCTAGAAGATCCCAAGGCCTTTGGATAAAAATAAGAAAATCAGCTTAGGAATGTTGGCCTTTAGCCCACTTACTCTTGACCTAGACAGTTTTAGATTATCAAACCAGACAACAAGTTACTCTTAAGTTAATTATTAAAGTTGCTATATGTGTAAGGATATGTATTTGAGCATATTAATCAGGGGAATAGAAAGAAAGTAAGCCACCTCTACCGTTTCCAGAAGACAGCATTAAATGAAATTAATCAGTAACTGAAAAAGCAGTGATGCGGATTAGGATCAATTCAAAAGCAGCTAGCATTAGGCACACATTAACATTCAGACTAACATACCAACCAGTCCAACAGCAAACCATTCGAAACAGCCAATTCATATACTTTTGGCCTCCAAAGGAGTAAAACAGATTTCATGGCGAATATCTTAAATACCACTTAAAACTGGTATTTGCCATGGTTAAAACATAACAAGCACACACATTTAAACCCTTGCAGATACCATGACTAGATAACTTTGAAAGATTCTTTGGAGAGTTTAAAACCTATTTGTATCAATCTGCCAACTCACATAAACTGAGAACTGAGAAGGTATACTGAATAGTTCTTAAAAGCAAATCTGTATATAGCAGATAGCATTGTCTCAGGGAACAATTACAATACTAGATTTCCTGGACAATTAGGTTCTTATTGAGTTGGAACATCCCAAAAATTATTAAAAGGAATGCTCAAGAAAAAAAAAATGTAAAAGGGAGACCCAAGACAGGAAGACAGAGATCTCTTAAGCCCAATACTGAACTTGCTCTGTTTGCTTTAAGCTCAAACCCAGTTTTGGCAGTAAAATATTTTAAATGCATTTTAAATGCAAACCCTTCGCAAGGACACATGTATTTTTCTTGATTATTTTAATCGAGTTAGTGATGATGGGAGACAGGTTGCTGGACACAACAGGCATTTGGCCTAAGCCAGGAAGGCTTCTCTTGCAATCTTAACTAATTCACAAAAATCACTGCCTGACTATTTGCAAGTTTGCTTCTCTAGGCCATCAACCTCAACTTGTAGCAATTACCCTTTTAAATTATAGATTCCAGAAACAATGGCTTGTTACTGGGTTTTACCAGTCTGTGCTCGGAGCATTTTTTAGAATATAATTGCTATGCTCATTAGAAGCCCACATTTTAGGTATTAGGATCTGCTAACATGAAAGGATGTGAAAAGGTCTTACTGTGTCAAAATCATAAGAATATAACTTTTAAAAAATGAAAACAATAAACCGTCTCTCCATCCATCCATCCATCCATCCATCTTTCCTCTTCAATTTAAAAACCTCAACTTTTCTTTCCTAATTCCTAGTGAAACTGGTCCCTTAAATATTTGACTCAAATAAAGCATAACATAGTTTTCAAAACCAAGAAGAAACACCCCCCCACAAAAAAATCATAAGTACATCTGTATTTCCCAATAGTTTAATCCATTAATGAATAGTTTAAAACAAGCATCCCTAACCCCTGTTAGGAACTGGATCGTGCAAGCAAGCGAAGCTCCATCTGCACACGCGTGTCCAAACCATTCCCTCCCCCTGTAGAAAAATTGTCTTCCATGAAACCAGTCCTGATGTATTCATTTGTAAAGAGCATGGCATTTGCCATGCTCTTTATGGTATTTGTCTTTCATTAATTTGTCTCCATTCTGCTCCAGGAAGACCTTAGGCCAGAGGTCTCCTTCAAATGTGGCAACTTTGAGACTTGTGGGCTTCAACTCCCAGAATTCCGCTGAAGAATTCTAGGAGTCTGGAGAAGTCCACAAGTCTTCAAGTTGCCACATTTGGGGATCCCTGCCTTAGGCCCTGCACAAAAACACCCAGGGGTTCTCAAGGATCCCCATTATCCCCACTGTCACCCCTCTGAATTGCTTTATTGACCCAACAATGGATACGGAGAACAAGCTCAGCAGGTTCCCCTTTACTTTTGTCTCCTGGAGCTTTCCAGCCTTGGAACAAACAGCGTCAGGGAGGGTTGTATCTGTAATCATTAAATTTTAGGTACATCCCACTGTGACATTTAACATCCAGGTAAAAGAGAAAACAATCCCCTTTTCAAAAGTGAAGAGGGGAGAAAGATTTTTTTCGAAGATGGTTCGCATAGATAAGTCTTTGATGTTACAAATTGAAAAAGTAGAAGCCGCATTAAAAGTGAGTATCAGCGTCTGTGCCACTGAATGTACATGAAAGTGGGGGATCAGAGTATATATATATTCCCCTCCAAAAAAGGATAGAAAGATTTTTAAAACCTGTAAAACAGATTCAGGTGTTTATCTCACAATGTATCAAACCCAAAAGATTCCCAGTCCAGCTACTGGGGCATCAGCATTGTGGAAACTAGCACCAAAGACTTTGTTGGAACCCTCTACAGGTAGTCCTCGGCTTACGACCACAATTGAGCCTGATGTTTTTGTCGCTAAGTGAAACATTTGTTTAGTGAAGAACAACAGTTGTTAAATTAGCAACACGGTTCTTAAGTGAATCCGGTTTTCCCATTGACTTTGGCTGGTTGGAAGATCATATGACCCTGGGACACAGAAACGGCCATAAATGTGAGTTTGTTCCCAAAGCATCTGAATTTTGATCATGTGAGCATGGGGATGCTACAACAGTCGTAAAGTGTGGGAAAACGGTCATAAGCCACTTTTTTTAGTGCTGTTGTAACTTCGAACAGTCACTACGTGAATGTTTGTAAGTTGAGGGTGACCTGTAGCTCATTTGCCATGTTGTTAAAGGAGGAGGAGGAACACTAAGTTGGCCAAACATTCAACAGTCCTATTTGTCCTCCAGAGACACATTAATTCTCTAGTCTCCCTGTCAAAATGGATAAGAGGACTTCTTTTCACCATGCAACTGTGCCAGAGAATGGCTAATTCAAAAGCCTTTCATCGTATGAGGATACAATTAAAATCTTTCACATGAATTAATTACGTTATAGTCACAATTAAGAAATCTACAGTACAAATGTAACTGCTTGCATATGATTAAACAAACGTGCTTATTTCCTGATCACCGTTAGTTGGATATCAATTGCTGAACAAATCAGGTGTGATGACCTGGGGCATAGCACAAAGGCAACGAAGTCTAATCAGTAGGAGTCCCTTTATTAGCTCCAACTTTGTCCCCAATGTCCTGGTTACCTTCTGGCTGGAGAAAAACTCTCCTTGGCTGCAGAGAATCAAGTCCAAAACATGGTCAACAAAAACTGTAACCATAAGTCCAATCAAGGCAAAATGAGGTAATTAGTTCAGCAGGGCAGGAACAAGAATTCCAGACATGAAGGCACAGCAATAACTCAACACGGTTGGGAAGATGCCAAGAACACAGATAATTAAAGTCAACACAAGATAAACTCACATTTACTCCCAGCAGCTGCTGCACTCAGCATGCATTTCTTTTAACTCTCATCCTAGCTGTGGCTAAGGAAGGGAATCAGGGCCCTTTCCTCCCCACAAGCCATGCAACCCACATTGCTCCCTTCTCTGTTTCTCCCTGCATGCCCTAGGATGAAGAGGGGGTGGGCCTGGGTCTTCCTCTGAATTCCCTCTTCCTTGTTCTACCTCCCCTGCTCTGCCCAGCTGGACTTTGCCCTTCCCCAGATTCCTCCACAGCCAATGGAGCCACACTCCCACTTCCTATCAGCTGTTCGGCTTCCTCCTCCGATTCAGACTCTGACAGGGGCATGACATCAGGGAACCTTCACCTTAATGGTTCTTCCTATGTATCTGTAGGTGATGGGCGTAGCCGATTGTCAGTTTGAGACCGCAATCTCCTTGGATTCTCATGTTACATTCAGGTTCAATACTAGACTGACAGATTGGACTCTAGATATTATGAAGAAGGATGTTGATATTAATGTGAATGGTATTCTTGGGATACTAAGTTTCATGGTATCTTTTAAAATGGACATGTTTTTCCAAACAAAATACCTAATCAAAGGATTATCCATGTTTTGATACAGTAATGTTCCAATTTCCCTCTTCCCATCCAGTTGTCTTTCAGAATATTCTCATATTTATGTATAAAATTCCTTTTGGAACGAACTCCTTTCGGTCAGATATCTGAAGTCTTTCTTTGAACCAACAGATCTAGTAAAAATTGGATCTCGATAGAAGGCTTCCCCCCCCCCCAAAATACCATGCTTCCTTGTGTATTCCTGATGGTTATATAAACATCCTTCAATAATACTTGAAAGGTTAGCTTACAAATGTGAAAAGCACAATATTCATGAGTTAGGAATTTTATCTCATAAGTCTACGCTGCTGTTGTTTTTAAGGTATGAAGTTCCCACTTCGTTAAAAAGACTTGAATATGGCACTCAAGTCTGAAAACATAAAAAGGTCAGGAGAGGGAAAAAAGCAAGAGTGGGAGATGTTACATGTGTTGTAAAAATGATACTTCATGTTCCTTTTGTACTACAGGTGTATCTGTCAAGCCCGGAACAATCTCTGCCAGGTGCCATCAGCTGTCATGGGACTTCTCAGAAAATCAGTTATTGGGGTAAACCTATCCTAATTATAGTAGATGAAATGGAATATTATGCTGAGGCTTCCCTGATATAGTGGGATCTAAGATGTAGAACGCAATTTTGACTTTTGTGAATTGCTGATAATGCTGGAACATCTTAGGTTATTTATACATGAAAATTGCAATTAACAATGCTTAATCAAACGAGAAGCTATTTTGAGACCTTCAGTTTCTAAGCAACCTGCCATCCATGTATCCTAGATACTTCCTGATTTGCAGAAACCTCGGTATATATTTAACCACCATGAGGCTGTAGGGTGCTGAGCACAATAAACATCTCCTGTTGAGAGATAAAGCAAGCCGCTTTGTGTTTCCTCTTCCTAATGCCAAAAGGATGATTCTACGTTCTAGAAATAGAAGTGCAAAACAGAAGTGCATATTCAACTGTAGAAACTTAAGCGGCCTATCCTATAAACTAGTCCTGCCATTTCTAGTGGAATTAAAACACCACAGGGGACATTATGCTTCGGGGGGGGGGGGATTTCAGGATTTTTCCTTCGCTTCAAGATTTAAATCTGAACTGGGCCCTGACTGAATGCAATTAGATTGATTTAACCAGGGACAAGGCTGTGGTTCCCACAGAGGACATGAAATCTCAGCCATAATGAACCCATATCTAGGGCTTGCAGGTTGATGTCTCTCAACACTATCTCACCTTCTGCCCATCTTAAGACTCACAAGCTCAGGTGGGAACATAAAGGCATTCACATTTGATTACTGAAGAACTGGCACAATTGGTCAATGCCGAAATGTCATGTAGATTCCTTCCTTTCTTACATGGTATTCTGGCAGCTGATGGACTCAAAGCCCATGAGGACAAGGCAAAGCAACACCATCGTCACTACCTAATTAGGATCCTCAAATGGACACATAATTTTTTTTATCCCATTCAAGCATGTCCAATTGTTGGGAGACTGCCTGGTTTGCCATTGCCCTCTTCCAGGGGCTATGAGAATGTGACTGGCCCAAGATCAGTCAGCTTGATTCTTGCCCAAAGTGGGACCACTCAAGAGTCTGTTAAGGCAGTCTAACAAATAAAGTATAATTAGCTCATCTGGTTGTGTTTCCTGTCTGGTCTACTGGGGAAGGTTCACATCAATCTTGCAAGTCTCAAAATACAAATTTCCCGCCATCTCTTTTTATAACCTAATAAGTTAGGGAGATTAATAACAACATTTTGTGAGCCTTGCAAGTAACAGTCATGCCAGTCATAAGGCCATGGAAGCATCATCTTTGAATAATGCTAGTTCCCTCAGCTAGGAAAGCACATGAGTACCATCCCCTAGAATCAGACATGACTAGTTGGGGAAATATTTATCTTTTTAAGTTAGGCAGAATCCTTTCTGAGTTACTTCCCAGTCTGTTATGCAGTTGCAGGCTCCCATGCCCCACATCTGATACTCCGTATCTTCCTCCATTTCCCAGTCATTCCCACATACCATTATACCTGTAGGTCCTCCTCTACCCCCATGGATCTTATTTTATGTGAAGATGGCCTTATAAGCCACTTGTTCTGACCAAGGCTTCCTGAGACAATAACAACCACACACTGTTCCCAAAAACTTTTTGTTTTATTTCAATGGCTGTGCATTATATGCATTCACAACACATAATGAGTCCCAAACGGTTTATGAATAGTCCAACAGAAGTCTGCCACAGTCTTTTGGGATAAGCCTGATAAGCATCCACCTTTATCACCCTTGAAATGCTGCCAACAACGAAATTGCCAATTAGCTGTACAAGGCCAAACGGAGCACAAAGTCAACACGGAGCTTCAGAGTTTTAATCAACCAGAACAAAGTTGCTTCCTGCAAAGGCTCATGTCCCTTTCCTCCTCCTTTATGTCTTATGGGAGGGGCCAATCATCTCCAAGCCTTTCTCCCGAGTCACCCCTTTTAACTGTTCTTGCCATCTGGCAGATCTGCGCAAGTGCACACTGGGAACAGGCTCCCCCCTATTCCTCTGCCTCGCTGGTGTCAGATTCTGAAGGCGACAGAGTCAGCATATAACTCTCAGATGGCCCTGGCTCCATCTCTGTGTTGGATGCAGATACCTTGTCCAAGCCCATCCCAGACTCCAAAAATGGCCCATGTTCCTCCCCACTGTCCGAATCTGCTGCCAGCTCCGCAGGCTGCTGGGGACCACAACACCATCATGGCACAGTGGTTAGAGTGCAGTACTGCAGGCTACTTCTGCTGACTGACTGCAATTTGGCAGTTTGAATCTCACCAGGCTCAAGGCTGACTCCGTCTTCCATCCTTTGGAGGTCAGTAAAATGAGGAGCCAAATTTGCTGGGGGCAACCTGACTCTGTAAACTGCTTAGAGAGGGCTGTACAGCACTGAAACTGGTATGTAAGTGCTATTGCTATTTATCAATAATAGTCTGAAACCAACCTTCCAGCAATACAATCTCTAGATCCCTGGACAGAAACTGGTCCAAAGTAAAAACCTGCATTAAATACTGTAGTGGCATTCTTCCTCTTACTGTCATCCTCTCTGTGAAAATGCCTCTTTCCAAGTCTCCAACCAACCTTCCCATGTCTCTCCCATCCAGTTCTACAGCTGTGCCAATTCCACCAGGTCAATCCTACCCATCCTGTTTATTTTGAAAGCAGCTTCAGGGTTATCAGGGATATCATAAAATGAATATCTGGGCACAGAAAATCAATGGCAATAAAGACCTATACACCTTAATGTCATAGACCAGGGGTGTGTCAAATTCACAGCCCACGGGCTGGATGCGTCATGTACTGGCCTCATGCCCCGCTTGGTTTAGCAAAGGGGGGAAAAGTCCAGATACGTCATGTGATGCCTCTGTGATGACATGAGTTTGACACCCCTGTCATAGACCAACTTGAATTTAGCCATGTTTAACACCTTTGAGTTTTTATCCAACAATCCGCTTAAGTTTGTAACAGAAGAGATAGCACTGAAATTAGTCTTGGTTAGTTTACTGTTTGATAATCCTAAACTCAGTCCTGCTTTTAGAATTAATATGCATATCTATTTGCTTAAAATGCCCTAACAATAATTTGGGTAATAACAAAAACATGTTACAGCTTGTTAAGCGATTGTAAGTGACAGGAGAAATGTTTTAAAACATCTTGCCAAACTCCAACTGACAGTGATTACTTTGGTGTTGTGTAGATTTTGATGCACAGATGGACTTTAGAGCTGGCAGTTAGGCAAGATTAATTCAAAGACAACAGGGCTTCTAAACTCAGACTGCCTGCCTTGAGTTGCTCAAGCCGTTTCATGCTGCCTATCACAATTTCGATGAATCAGAAATCTTTTGCTCTGATACTTATTATTTACAAATCTCCAAAAATGAAGAATAGAGCATGGGTAATTAAAAAAAAAAAACTTTTTGTGTGGGTCATTGATGATCACATTTCTGGCAGGTGTGAAACAATTCTGCTTTAAGAAAAATACAGCAATATAGGTAGGCCTTGACTTGCAACATTCACTGAGTGACAGTTCAAAGTTAGAACTCACTGGAAAAGGTGACTTATAACCGGTATTCACACTTTACAGTCGTTGCAGCATTCCCATGGTCATAGGATAAAAATTTGGGTGCTTAGCAACTGGTATGCATTGATAACGGACGCACTGGTTTGGGATCATCTGATTGCTAGTCAACTTCCAAAAGCAAAACCAATTAGGAAAGCCAAATTAGCTTAATAACTGTGTTATTCACTGTTCAGTTATTCACTTAACAACCATGGCAAACAGGTTATAAAATTGGGTATGACTTGCTTAATAAATGACCTCGGCTAACAATGGAAATTTTGGTCTCAATTGGGGTGGTACATGGAGGACTAATTGTACATGGTAGGGGGATTCAGAAAACCTGATTTTCCTGTTTAGGTAATAAGGACACCGCACAACGTCATCCTCTTACAAATAAGAACTATTTGTATCAACTATGTTAGGGATAACATTGTTTTACCCTAACTGGTTTAGGTAAATAATAATATGTAATCATAGTTTGTAAGTTAAAGTGTCTGCAACTTTAACTGTGGGATAGTAATTAAGGGAGTGGTTGTGAAAGCACTTTAAAAGAAGCAAGGCTGCAGCTTGCTATCTCTCTGGCTTTGATGATCCCTGATTACTGCAAGGAAACAAGTCTGCATTGCTCGAACGGGAGAGAAAACAAAGGACTGACTTGTAAGTGAATTGACATAGGGTATTCAACACGGACTTTGCTAACTGAATATCCCTGAATGGACTGACTAAATGATACATGACTATTGGACTGTTATTTTGACTATGCTATGAACTCATAATGGAATAAACTATATTTTTGATAGCACAAGCGTATCTGTTATTTTTACTGTATGTTAATAAACATACAAGCTTAGCTCACTCATTTATCTGTGTGCCTATCTGACTAAGCTGCACATTCTGTTTAGCTTGTCTCCCTAACCCTGGTTGGGGAAACCAGGCTTAACACTGGTTATGGGCCCAGAGGCTGCAAAGTCAGTTTAACTAGGATAAAACAGATTTATGTAAAAGTGAGAGTTTGTGTTGTTATACATTACAGTAAACAGACAGCTGTGTTTTATTAATTATAGTTTTATATCCATATAAGAAAACATGGCACAAGTCAATTTACAAAGTTTGTCCCTTATATCCAAGCTGGATGGAACAAACTATGTATCATGGTCTATGAAATGTAGTCTGCTTCTACGAAGAGAAGGTTTGTGGAACATAATTGAAAATCCACCAAACGTAGAAGAATGGGATCCAGAGGATGAGGAAGATAAAATAAAGATAGAAGAATTTATGCATAAAAATCAACAAGCTATTTGCATTATTGCTTTAACCTTAACTGATATGCAACTTGTTTATATCCACGGAGAGAAATTAGCTGTTGGGTGTTGGCAGAAGCTGAAGAGGATTTATGTTCGAGATAATGTTGGTGCTCACATAAATCTAACACGGAAACTTTTCAGTACACATCTCCATAAGAATGGTGATATGCTGAGTCATTTGAAAACTATGCAAAGCATTTTTCAAGAACTGCACGAGAAAGAGCTTATTTTCTCTGAACTACATCAAGTCTACATAATTCTATCTTCACTTGACGAAAGCTATGATAACTACGTAACTTCCCTTGAAATATTGCCAAAGGAAAGCCTAACTTTAACTGATATAACTGGCAGATTGATTGAAGAGGCCAGAAGAAGGCTTGAAAGAGACGAATTAAGGAGGCAGCAACCTCAAAAAGAAGATAATGAAACTCCTACTGCATACGAAATTAAAAAGTGTTTTAATTGTGGAGGAAGAAGACATTTGGCAAGATTTTGTAAAAAGGCAAAGCGCCAGAACGCTGGCCAGAATACAAAAAGTCATCAAAAGATAAATAAAAATTTAGAGTTAGCCATGTATACTAACGGAGCTGTAAAAAATAATTTATGGGTGGTTGATAGTGGAGCATCACATTGTATAACTAATGATAAGAAAAATTTTATTAAAATGTCCAAGAGTACACAGCAGATATCATTAGCCAATGGCTGGAAACTGAAAGCTAAAGGTCAAGGTATAGCATATTGTTCTTTTATAAAAGAGAATGTAAAAATGTTATATGTACCACAACTTAAGTTTAATTTAATTTCAGTTAGAATTTTGGTTAAACTAGGATATGTAGTTATTTTTAAAGGAGATAACTGCATAATTGAGAAACAAGATAAGAAAATTACTGCATCTTTAAGAGGTGAATTATATGTGTTAAATGATGATGGTTTAAAGGTGGCTAACATAATTTATGAAAATAAGAAACCTCATGATGAATGTATTCACTTGTTACATCGAAGGCTAGGGCATTTAAATTTTAAAATGCTTAAGAAAACTGTTGAATTATCTAAGGGAATAAGTTTGAAACCTTGTAATAAGTATTTGCAATGTAATGCCTGTAATCATAGCAAAGCCAGGGTTACTTCGGCTAATAGAGTTGATGGATTTACTACCAAAGAGCCTTTAGAGGTAGTATTTGCAGATTTAATAGGTCCTAAAAAACCAAGTGTAGGAGGAGCTCGTTACATACTAAGTATAATGGACCATTATTCTAGATATGGGTTTTGCTATTTAATGAAGAGCAAAACTGAAACATATCAAAATCTCTTTAATTGGATAAAATTTGCTGAAAGGAAAACTAAAAAGAAATTAGTAACTCTTATAACAGATAATGGTACAGAATTTACAAATAATAAATTCCAGAACAGACTAAGAATGTTAGGAATTCAACATAAAATGTCTGCACCATATAGGCCACAACATAATGCCTTTATAGAGAGAAGAGGCCAAACATTACAATCAATGGCACGAACTATGATGTCTGATTCAGGATTACCTGACAATTTATGGGGAGAAGCAATAATGTGTGGTAATCATATATTAAATAATGTTGTTAATTCAACAACAGGTGAATTACCATTCACACTGTGGCATGGTACAAAACCTGATTTAAGTTACATGCACACATTTGGAGCACCAGCATGGGTGCATATCCCTACACAACTTAGACACAAAGGACAACATAGAGCTAAAAGATTATATTTTGTAGGATATACATCTAATCATAGATCTTATAGATTCTGGGAACCAGGTACATCTAGAGTTTACACTAGTGCTAGTGCTAAATTCCTAGAACATGTAGGATGGAATAGATTAGAGCAAGATTTAAATAATGAAGTAATTATTGAACCCTACAAAAGGCAGAAAGATCAGATTAGTTATAAGAAGAGTCCAATTAAAGAAGAAGTCCAAGAAGAGCAAATAGGACCAGAACAAGAGGAAACAGTTGATCAGGAAGAGTTAGATAATCAAGAAGAGTTAATAAAGGAAAGTCCACCTGTAAGTCCTGTAATACCTAGACATACTACACGTGTAACTAGACCACCTGATAGGTATCAAGCAAGTATAGTTTGCCAAGTAACTAAAGTTCCAACTAGTGTAGATGAACTTGGGATGTATCCTGCTAAGGATCAGGAGAATTGGCAAAAGGCAATGGAAAAAGAACTAAATTCATTAAAGGTAATGAAAGTTTATGAAGATGCCAAATTACCTCCAGGAGAAAAATCCATTGGGTGCAAATGGATATTTAAAGTAAAAACTGGAAATGATGGGACTGTTACCCATAAAGCTAGGTTAGTAGCTCAAGGATTTAATCAAACTGCATCTGATTACGATGAAGTTTTTGCACCAAGTCTTAAAGCAACATCTTTAAGAGCATCATTAGTGTGGGCAGCTAAGAAAAACTATGTCATTAACCATTTAGATGTAGAAACTGCTTATCTACATGCACCATTGCAGCACACTATATATTTAAGAAAACCAGTAGGTATAAAAGACAATAAAGTAAATAGTAATGATTGTTGGAAACTCAAAAAGAGTCTTTACGGGTTGAAACAATCTGGGTTTGAGTGGAACCAATATATTGTGAAAGAGTTAAACAATATAGGTTTTAAATCTGGTTTAGCAGATCCATGTGTGTTTAAAAGAGAAAATAATGGAACGGTGTCATTATTGTTATTATTTACAGATGATATAATCATTATTAGCCAAAAAGATAAAATTAAAGCATTTAGGTGAAATTAAAAAGTATCTAGGATTGACAATTAACAAAACAAAAAATGGTTTTAAGATATCTCAAGAAGATAAAATTTGCCAATTAATTAAAACGTTTAAAATGGAACTTTGTAAACTGGCAAAGACTCCAATGAGTCAGGAAGTTTGCCAAACTGATGATCAAAGTCCCAAATTTGATAAGTCAATATATCAATCTTTCATTGGAAGCTTATCATATATAAGCAATTGGTCTAGGCCAGATATAGCTTATAGTGTAAATCAGCTGGCACGTTTTAATTCAGATCCACATCAATGTCATTGGCAATCATTAAAGAGAATTTTAAGATATCTTAAAGGAACAATGAACCATGCATTGTATATAGAACCAAAGGGTGATTTGAGTCTTAGTGCCTATGCAGATGCAAGTTTTGCAACTGATATAAACACTAAAAAATCAACATCTGGGATGGCAATATTATTTGGTAAAACACTAATAGGGTGGAGGTCAATCAGACAACAGCATATCAGCTTGTCCACGATGGAAGCGGAATTTTCATGTCTGTCATTATTATGCACTGATTTGATTTTGTACAAACAGTTATTATTAGACATGGGTATAACTGTAAAAGATTCCATTATTGTGTTCGAGGATAACCAAGCAGCTATAAAGTTAGCTACTAGTATTGCTGTAAAAACTAGATCAAAACATACTGATTTAAGATACTTAAATGTTAGAGAATCTGTAAAGAATGGGCTAATTAAATTGGAATACTGCATGACAGAAGAAAACATTGCAGACCAATTTACAAAAGCTCAAGGAGTAATTAAGTTTAAAGAAAGTTGTAACAAATATGATTTAAAGATGTAAATAGTTATATTTATTATTATTTCCTAAAAGGGGAGAATGTTAGGGATAACATTGTTTTACCCTAACTGGTTTAGGTAAATAATAATATGTAATCATAGTTTGTAAGTTAAAGTGTCTGCAACTTTAACTGTGGGATAGTAATTAAGGGAGTGGTTGTGAAAGCACTTTAAAAGAAGCAAGGCTGCAGCTTGCTATCTCTCTGGCTTTGATGATCCCTGATTACTGCAAGGAAACAAGTCTGCATTGCTCGAACGGGAGAGAAAACAAAGGACTGACTTGTAAGTGAATTGACATAGGGTATTCAACACGGACTTTGCTAACTGAATATCCCTGAATGGACTGACTAAATGATACATGACTATTGGACTGTTATTTTGACTATGCTATGAACTCATAATGGAATAAACTATATTTTTGATAGCACAAGCGTATCTGTTATTTTTACTGTATGTTAATAAACATACAAGCTTAGCTCACTCATTTATCTGTGTGCCTATCTGACTAAGCTGCACATTCTGTTTAGCTTGTCTCCCTAACCCTGGTTGGGGAAACCAGGCTTAACAAACTAATATCAACTATTTCTATTCCTTTGATTTTAGAACTAATGGAGAAAAGGATTTTCACCATGAAAAACCACTAAATAGGCACTCTGATCTTGTATTTCTTGTCAAAGAGAAGGATTATCTTTTTTTTCCTGAAACGAGTACTGTTGCCACAAATTATAAAATACATGCTGAAGTCTTCTGCATGGCTTGGAAAATTGAAGGCGACATCATGGTTTATTCTTATTTTATGATTTTTTGGCTTCTTCAGAAAGAAAATAGTTGAACCTCCAGTTCAGACATAATATTATAAAAGCCATGGGCAGATGGTGCACTGTTTGCTTAATTGCTTCAACTGGCAGGAAGAGCCAAATAAAAGTGATTAAAGTACTGCAGCCCTAAGTTCCTTTCCTTATCGTGTCCAAGGTGAACTACAGGAAATGCCCTTTCATCAAAGAGCCAACTAGGGTACCTTTATTGCTTTCCGTAGCTATCATAGCACAGGTGTTCATCCAACTGAACACTTAAAAGTACCTATGGAATGTAAGCAGGCCCTGAGCCAAAAGAAAGGCACGAGGAATTTGAAACCTGTCTGAATGCCTCCTGGGGCATTATATAATTAAACAAAAAAAAAAATGATTTGTGTTAATTGCATAAGCCTTAAATCTAGGGTGATGCCCTGACACAAAATGTCCACAGGATGAAATAAAGTCTAGGTAAGGAATTTGGTATTCAGAAGAAGGCAAGAAACAACATGGAATAACAGTATCATTAAGACATCTTAATGTCACATCTTAAGGAACAACTCACAAGACTAGTTTGAACTGAACTCTATTTCTTCCCCAAGGTTTAATTCACCATCACCAGAGTAGCACATACTCAAGAGGAATGTTTTGGTAAAGTCTGACATGGGAATATGGAATAGTCCTAGATTACTAGACAATAGAAATAGCATTTAGGCTTATATAATGTCCCATAGCTCTTTACGGCAGTCTCTGGGTAGTTTACAATGTCAGCATCTTACCCCCAACAATTTGGGTCCTCATTTTACTGACCTCAGAAGGATGGAAGGCTGAGTCAACCTTGAGCCCTGTCAGGATCGAACTCCGGGCTGTGGGTAGAGTTTGCCTGCAATAATGCACTTTAACCACTGTGCCACCAGACAGTCACCCAACTTTAAATAAAATTGATATGCCAAGCAAATGATCTTCTCTTATATGTAAGGAATGTTACAGAGGATTACTCTGTTCCTCCTTCCCCTGAAGTGAATAACCATTCTTCTAAACCAGGCTGCTGAATATCAAATTGCACATGATGCTGTAATTCTATAATAGGGACCAAGGATAGCATAGCACAGCATAGCAACCTGAGTAACTTTTTAGTTCCTCTTACCCCTTTAACTATGTTTGTAGTTCCAGATTCCTTATTCATGCAAATGCCAAAGTATAATGGAACTCAATTATTGCTATATATATTTGTTTGCTTATTAAGTCTGTATAGCTGCCCATCTCAAGTTTGTATACGCCATTTATCTTATATAGATAAATATAGGCCATATAAATATATACCACATAAATATATACCATATAGGCCTTTATCTTAAAGCAAAAGCTGGAAAATACAATAACACACATTCTGACACATGATGCATCAACTTCTTAGGGTATTATTTATGTTAAGATACTTTTTCCAAAGTAATAGCAAAAATTAAAGAATGAGGGGGAACAGGATAGGAGAGTTTTATTAAAGATACCAAAACCTTTCAGTGAACTAGGTTTTTTTGATATCAAAATTTTCTGGAAAAATTTAAAGACTGGTTCTTTTCTAAACAAACATTTACAAAAATGGCAAAAGACCTCTGACTGATGTCGAAATACAAAGTTACAAGCAGGGTGGATTCATTATACAAAACACAAAATTGTGGTGTTAAGACCGAACCCTGCATGCAATAATATTTCTGATATGATCTATCAACTGAAGGACGTCTTAGACATTGAGACTTATAGCTAATTATGTGTATGCAATAATTTATTGTTCGTCTCCTACACCACTCATTTCTTCTCCTGGAGAAGATGTGGGTAAACTGGCCAGGCCAGAAGAAATTTTCTATCAGGCAACTGAAGCACTAATTGGACATCAACTGGATGTTTATTGACTCATCATTACTGAAGTACTGGAGATGGAATATTCTAATGGTCATATAGAAGTAGTTACAATTAAATCCAAGTTTCTTTCAAAAGTGGTGCTATGCTGGTTCTTAAAAACAAACTGTTTATAGCAAACATTGTTTTTTCTTACCATCGTGGCCAGAGTTGAGAAGATGTTCTCCAAGATCACAGCCAAACACCCTCTCCTTTAAGATCCCACGCTGTTTCAGTTTCTGCTTTGTTGGTCGAGACTTCATGAATGTACGCAAGAAAGTAATAAGCTTGCCGTGTTTTTTAGACACTGTCAGATTGAAACAGAAAATTCATTTTAGGGGAAGATAATTGCAAAGATGTTTTATTAATATGGGTCCAGTCAATAAGAAGCAACCCTGTTGTTCTACTGGCAGTTTAAAACAACCATCTCTTTTTCCCTTTTCCACTAAAATAATCATTAAAAATAACTAAAGGTGAAGTAGAATCTGTAACAAGAGATTTATTTAAAATAAAAACCCCAGAGAAGCTTCAAATTTCATATACTTGTAAAGCAGTAGGCAACTGACAGGAAAGGAAAGACAGCATAAAAAGAGGTGATGTCGATCCCTATTTTGTCCCATAGTTTTCCTATTTACTTTCAGAAATCCAGAACTAAGCACTGGGTTAACCATTTATGAAGGGAAATGACATGCTCCATTCCTCTATGTTCAGCTATACCACAGGACTTACATTGTTCCCCAGCCTGCATCCAAATCCATTTTCCCCCAACAGGATTAAAAACTTCTCAGCCTCTTTTGAGAAACCACAAACATTTAACTTTGGAATGAATTAAAGGGCTGGTAAGCTTCTACAATGCTGCTTATTTTATTTATTCATTTATGGTGCTTCCATAATGCAAGAGTCAACAAAAAATGAATCCTGGCCATTTACAATACTTACAGTACTGACTGATGGATAAGCAATTGATGGCTATGTTTGCACAATCCATTTACCAATTAAACAAACTATTACATCTGGGTTTCTTGGGTTTACATGACACATTAAATACACAAGAGTTCCCACAACATAACTCCCAACTAAAATGAGTTGACTAGTTTGTGCAAACACAGCTGGTATATTTTGATTTGCTTTTTGCTTGGTTGTTAGCACAGATATATTCTTCAGAATCTTTGGTATTTTTAATATATACAATTAGATCATTTGAAGTTCAGGCACCCGATGAGAGAACAGGACTGATTAGAGCCAGGTGAATATCTGGCCCTCTCATTTTTGAACTCATCATTGTTGGTTCGATGGCTGTCCTTCAATGACAGGGAGTATACAAACACACACACATCCTACATACTCTCTTTCAGTTGGTATGTTTATACCACAGGGAATTGGAGAAAATTGTACATTACATTTAATTACTTTTCAATTAGTGCTCAGGTATTATAATATTTTATTACTGGGTGATTCACTTGTTTTGATTTTTATTTTATTTCTGTATTCCTCTTGATAAAATTTTGATGCTATATGCCTCCCTTTTAAGGAAGTATGAAGCACAAGCTTCAACAGAAAATATTCTCATAACTTTGAAGTTGATATCAAAAAAAAAAAAAAGAAAAGATATTATCCTGGACAGCTGTTGTTTTATTTCCACTATGACAATAAAATAGATAGCCAGCAAAGGTAGTAATATATATATCTATATGGAAAATTGCTCCTGGAATCAGGAATCAGTCAGAATCTCAAGAGCATTTTCTATTTCTTCAGGATTATTAATTGTGTGTTAGCGAGTGGGATCTTTAAAAGCGTAAACCTTGAGTGTTCATACACCAAGTACAATAGTACCTTGATAGTCAATTGCTTTAAAGCTCATCAAATTTGGTCTTCAATGCATTTTGACATGAAAATTTTGTCCTGGTAGTCATTGTTTGCTTGGTACTCAACGCACAATCTAGAACTTGTCAATGTTGGCTGTCATATGACTCACTATATTATTCCTTATGGGGGGACATTTTTTGATACTCATCATTTATGGTATTCATTGCACCTGCTGAACCAATTAATGATGAGTATCAAGGTATCACTGTATCCTCATAACCCACAAATATGCAAGTAATATATGTCTACAAAATGAGAACATAATACATTTTAAAAGCAACTGGCCTATAAAAGAGACCAATTGCCTTTGTTTAGAAGCAAATCTCTAGGGATATTTTATTGAAATAAAAGCCAAAATGGTCTGAGGATTTCCTATGTCTCCAACTTTTTAGTATCAGGAAGTTATCAAGGTTTAACTGTTTAGTAGTATTGAGTAGTTAGGTTACTTGAGCTTGTCCTCCTTCAAGGCAAAAAAAGGAGAAAATCATTCACTCTTTTTTTTTTTCAGAAAAACTTTTTTTAAAAAAAACAAATTTTATTGATTTTAAAGACAAACAAAACATAAGACATCAAAGTATAAAACCTCCTTTCTCAAAAATTACTTATAAGTTTTAACAAAGCAAATAAGGCATTATTTTTTAAAGCATAGTTCCACATTATCACATTCCCATTTAAACACAAATATATCTTTTCCAATTTTCTCATTGTTTCTCCCTTCACTTTTATTCAATTATATTTCATTCTATCAAGGTTTTTTAATTCTCCATCAAGCATAAACACACAAAATACAGAACATAAAACAAAACATAAAAAGATAATACCTTCTTAATTATTATTTATACATGTCTTTTCCAAATTTCTCTCCCTTTAGTTTTATTCCTCCAAGGTTTTATTAATTCACAATCAAAACATAGCTAACCAAAACACAAAACATAAAACTTCTTTTGAAAAGTGGCTTAGCCCCGGGTTACATCTTTTTTGACAGACCTAAATCAAGTTCGTGCTCACCTTATATACTATTTATATCTTATTAACCATTCTATGTTTTCTATATAACTTCTCCCTTCTTTTCATTCTCTTAATTATATTTTGTTTATTTCATCTTATTTCAGAATCATTATATTTGTATCTTTTATCTGTTCTTTTCCAATCATCTATTTATCTCTTCTCTTTAGCAAAAGAATTTCCCCTGTAATCACTTTTAGAGTGTGACACCTTTCCCTAAAATAACACTTAAAATAATACATAATTTCTATCCTGATTCTGCCTAGTACATTCTACATATTGCATTTTGAAAAGAAAAAGAATACACTTATAATATAATTAAATATATAATTTCCATTCTAATTCTATTAATAGTATAACTAAACATTAATCATTTTACACATTCTCTTTAATATTTTTGTTAAATCTTATAATATTCCAATAGACTATTTCAAATGCAAATACTACAATACTATCTTATGTATTCTTGCAGAATCTTTCTTAAATTATACATCCTTTATCCCTTATCTCTAAAAAAAAATATCTTGTTCCGGACCGTGGCTTTTTTTCCCTTTTCCCCTCCGTTTCTTCTCCAGTCTGATCTTTTTGCCCCCCCTTCTCCTAATCTCCCCCTTTTTAGCTTCCCTTCTCTGTTGTAATTCTCTTTTCAATTGCTTTCTAACATTGTACCTTTTTTTCACCTTATTTTTCTTTTTCTTGGTTGTTTTATTAAATCTTAAATTCTCATTTTTCCTTCCTCTCTTCTTATTTTCTTTCTTAATCAACATTTTTTGTCCATTAAAAATGGTTTCCTTTTTTTCTTCTTCTCCTTCTCCTTCTTCATCAAGTATTTGCTGGTAGGTAGAGACCGCCATTTCTAAAAAGTGGAAGACAGCTCCCAATGAATTCTTGCCATTTGATTCTCTTTCTTTTAATTTTTCATATTCCATTTTTAGTTGATCAAGAGATGGTACCATTGTAAATTTTTTAAGAACAACCCAGATATTTTTAGTCTTAAGGTAGTTTGCAAATGTCAAAGTTATCAAACAGTCCAAACAGCCAGAAATTATTTCCTCTTCTTCTCTTTGCAACTTTTCCTCCTGGGGCAAAATCCCAAATATATTTTAAAACTGTATTACAATTAGTTGTTGGTCTTATAATCTTCAAAGCATCTCCTCCAACCAGTTTTAAAAGATTTTTTTTTTTTAGTCCTCTCCTTCCCACTTATAACAATGAGCTTGTTTTTACCTTAAAGCAGCAGGTTTTTCAGTGCTCATTTGCTTTCTCCGTAAGGAAGGGGAGTGAACTTTCCTTTCAGCACTTTCGCCGTTTTAACAACTTTTTTTGGAAACAAATGTATCCATCCAAAAGTCAGGTTTCCAGAATGTTTAAAAGTATCTTAATGTCCCGGTTCAGCCAAGAAAACTTCTCCTTCTGATTCTTCCTCCTGCACAACTCTTATCCGGTTGAAGATTTCTATGTGGCTGCCATTTCTGACAGCCGCTCCACCGCCTCAGGAAAAAGGAGTCTAGCCGGCTGGGGAAAGGGAGTGCGATATCCCCAGACCCCTGCCCGGAACTCCTCTGTCTTCCGCTGCCTCTTCGGGGCAGCGACAACCCCCAAATCCAATTGGATCGGGGGTACCTCAGCGGCGAGCGCAGCAGGGACCCGCAGAGAAGCGGATTCCTGCCGCCGTCGAAGCCTTGCAACCGGAAGTCGAAAATCATTCACTCTTGAAACAGGTTGTTGCAGCAATCAAACTATAGCAGAGATTGTTTGAGGTCAGGAAAGCATCCTGAATTAATTTCAAAGTAATTACACAGTGTGTTATTTTATATAACTGAACCCTGGGTAAAGACATAGACAATTCTTAGGCAAAGACATTTGTATTAGGTAACAGGGTGGTTAAACAGATTTTCAATTTGTTAAAGGGGGAGGGGGAATCACAATCATGCAAATGTTTGTGAAAAGTGCCACTGATAGGCACGCAATGTCAGTGTAAACTCAAGGGAAGTGATTGATGACAAAGGACATGGAGTTCCTTCCTTTCCTTCCGTATTCAGGATAAAGTTCAAGTCATTAGCACTTCCCCATGTTCCTTGTTTTTATCAGCTCCCATTTTTTTAACATCTCAGCATAAGCTAGAACCACGGTAGATATTTTTATTATGGCAAAAAATTGCAAAAGGAATATGGGGCAAACATGACAGCCTTTGTTAAAACGCCAGTGTGCTTACAGAAACACTTCAGAGAATAAAAAATATGCCATTACAGAGAGCTCTCTTTGCTTAATTCAGAATAAGCTTGTCTTTGTAGTTTTTGCTGATATTCACTTAGGAACATCACAAAAAATTCAAATTTGATCACACCCTCTGGTTTCATGAATACACTGGATTGAATTACTTTCGGTTAGTATGGTGGTTTGCTGAGAGCTCACTTTCCTGATCTTGACTTGTAGACCTGGGTGTCGGCAGGGCATAGTAAAAAAAAAAAATGTTTAAATGGTGGCCCCATCAATGCAATTGAAGCTCATCCATTCTTTATTTGCGTCCTTGCCAAGATCCCTGGAAGGGACAGCGCTGACATGGTACTTTCATTCTTGGCACCGGATGAGAGAATGTGGACGGAGCTTTTCTGCCTCTCTTTGAACCTGCTGTTTAATCTCACTAACTAATTGCATGGAAAATGAAAAGATTATTAATAGAACTGTCCAAGAGAATAATCTGACAACCTACAAGAAAGCTTAACTACAGTTTAATAATAATTCTTTTCTAAAACAAAAGTCTGGGAAGTTTCTTATTATATATTCTCTTAAATTAGGGGACTGTATTCAATTTAAACTGTAATTTAAGGCAAGAAACAACTGCTTCAGTCATAGTCTGGATGTTACAGGAACTGCATCTAAAACAGTTCTAAACAACAGAACAGAACAGAACATAATAGAATAGAATAACAGAGTTGGAAGGGACCTTGGAGGTCTTCTAGTCCAACCCCCTGCTTAAGCAGGAAACACTATACCATTTCAGTCAAATGGTTATCCAATCTCTTCTCAAAAACTTCCAGTGTTGGAGAATTACAACTTCTGGGGGCAAGTTGTTCCACTGATTAACTGTTCCAACTGTGTCAGGAAATTTCTCCTTAAGTCTAGGTTGCTTCTCTCCTTGATTCATTTCCATCCCTTGCTTCTTGTCCTGCCCTCAGGGGCTTTGGAGAATAGCTTGACCCCCCACTTCCTTAGGGCAGCCCAAGATTTTCAATGAGTGTAGCAATTAATAATTTCTCTACACTGTTCACCATATTGAACCTTTACTAATGGAATGGATTTTGTAACAATGGAGCACAATAGCCTTCAAGGACAAAAGAACCTCGCTAAATGAGAATCATGACTGTATTCTTTGAGATTTGGCTGACTACAAGCATTACCTTTAGTCTAGATGTTTTATGACCATGACAAAGGCAGAACAAACAGAAAACATGAAGGTTCGTCCATTCCTTCAAAAGGAGCATTTTGAAAAAGCAGCTTTGCTATCTTTTTTTTTAGAATTAAACTTCAACATATTTACTCTTGCGGAAGCTAAAAAATTGGGAGTCTGGTAGCACCTTGCCTGACTAATGAATTTTATTGAAAGACACATCCTTGTGTGAACTGCGTTTATGCCATGCAATAAAATTAATCAGAAACAGGTGCTACCAGACGTCTGATTTTCGGAACTTACAGGATATCACTTGGCAAACAAAACTAGGTGTGGACTAATGGAATTTATTATTTTTCTACCTGAGCAGTTCAAAATCCTATTCAGGGACTTTGCCATCAATAAAAAACTGTACAGGTATTGTAGCTTTATAAGAGAACATTTCTGATTTTAAAGTTTTATTTACAATTCATTGAAATATGCCCTGCCCAAATTATTTTGGGAACAAAATAAAACAGAATATCTTTGCATAACAACAACAACAACAACAACAATAATAATAATAGGCAATGCCTATTAAGTCTAGATATTTAGATCAATCTACATCACACATTTCGGTCTGATGAATTCATAATGCTAATTATGAATAATTACAACATAAAATTCTACAACATAAAAAGATTGAGATGAGTTACTTGGGATTAGTAAATAAATTAGACTTATTTGAGATGACTTGTAAATATTGCAGGTACTGGATGAAACCCCAGGGAAAGAAAGCAAGACACTGAAGTAAAGCATCCATTTTGGCTTAAAAAGCAAGAGACTGTGGATGTAGCTGGATCTCTGTTAAACAAAAGCATCTTTTTCAAGGGCGTGATGATCTTTAGATGTTCAGACTACACATTCTTACACCCAAGATCTGTCAGTTGAAGAGCTGTAAGACTATGCCAGCAGCAGAACACAAAAGCACAGCTCTGTCACTCAAAATAAGCCCCCTTTAATTTGCAGATTTCAATTGCTGATACATCTGTTATGACAGCACATTCCCACCAACACAGTAGCCAAATTAAGACAGAGGAGGAAGGAACAGATTTCCATCCAATTCCATACTGGTTAGACTTTGAATACAAGCGCAAAGGAAAGTCTCCAAGACCAAATCGGATCAATTCCACTGAAGAGTTTTAAAGGGTTCATTTTAGAGCCTCTTTCTCTGATCTCTGAGAAATCCAACAGGATAAGCTAGAGGATTGAAGAAAGAGAAATGAAGTTCCCATCTTAAACGAAGAGTGAAATTATTGGTAGCTGTCCCCACAGAATTAACTGGCTGCTGGAATACAAAATCGCTCTGTCTGGCTGTATTTTGACTGTCTGTCAAAAATCACATTCACACATTTTTCTTAATACACACACACACACACACACACACAAACCACAGAAAGTGCTTTTGAAAACAGTTGTGTCTTTTACAGTCAGCTCATGAGATCCAATGACAATATTGCAAGAGTATGTAAATTAAAGGGAGGCACATCATAGCAAATTGTGGCTTTCAGAAATGCATGTAAACAGCATTTCTAGATGTGCTGGCTGTGCAATTTAGATGTGATGGCTGTGCTAATACAGATAAATCTATGTGCAGAGGGAATGACCCACATTTTCAATTCATTATCAGCATGTTGGTTCAGTTCCCCATGAAGGATATTGCTGTCCCCTCTTGTTGTATTATGGGTAATAACTAGATCATGTGACTGCATCACTTTAAGTCGATAATGGTAGTTTGATAACAAAACTGAAGCAGCGAAAGAAAAAAGAGTTCAAAATATTATTTATCTATTATTCATCTAACAAATGTTACTTATTTAAGCTATACAAGGACTACTGAAATTTAAACCAGTACATTTTAAATGGGGCTATTTTAACATGTAATAAAAAAAGTCTGAATTTCATAAGTGATGCACATTATTCCACTTAGATATGTGCATGGGTGAAACTAATTTTTAGAGGGGGGGGGACAACAAAAATGTTCTATTTTTAGTTGGAATGATATTGAGAAATCATTGTGACAAACTAACCTTACAAATACTAATTTCAGTCTGGCTTTTGAGTTAAGAGCTAAAAAGCCGATTTGGGAAATATGTGGGATAGACTTACTACTTAGCCAGCAGTGAATAATTTCATTATAAAATGCCTGCCTGTCCACACATATGCATTATCTTTTATCAAGCAGTGCAAATTGATGTCCTACAAAATAATTTAAATGATACATAGGAAATTATGTCACTCTTAATGTACTAATAGGATAGCAATTATATAACTGTCAAGACCAAAACTGAATATGTTTGTGTATCAACGTGGAAAACAGAAACTAGATGCATTTCAGCATGTTTATAGAACTTTTTCTGTGTGTAGTACTGATCTTTGTTTTAAGGAGGACATTAATGCAGTTACAGTCATGATTGTGAAATGTGAGAATGTGAGAATGTAATTATTTGGCAATAGGCAGGTTTTCTTCTCTTGCTTTATGTAGATAGTGTATACATATAAGAGACAGTATACAAACTAGCATGTCAGGGAACAGCATTAAACAATTCAAATGTTTGGCAAGAAGAAAATTATTGGCAGTTGGAATCCAGTTGTTGTTTTTAACTTGAACTCTCCCTTTAAAAAGTGCTCAGATAATTGGAAAAAAAAAAGGGCAGAATTAAGGAAATGTTATTTGAGGTGGGGAGGGAGATCTACATTAAAGCCTGGTGGCTCTGTATTTTGCACAAAATAAATTTTTTGATATTCTTTTGCTCAAATAAGCACTATTTAATACTTCTGATGTGCATTTATTGGTTCTAATTTTCTATATTTCTATTAAAACTTCAATGAGAAATTGTGACATTCCACAGTCGGATGCACCCTCTACCTTTAGAAGAGTGAACTATTTTAAACAGCAGCATGACACGATTAAATTTTAAACCAAATAAAATGGACATAATCCGATTTATATTAACTTACATTATCATTTTAAAGTCCAATAAATACATAGTGTGGATTACGGCAGTGTCTGAATATAGATACTATCTCAGAATATGCGCATCATTTCTTGGATAAATGAAAAATCATCCAAGACATTCTCAAATTTTCTCACCCATAAAAATATAAAACAAAGGAAATGGTGGGTTGGGAGAGGGGAGAGAGAAGAGGACAAAAAATAAGCAAGATTAATTAAGCCCTCTTGCTCTGTTATTCCACAGCCTGATGAAGTCATATTCCATATGGAACCAATTCTAGTATCTTTAATATCTTCTAGTAAAGTTGTGTTGCTCAACAGCTGCTGGAGCCGTTTTTCCAGTATTGCCTGGAAAACAACACGTTAAAAGTTGCTCTGAGCCTTGTTTCAATAATGAAATAATGTTCATTACAAATACACATTGACCCTAAAAGGGTCAATGAATTTAAAGATTGATAGTCTCTAAGTAATGATGAGGCATCTATTATTAAAACAGCCTCTACTCTCCTACATATCAGAATGTAGAATGGACTGCCAAGAGGTGAGGGGAAGATTGCTTTCCAAACCAATCTGTCTAAAGCAGGGGTGTCAAACTCGATTTCATTGAGGGCCACATCAAGGTTGTGCTTGACCTCGGGGGGGGGGGCATGGGGGGTGTGGCATGGCCAGCTTGATGTGACTTGTGTCGTGGGCACCTGTGGTGGCCCGAGCACTCTGCCAGCAAAAACAGGCTCACGAGCTCCATTTCCAGCTGCAACAGCCTCCTGCAGTCCTCTGCCAGCAAAAACGAAGCTCCATTTTTGCTGGCAGAGACACCACGGGTCATTCCTTCACTGTTTCCAGAGCAGCCCTGTGGGCTGGATTCGGGGTACGGGTCTTAAGTTTGATACTCCTGGTCTAAAGAGTTATTTTATTAAACATAAACTTATCAGTTAATTGAATAAGTTAAACTAAAATCAAGTACGTAATTGCTTTAGAGATCAATATAAATTGTTTTTATGGTAAAACCTTTTGACTTGATTTAATCCAATCAACTATAGTCACATTTTCAATCTGTGTGGCTTGAATATACACTCAAGTTTAGCACATCTCATGCTTCCTCAGAAAAATTAATGATACCATATATTTTCACACCTATTTTATCTTCACAATTGCTCTGTCTGGTTGACCAGATGGAGAGACAGTGACTCACACAAATAAAGACAACAATAATCAATATTCAAGTCCATAGCGAAGTTGGACTTTGAGTCTAGGCATTGATCTTGCTTCAGCACCACAATGACATGTTTTGGATTCAACCATTTCACCTGGCCAACCTTATTTGGGCATGGAAGCAAGATCAGACTTGTTGGCACTTGAGTATTGATAGCCTGGGAATTCCAAGGCTGTAAGTAACATCAAATTTATCCTGGAAGACAGTGATGGCAAACTATTTATATACTGTTGCCAAAGGGGGTGGGGGACCCTCTATGGTTGTGTCCATGCAATCAGCAAGAACATTTTATGTTTCCTAAAAGGAACTGAAAACCACACTCAACCTCCACTGAAATTTCCACTGAAATCTCTGAAAGGTCTGGTTCTCTAGAGATCTAGAAGTAGAGACATTAAAAAAAAATCCTACTAGATCTCATCAAGAGTTCAGTTTATTTCCCCATCCCCAAATTAAACACCCTTCAGGTAGTTTGGGTTGAGATTCATGATTCCTCATGAACTGCCCAAGCAAAACCTTTGAGCACAACACTGGACTTTGGATATAAGTTTCATCAGTGGTGGGATTCAAATTTTTTTTTACTGTTGGTTCTGTGGACGTGGCTTGGTGGGCGCGGTGTGGCTTGGTGGGCGTGGCAGGGGAACGATACTGTACAATCTCCATTCCTACCCCACTCCAGGAGAAAGTTACTGCAAAATCCCATTCCTTCTCCACCCCACTAACCTGCTTTCCAGCTCCATCCTCCTGTGCAGGGCAACAAAAGAAGACCCAGCCAATCAGCTGAGACTCAATGGGAGGCAGAGAATAGATGGGGCTAGGGCCAGTCAGAGGTAGTATTCTAAACTACTCAAAATTTCCACTACCGGTTCTCCGAACTACTCAAAATTTCCACTACTGGTTCTCCAGAACTGGTCAGAACCTGCTGAATACCACCTCTGAGTTTAGTGTGATGCCTGGTTAGGTCGGGGTTTGGATGGAGAACCTGCAGTCAGATGAAATGGACCGAGATTATTCCAGCATTAGAATTCTCCTAGCGTGCTAAACAAAAACATATTTGAGATGCAGCATGTTTCCATGGCAACTTCAATGTTATAAAGTTGTCAATTCTTGACAGAATTTCAACAAATATAGCACAGAAAACCCTATTCACTGTTTTCTTATATATTGCCTTTGCATAATTTGCTCATTTTCCCCAAAATAGAAATCAAACAAATAAATGAGTCTTTATGTATCTCAATCAAGTGGAACCACTCTGAAGGTTCAGGAAAAGAATGGGGAGAAAAAGAACTCAACTTTTTTAGAAAATGTTTTTCAAGCAGAATACCACTGAATACCACTAGGATTGGTTTGGTTTTTTTAAAATCAAGTTGATGTAGGATGTATTTTCAGTACTTACTAGAAATATCTAGCTATGACCACTACTTAAATAATGTGATTTTTAAGAGAATATATAAAAGTTTTAAAAAACTGACACTATATGAAAACTATGTACAAGTGCATTTTTATCCAGCAACCCTCCGAGGAAATGTTGAGATGCTAATAGAGTCACTGTAGAAATAGAAACAATGGGTCCTTTTTAAATAAGCAAGAACTGCTTAAACGTTTACATTTAAATTTAAAAAGCAATTTATCAGAACAATGACAATTGAAAGAAGCAATAGATTTAATGTGTTTTCAATCCAATACGCAAAAGAAATAAATGTAGCTACTCTGGGGTGTTTTAGCATATCATAGGACTGTGCTGGAGCTGTTCTGATCCAAAGCTACAAAGACTTGTTCAGAAACTTTTAAATCTTCTATAGCCGAAAGTGGAAAGAAAGGAAATGGGGACGAGAAATGATGGGAGTCCTTTCCTGATCTGAATTTTTGCCCTAATACTTTTCATACAAATGAATAAAAAATATTTAAGTGGTAACCAATATCTCCAACATCTCTAGTGGTTTGCTATGAGCTCATGTCTACTTTAATAAAGTTTTGTCGTCCCCCCCCCAATATTGGAGTTAATACATACCTACAATTCCAAGAGACCCAAGGACTGATATTTATGAAAAGGCAAATAATCACAACAATGTCTAGTCTATAATTAACACAAGTGAGGGGAAATTGTCCTTCTTAAAAAGCTTTTATTGGCTTGACAAGAAATCTCCCAGCCAGGCAAATGATTGTAGGGCACAGATCCAACAATCCTACTCTTTATCAAAACTAGTTTTTCCAGATACAACAGTCACAATTTCACACACAACATTTGAATATTCCTGAGTAACAGGTTCTTGTGTTTCTTTCCCCATGTAGGAAAGAATGAAATGACAGATGCCAATAAAACAAACCACTCCATTTTCCCATCATCTTCCGAAGCATCTTTACTCAGTTCATATTGACAGCACTTACCAAAACTCCTCGGGCTCAAACAAACAAAACAGCCTCCCCAAAGTACCAAGTAAAACTCACACCAGGGGATTCTTTTTAATCAACGCCTATGTCTCACACTGCATTATATCACTTTAGATGCACAGAAACAAATCAGCAAAATCAGCATTTATTTATGTAATGTATTTACCTCCACACACACACACACACACACACACAAACAAACCCTGGACAACCTGACAAATCAGCAGCACGGTCTTACCTTTTCTGTCCCCTATTGTCCACAAACAACGATAAAGCAATGATAAAGCCCCAAGTCGATCAGTCCTGAAGAACTCAGCAGACAGCTTAGTTGTATAATAAAGAAACCGGTGGAGGAGTTAAGCTGATCAGCTTTGGCTTGGCATTCAGGGGAATTAGAGCCTGCAGTGGGAGAGATCAACTGCACGGCACAAAGTCCTCACCACACACACACACACACACAATCCATTCCCCCCTCCCCCCCCTCCAAGCCGAGCTCTCCCCTCCAGTTAAGAGTAGCTTCCTGCACAGCTTTGTATCTGGAGGGGAGGGGAATTTAAGCACCTCCTTGGGGCACCCACTGGTTCCGCCTTGCCTACAACCACGGATGCCCCTCCCAAGACTCTCACCTTTGTGAAGCAAGCTGTGCTTGCCCAGCTCCACCTCGGGCACCGGGCCACGCCTCCGCTCAGGTGACTCTTAGCAGCTGAACAGAGGCCAGCCCATCCTTGCAAAGCCTTGTGTCATTTTTAGTCCATCAACCAAGCAACAGGAAGCGGGAGGGAGCAGCCATGAAAGCAGAGATGACTCAGTGGACAGAGCAAACTCAAAGGGAGATCCAGGGAGTTTGTATGAAAGCACTTCTGTCCCTTGGCTCAAATGAGCGTGGGGGGAGGGGAGAGAGAGGTGAGGGGCTCATGAAAGGCAGCCCAACTGCCCTTTTTTATCCCTTTGGGCGAGTCTTAATTATCAGGGGCAGGAAGTAAAAAAGAAGAAAATGAAAGGAGACAGCTCTAGTTTTATGCCTTCCCAGGCATCCGATAAAGTTATTGGGGAAACTGATTAAGACTGATTTAAATAATTGCTAAGCGGGACAAGCAAATGCAGCTAGGATGATTTAGGATAACTTTGCTGCTTTGGAATCCTGTCAAATAATTCTTCAGCTGCTTAGATATGTTCATGGTAAACATTAATGCTTCCTAGCAGTTTCCTTAAGCTAGAAACAAGTCTTCCCACACCCCGCCTTCTTCCTTAGCTCATGATTGCAACTATGGAGATATGCCAAAATCTGCAGATGGTGAAAGGAGGGGATATATTTAGAAGGGGTATTAATGTAATTTCACTGGGTTTGAGCCCACTTGGTGTAGATACCAAGACACCAGGCTAGAAAAACCAGGAGATTGTGAATTTTAGTCCTCTCTTAGGCTTGAAAGCTGGCTGGGCCAGACTGTCCTTCTCAGACCAACCTACCCCACACGGTTGTTGCTGAAGGGAAAACAAGCGGAAGCAACTTGAGTTATGCAAAATAAAGGTAGGATCTACATCTAACAATCAATAAACAAAAATACGGGTTTGACTTCAACTGTTTGTTTTTGTCGAGATCGGCAAGGTCTTTGGGCAAAGTGAGGAGCATGTTTAAACTTGCAGAATGAACGTACCCACAGTAGGACTACAAAGTTCACAAGAAACAAATTCGCCCAATTCATAAAAAGCATCCTTAACATGTAAGAATCAGGAAGAGGGAACCTTGAGTTCAAATCTCTGTTTAGTTGGGATACTCAGGGTCAAAGTACAAGTTATGTGCCACATTCTGTTTCCTGCAAAGAAAGCTAAAGAAGAGACGGTCTCACTGACTATCCACAACTGCTCATCATTTATTCATTCAGTTCTCCCCACCCCTCTGCTGCCATGAACTTCTCATTAGGGGAAACAACACGAATTGAAGGCAAACATACGTGTCGCAGAATAATGTTGGAAGATTGAATCTGGGTTAGTCAAAGATTTACTCTTCCGAACTTTTGGACTTATGCTGGAGCCCCTCTCCTACTGCAGGGGTGTCAAACTCACAGCACATGGGCCAGATGTGTCATGTTCTGGCCACACCCATCTCCATTTTAGCGAAGAAGGGAAAAGTCATGATACATCAAATGTTGTGATGTTGCAAGTTTGACACCCCTGTTCTATTGGAATACATGCTTTGGGCTATTCTCAAGTCGTATTTATGTAGTGCCTTCCTGTTGGCTTATTGGTATGTTGATGACTGGCGATTGGCTGTCGTTTCCTTGTACTGCGAAGCCCTCAGCTCCTAAATACTTGATAAGCTAGTGGTAAATCGGCAGTCCTGTTAACTGACAAGGGGCCCAAAATGGCCCATTGAAGCCTGGAAAATGGACCCCTTGTCACTTAACAGGACTGCTGATTTACCACTTGCTTATCAAGTATTTAGGTCGGGGTAGTCAACCTTTTTATACCTACTGCCCACTTTTGTATCTCTGTTAGTAGTACAATTTTCTCTAACTGCCTTCCGGTTCCACAGTAATGATGATTTATAAAATAGGGGACAAAACCCCTACCACCCACCATGAAAGCTGGAACATCCATTTGTGGTGGTAGGGACCAGGTTGACTACCACAGATTTAGGAGATGAGGGCTTCGCACTACAAGGAAACAACAGCCAATTGCAAGTCATCAACACACCAATCAACCAATAAGAAAGCACCACATAAATACAACTCAAGAGAATAGCCCAAAGCACGCATTCAAGTAGAAGATGGGCTCCAGCAAAAGTCTGAAAGCTCAGAGAAGTAAATCTCTGTTCCCGGTAACTGAACCAGATTCGATCTTGAAATAATTTGTCCTCTCGAGATCTTAGAAGATTATCTTTCTTCAGACCAAATGGGAATCTTTTGCATTGGAAATAAAACAGTGGGTCATACTGAATATCTCACAACCTGCCAACACTTACATTGTCGGTGAGAATTCCAAATATCCAGTTTACAAAAAGGAGGATTGGTACTATAGGCAGAAAAAGAGCATTGAAACAGCACAGAGGCCAGCCGGCATGGAATTTGACAACTGCCCACCATGTTTAAAATTAATGAAAGATGACTGAATAAATTTGTCCTTAATATTTAACTGTAACAAGGGGTAATAGAGCTATGCTATTGGAAAACAAGTAGCATTATTTCTATTGACAAAGGAAAATGCAGAATCTTAGCATTTCCCCCTCTCTTCGGTTATCTTTGAGGAGAAAGGAAATCCCCACCACCATTTAAATGTCATTATTTGAATTAAGGTTTTTTTTTAAAAAGGTGACATGTTCCCTGGTTGTCAGTATACAGTCTTGTCAAATCAAATCAACGGTGGTGGAAACCTAATTCATGCATGCTTGGCATTCACATCAACAAACATGAGAGGAATACATGAGGTTTGGGAGACTGTTTTTATCTATCGACAACTCATTTGGTAGCCCGCTGTGCAAGATGCACCAAGTGCTGGAATAATTCTATCTAGGAAATGACCTTAATTGTGATTGTCATCGCCTACACAATCTCTCTTCCATCCTTTCTTCATAAAAAACTGCTTTTATCCGTTGGAGGCACCTGAACTGAGTTGGTATAATGGGCTTGTCTGAGGCTGGTATATTCAGCCGTGCTTGCTCAGTTGCATAGAAAGGAGAATAAAATATAGCTTAATGGGGCACCCAAGGGAAAATATATATATATAATGGTCTCCAGGAACTCAGAGGTCCCAGTTCAGTAAATAATGCAATCTGATAATAGCTCATAGGCAGAGGATGATAACAGATATAGTCCCATGTATCTGGAAAAAGCTGGGGAAGCTGCACTGTGCTATAGTTTCACACACACCAACACACACACACACAGAGGTGTGTGTGTGTGTGTGTGTGTGTGTGAGAGAGAGAGAGAGAGAGAGAGAGAGAGAGAGAGAGAGAGAGAGAGAGAGAATATATATATGCAATCTGTGAAATGTCTCTCCACCTCTCTGTTCCCCAAACTTTCTGTCTCTTTTTATGCTTATGCACACTGAAGAAATGGGGAACAAAGGAGGCATTAGAAGCAAATGGGGAAAAAAGAATTATAGTTCAGCCATGAAAGAGAAAATGACTCTTATGGCATAGAATATGTGAAAAAAAGGAAGATCTTCCAGTGAACTCTACCAGAGGGAAACAGCCCCCCCCCCCCCCCCCAATTCTTCTGTAGCTGCTATACCCCATTAAATTCATGGCAGTCTATCTTCCCTCTTGGGAAAAGATCTCTCTGCCTTAGTAATCAAATTAAAGATAGAAAAAGAAATAGTTCTAAAACGCAAATGACTTCAGTCTGAGTCAGCCTTAAAAATTACAGCTCACAGTATCTTCTTTTCGAGGTTACAACCAAGTCTGAAAATGGTGTGTGAGTGTGTGCATGTGTGTGTGTTTTCTTAAGTTTTTGCGGGTACTTACATGTATGGCATTCAGCTTTGTTCAGGTATTTTCCCACATCATTATAGTTGTGCTTTTAAAGTTGTAGTAACGTTTCGGCAGAATCTCATCTGCCATCATCAGGCTTCTGTATTGTGCTCGTCTGCCCCAGAAACCTGATGATGACAGATGAGATTCTGCCGAAACGTTGGGATGAGTAAATGAAGGAGTAACATGCTTCCAATTCAGGTTAAACCACAAACGTTCAGCAACGATTTCTGATAGTGTATTATTTGCTAAGTAACTTCAAAGTACTATTAAACTACTTAATTAATAAGGAAACCAGTACGTATGGGCAGAGATACAAGCAGCTAACAACAATAACAAAAATCTAATAATTGGAAGGGATCTCCCATCTAATGAAAGAACCCTTAGCTTCTAAGGTACTCAGTATGGGGTAGCTTAAAAAAAGATGCTTACAACGAGATAAATATGTTTAAAAAAAGAATAAGCATAGTTTGATGTTGTTTCAAAATATAACGTTTTTATTAATATCACACTGCATGTAAATCCTGCAGTGGGGAGTGGGTTGGAGAACTGCACTATCAGTAGCCCCCAAAGTGATTTTTCAAGAGGCCAGAAAGAAAAATCAAATGCACAGGTACAGTATATGTGGTGCCTTGCTCAATAGTAGTAACTGTGAGAGGGATCTTAGAGTCCTAGTGGAGAACGATTTAAATATGAGCCAGCAGTGTGCTGTAGCTGCCAAAAAAGCCAACACAATTCTAGGCTACATTAACAGAGGGATAGAATCAAGAATACATAAAGTGTTAATACCATTTTATAAGGCCTTGTTAAGGCCACACTTGGAATACTGCATCCAGTTTTGGTCTCCACGATGTAAAAAAAATGTTGAAACTCTAGAAAGAGTGCAACTGGAGCTTAAAACATATGAAGAACGGTTGCAGAAACTGGATATGTCTTGTCTAATGAAAAGAAGGACTAGGGGAGAGATGATAGCAGCCTTCCAATATCTCAGGGGCTGCCACAAAGAAGAGGGAGTCAAGCTATTCTTCAAAGCACCTGAAGGCAGGACAAGAAACAATGGATGGAAATGAATCAAGGAGAGAACCAACCTAGAACTAAGGAGAAATTCCTGACAGTTAGAACAATTCACCAGTGGAACAGCTTTCCTCCAGAAGTTGTGGATTCTTCAACACCGGAAGTCTTTAAGAAGAGATTGGACAACATTCGTCTGAAATGGTATAGGGCAGGGGTCTCCAACCTTGGCTCCTGGAAGCCTGGCGGACTTCAACTCCCAGAATTCCACAGCCAGCTTTGCTGGCTGTGGAACTCTGGGAGTTGAAGTCCGCCAGGCTTCCAGGAGCCAAGGTTGGAGACCCCTGGTATAGGGTTTCCTGCCTAAGCAGGAGGTTGAACTAGAAGACCTTCAATGTCCCTTCCAACTTTGTTATTCCATTCTAAAGTCCAGTTGCCTCTTGAAAAAGCACCTTTCGGACAACCATGATGTCAGCCTGGGAAGCCATTTTTCTCCTGGAGTTTTTAGGCTGCCACATTTAGTGTCTGGGAATTTGGGAGGAGGATTTAAGGAGCAGTGGATGATTAGCCACAATAACATTCTTTTCCAAGAGAGTTAAGGATGTGTCACCCTGCACCTGGAGGGGAGGGACTGGAGACAGTCTCTGGATGGGATGAAGACATGAATGGGCCATGTGATGGACTGATGAAGGAAGGAGATGGATCTTTGAATTTCTCTTTTTGGAAGGGAAAACCCAGAACTCTCAGATTCAGGTTTTCCCAGATGTGCCAATATGACATCTCTAATAAAGTGGAACTTTGAGAAGACAATTGTCTTTGAGTTGTCTGTTTTGGAGGTTGTTACTTGGAGTGCTGACACATGACCTGCATGACTGAGAATTTCCATAGACAATCAGTACCTCAGGGAACTGATTACCTATGCTGATACATTACTCTCATTATTATTTTAGACTGTTTTGTATGCCATGTTGAAAAGAATAAGAAAGTATGTATTCCTGTGTCACACATTTAGGAGCAGAAGAATGCGGTCTGATGAATGTAGCATATGACTTCAGATGCATCCACTTTCACACAATACATGGAAGACCCTACCTCCTAGGAATGGGAATGGGATGGAATAGGATAGGATAGGATAGGATAGGATTGGACAGAATAGAACAGAGTTGAAAGGGACTTTGGAGGTCTGTGGCCTCAGAGCTACATTCCATGGGATCATCTCACAGAGAGAGAGATGCAGAACAGTAAAGACTTCCAAAGAAGTGCTCCTTCAGGGTAACAATTTAATAATGAGTCATTGCTGTTCTCAAGTATCCTTGCATTATGAGTGAGCAGTGTGCCCTTCTTGTGTGTTGTATTGGAAGTTTGAAGCTTTCTATGTAGAACTTCCCATATGAGATTTCTGCGATTCTGGGGGGGAAATGACAGTACTGTGTATGTTCCTCTGACCTGCTGTCCTGACTTTTGGATAGATGTCTTAAGATTTTGGCTGGTTTGAACTCAAATGCTGCCTTCCTTTTTACTTTATGGATTGGACTCTGGTTACCATCTTTGCAGGGATTGCTGGCTTCCACACTGACTGTCTGGATACTTCAACTTGATTAGCCCATCTAATTGAGACTCAACATTGCTCAGTATACAATCAGTTTTCCCGCTCAGTCATGTCAATTGTCAGACACGGTGCTCATTTCCCATTTCTTGACTGAGAGAGTCAGCGTTGTCCGAAGACAACTTCTGTGGTCATGTGGCCAGCATGGCTATTTGCCAAGGCTGCATGGAACATTGTAATCTTCCCGTTGAAGTAGTACCTATTTATCTACTCGCATTTGCATGCTTTCAAACTGCTAGGTGAGCAATTAGTATGCACGAACATATAATTTAGACTTACAAGGCTATCCAACTCCACAATGACTCATGAGTAGTAACAATTTGAGAGAAGACATGACTCACTGTTGTTGTTATTGCTGTTGTTCACTTAAATTCATTATAGGCACCCACTCCCATAGACTCTGAGCTGCTAATTACTATTACCCTACTTTTTATGTCGCTCATTCCATATCCTCAGACTAACTGCTTCAATTTACAGAAATATACTTTAATTTTGGCTTCCTGAAGGCAGGAGGAGGATCCATTTAGTGAACATTTAATGTTAAGCCTCTTTATAAAAGCCCTTTCTAGAAGTCTAACAAAGACACTAGATTTTAGAGTGGTTGTGAATAGTTTGTTCATTGCAAGGAATTCACTATTACCTTTCCTATTTCCAGTCAGAGGAATGGATCTTTGCTATTAGGTTCAAATCTGGCATGGATTTCTACATGTAGTTTTGCACATAAACATAACTTGGATTTTCTTACTTCCTGAGCCTCCTTCTTAGAATAATATATGATGCCCCTATCTATAGACTCCAGGACTCAATTAATAATATCCAGCCTACATTCTCTAGGCTATGATGACAAATAGAGTGAGTCATAAAAGGCAACAACAAGTGTTTCAGTGATAGTTAAAATAACCATTTTAATGCAGGGACATTGCCCAACATACACTAACCACATCAGCATATTCTGGTTATTTTTATCCCAATAAATGAACTTCATCTGAAGCTCTTGCAATGTAGCTATGACAACTATACCATAGCTGCTTCTAGTGATACCTTGGCAGCTTTGTATATAATATGCTATTCAGCTTTTTAAAAAATATGATTTCAATATTTACCCTTTGTTCTCTGTTTTTTCTACACCATTCCCTTGTACCTAATTAGAAATAGCAGTGATGTACATGAAATGTATATGAAAGCTCTAGAAATAGGAAATTAGGTTAAATTTGATTTTTTTAAAAAATGATGTTGACACAAATGGATGGCTCCCAATTTGTAAGTCATACATCCCAGGCATCAATTCTGGAAAAAAAAAAACCTTAATTCTGGTTACCACATTGATTTCTTTGGCATTACATATATCCATCAACATAAATATTTTTACATACACATATAGCAATAAAGATATTTTCTAGCTTTTAGGAGACAAGCCTGTGGGTATAACTGGAACTATATTCTACCTTGTAACAGACAAATAGTTAAACAAACTCAAATAATCATTAGTTGGCATTATTATTATAACATACAGAGTTAGACTATGGGTTAGTCTGTTTATAAACTATCAACTATAATCCATTCTACCTGAGCTCAGTTGGGATTGGTTCAAAGGCTCTGAAATAGATGCTGAACCATTACTATCCATCTCCAAATCTGGATGCAGTTGTGGAGGGTGGAAAATGGAGCAAAATAGGATAAAAATGTTATTATTTTTAACGATGGATATGAGCACCTTGATTTTCTAAGGCATTGAAATTCTAAATTCAAATGACTGCTCAGTTACATTCTAAAAAGTGAAACATGAAACAAATATGACTTTTGATTGGAATTTGCTCCCTTCTACCTGAAAGTATGGCAATTGCTGGTTTGTCAAGACTATTCTTATTAATGTCTGCTAAGATTTTGTTTAGTGAAAATTCAGTTATAACTTAAAGAAAACAATAGATAGGTTAAAATGGATCCCTTTCTAGGGCTAGAAGGTATTGTATTATATTTTTACTGCAATCCTTACAGAGCATATTACAATCGAAGGCTAAGAACATCAGCAAAGCTCTCCCATTAGTCGGTCACATGTTGGATCTCCGTATACCACCTGCCAGGGCCTTCAAAATAACCTACCGATTTTTCCGCTGCCATGGTTTTGTTTTATTAATAGTATACTGAACAAAATTGACAGCATATGCTCAAAGTATGTGATGATGAAACTGACAGACTCGTTGAACAAATATTGCTGCAAAGCAAGTCTAGTATGGAACACACATAAAATATTTTTCGGGCCATATGCTGTGATATCTGAGAATGGCAAGTGTGTTTATCTGTCTAATGAAGGAATCGGAAAGGAATGAAAAAGCAGCTGAGCTGTCCTCCATGATGTTATGCCGAAGCAAGCCAGAAAGTCATATATGCTTTATATTTTTCCCTAAGATTATATCGTATCACAAGAAAGAACAGCAAGCTGTAATTTCCACTGCTTTTCTTTTTACCCCAAATGAAATTTCTCAAAGCACATCTCATATCTGTGTAGGTTTCTCCAAAAGGCTAGGTCCAAATGAAGTGAGGGAAAGAAACTGTACTCTTCCAGGTATACTTTGGAGACTTAGTGGCAATATATTTTGCCATTCCTTGTTCTGTACCCTTTTTTGCTGTAATGTTGGAGTATAATATGTCTCCATTATAAATATAAATAGTATTAAAATATTTAATCTTACTGCACAGGAATGCTTTCCTTTTGTGACAGGTTGTTTTGTAGGAAAAAGCTGATGTGCTTCCACTACTGCTAAAGACCCTAACAATGAAGAAAAGTATTATAAATGGTCATGAAAATTATTAATACTATGCTGTTATGCTTATGTAATTCTCATTCTCTGGTTCCATGCAATTCAAAAATTCAGTCTAGGAATTAATTGTAGAAAACACTAAATGTGTAAGTCTGTGCACAAAAAAAAATAAAATAACCCTTAATGCAACCCTGTAGGAAAATCAACATTTTTCCAAAGCATACACTTTTAAGATTATGCAATCTCTTACTCTGGGATATTGTTTTACAAATACTGCTTGTGTAATAAATAAATACTAAGCAATTTTAGTTACTCCTAAAAATTAGTTTCAAGGTCATTTTTTTTCTTCTTCCTTATTTACCTTGTATTGTAGATTTCATTTTAACGCAAGTTGTGAAGTAAAAAAATTACAAGGCAATCACACTAAAAAGTCACTGCACATTCCTCGAATACTGAGTACATTAATATACAACAGTATACCAGAATTCTGACTTTTTCAGGAACAAACAGCAAATGCAAGCATCTTGATCAATCATTTTCACATCATCCCAGACAGCATTTTCCATGGTCTGTTTGTTGTGATATTCTCAGAGTAAAAAAGGTAAGAACAATTCTCATGTTTGGTTTTATTTTGTCCAGAAAGGAACATGGCACGGTTTCTGGTTTATAAACTATGACCAAAAACCTTAAGACAGAACTTGTCCTTGTGAGCTCAAATGGGAGGTAACAAACATTCTGGTTTACCATTGCATATGAATGCAATTACAAATTCAGCTGAAAATAAGAAAAATGATGAAACAAAAGGAAAAAGAATAAATGAAAACATACAAGGGGGGAAGTAGCTCCAGGATGCTGGACGGGCTCCAGGGGCAGGGGAAACTGGGAAAGTACAATTTAAAAGAAAACACATTATTAACAGGAACATCCACCTGGAAAAATAAAACATTTTCATTTCAAAAGACATGCACCCATTTCTTTAACACTGTGCAAAGAGTTAAATGCTATACAGGAACCTAATTCTGCATGTGCTGAGGATTTCCACAATTGTTTGCACACGCCCCAAACCTCTTCTGAAAATCAATGGAAGTTTGTATTATTCAGCAGTACTTTATAATTAGGGTGTATTTACTTTCAAAACACTTATAATGATTCAGTTAGAGAAAGAGTTACCATTCTGCAGCTGGCTAACCACTGGCCATCAGTGCAAAGAGACACAGAAGATCTTTTCTGTAATTGTGGAAATAATTATCAACCTGCATGAAAGCAGCCCTCTCTCCCTAGCCATCCCCAATTTGAAAAAGCTGCAAAAAATAATTTATAAAACTCCTAACCCCTACCCCCCCCCCAAAAAAAAAACCAGATGCATTTTGAATGACAATACTATGTCTCCTTTATATATACATCCATTCCAGCATTATCCTGGCATAACCTCTTGGCTGGCCGCAGAACGATGCTATAAAAATAGCCAAAGAATTTCACAGAGGTTTATTTAGTACCAAACACCAACCTATAAGCTGGTAAGTGCTCAATGGATTAATTAGGAACTAAAAAGACAAAGAGTCTCTTTGAGAGCCTATTGTATTATTAATCTGAAATATGCTTTCCTTCTCCTTTCGGACAATTTTAAATCTGTTTGGAAAGGAAGATTGATGATCCCTGGCTTTCAGAAACTGTATTCCTGAATTGTGCACCTATCACCATTTTCAAGTTCAATTAAAGTCAATTAGATCAACGCAGACTTCCTTGTGGGCCAGTTCAACCACTTGGCTCATGGAGACTGCTTGAATTATTTTATGTACTTATATGCAGCCTGTCGTGTGCTGTGTCTATCCCAGCAAATCCAGCATTTGCAAGCATCTGTAATGGTACATATTATCTATGGCTGTGGACAACATGTGGAACAATTGGAACCCACCAATTCAATAGTTTCAAAATGGCTGCCAAGTTTCCTAGTCCTGTATAAGTTGCCTAGGTAACCTTGATTTCTATTGTATATGCTATAATGAGGTATCATTAACTCTTACACTTTTAAAAACTATTATTTTAAAAAGAGATTTAAAACAAATGTTAAGACTATCAGATTCATGTGCTATTGTACTTTATCCCACAAAATAGGATTACATTATCCAGGCGCTGCCAGGATGAATTCCATTTGCATAATTGTATTAGCAATGTTTTCAAATTCTTAGAAAAGGCACAAATGTTAAGAGATTTTTTTAACAGCATGTATTTCCTAGACAAGCAACTTCAATCCACATCTTCTATTTTGTTAAAGTGTTATTTGTAGAATCTCAAATATTAATAAAAGCACTTCCTAGGCAACATCAGAAAAGCACATGTAAAAATGAGATGAAACGCATGAGGTTAAGCTAACAAACAAAACATTCATATGAAGTTGATGGCATCTCTGAAAGACCTGCAGTGATATGAAAACCAATCCGAATGATATGGAGGGCAACCAAAAGAAAAGGAATTGGAAGAGAACAATAAAATGATGAAGATACCTGATTGCATGATTTTATAAAGTAGGGAGAGCTGAAACATCAGTTCCATCTTTCTCTTTTATAGCACTATTCCATAGACTGGTGTCATTCAGATTCATACAACTAAGAATGGAATTATACACCACAAAGGAACAGGCCACATCCACATTTAGAAATTACAAGGTACACATCATTACAACTACTCAATATCATAAAGAATACATATAGCATTTTCCCAAAACATAGATGTTTAGTCCTACACTCCTGATTTTAAATATTTGGAGGAGGAGGAGAACATTGCATTTTCCGTCACAGAAGTTTTATGCCAATTGTTAAAAAAAAATTACTATTCCTTATCCTTAACCCAAATTGCAACAGACTGATCTAGAAGATTTTGCAAATCAATTTGGAATTAGGTAATAAGTTTCGGAGAGAAAGTAAGCTGTGGACTTTATATAAGTCTACTCTTATCCCAAGTAATCTCAAATTGGATGATCCTTTAAAATCAGAACTAACAAGTTTAGCAACCCCAAAACATTTGAGAACTTGTTTTCAGTGACCACAGAGTGAAGCTAGCATTGAAGGGAACACGGCTAATTTGTTGCTTCGTCTATTTGAGAGAACCCATGTTGATATGCTGACTCTCATTTTCCATCAATATAATTCTGCCTTCAGGTATATGATGAAACAAGATTCATGTTCATGTCTGTTTAATCTTATAATATGCTTTGCAACGGTGGTATCTGAATGTCTTAAAATCAAAAATCCTTCTGATCCTTCTGAGAAAGCACAAGCAACTAAAAAGTGATGACAACAGTACCACCTGAATTGACCTCAACCACAATATAATTAGTTATTAATCTAAACTGTAAAGAAGATTCACAATGCATATGTCCCTCAATATTTTTCCTTAACGTAAAGCTTCAAAAAAAATCCTCTCTAATTTAAGCAAATGTTATTTATTAATCACATTTTAGAAATGCCTATCTCATTCACAGACTGGGAAGATAAAAGATACACATAATGTTTATTCTTCCCTTATTCCATAACTCATTCAACATTCAACTACACAAAGGAAAATCAGTCCTAGGTCAAAACAACTTCTGAAATACGGTTCATCAAACATTAGATTTGACTCTATTGCTTTCTAAAGGACACTTACACACAAACTGGAAGTTACATTCGGTAATTATTGCTTGTATGCTCTTCATTATTAGCATGGGTGTTTCTGTTTAATTGTTGACTTTTAGGAAACAGCCTGAAAACATGTAGGTGTTTTATTTTATTTTATTTTGGCAGAGAGTTTTTTTATTATTTTGGAAGTCAGCATATAAATTCATAAAAATAAGCAATGGGTTTTAGTTCAACAGAGTTTCTTTAGCATATAGAAAGAAGGAAATAAGAGGAAAATAGGCACAGCAATGAATCAGTTCTGAGTCTGAAATGCAGGGAGTAAATTCAATGGAAGAAAAAGCAAATTATATTTTGCATCTGTCTTACTTGGCAAGAAATTAACTTCCTCTATAGAGTAACTCTGAGAGGCGCATCTGTTTATGATGACCAAGCAATGATTTGTGACAATGGTTACCAAAAATCTCTTTTCCCACCCAAAACATTAAAGAAATCAGTTTAAATGGAAAGGTTTGACCAGCACAAACTAAACAATGAAATAAGTTTGCATGGATGAATCATGAATGCAATGAAGTAACTTTATAACATAGCAAAGATACTAAAAACTGTAAGAGAACAGAATTTAAATCAGCATTTTGTGATATTATGCACATTTGCTTAAAAAGCAAACAAACATACCTGGCTTTGGTACAGAATTGGTCACTGACTGAGGGACTTTGTCGTTAATTAGTTCAACACATTCACTAGGAAAGAATCCCACCTATAGTCACATACAAAGATAGAAAAAAGGAAGCTTGTATTCACAGGGCTTTAAACAATTTTAACAGAATCATGGAATAAGAACACATCCAGATGATTTTGCAAGATAGTTTTAATAAAAAGAACATTCTTCCCCTGTTTTACATGTGAATAGAGAAGGAGTTTGCTAGCCTGGATTTCATTTTATTCCAGCTATTTTGCCTGTCCACAGCTTCCGAAGACAGAGATATAGTACTATTTCAAGAATTACACATTTGATTTGAGTTCAGTGAAATCAGACAAGGGGTTTAAAGAAAAAAAAAAAATCAGGTGTCCACATTTTTGAGAGGTTTCAAAGGACTAAAATAGCATTATGAATTCTCCAAAATGTTTTTTTCAAGAGGCAACCGGACTTTGTTTTTCCTTGAAGATGTTGCACTTTTCATCCAAGAAGCTGATCAGAACTGAAGAAGTGCAACGTCTTCAAGGAAAAACAAAGAAAGTCCAGTAGCATCTCAAAAAATGACAACCATGACTTAAAGAAGAATTAGGGATGACGTGATAGCAGTATTCCAGTATATGAGGGGCTGCCACAAAGAAGATGGGGTCAAATTATTCTACAAAGCACCAGAGGGCAGGATGAGAAACAATGGTTGGAAAATAATCAAACAGAGAAGCAACCTAGAATTAGGAGAAACTTCCTAACAATGAAGACAATTACCCAATGGAACAGCTTGTCTTCATAAGTCGTGGGAGCTCCACTACTGGAGGTTTTTAAGAAGAGACAAGACAGTCACTTGTCTGAGATGGTATAGGTTCTCCTGTGCTTGAGCAGGGGGCTGGACTAGAAGACCTCCAAGGTCCCTTCCAGGTCTATTCTATTCTTCTTCTTATCTAGATGACTGAGAATCTCAACAGACATTATAAATTCTCATTCTCTTCCATTTTCTCTTAACTTGGCATTGATCAGGAGGATTTTCTATTCCTCCCACCCCCAAAAAATTATGCACTGTAAACAAATTAGGGAGTAATTTTTTTAGAATGAGTATCCATCCTCCACAACTTTTAGAGCCTGCCGTATTACCCAACCTAAAAGCTGGACATACCTGAAATCCATGTTTCCCCCTCCACCAAGTGGTCAATTCTTTCGGAGGCATATCAATAACAGAAACAATATCTCCAACCTGGAAATTAAGGAATGAAATATTTTCTCATGGTGACTCAAAGCACTATCTGGTTTGATTAAAAAAAAATATTTACTTTATCGGGCTGGGAGTACAAACTCCTTTAAAATAAATAGCACTGGTTCTTGCCTATTAAATATGCACGTATAAATTTAAATATGCATTATGAGCGCTACCCAGTAGACATTTTATTCGTTCATAGAAAGAAAATGCAGAATAGCAGCTAAAACCCCAAACAGGCTGCTGGTTAAACTGAAAATATAGCCACTTTGGAAATATAAGTGTGTAAGGAAAGAATATTGAACAAACTAATTAAATGTAGTCCTTGGCTACTTAGTGACTATTTAAAATTACAACGGGCCAAGTAAAGGTACTTACATCCTAGATTCTAAATTCTAACAGACATTCCCCAATCATGGCCAACTGGTCATGTAATCACATCTTGGGTACATTTATGGCTAGCAACTAGCCTGCATTTATGGCTGTTGGCAGCTTCCCACTGTCATGTGACCACGATTTACAGTTTTTTGCTGAAAACCGGCATTCATTTCTGATTCCTTGCAAAAAATGCCCACTGTAGACAATGGGTTTGCTTAATGGTCACGGTGATTCGCTTAATGACTGCCACAAAAATGTCACCTCAGGTTCATCAAGTGATGACCTGCTTAATAACCGGCATGATTTACAACCAAATTTCCAGCCTCCGTTATGGTCATAAGTCAAGGATTACCTCTATTTAAAAATCTGCACTTATTTATCTATTTGTCCCAGTGTGTTTGCTTGTTTTTCCAAGAGGCAACTGGACTTTCTGGTTTTTCTTTGAAGACGTTTTGCTCCTCATCCAAGAAGCTTCTCCTTGGGCAAGAAGCGAAATGTCTTCAAAGAAAAACCAGAAAGTCCATTTGCCGCTTGGAAAAAAAACACTCCTGAGACAACCATGACCTGGATGACTGAGAATCTCCATAGATCCTTATCTATTACTTTCTCTGTCTTCATTCTTAAAATTAAGTATAGAATGACAAATTTATTTTATCGAATTAACAATATAGTAAGAAAATGTATTGTACTGTGCACATACACATGTAAATAATTAATGTAATGTAATGTAATGTAATGTAATGTAATGTAATGTAATGTAATGTAATGTAATGTAATATAATATAATATAATATAATATAATATAATATAATATAATATAATATAATATAATATAATATAATATAATATAATAAATATAATATAATATAATATAATATAATATAATATAATATAATATAATATAATATAATATAATATAATATAATATAATATAATATAATATAATATAATATAATATAATATAATATAATATAATATAATATAATATAATACAATACAATACAATATAATATATTAATAGAATAGAATAGAATAGGAATAGAATAGAATAGAATAGAATAGAATAGAATAGAATAGAATAGAATAGAATAGAATAGAATAGAATATACAATTATACAAGCAACATGGAAAGCTGCCAGAAGACCTTTAAAAACTTCTTTGGCTAGTTGAAGAAAACACAATGAAACACTGCTTTTCTCTGGGCACGCACAGAAATAATTATATATTTATCCTGTTATTTACCTCAAAGGAGAGTTCATCTGCTGCCTGGGCAATGTATCTTTTGATAACATGAGCAGCTGCAATGGCAGGAACATTAATGGATGACTCCTCATGTACTAGGAGGCGATTTCCCTTATTATCAATCTGCAATGCAAGGTAGATGGTGAGAAAGCCAAGGACGTGCAACCTTGAGCAATTTATTTTATAAACAAATTTATGAAGGAGGATTTCATGTTGATTTGTAAAGAAAGCAGGGGAAAAAGGAGCTTCCTGCTGAAAAAAAGTGCAGAAGGAGTCTATGGGCACTGTGGCAGTACAACCAACTTCTGCAGAAAGAGTTCTATTTTATAGGGGTTTCACTACTTCCTTGGGGGGGGGGAGGAGGAGGAGGAGGAGGAGGAGGAGGAGGAGGAGGAGGAGGAGGAGGAGGAGGAGGAGGAGGAGGAGGAGGAGGAGGAGGAGGAGGAGGAATAATAATCAGTTTAGCTGGCCTCTGCTTTCTGGAATACTCTAGGCTTCATCCTCTCTTTTCTACTTTTTAACATTTATCTTAAGCCACTGAGGGAAGTCATGATTAGTATGCTTAGCTATATCATCAATACATTATCCACTGCTATGCTAAACTGTGCAAGAGGTGCTATCAACTTGACTTGGTTCTAGGGGCTATATGGGTTTACACAGGGCAAAACAACCTATAGCTAAACCCCTGCAAGTGGAAGTTAGCTGTTCACTTCACTCCCAAAGATGCTTTTTCAAGTGGCGACTGGACTTTCTGCTTTTTCTTGGAAGACGTTTCTGACATCTCCAGGGTTGCCTTTTGGTGGCAACTACCTTTCAAAGAACAGGTCTGTGAACTGAAGGACATCTTGGACTCACAGCTACTACTACATGGGCAAGTGGGCAATCAGGGGTTGGGAGGGAGCAGAGTTCTCCAGCCATGTGCCAGATGCAGCTCTACCTGGAATTTGAGGTCCTGGCTAAGTGATTCATGCCCTAATTACTCTTCACCCAGATTACTGCAAGGTGTTGTAGAATTGCCTTTAAAATTTTCAGCTGCTCATTTTCAACTACAGACTGAGAAGCTGAAAAGCATCTACCTACCAACATACACTTGACTAGCATGGTAGTCTATATGGGTCGAAATCTCAGTGAAGAGGACTTTTTGGTTGGTGGCTAGATTCGGGAGGATTGATATAATTAAGGATGAGGACCTATTCCTGCTTTTATCTTGAGTAGCCTAAGAGCAGAGGGCCTGGCTGGCAATTTCTAATGTAGAAACTTTCCCTATTTCCATTCAATTTGCTGCTGGCAGACTGCTGCTAGTAGATACAAAGCATTTGATAAACTGAGGAGAAGGTGAAGTGGGCTCTTGTACCTCCATCCATGTGAGAGCAGGACCGCAATTTATCTTGTTGCCAGCAATGGCTGAGAGTCGGGACAGGTAAGCCATCAGCATCTGGGTAACAAGCTGCAAAGGATGAGGGAAAAATGTGATAGTTCTACCACTGCAGGGCATCCTCCCTCCCTCTCTCTGTATCTATGTATATAGATAGATGATAGATATAGATATCGATATAGATGATATAGACATAGACTTATATGTTTCTCTATAGAATTCAGAGGCACCAGGCTAAAATCAGAAAGACAGCGAATTCTACTCCCATCTTAGGCATTAAAACTGGCTGGGTGACTTTGGGCCAGTCACTCTCTTCTAGCCCAACCCCTCTCTCTATGGTTGTTGTTGTGGGAAAAATAGGAGAGAATGGAGTATATACGTATGTTTGCTGCCTTGAGTTTTTTTGTAAAGGATAATAAAGGCAGGATATAAATAAATAGTTAAATGAAAAGAGATACCTCCCCTCCAAAAATATTATTCCATAACTAGTACTTTTCTGCTAGCAACAAAACTTCATTGTTTTACCTCCGGATTATCCTTCAGGGCATCAGAACGGGGTAGCTCTGAGAGCTGAGAAAAGTGCCGATCATAAATACATAGATGAAGATGTTTATCAAGCACTCTAAAGTCTTCATAACTCCTCTTCACAATCCAGCTCTTGCCCTGCAGACCAAAAAACCAAAAAAACCTACAATGTCATTTAATTCACTCATTCATAAATGTGCAAGGACTCTGTGAACCTGATTATTATCATCATTCCACAAATAATCATATTTTTTTGCTCAACCAGGCTTTGCTAATCAGTTTCAACCTCTAATTAAGATTCCTTAAGTCACTGTGTAATAGTACTTTCAATGAACACCGATATATTAGAATGGCAAGTTAAGTGTAATTTTCAAGAACAACCTCCCCCTATGGCTGAAAAGAAAGGTTTTCAATCAATGCATCTTACCTGCCTGCAAAACATGGATGCTAACCTCAATCAATCAATACTATACTATACAATCAATATAAAACAATATAAAACTAATTAATACAAAAGCTATGAGTGGCCCAAAGAGCCATGGAAAGATGGCTCAGCATCACAAGACAAGATAGAAGGATCTGCACATGGATTAGAGAGCAAATGAAAATATACTACGCCATCAAAAGAGTAAAAGAACTGAAATGGAAATGAACTGGTCGCATAACAAGAAGAACTGATGGCAGGTGGGCCAAGGCAATCATACAATAATTCCACTTGATAAAAAGTATCGACAAAAGACACCTAAAACAAGATGGAGTGACAACATCAGCAAGTATTGTAGGCCCAACTGGCAAAAGAAAGCTAAGATTATTGGTTGGAAACATGCAGAACAGGCCTTCATCTTGCAGTGGATAGACAATGGCTAGAATGAGGGTGGAGTGGTGATGATGGTGATGATGACAGCAACAATATTAGAAGATGGGCTGGGTTGCCTTAATATGTCAAATTAAATAATTCCAGCACTCCTTTTTAACAGAAGTAAAAAAAAAAGTACCTCTTTGAATGCTAAGATATTAGCGGAAGTTGGCATGAATATTTAGTAGTTATTCAAACTCAATGACAACAGGGCCACAAAGGACACCAAAATAATACATGACAAGATAAGCACCATCTTCCTTGGAGTCTCCGAGATCAGAAGTAAAACGTTAATGGCAGTTGAAGAAACTATTCTGCATCTGAAATATGAGGACTGACTTGATCAACAATAGTTTGGGGGAGATGCAATCTCCAACAGGTGATCTCTCTTGAAAACTAAAAGACTGCCATAAAAAGCTTTTGAATTCAAACACTCCAAATCATGTCAAACAGTGTAGACAGCCAAAAAGCAAACAAACAAATCAGGAAAATAATTTAACACCAGCAATAACTATGACAAAGTACCTCACAAAGTCTCTTAGGTAGATGTATTTTACTAATGCATTTTATCTCACTCCCAAATATGGATGCCTTCTTTCCTCGTGTTAATTTTTCAAGCCAGTCTTTTGGAAGCACTTTCAGTGGCAGATAAGTCTCTGAACAATACGTTTGCTGAAGCAAATTATGATTAAGAAGTGTGAAAAAGGAAAAAGGGTACATAAACAGGTAACCGAAGAATAATAAGAGGTTTCTAGCATTCAAAATTGTAGTGCTCGGCTATTTCTCTTGATTAAATCTCCTTCTGAATGGCAGGATGAAAAATACACAGCTTAAGACTCTGTCTATTTGAAAAGAGATTTGCTGCTTTCAACACTTTATTACATTCCAGTCTCTCTTTACAAACTTCTAATTTAAACAATTTGCTATCAGTCACATTTCCATGTAAACCATATAAGTACAATAGGTCAGGGAGGGAGGGAGGGAGGGAAAGAGATTGAGATAAAAGTGCAGGCAATTCTGGTGTATATTGAATATTGAGTGCAAAACCCAGACATAAATCTATCGCATGCAGCATTCTTAGCGGTACTATATTTGAAATACTAAACAGCCAAACTGAAAACTGCTAAGGAAATGGATTTGTATTTCTTTTGTGGATGGGGGTGTGAATCATCGACCAATATAATGAACGGGTTTTCTCCTTTCTCGATGACAGCATCTCCAGTTAAATATGTTACTTACTGGTTTAATATCATCCTCCATCTATGTATACTGAAATTATTTAGAATTTCTCAGTGCCGATAAATTTATTTGACGAAGAGCATGACTGTTTCAGAGTGGTAAGCAGGTTACTCAAGGTTACTCAAAAAAGATACAGTAATAGAACATTTCTGACTAATAGGTATACCACACTGAGAATACTCCAGATAATATTAATCAGCAAGGCTTTCCTGTTCTTTAAAAGCAATTGCATTGGATTGATTTTTTATGGGTGAGAAAAAGTTTTTATCACAATAGTATGAAGACTCTGCTGGAAAAATTTGAGACAGGGTTTTTTCATACCTACCATTGGAGACTTTCTGGTTAGTGTTAAAAAAACCATAGGGAACTGATAACTCCCTCATGTTACCACGGATGATTCATTAAAACCTTTAGTTGAAAACTATCTGGACTGATACCTCTCAGCATTTCTATAATTTAAATACAGCCTCTCCTAGGGTAGTATTCTTCATTTAAATTAAGCCGAGAATTGGCATACAAAAGAACATGTTAGCAATTCTAGCAATCATGGCTCAAATGCATTAAAAAAGCACCTCTGGGTGAAAATGTGACCTAATATCAAATAGTATGAAGTCTTTAAATGGAAATAGTTGGTTACTTTGGGAGAAGGAAAAGCAGAAACTGTGGAGGAGTTAAAACACCGATCAGCCTAGAATAGAATGTAGCCACAAGTGAAGACCAACCTCCTTTGAATTTCATTGACCTTTATCTAAATCCAAGCAGATGTTAACCATTACTTGAGAAGATTCCTGTGCATAAGCATGACTAGCAATAAATCAGTTTAATGGGACCTTTGTGTAGACCTGATCTTTCCCATCTGACAGTTCCATCTAATCACCTCCATAAAGTGCATGCCATTTTTTCAACCATATCCAGTTAGATCCTCATGAATATTGAAGGAAGAACTTATGAACTTATGAAGACGGGGCTCCTTTAAAGACTTGAAAGGAAGAAGTTTCACATGAAAGAACTGTCTTGGGGACTGTGGCTTATTTACATCTAGTATCACATTGATAGAAGAGGGGAATAAAACTGGAAATGGATTTTGAGTTCATTTACAGCTACTACCAAAAAGAAAGCAACAGTGAACCATTCTCTCCTGACCCCAAAGCAACAACTTGGGCATATCCATGCAGTTATACTAGGAGTCCAAGAAGGCAGACTTTGCTTTTACTTTCACACCTACCGTACTATGTGTCAGGGGTATTCAGTTAGGTGTAACCTTTCTCTCCGATTTACAGTTAAAACAGCACCTTGCTCCATGATAAACAGAAAGAACTGCCAAGGTACATCACTCACTGAAACTGTAATTGCCGGCCTTTTGTCCAGTCTCTCAACGGAATTGCCTGACATCTTTTCAGGCTTAAAGGGAGAGAAAAGCCAAGCTGGACAAATGGCTACAATTACCAAAGTTGTTCAGCATGCTGAAAAAACAAGTAAAATCTAACAAGCAGGCCTGACCTGAAGTTTTAGATCAGCTAAGTAACAGAAAGGCTTTTCAATGTGCAGCCCCTGCAGAGAAGGTATAAAAGACATGAGACAAACAACTGATGTGCTCGTGATGTTTTGTCTGTTTTCATGAGACAACAGGAGAAATAACCAATATGGCAACCTTGTTTATCTGATAAATTAATCCAAAATTTACCTTTTAGCTATTTATTTACTATTCTCTCCCTAACAGAAGCTATCTTTCCCAGTTTTCAGTATACAACCACATACTGTACCATTTTCCAATCCAATCTAATCACCCAATGCAAAGCCCGAACATTGCTTTTTATCATTATTTTGTGGTGGTGGGGGGGGGTGATGGTGGAAGAGGAGGAGGAGATGATGATGATTAAAAGTCTTCTCACCGGTTTATCTCTAGGGCTGTTGTGACAGAATGAGGTGATACATAGGAAAAGCAGGAAAAGGGGTAGAATTTCTCCCTCATACCTAATCTTAGGCGATTGAGTGAGAAAACGTTGTCTTGTTAGTCAAAAATCCTCCTCAAATCGATAACTTAAAAATAGCATGTGAACATGAAGAAAGAAAGAAAAAAAAGAGATAAACTCATTATGAATTCTTTCCTCTCCCTCCACACGAAAGATGTTTCTGAATCACAGATATTTAGTGGGACTAAAAGTCAGAGAATTTCAAGTAGGCCATGTTAAAGGGAGAGTGTATGAAAGCCGTGATTTTTTTTTTTAAAGTCTACTTATCTGCTTACAAAGTTGATAAATTGAAGTGTATTCAGCGAGCTACTCAGTGAAGGGAAAGAAACAAATTTTCCAGTCCAGAAGTTTCAAACGGGCTATTGCTAGAATGACTCATTTCTCTTGCTTTTTACAAAGCTCCTCTTATTTGCAACAAATTGCTTCTAAGCTGCCCAGGCCTTTGAAAAGTACATGGATAGATGCCAAACTAATAAGCTAATTTCTGGATCCGATTTAACCAATGACCATCTTCCACAGGCACATTTTGGTTTTTCAGATTTTATAAATAAGGGTAACAAGCCCAAGACTTTTCTTTATGTTCAGTAGCCATGTTGATTTCCTCTTTGTCAATGCCATGGCCTTCTTTGTCCTCGTGTAGATTACTGTTTCGAAAGCAGCAAGGAATGTCAACCTTTGTCTCTATCAGGAACAACAACATTGGTTCAAGGCCAGACGACACAGGAGCCCTAGCAAAGGGGCCTTGAACACACACAGCTTTTCCTTCCTAAATGAGGAGGTAGGCTGTAACCCATCAAATTTGCTGGGTGCTTGGAACAGGCAATATTTAAGTTTGCCACAAGTGAAGTCAATCAATCAATCAGAATAGAGCTAGAAGGGACCTTGGGACCTAGTCCAACTCCCTGCTCAGGCAGGAAACCCTATAAAATTTCAGACAAGTGACTGTCCAGTCTCTTCTTAAAAACTTCCAGTGATGAAGAACCCACAACTTCTGAAGGCCAGCCATTCTACTAGTTAATTCTTCTCACTCTTGGGAAGTATTTCCTTAATTCTAGGTTGGATCTCTCCTTGATCAGTTTCCATCCATTGTTTTTTGTCTTGCCTTTTGGTGCTTCGGAAAATAAGTTGACCCCCTCTTCTTTGTGGCAGTCCCTTAAATACTGGGACACTGCCATCTTGTCCCCTCTAGTCCTTTTTTTCTCTAGACTAGCCATACCCAGTTCCTACAACTGTTCTTCATATGCTTTAGTCTCCAGGACCTTAATCATCTTTGTTGCTCTTCTCTGTAATTTTTCCAAAGTCTCAACATATTTTTTTGTAATGTGCTGAACAAAACTGGATGCAGTATTCCGGATGTGGACAATAACTGCATATTATATGTATTTATTACTGATAACTGCCAGGACTGTAAATAACAAGAATAGAAATAAAATTCAAGATAGATAAAGAACACCACAATTAATAAGCTAAAACTATTAAAACCATATTTCTGTTAAAATCAGCAGAGCTTAAAACAGTCCTCTCTAGAAAGTCTTTAAAAAAGAGAGAGAGTGAAAATTTCATAGCAATAAAAGTGTTAAGAGGATGAGATGAACTAAAAAAACCCAACTTGTCAGACTCTGGCAAATGAAAATGTAGGTGAAAGAATATTCTGTAATTGGAAATACAATTCAAAAGACCTGTTATAATTAGCCACTAGGTATATCTCAGTGCCTGCGCTCAGGGATATGCAGAATATTGCAGCTGAAATCCACAAAGGCCCTTATAACCTAGTACAAATTCTTGAATTCTCTGCCCTGCAGTACAAAGATTAAAATTCTAAACTTTTAAAGCTGTTTTCTGCTTCTAGCACAAACTGTGGAAAAACATACATTTTTAAGGTTGCAATTAAGCTCCTTTGAGGTTTTTATCATCACTTTATCATAAAACCCACTTATCTTCCCTGTCTCAAGTGATGGCTTTCTGAATATGGGAGCCATGCCTAACTACAGTTATTCCTCGACTTATGACCACAGTTTGGAGCCAGCATTTCGGTTGTTAAATAAAGTGATTGTTAAGTGTTAAGTGAGTCATGCCCAATTTTACATTTTTTTTGCCATGATTGTTAAGTGAATCATATGGGTGTTAAACAAATCCAGCTTCCACTGTTGAGTTTGTCGGAAGCCAGCTGGGAAGGTCGTAAGTGGTGATCATGTATTCAACACGTATTGTGCAAGTTATTAATATGTTAGCATAGGTGGCAGAAACATTTTGAGCAAAGACTGAACCATCACTCCCTGGATACTCCTTAACCTAATTGAATTTCTCATTGTATGCAGGTCCAACAAAAAATAACCAAGTGATTCCAGGATAAATTGTACCAATTTAGTAGTTACTCAGCTGTCTCCTTTTTTTTTTGGTTAAGTCAAGTTTTTTATTTATACTGTATATAAGTATTTGGAATACAGTATATTATCCAGGCATTTCAATTTCACATAAGAGAGGGGGGGAAATAACAGATATACTGGTAGTAATAATAATACATGTAATAATTATAACCATATTTATAATTATATTAGCTTACTTATGATCATATTAATTATACTAGCATGCTTATAATTATGGATATTCATATTTTACTTACAGATAATAATGATCTTTCTTTATCTAATTTCTACCTCTTATCTGAGTTACTTGGGTGTTTCCTGAAGCCCAATATTATCTTCAAGTATTATAAACAGTGGGAAACAAGGGAGAAAAAGAATCAGCTGAGTATCATTCGGCTCATGCATTTTCATTTAATCAAAGGAAGAAGGGTCATATTATTTACCTGGCAAGAGATTTGTACCAGGTAGACAAGCTCCTTGGACTCACAGCCATTTCTTGTTACTTCATTCTGTTCCTCGGGGAGTGAAAGCTATTCCAAGGGCCAGGGGAGTGCGGAAGGGAGGAGAAAGAGAGATAAAGAGAGACTAGGTCAGTTAACAAGATAAGCCAAACATATAAAAAGTAGAACATTTAAATCCAACTTGCTTCAAAATGCATTTTCTATCAAAGAAACAACTATTATAATGTGGGCTGGTTGTTTTGGCTTAATAGCTTAGTAATATTTTATACTCTGGTGTCAATCCAATAACATGCCTCTTGTAACATCAAACTTCTTAAAAAGCCAATTCTGTTCAAGTAAGTTTTAGAACTTAAAATTCCTAGTTTTAGTACTAGATTCATAGAAACAGTTCCACCATCCATCAATACTTAAGGGAAATTTTCTATCTAGACACCTTAATCATCTTTAAAGATTAAATAATAAAACATTTCCAGATGCCAATATACAGTATTGCAGGCCCAATTGGCAAAAGAAAACTCAGGACCATATAGGATGGAAACATGTAGAAGAAGCATTCATCCTGCAGTGGATAGACAATGGCTAAAATGATGATGATCGCTGCTCATTAAATAAAGTTTAACTGAAGCAGATTGCTCTTGCTGGTCTTGGGTTTGTGAAGTTGGGGGGAAGCAGTGATCTACTGTGTGTGTATATATATATATATGTGTGTGTGTGTGTGTATGTGTGTATATATATAAACTTCAAACTGAACCTGGCCACAGCCATTTTTCTGTTCCTCGGTTGCCACACAGAAGAAGGGGGGAAGGAGGTTGGAATGTCTTACTAGACACAACAGAGAGCTTTCTCTTGAGAATCAAGGTCATCTCTACTGGCAATAGATAAGGTTGAGGAAGGAGTGCCTGAAGAGCCCACCAATTAACCCAATTGGCCAACATTTCTTAGTTTAATTATATTGAAACCGCAGGAAAAATTTAGATTTAGTTTTCCATTGAAGCTGTGCCGAAATGTACTCATTAAATAAGACCTTTGAGAAGAAGCCAAGTCTCAGAGTTCTAATTTGCTTGGGTTTATTAGTCATATATTTTAATATATGTGCATATACATGATACCGTGTGAGAGAAATCAATACATTTGAATAGTCTTCCAAAATGCTTTATTCAATCATCCTTCTGATAAGAATTTTCCATCATCTAGGCCAGAGATACCCAACCTGGGTAACTTTTTAAAGACTTTTGGACTTCAACTCCCAGAATTCCCCAGCCAACACGACAGGTCTTACTGTGGGCAAGTTGGGATATCCCTGATCTAGAATGGGAAGGCAGAGAGGCAGAAAAGGTATATCTACCCATTCTAGGCTCTGTCTCTCCCAGAGCTTCTGTCCTACTGACTATACAGTGTAAGTTTTCAATCTCATTATAATTTGTATTTATATAGTGCTTTATTGCTTAAAAGGCATTCAACTTAACTTTGTAACAACAACAAATAAAAAACCTCAGCATCCACTAGTTCTAATAGATCCTAGACTTGCCCTGGATTGCCCATCGAATACTTACAGAAATAAAGAAATGCAAAATGGTTTCCTACAACAAGTCTTCCTGATCTATGATATGTTCCCACATAACCTTTGGTTGCCTTTGGCGGGCCTTTTGGCATGGTTTCTTAGCCCTTTGATTAAAAGTTCTAATCCATTCCTTGGCTACAATTCCTCCTGTGTTTTAACTTCCCAAGGTAACTCCTGCTCACTGGTCATTTCACACTGATACAATGGACTAACCAACATTAAGAGATGGGATTATTCCTGTTTGAATGATTTACTTTCTGTGGGCATGCAATTGCCAGTAACGTGAAACCAAAAGTAGAATTTAACGGAAAGGTTGATGCTTTCTCTGGCAATAAATATCCTCTTCCATCAAATAGCTTGTGGAAACTTCTATTTTTTTCCAAAAGGGAAGAATGTAAGCTTGCTAATCAGCATGCCAAACAAATGTTCAGATGGCTCTAAAATGAATCTGTAAGTAGAAAGGCAAAATGGATTATTTGACATGGGTTTTGGATTAAATGGAACAACCGAACAGAAGCTTAGTCCAAATAAGACTATGGACAAGTAGTCCTCGACTTATGCCCTCAATGGAGCTCAAAATTTATGTTTCTAGGTGATACATTTGTTAAGTGAGTTTTGCCTCATTTTACCTTTCTTGCCACTGTTGTTAAGTGAGTCACTGCAGGCGTTACATTAATATCCTGGTTGTTAAGGGCATCTGCCTTCTCCATTGACTTAGCTTGTCAGGTCACAAAAGGGGATTACATGACCCCGGGACACTGCAACTGTCATAAATACCAGTCAGTTGCCAAGCACCCGAACTTTGATCATGTGACATCAAAGGGATGCGGCAATGGTTGTAAGTGCGAAAAATGGTCATAAGTCACATTTTTCATTGCTGTTGTAACTTTGAACGGACACTAAATGGACTGTTGTAAATCGAGGGCTACTATGAGTGGGGAAACCTGGTAATCTGAAGAGGGACTGAACTGAAGCTGAATAAAGCTGCATTCCCATTTATGCAGATTCATCATGTTTTTAGGTTTGGTCCAGGTTACAATTTGGTCAAGAGAAAACCTGACCAAACCTGAGATTGTTCAGCGCTGGTACAATTAAATGCTTGCCAATCACATGATGTGTTTGTTGTACATTGTGCTGCTTTTCCAGACATTTCAGAAACTTCTACTGAATGCAGGGGCTCAAAAAGACTGCCATAATTTGAATCCCTCACCAGCAAGTTACACGTTGTGGAACAAATATCATGTTTTACTTGTAGAGACATATTCCGTTCATTACTTCCTGCAAATAGTTTATCAACTTAAAAAACAATTACTACCAATCTGCCTTCAACTGAGCTCTGTATACTGCACGAGTTAAAAAGAGGGCTGTGAAAATATTTACAGACCCCTCACATCCCGGACATAAACTGTTTCAACTCCTTCCCTCAAAACGACGCTATAGAGCCCTGCACACCAGAACAACTAGACACAAGGACAGTTTTTTTCCCAAACACCATCACTCTGCTAAACAAATAATTCCCTCAACACGGTCCAACTATTTACAAAGTCTGCACTACTATTACTATTAACCTTCTCGTCACTCCTTATCACCCATCCCCTCCCACTTGTGACTGTATGACTGTAACTTTGTCACTTGCATCCTTTCGATTTATATTGACTGTATCCTAGTAGGATTTGATTGCTTATTGTACCCTATGACTATCATTAAGTGTTGTATGTTATGATTCTTGACTTGACGAATGTATCTTTTCTTTTATGTACACTGATAGCATTTGCACCAAGACGAATTCCTTGTGTGCTCAGTCACACTTGGCCAATAAAGAATTCTATTCTATTCTATTCTATTCTATTCTATTCTATTCTATTCTATTCTATTCTATTCTATTCTATTCTAGTCTAGTCTAGTCTAGTCTAGCCTATCCTATCCTATCCTATCCTATCCTATCCTATCACATTCAACATAGAGGCCTATCAGTATCACCTCTCCCTACTGGAATTCATTGGCCTACATATCTTTTTCTCTGGTTGAGAAAAAAAAATATGGCGTCCCATATTAATGGCTGACTTTCCAGCTCAATTAAAATGCTCATTGAACAATGGCTGTTGAAGAGTTGTTGTGCTTTCACACAAACTGCAAAACAGATATTGCCATCACGGTAAAGGCAGTAAAGAATTGCCTCAGGAAACTTAAGATTGTAATCACATTCTTAACCGACAATAAAGGTCACACCATAAGGCACATTATACATATTAAGTATGCAAATAACCCCATCCTTTACAAATATACCACAGAGAAAGTCTGCAAAGTACCAGCCCAAGCAACTCTGGGCTGCAGGGAAGTAGATTTTCCTGTCTTCTGGATTCTAGAATAGCCAGGCACATACCCCACACCAGGGGTCTCCAACCTTGGCCCCTGGAAGCCTGGCGGACTTCAACTCCCAGAATTCCACAGCCAGCTTTGCTGGCTGTGGAATTCTGGGAGTTGAAGTCCGCCAGGCTTCCAGGAGCCAAGGTTGGAGACCCCTGCCCCACACTATTAAAAGAATGAGGGGAAATATCAAGCTTATGGAGGATTCAGACAGAATGATCTCTCAAGATGATCGAGCAAATTCAGTTTCACTGCTATTAATATAACATTCATCTATAGCAATAGCACTTAAAGACTTACCGTATATACTGCTTCATAGTGCTTTACAGCCCTCTCTAAGCAGTTGACAGAGTCAATATATTGACCCCAAGAATCTCGGTCCTCATTTTACCAACCCTGGAAGGATGGAAGGCTGAGTTGACCTTGATCGAACTGCAGGCTGTGGGCAGAGTTTGCCTGAAATATGGTCCATTCTAACCATTATGCCACCATGGCCCTGTAAGATGCCCCAATGGACAAGCTGTGCCACAGGCAAAATGCCCCCTTAGCCATTACACATTTGTGACAAGCAGTAATGTGAGGATTTGTGTACCACAAGTAATCCTTGACTCACAATCATAACTGAGCTCGGAATTTTGGTCCTAAGTCAAGATGGCGGTTAAACGAGTCATAGGTGTGATCATGCCCAATTTTACAATCTCTTTTGCAACAGTTGCTAAGCGAATGTCACAATCAGTAAGCAAATTCATGGTTCACAATGCCAAAAAAAAACCAGGGTGGTAAATGGCCTGTTTTTGGCCAAAAAGGGGGTCTGTACGTGAGAGAGGGGGGGAGAGGGAGAAAGGGCGGAGGGAGAGGGAGAAGAAGTAGGTAGCTTTGAATCTGGATTAGGTCCATAGTAACTTCAAACAGTCACTAAGCAACTGGCTGTAAGTCAAGGACTACCTATTATGTATTAGGTAAGTTGACATCAACATTATGTGCAAGCTGGACAGAAACTGAGGATCACAGGAAGCTGCTTTTTATCAAGTCAAATCTTATGTCCTTCTATGTTAGTGCCAATTTCAACTAAGACTTGGTAATCTTTCTATATGTAGGGACATTTCACTATCCCGCATCCATTTCCACTGACCGGGACTGCTGGAGTTAACACTCAGCAACATCTGAAAAACTGCAAACCCTAATTTATGCAAAAACTGGCTGGATTCCTTCCACCACCAGCCTCATCTGGATGTGTTAAGAGGGGAATGGCTTATCTTCCACATGCAAAGCATGTGCTCTAAATCAGCGCGCTGTAGAGGTTCTTCCCTAATTTAAAGTTTCCTTTCCAAGATAAAGGTCAAGCTCTAGTTGATTACTAGATCCAAACCCATCATTTGTCAACAGGCTATTATCTTGTTAACATAGCAAATAAACACTGATCTGTCCTAACTAGAGAGGACATTGTGCAAGGGACTAAGGATTGAATGAATATCCAGCCAGCTATGAATGATTGGGCACTGTGTGTCAACAAAGATTAGGAGATACCAACAGAATTTTGTTACTATGAAGCTGGCATTTTATTTTATTTTATGAGGTCTCCAACATTAAAAACGGCCATCATCTTTGACTGCTTTCTTGCACAAATCCTCCTGGGATTACTTTACTTCAGATGAAGGAAGGAGAATAAAATGTTTAATGTTTCTCAGCATTAAAAAAAAAAAAAAAAAAGCAAAAATGCTGACACATCTACAGTGGAGCAAAGCTGTTACTTCTCTCCAGAAGAAATGTGGTAATCCACATAAAGGAAACTCCTCTTGGGGAGGGAGGAAAGAATATTTTAAAAAATATATATTTCCTACAAGCAATCTTGGAAGAGTCAAAGATTTATTAACAGCCTGAGAAAGATTTGTGTGATTTTTGTGGAACAGATAGCTCAACTCCAGCAGAAAGACAACAACTATACTTACAAGAAACAAATTCCACAAATTTGATTTTCTATTTACCCAAAACTGTTTCTTTCTACTGCATACATTTTAGAAACACTTTACCAATCACAATACAAAGTTGCTGACAGTAGAAATAGCTAGTAGATGGAAGTGGTGTTTTACAACAGGAATCTTTCTGACAAAGCTTTACAAGATCTAATTATACAATGGATCATGAAAATTAGGGTAGAACAATATTTTAAAAAGAGTTTCTCATTACTGCATTGTTCCACAGTGCACTTTTACAAAAGGTCTAAGACTCTAAGTAAATGACTGTCGAAAGCAGTAATACCTGGGCATATACCTCTATATCTGCTACTCTCCCTTTACCATCTTTCTTATTTACCATTCTTTAAAATGCCATTAACCAGGTTTCTTAAGGGCCTTTTTTGCAGTAGTCTTATAGGCAAGGAACCAGTTTCATCTGGGATATCAAGTCCTAACACTTTTCGTTCAAACAGTCTCCTGAATTGACTTTATTGCTCTGTGCAGTTCAATATTTTAACCATTATGGTATAATGGTTTTTATTATTATGTTCATGTTATACTTTTCATTGTATCTATATTCGTAAGTCATCCTGGAATAGTGCCTTTAAAATGGATCTATGATTCAAAACAAGTTTTCTTTCTCATCTACACAAGGGCCTTTTCCTTATTGTCAGCTATATTTCTGTACGTCCACAGTCTGAAAACAATCATAGTTTTCAAAGGCTCATCTCCAATAAAAACACTGAGGTATACGCTTACAGTATGTCAGAGTTTTTCTGTAGCTTGATTCCAACAAATTTTGCTTTTATAACTGTACTACCATATACAGATAGAGCATATGCATAAGGCATTTAATAATATATATCAATGCATGTGGGTACTAGAAACAAATGTAAATAAAATTACATCTAAAAATACTATTCCACCTAGCCAGACTTCCAAATGCTGTCATTTCTTTGCAGTTTAAGAAAAACTGGTATCACTGTTTGAAGCAATATGAAATCCTGATATTAATTTTATTGATAACCTCTGTATTTTATCAATAACTTTGACTATAGGCACCAACTTTTCAGTGCATCAAAAAATCAGTCATCAAAAGGTTAATCTTCAAACCAAAGAGAGGAAAGAAAATGGATTTTTTTTCCCCCCTCTCAGCTTTTACAGCTGAGGTTCATATTAAAAAAAGCTCTTGCTACAACACTAAGTAAAAGTACATATGGAAGTTAATAAAATGTATTGATTCTTGTCAAAGGCACCTTTAAATGCTGCCACACTCAAAATATGTCCCTGCTGCTTCTATTGCTGAGAGCCTTTGCTGCAAAAAAACTTCTGCGTCAAAGATGCTTTTAAAAGCAACTCTTCCCATCCAATCTACGCTTTTCCTTGCTACAATAACCGTTTATTTCCATGGCTGGAATTTCAACCGAGGTCTGTGAATTCCAAGACAGTTCCAGCAACTAATTGGGGGAGGGGAAAAAAAAACCCTTCCAAGCATCAGCTCCGATATTGCAAGAACTCCAGCCGGTAACGAAACCCAAATTAAAAACCTCACGTTCCATTCAGCTGCCTCTTCCCCGAGTTCCCAATGTCCCTTGGGATGAACATACCTATGAAGAGGGACAGAGATGTCCCTGGGTCCCCCAGTTAGCCTTTTCCAAGCTGCCCATTTCATGCTGAATTTGCGCTGTGGAGAAATCAGTGCAGTTCCTTTGGGGCTTTTTTTTCCCCCCTCACTTGCATTCTTGCTATGAAAAGGTCCGGCCAGATGAACCATGTAGCTTAACAGTCCAAGAGAAACAAGGTGAGGGAGGAGATACATGCAGGACAGTGTTCCAGGGCTAGACGTTCAACTGGCTGCTACAATTTTTTTTAAAAAGTAAAAAAAAAAAAAAAACCTACCATCCAATGCCTGGAATTAAAAAGCACTATCTCGTTCTGTTCCATTTCCAAGGCCTGTTTCATTTCTCTTGATGTTTCCCCGATCCCTCTTTGCAAGCCAACAAAATCCCTTGAAATCGTGAAGGCTGAAGAGAGTGCAACTGAGGCCAGTATTGACGGGCCTTAACATCTCACCATTTAAAAAAAGAAAGAAAGAAAAAGGGGAAAAAGCAAGCACTACTGCCGCCTCACAGATTACTGGAAAAGAAATTAATAACATTGGAAGGTCGGGTTTTTCTGTGGCTGAAATCCAAACAGCTGCCAGAAATAGGATCTTCCACAATATGACCCGATCATGATTAACAGTTCGCAGACAATATTTTAGCATGATGTAACTAAAACTAGAAAAATAAAATTGAGAACTGAAAAATCAGTTTTTCTTGCTTTGAAATAAAAAACCTTTCTTTCCCATTATGGATACAATTGGTCTCTTATTCTAATTAACCATAGCCTTATGGGAACTCAAATGGATTAACTGACTGACTGACTGACTGACTAGAAAGTATCAGGGCATAAGTTTAAAATCAACAAAAAGTCAAGAAACTCCTGAAAGTTTGCCTTTTTATATATATATATATATATATACATATATATATATATATATATATACATATATATATATATACACATATATATACATATACATATACATATACATATGTGTGTGTGTGTGTGTGTGTGTGTGTTTTCTTAAGTTTTCGCAGGTACTTACATGTCTGGCATTCAGCTTTGTTTGGGTATTTTCCCACGTCATAATAGTGGTGCTTTTAAAGTTGTAGCAATGTTTCAGCAGAATCTCATCTGCTATCATCAGGCTTCTGTATTCTGTATTCTGTACAGAAGCCTGATGATGGCAGATGAGATTCTGCTGAAACGTTGCTACAACTTTAAAAGCACCACTATTATGACGTGGGAAAATACCCGAACAAAGCTGAATGCCAGATATATATATATATATATATATATATATATATATATATATATATATATATATATATATATATATATATATATGTGTGTGTGTGTGTGTGTGTGTGTGTGTGTGTGTGTGTATATATATACACACACACACACACACACACACACACACACACATATATACATATACATATACATATGTATTGGCACTAGAAAGATATGAATCTCCAGATAAAATTTCTTGAGCAGCCTATTCCAAAATGGATCCCACTGCTGTTCCTGTCAAGAGACACTAACCACCAGCTAGAAGAATGGTGGATTCAGAAGAAAAAGCCTCTGAGGCAGACCTACAACCAAATATATTTCTTGAATATTTTCCTTTCTTTCCTGTAACTCAGGAGGTAATGCATTGCCCTCTAATTAAGTAGTTACAGAGTTTTTAAAAAAAACATCAAATGATTTACAAAGGAGAAGCAATAATCTACCCAGCTTCATCCCTTTCTATATGTATTGAACAGACTTTTCAATTAAAAAGACGTTTTAATTTTTGTCTGAGTACTCTCATACTTCAAAAACACTGCATTGATCTACTGCCTTCCATTCTGATTGCTCAGAAGGCTAATGCACAATTCTGCAAACCCCTTTTCATTTAAAAATGTATGGATGCTTTGATAAAGAACTACTTCATAGAATGAAAGCACTTCGAGTGACAATTTAAAAGACCAAGAGAAAATCTTATAAGAGCTTATCGCTAGGGCTGGTCTTAATTAGTAGTCTAATGTCTGTGTTTTTAATTTTAAGATGTCATGGTCTTCAAATACCAAATATGCTGACCTCTGGGAGTTTTATCCAGCCAGAATTTCATAAGCATGATTTAAATGAATTTTCCCTACTTTAGACTTACTAAAGATATAAACAGAAACCCAGAAATAAATTTAAGGTCATCAACTGAATTTCAGAGCTGATCTTCATTTTCACCCATAAAATTAAAACTTCCTATCTATCAGGATAACCTGGAATGATGGGACCTATTCTTGTTCTTCTTATGCCATATCCGTCATCAGACGTTGGCGATCATGTTGGAGATCCTACTTTTTATCAACAGCCACACGAAAAAGTGATACTCAGTTTTGTCCAAACCAGTCTCTATGGCTGATCTTTTCCATCAGGAAATAAGCAAAAACGTTTCTAATATTTCCTTTCCCAAAGTATCATTGATGCAATGATACATTTTAGTAAAACATCATCATTGTCAGTAAAAAAAAATTTAAAAATGCAAATTTAGCTGGCTAATCTTTCAACATCTCAGACTTACAAAATTATATGGGTGTGGGGAGGGAGAACAGCAACCCCCCCCCCAGCTGTATGCTTAAATACTCCCCACTCTCCCATTACCAGAAGTAAGGCTCACTTAAAATCAGAATTCGATTTCTCTGGGTATAAATTAAGGTTCTGCATTAACATCCAGGAGGCAGTTAAATCAGGTCTGAAGTGGTTGCTAGGTTACAATGACTTTTCGGTAGGACTTTACTTCAATGAAACTGTGCTGTGTTATCTTGTGGATCATCTGAGAATGTTACTCCATAAAGAGGTTAAGTAGACAAAATAGCGTTGTTGTTTTTTAAAACAAGCTCACTTGTACATTTCTTTAGCATTCTAAACCAGCAATAACATACCAAGTAACTCCCATCTCAGAAATATTTTTCTGTCTGGATGTGTCTGCGCATGAACATCCTTGGATATTTATTATGTACGTGAAAGGAAAACTAGTCTCCCTGTCCCCAAAAGCAATTTAGAAAGAGAGAAACATCTCTTGATTCATTGAGAATATGGTGACAGAAGCAGATGAATAATTTTCCTGTATAATCTTCTTTGAGGGTTGCCTTAAATTCAGAATCTCTTTATTGAGCAAAGATGGTTATGGGTATTTACATGAATATACAAAAAGAAGCAATGCTAAACTGCAAAAATCTAGATTTTCCAGGAGATCCTTTAGAGATCTAAAAACAGCTACTGTACACGTCTTCAGACTCTGGAAATCTTTTTTTTTTCCCCCTTGCTGCCTCCTTAAGTGAGCATTCATTTCTTCCCTGTTAAATCCGCATGACTCAGAGATGCCATTTCAGCCCCAAACCTAAGTGTAGCCACATCAAGCTGAACCAGAATATTTCAGAATATAAATTCTAGGATGCGGGTGGGGTATCCAGTTCCTCCTAGTTGCAGTGTTCAAATTATCCTCCATAATTAAAGTGAAATATTAGGTTTGTCCACATGGAATAATTTCCAGGTTGAAATCTCAGTCGTAAATTAAAAAAAAAAATGTGTATTATAGAAAGCAATGCTTACTCCCAAAGAAATGCATTTCATATTGGGATACTGAATATATTTTTTTCTCCAATTATTGACAGCAGCCTCTAATGGACATTTTACCTAAGGAAGCCCCTATGAATTCAGCCAGGCATTATTCTAAATAAACAGGCTTCACAGTGTGATGTCGCTTTATTGAATCAACTGGAATCTCAATTACCACATTCAGGATTTAATCACCTGTCTAGTTTCCACAGTATGTTATGACCAACTGCAGGTTTTCAAGCCACCACTGTGATGTTGAAGTAAAGATTAACCCATTATCCCTTAATTGACTTTTGAGCCTCAAGATATAATTGGAAATTAGTTAGGGGACCATCTGTATTTGGAGAAGTGATTTTATGCTTCTCAAATTTCTGCTCCATAAAAACCCCGGAGTCGGTGCTCTCTTATTAGGGAACAGGCTCCTAGTGACAGTTAAGAAGCTGTAGAAACAGAGAAGATTACATGTGAAAGGTAAGGCTGCATTTTATCAAGTCTGACCCAATTATTTCATAGACAGTGCCATGTACAAGTTTTTGGGAGAGATTCGGAACTGCCTGTTCCCATAATTATTATTTTTTTACTTCCCAGTCTAGTCTATGGTCCTGGCATCTAATAATCACCATACATACGCTAGTCTGGTCCAGATTTCGGAGAATGGTATGGTAAAATTGAAGGTGGCTCTGCTACAGCAGAGCTGATAACTGTGGTAAAGACCAATCATGAATAAACCAGTTCCTTGGAACCAAAGGATGGAGATCACCCATATGCGCTCCAGTCAACTGCTCCTCATGAGAAGACTGCAAGACAGTGGTTTTCTATGAGTTTTATCACTGGGATATGACAAGATCAGCCATCTTACTTGCAACTGTGGCAGAGTCTTTAAAGAGCATTAAGTTTTCAAACCTCGCTTTCTAATCACTTTCAGAAATTACCGATGAACCATCTTACAACTCTTAAAGATCTTTGAAAAGTCTTCACTGGATAAGTTTATCTTCAATTCTGAATAAAATGAAAATTAATTATGATTTTAAGGACTTAAAGATAGTTTTAAACAACGAAAAGCCTAAAAGATTTTTGTCTAAGAAAATGATAAATTGATTTAGGGTCCAGATAAATTTGGAATATTGTCTTTTACTCTAGGTTTTTGGAATAAACTGTAAAAAATAAAAAGCTTCAATTTGGGAAAGTCCCTAATGTTGGCTATATTGTTTATTGCAAGTCGAAACAAAGGTAGTGATTTTAGAATCTGTGCACAAGACAAAAGAATCTAAGCAGAAGGGGAAAAAAGAACACCCGTCGTTAATGTCAGTTCATACTGGGACTTACAAAATGACACAAAACATTGTAACATTGGAAATATTAAATGAGATCTCAGAAGAATGGAGCCACACATTAGAAACTGCAATATGAATGCTGTCAGTAATGAAGTCTGCTTCTAGAGATAAGACTACAAGATATTAATGAAGGCAATGACTGATGTGGAACAAATTTTATTTGACAAGACAGAGAAAATACCAAAACTGGAATTACAAATGACAGGCCAAGAGAATGATTTGAAAAAGCAATCTTTGCTGGATGTACAAAGGAAACTGTCCAAAGTTTTAAATTAAAAGGGGAATACAAATGATAAACCAAGAGAATGATCTAGAAAATGTTGTCTCATCTACAAGAGAGGCCTATTAAAAGCTATATTTATTTATTCTAATTCAGCCATTTGATTCCTTCTGTCCTAAGAAAATGTAGCTTGTAGATATTAATGTTACCTATTCACAAGATATTAAAATATCAACACTATGCTGTCTACTCACTTCATATTATCTGCATGACACTTGCCTTTATATCCTATGTATATTTTACCTTATTGCTATTGCTTTTATGCCTTCATTGACTTCTACATTGCTTCACATTCATCTTGCATTTTTTTTATTGACTTCAATGTATTATTTATTTAGGAAATGAATTGATATAGCCACCTTCTCGCAAACAACAGATTCAGGTTGGTATAGAACACAGATAAAAACAGTTAAAACATATTAAAAAGTAAACAAAAACTATCCTAAAATAATGATAGATGTTAAGATAAAATTGTAAGAGACATTGAAAGCCAAATGAAGTAGAAGGCATGGGATGTGTATATACATACTTATGCAAGCAAACACTCCATAAATCGTTTTATCCACAAAACTTGCTCCACATAGAGAAAATTACAGCCCATGCACCACAGGAAATACTATTCAGATTTTAGAAGCCATATAAATATGGTCCTTTCAAGGAGGCAGATCTGAATGATGCATCTGTTTGAGTATGTCTACAGGGCAGGCTTGACTATAAATATTTACCCTTGAAAGTTATCAACAAAAATTGCTTATTAATATGATTCCTTACACTGAGGAAAAGAAGCATCGACTGGACCTGAGGAAAAAAATAGATAAGCAAAATAATGAATGCAAAGCAATATGTAGAAGATGCAGGATGTATGCCTGCCTATCACCGTGACAACAATGTTTATGTGATGACCAATGTTACCATTTCTGTGGCAATGCTTTCCATACTCCCCAAAATTCAGTACCAGAATTCTTTTAGTCCATTAGCCATACAGACAAAGAGAAATTGCCATTGGTCCCTCAGCTAACCTGTTTTGGTTTGCTTCCTGCCACTAAATAAGATGCATCTCCCAAGAGCTAATAAATTCTTAACGCTCTTTCCAGCAACTACATCCAACCAGTTACTCAGTCCCACCTACGGTAATAGCATATTTCCATCACAAGGGTCTAGGAGGATGAGTGCAGGCACTCTCTTGATCTTTCCTGTAGTCAATTATCGTTCTCATCACTATGGAAACCAATATTCTAGGGAACACTGCCAGAAGCCCATCACCTCCAAACTTAACCCCGAAGCTTGCAAAATAGGCAAAGATCGCTTCAAACTCTCAAACTGAATCAGCCATGTGACTCAGAGAAATATAATTAGCCATAAATTTACACACACACACACACACACACTAGCAGCAGCAGCAGCTAAGTGCCACGGAGAAAAGGGCAGACTACATTTCCCTTTATTTCTTTGGGCTGTTCAAGATCACAGAAGGCTTTGGGGAAAGCAAGTGTTGAGGTCAAAGCAGGCCCTCAATTATTTTTCCTCAAACCAATTAGTTCATGCAGTTGTCCATATCCCAAGTTCTCCTTCTGGGGGAAAGCATAGCAGCTGCCAGAACTAAATGCAGCCTAGCTTCAGCAACTGTGCACAGACCTTTAGAGACTTCATTTACCCCCTCCCCCCCAAAAAAACCAAAAAACCTCTGGAAGTCATTCAAGTTGCTTTCATGTAGAGAGGAATGTTGCTAGGAGGGTCAACAGGGGGAAAGCAGCTGACTGGATGCCAACAAAATGGCAGAGATAACAGAATAAAACCATGAGAAAAGCCCCTGGTACAAGGAGAACACCACCAATCCCTTAATCACACCAATCCCTTCTCTTTCTGCAAAAGTAAATCAAAACCCATTGCTAACTCCTTTTACAGAACAAATAAATCTTAAATCTGAGTTAGTTTTGTGGAAGAGTTATCTGCTTTCTCAACGCTGGGTGGCAGTATAGGGCAAAGAATAAAAGTTTTTCTGCTGGATGCGGGGAAAACATAAATCATGTATTCTAATTCCTTAAATATGCATTAGAATAGACACGTGCAAAGCAAAAATTAACATCACCAAAATGATATGTTGAATTGAAAGTGATTCAGTAAGCATTTTTTTGCTACCTGGAGGAAAAACACATTTTCTATTCTGATCACTGTTGAGCAAAAAACAAAGAAGGATATTCTGGGTATCTTGAGATATAAAAATGGAGATCATTATGGAAATGATCCACTCCTCTTTTCTAGTAGTGTAATGGAAGAATTGCTATACGGTTTCATCTACTATCTGGTGCACAACTGTGCCACTTACAGACATTAATCACCATCTGGAGATTTAGGATGAAACGTCAACCATAACCTGCTCTTCATCCAGGAAGCAGGAAGTCTGCAATATCCATGAAAGATTTTAGGAAGCAGTTTTGGAACACATGAAAAAAAAAAAAAACAGGGTAAGGCTTAATCCAGATGAGATGTTGTTAGTCACGAAGTTGTGTCCAACCCATTGTGACCCCATGGACAAAGTTCCTCCAGGCCTTCCTGTCCTCTACCATCCCCCAGAGTTCATTTAAGCTCACACCGACTGCTTCATCCAGCCAACACCTTCTCTGCCGTCCCATTTTTCTTTTGCTCCCAATCATTCCCAGCATTAGGCTCCAGTGAGTCCTTCCTTCTCATTAGGTTGCCAAAGTGTCATCTTCAGGATCTGGCCTTCTAAAGAGCAGTCAGGGTTGATCTCCTCTAGAACTGACCAGTTTGATCATCTTTCAGTCCAAGGGACTCACAGGAATCTTCTCCTCCAGCACCAGAGTTCAAAGGCCTCCATTCTTTGGTGCTCAGCTTTCCTTACGGTCCAACTTTCACAGCCATACATTGCAACTGGGAAAACCAGAGCCTTGACTAGACGCACTTTTGTTGGCAGGGTGATGTCCCTCCTTTTTAGTATGCTGTCTAGATTGGCCACAGCTTTCCTCTCTGGGAGCAACCATCCAGATGAGATAGCTCTGCTATTAAGCACAAGAACAGATCAGTCTGAAGATACATTTATACACTATCACAGGTGGCGTTATATTCCATCTGAAGGATCATGTATACCATTCAGAACTTCTGCAGGATCCAGTGTTGACTGAGAAAGTTGAGGCCAAAAAATATCTGGTAGGGCCAGCAACAGCTCCCTCTAGATGCTGACTTGCCACAAAGATCCATATGCCAAAGAAATCTAAGGTGGATTAATGCAAGGGACTGAATTTTAAGATCATGAGGAAATCACAATAGCTTCCCAATCCAGCCACTTGCTCTAATGAACATTTTTTTTGTTAAGATTATATAAAACTGTACTGTGCTACTTGTTCTTTTTAAACATGGTAATCCCAAATGGTTCAGGTTTGGTCAACTACATCTGTCAATCTGTCTAAAACCTGAGATCAACTGGCCTCAGTCTATATCGCGGTGGGCAATAATTTTCCCAAACAGCCACATGGGAAACGTGGACTGTTATGGAGGTCCGAACCAATAGACCGAACTGAATTCTGCTCACTATTAATTATCTCACTTTATAAAAAGCAGTAAATTATGTGGTTTCGATTACCATGAAGGTGTGTAGACATGCATACACATATGTAATTTTTTTAAAAATAGGAGTTGCCTTCAAAATAAAAGCAATGCAATTGTATTGTATGTATGGCATATTATTTACATCTGATTTCTAATTTCTGATTGACCTCATGTAGGCCAGACAGGAACAGTCAAAGAGTCAGATGTGCCCTGGAGGCTGGGGGTGTAAAATGCCCAGTTCTGGTCTATATGTTCAGCTTTTGATAACAATGAAAGTAACAGATGCATTGATTCTCAGCTTCATCCACACTATTCATCCAACAGCATTACTTAGAAAACTCTTACACTTGGTTCCACTCTCTCCTCTATGACTTGCATTTTACTTGTTGTCCTTTTGACACAACTACAGTTTATGAAGAATGCAACCAGAATGAATCACTCTCCTACATTTAAGCCCAGATATAACTATCCTTCACTTCTAGCTAGACATCACCAGTTTTCTTAGCAATTAAGAATGAAATGTACTGCAATTGTTAAGAATAACCAGAGTCTATAAATGGAGAGGAAAAAATGTCAATCATTCAAGATGAAAGTTCTTCTTCCTTTTTAAGCTAACAGAAAATACTGAAATTGCTGTCTGAGAAAGCAAGGAATGAATTCCGTGTGGAAATATCTCAAATGAATTCAGAGAAATTAAATGGCCCAGTCTGACTGCATTTTTTTTTTCTGCAGTATCATCACATATTGGAATTTTCATCCTTCCCATTCCCTCTTTGCTGCTTTCTGCTGGGCCCTTTTCAGCAGCCATTTCGCTGAGCTTAATACTTACAAGCCAAGAATAAAAGAATTATTTATAACCTTGTGACATTATCTGACGGAGTCAACTTGTGCTTCCAACAGGATCTCCTTGCATATATTTACCGAGCATTGAGAAGAGAAACATTTGTAATGCTAGAAATAAATTATTTTTCCGCGTCCACACTCCTGCTCTGCAGCAAATCTCTTTCTTACAAAACTGCACACGTTCCAGTCCTTTGACTTTGAGGAGAGGGGTAATTTAAATTCTCAGCTCTTCTTCCATTGGTGAAATTGAGGGCTGCTTATTAGGTGCCAGGAGACTTGGGAGGCCCAACCAACATGAAGTTCTTTATTAAAGAATCTTACTTTCTCTATGGGATGAAGAGAAATTGGGTCACGTGAAATATATAAAGAATGGCGGGGGGGTGGGTTTCCCCCCAACTTTCTGGGGAATGCCAACAACTCTGCTTTTGTTACTAAGAAGCTAGAGAGAAAGAGAAACCAGCCAGATTTTTTTTAAAAAAAGCCCATGAAATACAAGAGTGTCCCAATTCAGACACAACACATTGTTAAAAGTATGTTTCCTTCGTTTCACAGCAAAATAAAAATCCATTTCACTGTTAACTGCTTGCTAACTAACTTTTTTTCACACTAATTTGCTTAAATAAGGATTACTTTTTTGTTTGTTTTTCATTAGCAAAGCTAATATTCCAAGAGAAGAGAATATATGTAGCTCAGGGTTGGACTGTGGTATCCTTGGTGCTCTCTGGGCTTGGTTGTTTGCTTGAAGTCATTTCATTACCTGACTAGGTAATATCTTCAGTGCTGGGGAATGAGGGGTTTGTAAACAACCAATGCCAAAAAGCTCCAAGGACTCCAGAGCTAATATTGTCACTAGCAAAACAAAAAACAAAAAAAACCCGCAAGCTCGTTTGGTAAGTCAACATAATTCATCAAAGATGAATACATATATTAGCGAGTCATAAACTGTATCAACCAGATATTTCTCGTACAAAAATGCAAACAAAAATTATTCCGCAGCTCTAGCAAAAAGAAAATCTATGCAGTACATTGGTCCTTTTATCTTCTCTCAAACTGAATTCAACACGATTCACACTGTGAGCAAGCATTTTATACCTCTTGCCAGGATATATGGGCTGATGCATTAAAGGCAACGTAACTCAGCACTCATTTTTCATTTTGGATTGGTAAACAGGCTTTTTTTTATTTTAAAGAAATATTGTCAACCATTCAGACAAGTTCTCCCTGGAAGAAAAAGGAACACTGGCCGGTCTCCAATGTCCCCTCTGGGGTCAAGGTATTAAGAAAGTAATAACAGGGCTGACATTTGTTGAGGGGAAAGAAAAAAGCTATCTTGCCTCATCCTAGTTTGATTTCAGACAGAAGGTGTGACAAAGACGTTATAAAGTCACCACTGCTTAGGGCAAGGGTGTCCAACCTTGGCAACTTTAAGACTTGTGGACTTTGCTGGCTGAGGAATTCTGGGAGTTGAAGTCCACAAGTCTTAAAGTTGCCAAGGTTGGACACCCCTGGCTTCGGGTCTCGATAATTGAAGAAGCTTCTCTCTGAGCTAAAAGGAGCTCTTTTCTGTGAGGGGGGGAAAAATGAGGGAAGTCAATCACATGACACTATTCCATCTTCAGAGGTACAGATGGCACCAGCATTGTCTTGTTTATGATAAGCTAGAAAACCTTCAAGGTCCTGTCGACTGCACTTCAGCAAAATTCTATTTTGTGATTACTGAATTTCCTCGAAAACAAAACGTTGTGGCCCGCCAGCAGCCAGGGGAGCTGGCAGCAGAGTCAGACAATGAGGGAGGTTGGGGAGGAACATGGGCCAACCCTGGTGTCTGGGGCAGGCTCTGACGAAGGCTCTGCGTTGGAGGCAGAGAGGGAGCCAGGGCCGTCTGGCAGTTATCAGCTGCCTTCAGAGTTGGAGATCAGTAAGGCAGAAGAAAAGCTGAAGCCTGTTCCAAGTGTGCACATGGACAGAGCTGCCAGGAGAAGGGAACAAGCTAAGGAACAAGGGTTGACTTGGGAGTAAAGCCACAGGTGAACGGTGAATGGCCCCACCCATAGGGAATAAAGAGGGGAGAAAGGGGAGTGGTGTTTGCAGGAGACAATTAGTTCGTTTAATTAGGGTGAAGATTTGTTCCTGACTCCTTGCCAAGTATTTTCTGGTACAGCGTTGCGCTTGGAAGCTATTGGCCTGGCAACTCTCCAAGCCTGATAAGGTCTGGGGTTGTAAATCACTTCTGAAAGACAGTTTGCCAGGACTTTGTTGGATGTGAATGAGAGGAATTCACATTAGCCTAATAAAAAAAGGTTTTGTCGGGACAAGGAGTCTGCTTTGTGATTTTGTGAAGCCTTGGTCAGAACAGAAAATTATTCCAAAAGAAGGGAATTAGAAAGAGACGATTAAAAAGGAGGAAGAAAGCACGCAAAGGATGAGATTCTTTCCAATCCATGTATCAGCAGTGGGATGTTCAGGAAGAAAAGTGAAAAGCATTCTCAATCTTCTCTTCTTCTGCCCTCCCCCCCCCCCGTCCCCCGGGGCCAGGCTGCTTCCCCCATAGAGACAGACTGAGAAAAAAACATTCTAGATTTATTTTCCCCATCGCAGCTCCTAGCCTGGTTCAGCCCAATTTTTAAACCTTTGTTCTTGTTGGCGTACCATGCACTGAGTCTCAACTCTCTTTCCAATATTTTGCTGGGTTTGAAACAATAAAAACAGAAATAAAACTCCTGTGCGATGCTCAAATTGTCCACTTTCTCAATCTGCCTCCAGCTGGACATTAATTCTGGAGGTTCCCTCCTTAATTTAATGTGCTGTGACATATTTACATTTGTGGCACATGTGCATGTCTCTATGTATGCTGGTCAGAAACCATCCATCCCTCCCAAAGCAAATACATTTGAAGTTGTATTCGTCAAATCACTAATTCAAATTAACTGCCAATAAAGTACCCAATTTTATTTGGCTACCAATATAACTTTCTCTTACATACAAGCTACACTGGCACACAAAGTCACCCTTTCCTTCACTTCCACTGGAAACAGGAAAATAAAAGGAGGGGGAAGAAAGGAAGAGAAAAGGAAGGAACAAAACTAGAAGGGATAATCCACACTTTCAGCAGTCGTTATCTGTTACCATTCTGCTTTTTTTCCTATTCTGCTCAGCAAGTGCGGCTCATTCCCCACCCTTATCCCACATACACCATTAATGAATACATACATCTGCATTTATTTCATAATCAATGCTGGGTTGTGACTTCTGCTTAATGTCAGTGAATTATTTTAATCAGTACCCCCTGCCCTAAAATTTACACAGGGCAGGCTAATGATATTTTAATAAACACAGCCACTTACTATATACCAGCAGGAGTCTGTCAACTGTAGAAACTATTTGATAGGACAGGTTTGTCTGCCTTGCATGGTGACCTCCAATTAATCCTGCCATTTTCTCTATACTGTGCCACCCGTTAAACCGCACTGAAAGCTATGCTACTTTTAGCACAGCCTTAGCCTGAAAAACTGGCTTTTAAGAAAATACATCTGTGAGAGAACATGTGCTATTATCTAGCAGGAAGGAGAAAAAATGATAGAGGTTTGGCCAGTCACTATAATGGAACTGCCTGACACTCAGCATTTGAACTAGCAAAACATGATCAGCTCTTTATTGAAGTTATTATCCACATGCTTATATAAAAACAGAGTGTCAGGGTTCTGACGGATGCCCTAATTAATTCATGAGCCTCGAGCCAAGTTTCAAAAGAAATACAATTATTTATTGAGCGACACTTTGGCACTTTTCCCAAGTGCAGTCAACTTTGCCCCACTTCACATCTCTCCGGCTGGCTCTAGTAACCTGGGATACAATCTGGAGAAAAGTATGCGTGGAATGTGCTTCTGGTCATAGCAACCGAGCTGCTCCATCAGTTCTCCCCCCTCCTGCCTATGACAACTCAAGAGCAGGCCAGGAATGCTTTACGAGTTGACACAGAGCTTGTTACCAACTTAAGCTAAAGCATTTTAAGCATTTAAAATAAAGAATAATCAAAAATTAATAGATGTTTATAAGATTGCTTTGTTTTTTTAGACTGTATTTTACGAAAGCCATTTAAATAACTTTTGTGTCAATCTGGTTACTGACTCTTATTACAACACTAGCTTCAGTATGAAAATACTTTAACGCTGTGAGATGCTCCATCGCTGGATTTTTTCAATAAAAAATTGGACTACCGTTTGTCCTGTATGATATAAGGACTTCTGCCTTGGGCAGGGGTTGGACTAGAAGACCTCCAAGGTCCCTTCCAGCCATATGATTTTATGATTCAGTATACATATCTCCTTTAGTCTACTCTTATTTTTTAACAAATAAGGCAACTGATTTTATTTATGAAGCACTTGGGCAGAATTCCATTATTATTCCCCAGTGTCTATGAAAGTAGAATTGATTAGGAAAAGGTTCCCCTCGCATATATGTGCTAGTCATTTCTGGCTCTAGGGGACGGTGCTGATCTCCGTTAAAAAGCCGAAGAGCCAGTGCTGTCTAAAGATGTCTCGTCATGTGGCTGGCATGACTAAAAACCTAAGGTGCACAGAACGCTGTTACCTTCCCACCAAAGTGCTCCCTATTTTTCTACTTGCATTTACATGCTTTTGAATGGCTAGGTTGGCAGAAGCTGGAACAAGTAACGGGAGCTCACTCTGTTATGCAGTGCTAGGGATTCGAACTGCTGACCTTTCTTATTTGACAAGCTCAGCATCTTAGCCACTGAGCCACCACGTCCTTTCTAGAAATGATTATGTTCATTCAAATACAGGGAAAGATTAAGGGTTCAAAACAGGACTGACAGCATGTGATGCAATGGGCATGAATAACAGAGCCTGCTGTTCTATAAATCACTGTGGAAGCAGGAAGTTTGGAAATTAAATGCAAGACTGCAAAACAGGCAGGAGTACGAGACCATTAGGTGAAGTTTAGAAAATATGTGCTAAAGACAAAGTATCTCCATGACAACGCATGAAAGAGTTTAACCCGATTTAACATTCTCACCTGTATATTGCCAAAGTCCACATTTTCATAATGGAAGTGTGCACATTCTGCCATCTTTGGAAAATGGCCTTTGGTGAAGGACAATCTGAAAGACAGGGAACAAGTTTGGAGTATATTATTGCAGAAATCAGAACTGACATTTTAATCAAGTAAATCAATGTCATTCTGACATTGTCGTCAGAATGTCTTATTGTTCCGAATCCCACAGAACATGGAGTATAGTCTATGTAACACAAAGAAACAATAAAGAAAAGGTTTCTAGGGAAGAAAGCAAACTAACAAGTATTATTTGTTGTTAGAAGACCGATTCCAGCTAAAAAGAGTCTGCACCCGAAAATGAAATATGAAGGCAAGTGCCAAGAGAGCTAGAAGATTGAAGAATAGAGAATCAACCAAGGAACATAAATAAACATAAATATCTATCCCAACTGACAGAAATTACCTGTGAAAATAATTAAGAGTCTATCAGTTCTATATTGGTAGATCTGGAAACCAAACATGTATTTTAATTATTTTCTAGCTTTGACCTGAGGTTACAAAATGATAGGTATTGCTGAAGATATATTTTAGCGGTGCAGAAATTGTTTTAGTGTCCTGGAGCACATTTTTGGTGGTGAACAAAGAGTGTTTGATCATCATTCATTCTTCCCTTAGGACTTTAAAAGAAAAATGAGATTTAGCACCTGGTTTTTCCCCACTAGAAAACAGGGTCATCAGCTTCTCCTGCAGAATCAGCACATGATTGATGAGAGTTCGGAACAAATCTATTCCTGGACAGTTTTCTGAATTTCAAATCATTACCAGAGCCAAAGATGGATCGAACACAAGTCCACCCTACCAGCAGATTAAATTGGAACAGTGGGAATTAGAGAAGAAGAAAGAAAGTGAAGCTCGGTTCAAAAATGGCCCTTCTCAAACTTGTGATAGTTAAGGTACACATTTCACTGTACTTTCCCTGTAAGTGATAGTTGGAGGCACTTTTTCTCCTTATGCGTAGAAAGTTTGTGCTTTGATTTAGCTAGCCATCAAGAGAAAACATATACCCAAAGAAGCTAATTTAAAGCTTGTCCTGATGTCTGATCTGAGATATGAGGCTCTGCTACCAAAATGAAAAGCAATGAGATAAGAGTTGGTTCATCCCAATGACAAGGTTGCAGTTAAGATAAAGCTCTCTCTATCTGTGGAAGCCACTACACCAAAGACTGCAGCCTAAGGGCACAGAAGATGAAAGTAAACATGAGCTGGCTTTAAACAGTGGTTGATACAGAGATCTGTTAATGATAGTTACTCTGGTAGCTGGGATGCAGCACAGAATCCCATGGTTCCCTCCCAACCCCTTAACCAGTTTAGAAATCAGCCATTTTAATTTCAGAGTTCTGCACAATTGTAATAGAAGGAGGAAAAATAAAGCAGTAAAACACTTCAGCTCTTGGCCTGCCTTGGTTTCTAGAGGTTAAAAGGGGGGAGGGGGAGGCAGACAATGTGGGCAGGCTTTCTGTTTATAATGAGACTATTTCCTATTGAAGAGAGGGAGGGGACACAACGGCTCAGCAGGTAAAGGTGCTGAGCTTGTCAGCTGGAAGGCTGCAAGCCGGGTTTGAGATCTGAGTGCCATGCAATGGGGTGAGTTCCCGTTCCTGCCCCAGCTCCTGCCCACTTAGCAGTTCAAAAGTTCAAAATGAGAGTGGATCAATAGGTACCGTTTCGGTCAAGTGGTTGTGAGCTTTTCTGATCCCTGCGGAAGCAGCTGAGAGCTCCCTGGGGAGCCGATCTGTATTCCGACGGCAGTCTCTGCCAATTTGCCGCCAGAATAATGCTTGTTTGAAAAGAATTTAGAATTGATTATTAAGTTGTAGTTTAAACCTGTTTAATTCCTCCTAGTCCGGCCAAGGAACAACCAAGCTGCCTACCTCACAAAGGCTGAGCTAAAACTGGGGGATGCTAAGGAGGAGTACGTCGAGAAGGAGGAGCCTCCTATCAATCAAGCCCAGCCTATCTGAGCTAAGTCTAAGCACCTCCCACTGTTGGATGCTCAGAACAGCTCATTGGAGAACAATAGGTACCATTTTGGTCAGAGGGTAACAGTGTTCTGTGAGGCTTTGGTTCAGAGCAGGAATGTCAAATTTGTGGTGCCACATTGTCATCACATGAGGTATCACGACTTTTCCCCCCTTCGCTAAACCAGGGGTGGGCGTGGCCAGTGCATGACGCATCCAGCCTGTGGGCTGCAAGTTTGACCTCCCCCCATATAGTGCCATGGTGATCACATGACAGTCTCCCTCAACCAAGAAACGAAGATGAGCCACCACACTCTAGAGGTCGGACATGACTGGACAGGGGAAATCTTTACCTTTTATCTCCTATTGCCCTTGTGCAACAGGAACTAGTTTTACCTATTCCACCTGTGTATGGACAACAAGTCAACCAGTATCTTGGGAGTCAACATTTAGGAATACCAAGAATGTCACTGAAGTTTGCAAGGATGAAACAAAACATCTTATTACTTTTTCACATTCTTCACTTTCATGCTAGCTGTGCTGCCGCAGGTACGCAAGGATAACTCTCCAGAAATCTCAGGGATGTCTGCTCCTCTTGCCTGCAAAAAGAGAGAAAGGGGGAAAAAATAGATGATTTAGCAGTTTAATTCATGTTCAGTAAATATATAAGACACCAGTTCTGCTACCTACGGATTAGCTGCTACCATAGGGTTTGATGGTCTTAAGCATCTGTATAACCTTTTACATTTCCAGGTGGATGACATAACTTGTCTCTACGTGTACCAAATATTTTAACCATGTGAATTATGTGTCCAGACATCTAAAATAAGAAAATATGTGTATTTCTGAGCAAGTTTTGAGAAGCAATGAATACAGATACTATTTGAAATGTATTTTAAACTTAGTTGGGCTGTTGTATTATAACTATAATCCCTTAATGTTTTATATTAAAAGAAATAAGGATACTTTTTTTTTAACTTAGGTGTAAATGACACAAACTAAATTCAGTTCTTATCTTTTGATCTGCAGCAATATCTATTCCTGAGTTGGACACAACAGATTGAAGAAGGAATTGTAAGTAGAAGAATGTTCATGGGATGGAGGGGAGAACTGTTATCCTGTTTCCTATCATTGTCAAGCACCTGCTCATAACTCAGTAACTACTAGATAGATGGCCCTTGTAGAAAATGCAGGGTATCATCTGAGCTTCCAATAGGCAATTTTAATCTCCTTCTACTACAGGATATAACATGGACACAACAATCCTCTCCAAACTTCCCTTAGAGGCAGTTTCCAATTACAGCTGTATATCTGGATAACATTAGCATGTTGGTAGTAAGTGCACCCTCAAACAGTGGATGATTTTTCTCACAGAGGCTTCATTTAAATGTTAAAAGAATAAAGAAGATGGGGAAGAGCCACTCAATCTTTAGTTCCTAACCAAACTGCTTTAAATGAGTTAGACCTAGTATTACCTCCATGGTGGTCATGGAAACTAAGAACCCTACCCTATAAAGGAATATAAACCTATCACTTCTTGGAACTTTTAGTTAAAGTCAAATGTGAACCTGGCTTGGGAATGGTGAAGGAATAAGAGAATCATAAAGAGTGACTTTCAGTAAAGAATACACAACAACAGAGATGGAAGGGTTCGTATAGGTCATCTAGTGTTCTAGTCCAGGGGTCACCAGCCTTTTGGACCTCAGGGACCACCAAACTCATCATTTTAAATCCCGTGGACCCTGGGAAAATCCCCCAAAAAGTCTGCAGGAAAATCCTCCACCCTGTTTTCCTACCGATCGATCATTCTTTATTTGGGATCACAGGATCCCATCTCCAGCTCCGTTCTCAGTGAGGGAGAGAAGGACAGCAGTAGAAGCCGCAGAAGTTTTTCTTTCTCTCCCCCAAACTCTGCCAGAAATGAGTCTTTGTGCGACTTCTCAATCCGGCACAGCCTTTTTGGAGCAGGAGGCCTTGCAAGGTCTCAAAGACTCATTTCTGGTGGAGTTTGGGGGAGAGAAAGAAAGACTTTTGCTGCTTTAATTGAGTGCGGCCAAAAGCAGAAGAAGGAAGAAGTGGAAAGAAGCAGCCCGATGGCCAGACCAGGCGCGTGGGGCGAGTGAGGCAAGTCCTGCCCTCCACCCTTTCCCTCCACCCCTCACTACCTCATGTTGTTCCCAATGCAAACGACACAAACCTTGTGTTCCCGTGGGCCATGTGGCTGATGCAGCCTTGTGTTCCTGTGCAGCCTGGATTTGTTTTTGGGGGGACATTTCTCTCCGGACCACAAAATTTTCTCATGGACCACCAATAGTCCCCGGCCCACTGGTTGGCGACCACTGTTCTAGTCCAACCCTCCCTCCCAAGCAGCAGACCCTACACCATTTCTGACAGATGGATTAGGATCACTGTCCCATCCACAAAGCCACATCAGAATCATATTCTATACGTCCAAACCCTTTCAAACGTTTTCTATTTACTCCATACCTTCAAAAGAGCCTGGTCATCCCACAAACTATCCCATTCTTCATTATATTCCTATCCTCTTCCTCACACTTTCATTTCCAACTACTCATCCCTATGTTCTAACCTCCAACTTATGCCTTGGTCCACCTGTCCCTGACTTTTTCATGAAGTGAAGTGGTGTGGTAAATCCAAGAAATTGGGAGGCAGCTATCGAACATCTTCGCCTTAATCAATACAATTGGTGTTCCAGGTCTCCAAAGCCATCTGAATTGTACAGCAAGACCTGTGGCTGCCCATGGGAAAGCAGTTCCTGCAGGACATCTATGGAGATTCTCAATCATTATGGTTGTCCCAAAGGTGCTTTTCGAAAGGAAACTGGCCTTTCTTAGGCAATTTCCTTGAAAACAGTTTGCTTCTCATCCAAGAAGCTTCTTCAGTTCTGGAGCTTCTTGGATGAGAAGTGAAACATTTGCAAGTTTAAAAAAAAAAACCAAGAAAATCCAGTTGCCTTTCAAAAAGCATTTAATTGGGGCTGTTCCTGCAGGCCACTCTCCTCTTTATAGCTCGGCACAGGTAATACATGGAAATGCTATCATCTTTAAACTTTTGTCACCTAGATACATGCAACTGAATAAAGCTGTTTGTTCTGAATGAAAACTGTACCCATATTTGGGATAGTTAATTGCTAATCATTTACTAAAATGTCACAGGCAAAGTAATTCTATAAAGGACTTCAGTACTTCTGACAATGATTCAGAATAAATTTGTGTAGACTGTAGGTTTATGAGCAGTATTAAGGCAGATATTTAAAGGTCATTCATTATGGGTTCATTTTATTACTATTGGAGAATCTTTTCCAAAGAAGCTGAGCTCACAGCCAAGAAAACCCCCAACAATTGATGGTCTATTAGCTAAATGGAGAAACTTAGAAGCTATTGCTTTCCGTTTCAATTAGGCATAATTCATCCTTTTTAATGATTGAATATAGCTCATCCCATATAATTATCGTATTAATAACTACAATAAAATAGGTAAAATTAATTATAATGTACACTTCAAACAACAGCCTAAACTACAATTAAATCAAAAAGTGGAAACAGTATGTTAATGCCCCACTGGGAAGGAATCATATGAACCTGGAAAGAAAATAGAAAATTACATGTTTATTATTCCTTTGATACTTCTTTAAAGAATCGAATAAAATTTGTGCAGTTCATAAAAAGGAACTTGTATATGGTATATCTTTTTTGTGGGTTTTTTTTTTAACTTTTAAATTGATAGTTGGAAGTATTCTACTGGCTGAATCTTGAACAGTTTCCAAATCAAAACATGAGGTCCTTTCTGAAGTTCCGTATTGTTCTCTTCTTTTCAATTTCATTGTACACATGTTGTTCACTGACAATAAACATTTGATTTCCTTTTTCTAAAATGAAATCCATCTATCTCTCTATCTATCCATCCATCCATCCATCCATCCATCTATTATGCAATACTTCTTGGAACAAAACCAGTGAAACAATCATATCACCAATACAAACTAGCATCACATTTTCCATCATAGCTTCCACCCCTGGCTCATCTCCATTTTAGTCCAATGCTAAGGGCTAAAATAGAGGTGCTTTCCCAGCCTTCCAACAGGTTAAGAGAGTGGGGGGACCTCCAACTATCAGAGAAAGACTGTCTAAGAGGTTGTGGCAACTACAGTGGAAGAGGTGCATCTCTGATGTTCTACCAGATAACAATGTTTAAGGGGAGGGACCTGGAGCACACTCTCAATATTGGATCTAGCAAGATGGGCAGAAGATGTCGCAGTAATGCAGTCAGGAAGTGACTAATAATTGACTGTGAAAAGAGTGGTTGCAAGGAAAGCATCTTGATCTAGGAATGGATTCAACTGACAACTAGTATTAATTTTCACAAGGCCTCTCCCTGACTATGGCTGCCATATGCTCTTTCAGAAGGAGTCATAACACAAGGAGGACCTCCAAACTGGACACCAACTCTGCTTGAGGGAATGCTACTCCATCCAGAGTCAACAATGATAAGCCAATGGAGAGGAGCTCAAAAACCTAAAGACACTTGTCTTGTTAGAGTTGAGATCCAGCCAGTTCTTCTCTATCCAGGCTCTTACAGCCTCAGGGCATAATTCTGCATAATCTAAAACTCCAGCTATTGAATGCTTTATCCCTCTACACAGTTACTGCACTGCACAAAGTATTCAGCTGAACTATGGCAGAGGAATACTAGCAGCTGCATTTTTTATAGAAGTGCCAGGTTAAGCAGAATGAACTCATTATAAAGATAGCAGGCATTTTTGCAAAAGTCATCTTCACCCAATTCCCATCAAATATCACTGGGAGAATGGAAAGGGGAAAAAATAGGCAGAAGCTATTTTCTTTATAATTACTGTGGGGAAAAGATTCTGTCTCAAAAGAGAAATTCTGTTTTTAAATAAACAGGTCAAGAATCTATTCTTAGGTCCACCAGATTTGCCGGAAGTTTGGTAACTAATTATATCTTAATTTCTTCATTTAGAACCCACTTCCAAACAGTCTCTGTTAGCAGTCATAATAGAAATTGCTCTGGCCTAATGAAGATGAATTGGTTAATTGGGACAAGAACTTCATCAATTTTCTCATAGCTATTGGCGATATTTTGCATTTGATCGGCAAGGCAAGTCAAAGAGCTGGGGGAGAAAATGTTGCATAGCCAGTAATAAAGCAATCATAGAGCAATGATGATGCATCTGTAAGGAAGCTTACAGTGATTCATGAAATCTGTTATGAAATAAATGAGTTCCAAGGCAAAGAGAATCTCATATATAGAAAGAATTGCATTCCTCACACAGTGAATCAACCGGAGACACATTTTTATTTAAATGACTACTGTATCATACATCCATTGTGCAAGTTATAGCAATTTCCCCAAGAAAAAAACATCCTATCAAGTTCTGACCCAAGAGACTAAAAAGCTGGAATAATGAATACAATTATTTGTGGGCATTGTCATAATTATTGAGGAATATGGCAGATTATTAATCATGGACTCCTATCCTTCTGTTAATTCTGATTTTTGAGTGCTGCTGTGCCTTCTTCTGACCTTGAGGTTGAAATGAGAGAATCAGGAAAGCGAGCCATCTCCGTGGCTAAACTTTTTACCATCCCTAGGATGGCACTGATAAAATTGCTCTTTTGAAAACATTTTATAAAATGAATTCAAGCTATAAGCAAACTCCAGGTGGTTAACAACTTGACTTGTATTGTTGGAATCAATCCTGCTTATCTCATTGTGCCAGACTTTATGTAGGCACTTGATTCACAAATCTTCAGCTACTCAGTCCCCACATTCAGTAATTTTAACGGAACCTTCAAGACTTCAGCAAGGTTAGATAAATGTGTTGTTGCAAAGTACTCATAAGATCAGCCACCGCAGAATGCAGAAATCAAGCCATACGTGTGATGTGTGTGACTTTCAATCAGGTGCCTTTCTCTCAACCCCGAACTACTAATTGATTTTTTTTTTTGCTACACTTTTCCCAGCCTTGTATATAAAGAATATACTGTATAACTATCTGATCTGATGTGTTTTAATTCCCATTTTACCGGTCACCTTCAAGCACACAACACAGAAATAAACTTAGATTTCTAATTAAAAACAAGACTAATATGTATTGAAGCCCGATCACAACTGAGTTTTGGATGTAATATGCCCATCTTCTTCGCCTCAAATATTTCTCATGTTGGCAGCATTTTTGGGAGGAATTCTAAAAGGCTTCTGGACCTACTGCCTTATAACACTAAGAAACAAGCTTTGGCAAGACTATTGTTTGAAAAGCTTCAGTCTACTCCACACAGAATGGCCTTTTATGCCAGCATCATCTTCAAATTATTTTTATTAATTTAGCTGCCTAATGATAAGATCCACCACTGAATTTAAGAAAGTTAAAGAACTTTTTTTTATATAAAATGTCAGTTTTGCATGAGCTGTCAGAATATGTCAGTGACAGGACTCATTTGAGAGGAAAATAAAAGCCTGCTGCAAACATTATCTTATTTTTAGGAAGCCGAGTGATGGGAAATTTGACAGCTGCAGAAGTCAGATCTTAATGATTATACACACAACTCCTGAGCACTGTTATTTTTTGTTTTTGTTTTAAATGACTCTAAGAAAATTTTCAGCACCAGTATTTGAATTAAAAGGCATATCATATCTCCATTTGAAAAGAATATCCAGTTTCTAACACTCCTCCATGTTGATATTTATCAACTGGGTGAGATTTTTAGAGGTAAAAGAGAACTAGAATATCGTAGCATCTAAAAGACTGTAACAAAAATAGGAGGTGCTGTTTTGGATTAGAACTTCATTGCGTATAGGAAAGCTTGGTATACACAATATACTAAATCTAAATTAACAAAACACAATGCTGTATTCATGGCATGCTGTGCCCCCCGTGATACAGGTAAGGGTCAGGGGTGGGCTGCTATGGGTTCTCCCGAATTCAGGAGAACCTGTAGCTAACATTATGACTGGTTTGGTGAACCGCCAAATTCCACCAGAGGTGGTCTTCACCAGGTTCTGACCAGTTCTGGAGAAACAGTAGTGGAAATTTTGAGTAGTTCAGAGAACCAGCAAATCCCACCTCTGACTGGAGATTTTACAGTATCCTTCCCCTGCCACGCCCACCAAGCCATGCCCGCAGAACCAGTAGTAAAAGAATTTGAATCCCACCACTGAATCCCACCCCTGGCTAGCCCACCCCACCCCGCCACTCCCAGGAGTCTCCACGTGGCCCATTTTGGATGTAAGGTAAGTGCAGAGGCCACATGAAGGCTTGGGGAGGGCGAAAAATGGGCTTCCCGGAAGCTCCAGAGGGTGGAAAAGGGCCTACTGCCGGCCTCCGGAAGATCTCCGGAGCCCAGAAGATGTTTTCTCCCTCCCAGAGGCTTGAGGAAAGCCTCCGGAGCCTGGGGAGGGTGAAAATGCCCCCCCCCACATTGTGGTGCAGGAGGCCAACTAGGCCACTCCCACAATGGCCACACCCACCCAGCAACCAGGCAGAGAACTCGTTGCTGAAAGTTTTGAAGCCCACCCTTGGTAAGGGTCCAGATAATTTACAGGACCACCTGTCTCTCATCATTTCTGCTTATCCCACCAAATCTGACCCAGGCAGAACCCCAAAGATATGCCTTCTCTGTCACAGTGCCTGCCTTAGGGAGCAAGTTTTAGATGACTCTATTTTTTTGCTTTCCACAAACCCTTAAAAACTGGCTGTTCTCCCCAGCCCCAAATCAAAATATTCAGCAAGCTGTGCAATGATTTCTATGTCTGGTGGGGTTCTGAATCAGACCTCAGTAGAATGGTATTATATTGGCTATTGCTATTTTTTAAAAAAAAGCATGTTATTTTTGCTACTGTTAGATTGTATACTATCCAGAATCACATGTTGAAGTCTTGTACACAAATAAATGTTCAATATTATGACCTGACATACTAAGATAATAGTTAAATTCAATCAAATTCAATCAGAATTTATTACAATTATAGACCAGAGACCAGAACAAATAAAAACACTCAATAAATATACAATTAAAAATTCTAGAATAAAATAATAAATAGATAAAATATATGATAAAAATGATTAAATTCCACCAATATATCGAACTAACCAACCTTATTTTAGCTTTGCTCACCATGTATAAATCCCAGCTAGATTGTAGTTGGCAAGTGATTTGTGGGATGAAAACAAATAAAAGTAGAATTCAAGTAAATGGGGAAAAATTTGATCTGATTCATCAACAGAAATCCTGATTGAAAATCAAAGTGAAATGAAACAGGGCTTTCACATTCTACACTGAGCAGAACAGAACAGGTCCTCAGCAGTTTTAACTAAATATTAAACAAAAACAATGAATGCAGGGGGAAAATAAAAGATAATCAAGGTTCTTTGCTTCAAGGTGTCTACAATGAACAGTCCACTGGTCTATAATCTGACCAAACAAGCATAGCAATTTCTATATTGGTGGAACTTCTTCTACCCCTACAGTTGCACCTTCCTCTCCTCAGCTGCAAAGCATCCAATTCTCCCCTACAATGAAATCTTATGAGGTATTTTAGTCTGAGACACAGTGACAGTCTGAAAGTCTTTTGATGGCCAGAGCTGCCAAACAGCTTAATTGGTGAGAAAACATCTGGCTCCTTCCCATTACCAATTGTCCAACCACGATTTGTTTACAGGTAACCACTGAACGCGTTTTCACATCAGGCTGCATTTTGCAAAGTGCAATAAAGCAGAATGGCAAGTTGATAAGATAACCTATAATTTTGCTGTGGCAGAAAGGACTTCCGCAATTTGACGCCTTTCACAATGACCGATCCCACATTCAGAATTTAATACGCGCAATTTTGATAAGTTTCATTACAAACACCTGTTTTAACTTTGGGGGGGGGGTGAATCCCCTGCCACAACCACAGAACTGGTAGTAAAAAAATTTGAATCCCACCACTGTTCCTTCACTTAAAAACTTGTTATATATTCCAGATTTATGGCATTCAATGTAAGGGAAAATGGCAGATTTCCAGCTAGAAAAAACAAAAAAGACTTGAGAGTATGTTCACTAAACTAATATTAGTAGATTTGATCAATCAAACACCAAAGTTGCTATTTCTGGGAAAACAAAGTATTTCCCCAAAAAAGTAATATTGTATTTAATGCATATGATTAAAAAAAAAAAGCAACAACAAGCAAACCATTTTTGATACTTTCTATTAATGACAAACCACTATATCTTTGAAATAGTATAAAATTTGTATTCAAGGTAGCCTTCCTAGGGAAGAAAACACTTTTTCCACCACCACTTCTGCAAAAACAGTCCCCGGTATTGCACAAACAAAAATAACAAAGTAATTCAGAAAAACAAAATTGCAACAAAGATAAAGTAGTTCAATTACTAAAGCTTCTGCATTCAAATAGGAAGAACAAAAAAAATGTATTTTAACAGCCATTTAATTATCAACCAGAAAAACAAACAGAGCAACCTCAAAACACCAGGAAAAGATTTGAACAGAAGATGTTTAGCTATTACACCAATTAATAGTTAACTCACTATGAAAAACTGCCAGTCTCCCTTGGGTTCCCCCCTAATGATCACTGAATAACAAAAGCAAATAAAAGGCATGAGCATCATAAGAAAAGAAAAGAAAATGTTCTTAAAAGTAAAAATGTCCTGAAGTCAAGCTTGATTCTTTCTTAGCAACTGTATGGACACAATCATGTTGTTTTCTTGACAATAATAGGAAGTACTTTACAGTGCCTTCCTCCCATCTCATCTCTATAACCCCGGTGATGCTTTGGTCTTTCATATCCATGCACAAAACCCAAGCTTAGATAAATTTAGCCAGAGAGATACTCCTTAAGCAATCATAACAATAATGTTTGACAGTGATATTCTGCACTGATAAGAGCTACTGTAAGTAAACATACAAGTCTTCAACTAATATTCACATTACTCCAATTAAGCCACATTACTGCATAATTATAGCATTATAATTTAAGCATTTTCAAAATTCTTCCTTCCCACAGACATTACAGATTTCAAATAATAAGATCTACTCAATGAAAATACTTCTGCACTGAAAGGCAGTATAGAAAAAATGAGCCATTTTTTACATGGCGTGCACCACTTCACAATAGTATGGATGTCTGCATACACCTACACCCTATGTGTGTATATACACAAACATACTTTCTTTGCCCTACTTCACAGAGCAGAGAGATTGGAGAGAAAAGGATTATAAGTAACCACACAACGGGGAATACACTGGAGTATTTGTGTAATGCACTCGTGACTGTCAGGATTAACACACTATTTTCCATTGTGTGCCTACTTACTCTCTTGTAATCCTTTCCTCACCAATGAACGTAAATACAAACATTAATTCCCTTCATGCCAATTATCACAGCATCAGAGTGAATATTCCAAAGGGCAGGGGACTAATTAGAAGGCAAAAAGCTGAAGGTGTGAAACTGATGACCACAGTCATGGCCACGTGATTTCCCCATTCAGTTTTGCTAAATGGAGGAGCTGTTGGTCCCAACTGTGGTCACTAAAAGAGGACGACCTTAAATTCATGCCGTCAGGATTTTCCAGACTACATTATCATAAGACTATTAATATGTAGGCTTGTAAGATTAATTTCCTCAGGGAGCAGGATCACATTTTGTGGATCGTAGCTAAAGGGGAAATTAATGAAGCCCGAGAACCACTGCAGCATTACTGACAATAAATTATCACAAGCTCTGCTATCTAAGATGATTTAATGGAACACACTCCGTAGGCACATCATCATCTTTCCCCCTATGTGTGGAGTGCATCCAAGAGGAAACATTTTAGGATTTTCAAGCTCATTCAGTAACGAGCGCATTTTTAAAAATTCTACACGTCTCAGGCCGTTTAGGCAACTACAAGCAGAATGTATCAAATAATATTGTTAATAATGCCTTACCATTGCATTGAGGGTCTCTTCCCAATCTGGTCTTTCACGGGGATGGATACTTCTGTGAAGCTCAGGCACAAAATCATCCTCTTCTGCATGTAAAGAGGACTTCATCATTCTTGAAGAAAAAGATGGACTCATAAATAAACGGAATCTTTTGAGTAAGTTGAACACTTTTAATAATTCTTAATAATTCATAAGCATTTATCGTTACTCCCCAATATACCTGGCTAAGGGCACAAATGTTTCTGTGGGCACTTTCCCTGAGGCACTCCAGCTCCCTTGTTCCACCTGACTTTCCTTCTTTTTTTCCTTAACCATTCCTTGTTAACAGCAAGCTTCAAAAAGTTTTTGGCAAGTTTAGAAAGTTCAAAACATGCTCAAAGATCCATCTCATCCTGGGCACCCTTTTTTTTTTAACGATTATCATCTGGCAGACGGTACAGGATAATAAAAGCAAGGTTAAATAGTCTAAAAAACAGCTTCTATCTCAGGGCAGTAACTCTACTGAATTCTACTCTAAAGCGCAATATTAATGCAATATCAGGGGTTTTCAATTTAATGTACAGAATGTGAAGGATGCGTGGTTGTGCGTTTATTTTCATAGTCATAATTTACACTGAAAATGGTGTTTAATTTTGTTGTGTGAGGTGCAATGACAATAAACTAAACTAAAGTTGGCTTGCTGAACATGAAAATGTTCGCCTCAATTTCATCTTTATTTTCCAGTAATATTACTGAGTCTCAGAAGCCTTCTTAGAAAATAAAAAGATGTGTTATTACAATCCAGTGGTTTGTACAGAAGTATATTTAACTACCAAAATAGGCAAAGATAAACCAGAGTTATGGATAGTCACACGCATAGGGAAATACAGATAGTTCTCGACTTACAATCACAACTGAGCCCAAAAGTTTTGTTGTTTAAGTGAGAAAACTCATCAAGTGAGCTTCCCCCATAACTGGGACCTTTCTTGCCCCAGTTGTAAAGTGAATCACTGCAATTGGTAAGTTAGTTAGTTGTTAAATGGCTTCCCCGTTGATTTTGCTTGTCAAAAGGGCATCAAATGTCCTTGGGACACAGGAACAGTCATAAGTATGAACTAGTTGCCAAGCATTTGAATTTTGATCACAAGATCTTGGAGATACTACAAGGGTCGTAAGCGTGAAAAATCATCACAAGACACTTTTTTCAGTGCCTTTGTAACTTTGAATGGTCACGAAATGAACTGCCATATGTCAAGGACTACCTGTAAGCATTTTATGCCTGATATCACTTTTACTACCTAGGTCAGTGGTGGCTAGCCTTTTTCAGCTCCCATGATACACACACACACACACACATATGCCAGCATCCAGAAGGCAGTGCATGCTGGGGAGCTCCCAACAACCTTGCGCATGCGTGCACGATCCCATGTGTCATGCGACTCTGGGCATGTGATCCCCCGTGCGCTGCACATCTCTGGGCATGCACGTGCATCTCCTGTGCCCCCCCCCACGCGTACACGCCAGATACCCGACAATCAGCTGTTGGGCAGTGGCGCATGCCTCTTCCAGGCCACCTCTCGCGTGCCAGCAAAAATGGCTCTGTGTGCCACTTCCGGGACGCGTGCCATAAGTTCGCCATCACGGATCTAGGCAGATCAGATGAAAAGTCTAACGAGGACTACTTTACTAGAATTAACTTTATTTTAAGGGCTACATTAACAGAATCTTGCAAAGTTTGAAACTACCCCTCCCTTCCTTCACTTTTACTCTCTCCAAAACTAGGAAGTGTCTCTTCTAAGAAGCTTCCTCCTTTAGGCTCAAATTTTATCTGACTATTGTCTAAGCTGCAGTTCTTCCTCCTATCTCCCAAAGTCAATCTCATCTGCCATTTCAACCACATCCATCTTTACAAAATGCCAAATGTGCAGATCACTTAACAGAGATAGAGATCCTTATCTTTTATCTTATCTCAGTCGTAGTTTTTTCCCCCTCTTGGGTACATTTGGAAGATTTATACTAGGCGGCCTAGCAATATTGACAGTATATATGTGGGAATCAGCAAGACATCTAAATGATCTGATCTTCCCAAAACAAAGAATAGCATTCTTCAGAGCCAGATTTAATAGTCTCCCATCAGCACTCCGTCAGGGCAAGTGTAAGAAAATTCCAAGAGCAGAATGGATATGTATATGTGGTAAAGCAGAAGCTGAAGATATCTCACATGTTTTATTCTACTGTAAGTTATACAGAGTTTATAGGTCACTGTATATTCTCCCCTTCCTAGAGAGATTGCCAGGGAGGGCAGAAAATTTTTATGTAGACTTTCTCCTCCAAGATTCAAACCCAGCTATTACGCGTGCAGTGGCAAAATTCTGTGTTGCTGCAATGCCTACTAGAAAAAAATTGGTTACAGAATTATAGCTGTCAATTTGTGACAATTTTTGCAGATAGAACAATCTTTGGAAAATGATATTTATGCGCATATTTATTGGCTCTCCATTCATATAAACCAGGGAGTGCCCCTAACTGTTTGAGAACATGTATTTTCTTAACGGATGTTTTTATCCACTATTAATGTATTATAATATGTCGGTATTTTTATATATATATATATATTGTAAATAGTGGTTTATTGCTGGCCTAAGACCGCAATAAAATCATATTCTATTCTGATAGTATAAAGAGATTTAGATAGGAATGGTACAGTGGCCTAGAGTTGTAACTCTCGCCTCACAATCAGGAGGCCATGAGTTTCATCCTAGGTAGAAGCAGATATTTCTCTCTCTGGGCACAACGAAAATGTATCTGCTGAATATAACTCTGCATTGGCGACAGGAAGGGCATCTGGCCATTAAACACTCTACTAGCTCCATTCAGTTGCCCAGACTCCAGCCCGCAAGGGATTATGGGGTCGTTAAAAAGATGATAGAGATTTAGATACCAATATTTTAGCACTTAGCAGCAGCATTTAGACTTATATACAAGTATACATATATAAGACATATATAAAAGCACCCTGAATGGTTTACAAAGTCAGCATATTGCCCCCAACAATCTGGGTCCTCATTTCATTGACCTCAGAAGGATGGAAGGCTGAGTCATCTTGGAACCCTGTTAGGATCAAAGACAAAGTACTCCAAATATTGCATTATTTTGCCTGCTATTTAAGAATGGTTTTTCAAATAGATTGGCTAAAGAAGAAAAGTTGCTTCAGTGTCATTGAATAATTCATCTGTGATTAATCTAATTTAACCATGACATTATGCTAATTCAATCGTAACACTAAGACCAGAAAGCTCTCAACTTGCCAGAAGTGGAACAACTAGGCTTTGTCCCATGTGCAAATATTCTGAAATTGCTATCTAAAACAGGACTCGTTGCTAATTTAATAATGTAAAAATCACAGACATTTGCTGACTTCAAAACCTGTTTTCAATTTATATTGTTGAATCTGAGTTAATATGGGAACACTGTGTGATTATGGCAATCGGGAGGAGGAATTCTTGAAATAAGCTATTAAAACCATTCTCTCGTTTTCCTCCTTCTGATGTTTTTATCACTTTTTCCCTTAGCTAATAATAATAATCCCAAAACAATGGGAGCACCATTTAAACACCACTGACACTGACAAAATCACTATCAGCCAACTGCAAAAGATAGCTTTACTTGGAATAGTTTACATACTGCAGCAATAACTTTAACACCATCAAAGATCGTCTGTCTATTCTGGGTTCCATTTTAGAGGTGAATATAAATGCCAAACATCAGGCTTAGTGTGATCAACAACAACAGTAATAAAGTTTGGATTTGAGTATAGTAACAACTACTGGGAATGTCAGGTTGAGAAGCTTCTGGAGAATGAAAAATAAGTCAAGATCTTGTGGGACTTCAGAATTCAGACGGACAGGCACTTGTCCCACAACACACCTGACATAACAATAGTTGAAAAGAAAAAGGGTGGGTTCATTGACATTGCAATACCTGGTGATGCACAAATTGTAGACACGCAGCAAGAAAAAATCACAAAGTATCAGGACTTACAAATTGAAGTTGAGTGACTTTGGAAAAAGAAAGTGTGTGTTATTCCAATTGTAATTGGAGCCCTTGACCTAAAGGGCTACCTCTCTATTTGGAAATTCTGAATTTATCAGACTTGAATACCCTGATTCTCCAAAAAACCACTCTACTTGGAACAGCTTATTATTCTCCGATGCTACCTTAACAGTTCCTAGGTCCTTGGTTAGGACTCGAGCTGTTGAGCTACCAACCAGCCCCAATATAATAATATGATGATGATAATAATAATAATCATCATCATCATCATCATCATATAAAGTGCTCGACAACCTTAATCTCAGGGAATCTAGATGATTCCAAGACAAAGAAACTACAATAAAATCAGTAAGAGGTAAAACGTATATTATGGTGTTAGGATATCATCATTTGACATTCTTGCTACGGAGGCAAGATAGATGTTGGTTCTTGGGACAGGGTCAATTTGGAAGACATACTTTTGTGTCACCTCATGGACAGAAGGAAACATGTACAGGCAGGGGTGGGATGCTGCTATTATAACAACCGGTTCCGTGAGCTTGCACTTTGCGCGCACAAGGACAGCCATGCAAAACTCCTTACCTATGTTACTTCAGGGGAGTAACACAGCTTAGGAGTGGCAATCCGCTCTTCTGTGCTGATCAGCTGGGACAATAAAGGTCAGTACAGCGCAGGGGTGAACTGGTTTGCTCCCAGCTGATCAGAAGACACGATGGTCATAAATTGAGCACCCCACACAACCAACCCGATTTTACAACCTTTTTAGGCAGCTGTCGTAAAATGAACCCCACAGTCATAAAGCAAACACTGAGTAAATGTGTTGCTCTGGGTGTGGGTGGTTGTTTTTGGTTTTTTTTGCTGGAAAGGCCAAAAAGGTCAACAACCATCAAAAAAGTTGTAAATTGAGGAATGCTGCAACTGGCCATTGTTGTGACCATCAGAATACTGGAACCTGTTGTCAAGTAGCTTTTGAGGGCCCTGCTGTAACTTTGAATGGCCGTTATGTAAGCAACCAGTCGTTATGTGAGGATTACCTGCGAAGGGAGAGATAATCTATCGGTGGTCTTTATAAAAGCAAACAGAGGCTCCTGAGGTTATTTTTTAAATAGGAAAGGTTCCCCTCCCCTCCCTCAGAAGATACAGAAGTGCCTCAGAGCCAGACAACTTCTGTTTCTAATCCCAAGGCCACTCATTAATTCATGGAGAAAGATTAAAAGGGCAAGTCTACTGAACAATAGTCAATATTAATTACTATACCTCAAGTCTTTTATGATGCAAGCTTTATATCCCATTTAATCTTTATGGGAAAATGAGATGATACTGCAGCAATTCATAAATAGCTTAGTTTTAGTTGACTACAAATCTTAGCTTGTATTTTTCTTTTACTTAACCTAAGTGAAAACCATCTAATTTCCAGAGAAAATTTGTTATTAGCAATATACTTAGCTGCAATCCACTGCACCAAGTGCCCACAAGTGCAAAACTGACACCAATTTAAAAGCTTACATTTCCCCTAAGTTACTTTCCCACATACCACAATAAATAGATATGTTCACTAAGAAGCTCTTATTTTTATCTGTGCATTTGATCCACAGCTGAAAATAAAAAAAGAACACAGTAATACAATATAAGGCAATATAATAAAATGAGAAATTTAACATAGCAGAAGGACAAAAGTTAGTGAAAAGCATTAAATGCTGTTTGTCTTCTATGTAAGGCCTAAATATCTAGTCCATCCAAGCCTGGGCATATTTCAGTACTTTCAGCAATCATAAATAAATAGAATTTACCAATGTTCTTAAAAATCTAAGTGAACAATCCACTAGCAAAAAGCACACAATCTCAATTTCAAGCCAATATTTAGTATGGAGGGGAAGCAGTAAAAAGGCAACCACGTCTGATATAAGGGTCAGCACAAGGTGGATATAGATGATCACATTCTGACTTCAACTGAAAAATGCACAATATGAAAGGTTATTAAACTTTCCTGCCAACATAAACTTGCCCCATAAAGGATAAAACGTTAAGTTCTGCAAATGAAAATACCCTTCTCTACATAACAGGAATTAATGGTGAAAAGATAATTAGGTACAGCAAAGGTCAGCAGCAAATTGTATATTTTTCTTAATTTTTTTTCTTCTAGCACAAGAAAGATTTAACAAATTAGTTCAAAATTATTTTGGCTTAATTATTTTTAAAGCCTCCACTTTAAAACAGAAATCTTATACTGATCAAAAATCATAGAAAGTTTGCAATTTTTTACAAAAAAGCTCTCCCTATGCTGCACAAAAAGGAAAGTGACTCTCCAAAACAACTTTTCAATGGCATGTGTGAAAACTTACTTTTGTTCGCAAAGAAGGATCGATATTGCAAATATTTAAAATCAACAATATGTGTAGACTAGTAACTGACATGGTTGACGCTGGCATAAGCCTTAGAGAAAAAAGATCCCTATTCCAAACTGAGTAGTGGTTACTTGTTATACTGATGCTAATGGAAAAGAAAAGAAAATAACAAACATTATGGGAGTTTTTCACAGAAAGTGAGGTAGTACAGAAAGCAAGTTGGACCAATCTTAATTAATCAGCAGCCCCAATTTCTTTCAAGCTCCTTGTTTGTTTTTTAAAGTGTGGGGAAATCTTCAAAACTATACAGAGAACAGTCCATACAGAGAACGAAATGAATGGCTAATTGAGAAATAACATATACCAATATGGAACTGGGCATAGATAGTCTAGTGAAGAGAAGGACCAGGGGAGACATGATAGCAATCTTCCAATGTTTGAAGGGCTGCCTCAGAGAGGAAGAGGCAACTGAAGACCAGACAAGGAATAATGGAAACTGAACAAGGAGAGATTCAATCTGGAAATGAGAAATTTTCTGACAGTGAGAGCCAATGGAACAGAACCAGTGGAACAGAACCAGTGGAACAGAAGTTGCCTTTGGAAGTTGTGGGAGCTTCATCCTTGGAGGTTTTCAAGAAGAGACTGAACTGCCATCTCTCAGAAATAGTGTAGGGTCTCCTGCTTGGGTGGGTGGGTGGGGATGTTGGACTAGATAACTTTACAAAGTCCCTTCCAACTCTCTTAACTGCAGGCTTCATAAACATAAAATCATGATGATTCTTAAACCTTCTAAACTGTAATACAATTTGAGCCATGGGTACTGCTTTTCATGACTATTCATTGTCTGTAATAAGCTTTTTCTAAATAACGTACAGAAAGTATGTAACAGGGGGGAAAGTATGCTCTCCAGATGTTTTAAAATACAGCCGGCTGGGTCTTAAGAAGCAACTGCGGCTTTGCACCACGCTGCTAGACCAGGCTGGGGTTTCCCACGGCGTCTTAGCCTTGCACTGTGCTGTCTAGCTGAGGTGGGATGGGGCTTGTGCGGGAGCTGCAGCCTAGAACCACAGTGTGCCAAGAAGCCCTTAGGGAGTTGAAGTCCACAGGTGTCAAAGTTGCCAAGTTTGGAGACCTCTGACATAGGTCCTTTACCTTGGAAGAAGGGAGGCTCGGAACTGAGACAGACCAAACTATGGCTTGGTTCAGGGAGGCTCCTTGGCTAATGAGTTTGGTTAACACGGCAACAGGGAGTGCTGGGAATGCTTTTCAAAGTAAGAGGATTGTGCAACATCACACTATGAGACCGCCTCACTTAACAACGGAAATTCCAGTGCCAATTGCTATTGTAAGTTGAGGGTTACCTGTAATAATATGATGACTTTCACTATGTCTCACTTCTCCCCTCTGTCAAGGCTGTTGCTGTATTTATCACACCTTGAAGAGTTATAACGTTAATGACATGCGCTAAATAACTTGAGTTACTTTGGCAACTTTCAACAGATGGTACTACAGACACTTCTTTTAAAAGTGTTGGAATCAGTCGCTCAAGTTTATTCTAGTATTATGCTGTCTGTTCAGTTGAATCACACGACTCCCATGTAAAATGTCTACAGTTCTGTTGAATTATGTCACTCCTACAAAGCAGCAATTGAAGCAAAAAAGAAAAACACAGCAGAGATTTCAAAGTTAAAAAAAAAAAAATCCTGTTCCTATTAGCTATTTGCATCTGAAGGATTAAGGTATGTTTATCAAAACTATTTAGTGCTCCTAAAATTTCTCTCTGAGTTGAGTTTCCTTAATATTTCCACTCACTTTATTGCAAAATTCCTTCGTTTTATCATTTCAACACACATTTCAAGGTTTAATTCTACTTTCCATGAAATACAGGTCACCAAAAAACCGTGCTGTTCTTCAGATGTGATAATCATGTAAGTAAATAAAGTAAATAAATATTAGAGGGATCACTTCCCAAAAGCCTAGGGCCAAAAGAGTTTGAATAAATACACAGGCTGAACTATTTCTTACCTGTTTCCTTTTATGAGTACTGATGCAGGTATTGTTCCAAATGATGGCCCTGCATAAATCCTTATGAAACACATATTATGCATTAGAGGCATAATTTCTAGCAATTCTAGAAAAGTAATTATAAAAGAACGAGGTTTTTTTTGCTGTCTTAATAAATCCCCGATTTAGAAGATTAAAAAAATTATAGAATCTCCCAATGTCAACCTAAAACGCTAATGTGCATTATTTTATTGCATACCCCTACTAATGAGACTCTTGGAAGGAAGGAATAATTTATTTGGTAATATTATTCTTCGGGGAATGCATTATAAGCTTTCAATATTTATTCTCTTTAATTTATTTGGAACAAATAACAAGAGCCTATATTGATGTACTATGCGGAAAAGCTCCCTAGAATCCAACAATTTATCATTTCAAGTTTTTGAAATTTGGGTCAGTCTTCCCCTGGTAGCATCTTGGCAGCACAACTATTGATACTTACTTAGGAGTTACATGTCACTTTTTCATTTTAAAAAGAGGACATGTTAAAACCAAATGTCCAATACCCCAAATTGCAGCTACAATAATAGAGCATGAGTGAAATACAGCAATCTACAATGTTAGGCACTTCAAAAACTGGTGATATATTTCTTGTAGAAGACGACAAAATGGAGATAAGGAACTTTCAGAAACTCTGGAACTGGAAGGACAGTCCTTTCAGCTGTTCAAAGGTGAAAGGACTTTGTAGCAGGTGTACAGAGTGGGCAAGGCTGTCACCTATGCGATGTTGTGCTTTACAATGATACCTAAGCCACTGAAACTGTCATCTATAAACCAAACCTGAATGGAACAAAATGAATGTAAAAGGCAGTGTCTTACTGGAGAACCATGACTTAAATCTCTCCTCAACATTTATGGTACAGCAACTTCAGGCTGGACTCTTCATGCTGCCTAGGCTCTAGCTCTAACAATCATCCTCTTTTAATAACCCCATAATCCCTTGTGCGGTGGAGTCTGGGCAACTGAATGGAGTTTTGAGTGTTTACTGGCTGGATGCCCTTCCTGTCACCAATGCGGAGTTTTGTTCAGCAGATATATTCACATTGTGCCCAGAGAAATATCTGCCTCTACCTAGGATCGAACTCACAGCCCCCTGATTGTGAGGTGAGAGCTCCATCTCTAGGCCACTGCACCACTCTAGCTCTTCAGAACAATACCAGAACAAAACCTAAATCTGCTGTCCTCTTCTGGGAGTTGCTTGTTCAAAAACATTAACCTGCTTAACAATCATTTAAAAATAAAGTTCTTAAAAAAAAACTGTTTCCAGCTGGCAGGTCCATCCATATAGTTTACCAAGCACACAGCAAGCAGCGAAGAATATTCAAATGAATATTCTTTTATCCTGAATATATTTTCTTAATATGGCATGCGTACATGCGCACACGTACACACAATATCTATATAAAACATATATTTGTCAGATCTTGTCCTCTCCAAAAATGTTTTTGGTAACTAAAAATAATTTTCTCTGCTAAACGTAGCAAAAAGCATGAAGTTGGTGCTATTATTTCATAGAAAAGTTCCATTTTGTAGCTTTCCTCTTGTTCGCTTACCTGTCACACAGAAGAGTCTGTACAAAACTAAAGATGAATTTTAAATCGCCCTTTGGCACCTCAGAATGGAAATCAAATTCTACACCATTCAGACTTCAATCAGTTTGAAGTCTGCTGAAACTTATCTTCTATAAAACAAGGAGAATGGCTATTTAATCAAACCTGTTTCATTCCACTGTAGTTTAGAAAATTGCCGACTTCCTATTTATTAATCTGAACACAATTAACAGTAAAAAAAAAAGTCATGTTTTATTAATATTCATATCCCGATTTTTTTGGGGGGGGGAGAATAGCTTTAGAAGAATTTTTCAGCCTTAAATATGAATCTTAAGAGTTCCAAAAGCTTGAATAAAAAAGATTTGTGGAATCATAATGCCCATCTTTTACCAAAAAATCTGTGTGTCCTCCAAAATCACCATTTAGCACAAAGTATACTGGGCCTCATTTCATTCCAAGCTCAACCAATTGTGTGCGTTCCAGGACCAAAGCATAACCGAAATTGTCATGTAGAATCTCAGTGGTGGGATTCAAAAATTTTTTATTACCGGTTCTGTGGGAATGGCTTGGTGGGCATGGCAGGGGAAGGAATTTCATTCCTTCCCACCCCACTAACCTGCTTTCCAGCTCCGTTCTCCTGTGAAGGGCAACATAAGAAGACCCAGCCAATCAGCTGGGACTTGGGAGGCAGAGAATAGATGGGGGCGGGGCCAGTCAGAGGTGGGATTTGCTGGTTCTCCAAACTACTCAAAATTTCCACTACCAGAACTTCCGGTTTGCGTGGCTTCGGGGCAGCAGGAATTCGCGACAGCTCGCGATTCCTGCTGTGCTAGCCGTCGAGGTACCCCCGATCCAGATGGGTCAGGGGGATATGGCTGCCCTGTAGGGACAGCTGAAGATAGAGGGGAGTCGGAAAGGGAGGTGGGGGCATCGCAGACCCCCCCTTTCTCCGGGAAAACCCCTTTTTCCCAAGGCGGTGGAGCGGCGGTCAGCAATGGCCGCCACGAAGAAGCCAGCAACCGGGTAAGAACTGTGCTGGAGGAAGTGTGAAGAGTGAAAGTTCTGTCTGAGCCGGGTCAAGTAACACCTTTTAAATTGCCTGGAATTGAGCTGTTTGTTGCTGGAGGATCCATTGTATCCCTAAGAAGAGCGAAAAGCGGCGGAGAAGCTGTTAAAGGGAATTTTTTTTTTTTTTTTTTATTCTCCCACCCCACGGAAAAAGCAGAAATATTTGGATATATTAGACATTGAAAGTGGATTGTTTTGAAAGCTAAGATAAGAGACAAAGGGATTTTTGGACATTGAAAAATGTGAGAAATTGGAAAATCTCTGCTGGAGGTATGGATTTTTGATTATTAAAATTCTCATTGCAAGTGGGAAGGGAGAAAAAAAAAATTGGAGCAGAAGCTGAAAAAGGAGGAGATTGATTAGAAGTCTTTGTGGATCCCAAAAGAAGATATTTGGACCTCTTTGATTAAAAATTAATTCAGAAAGAGAAAGAGAAGAAGGAAGAAAAGTATTAACTTTTGGAATTTTTTTTCTTTTTTTAATTGCTTTTGATTGTCTTTGATTAAAAATTCTTGTGGTTGTTTTGGAAAAAGTTTCCCTTTTCATAATGGCATCGTCTGTGGATGAACTAGAGATTGAATATCAAAAATATAAAAAAGAAGATACTTTGGGCGCTTTGTTTCAATTCTTAGAAATGGCGTTATGTTCCTTTGAAAAGTTGATTACGCAGCAGAAGGACTGGGACAAGGAAGAAGAGGAAGAAGAAGCCATCTTTGATGAACAATGGGTCCCTTCTGGAGAGGAGGACAAAAAGGATAAGAAAAAGGGGATTTTAAGAATTATAAAAAACAACCAAAAGAGAGAAAAATGAGCGAAAAGATGGAGGCAAGGTTAGAAAGCAAAGGAAAAGGAGCAAGAAAAGCGAAGAGAAAAAACAAAGGGGTAGAAAGGGCAAGGAGAAGAATAAGCAAGAGAGAAAGGGGGGGAGGAGAAGCCTTAATGTGGGGAAGCAAGACCTAAGGAAAAAAAGTTTATTTAGAGATAATGGGTGAATTTAATTTAGATTAAAGGAGGGATTCTGGAGGGTATATAAGAGTGTGTTTTTATATGTATATTTAGAATATAAAATTTATTATGTAATTTTAGAATTTTTTTTAAACAGAATCCCAAGAAAGATTGCTATATGTAGTATTTCTAAGTTAGGGTAATGAGTTATAGATGTTACTCCAATTGGTGTACAGGAGAAGTATAGTAAAAGAAAAAAAAGATGAATGGATAATTGGAAATAGAACAGACAAAGAATGTTATTGAAAATGGTAATAAGATATGGAAGGATATATATGCTTTTTTTTTGGATTTTGTGTATTGATAAAAGGCAATAAAATTTTAATTAATAAATAATTTGGATGGAAAAGAGAAGTAGGGACAAGATATGAAGTTAATATTATATGAAATATTGATATTATAATCTGGAAATGTTATGCTTTATTGGTCTATTATTATTATTTTTTCTTAGAAAAGAATTTATAAGCTGCTATGCCTTGGTTTTTTGTGCATTGTTTTTATAAAACTGATAAAAATGGTTTTTATATATATATATAAAAAAGAAAATGATAATAAGATTTGGAAGGAGATATGGGTTGAATATGATGTTTGAATTTGTGTCTGTGTAAAGAGTTTTAACCCGGGAACAGACAACCTTCAGAAAAGATCTTTTAGTTTTGTTTATGTTTTGTGTTTGTATGTTTGTGTATTGTGCTTATGGTAAAACTAACAAAATTTGTTTTTTATAAAAAAAAAAAAAAGGAAAGAATCAATAAAACCTTGGAGGAATGCTAGACGAGAATAATTTATACAAGCCAGAAAGAAAAGAATATGATGACTATAAAATGGATAAATATGGAAGAGAAATGAAATTGAATAGGAGTAAAGAGAAAAAATGAGAAACTTGCTGAAAGATGTTTGTGTGTCCATATGGAGATGGGATAAATTGGAATTATGCTATATAAAAATAATGTTTTGTTTGACTTGTAAGGATTTACAATGTTAAGAGGTTTTATGTGTTTATGTATTTAATGGTTAATGATGTGTTGTTTTATCTTTAAAATTAATAAAAATTTGTTTCAAAAAAAAAAAAAAAAAATTTCCACTACCAGTTCTCCAGAACTGGTCAGAACCTGCTGATTGTACTTACAAATTGACTTTTCCATTCAACTCAATTTAATACAAAGTCATCATTCAAACGCAACCTATGTGATTATTTGGTGTGTTTAAGTATCGAAGATGTGATCTTCGGACATGGACAATGTTTGACATATTCAAGTCAAACACCCGCTGAGTAGATTCTTTTATGAAGAAAAAGGAAATGTAACATTACTTCAAGCAGCTGAACAAGGAAAAGTACAGGCAGTCCTCAACTTGTGACAGTTTGTTTAGTGACCATTCAAAGATACAACGGCATTGAAAAAAGTGACTTATGATCATTTTTCACACTTATGACCTTTGCAGCTTTCAAATGGTCAGGTGATTGACAACAGGTTCATATTTATGTTGTGGTCCACCAGCGGACAGCAGAGCTGGGAGCAGACTCAGACAGTGAGGAGGTTGAGGAGGAACCTGGGCCAGTCCTGGAGTCTGGGGAAGGCTCTGATGAGGGCTCTGCTCCAGAAGCAGAGATGGGGCCAGGGCCATCTGACGGTTATTAGCTTCCTTCAGAGTCGGAAATCAGTGGGGCAGAAGAGCAGCTGGAGCCTGTTCCAAGTGTGCACATGCACAGAGCTGCCAGGAGAAGGGAACAGTTAAGGAACAAGGGTCAACTCAGGAGTAAAGGCTCAGGTGGACAGTGAATGGCCCCTCCCATAGGGAATAAAGAGGAGCAAAAGGGGAGTGGGGTTTGCAGGAGACAATTAGTTAAATTTATTGGAGTGAAGATCTGTTCCTGACTTCTTGCCAAGGAATTGCTGCTACAGCGTGGCATTTGGAAGCTCTCGGCCTGGCAACTCTCCAAGCCTGATAAAGGTCTGTAGTTGTGATATCTTATGAAAGACTATTGACCGAGACTTTGTTGGAAAGGAATTTACTTTAACCTAAATAAAAGAGGTTTTATCGGGACAAGGAGTCTACTTCATGATCTTGGGAAACCTAGGTCAGAACAATTTATGTCAACAGATGGTTGACAAATGGTTCATATTTATGACTGTTGCAGTGTCCTGGCATTGCAATCCCCTTTTACGACCTTCTGATAAACTAAGTCATTGGGAAATCCAGATTCACTTAACACCCAGCTTACTAATTTAACAACAGCAGTGATTCACTTAACAAATGCAGCAAGAAAAGTCATAAAATGGAGCAAAACTCACTTAACAAATTGCTCACTAATTGTGGTCGTAAATTGAGGACTACCTACCATTACTTCTGCATGGATCAGAGCCCAACACTGAGAAAGCAAAGGGCAAATAATGTTTCAGCATCAAGTCAATCACAGAGGTCAGAAGCACAACGGAGCATATTTGGTAACAAGTAACACTGAAAAGAAGAAAATTAAGGTCAACAAATCCGGGCAGCATATCAAGGTCAAAATACATTATAAAATGTTTATCAATAACATTGTATAGTTGACTTAGAAAAAAAAAATTAGTCCTTTCAATAGTTTCAATTCACCTTTAAAAAAGCGGGGGGCTAATATTGCTTCTTTCCTTTTCTTTTCCATCTTAGAAGTACCGTTCAGGAAGAGTGGCAGACAGTTTTACTTAGACAAACTGTATTTAAATACCACATTTGATATTTTTGACCTAAATAAACTTTTTAGCATTATCCCACTGGCACAAACAAGCATCACTTTAAACATTATTCTCTCATAGTTTTCAAATAAAAATATGGATTTTGTCCTTTTGTGCAAGTAAAAAGCCAGAAACCGGGAGGCCGGGAATTCTAGAATTCTAGTCCTGCCTTAGCCATGAAAGCCAACTGGGTGACCTTGAGCCACTCACTCTCTTTCAACCCAACCACCTCAGAGGATTGTTGTGGAGATAACCACAGTAGGGTGTGTTGGGTATATTCGCCCCTTTGAGTTATAATAAAAGCATACTACTATGTTAAAGGTAACACATGGATACATAGATAAATGCATAAATAAAATGTTCTGGGTTCAATCATTATTTTCATTAAATGCCACCCAAGCAGCAACCCAAAAGTAAGTCATAAAAATAAGTGAAAGTAGCAACGTTTCAGCCCCTTTTGACTGCATGCAAATAATCGTTGTGGTATGAAAGGCCCAAGAACTGCATAACCCCAGGCACTGAATTTAAATATTACAGACACTTTCATATGCAAAATGGTACATTTAAGTAATTATAGAAATTTAATAATCCTAGGTAAATAAAAAAAGAGAAATGATTTCAGTAATTCTGAATTATTTTCACCTGATCCATCAGGCTTTCTGTTAAGTCCTGGGCATGGGCGCAAAGAACGGAGACGAGACATCGAACGGTGACTTCAACTCTTTATTGTAAAATAAGAACAGAGCAAATACTTGGGCAGCAGCAGCTCTTTTATAGAGCTGACTGCTGTCAAAACAACCAATGGTTTGAGTTTACCGCTTTCGCAAGCGTCCAATCAGAGGGGCCCGTTAACAGCCAATCAGACTGGCCAAAAACGACCAATCACGACTCGCTATTTGTGGGCCAATGAGAAGTGCAGGATTACACGCCTGCTGTAAAGTAAAAGCTGTTTAGGGTTGTCTCGCTGAGTTGGCTTAGTCCATAACACTTTCAATCGTTTGAAAACCAAACTTTTATCCTTGCCTGTAATAGGCAGCTATCTTCTCTCCTTCCCACTTCCCTGAACTTCCGATCACAGCCTGTCCTTTACCTGGAATCCCTTTCTACTCTTTTCCCATGTCTCAATCTGCACACGCCTTTCCCTGAACTGCTTAACATGTCTGATCTTATCTGTCCATCCCACAAGCTTAGCTAAGCAAGGAGTTCTTTCTTTTCTAGCTTGCAAAGAGCTGCCTATGAATAATAATAATAATAATAATAATAATAATAATAATAATAATAAATCATTAAACAATCATTAGGGAAGTGAAACCAAATAATAAGGAATGAAGTACCGAGCAACTTCTATTTAAAATTTCAATTCTGAAGAATAAAGGGCATCGGATTTACGGTATACAGTGATAAGATCTTAATTACGCATTGCTCTTGTAAGCCATTACTTCATGTATTAGCAAATCTAACAGAAATATTTTCACAACCCTGTGTGATATATGGACTACACCCAATCAGAAGGATCAAAATAAATTGTGTGCAAGTTTAAATAAAATTACTTTATGGCTTTAAGGATGAGCATATTCTATACTTTCACCACAGAAAGTATCTTTAACCATGAGCAGGTTTTCATCCCTGTTAAAATTCCACAACAACCACATAAGAGAATAACAGAAGGGGAGGGGATCATCTTTACATTACAGATACACTTCCCATTCTTTACTATAATCTCTCTCCCAGCTTCCATTTTGTAAAAGTAACCTGGCTTGCTAGCCTAATGAAAGAAAATGAATGTCAACAGGAATCTGTATTATATAACTGCAGGCACAATAGTATTACAGATTTAATGGTCTGGATCCAAATTTGGCCTTTCAAGAACAGAAGGGTTTCTATATAGATAAAATGTCAGCTCCAAGGTAGGAATCCCACTAGTAGTGAAAAGAAAAAAGAAAAACGGCATTTTTTGCTAATTCACACCTCCCCTGGAATCCCTTCTACCGCCCCTCAAAATCAGCTTTGGGCTACAGGTGGCATTTACCCCCAGCACGAATAGCAAGGATGTTCAAGAACAAATCGGAGAGATGTTGGAAGTATCATCAGATACCTAGATCATATTATCATATGTGGTGGACGTGCATAAAAGCTAAGAGATACTGGATGAATATTCATACATGGCTTAAAAAAATGATAAAACAGCATATAGACTTGAAAACAGAGATATTTTTATTGGGTATCTTGCCTGAAGGATACAGTAGAGAATTGACGTATTTGATTTAAATGTGTTAATGGTGGCTAGAATTGTATTTGCTAGAAATTGGAAGAGTGAAAAAATTCCAATAGAGGAATAAGTGATTAAGGAAATGATGGAATGTGCAGAAATGAGTAAATTGACATTAGCAATCAGAGAGCAAGAAGATAAAGAATATTATAAAATTTGGGGTTTATTTTATCAATGGCTAGATAAGAAAATAGAGAAATAAACTATGTTATGGAAAGAACTAGTATAATATGTAAGATAATATGATGTAATTATGTTATATAATTGAATATAAGAAAATGAATTGTATGATCCCAGGTTTGTTAAAATAGAGATTTGCTCGATAAGAAATATATACATTTTTAGTTGGGTCTAACAATGATACAATAATAACACAATATAACATAATATAATATGTATACTTGACTTGTGTAATATGAATGTATGTTTGGAAGGGAAGACCATTGATATTGTGATATTGCATGAAAGAAATGTACCAACCGACACACTGTATTTTGGAAGATGGTTTTATGTTGATGTTTTATGTTTGTGTTTGTTAGTGTTTGTCTTCTAAAAAAAATAAAAAACTTTATTAAAAAAAAACAACAATCAGCTTTGGGCTTTTGATGTATACTCTGGAATAAGAGAGGAAGTGTCCCTTAGAACTGTAAAGGAAAGAGAAAATCAATGAAAATATCTTTCCTTTTTGCTAGCAGGAGCTACTGCTGGCAGAACGCTTAAAAATCCAAAATTCCTTTTGTCTTTGTACTTTTATGGAAAGCCTCTACAGATATGTACAGATATAATGACAGATATAATATGCAAAAGGCAACCCTGGGACATACTGCAAGACAAACTATACTGATCTTACTCTTGCAATATCAGATGAGCACGTAGCACAATACAGGAATCCCAAAACTGCAAAGACTTTTAACACCTTTATTTAACTGATGCTGAGAATCACTTGAAGTTTGCAGAAGCCCTGTAAAAGATCAAAAATTTTCCACTTCCAGCTTTTCCAGTACTACTACCCAGGGATAAGAAAATACTAAACCAACCACTGTAAGAATAGATTCTGCCCATTGCTTATGTCTATAGGATATAAGCAATGGCAGGTAAGTAATGCAGTTTGGGAATGAAGGACGCCATTTAGATAAAATGCTGTGTAGCCTGGGAAGAAAAAGCATAATCAAATAGCTACACATTTTCACCAATAAAAACTTATCTATTTTTTTTTTTTTAGAATTTAATTCTTTATTGGCCAAGTGTGATTTGGACACACACGGAATTTGCATATGTTTTCAGCGTACATAAAAAATACATTCATCAACAATCATAAGATGCAACACTTAATGATAGTCATAGGAGACTAAATAAACAATCAAATCATACTAGGAAACTAAATAAAACAATATAAATCAAAGATACAAGCAACAAGGTTATAGTCATAAAGTGGAAGGAGATACATAATAGGAAGGATGAGAAGAATAATAGCAGTAGTAATATTATAGTGTAATACATTTTATAAGTGTATGTGTATACTAAAATAACTATTCCATCCATAATTAACACAGTGGGAGCGGAAATATTCAAACTCCACTGGCAAAAGACAAAGAGGGTATTTTTTAATGTCAATCACAATTGGAAATCACCACTACTTCATACTGGTACAATTTTTTGATTCACACTTTTCTAAAGGAAGGTATAAACTGAGCCTTCGGAGGGAGAAAAAGGCCAATGAAAAGTAGATTCATGGAATGTAAAGGTTTGGAAAGAATCTTCAAAATCTTTTAATACAAGTTCCTGCTACTACAGGTACTACTACTACAGGAATCTGCTACTACAGGTGACCATCTGGTGTCTTTTTAAACACTTCCAGAGGTAGTTTATTCCGCTGGTGATCATCTCTTACGGCTCTTTTTTCTCATGTCCAGCAGAAAATAGCTTCTTTTATCATTTAGCTGCATCGTTTCTTCCCTGTCTTCTGGGACAACTCTGAGCAATTCTACTCTACAAAACAGGACTTCTCAAAACTCAGCATAGGTGGTTCATCCAAGCAGAAAAAATAGCAGCATCCATGGTTCCATTTCTATTCTCCGTAGACCATCAAGAGGATCATGAGCCACGGTGGTGCAGTGGTTAGAGTGCAGTATTGCAGGCTACTTCTGCTGACTGACGGCTGCCTGCAATTTGGCAATTCAAACCTCACCAGGCTCAAGGTTGACTTAGCCTTCCATCCTTCCAAGGTCAGTAAAATGAGGATCCAGATTGTTGGGGGCCAGAGCCGGAATCTATAAATCGCTTAGAGAGAGCTGTAAAGCACTGTAAAGCTGTATATAAGTCTAAGTGCTATTGCTATCAAGTGGGTTCACATAACTTTTTATATATTTGTATGTAACTGAAAGAGGAGAACCTAGAACCACCCACCTCATGCTCAGAAATAACTTTTGGTCTTACAAAACAAACTGCTTCATTAAAAAAGAAAAGATTTAGGTAGCAGGTTTCTTTAATTTTGTCCTGTTTGTTCTCTATAAATAAATGCCTTGGCTATCTTTGTCTGGAAGAAAATTACAAGAGAGCTCAACCAATGAAAAGCAACAATATCTAAGGCCAAGATGAAAATAAGGACTTGTCTTGAAGGTATCACACCCCAGATGCATTTTATTTTATTTTATTTATTAAATTTATGTCCCATCCCTCTTACTCTCCTAACTTTAATCAAATAGGGCTCAGGTTAGATTTTGGGAACTAAATTCATCTGATTTGATAACACATATAGAATATAGATAGAAACATTACAAATGCTATAATTACATCCCTACGAATTCAATGTAGTTCCATTGTAAACATTAAATTATATTTAAGAATGAGGTTGCAGAATTCTCTTATAACCTTTATGAAGTATAAAACATGAACTTATTTAAAATAATTAAGTAAAAGATATGAAGAATTGGCTTTTCACTATAATATTTGAGAGATTTATTTTGAATTATCTCCTTCACTCATCTATATATTAAAAAGCAATAGGTGCTTATGAAAAAGCTTTATTCTAAATACTGTGGATTGCATTTCTGTGACAAAAACACTAGCTAAACCAGAATGTGGAATGTTTTCTACTCATTGAGACATGTGGGCAACTCCTGGTAATCAATCAATGTTCAATCAGAATAGAAGTAGAAGGGACCTTAGAGGTCTTCTAATCCAGCCTCAAGCAGGAAATCCTACACCATTTCAGACAAATGGCTGTCCAGTCTCCTCTTAAAAACCTCCAGTGATGGAGCACCCACGATTTCTGGTGGGAAGCTGTTCCACTGGTTAACTGTTCCCATTGTTAGAAAGTTTCTCCGCAATTCCAGGTTGCTTCTCTCCTTGATTAGTTTCCATCGTTTGGAAAGTAAGTTGATCCCCCCTTCATTGTGGTAGCCCCTCAAATACTGGGATGCTTTTTAAAAATACTGTTTAAAATCACAGTATTTACACACATACACACGCACACAAATACACAAACACACATACACACACCAAGAAGTGGCTGAAAACGTTTCTCAAATACCTTCCTGTGGGTGATCTATCGGTAAAACTGACCTTTTGGATTCATCAGCATAGCTTCCAGTTCTTACCGCCCCTGCAGTGGAAGCTGGTGAATTGGCAGTAGGGAAAGCAGCAGCAATTGCTCCACTTTTCATGCAGATACACACTGCAGAAGCAGCTGCCTAGAAGAAGCCAAGGCAAAAAAGTTGCTTCCTCCCACTCCACATTCCCATCACACATACACACACACACACACACACACACACACACACACACACACACACACACAAAGAGCTGCATTTTTACAGTCCACAGGCTGTTTTGTGCTCAAGCATCTTGACAGTTGACAGAAAGTCTTGTAACTTGGGATGGAGGTGGGGGAAAATTCTGACAATAAGAACCAAGTAGCTCGCATTCCTCCTTTCCCTGAATGATTCACACTTTCTCCAGACTGCTACAGGCAATTCAGCTGTAACCCTTTCCGAACTGGGTTGTGTAAGAAGACAAATCAATTCTCCCAGCGCTGTAAAATGACACATTTGTATTCAAACGTAGGCAAAACCATCTGCTATGAACCTTTTCTAGGAAGGTTAAGCGATTCCATGGAATCTATCTGATTACAATAAGACTTTTAGAACTGAATTGGCACACAGTATGCCATCTAACCTTGAACAAGGAGGCCACTTAATCTCTTTGAAATTTAGCTCTTCCTCTTAAAAAAAAATAAAAGTCTGATGCTGCATTGGAAAGATAATTAATATTTATGATGTGTTCCAATAGATAAATAGATAGACAGACAGACAGATAGATAGACAGACATAGACATATATGTTTATGTCACTTTTCAAATTTGCTGCAGTGTATAAAACTTGGGACTGCAGACTTTAATTGATGAATCTATAAATGCTGCAGCCCCAGGTGGGCTTCAAAGGAATGTGTGGCCTATAGGCAGTTAATTATCTCTGAAATTGTGTTTACCGTTTTAGTTTTCCTAGGCCAATCTTTTGGGAAAAAAAAAAACAATTTTATGTTCAAGAATTAAATATGTTTAAGTAATAACAAATGAACCCCCCCCCTTTTTTTCCCCCTGGCATACCTGGCATTTAAACATAGCAATATTTTAATAAGTGAAAGCAAACGACAGAAATGAGAGCAATTCCGTGAACGATTGGCACAGACTACAGAGTCCATCGTACAACAGAAATAATATGGCTTTTAAAAATGTGCTTTTCTCATAAGACAAAGCAGGATTAGATATACAGCAGCAACCCCAAATTATGGTTAAAAAGTATGAAGTGTTTTAAGATTATAAAAGCATAGAACATTCTGAAAGCACATCAAATGGATTTGAGAGGAATGTTTACTATGGAGATGTCTTATTTTATTGTACCATCTGATAGTTTTTTTACTACACGCCACCCATAGTTGTTGTGGAATCAGGCAGCTTTCTAAATTTCTAAAAACTGAAATTAATCACAATGTGATTTATAGATGTAAATTTTACACACACACACACACACATACACACACATACATAAAGGTTACTTTACACATGGCAAAAGCCAACAGGTCTTTCTGCTAGCTTTAAAACAAGTGCCTTTGCTTTTTCTTGGTTCATGTAGCCTATGAATAGGAAAAGCCAACAGTTAAAAGCAACAACTAGCTATGACAACTACTGCCTGCTATCATCATCATCTTCATTTAATGGCCTCATAACCTCTTGTGAGGTGGAGTTTGGGCAACTAAATGAAGCTACCAGAGTGTTTTAATGGCCGGATGCCCTTCCTGTTGCCAATGTAGAGTTTTGTTCAGCAGATATATGTGCCCAGAGAGAGAAGTATCTGCTCTACCTAGGATCGAACTCACAGCCTCCTGATTGTGAGGCGAGAGCCCCACCTCTAGGCCACCACATCACTCCAACTACTGCCTGCTATATCATTACCAAATAATTTAATGAATTTTCTTGCCCTCCACTTAGATACACGCAACCCAGCAGGCTAGTCCTCTAGGTCGGGGAGAGAGTTCTAAGCTCCAATAAATAAACGTTCAGAATATAAAAATACAATGGAAAAACTCTCAGCTTCATAGAAATGAGCTCAGGAGATCAGATATTACCCACATAATCATAATGGAGAAATAACATCACTGTGTACAACTAAATCATAAGCAGTGTGTTTAATGAAATGCTGATTTTGCCAGTACATCATGGGGTACCAGTAAATTTATCACCACAAGACTTTTTGTTAATCAAAATAATAGTTGGATAATCAGATTTTATTTGCAAGGCTAAAGAAAGCAGGCTCCATGCCTAGCTAAATACAGACTCATATAAATTCACAAAAAGGAAGCCTGTAATATTTTCAATAGTTTTTAAAAGCCAGAAATATGCAATATTTTAGAAATACACGCATCAAGGTATGTATGATCCAAGATAAAATTTCTATATTTAGAAAATGAATGTGCTATCCACCCCTCTTACCATCTTTCAGCAGCTTACAAAAACACAACTGAAACAGAACTGAACTGAGGATGATTATTTTTCATTTTTCTAGTTATCCATTTCTACTGACATTATTTGATCTAACCAGCTGTAGTTCACCTTGAAATGTCAATCATATTTGGTTGGTGTTATTATATCTTCTATGCTCTTGAATGTTTCTATTGAGAAAAATTAGGCAAAGATATACAATACATAGTTTCTTTCTTTCTCAGAAATTATTTCAAGAAAGCCAAGTCAGGAGGAGGGATGTAGCTTAGGCAGTTTATTCTCCCTGACAGAACACTAAGCTCTCCAACCATAATGGCAAATGAGAATCAAAGTCCTGTACCTGCAACATGAACAGACCTTGATAAGATATTTCAAGTTCACATACAATAAAATTTCATCTAACCGGGCTACAATCATACTATGTGAATATATTAACTGAACTGACAATATAATATAGCAATATTTTTAAATACAAATTCCACCCTTATGGAGGATTATAAACACCGGGATTGAAACTTTAACTGCAAATATCACAATTCCTTAATAAAAATGTATTGTGCAGTTATATTTGAAACTATGAACAGTCCCTTTACCCACGTTATATTTCTCCCCTTCCTTTTCTTTGTCTTAAGTCTGGATCTCAGGGTCATCCAATTAAAGTGACTGGCAGTAGGTTCAGAACAAATAAAATAAATTATGCATTGTATGAAAAGTGTTATCTACTCTCCCTTTAGCAAAGAGCCTTCTGCCTTTTCAACTAGACTGCCAGGGATTAGAACTTTTAAATCCTCTACACACAAATAGTTTAATACAATTCACCCCACCCCATCTTTAATATTTGCAAAAACATTCTAAAGCTTATTTAGTTCCAAAAGAAAGCATGCACCATAAAAATATTATTTACTGAAAGCATCTGAAACTCAAAACTGGCTCAGATAAATATTTCTAGACAGAGTTTCAAAGCTAAACCATTGCAACTTGTTGTGGGAAGGATTATATTATGCTACTGAACTAGAAGTGTTTTTTATTTTATTAGTCTCTCGATTTACATACATAAAATATATTCAAAATGCTTGGACTGGAATTATTGTTAATTATTACTCAGTTTTCTACAGCCATCCATCTCACAAATGACTGGGTGGTGTACACTTTTTCTATTACTGTCCCACGTTTGATCCCTTCCTATTATCACTCAATTTGAGTCACTAAGGAAAGTATTTATTTTAGATGATGTACCAATTCATAAGGGACTAATATTTAAGACGTGAAATAACGCAACAGTACAATTCCCACAAGGTAATAAGGAAGAATAAGGAAAAGAGCACTCAACAATGACACAGCACTGTCAATCAGAACAGTGCAACTGCTGATTCTGTTTTGGAAAAGGAAAATGGGTATTTCATTTAATCCTCCTTTCTTACATTTAAAACAATGCATTTCATTTAAACTAGCTCACTGGCTCTCTTGTGGATGAACAAAGCTGCTTTTACTATTGCTTAAAACTAGGAATTGGCAACAACTATTAGGAAGTAATGAGATCATTCACTGAATCAATATAATGTACTCAATATTGTATGGGTGGAAACTCATCAAGGAGAGAAGCAACCTAGAATTCAGGAGAAATTTCCTGACAGTTAGAACAATTCACCAGTGGAACAACTTGCCTCCAGAAGTAATAAAGGCTCCAACACAGGAGGTTTTTGAGAAGAGATTGGATAACCATTTGACTGAAATGGTACAGGTTCTCCTGCTTGAGCAGGGGGTTGGACTAGAAGACCTCCAAGGCCCCTTCCAACTCTGTTATTCTATTCTATTCTATTCCATTCCTAAGGAGAAATTTCCTTACAGTTAGAACAATGAATCGGTGGAACAACTTGTCTCCAGAAATTGTGGATGCTCTAATACTGGAATTGTTTTTATTTTTTATTCATTTAAATAAAAAATTCTATCCCACTCTTTTAATGCAGATCTCCCCTTCAGGGCAGCAGTTTCCTATTTGCTTTAATATCTCCCAATAAAATGTTGAACTGCAGGTCATTTTGTTTTTAGTGCTCCCTGATCCATTTCTTTCTGGATTCTGCAACAATAAGCATATTATTTGCTATTCTATATATAAAAATAGAAATGCCACTCATTTTTCTTTCATTACAGTTCTTAGGGAAAAAAAATAAGAACTTTCTTGCAAAAAAAACCCCCAACAACAATCACTGAATAAATTTTTGACATAAGAATTTACAGGATGGTGTGCATGTCTGAGCGTGCATGTGTGTGTGTGTGTGCACATGATTGGTAGCGATTAACATGTAGAATGCAGAGTTGCTTCACAATTCAACATAAATCTTAACTTTTTAAAGGAAAAAAACAACCATCCACATACAAAGGCCACTACAATTCAAAGTACCTTATATACTCGAGTATAAGCCGAGTTTTTCAGCCCATTCTTTGTGCTGAAAAAACCGCCCTCGGCTTATACTCGAGTCAGATTCCCCTCTGAAAAAAAAAATGGTGTGGAGCTCCGGAGCTGGGCAGCTGCTTTCCTGCAGGCAAGCCCCACTTCATGGACTCCGTCCATCCTCGCTCCCATCCACCCACCCACCCAAAGCGACGAAGTCCCCCAATCGCGCAGCCCAGAATTGCCCTCCCCTCAGGGGGCAGCAACGACGCCCGGTGTTTCCCGAGAAAAGAAGCTCCACCGTGCAATGAAAGCGCCCTGGCTCTAGGCTCAGAAAACAACACGAGGCGAGGTCGCTTCGGCTCCGCTCAGCTTCGTTTCCTCAGCTCCAGCTGCTTTCAGTCGGGAGGGGGGGGAGGTGGTGGTGGCCTCCTCCCGAGCGGACTGAAAGCAGCTAGGAAACGAAGCTGAGCGGAGCCGAAGCGACCTCGCCTCGCATTGTTTTCTGAATCCACGAGCCTAGAGCTCAGAAAACAACGCAAGCTGCCGCCACCACCTCCTCCCCCTCCTCCCGAGCAGACTGAAAGCAGCTAGGAAACGAAGCTGAGCGGAGCCGAAGCAACCTCGCCTCGCGTTGTTTTCTGAACCCGCGAGCCTAGAGCCAGGGCGCTTTCATTGCATGGCGGAGCTTCATCTCGGGAAATACCGGGCATCGTTGCTGCCCTGAGGGGAGGGTGATTCTGGGCTGCGCAATTGGGGGACTTCGTGGCTTTGGGTAGGTGGGAGCGAGGACGTTGATTTTAAGCGCTGCCAACCAAGTGTTTCACAAATACCAGTGGGACCTCCGTCCACCACCACCCCTCCCTCTTTTGCCTCCTTCCTTCTGATCAATCAGGTTTTCCCAGTATTTGCTCACAGCTGCGTTTTCTCTTCTGCTGTGCTAGGCATTGAACGCGGGGATTTCTGATTCCCCTAACACGCGCGTGGATATGCCGCAGGGCATTTTCTTCCAAATGCCCCACTGGCAGAGAACACTGACTTTCATAATAGTGAGATCATTTCCCAAATTAATTGATTCACTAACCCAAAAGAAGATGTCGATGACAGTGGGAAGCAGGAGTCACTCTCTCCCTTGCAAGAAAAAAGCAAGAGCTGTTCTTATGATCTCTCTCTCTCTCCCCGTAATACAGTCAAGCCCTTTTCAGCACGCGGGATCCGCCCCCGCCGCTTTGCACCTTGCAAATGCAAAAACCCCAGGATTTTGCATTTGCAGGGTGCAAAGCAGCGGTGGCAGATCGCGCTTGCTGGAAAGGGCTTGACTGTATTACTGGGAGAGGGAGAGAGAGATCATAAGAACGGCTCTTGCTTTTTTCTTGCAAGGGAGAGAGTGACTCCTGCCTCCCACTGTCATCGTCATCTTCTTTTGGGTTAGTGAATCAATTAAACCTTTCATGATAGTGAGATCATTTCCCAAATTGATTAATCTGTTTTTCTTTGAAATAAATATTCAAAAACATTTAATCTACTGATGCCTCAATTAATGTAATTTTATTAGTATCTATTTTTATTTTTGAAATTTACCAGTAGCTGCTGCATTTCCCACCCTCGGCTTATACTCAAGTCAATAAGTTTTCCCAGTTTTTTGTGGTAAAATTAGGTGCCTCGGCTTATATTCGGGTCAACTTATACTCGAGTATATATGGGTAGTACATTTTGATTATGGGACTGCCCTTTGAAATGTGTTAGTTAAGCCTCAATATAAATAATATTTCAAACCTAAGCTTCAGTGTGTTTCATCTGGAAAGATATGTGACCTACTTTAGGCTTCACTTTGATCATAATTAACACTAATTTGTTCAACTTCCAATTTAACATACAAACCCTCTCACTGAAAAGGAAAAACTGGCTGGTTTGAAGCCATAAGCGAATGCTTAAATATACTCCCGGATATTTAATTTAGAAAAATAGAAATCCTGCTTTTGGTGAGGATTATGGCAGACTGATAGATATCTCCATAGGTGTCGAGAGACATTACAGCAAAGAATGCCCACTGGAGGGCAGTTGTTGGCCAGTGAAATATCTTTGGATCAAAGAGAGATTGTGAGACAATCAACTTGTACTCTGTATGGTTGCTCCTCATGAACTAACTGCTAAAATGAAAATTGGCTCAAGAGTCAAGCAGCTAAGTCATAACTTTCTCCCATTAGACCAGCAAGCACAAGAATCTATATAGATAAAATGTCCAGCCATCCTCATTTCTTCACCACTTTTGGAAGCAATTAAACTATAGATAAAGAGAGATTCCCTATGCAGCAATGATAAAATTCCTATTGGTGGGAATTTACTGGTTTAACTTTTTTCTAGATTACTAAAATAGAGACTTAAAAGAAAAAGCATTGGTTCTCACCTGAAACGCATCTTCTAGTTGTAGGGAGGAGAATCCAAAGTGTGGGTAGTCTCTGCTTCCTTGCTTGAAGACTGAGTCAATCAAAGCTTAGTCCTGCCTCCTTCCACTGCACATGCCCAGTTTTGATGAAGACTAATGATTGACTTGGAGATTTCTTAGTGTTCTTTCTTGATGGCTCCATACTCGGGACTGACAATACTTGGGTGGGTTTGGATTCTCCTCCCGTACAACTAGAAGATGTTTTTTCAGGTAAGGACCAACCTCTTTCTCAGTTGTATAGGTTGGAAAATCCAAAGCATAGGGAGTACCCAAGCCAGTTGTCCTAAGGGTAGGCCATAGTCTGGTCCCAAGTTCCCACCTCCGTGTGAACTCTTTGTACTACTCTTCTTCCAAAGGCTGCCTCCCCTGATGCGAAGGTATCCAACTTACGGTTCCTAATGAACAGAGGTGGTGATGCCCACGTTGCTGCCCTACAGATCTCTTCAATCGGGGCCTTGTATTCCAAGCCGCTGTTGTGTCTGCACTCCTGGTCGAGTGTGCTGTTATTCTACCCAGCAGCTGTAATGATTGGCTTCCATAGGCCTTTGAAATACATGTTCTGATCCACCTGCCTAGTTGATGGTAAAACCTTTTGGCCTAAAGAACCAGATCTAATTGATATGAACAATGCTTCCATTTTCCTAATGGTTCTTGTTGTCTTAATATAAATGCATACTGCTCTCCTTACGGCCAAAGAATGCCACTTCTTTTCTAAACTATGGACCTGTTGTGGTTAGCTGGCAGCAGGTAAAGACAGCTGAGGAGAGCGAGGACTCAGATGAGGGGCCAGGACCATTAGGGAGTGGACTGCTGCCTTTTAGACTGTGGGGGCTGGCAGCAGTGATGAGGAAGTTCCCGAGGAGCCTGTGCCAAGTGCGCGTGCGCGCAGGATTGCTCGTAGGAAAGAGCAGCTACAACAGCACGGGCGACTTGGGAGTAAGGCTGCAAGGTAATGCCCCCTCCTTCAAGATAAAAGCCAGCTATGAAACGAACGTGCTTTGCAGAATGCAAAGATGTTTTGAAACTCAGCCTCATGGACATTCCAGTATCCTGAGTTTGGATTTGAACATTTTTGTCTTGCAAATTATTTCTTGTCTGTTATCTCTTGGCAAGCCTCACAGAGTTTGGCATGGCTTGTGCTTATCACAGCTAATTATTTTGTAAAAGTATTACAAAGTTTTTATTCCTTTTGGATTGTGTTAGATTTGTCAGAGAAGGGTGTGGGTAAGAACAGGACCAGTTCTGGGCAGAAGTCTGGTAGCACTATTTCCTGAGCTCTATGGAATGTGGAATTCACCTTCAGAATAAAGGTTGGATCCAGTCTTAATACTACCCTGTTTTGATGGAATATACAAAGATCCTCCCTCACAGATAAGGCTGCTAATTCCAATATCCTTCTGGCTGATGTAATAGCCACTAAGAAGGTCACCTTAAGAGTGAGCGAGAGCAAACTAACTGACCTCAGTGATTCAAATGACTCTATCATGAGTGCCCTCAGCACCTTCGTCAGGTCCCAGGTGAGGTACCTGTGTATCACTGGTGGCCTTAGATTGGTTGCTCCTCTGATGAACGTACGGATCAGGGGATGTCATGTAAGAGATTCCGAGGTCCCACAACCCAATACTGATGTTATCACTGCTACCTGCCTACATAAGGTGTTGGGAGGCAGGCCCTTTTGCAGGCCCTCCTGGAGGAAATATAGCACCTGTGTCACTAACACTGTGGTTGAGTCGATATGTTTCATGGAACACCAGCTTCCAAATGCTCTCCAAGTAGCATCATAAATCCTATTAGTTGATGCTTTCCTGGAGGCCTGGAGTGTTTGTATTATATTAGCTGAGCATTCTAATTGACTTAGTGTGGCCCCTATCAAGTGCCAGATGGTCAATTGAAGCCATTGTGGCTCTGGGTGTTGTACTGCCCCCTGGTTCAACTCTATCCTGTCTGGGGAGATTCTCCATGGTCTGGCTACTGACAGATCCACCAGATCCACGTACCACGACCGCCTGGGCTAGTGAGCTGCTTTGAGTAAGACCTCCGCTTCTTCCTCTATCACTCTCTTGATTACTCTCGGTATTAATGGGAGTGGGGAAAATGCGTAAAGCAGATCCCTGGGCCACGCTCCTTGAAGAGCAATGGCCATTTCCACCCCCGATGTTGGGAATCTTGAGAAAAATCTCAGGAGTTGTGCATTTGTTGGGGACTGGTATCCCGAACCAGTGTGACAGTTCCCTGAACAGATCCGAGTACAGACACTACTCTGAGTGGTTGACCATTGTTCTATTGAGCCAATCTGCCTGCATGTTTTCTGCCCCCGAGATATGTTCTGCTCTGATTGATAGATGTCTCTCCACCCAATTGACTAATTCCTCGGCTTCTTGATTGAGCGCCAGAGTAAGTCCTTCCCTGCCTGTTGATATGTGCCTTGGCAATCACATTGTCCTGAGGATTAGCATGTGCTGACCTAATACTCATGCCTGGAAATTCCTTAGAGGCAGGCGCGTAGCCCTGAGTTGATGTTTTTGAAGTCTGTCTCGGACCACTGGCCCTGTGTAATCTGAGTCTGGCAGTGGGCCCCCCAACCTACTAGGCTGGCATCTGTTGTAATGGTTAGTCGGTTGGGTTCCTTGAACCCACATCCCTTTGTCATGGCCTGTGACTTCCACCGCTGGAGGGACTGCTTCACTCTGGATGGGACCCGTGCTTTGGTCCTGGCATTGCCCTTGCCTACTCTTTGATAAGGTAATAGAAACCACGGTAAGGTTCTTGCATGCAGTCTTGCCCAAAGCATTATCGAGATGCACAATATTATTTTCCCTAATAGCTGTGAGGGCAAGTCCAGGGCCACCACCAGAGCTTTGAGCACTTGACTTATCATCGCCCTTATGCTGTCTTGCCATTCCTGCAACAGATAAACCTCACAGGAGTGGATGTCTATGACTGGCCCCAAGTGTTGCAGTTGCCTTGTTGGTTCTAGATGATGCTTTTTGAAGTTCATGGAGAATCTGTGTTCCTGTAGTGTCTGTACTGTGGACTCTTAAGTCTTCCTTTGCCCTTAGGAAGGAGGCTGACTGTATTAATATGTCATCCTGGTAGCACTGGACGTGTATGGGTCTTGTTCTGACATGCGCTGTTATCACTGCTAGTACCTTGGTGAACGTCCTTGGTGTTGATGATAGGCCAAATGGTAGAGCTTTGTACTGGTAGTGTCTTCCTGTGTAACAAAATCGCAGGAACCTTCTATGTGTGTTGGTAATTGGGATGTGTCTTGGCCTTCCCTAGCAGCATCTTAAATCTGCTGATGAAATAGACCAATGAATGCCGGGGTTTCTGTTTCATTTACCTCTTCATCTGAAAAGGCTGGCTCTTTTTGATCCTCCTCCTCTGAAACTGAAGTTTCACTTTGGGTGTACGACCTACTTGAATCTCTGGCAGCCCAACTCCCCTCCTGCTTCTCCTGCCAGTGGGGGATAGTGTGCCTCCTGCCTTTTCTCATTATGTACCAGGCTAGGTCTATTTCATTGTACATCCCTAACCTCTGACAGCATTTCCAACATAACGACTCTCATTTCCTCCCTAAGGGACTGTTCTGTGAGCCCTGCCGCTGTAGGAGTAAAGCTGGCCTCTGATGCTAGCCTCCTTCTCTTGGGGGAAGGCTCCTAGTCTTTGTTGCATTCCTGGGGGCTTCCTTGCCTCTCTGTTACACACACATTTTCTTTTACACAAAGAACTGGTTGAAAAAACTGCTCATCAGGAATGTTGGAAGAAGTATTACATTATCAGAATGGGAAAAGATTTGGAACAGAAATATTAAGATTACAAAATCGGCAGCATATAAAGAAAATGCATACAAAATGTTTTATAGATGGCACTTGCCCCCTTCGAGGTTGGCGAAAATGAACCCAAACACGAGTCCAAAATGCTGGAAATGTAAAAGCATAGAAGGAACCTACTTTCATATGTGGTGGTCTTGCAAAGAAACCCAGAAATATTGGCAAAAAATCAGAAAATGGTTGGAGGAGATAACCAAAGAACAAATCGAATACAAACCAGAGTTCTTCCTACTAGGGATCTCCGATAAACATTTACCCAAAAAGATGAAATATGTAACAATTCATATCCTAACTGCGGCCAGATTAGCGTTCGCCCAGTGTTGGAAATCACCCTATACACCTACAGAACAAATGGTCATCCAGAAAATATGTGATTGTGCAGAAATGGATAAATTAACTATAGCACTGAAAAACAAAGAGCCTTCAACATTTTACGATAATTGGAACTCTTGGTATAACTGGTTATTCCAGAGATAAACTGCTTAATGGACAATGGGTAATTTAAGCATAGATATTGATAAGATGTGTGTATTCAAATTAAGGTAGGAGAATTGGATCTTGCAGAATGTCAAAAAGGATATTGTCTGTTTTTAAATGTATCCTTTTTTTTTTCTTTCTTTCTTTCTTTCTTTCTTTCTTTCTTTCTTTCTTTCTTTCTTTTATATCTCTTCTTCTCTTCTCTTTCCGGTTCGTAAGATCGAGTGTTTTTTGTTTTTGTTTTTTTCCCTTTTGTGTATGTAATGTCGATATGTTTTTAATTGTAAATTTAATAAAATTTATTTATAAATGAAAAAACTGCTCATCAATGCCCTCTGGTGTCACCTCTCAGGCACTCTTTTCCTGATGCTTTGTTCCCATTGGTCTGCCTGTTGGAGCGCGGGAATTTTCATTCTTCTCTGTTTCCTTCTCAGCCCTTGCAAAATTCTTTTCAATGGCTCTTTATCTCCTTAAAGCCACTCTCTCATCTGATTTGGACATTCTGATGAGTAGTTTCTCTCTCTCTTCCATCTTTGATGATTTAGTAGTCTCTCTGGGTCCCTTTGAGCCCTGCTCTCTATTCAGGCTTGGGCCAGGTGATCCCTGCTCCTCCAAGCCTGACTCCGTTTCTGAGAAATCAGCCATGTTGTCCCTTTTGTTTTCTGAGACACAGCTTCACCCTCGCTGGAACTCAGCTGGCACGGTCTGCTATTTCCTGACCGCTCAAAAGTACGCTCAGCCAAGACTGAGTATGGACTCTAGCTTGAAGGATTGATTCCAGAGCTTGCTCAGCTGCAACTGTGTCCACTCTTATTTTCCTAGGATCCTTTCTGCACTGTTGGAGGCGATGAGGGCCCTACTGCTATTTCCTGCCCTTCTTGGTGGAAGCTAGCTCTGCTTCCTCGGAGCTGCCACAGCTCCTCATAAACCACCCATCAGCTGATTGGCGGTCCCTGTTTCCACTTCACCCAATGGCTTTGGGATGGCTGATCACTTACTTATCTGGTCCACCCTATCTTCTGGCTGATTGTGAGGCTGCTGCTAAGTCTGGGACCACTGCGGCTCTTTCTCTGTTTAGCACTCTCCTGGCATGTCCCAAAATCAGCTGTTTAGCACTTTCCTGGCATGTCCCAAAATCCCAGATTATGTGCAAGGCTTTGTGCTTTACTCACAGTTTCGCTGATTTTACTTTTCTTCTTTCTGAACTTGAAGAATACAAAGCGTAATTAGTATTTTCATGAGCACTCTCTCGTGTCCTCTTTGCATGAAGACTGAGTCAAAAACTGGGCATGCGCAGTGGAAGGAGGCAGGACTAAGCTTTGATTGACTCAGTCTTCAAGCAAGGAAGCAGAGACTACCCACGCTTTGGATTCTCCGACCCATTCAAGTGAGAATGAAAGATTCAAGAATTCTTTGGAAAAAGCTTAACAAAGAAATGATTTAAGAAAGTTTAAAACAGATAAAGTAATAATTAGAACTATGTGGGGTTGTAGTTCTGAGCATCCATAGAGCTCTTGTCAGCAACTATTTAAAGCAGTCAAGATTTTTTCCAGGATCACAAGGCAGAATACTTTGGTATTGGGGAAAAAATTGTTCCTTAAAAAATTGTTCTTGTTTCTTCTGCTGCTTCCAACTTCTTATTTCTCCTCTTCTGCATCGTAAGGAGAAAAAATTCAGAAATGTAGGCCAGGGGTATCCAACCTTGGCAACTTTAAGACTTGTGGACTTCAACTCCCAGAATTGCTCAGCCAGTTGGCTGAGCAATTCTGGGAGTTGAAGTCCACAAGTCTTAAAGTTGCCAAGGTTGGACACCCCCTGATGTAGGCTTTCTACTGGAACATGTTGACTTTCTTAATATCCCTTCCTGTCAGGTCCCCAAAACTGAGAAAAGCACAGTTACTTCTAAGCAGTTTCCTTTATTGTTCCTCACCTATAGACAGAAATATTGTCAAACTAAAGCAACTACTTGCATCATTAGAAATATACTCTAAGAAGTTCTAGGGAGGAGCTACGTTGCCTTTCTTTCTCCCAACCAAACTATCTACATTTTGCTCTTGGTTCTTTGGAATGCAGCCCTTCCTTCTTGGGAACCCAGACTACATTCCACCATGCTTCCTTGTCCCCCCCCCCCCTTTTTTTTTTTTTTTACCTTAAACACTGATCTTTAGACACGTTTAACAGAATTTGTTCTGTTTGGATATGTTTGCTCTGTCAAACACTGAGCCCAGAAAAATGGGAACGGGGTCCCAATATTTCAACCAGCATTTATCCCAGCTGTTTTCCTTACAGAAAAATTTGTAGAATTCACTCCTAAAGGTACTAAAAAAAGTAATCAGCACAAGATTATTTTCAGGGAAGAAACAGGAACCAAAATTTGCCTAGGAGTTATTCCAAACCCAACAATACTCTTTAGTAGTTTCCACACTGTAGCTGATGAAAGCACTTCCACAATGTGGTCAAGTAAATTGGATAGATGTGTTCAGGCATTCACCAAGAGTCAAATCTGACTCAAAGACATATTTATTTCTTATATATAATGTAGCATAATTTATAATGTTTTGATTCATAACACATTAGATTTCTGTAGCACAGTTATCATATACTACGGTTGATGTAGTTTTCTTCTATTTTTATAATTACAGGGAAGTAATTATCAACCCACAGATCACTAGTGATTTGGGGGGTAACACTTTACATAAATTTGCAATGTATGATATTTGCTTTTCCAGTCATGGATATAATCAAAATTAAGTTATTGTTCATTCCATCACATTCATTTTGCTAGGCTGAACACCAACTTGCAACTTGCTTTTCTATTTTGTGAAAGTACCCTCATGTAAAATGGTGAAATTAAAAGAAAACTAAGATAGATTCTTTTATGCTCTTATAAACACAGATGGCAATTCAAAAGCCTCTCATGTATAACACACAAACGCTCTGAAAATTTCTACTTCAGCATGATAGTTCATTTGAATCTTCCACTGAATATATCTGATTGTCCTGCTTAAAAACCTCCTCTCCCAGGCATTTCTCTTTTTATCTCTTTTTAAACCATCTTTTCTAAATTCAATCACTGCCGAAATACTATCATCTAATGAATGTTTACTTTCATCTAAACCTCTTCAAACTAAAGGCAACTTCTATAAAAATGAGAAATTACAAAAACTAGACAACTTCTCAGCCACTGAGCCTGACCACATCTTCCATGGCATATGCAAATTAGCCTAAACATATTAACATTTAAATTGGTCTACCTGAGTAGGCATAAATAGTTCCATATAGGTGAGAATCTGAGAAAGGATGCTAGGAAATAAAGCCCAAATTGGTCAGATCTTTTTTTAAAAAAATATTTATTATAAAAGCTTATATACTATACAATCACCTCAACATAACTGGTTTAAGTAGAATAAAAATGCAAGTATATAATAAAAACATGAAATGCTGCACACAGTGAAAAAGCTTGTTATACTACCAACCAATTTCTTCAGCATATTTGCAAAAATATTATACCATCATTAATTTTGCCTCTTCGCTGCTAACTTGCATAAATCTTCGTAAGGCAGTCTTCAAGGAAAACAAGAGCTTTGTATATTTATAAGCATCTTTGTTCCTTAATGTTCAAAAATTGTTTCCCTACAGCTTTCAAGGTTCTGAGGTTAAAGACAATGATTGGTAGCTCAGAAAATTATCTTCCTCCTCTTGTATCATCATAGAAGGGTTACTGAAGCTTATAATGTTAATACACATTTTAATTTACTTTTATCTATTTAAAGAATGCATATGGGCACCCAACTTGAACAATGACTCTAGGCAGCTTACAAACAAAAAATGAAAAATAAAAAATAACTGACCACAGGCAACCTGGCTCAGCATTTGTTTAATTTGTGTTACACCAGGCTTTTCTAGTCAACATTCTTTAGAAATATTAAGACAACTCAAATTTATCATTTGTTGTATCTTTAATAAACACCAAATGTAAGATTAGCATGTAAACACTGAACAGCGTCACCAATAACGGTTTCAAAAATTGCAGATTGCACAGAGAATAATATTGTAAAACTCCAGAATACACACTGATTCAAAAAGAAATTAATGGAAACAAAAGGCTGATGAGTTTAAAATTGGTTAAGATTCATGATGCCGTTATTGAAAAGTATATTAGGAGCAAATATGCATTTCATACTTTGTTAGCACTGCGGAACAATCTTAATGCCTTTAACAGCTGTTCAAGGTTGCTCATGATAGGAAAAAATACCCATCTGTTCCATTAGCAGCTCATGCTCTAAAAACCTCTTGTTCACCTCAAAAAAAGCCTGCAGAATTTGCCTGAAAGACTACATCAGGTTTAGGTTAATAAACCAATATCTCCTGGAAATACAAACAATAGCAACTACAAGAGTAAACTGCCATAATACCTATTGTTATATTAACAACGAAAATAGAGTTTTATATAAGCCAAAAAGGTATTTATAAGTAATTCCAGAATGGAATATTTGTCTTTCCTCTCATTCTCTCCTCACACAGAACTAAATCTTGATAAAATTAAAAAAAAAAAAAAAGGAACCCTAAGAGACAGACCAGATAAAAACACATTACATATTATTTTTAGTGTCAATCTAAAATATATTCCAATATATACACACAGCACCAGAGACTGGAATTCATAAGGAATCTTGCTGACACAGATTTAGACAACCACTGATACACTGCATTTTATGACACAACATTCTTAAAATGCTGGCTTCTCAAAGTCATTGTGCTTTTGCTTCACTGAAGAAAGAGTAAAGGATAAATAGTTTCTGCATTGCCCTAAATTAAGAGCAGCTGCCATATTTCCATCCTTTGGATAGCTTAGAAATATTTTTCATCCTCTCCTGTGCATTTTAATACCATTCTACATAATGCCACTACGACAATGTGTTACATTTCTGGGAGGTAGGGTGTATTTAATGACTAGGAACTCACCATTGGTTTTAACACTATCTTAAAGAGAAGATTCTATTCCAGAAAATAAAGAGTTACTTGGACTAAAAATGACAAACCATCTTATACTGAACAGAGAATTCTGCAGAACAATCTCAAATAACACAAGCAGAATATTGAATAGCATAATTCTAGAAGTTCTTTCTAACATTTCTGGAACATCAAAAACAACAGGAGTCAAGAACAGGGGTGTCAAACTCATGACGACACATTGGGGGTTGGGGGTGGCCAGCACATGACGCATCCAGGCCACGGGCTGTGAGTTTGATACCCCTGGTCAAGAATAACCCAAAAAACAACAAAAAGGACCTCTCCACCAGCAATCAGCACCTAGATCAGCATGGATTAACTCCAAGGTTAACATCAGACCAATGATCAAGTAAGCAATACCCCAATCAAGAAACTGCCAATAGCAAACAACCCAAGCAACAAAGAATCTCAAAGACTGCCCCACACAGGGCAATATACCAGAATATGAATGGATAGCAAACTGTACTCCTTACTATGGTAGCAGTGATGATGTTACCAAGTTTGGGTAATGAAACATCTGCAAGAAAACAAGCAAGCTCAGAGGGCACCACAGACCTTTCATGAGTCAAGAATACACAAGAATAAAGATCTTGCAAATTATGACAATGGTTATTGACACAGCAATCAGAAACTTAGAAGTTACCGCTACCCAAATAGTGCAAAAAAAAAAAAAAAACCTTTGAATTTCAAACAGATTCCAAGCCAACTGAAGAGCTGTCTCATGACTATTGTCCACTGTCATATGAAAGACATCTGTGCATAATCTGAATTTCAATAGGATGTCAGCTTCAACACAGAGAAACCAAGTAGACAAGACAGCAGAATGAATCAATACAATAAAAGCCAACAAAGGAATTATAAATTAGAACATCATAATTTGGGTATTAGTATACACAAACCTTGATTTAAATTAATCAAGAAAAGCCTAAAAGCACATGTAAGAGAGAAAAAAAAAGAATAGCATATTAGAAAACAAAGAAGAGGTTGTTTCACAAATAATTGAAACTAGAATTTTCTACATTTCAGTTTGTCAATTTTATGTCTCATCAACTATCAGATTAAGCCAGGGGAGATGAAAGATAATCAATTTGCTGCACTTATTCATGCCAGACAATAACACAGAAGATATTTTATGCCAGGAGTCTCCAACCTTTTGGACTTCAGGGACCACCAAACTCATAATTTTAAAACCTGGGGACCACTAATATGAATTTTGACTGATGGTGGCTTGCTGACGTTGGTGGGAGAGAGGGGGGAGGAAGGGAGAGGGAGATCTGATCTAACCTCTCTCTCTCCCTCTCTCCCTCACACACACAAACACACAGAGGCAGGGGTAGGATTCAAATTTCTTAACAACCGGTTCTGTAGGTGTGGCCTAATTTGTGGGTGTGGCTTGGTGGTCATGTGACTGGCTGGGCATGGCTTGTATGTAAATATTATAAATATTTATATAAATATTGAATTTTTTATAAAAAAGAGCAAATTTTACCCCAAAGCAGGCAAAGCAGGCAAGCAGATTGAGTTGCTCACAGAATCAAAGATCCATTCAGAGATCTCCCTTTCTGCCATTGGCTACCTGAGTCTGCACTGAATAATAGAAGTCCAGTCCTAAGGACAGTTCGGCTCTGCTTAAAAGCAGAACCGAAAAGCTAAAGATTACCTAGAAAGCAAGAAATCCAATGGTTTCCTGCTTTCTAACTAATCTAAATCTCCCGGCACAGCAAAACAGCTGATGGTCAGGGGGCAGGGAAGGGGAAAATAGCAATTTAGCAGGCAAGTTTGCCAGGTAAGGAGTGAGTGGGTAGGAAGAATTCTCGCAGGCCATGTGGGCAGCACAGCCTTGTGTGTCCCACGCAGCCTGGATTAATTGCTTTGGGGGTTGCTCTCAGGGTGACATTTCTCTGTGGACCACCAACATTTTCTTGCAGCCTACTGGTTGACGACCACTGTTTTCTACCACAAATTAATTTTAATACACATGAAGAAGTTTCAGCTTTGTCCAGACTGATGGCTGTAAATATGATTGACACTTCAACACCCAGAACTCCTATTGCAACTCACCCTGGCTTCAAAGTCTGGACACCAACACCCAAAATGCCTGAAGGAGTCTTAAAAATTAAGGAAGGATGCCTTAAAATATGAACAGATGAAAAACGAATACAACAATGTTCACATAAATGTTATAATACTAACATCTGCAGCAAAACAAGATAACGCACAGAGGATTAGGAAGTTGATATCTCATTTGTAAGGCAAAATAATACAATGGATGCTCCAGGAAATAAGGAAGAATCTGAGGACATGCATTAGCAAACTGTGTTCTGCCATTCCCACCATTTATATCCCCTGGTAAAGCTCTGGGACTTAAACCCTCATTCTCCACTGGGAGGATGTTCAAACAGCTTCTGGGAATATCCATCTCATCGTATGTATGGGAATAAATGTCTCTTGGGCTTGGAAAACTTCACAGATTCAGGCAAATTAACCAGAGGAATATTTTTCTTTAAAGTTTACAACCCAGGAAAGAAATCAAACAATTAAACTTTTTTTTTTACCATATACACAGTGTGAGATACTTTATATAAACAGAAAGGAGGTTCTGTACCTCACGCAGCTTGAAAGGATGGGCTTAACTAAAACTAAACAAGATTACTGTACCCAGCAATAACCCTAACCCAATAACAGGATACTTTAGTCACAACAACTAATTTTTAATTGGAAATTTCTTCACCCAGGACTTTGGTGAAGGAGAATGAGCCCTTGCCATATTTTATCTTTAATTTCTTTTTAACTTGGTTGCAATTTCTTTGGTTGTTGGAAGTCACCTAGAGTTGTTGAGAGTTTCATAGTACACAAGTGTAATACATTGTTAGTTTTGATTTACATGAATAAATATCTTTGGATGAAGCTCCCAGCCTGACTGAAAATATCTCTGGTCACTCAACACTATTCATAAACTGTAGCACTTGAAAGTAAGAGAAAGAGAATTCAGCCTCTGTTCTTTTCAAGGATTTGCTAGAATCTGCTCTAGAATGTCTTATTTATCATGTATAAAATTAAAATACCATTAAATGTCAAATATCCTTGCAAATAGGTATAAGCTCAATGTTTGAAAATCTTACACTCAAGCCAGGACCATTTCACTACACTGAAGTCCTTAATATTTTGTTCTAAAACAGAGGCAATGTCTTGTTAGCAAGACAAATAGCAGGGTTCTTTTTCAATGAGCAAGAGCACTTTTCTTATTCATGAACCTGAGAACACTAAATAGCTGCCTGAGTCTAGATATCGATTTATCAAAGATTAGCTGGATACCAGTGCTTCACTACAAAACTCTGTGATTGGGCTTAGGTTCTGGGGAAGAAAATAAGGGAAACAATTCTGCCTCTGCCCACCAGAATCCATCTGGCTAGCGTCCTGTCAGTGTGTGAGAGAGTTGAGGGCTGTTTGGAAAGTAAAACAGTATTGTGTGCAAGGAGACAGCAAGGAGCCTGGGTGTGGCTTAGCTCAACTGTTCTGTACTAAAGCTGCTTGCTGCTGTGAAACTGAAAGTCCTCTCCTCTGCTTGTGTTTTACATTTGGAACATATTTCTTTTCAGGTAGGGAGGGGCAGCAGAACTCCTTAGCATCAGAGCGTGTTAATAATAATATACAAAATACTAATGCTCTGATGGTCATTTTGAAAAATCCTTTCTTAGTGATCACCTAGAAGCCAAGAGGAACATACGTGCCAAATTTCAAGTTTGTAGGCTTTATGGTTCTGGAGATTTTGTGATGATGCGTGAGTTTTGTGATGATGTTTTTAGATTACCCCAGATTTCTTGTCTCTTTTTCTAATATCGGCTAAATGATCATTTTAGAACAGAGTTCCCCAATCTTTCTGGGTTGGTGGCCTGGTGGACGCAGGGTCAGGTCCCTTTACATGCACATGCAATGGGCCATGAGCATGATACAAACAGAGCCGCAAGCATGAACACAAAGCTCGCTGCGACACTGGCCAGCCACTCGTGTGGCCCAGTGGCCAATAGGCCACAGTCCAGTAGTGAACTGTGGCTCACAGGTTGGGGACCCCTGCTTTAGAAGACAAAGCTGTCTTCAACTCACTCTCAACTCCTAGTGATGCCATGGTTATTTCATTCAGTTTTTCTTGCTGTTATCTTCTTTCAAAAACTTTTCTGGTTCACTCCAGAATATTTAGCCTTATAGAACACTTCTACAGCAGTCTCTCATCCAAGTATTAAACAGGTCTGGTGTGCTTTTGTTTCTGTGCTTAGATCCGGCCAACGGGGCCATCCTGGAAACAACAAGGGACCAGCCTGTAGTAGTCCTGACAGCAAAAACAGAGCAAGGAGCCATCGTAGGACGCCGTCGCAGCCAGAAATGGAGCTCGGGAGTCCATTTTTGTCGGCAGAGCACTCAGGCTGCCACAGGCGCCCCGACATGAGTGACATCAAGCCGGCCACACCCACTCTGGCAACGCCCACACCATCCCCCTGAGGTCAAATTCAACCCTGATGCAGCCCTCAATGAAATCCAGTTTGACATCCCTGCTCTATGTGATTGTACGGTACTTTTATTTCAATAAATGCCTTGGATACATTACTTTTATATAAAGCTTTTAACGCTCACTTTTAATGCTTATATGATTAAGTCACTTATCACAAAGGTTCTTCATGCCTTTTACAGTATGATTTTTTTTTCAGATTCACATCATAAAATCTATAAAGGAAGGCTATTTCAGCATTTCCTCCCCGCCCCCTTAAATTTCTGGTCATTTTAAGAGCGTACATTTTATACGCAAATGTATGTATTGATTCAGCATGAAATGCTGTAGGCTTCTTGTTCCAAAGCATGCAGGTTAATTTATGGGGAATGTCAGGGATCAGTGCTAAAAAGCTTTCTGTGCAGGCCTAGAAACAGGAAGGGAAAGCTTGTAAGAAGCATCCCTTTACCAATATATATGGCTAAATTAGTGACTGATTCAGCTGAATGTAATTAGGTAGGATGTTGGGTTTTTTTTACTCATTCTCAATTTCAATTGGCAATAATCCCTAACTACACTAGGATAAAAGTTATTTGGAACTCCATAGTCATAAACTAATGGTCTGATAGTTTGATTTTCCTTTGATGTTACCCAAATTTCCAGATTTTATCCATAATATAGGCTCCTATAACGCATTATAATTACTAACAACATACAAGCAATAAATCATCTGAATGATTTTATAAACTTGGCTGGGGTGAATTTTTCTTCTTAAAACAAGACAGCCTTCTTAAAAAAAAACTCGGGACACCTATTTTTCTGATATCTGAATAGTAACTCTTAAGAAATAAAAGAGGATTTATGAGAACTGGATATGATCTGACCAAAGGTCATAGAATTTATTGAACAAATTGGGGCCACTTATAAGCACTTAAGCCTAACCTCCTTTACGGGCTAAGTTCCCACTTTAGAGATTCTTAAAACAACACGGTATATACAAATTTCTGAATGAGAAATGAATTCATCAGTTTGATGGAGAGTTTAATAATAGATAATAGTCTTGTGCCTAAGAAACCAGTTTGGATAAAAGATTTTAAAACTACCTCCTTCCATATATGAATATGGAGCACTATTTATCCTTGTATAGTACTGTCATAAAAAGAAATTGTGAAAGCATTCTTTTTAAAATACCACCTTAACTTCCTACACTTCCAGTGGTTATTCAGTTTTAAATCTATCCTCAACATTTTAATGATGTTAAATTATTTCTGGATGCTCAAAATCATCACTGTTTTAATTAACAGCAGGAAACATTCCTATTTCCAAGGTTGAACTTCCCAAACACAAGGGAGTAGTTGACCAGAACATAGCGTATCATGTTCAGCTGTTCACAAAACATTTCAAAAAGACAAGGACGCTCTTTTGCAATTCAAAATTCTTCTTTTTCTCACGCTCAAGGAGTGACCTCTTCTTAAATGTGCATATAAAATACAGTTCGGACAAGAAAACCCCCAGGTCTCAATCTACATTTCAAAGCCTATGTATAAGAGCCACATACACAGCTCACAATTTTAAACATGATTAATACTTACTTACATCTATTCAAATGGTTTAAGCTTTGATGCAAAAAAAACCAACAACCTCAGATTAAAAATAGAAGATTTAACACCAAAGACAGTATGTCCAAGTAACTCTGGATCATTAGCCACTACTATTCCACATGTTGCAAGATGAAGGAATAGCTGTGAGAAATATGAAGCTTTCCTAAAGTTATACGGGAAGTGCTTTTCCAAACTCCCAGGATGGATGGATGGCAGAGCTGAAAATAAAGATCAATCCACTATTTTGGAGGCAGATTTAGTGGTAGCAGATTTGATTCTAAAAAGATGACTCCAATCTATAAAATGATGAAGTTATAAAATGATACACTGAATCAGAATATTTCTCTCTCCTGTGTGCTGGTAATGTGTACCCAGTAAAGAAATCTTGAGAATATGTTAGAGTTTAAAGGAAGCTTCCTCCAAATGTGCTGTAGCCACTAAAACACACTTTCACAGAGACGCACGCACACATTAAAGAAGAGGTCACAATTATACTGCCAAGGTCATTTTCACTACATTTCAAGCAGGAATTGTAAGAGTACCAGAAAGGGCAACAATATTATCAGAAGACCGGCAATCGGATGTTTAAAAAGCAATGAATAGAAGACAAGCTTAAGAATATAAAATTTGAGATGATGAAGAAAATTGATGGGAAATTTCACATGCCTCTTGTTTTCTCTTTCTTTCTCCTAATCGTGCAACCAGAGTCTAATGTATAGCCACTAGTTCTTGCACCTCTCCCATCTTTTTACTTCAGAAACTGCATCGTCACAATTAAAAGCTCATATCCAATGATAGGAAGCATAACAGCTGTAGTTATTAAAACACACACATAGGTATGCTAAATTGTAAAATACAGTTTGCTAATCATGTTGATTCACATACAGGAAAAAAATGGGACAAACTGCAATATGGCTCAGCACACTGAACACAATCTGAAAGTGCTGCTGCCAGTTGCCACAGGCAACACATTTGTTTAGATTCTTTTTCAAAAAAGTACTTTGGGAGGCGCAAGGGCACAGATAGAAAGACCTGTGTGCTATTCTTTCACGCAGTTGGGACTTTTCCCACAACCAGGCAGCAGCTGCAGAAGGCAACCAGACAGGAAAATGCAGTTCCGTTAAAGAAGTAGAGATCACAGCTTTATTCTTACTTCTGTGAATAGTGAAGGACACTGCAGTTTTAATTTAGACATTCTAAGATGGTTTGCATAAATGCCATGTACTTTTTTTGAATATTCAGTCATGGAGGTTTCTTTCCTGCACTTTTCCAAAAGTAGCAATTAGAGTGTGGAAATACTTCAAAGGAAATTCCCATTTGCTCCAAAATTTTGCCATTTGTTGATTTAAAAGACATCCAGATTCATAAACCTAACACCACAGATGTGTTGAGTATACACTGACCAAAATCCCCACAAATATCACAAACTTATGTTAAGCAATATTTTAAGAGTCATTAAAGCATTCTAGGCAAGTATAGTGAGAAACAATTTAGTTAACAGGTAGTCCCCAGCTTACAACAACAATCGGGACTGGAACTTCAGTTACTAAGCGAGGCAGTTAAGTGATCGATTTTACAAATGTTATTTTGCTGCGATTATGGGGCGAATCCAGCTTTCCTACTGGCTTTCCTTGATGAAGCTGGCTGGAAGGTTGTAAATGGTGATCATGTGAACTCTGAGATGCTGAAATGGTCATAACTGTGAGGACCAGTTTTAAGTCAGTTTCCGTTTTCAACCAATAGACCAAGACCAAGAAAAGAGCCCAAATGGATCTTTGAATAGTAGCAAAGAAGTAGCTTATTGTTGGCAGAGATGCATAAACACTCACAACCAAAAATGTAACTATTTTTTTCCTTCTTCAAATTACCATGTATTTATTTAGAAACTTTAGAAACTTTTTATGAGCTGAGCAAGAAATGTTTGTTCATCAAGAGGAAAACTCCCCATCTGAGAAAGACAGTACCTGGAGCAAAGGGTTTTAATGGTTACAGAAGTGCTCTATGGAAGAGCAATTACAAACAGTAATAAGATAGAATTTAATTTAAGGCAAAGACATCTCCCAGGAAATGCGAATAGAAATTATGCAATAATGCCTACAGCCATTACAAAACAGGTTTAGGGTTTAGCCTCACATGTACCAGAGTTCTATCTGATTAGGAATATATAGAGCAAACAAGAGCACGGTTCTCAGCAAAGAATGCGGCTTAAATCCTAGATAACTAACAGACTCTGAACCTATGCCATCATGATTAATATTACTTTAAAAGTTTCAAAACCTCATACTTATATTAGCTCAAGACCACAAACCCAAAATCAGAAGAAGCAATGATCTGGCGACACTATACCCACCTGCCAAATATACTCAGGGAAGAAAATTTGATTTTGAAAAGCATGAAAGCCAGACAATCTCGAGCAAGTTGAATTGCAGGAAATTATTTAGGAAGGTTGGAAAATCTGCACCATTATTTGGGGAGTGTTAAATATTCTAAACAAGAGTTACAAGGCTTTGATTACTCTTCCATTTTGGGAGGAACTCCATCTCCCTGGCGGGCTGAGGCAAAACCTGAACATATAAAATTATCTGGCTTGGAATTTACTCTGCCACATTAGATAGCAAGGTGCTTTGGTTCACAGTTTGGTCTAGGTTTCTTCCCCAAACAGTGCCTTGCTTTGATTTGGCTTTTCAAAGCTTCAGAGTACTTCCCTTTTCACAAGGAAAACAAATGGATATATCTTTTGGCAAAGTAGAATATCTGCAGATACAGTAGAGATTTGTTACAGTTAGGAAATGTGCCAACTCTCCCCCCTCCCCCCCCCCAAAAAAATAGGTGTATGAATTAAATCCCAAATCTCTAATTTTTGTCCTTCTAAGGAGGGATGGGGGGAACAAACATTTGTAAACTTGGATGCATACCTTAAATTGGCATTGGACGGGAGTGTCACCATTTAACAGTAAAATATTTTTAACAGTCTGTTTACAAAGCAGTTAAGGTCAAGCAGAAAGAAAGAGTCCCTCTTCTGTTTTCATTTCTAGAAAACTACCAAATCATCCTTGGAATGATTAGGAAGATCAAACAGAAAAATTAAATCCTGGGTTTTCCAAAAGTTCTGCCCCAAGGGCATAGCATTTTTCCTACCCCTACTATATGACATTATACAGTAAACTTCTGTTTTCTCCCCATTTTGGAACTAGGAAAATACCAGAGATCATACTCAGATGACTTCTCACGAGATCACGAATGTGAGCCAACAATGTGCAGTGGCAGTCAAAAAAACCAATGTAATCCTAAATTGCATTAACAGAGAGATACAGTCAAGATCAAATGAGATACTAATACCACTCTATAAACCCTTAGTAAGACTACATCTAGAGTACTGCATCTGCACTATAAAAAGATGTTGAGACTCTAGAAAGAGTGCAGAGAAGAGCAACCAGGATGATTAGGGAACTGGAGACTAAAACATATAAAGAATGATTACAGGAACTGGGCATGGCTAGTCTAGGGAAGAGAAGGACCAGGGGAGACATGATAGCAGTCTTCCAACATTTGAGAGGCCGCCAAATATTGGAGAATGGAAGGGGTCAATTATTTTCCAAAGCACACAAAGGCCAGACAAGGAATAATGGATGGAAACTGAACAAGGAGAGATTCAACCTGGAAATAGGGAGAAACTTTCTGATAGTGAGAACAATCAACATATGGAACAGAAGTTGCCTTCAGAAGTTGTGGGAGCTTTCAAAAAGAGACTGGACTGCCATCTGTCAAAAATGTTGTAGGGTCTGCATGGGCAGGGGACAGGGGTTGGACTAGCTGACCTACAAGGTCATGTCCAAGTCTGTTAACCTGTATCCCTGTCACAACACCCAGAAAAAAAGAAAAGAAAACACCATGTTACTTTTCCAGAGATTCCTACATCCTTTATGTGGAAGTGACATTTGCCACTGAAAATCATGACTTCATTAAAATCCACCAGAAGGAATCATGTTTCATTCCTCAAAAATGCTTCAGCAATATTTTTTTTTTTTTTTGCTAAAAGATATTCTGTGCTAGAATTTTTGGGGTGGAGTGGGGCCAATAGTCAAGCTAGAATATTGTTGACTAAAAGGGCACCCATTGCATCCAAATGAAAAGTCCATGGCATAAACATATTCCAGGAGGAAAATTACAGTAATAAAAGGGGATTGAAAAACAGATGTCATCTCTTGGCAGTTATTCCAAATCTTCCTGCAGCTTCTAAGATTTAAAGGTCACTGGAGCTATTATGGCCAGTTCTATGGTACTTAACAAACAACTCCTTTGTTACCTTTTTTTTCAATGGAACAAAGATGCATCCATTACAATAATTAAGTGCTACATCCAAAACTTGTCTATGCATCATTTAATGATAACACCCTAGAATCTCCTCTGTGTTTTTAAGTCATCAGTTTTAAATCTCTCATAGCTTATACAGAGATAAGCAGATGAACCTAGTGTTGGTCCATACTTCAAAAAAGAACCATATTTTCTTTCAGATAGTTTACTTTCTTTTCATATATTACACTCCACTCTTTAAATCTGTGAGTGATGCAAGCAATACAATTATACTAGGAAAGCCATATCATATTTTACTTGTTTCAAAAATTCTTAAAAGCAAGAACCACACGAAATCAATTGTATACATATTGACAAATATAATATTGGTAGATGCTACAGTAATTAAATTTACCTACCTGAAAGGTAACAATAAAGTCAATTTTTTAAAGTACATATACCATTACATGAGAGCCAGTATGGTATAATGACAGAAATTGCTGCTTTATGAGCAGAGAGACCCAGATTCTAATTCTCCCTTAGGCAGTGAAGGTGGCTGAGTAACTCTGAGCTAATCACATTCTCTCAGCTCTATACTGGAAAGCTGAAAAATATCTACCAATCCATACTGGACCATCATGGTAGATTTAGTCTATTAGCTTCAATGACAAGGCCTTTTTCCTGAAGTGGATTGATTTGTGCTATTAAAAGTAATGCATGAACTGGACAGTAGGGAAAAATTATTTACAGTCCTGAATTAATCTGCAAATTCCGTCCATCAAAATAAAGATGTGACAGTGACTTTCAAAGGATTGTGTAAAGTTTCAGTTCAAAAGTATTCAATCAAATCTTACATTGATTAAACTTTTTAAATTAAATTTGATTTGCTACATCAAATCAACAAACTGGTTGGAACTTGTACACTCTTCAAATTCATTTTCAGGATTACCACCAAACAGAATGTTTTCATCTTCCCACTTGTTGCAAGTCTGAGGTCATAGGAACTCTGCCAACATTTCACATTTTTGAAAAAAATCAATTCAGGATGGCGTCTAGCCTACAGAAGAATATGAAAAAAGATGGTAGCCACACAGACAACAAGCCACATACGTATTATTTATTGCAAACATAGATGACAATATTTATGAAGCATGGAAAACGTTTTCCAACAGCAGGGAATTATTACTCATATACTTCAAAGATACTAATCAACAGAGCAGAGAAAAGTATGGTTACTAATTGGATATGTGTGCTGAATCATTTTTCTTGAAATAACCAATGTAGCTGTATGTACAATGAGTCAAAATGCATGCATAAAACAAAGGTAATGAAAGGGGGGGAGGAAGGGAATGCTATTGCTTCAATATATATGAGAATTTATCTCAACAATATATGAATAATCCTCTTAATTTTGATTTACGTACATAACCCACAAATAAAATGAGAATTTTAAGATGCCAAAATGCACCCAGAAAATCTGGTTTGGCCTATTTGTGGATGGGCTTATCCACAAACATATATAGTAATCCTTTTTAAAGTACTCATATTTATTGCATAGATTCACATCTGCATAAAAGCCCATCTGCAGATAAGCAGACCATAATTTCTAATCAAAATAATATGAAAAATGCAGGTTGGCTTATCCACAGGAGGCACATTTTTCATGAAATCTTGGTTTAAACTTAAGGGTCAGCTTATCTATGGATGGGCTTTTATATGATAATGCAGTATCTAACATAGTTGCCACTGATACAATAGACATTTTGCCATTTCACAAATACTTACATTTACACTGCAGTAAAAGGACTAATGATTTGGAAGTTATACATTCTGAATCGGTGATTCTCTGATTTAGTGTTTGGCTATATTCAATTTTACCAAAGTAAAAAAGTGTACTTTGCAAAGTAAATTCTAATAGTCAGATATAAGTGATTCACAGTTGCAGTACATGAAACATTTTGTTCTTCAGCTTTAATGTAAATATTTACTACATCGTATTTAGCATGAGTAAAATTGTCTTCATGCTTTGAACAAATTTTAAAAATAGCATAAAATGTTACAGGAAGTTATTAAATAAAGTTATTTAATAACTAAACCCCAAGTAGAGTTGTTAAGAATTGGGCCACATACAAACCTAATTATTATTCCAGAAACAAAACCATCAGACCATAATTCTATCTAGCTTTGGATCATCATTACTGATTAGCTCTTCTAAGTTTCAGGGAACAAACAGCATTTTAAGAGCGAGGAACATACAATTTCCATTTAGCTTCCCTTAAAACAGCATTCTGTACCAATTTCCCACTTTATTTTTAAGACCATCCTTATATTATTTTAGTTATTCTCCCTCCGTAGTTTTCTGCTATGCCTTTCCTCCATAAATAACAACACTATACATAACGATTTACAAAAACTGCAATGTTTGGCTTTTTGATTTGTGGAATTTACTGGTCCAAAATCATCCAATACAGGTTGCCTTGCTTAACTTCAGCTACTGTTCAAGCTTGTGATGGCACTGAATGTGTGGTATTACAACCAGTCTTCAAAGTTCTGGCTGCCACAGCATACCCACATACTCATCTGGTCTTTGTTGGCTTTCATCAAATAAAAATCCACGGGGAAGTTGGCAGGAGACTGCAAATGGCAGCCACTTGTTTTTCTTGATTAACAGCTTGCAGCGCTTCACTTAACGGATGCCACTGGATCTTTCAGAACTGATGCACAATCACTTGACATCCCACTATAACAACTATGTGGCTTAGGGACAGCAATTCCTGTCCCAATTACCCATCATGAACCAAGGATTACCTGTAATCTTCCATGGTCAAAAATATGACCTTGATACTGGGGCTTTGCAGCTAGTTTATTGCTCACAGAGAGTTATTTCAGCTAAAAATGATTTAGATGGTTAGCATTCCTTGCCAAAGCTGACCCGTGCTCTTGGTAACAGCCTCAACTGAGAACCTTGATTACAACAGTATATCTTCTCAATTCCTAGATACAGGGAGACCACTTTTTTATTAAAGTGGTCTCCCTGTATCTAGGAATATTGTGTGTGTGTGTGTGTGTGTGTGTGTACACCTTCAGATTGATGTTAATTCCTGGAAACTGCCTGGAAAAGCCTCTGCAGTTTAACTTCCTGGCTAATACTTTGCCTTTTTCTTCCTGGGGATGGGTGGGGAACAATGACTGGCCCACCAAGGTCACCAAACAGACTTCATGCCTATGGCAGGACTAGAACTCACAGTCCCCCAGTTCCTAGTCTGGTACCTTCACCAATAGTCTGAACTGGCTGCCTATTAGGATTTATCCCTTGTTTACTTATAATCATCCACCCCTATCATTATTTCAAGAAACCAAGAGTTATCAGCATGTTAAATATAGTTCCCTGTATTTGCCCTCATAAGCAAGATTTCATATTTAGATGAATATCTTTCAGATCAAAATAAATGTACCTTCCCTGGTAATGAACCTCTAGCAGCGATGAAAATAAGTGAAAAACCCTGTTCCAACTCTCAGTGATTCCAACAAAATATGCCGAGGTCTCAATGGTATCTTTCTTTGTCTTCTGGAAAAGGGCATCAGAGCAGTCAAGACTTTTTCCATGCTGCACTGTGGCCCAAGGCCAGGATAAGATGGGTCTACAAAATCTGCTTCCTCTAAACTCGTCTGCAGCCAATTAGCTAGCCAACACCCTCTTTATTTTCTTGCCCAAGAAAAGGGCATTTGAGACCGGTTGCTAGTTGGCACAAAAGCTGTTCATTCTGCCTCGAGTGGGGGGGAAAAAAATCTATGAAAGGTATGAGACTGCGGGCAATAATTATTCCCCATTTATTTCCAAGACTACAGATGCCTAACCAAAACAGGGGCTAGGGCATCTTCTCACTGTCTCAGCATATTATGCGCAAGAAAGGATGAGGAACAAACAGGATTATGATATAAAATATTTGTGACAACAGCATTCTTGTGCGTGGCTAATGTGACACCGACATACAACTTCAGATCCGGTTTCCAGCAGCGAAAGAGACAGAGATGCTACCAGCCCTTATGAGGATCGTCCCTCTCTCTTCCTCTTTCTCAAATGATTCACTTGGGAGGAGTAAAACAAGCGAAATACCTTCGTATCTTCCTCTTACAGAGATCACTCTGATCAGGATCAGGTTTTGTGCAAAGCCACAGTTTACCTGGCTTGCTATAATGTAAAAAACCACAACTGGGCTAGGTTAGCACATTATGCTATGACTCAAATCATAATTTACGAACCACAGTATTGTGGTTCGTGACATGCTGAGACAAAGCCAAATGGATCACGATTGCTTCCAATTAGGCTCGCATATATCAAGATAGAAAGTTTATGAATCCTTTAGAACTATCTGTGATCCTGAAGGACTACGACCTACAGTGACTTGAGCTTCAGCTAAATCTACCTACAGCAACCTCTGCAAGCAGAAAGTGTGTTTCTCCTTCCCAAATGAGTCAGCCTTGTTTCAAAAGGTTGTAGATGTATAAATATATCAAGGAATTTATCCCATGCTGCACGTAGCTTTAATCTTTTTTTTTTAACTTCTTAGCAAAGTATTATATTTTTTTTAAAAAAAATAAAGACTTACAGTCTTTTAATTACATCCTTCCATGAGATTGGTAAAATGAGGACCCAGATTGTTGAGGGCAATATGCTGACACTGTAAACCACTTAGAGCAGAACTGTCAAACATGCGGCCCGTGGACCAGATGCAAGTTGCGTGCTAGCCACCCTCACACCCAGATTAACAAAGGGGGAGGGGAATCACAATACATCACTGTGACGCTGTGAGTTTGCCACCCCTGGCATAGAGGGTGCTGTAAAGCACTGTGAAGTGATATATAAGTCTAAGTGCTATTGCTATTAATATTTAATGTCATATCGACTGACAGGAAATCTTCCAAACAGAAATCAAGATCCCCTTTTTTTTCTTTTTCACAATCAATGAAAATGATACAGTTCATTCACACAAACTATTTACAGCACTGAAGTATTAGTAAATAAAATATATTGCCTATCAGCACCATTGCTTTGGTGAAAGTATCCCTAAAATACTACAAGAATTGCATGAAGAAAGTGTTTAGCCACAAAGCTGCAGCAAACTATTATACGTCTGCAAATATATACCCAGTTAAAGAGTCTTTCTATTAAAATGTAGTTGCCTGAACCATCAGTGGTACGTATTACTGACAGTCCTAGTGAGGCTGTATTTGTATAAGTATTTGCACATTTATCCATATACTGTGTGTGTGTGTGTGTGTATGAATATGAGTTAGCATTTGATAATTGCCAAGACTAAAAATTGCTGAAATATATACACAGAATGGACTTTTAATAAGATAGATATTCCTGTCCATTCAAAATTCTCAACGTTGAATGTTATTTCCAGATAGTAACAAGATGCCCAAACATAAAAATTCCATTTATGCTCTATATATTTAGTTCAAAATCCATTTCTATGCATCCTTTCACAAAATTTTAGCTATTATATATCATGAATATCAAAAGCTCCCCTTTCACAAACCACCACACAATACTAACATACTTTCTATGGATTGTAACTATACATATTTCATTGTCATCGTCATTTAATATATTTATGTATTTCATGTGATGCTAAGAGGCTTAAATGAGCAACAAAGTATTTAAAAACCTTGTTTCACTCTCTTCCCCAAACAACAAAAAGGAAGCAACTTTCGTTTGAAACAAAGTTTCAAAAGGAGCCCTGTGCATTAAATATTTCGAGAAAACAAAAACAAAAATATAAAGCAATGGAAACATTCTACTAATCCATCCTTTTGCAATGCTTACATTGGAAACCTAGTAACTTTTTTACGTAAAGCTTCTTGAACAGAAAAGATTAAAAAGCATCAGTTCAAGACCCTGCACTCATTGCACATAATTAGACTGAACAGATGATTCAGGAAATGGCACAGGTCCTTTGTTAGCCTCTATTCATTGCAGCACTCATGAAAGACACAACTGCTTATGAAGGAATTTCTCCTTATCACGATAGAAGCCACAATTATAGTGTTTTATGGCTGCATTAGCACATTCTAGAATACCCTTCTCTTTCAATCATTCAGCACTTGCGGTCACAGTCTTACATCAACTTTCTTAACTAGGCACTTCTCAAGATTTTCTTAGAATTATCACAGCACAGTACTGAGACGTCCTTTGATTGTAAAGCAATGTCCTTATTTTAGGGCCTGACAGAACACTAGGGACCATAAAGCCACTCATGACTATTCCAACAAAACTTTCAAGTGTCACTGCCAGTAATATCATTCTCCATCCCTCACCCCAGAAAAATAAATTCTTAAAAAAAAAAAAAAACAACAGGGAAGTTACTTTCCTTAAAGGTATACAACCAAGCTCCTTGTGCTTTCCCAAGACCCAAATATCTGTGAAACCTAGTTGAATTAACCCCTGCTCACATCTTCACAATGTGATATCCTTATCTGTCCCATCATGACACCTTCTGGAAAAATACTTTTGCCAGACCAGATTTTTGTATTTGGAACTCTGGGGAAAGTCATAAGAGACATCCTTTCTTCAAAGCAGGAGGGGGAAAAAAACTAATGTGCAGGAGAAAGACTGGAGAAGGTATCCAAGCATGCAACTTCAATATAATTAATGTTAAGGTTCTAGAGAAGAGATACATGACATTGGATTAGACCAAATTATCATCTAGTCCAATTGCTGCTAGTGTGGGAAATCAACTATTGTGTCATTTTAATCAATGGATTTCCGACAAAACTAGATTATAGAATGATTGAGATCCAGATGATCTGCAATATCAGATTCAAACTTAACTGAAAGTAATCCTCATCACCAAACAAGATTGCCCAGCTCCATGGAAGTCTTTTATTTTCCACCCAATCACAGAAACATACAACCAACAAACACTGTTCAAGCACTATGAAGCATCTGGAATTCTCTCTTAAGGTTTTATGTGCCAAAGCTCATTCAAGGGAAAGTCACAAAGGACTCAGATCCTGAAAGAGCCACTCAAAGCCATAAGTCCTTGGCCCTTCACAGAACAAGGCGAGCATTACTACGCAACACGGCTCCGAGCCACGGTTTTATGTACGCAATTCTTTCACGACAACGGCCCATGTGTCCGATGTAGTAGAGTGTCATCCGCAAGAAACCTACGTCATAATAAAAATCTCTGAGGTGCCGCATGAGTCTTTTGTTATTTCCTTGGTTCAGGCTGTAGGCAACCATCTCCAACCCCCAGGTAGCAGCATCCTAGCCAAAGCCTGCTTGATTAAAGTAACCCACCATGCAGTCCCTGACTCAAGGAAATCCCTGCGGAGAGCGGCCAGCCTACCTTTGCAAAGGTTGTTACTGAGCAGTCGCCCCCTCCCAAACCTTATAAAGGGAGCAGGTGAAACAACCAGAAAGGGAAAAGAATAAAGATTATCCCATAGACGGCACTCAATCCTGGGCACCTTTGACTAAGAGGGAGAAAGCAACCCCCACTTCAGGTTTTGAACCCAAGGCCTAGCTTCCACCTTCTCTTCCCCCTCCCCAAGCCCAGCCTCACATTTCCAAGCTGCAGATCTGTGCATGGGGGAAGGGGGGGGTCTGGGGTCCGTCCCCCCACCCTCCGCAAAGTCACAGGCACATTGGCCAATATCAAGCCACCAAACCCAGCTTAATGCTCCAATAGAGTCCCATCCCTGGATAGAGGCGAGCCATCTCGACCCAAAAGGAGTTTTTTTGGGGGGGATGCGATGGGGGGGAGGGTCTCATGGCTCATTGTGGGAGGATGGGGAAGGGGTCCCCAGACGGAAAGCTCCGGAAAAGGGGGCTATGGATGAAGACATGTAGTGCCTGCCTCCCCCTTTTCTCCTGCGTCCCCCCCCCACCTCCAGCCACACACACACACAATGGCTGGATGCAAAAGCACCCTTTTCACCCGCTGCCTTGCACGAACCCCCGCCGGACAAAGGACCCCAACCGTTAAGGGTTGGGGGTCTCCTTCCCTCCATGACAGACCCCCCCCCCCACACACACACACCTCTCCAGAAAGTCCTAAAGGTATTTTTTAAAGGGGGGGGAGAACTAGCCAGGCTTGGGGGTCCTGATAAGGGCTCGAGGGGGGTCGGGGGCTTCGGGAGGGTCCCCACGGGCAGCCAAAAGCACACACACACCCGGGACTACAAAGCCCATCTTCCCCTACAGCAGCCGCTCCCCCCCCCTCCCTTCCCAGCCAGCCAAGCTCGACCTTCAGGGCAGAGCAGCGGGGCTGCCGCATGGAAACGGGCACCGAGGTCCGCCCGCCACGGGGCTCCTGCCTTACCTCCGCCGGGTCGAGGGACGCTGCTCCCCTCTCGCCGCCGCCGCTGCTTCACCCGCGCCGCCTCCTCGCCGGGGCCGCCTCCAGGCAGCGCGGGGCGGCGGGGCGCATCCCGGCTCCGGGCCGGGGCTCGGCGAAGGGGGAAGGCAGGGGTGCCCGATAGGGACAAGCCGCAGGAAGAGGAGGAGAAGGAGGAAGGGAGGAAGCAAACGGCCAAGGATGCCCGCCGGTCAGAAGCCCTCAGCGCCGCGGGGCCCGTCCGCCACCTTCGCCTCTGAGGAGGAGGAGGAGGAGGAGAAGGAGCCGCAACGAGGCAACGGTGGCGGGCGATGGCCAGGGCGCAGGCGCGCGCAGGCCACGCCCACCCCTCGCGCGGCGGGGGCGGCGGTTGGGGGGGGCAGGAGGAGGCGGGGCCGCGCGACTTCCGAAGCCCCGCCCCCTCGCGTTCCAACGTGCGGCGCTGCTCCTGAGCTCCAAGGATTGGGGAGAGAAAAAAGAGGAAGGGAGGGAGGGGAGGGGAGAAGGAGAGATAGAGGGAGGGGAGGGGAGAAGGGAAGGGGAGACAGAGGGAGGGGAGGGGAGAAGGGAAGGGGAAAGAAGGAGGGAAGAGGAGAGGGAGGGAGGGAAGGGGAAAAGGAGAGGGAGGGAGGGAAGGGGAGAAGGAAGGGAGGAGAAGGGGAAAGAGGGAGGAAGGGGAGAAAGAGAGGGAGGGAGGGAGGGAAGGGGAGAGGGAGGGAAGAGGAGAAGGAGAGATAGAGGGAGGGAAGGGGAGAAGGAGAGATAGAGGGAGGGAAGGGGAGAAGAGGGAGGGAAAGGGAGAAGGAGAGATAGAGGGAGGGAAGGGGAGAAGAGGGAGGGAAGGGGAGATGGAGGGAAGGGGAGAGGGAGGGAGAGAGAGAAGGGGAGAAGAGGGAGGGGAGAAGGAAGGGAGGAGAAGGGGAAAGAGGGAGGAAGGGGAGAAAGAGAGATGGAGGGAGGGAGGGAAGAGGAGAAAGAGAGATAGAGGGAGGGAAGGGGAGAAGGAGAGATAGAGGGAGGAAGGGGAGAAGAGGGAGGGAAGGGGAGAAGGGGAGATAGAGGGAGGGAAGGGGAGAGGGAGGGAGAGAAGGGGAAAAAGAGAGGGAGAGAGGGAAGGGGAAAAGGAGAGAGGGAGGGAGGGAAGGGGAGAAGAGGGAGGGGAGAAGGGAGGGAGGGAAGGGGAGGGGAGGGAGGAGAAGGGAGGGAGAGGAAGGGAAGGAAGAGGGAAGAGAGGGATGGAAGAGAAAAGGGAGAGAGCGAGGGAAGAGAAGGAGAGTGAGAGATTGTATAGGATCACCTGCTTTGGCTCACAGACAGCTAGCTGCATTCCTGCTTGTGTGGATGCAAATGGGGAATGGCCGGTTTTTCCCCCTCCTTCCAACAAGGCGTCTGCAAGGGAGGTGGAAGGAAGCGAAAGGGCATCACGTGAATTTCAGTGGCATCCTTGGGGAAGCCTCTTGGCAGTGGCCTTTTCTCTCCACTTTCCTCCCCACCCCGACAGTTCGTCCTCAACTGACAACAGTTCATTTAGTGTCCATTCGAAGTTACAACATTACTGAAAAAAGTGAAGTGTGGCCATTTTTCACAACTTAACCGTTGCAGCAGCCCCCAAGGTCGCGTGATCCCAATGTGGATGCCGGGTTAGCCAACTTATGACGGTTGCAGCATCCCGGAGTTGACGTGATTCCCCTTTTGCCACCCCCTGACCAGCCAAGCCAATGGAGAAGCCAGATTCCCTTAACAACCATATTAACTAATTTTAACAAGGGCAGTGATTCACTTAACAACTTAAAACACTTTTTTAAAAAGTCATAAAATGGGGCAAAACTCACTTAACGAATATCTCAGCCACAGAAATGTTGGGCTCAGTGGTGGCCTACCTGCCTTGGGGGCTGGCCAAACGGGCTCACAGAGAAAGGGGTTGAACTGACTCCAATGTTCCTGGATTGTGGTTAATTCAGAGGTGGGATTCAGCCAGTTCTGGCCAGTTCTGGAGAATCGATAGTGGAAATTTTGAGTAGTTCGGAGAACTGGCAAATCCCACCTCTGACTGGCCCTGCCCCCATCTCTTCTCTACCTCCCGAGTCCCAGCTGATCGGCTGGGTCTTTTTTTGATGCCCTGTACAGGAGAATGGAGCTGGAAAGCAGGTTAGTGGGGTGGAGATCAGTGGTGGGATTCAATTTTTTTTTACTACCAGTTCTGTGAGCTTGGTGGGTTTGGCTTGGTGGGCGTAGCAGGGGAAGGATATTGCAAAATCCCCATTCCCTCCCCACCCCACTAACCTGCTTTCCAGCTCCGTTCTCCTGTGCAGGGCAACCAAAGAAGACCCAGCCGATCAGCTGGGACTCGGGAGGCAGGGAATAGACGGGACAGGGCCAGTCAGAAGTGGGATTTGCCGCTTCTCCCAACGACTCAAATTTTCTGCTACCGGTTTTTCAGAAACTGGACTGAACCTGCTGAATATCACCCCTGGTGGGGAGGGAATGGGATTTTGCAGTACCCTCCCCCTGCTGTGCCCACCAAGCCACGCCCACATAATTGAATCCCACCACTGAGTTAACTGCTTGGAAAGGGGATTCAGACGCCAACCCGCAACTCGCTGAGGCATCAGTGAGGGCCTGTAAAGCGTCCTGGCCGGGTTTGTCTTGCACATTATGTGGCTGGTTGGTTTGTGGCTTGCATTCCTTAGTGTCAACTCTGGCTCAGACAGGCTTTGTAAAGGAGGCTTTTGGAAGGAATCCCTCTGGATGACTTTGCCCAGTACATCAAGCCATAAACTCTGGTTAATGAACACATGTCACAATTATATATGGATCGGCCCGTAAACTAGGAGTGTGTACTACACCGTCCACCCACAGGGAAAGGTTAAGTTCGCATCTTCTGCTCCCACACAAATGATTTTCCAGCCTCCTTTGTGGTTCAAGTCCTCTGCTAAAGGTAAACGGTAAAGGCTCCCTTTGCACTTACACGCTAATCATTTCTGGCTTTTCTCCGTTACAGAGCCAAAGAGCCAGCGCTGTCCAAAGACATTTCTGTGGTCCTGTGGCCGGCGTGACTAAACACCGAAGGCGCACGGAAGGCTGTTAACCTTCCCACCAAAGGGGTCCCTATTGTTGTACTTGCATTTTTACATGCTTTCGAATTGCTAGCTTGGCAGAAGCTGGGACAAGGAACAGGAGCTCACTCCGTTATACATCCTTTACTAGAAAAGTATAAAAGCACAACAAACTGACAAGGTGGGCTGAGCAGGTCCCATTCCTGTCATTGGGCATATTGATTTCCCCACACCATGAGAAATGCCACCGAAGTGTGGATTTTTCCACACTTGAATAACTTCCTTGTAGAATTAAGGAACGGCAAGAACAATCAACCCATGGAACATTTTGCCTTCCTAAGTTGTGGGTGTGCCAACACTGGAGGCTTTTAAAGAAGAGACTGGAAAACCATTTTGTCGAAAATGATATTGGATCTCCTGCTTAAGTAGGGGGGGTTGGACTAGATGACCTCTAAGGCCCTTCCAAGTCTGTCATCCTGTATTTGATTCTGTATTCTGTCCTGTCTTGCTAAAGTAATCAGAAAATTAGCTTGGGACTAAAACAGGCCCGTTTACTATACCAAACTGGAACGTTTTAGGCGCAAGTGACAGCTTGCAGGAATTAACACCCAAAAAAAAAAAAAAAAATTATATATGTGTCGAAAATTATCAGATGAGGAAGACAGCTGGAAAATTCTTCTGTAGTTTTCTTTGCAGGGGGTGTGTGAGTTTCTGCTGGAGGAATGTGCAATCACCAGCAATCTGAAGTAAAATTCTTTTACCACGGAGTCAGAATGCAGTCCAGAGATACCATGTCAGAATGAGGTGGAAGGAAGTCATTGAATAACCACTGCTTATGCTTTGCCTCAAGGGGAAGTTTTGTTTACAAGTAGGAACTGCTGACATCCGTATCATGGGCTGCTTGAACGATTGCAGGTTAAAATTGCTCTTCGTGGCCCGTGTGAGCTTCAACGTCCTCCTGATGGCAAACCCACGACATGTCACAACATTGGGGGGGGGGGGTGTGACACACCAGTGTTCACCAACTACTAACAGCAACTGTTTTCCAAAGTGTCAAGATCAGGATCAAGATGACATGAAGTCAGAGGTGGTACTCAGAAGGTTCGGACCAGTTCTGGAGAACCGGTAGGGGAAATTTGGAGTCATTCGGAGAACCGGCAAATACCATCTCTGACTGGCCTCACCCCCATCTATTCTCCGCCTCCCAAGTCCCAGCTGATTGGCTGAGTCTTCTTTGGTTGCCCTGCACAGGAGAACGGAGCTGGAAAGCAGGTTACTGTGGTGGGGAGGGAATGAGATTTTGCAATATCCTTCCCCTACCACGCCCACCAAGCCACACCCACAGAACCGGTAGTAAAAAAATTTGAATCCCACCACTGCATGAAATGTTAGGTACTACCACTTTATAATGCCTTGGCAAGGCCACACTTGGAATACTGCATCCAGGTTTGCTCACCACGATATAAAATGTTGTTGAGACTCTAGAAAGAGTGCAGAGAAGTGTAGCAAAGGGGACTGGAGATTAAAACTTAACCAAGAACAGTTGCAGGAATTGAGTAGGTCTGGTTTAATGAAAAGAAGGACTCTATGTGACATGATAGCAGTGTTTCAATATCTAAAGGGCTGCCACAAAGAAGAGAGAGTCCATATATTCTCCAAATCGCCCTAAGGCAGGACAAGAAGCAATGAATGGGAACTGTTCCGGTTCTGCGCGGCTTCGATGGCAACAGGAATTTGCGGCCGTTCGCAATTCCTGCTGTGCTAGCCGTCGAGGTACCCCCGATCCAGATGGGTCAGGGGGATATGGCTGCCCTGTAGGGACAGCTGAAGATAGAGGGGAGTCGGAAAGGGAGGTGGGGGCATCGCAGACCCCCCCTTTCTCTGGAAAAACCCCTTTTTCCCAAGGTGGTGGAGCGGCGGTCAGCAATGGCCACCACGAAGAAGCCAGCAACCGGGTAAGATTGTGCTGGAGGAAGCAAGAAAAGTGAAAGTGCTGGCTGAGCCGGGTCAATCAACACCTTTTAAATTCATTGGAATTGAGCTGTCTGAATTGCTGGAGGATACATTGTATCCCTAAGAAGATCGAAAGCGGCGGAGAAGCTGTTAGGGAACTTTTTTTTTCTACACTCTCCCACCCCATGGAAACAGCAGATGAAGATTTGAAATTTGTTTGGGCACTGAGGGTGAATTATTCTGAAAGTTGAAGTTAAGGGACAAAAGAGTTCTTGGACATTGGACTTAAAAATTTAAGAAATTGGAAAACCCTTCTTAGAGGTATGGATTTCTGATCATTTAAAAATTGATGTTGCAAGTGGAAAGGGAGAGGAAAAAAATTGGAGCAGAAGTGGAAAAAGGAGGAGATTGCCTAGAATCTCAAAGAAAGATACAAGGTAATTGGACCTCTTTGATTAAACAGTAACCCCAGAAAAAGAAATAGAAGAAAGAAGAAAAATATAAACTTTTGGAACTTTTTTTGAATTATTTTTGATTAAAAATACTTGGTTGGTTGTTTTGGGGAAAGTTTCTCTTTTCAGGATGGCATCGCTTGTGGATGAACTAAAGACTGAATATCAAAAATATAAAAAGGAAGAACAAGATGGAAAAGATACTTTGGGCACTTTATTTCAATTTTTAGAAATGGCGTTATGTACTTATGAAAAATTGATTACGCAGCAGAATGACTGGGACAAAGAAGAAGAGGAACAAGAAGCCATCTTTGATGAACAATAGGTTTTTTCCAGGGAGGAGGAGAAAGAGGATAAGAAAAAGGGGATTTTAAGATTTGAAAAAACAACCAAAAAAGAGAAAAATGAGAGGAAAGGTGGATGCAAGGTTAGAAAGCAAAGGAAAGGGAGTAAGAAAAGGGAGGAGGAGAGACAAAGGGGTAAAAAGGGCAAGGAGAAGAATAAGCAAGAGAGAAAGGGGGGGAAGGAGAAGCCTTAATGGTGGGAAGCAAGATCTAAAGAAAAAAAGTTTATTCAGAGACAATGGGTGAATTTAATTAAGGATAAAAGGGGGATTCTGGAAGGTATATAAAATTTAGAGTATAAAATTTACTGTGTAGTTTTAGAATCTACTAAACAGAATCCCAAGATAAATTAAGTGTTATATGAAGTACTTTTAAGTTAGGGTAATGAGTTAAAGGCGTCACTCCAATTAGTGCATAGGAGAAGTATGGTAAAAGAAAAAAAGATGAATGGATAATTGGAAATAGAACAGACAAAGAATGTTATTGAAAATGGTAATAAGATATGGAAGGATATATAAAGGTTTTGTTATTTTGGGGGGGTTTTGTATATTGATAAAAGGCAATAAAATTTTAATTAACAAGAAATAATTTGGATGAAAAGGAGAAGCTGGGATAAGATATGAAGTTAAATAGGTAAAGTAAATATTGATATTATAATTTGGAATCATTATGTTCTATTGGTTTTCTTCTTTAATTATTATTATTTTTTTTAGAAAAGAATTTATAAGCTGTTATGCCTTGATTGTTTGTGCGCTGTTTTTGTAAAATTGATAAAATTGGTTTATAAAAAAAAGAAAAGAAAATGATAATAAGATATGGAAGGATATATAATGTTTGAATTTGTGTCTGTGTGAAGAGTTTCAACCCGGGATCAGGCAGCCTTCAGAAAAGATGTTTTAGTTTTGTTTATGTTTTGTGTTTTGTATGTTTATGAAAGGCAATAAAATTTTAATAAGCAAGAAATATAATTTGGATAAAAGGAGAAGTCTGGATAAGATATGAAGTTAAATAGATAATGTAAATATTGATATTACAATTTGGAATTATTGTATATGTTCTATTGGCTTTCTTCTTTAATTATTATTATTATTTTTTTAGAAAAGATTTTTCAAGTTGTTATGCCTGGATTGTGTATTGTTTTTTGTAAAATTATTAAAATTTGTTTAAAAAAAAAAAGAAGAAGAAGCAATGGATGGAAACTAATCAAGGAGAGAAGCAACCTAGAACTAAGGAGGAATTTCCTGACAGTGGGAACAACTAATCAGTGGAACAGCTTGCCTCAAGAAGTTGTGTGTTCCATCATTAGAAGTTTTTAGGGTTTACTGCCAAAGCAGTGGGTTGGGATAGAAGACCTCCAAGGTCCCTTCCAATTCTGCTATTCTCGCATGGATTTCAGAAGCCACAGAAGAGCATTTGCAGAAACAGCATTGGAAGTGGAGGCCTCGTGATCCAGACTGGCTTGGAGGATCTGCAGGGACCTGTCAACAGAACATATCTGGGCATTTTACAACCACATCCGGCCCTTGAGCAGTTCCTGTCCAGCCCACGTGAGGCCAATCGGAAATCAAACATAAATAAGCATGCTCCATGTACACAATACAAGCGCGTTGTTTTTATTTTGAAGGCTATTGCTAGGGTTTTTGTTTTTTTTTCAATTTATGTATCTGCATGTGTGTGCCTACAGACGTTCTCAGCCCTATTGGTACAGCTCTCCACAACAGTCCCAGTTTTTCATTTGGCACTTTGGAAAGACTAACTGCCCACCCTTGCAACAGACAGGCAATATTGCCTAAAGGTAACAGCCATGCGGTGAACACTTGGGAGTGCTGGGTGCAAGTGCAACAGCATCTTGGAGAATGGCAGCTGGTGGTCTTTTGGAGTGGCCATGGTGGCACTAAGGCTAAAATCTAAGGACAGACCTGTATTTCAAGGTACCGGTGATTTGTGATGATGTATGAGTGGTATTTCACTTTTATATAGAGAGATTATGACCTGGGAGAGCCATAACAACTAGTCAGCCAATGGGAACTGTTTGGTGACTAAGAAGCAGCACCTGTTATGAACCATGCCAATATAGCTTCTGTGATTTTGACTTCTGGATTCTGAGTTCTGGTTCTGGCTTCTGCTGCATGGGTATTGTATACATGCATCATACTTTATATTGTGTATAAAGAAGTATCTTCTATAAATGAATCCTGCTGAATTATTTACTTGTGTGCTGGTTGGATTGCTGCAAACTCTTGACACATTTTAATGTATGCCGATTAGTGTACATTCAAAGTGACAATAAAGTTATTTTTCTATTCTGAATTTTTCACATGCCAAGCCTAAAAGGAAAGAAAAACAAGTCTAGATGTCTTGTGGAAAAGCACATATTGGTCCAAGATTAAAAGGGTCATCCTCATTTAATCTCAAACCTAAAATGCAAAACGGGGGGCATTTCCCTCCCTTTCAGCTTTTACAACATCCAAAACAGCAATTCTTACAAGTCTGAACTAAACTGACACAGTTGTTTTGCAGCCTCCTTAGAACTTAAAAAAAAGCATTACATTTCTGCATATGAGCTGGAACTTTGCTCCACCATCGGAGTTAAGATTTTTATCACTTGTAGGCAAAGGGTTTTGTTTGTTGTCAAAGTAGCAATATATGAATATCGTATTGTAAACCAGCAATGAGAGGGCCAAAGCCAAAAAAGTCAGGGTGGACTTCCTTGCATCCCTTTTTCTAGCAACCACTTCTTTCTGATGTAGCCAGAAAAAAAGAGATTATTTTGGCCAGTGATCAAAAAGTAGTCATTGACTTACAACAGTTTGTTTAATGACCATTCGAGCTTATGACAGCACTGAAAAAAGTGACTTATGACCATGTTCACACTTATGACCATTGCAGCATCTCTATCGTCACATGATCAAAATCCGGATGCTTGGCAACTGACTCATATTTATGATGGTTGCAATGTCCTGGGGTCATGTGATCCCCTTTTGCGACCTTCTGACAAGCAAAGTCAACGGGAAAGCCAACCAAGTTAACACCTGCAGTGATTCACTTAACAACTGAACAAGAAAGGTCATAAAATGGGGCAAAAGTCACTTAACAAATGTCTCACTTAGCATCAAAAATGTGGATTCAGTTATGGGCATAAATTGAGGACTGCGTATATTCACGACTTTTGAAATAGGGACAAAGATTGCATGAAAATACACCGAGCTTTAAACACTCTTTTAACTCAAATCACTCACTGTAAGAATGGCAATCTTGTGAAAAGCACTCAACACATACAAAACCATTTCTGATCCACATTTAGAACTCAAAACACAGTGAAATGAAAGATTGGTGCCCCAAAACATCTGGCCTGAGTTTAGACACCACTTGTGGCTTATAAAATGCTTACTCTGTGTGTAAACCCAGCTGATGTTGGTCAACAAGCTATGATTAAGCAAACCATGACTTATTGTGATACATCAACCCAGACTGTCAGCCATTTTTAAGAATGTTCCATGTTTTGTTTTGTTTTTTGTAATAAATTTGTATTATTTTATGTATTAAAAACTTCTTTCAGTGAATAACGTGGTTTCAGGTTTACACTTCAACACAAACATGATCTTAGTACATATTTATCTTTCACATTCCATGCTATATCATATCATTACTTCCATTTTCCAGCAAATTTTCTCCACTATTCTTATTTTTTTTACACTTATTAAATCCATTTTCAATTTATATATTATCTTAGTTCCTTTTTCTATAAATGTTCTCAAATCTTATTCTATAGTCTAACATTCTTATTTTTTAATTCTAAATTCATTATACCTTTATACTTTTATCTGTCACATTTGCAATTTTGTGGCGTACTTTTATTTCATTATTCAGTAAATTCCATCTTAAATCTAATAATTCCCAAAAATTTCCCCTTTAAAGTATCAGTTAGAGTATGCCACCCTTTTATCTTATACATCCCTCAATTTATTCCCCTTTAATCCATAATCAAAATTTATCATAATATAATCATTATATAATTATCACATTCTGGTTTAATAACAATAATCTCTTAACTACTATGTCACATGCATATGTATGTATGTATGTATGTATATGTGTGTGTGTGTGTATATATATATATATATATATATATATATATATATATATATATATATATATATATATATATATATATGGATCTTTGATTATTCGGGTTTTCTCCCGCGTAAGGTTGGAAGTATCTAGGCAACGTTTTGATGAAGTCTCATTCATCATCTTCAGGCTTGGTCTTCAGCTCTGTGCTTCTCAGAGTGATGTGAGCTTGCAGCTGCTTCTTCCTTTTAACTGCTAGTGGGGGTGTGACTTGATTGGGTGGGGCTTGGCTGTGTTCTGATTGGGTGGGGCTGTTTTCTCATTGGTTGGGGGTTTGGCTGTGTTCTCATTGGTTGGGGCTTTGGCTGTGTTCTGATTGGGTGGGGGGTTGGCTGTGTTCTTATTGGCTGGAGGCATGTTCTGTTCAGGTGGGGGCCTGGTTGTGCTCAGGTTAGTCTTAGTTGCTGGGGGATTTGAGCTGGTGAGCTGTGATCTTGCTGTTTGGCTTTGAGTTCATGGTCATGCTGAATCTTCATGGTGGGGGTCAGTTCGCTTCACGTATGGCTCAGAGGGGTTTGAAGTGGGTAGTGATGCAGCTGCAGTGCGGCTTTTGGTCCGTGGTCGTGTCTCATCTTCTGTGTGGGTGTGAGTCTGCTTTCTACATGGAAGTGTGGTGGTGGCATCTTGTGTGGCTCTCAGGGGTGTGGGTTTGGTGTCATTCTTCATGTTAGGTACTCGTCTGTTCATGAGGGCGGGTTTCCAAATGGCTGGTAGGCGGGAGGTATCATCTCGTTTATTCATGCTGTGTGGGCGTTTTTCTATCTCTATGGCTTCTCTGATGATTCTGCTGCTGAAGTGTTCGGTTTTGGCGATAGTTCTGGTATTTTTAAAGTCAATCTCATGTCCTGTGGCTTTGAGGTGTTGGACCAGGGAAGAGGTCGGTTTTTCCTTTTTGATTGAGTTCTTGTGTTCTTCAATGCGTGCACTTATTCTTCTGTTAGTTTGTCCAATGTATGTGGTGGGGCAGGCAGTGCAAGGGATTTCTTATACTCCTTGATTTTCTAACTCGATTCTGTCCTTAGGGTTTCTTAGGATGGTGGATATCTTTCTGTTTGTGCAGAATGCTGTCTTAATGTTGTGTTTTTGGAGGATCTTGCTGATTTTGTCTGTAGTGCCTTTTATATATGGCTTTGCCATTCTCTTGTTCTCTGTCTTGGATTTTGGTTGGGGTTTCTTTTTGGATCAGGTGGGTGATCTTCTTTCTTTGGAATCCATTGGCTGTCAGCACGCCGGTGAGAGTGTGTAGTTCGGTCTCTAGGTGTTGTTCGTCGGTTAAGCATTTTGTTCTGGAGATGAGTGTCTCAGCTACGGAATTGATCTGTGCTGGGTGGTGGTGTGAGAGTGCGTATAGATAGTGGTTTGTATGTGTTTTCTTCTGGTAGATGGTGTGTCCTAGGGAGCCATTGGATTTTTTGTATACCAAGACATCTAGGAAGGGAAGTTGGTTGTTAGCTTCTGTTTCCATGGTGAATTGTATTTTGGGGTGTAGGCTTTTGAGGTGTGTGAGGAAGTTGTTCAGTTTTTCTTTCCCGTGTGGCCAGATTATGAAGGTGTCATCTACGTATCTGAGCCAGAGTTTGGGTTTGTGATCATATTTTTCTAGAGCTTGTGTTTCAAAGTGTTCCATGTAGAGGTTAGCGATGACAGGCGAGAGGGGTGATCCCATGGGTGCTCCTTCTATTTGTTTGTATTTTTGTCCGTTGTAAGTGAAGTATGTATTGGATAGGCAGTGGTTGATCAGATCTAGGATGTGCTTGGGGGGTTGTATTTGTTTTGGATGGCTGTCAAGGCTTCTTTTATTGGCACTTGGGTGAAGAGGGATATGACATCAAAGCTCACTAGTAGGTCACTGGGTTGTAAGTTTTGTTTCTTTATTATCTCGATGAACTGGAATGAGTTTCTTACGTGTGAGCTGATGGATTCTGCATAGGGCTATAGTTGTTTGGCGAGAAATTTGGCTAGGTTTTGTAGAGGTGAGCCTATGGAGCTGACTATTGGTCTATGTAGGGTTCCTTCTTTGTGTATCTTGGGCAGACTATAAAGTTTAGGGCATCTGGATGATTTCTCTCTGGGTATGATTCTTTCCTGGATTTCTTCACTGATGGGGGAGGTTTTTATTTTGGATCTGGTGGTTTTTTTCTAGGTAGGTGGTGGGGTCTGTCTTTAGGGGTTTGTATGTGGGGTCTTGGAGTAGGTTGGTTAACTTGGATTGGTAGTCAGATGTGTTCATAACCACTGTCACGTTGCCCTTGTCTGCTGGTAGGATTATTATGCTGGTGTCTTCTTTCAGGTTAAGTATGCAGTTTGTTCTTCTTTGGATAAGTTGTTTTTGGGTGGTTTGCTAGTGCAGAGGATGTTGGTGATTTCGAGTCTGATTCTATTAGCATCATCAGGGTTGGTTTTGGTCAGGCTGGTTTCAACTCTGCATATGATGGTTTCTGTGGGGATGTGTTTGGGAGCGACAGCAAAGTTGAATCCTTTAGAAAGGACCTTGGTTTCGGCTTCGGTGAGGATCTTGTCTGAGATGTTGTGCACTGTTTGTTTCATGTGTGGCTGTGAGGGGGGAGGAGTTGGTTTCTGGCGTTGTTGTAGTTTTCGGAGTTTGTTGGTGTGTGTGTCTGTCTTGAGGGTGGTCTGTGTTTCAGCTCTCCAGACAGCGAGCTGTTTGGATTTGTCCCAAAGTAAGGGGTGAATCTTGTTGCTGAGTCGGAGGTGTTGCTGAGTCTGAGGTGTTGCTGAGGTGTTGCTGAGTCTGACACCAGACCCACACCCCTGAGAGCCACACACTTCCACGTAGAAAGCAGACTCACACCCACACAGAAGATGAGACATGACCACGCACTGCAGCTGCATCACTACCCACTTCAAACCCCTCTGAGCCATACATGAAGCGAACTGACCCCCACCATGAAGATGCAGCACAACCACAAACTCGAAGCCAAACAGCAAGATCACAGCTCACCAGCTCAAATCCCCCAGCAACTAAGACTAACCTGAGCACAACCAGGCCCCCACTTAAACAGAACATGTCTCCAGCCAATCAGAACACAGCCAAGCCCCCAACCAATCAGAACACAGCCAAGCCCCTACCCAATCAAGTCACATCCCCACTAGCAGTTAAAAGGAAGAAGCAGCTGCAAGCTCACATCACTCTGAGAAGCACAGAGCTGAAGACCAAGCCTGAAGATGATGAATGAGACTTCATCGAAATGTTGCCTAGATACTTCCAATCTTACATGGGAGAAAACCCGAATAACCAAAGATCCACATACAAATACCTGCGAGAACCTCAGAAAACATATATATATATATATATATATATATATATATATATATATATATATATATATATATATATATATATATATGTGTGTGTGTGTGTGTGTGTGTGTGTGTGTGTATATATATATGTATGTATATATATACGGCATTCAGCTTAGTTCGGGTATTTTCCCACGTCATTGTAGTTGTGCTTTTAAAGTTGTAGCAACGTTTCAGCAGAATCTCATCTGCCATCATCAGGCTTCTGTATAGTGTTCATCAGATGTACAGAAGCCTGATGATGGCAGATGAGATTCTGCTGAAACGTTGCTACAACTTTAAAAGCACCACTACTATGACATGGGAAAATACCCGAACAAAGCTGAATGCCAGACATATATACATATATATATATACATACATATACACATACACATATACATATACATATATATATTTTAAGCAAGGTTCCGCATGGTATTCCCCTCAATTACTTTCTAAATCATTTGTTATTTTAAATGTATTGATCCATTCAGTTAATTATAGAAACTGAGATTAGACTTTTCACTAGGATCCTCATAATCCATTTTGACTATATTCTTTGTTTTATTATCCATATATAAATTAACAACAATCTTTAAATAAAAAGCCAATTAAAGAGAAAAGAAAATAGTTTCATTCACATTTAAAAGCTACAAAGAATGTTCCATGTTGAGGAAGGTTTGTTTGCATGTCTGTTTGATGGACAGGATTACCTACTATTTTCTAGAGAACTGGTAGCAGAAATTTTAGTAGGTTGGAGAACCAGCAAATACCACCTCTGACTTGTCCTGTCCCCATCTATTCTCTGCCTCCCGAGTCCCAGCTGATTGGCTGGGTCTTCTTTGGTTGCCCTGTACAGGAGAATGGAGCTGGAAAGCAGGTTAGTGGAGTGGAGAAGAAATGGGATTTTGCAGTAACCTTCCCCTGCCACGCCCACCAAGCCACGCCCACAGAACCTGTGGTAAAAAAAATTGAATCCCACCACTGGTCATCACTTAAAAGTTTAGCCATTAGCAATCATTTGGATTTTTAAATAGTTCAATATAATATTGCTAGAAGATATTTTATACTCTATTTAATGCAACTTGTTCATGTATTATTTTCCTTTCTTTGCTGTCAAAGGTGATTAGTACCATTCCAGCACTACACACACTTGGAGCATCTGCGCTCCCAATTCCTGCACTCAACTTGAACTCTGCTTAAGCGGTTTGCCTCTGGATTTCTGTATGAGATCAATACATTGCCATTTGTGCCTTTCATGAATTATGGAACCCCTGATCTCTGGGAATTCTGTCATGTCCCCTTTGCAATTAAGACTGGCAATGTCCAAGATTTTGCCAGCTTAGCAGTAAAACAACACTCGGCGGTGTAGTCGTAAAACCTTGAATTTTAACAGAAAATTATCTTGTTTTTTCTCAAATGCAGTACAATAAAGAAGGAAGGAAGGAAGAAAAGCAGCTTCATGATAGGGAAGCACTCTGCATGTCATTTTTTAAAAAAAGATTTAACCACAGCTTTATATAATGTACTTTGCTAATCCTAAGAATTTGGTACAGTAGGGAGATGGAGCTGGAGGAAATCAAAATGGTTTGAAATGCTGCATTTTAAGGGCCCAGTTATCTGAAAGCTAGACAATTTCCCTGTTTCAAAGGTTGCCTTTGGAAAAAATAAGGCAACTGCCCCATGCAATACAGTGACTTTTTTGTCTCAGAAATCGTAAGCTGGCATGTTATGTTTGGAGCATGGGCGAGAAAGAATGGAGACAAGCCTCTGAACGGTGAACTTCAGCTCTTTATTTACATAGTGACTTCTAACATCTACAACAGTTTTAACCCGCCTTATATAGGCAAACCCCGTAACTATTAACCAATAACCAACGAGGAGCGCTAGCTCTCATAACCAATAGTAACTCTCTGTTTAAGGGCCAATCGGATTCCCCGGAGCGGGCCAATCCGATCCGGCCGTTTAACAGCCAATCAGAAGTGCAGGGTCAGAACCCTGCACTTTACTCCAAGCTCACGCTTTATTAAAACTTTATACATTCACAACATGGCATGCAGAAGCTACTTCCATTTAAATAAATGGCATATACTTTCGAATGAATTTGCCTAAGACTAAAGTGCACGTATGGCTCCTGAACAGAATATTTTATCCTTCTGCTTTGTGCATATTCCAGCCAAGTTTAACGGCTGTTTTTCCTCTCCCATGCCGAAGACTTGCAAATAGGTTATCCATGTGGGGATGTGTTGATGAGGGAAAGGGAGGGTTTTTATTGGAGAATTAATCTGAGTTCCTTTGATTTTTATTTTTATTTTTTGCTTTTCAGGCATTTAAAAAAAAAAAAAAGACAGCCAGTTCCAGCTCTAGAAAAAATGGTGAACAAGTAAATATTCAGATTTATGGAAAGATGCAATTTCCTTTGGAAAATGTTGATTATAAATTGCATTTGAGAGCTAGCTTAGTATAGTGAACTCACTGTAGTGTAGTGAGGTATTAGTGCCGCTTTATAAAACCTTAGTAAGACCACACCTGGAGTCCTGCTTCCAGTTTTGGTCACTGCATTACAAAAAAAGATGTTGAGACTTTGGGGAAAAAAGCAGGGAAGAGCAACTAACATGATTAAAAGCTTGGAGACTAAACTTGAAAAATGGTTGCAGGAACTGGATATAGCTAATCAAGAGAAAAGAAGGACTGTGGGTGACATGATAATAGTCTTCTGGTATTTGAAGGGCTGCCACAAAGAAGAAGGGGTCAACTTATTCTCCAAAGCACCAGAAGGCAAGATAAGAAACAATGGATGGAAACTAATCAAACAGAGATGCAACCTGGAATTGAGGAGAAACTTTCTAACAGTGAGGACAATCAACCAGTGGAACAGAAGTTGCCTTCAGAAGTTGTAGGTGCTCCATCACTTTTTAAGAAGGGACTGGACAGCCCCTTGTCTGAAATGGTATAGGGCCAGGTAGGGTATCCTGTTTGGGCAGAGGGTTAGACTAGAAGACCTCCAAGATCCATTCCATCTCTATTCTGACTCTGATTTAATCGTGGTTAAGGCACCAGGATAGAAATCTGAAGAATCTGAGTTCTAGTCATTCTCTCTCCATCTCAAAGGAAGTCACTTCTAAAAAGTCTTGCCAGAGAAATTGCAGAGACATGGCCCAAAAGAAGTTTTTAAAAAGATGTTGGATAACCATTTGTCTGAAGTGGTGTAGGGTTTCCTGCTTAAGCAGGGGGTTGGACTAGAAGACCTCCAAGGTCCCTTCCAACTCTTCTATTCTCTTCTCTTCTATTTATTCTATTCTAATTTAATTCTATTCCATTCTATTTTAATCTAATTGTATTCCATTCCATTCCATTGCAATCCAATCCAATCTAATTCCATTCCATTCTATTCTATTCTCCAAGGAGGACTTGAAACTACCCCAGAAAATTATTTGGGGGTGTTGGAAATCATGCTTTCTTTTCTCCAAAATTACACCCACCAATATGGTTCTTCAGATTTCCTGAGTAATGTCAGGATAAGTTTCCAGACTCATTTATGTTATCTTTTCCAGTCTTAGCAGCCAATGCCAGACTCCCTCCCTAGGAGGAAGCTGCCAATAGCACAAAATAATCAATCTAAAAGCTGACTTTCGTGACCTTTGCCCCCTGACCTTTTCCTGCTCTGGAATCCAGTGGCTGAGATTTTTCTTTTTTTTAAAAAAAAAAAGCCAATGGAATACAGAATAAAAGGCCAGCGGGATCTTCACCCGCCTGCAATGTTTTGTTTTTCTTTAAATTGTCCATTGAGCTAGAATTTACGGTTGGGGTGGTTTTCAATTGCAACATGAAGGAAACCAGGATTTGCAGAACTCGATCTTAGCTGTAGGCTGGAAGCTAGTTGTGAAAGCATTTGGATGAAGACAAGTTCATGGACTTTTTTTTTCCTTTTCTTTTTCTCCTTTGACATGACCTCCTACAGCATGATTCTCTGGAAGCCAAGGCCATAAAGTCACCCTATTCATTCCCCCGACTCCCCCCCATCACCCTTTTAAAACTAATATTTCCCAGAGCTTAGGTCAGGTTCCCACATGCAGTTTTGCTGTTTCTCCGGACTGAAATTCGGGGGGAGGGGAGTTCAGAATGCAGCCGCCCTGCCAAAAGCCTTCGGCTGCATATCTCCAAGAAGCCTGATGAATCTGAAAAGGAATGACTGCAAAAACTGACAGCAGAACAGAGAGCCAATTTAGCCGGCAGCAGATGGGTTGCCATCTTTCCTCTCGGCTGCTTTTTACAAAGGATGGCTCTTTTGCACCCCTTCTCCAAGCATGCGTCACTGGTGTTAAACATTTGGGGAACACTCCAACAGATGTGTCTTGCATGAGGAAGTTCAAGAAAAACCGATGAATGCATTCTTGAACACACTGGGTTTGATTTCTCCAGAAACAAAGCGGGTGTTCAGCTGGTTCTGATGAATCCTGGAGAACTGGTAACAGAAATTTTGAGTAGTTCTGAGAACGGGAAAATCCCAGCTCTGACTGGCCCCGCCCCCATCCATGATCTGTCTCCCATTGAGTCCCAGCTGATTGGCTGGGTCTTCTTTTGTTGCCCTTCACAGGAGAACGGAGCTGGAAAGCAGGTTAGTGGGGTGGAGAGGGAATGGGGATTTTGCAGTAACCTTCCCCTGCCATGCCCACCAAACCACGCCATGCCCACCAAGCCATGCCCACAGAATCAGTAGTTAAAAAAAAATTGAATCCCACCCCTATGCAGAAATACATACAGATAGTCTTCAACATACAGAAAGTTACAGTGCTGAAAAAAAGGACTTGCAGCTGGGTGTCATGCTAAACAGTGTCCCCGAGGTCACGTGATCAAATCTGAAGTCGTCGGCAACTGGCATGTACTTATGACAGTTACCGGATCCTGGAACCGCGTGATCACCATTTGCAATCTTCTCGACTGGCTTCCAACAAGCAAAATTTCTTCTTGCAACAAAAAAAGTCCCTCTAAGGTAAGCCTTCCAGGCTTTAAACAAACACAAAAAAAAAATTTTTTTTTCTCTGACTGGTTTTCTGGCAACGGTGCGATTGTCTATTGCCTTCACTAGGATCAACCATATGAAAAACGGATGCAGGTTTTGGGTCAGATTAATCTAAAGAAAAGAAGAATCAGGGGTGATATGATAGCAGGATTCCAGTATTTGAGGGGTTGCCACAAAGAAGAGGGGGGTCAATTTATTCTCCAAAGCACCAGAGGGCAGGACAAGAAGCAATGGATGGAAACTGATCAAAGAGAGAAGCAACCTGGAATTGCAGAGAAACTTCCTAACAGTGAGGACAATTAATCAATGGAACAGCTTGCCACCAGAAGTTGTGGTTCCTTCACCACTGGAAGTGATGGACAGTCACTTGTCTGAGATAGTATAGGTTCTCCTGCTTAAGCAGGGGGCTGGACTAGAAAACCTTCAAGATCCCTTCCAGCTCTATTCTTTCTGAAACATTCTCTTCCAAAACAAATTCCTTTTTTGCATGTAATATTTGCCGTTTGATCTCATGGGAAAGACACACATCGTAAAATCTGCCTAATATTTTCCTGTTCAGAACTTTGCACAGTTGATTTACAGATGTCTTGGAAGAACCTGGAAATGTGCTTTGCCCTGGTTCTGTTAGGATGTCCTCATGAGGTTGCAGCCCTGAGCTTTTACGCAGGGTAGATTTGAAATAAACGATTGGATCAGGGCATGTGTGACTCCCTCAGAATTCTCTTACAGACAGTGCACAGGTGAACTGGGCAACGTGGAAAAAGAAACTGTAAGTTGCAATCTTGAAACTTCCATACCAGCCATCTACAATGGGAGAAGATCTTCTTGCTTCTCTTTTTAGGCACCTGCCTACTTTATCATTTGTGTAGATTCTCTGTTTTTTACTGGTTTCAAAGGTTGTTCTAATTCGAACCATTGCAAGCCACACTGAACAGTCCACGTGCATTACAGGGGAAGGCAGACCTCTTGAGATAAATCAGTATTAATTTGTTTTTTGCCTCTCTCTCTCTCTCTCTCTCCCTCCCTCCTTCCCTCCCCCCCCTCTCTCTCATAGCAAAATGCTTGGGGTCACTGAATATGCCTCTTCTCCATCTCTGACTGAGCTTTTTCCCTCTTCAACTTCTCATTAGTGGCTGGTACCAAAGAGTTGCATATAATGAGCAGGAACAAGCCGTTCTGTCACTCCCATTAGTGTAAGACATTCCTAGTGCTCCATTCCAGCAAGGAAAAGAAATAAATTGTAGCTTTCTGCATCATCAGTGCAGGGGTTCATCCCACAAACCTTTGTAAGGTCTTCAAGTGGTTGGTGGAATGAGAGGCGTTCTTGGATGCGGAAGTCCGTACAAACTCTTGCCTTGTTTGCAGTAGCTTGTCAGAATCCCCCCATGGCTACACGAATCAAGTATCCCACAGGGTCAGACAATGGGACCTTTGTTGAATGAAATTGCTAGAGATACTTCCATATGCTGTCTCCTCTTTTTTTTTTCCCAGGCTCTGTCATCCTCGTTATTCTTTTAAGTGATCATCTGGGAGAAAGAAAGGGTCACCACCGACTACATTGGAAGATGTTTTTCCGTGGAGGCTTGAATAACAACAAAAGGAATTTTCATGAGAAAGCAATTAACTTCCTGCCTGAATTTGAACACTGAGAGAGGTCTCAGTTTGTTTAATTAATTAGTTGACTAGGCCACAGAATGGCTGAGTTCAAGCCACACATTGAGCTGTAGAAGGAGAGCTGATGTTGAGAGCTGCAGTTCATAAATATTGGGGGGATTTGGATCTGGAGAAAGCCTACGGTGAGGAGGGTGAAGGCACTCTTTGGGATGTTTGCAAGATGTTAAAAAAAATCAAGATAGTAGCCATGACTGCAATTAAAATGCTATCCCTTTTTAAAATGTGTCACTCCTACGATACCCATAAAAAAAAAGGCCTTTGGTCATCTTGAATGTTTTATCTGCCACGTGCTAGCTTGAATGTTGGTGGAGTCTGACTCTGAGGAAGAGGAGGAACAGCCAACAGGGAGTGGGAGTGTGGCTCCAGAGGTGGCGGAGGAGGCTGGGGAAAGGTAGAGGCCGGCTGAGCAGTCAGAGGAGGACCCAGGCCCATCCCCTATCCATCCTAGGTCACGCAAGGAGGAGAGGATCAGGGAAAAGCAAGGTCTACTCAAGAGGAGATTACCATGATCCTCCTCGTGGCTTGCAGGTGGGAGCTTATATAAGTTTGCAACTGCGCAGTTAGAATTGCTGAAGTCAGTTAGTGTTCACCTTGAAAGAGGCTTATCTTTGCTGGCGTTCTTCCCATGGACTTTTCTTGGTTATTTTTCTGGAGTTTATAATTAGTTATCTTGGCTTGCTTCAGAACTCTCATCAATGCGGTTTGTTTTGGTTTTCTGTTTGCCTCATAATTTACTTTTGTGACTTTAAACTGTGTCTAATAAAACAGTAAAGTTAAGTTGAAGGCTTTACCAGAGTTTAATATATGTTTTGGGTTTGGGGTTATTTTGAGAGACTATGGGTCATCACAGTTTTATCCCTCAGACTTAATCCTTTTAACAACCCCCAAATTCCCAGAATGCAAAAAAGAAAAGGGATGAATGTTTTAATCCTGTCCCTTTGGGAATCATAAACAAGGTCCCCATGAACCACATTTTTTAGTGTGCATCCCTACTCTAAACCATGATTTGCAATGATTGGAGTTGCACAAGGAAACAAGAGAACAACATCCTGACCTGATTGATTAACTCACCAATGATCATGAATAATTGTGATTTTAGAAACTAGTTATTCTACTCATTCGAAAACATATTGACTTCTAGCAGTTTGTTAGTTTATTGGTGGCTGCAGAATTTGGTTAAAGAGGGTTATTTGACTCCTAGCAATAGAAATGATTGCTAAACATTCAAACTCACACTATTTTGAGAAGCCGGAGAGGCTGATATGCCTGACCAATGGGCTCCACAACAGTAGTTTGAACAACGTTGTAAGGGATGAATTTAAGGGACAAGCCAGTTGTTACAAGAAGACAGCTGGATTGAAGTGATGCTCCCATCAGCTAAAGAATGCAGGGTTTTGTGAGAAGAGATGCAGAAAAAAACAAAATCAAGTTCTAGGACTATTTGAAGGCACTAAAGAACAATGTTGTTAAAAGTAAAATGAAGGAATATAAAATTGGTTTATGTGATCAAGGTTAAAACACATATGAAATTATTTCTGGTAACCTGTAATGGATTTTTGCTTATCAGGATTGAAATGAGGAGATTTTAAGGATTTTTTTTATAGATAAGATGAGATATGAGAAGAGAAATTCATTAGTGGTATTTCAAGAGAAGGAAATATTCGTAAAATTATTTGTATTTGTTGTAATGAAGGGGGAAGTCATTCCTTATATAATTTTCTTTTTCTTTACTATATTTTTATGTTTGCTTTTATTTATTTTTTTGGTACATTCTATTTTTTATTCTTTCAGTTTTTTGGCATAGCATGTATAATTTTAAAAAAAACCATTAAAAAATTATTTTAAAAATTGAGCTGTGTTCTACTACATGCTAAGCCAGAATCAATCTTATTGTGGTTTAACATGGCCTGATTTACACAACAGGCTAAGATATGCTTTAGTTTAGCTATTGTGAGCCATAGTATAACTTGTTCTCATTTCTTTTTTCCCCAAACTCTGTAATACAAATAGACAATTTTTAAAGTTTGGGGGAAATTCTCTATTCATAATTTCATATCAGCATATCTCCAGTTTAGAAAATCGTCCTTAGTAAAATACCTCCTTCAGTGCCACTAATAAATATAAAAACGTACTGAACAACTTTTCTTCACTAATCAGCAAGCAAATTCAGGAGAAACATTTTGGAGCATTGCCTCTGTTGCTTGCTTTGGCTAGAAACCAGACTTAGCCTTACTGACAAAAATGATTGCACTGCCCAGCAAGTAAAGCAAGTTTCCAGGCCTTGCGTTCCCAGGGATATATAATGCCATTCTAAACCTGACTGACTCAAGTCTCCCTATTCTATTATTCATGAAAATTGATCTCTGCTCGGGAGAAGAGAATTGGACTCATTTTCAGTGCCATTGTTAAATGTGTGTATTGTTCACAAAAGAAAAGCAAAGGAGTGGTGATCTTTCAGCAAATGCATGCACAAACGGAAAGTGGGAAAGGCCTCCAAACAGGTGCAGAATAAGCTGAGAGTCATTTAAGGCAAGCATTTTGCTTTTTGCTTAGAATTACTGTTGATATATATAGCATCCAAAGGACCACTAGATGGCAGCAGAGTTAGAGTTTCCTGTACCCTTTGCTGCCATCTAATGACCTTCTGGATTGTTACAGCCTAGAACTACGGTAAGGTAAAAGTAACGGTTCCCCCTCACATGTGTGCTAGTCATTTCTGACTCTAGGGAGTGGTGCTCATCTCCGTTTCTAAGCTGAAGAGCCAGCGCTGTCCGAAGACGTCTCTGTGGTCATGTGGCTGGCATGACTAAATGTCAAAGGCGCACGGAATGCTGTTGCCTTCCCACCAAAGGGGCCCCTATTTTTCTACTTGCATTTTTAACATGCTTTTGAACTGTTAGGTTGGCAGAAGCTGGGACAAGGAACGGAAGCTCACTCCAGAGGTGGTATTCAGCCAGTTCTGACAGGTTCTGGAGAACTGGTAGCAGAAATTTTGAGTGGTTTGGAGAACTGGTAAATACCACCTCTAGTTGGTCCTCCCTCCATCTATTAACTGCCTTCTGAGTCCCAGCTGATTGGCTGGGTCTTCTTTTGTTGCCCTGCAAAGGAGAACGGAGCTGGAAAACAGGTTAGTGGGGTGGAGAGGGAATGGGATTTTGCAGTAATCTTCCCCCAGGAGTGAGGAGGGAATGGGGATGTTGCGGTATCCTTCCCCTGTCCGAAGTGAATCCCACCACTGGCTCACTCCATTATGGGCGCTAGGGATTCAAACTTCTGATTGACAAGCTCAGTGTCTTAGCCACTGAGCCACTGCATTCCTAGAACTACAGCAGTAACTCTAATTAAACCTCTTCAAAGTTATTGCCATGGAAGCAATCATGCTACAATGCAACTTATTACATACCAATACAACCTAGGCAAAGAATGGGAAGGGTGTGTCTTTTCAGTGAATCAACAATCAACATGATACTCTTAAGCAGAAAAGCCTTTTCCAACTTATTCTTCTGAATACAGAGACATGCATTTCATATACATAAGCTGCACTGATGCCACACTGGTAAACTAGTCATTAAATAACCCATTTTCTGGCCTTACACAATGTATTGAGCCATAAATTAATTAAACAAGTTAGATTTGCACAATATGCAAAGCCATGAAAAGATAAACACAACCTAAGCACAGTGTGAAAATGTTTCTGTTAGTTCTTGAGCAGACTGGGTTAACCCGGCCTGTATAAATATAAGATTTATCATTATCTGCATTGAGTTGCCAGGTGTTTTTCATCACTGCTCCTCTTTGAATCCAAGACCCCCTATTTGCCAGAAGAGGAAACAAACATTTCCCTTCCTGTGAAATTATTTTGTGGTTGTCCAACACAGCTCTTTTTTTTAAAAGAGAGAGGGGAGTGGGGGGAGAGAGAAAGAGAAGAAAAAACACTTTTGAAATAAAAAGCTTGTTGTTTGCAGACTCTGGCTGGGGGATATTATTTAGAACACAATGTTGATTCATAATTCCTTGGTGCTGTGAACGGTTCCTTAGGAAAAATTGTGGTATTCAATAGCAAAGTTAAAAGAGCAGAGAACATGTGGTGGTGGTAGATTTATAAAATCCCCTGACCAACCATACTTCTCTTTCTATAGAAACTCTGACTTTGGGATTTACCGACTAGACTGGTAGATTTTTATAGAAATGGCTTGTTGTGCCATTAGGAAAAAGGAAAAAGTTGTGATTCAATGTTAATGCCTGATTTTACTGTAACAGAGAGAGTTGGAAGTCAAAATTTCTTTTTCTTTTTTCTCTCATCTTCCCTCACTTCTCCTTCCCCTTCCCCTCCCCATTGCTTCCCTATTAACTTTGCATTTTGTATTTTCTATTTCTTTATAACTCAATAAAAGTGTTAACCAAAAGAAAAAAAAAATAGGGTAGACCGTCAAAAATGGGCAATTACCAACCATGTTCCCTTGCAGGGAAGTTCTCTCTACTTTTGAATGGTCAGCTTGGTTTATAAATTTCAATCAATGACCTCTAAGGCAAGAGTAGAAAACCTGGTGTCTACTAAATATGTTTTGGACTTCAAAGCCCATCACCCGGGACAACCCCTAGCAAATAATTGGTTCTGAAGTTACCCTATACAGTAGAAGCAATTTCATCCATCCTCTGTATCCTAACAACCACATTGCCTAGATTTCCACGCCACATGCAGGAAGGATTTCACAAAATTTTAAAAATATGATTGCATTGGGATCAGGATTGAACAGAAAGTAAACCTACCACTTTTTAAAAGGTTAGTAGCTTTTATAATAGAAACTTTGATAAGTTATTTTTTATAAGTTACGAGCTGTGGTGGCGCAGTGGTTAGAATGCTATATTGTAGGCTAACTCTGCCCACTGCCAGAAGTTCGATCCTGACTGGTTCAAGGTTGATTCAGCCTTCCACCCTTCCAAGGTCGGTAAAACGAGGACCCAGATTGTTGGAGGCAATATGCTGGCATTTGTGAAGTGCTCAGAGAGTACTATAAAGTACTATGAAGCGGTATGTAAGTCTAAGTGCTATTGCTATCATAGTTCTAATTCACATTTGCTTTCCCTGCCTCCCCTACATTAATTGGTCGTCTTTACTTGTGTTTTTTCTCCCATCAAACCTGTTTTGGATTCTGAGTATAAAAGCTAACAGTATGAATCTCATTCTGGCCTGCTAATTTATTATTCCAACCAAAATAAATATACTTCTACACACCCTCTTAGAAGTCACTGTCAAAGGAAAAATTATCCACCCATCAGAGTGCTCTGTGATTGACAAGTGTTTTTAAGAGATGGCTGTTTAGTATGCTTGTATTATTTTTTTCATAAACCAAATACTCTATCTGCATAAGGAAAAGTTGTGCATAAGGTTAACTACCTATTGTCTGGCAAAAAAATTAAAACGAAGTAAGACCATGAACTTCTAAATATCAAAATAATGATTAAACAAACATTCAAGTCTTTGAAAAGGTTTTGGTGGTTGGAAATGGGGTAAACAGAAAACATACTGCTTATTTAAGCCAAAATAAAGCAATATGCTATTTCTGTCACTTTGGTAAACCGTAAAAACCTGATAAAAATTATTTACACATGGAGGATGTGTTTGTTTTTGTCTTTGCTCTTATTAGTCAAAACCAAACTCCATGCTGTTTCAGGAGGGCAAGTTTTTAACAACCAGACATTTCTCTTTCTTCATTAATACAAATAAAAAATCCACTATAGAAAGAGGATAAATGTGCAGAGAGGAAATAAAATCTGGTGTATTTCTCTTTCTCAATTAACACAAATAAAAAATCCAGTCTAGCAAAAGGATAAATATGCAGAGAGGGAATAAAATCTGATGCATTAGGCAGCAACCTTAACACAACTTGCAGAGTGAAAGGAAACTGAAAGATGGCAGGATGGATGTTCTCAGCTGTGGTGTAAGCAACACTTGAAAAGATTTGTCTACTTTCCTAGAATAGGGGAATAATCTTCAGACTAGCAGAAAAAGAAGCTGACAAGAGATTAATGTTGCAGTGAGAACATCTTAAAAGTAGAGAAGGGTGAGGAACACAGTAAAATGTATCTGCCCTGATTTGTGTACATTATAAATCAAAATATGTCAGAAGTAGAAGGGGCCCAGTTTTTTTGCACATTTGAAAAAACAAATGCACACATTGACCTAGGTCCAGTTTAGGTGATAAGCTGTCATTCCTTATATGGAGGATAGAGCTAAAAGGATATTAAAGTTTTTAGAAAGGGAAATAGCACTTAGACTTATATACCACTTTACAATGCTTTAAAGCCCTCTAAATGGTTTGCAGAGTAAGCATATTGCCCCCAACAATCTGGGTCCTTATTTTATCAACCTCAGAAGAATGGAAGGCTGAGTCAAGGATGAATCGATTATGTTCGAACTCCTGGCTGTGGGCAGAGTTAACCTGCAATACTGCATTTTACCACTGCACCACCACAGCTCCTATCTTTGGCTTAGATGAGATGGAACAAGTTGATATGGACAAAGAGTTAGGCTATCCTCATTATCTTTCTTTTGGCTCAACAATGGTTAAATGACTCCAGAAAGAGTTTCTAATGCAGTGTTGCCCAATCTTGGTCATTTCCAAGTATGTGGATTTCAATTCCCAGAATTCCACCACCAGCATGGTCATTGATAAGTATTCTGTCAGTTGAAGTCCACACCCTTGGAAATGGTCAAAGTTGAAAACATTGCTCTAAGGTAATGGAAGAAATATCCACCTGGTTCAGTTTCAAGCCGGAATAAAGACACTGGGAGCGTGGAGACTGATTGGAAAGATGATTTAATGGTGAAACAGAACACCAAGCACATGGTTCTGAGCAGCTGATCACATGGAATTGAGAGTGAGGAGTATATACACCTTCTCTTGGGCTTTGCACTTGAGCTTCCTGTTCTTGTGCAAGAACATGCATTCTATTGGCTGTTGTCAGACTCCCCTGGGGCCATGGGGTGTCATGTTTGTCTGAGTCAAGTTTGGTTGAAGTTTGGTTGAAGGTGATGGGTTATGTGACGTCCTTAAAGGATTGTGCAATGGAGATCTAGCTCTGCTGCTAGATAATCCTATTTTGTCCTGGTAGGTCATGTTTTAATCCCATCACTTTGGAATTAAGTTCTTTTTCTTGTAGATAGGCTGGCCCAGTCCTACTGGGATTATTAAGAAAGACTTTTTAAATTTTTATTTGTTTATTTTATTTGTCAAGATATTATTTTATTTACAAGATAATAGGTATAAGTATAAACCTGAGTAAGAATACAGGAAATAAGTACAGATAAATGGGGACAATTGGACAATAGGCCTTGGGGGTTGCTTTCTGTCTTTAAAAACATGTTTCTCCTTTAGGGAAATATAATAATCTGGCTGTTTTAATATTTCTTAAAATATTTCATTCTTCTAGCAGGGGTGTAGCTTCCCACAGTAATAATGGAGAAATGACCTATGAATACGGTAGATCAAAAACGGGATGTGAGCACTTCTTCTCTTCAAGAAGTAGCAATGAATGGAAACTTCTGACAAGAGTGCAAAGGATGGAAACTAATCAAGGAGAGAATTGACCTAGAATTAAGGAGACATTTCCTGACAGAACAATTAATCAGTGGAACAACTTGCCTCCAGAAATCGTGGGTGCTTCAACACTGGGGGTTTTTAAGAAGAGAGTTGTCTGAAATGATATAGGATTTCCTGCCTGAGCAGGGTGTTGGACTAGGAGACCTCCAAGGTCCCTTTGAACACTCTTATTCTGCCTTATTTCCTGGACCACTGGAGGACCATACCCCATTCTGAAACTTTGGCAATGCCATTCTCTAGAATTCTACTTCCTTTGCTTGTTGTGTTTCCACATCATGCTGCTTTGCCATATTGATGAGGCCAGCCCAGCCCTGTGGGAAACAGATATATGGTATCTTAGTGTAAGAAGATGCTGTTTTCTAACCAAGTCACTCTTCATTATCACAGCAGGTGACAGAATTTCTGAGTGAAGCTTCCAGGGAATGTTTATGTGATGGTATGTTGGCTGGAGGTGGGTAATTTTGATCATCAGCTGATTATGAAGATGAATCACAGAATCTATTAATCATGGAACGGCTGGGAAAAGAAAGAAGCCGTTTTCCTTTGCTTCGCTTATTCTAGAAAATAGGTTTCTTCATTTGGGTTCCTTTCCTTCCTCTCTATTCATGACTCGTGTATTCATTGCTCATAAAAACAAAAAAATCTCTCTCGTGTTGGAACAGATGCAGCTGTAATATGAAAGTAAGTTTCCTCTACAGCAGAGGTGGTATTCAGCAGGTTCTGACCGGTTCTGGAGAACAGATAGCAGAAATTTTGAGTAGTTCAGAGAACTGGCAAATAGCACCTTTGACTGGCCCCGCCCCCATCTATTCTCTGCCTCCCAAGTCCCAGCTGATCAGCTGGGTCATCTTTGGTTGCCCTGCACAGGAGAAGGGAGCTGGAAAGCAGGTTAGTGGGGCGGAGTGGGAATGGGGATTTCCACCAGGAGTGGGATGGGAATTGAGATTTTGCATTATCCTTCCCCTGCCACATCCACCAAGCCTCGCCATATCCACCAAGCAATGCCCACAGAACTGTTAGTAAAAAAAAATTGAATCCCACCACTGCCCTAGACATTCAGCCTTTCCTCCCAAGCTGTGAGTGACTGTAAAGCTATGGATTGTCCACTTCGGTTAATCAACTGTTGGCCTTCGAGAGATCATATTTAAAACAGACTGGCAACCCACCCACAGTGCAACTCCATCTTCCTTTTAATATTGGCCAAACCATGATTAACGTTTTCATGTCCAATAAACAAGATTGCCTGTCTAGAGCACTGTCTTGGATCTCTGTGAAGGAATCAGTTGATCCAACACCTTGATGTATAGGTGACAGCACAAGATTCAAGAGGAATGGCTGCATCTCTGTAAGATCTCAGTGTTTGATTTCTAAGATATGTCAAGATGACCATGCCAGAATACACTTTAAGTTCTGCCATATCAATTAAGAACCTGTTACAATTGTGCAACATGTTAAATGAGGGGTAGGATTCAATTTTTTTAACAACTGGTTCTGTGGGCATGTACTAGTTGGTGGAATGGCTTGGTGGTCATGTGACTGGGTGGACCTGGCTTGGTGGTCATGTTATTGGCTAGGCATGGCCAACTCAATATCCCTCACATCGAGGCACGCATCTCCTTGCCTGGCCTCTCATGACTGTGGGGATGCTGCAACAGTCGTAAGCGTGAAAAATGGTCATAAGTCACTTTTTTCAGTACCATTGTAACTTTGAATGGTCACTCCACACAAGCAAAGTATCAGCAAAGGAGGGGGAAAAAAACTCCAGAGACGTTCCTGAGACAGGAAGTTTAGTCCTGCCAAGAATGTAATAAGGGTTAACGGAGAGGCATTTTCTGTAAGCAACACCAGAATGTTTCCTTCCTGCCTTCCTTACAGGATTAGGCCAGTAATTTCTTCTAACAACCGGTTCTCCAAACTGCTTATAATGTTAACAACCGGGTCTAGGGAATAAGTGGTGTTGTGTATGCAATAAGATTAATAAAGTGTGAGCTTGGAGTAAGTGCAGGGTTCTGGCCCTGTACTTCTGATTGGCTGTTAAGCGGCCGGACCGGATTGGCCCGTTCCGGGGAATCCGATTGGCCCTTAACAGAGAGTTTTTATTGGTTATAAGAGCTAGCGTTCCTAGCTCGTTATTGGTTAAACATTACAGGGTTTGCCTATATAAGGCGGGTTTTACTGCTGTTGAAGTAGAGAAGTCACTATGTAAATAAAGAGCTGAAGTTCACCGTTCAGAGGCTTGTCTTCATTCTTTCTCGCCCATGCTCAAAACATAACAGGTGCAAACTGATAGAATCCCACCCCTGTGTTAAATCTGGCTAGCTGTATCCTTGATTATTGAATGGTAATATAGTTTGATTTGCAGATCCAGGTCATTTAGTTAGATTTTATATTCAATGTATTGTGTAAAGCTAGAAAATGGATTAATTCTGTAGACAGGTGCTCAATAAAAACAGCATTTGTGTCTCTGTGTTATAGTTCTCTGCAAAACTCACATCTCTTAAATGATTTTCTTTCATATGCAAAGTGAAATTAAGATACATTTAAGGGTGACTAAAAAGAACTATAAATTGCATGCTAGAGGCAAAGCAAAAGAAGAAGAAAATGGAAAAACATGTTATTATATATTTATTTATTACTAAAACAGGCCTATGTCAGAGATGCAGACTGATTGCTGGATTGTAAAACAGGAACTTTTCTTGCCAAAGTGGGAAATAAAGAATTGGGCCCCTAAGATTGTTATAATTCATTATATAAATATAATTTATCACAAAAATCTCCAGAACCATAAAGCCTACAAATTTAAAATTTGGCATGTATGTTCCTCTTGGCTTCTAAGTGCTCATTAAGGAAGGATTTTTTGAAATGACCATCAGAGCATTAGTATATCCTATATTATTATTGTTATTAACATGCTCTGATACTAAGGAGTTCTACTCCCGCTCCCCACCTGAAAAGAAATCTATTCCATATGCAAAACACAAGCAGAAGAGTTTCAGTTTTATTTTTCAAGCAGCTTTAGTACAGTACAGTTGAGCTAAGCCACACCGAGGCTCCTTGTTGTCTCCTTCTTGCTCATAAAGCAAATATTGTTTCAGTTTGCAAACAGCCCCCAACTCTCTCACACATTGACAGGGCACTAGCCAGATGAATAGTAATGGATGCTAGACAGAAGCAGAATCCCCCCCTATTTTCCTCCCCAAAAACTAAACCTATCCACATAGTTTCGTAGCAAAGCATGGGTATCAAGCTAGTAATATTATAATTTACCAAAACAGTATCTTTCTTTTCTTAGCATAAGCATATAATTTTGTTGCTAGCATTGTTAAATAACTATTCTTGCTGATCTACAGCAAATCATCTGATCTACCTGTATATCCAGCTCTCCTTATCTGCTGCCCAACCCAAATCAAAAGAGTAAACAAGGTGAAAGTAAATAATAGCGCAATTGTCCAGTCAAGCTAGTCTTCCACCCATTACTGGAAGTTAAAAGGGAAGGCATAACCTCACATTTGAATCAGCAAATTGCTTAGTTACTTAATTGCTTAGTGAAATTAATTACTGCTACCTTAATTGCTAAATAGGAAGTGGAATCCAGATTTGGGTCAGGGGGACTGTCAACTTATCAAACTGAAATATGTTCTATTTCTAGAATTGTGCATAACTACAAGTGTAAAGTAATGTTTTTGGAATCTTTGAAAGTGTGCCACCTGTGTTTCCAAAAATGATCAACCTGACCCCTGTGCCTCGGCCCACTTGCCACAGACAACTTGCTGTGGCTAACTCACTGCTGGCCAACTTGCCACGGCCAATCCGTCGTAGGACAAGTTGCTGCAGGATGAAAGTTACACTAATATCAAAGAAATAGTGGGATAGACTCATTAGAGAAAGGAGATGAAAAGAGGGACAGAATGAAATGGGAATGACAAAAATTAAAGATAAATTGTTATTTATTCGAAATAATTAAATTGAATGGTTAAATTATCCCATGGCGAGTTGGCCGTGGCAAATTCTCCCATCCATCTGCAAGTCCCTTAAAACAGGGGTCTCCAACCTTGGCAACTTTAAGATTTGTGAACTTCAACTCCCAGAATTCCTCATATTTGCAAATCATATTTGCTGGCTGAGGAATTCTAGGAATCGAAGTCTACAAGTCTTAAAGTTGCTAAGATTGGAGACCCCTGCCTTAAAACATGGTTGTGTCATCAGACTTTGAGATCCTATTGTAAATTAGTGAGATGGTTGCATGGCCAATCCTGACAGCTACTCTGTCATTGTTCACTCTGACCGGCATTTTTAATTGTAAATACTGCTTGGTTATTTTTTATGAGGTGTTTTCATTGATCACTGCCCAGATTCATATTCCATGAAAGGGATGGCTACATATATATGATCAATAAATAAGTAAACTGCTCAAAAATATCAGGCAAACCCCATCTACTATTAAATGGAAGTATGCTGGACTCCCACACTGAATATTTTTCCAAACAGCATAATCACTCATGACACAGTCTGACATGTGAACTCAAGTAATTGTGGTGGCCAGGGGTGGATTCTACCAGTTCGCACCTCTTCGCTAGACCCAGTTGTTAACATTCTAAGCAGTTAAGAGAACCGGTTGTTAGAAGAAATTACTGGCCTAATCCTGTAAGGAAGGCAGGAAGGAAACATTCTGGTGTTGCTTACAGAAACTGCCTCTCTGTTAACCCTTATTACATTCTTGGCAGGACTAGACTTCCTGTCTCAGGAACTTCTCTGGAGTTTTTTTCCCCTCCTTTGCTGGTACTTTGCTTGTGTGGAGTGACCATTCAAAGTTACAATGGCGCTGAAAAAAGTGACTTATGACCATTCTTCACACAACAGTTGCAGCATCCCCACAGTCATGAAAGGCCAGGCGAGGAGATGTGTGCCTCGATGTGAATGATATTGAATTGGCCACGCCCAGCCAATCACATGACCACCAAGCCATGCCCACCCAATCACATGACCACCAAGCCACTCCCACCAACTAAGCCATGCCCACAGAACCGGTTGTTAAAAAATTGGAATCCCACCCCTGGTGGGTGGCTTGTGGAACAAACAATACTTAAGCAAATTGTGACACAGCATGATGTATGAATCCAATCTTATAGGTATCTATGGAGATTCTCAGTCATCTGGGTCATGGCTGTCCCAAAGATGCTTTTTCAAGAGGCAATTGGACTTTCTTAGTTTTTCCTGGAAGTTGCTTCACTTTTCATCCTTTTGAAAAAGCATCTTTTCAGTCTTAAACCTGGATGGATTTTATCCATGGGACGCTTTCACTTTCCTGCAAGATTTCCGAGGTACAAAATATAAAACAGCCACATCTTATTCTCATTGTACTATGTATTTCAGTTTGCTAAGTTATATCTGGCCTTTGCCTGAGAAACTGAAATAATAGGCATGACGTTCCTGTGGCTTTTGTTTTGTGTTTCTGCTAACACCAGTTCTGGATAAGGCCAAGGAAATATTTGGCACTGGCTTGTCAATACTGAGTTTCCAAATCAATTCAAGCAAATTGTATAGATCCACTGAACTATGACCAGAAACGCAAAGGCTTCTTCTAGTGAAATATCTTCATTTCCATCCCTATTATAACTCTTGATGGATTTCTCTACAGCAGGGGTGTCCAACTTTGGTAACGTTAAGCCTGGAGGACTTCAACTCCCAGAATTCCCCAGCCAGCTGGCTGGGGAATTCTGGGAGTTGAAGTCCTCCAGGCTTAACGTAACCAAGGTTGGACACCCCTGCTCTACAGCTTGCTTTAATGCTCTTCCTTCAGCAACTTTGGAGGCAGGTTCAACAAAATTCCATTTTATTTTATTTTTTGCAGAGTCTTTGCTGCTTTGAATCAGGAGAAATTGAATGTTTTCGCTATCCCCATCTGAGCCAAAAGCTGCTTTGGCTGCTTTTGAAAATAAAATTGCTTAGTAAATCAGAGGAATTGTACTTAGCTTTCTTTAGAGAAGACCCAGATCCCACACTCACTTACTGAGTCGCTAAATCATGCTACTTAGCAACAAGGGCACACCATCAAAAAGGCACCATCATAGGACAAGATGACTAATCTCGATTTATTTATAACAGAGTCTGTATTAAAAAGACAAAGTTTATGTCTCTGTAATGTTGTCTGATTTGATCTATGACTAGAATAGTTTTGCTGCTTGTGATTATGAACATTCCTCTCTCTCTCTCTCAACAATAAGCCTGTGGTGAAAGCTGGGCTAAGAGAAAAAGAGAATACTGAATAACAGAGTTGGAAGGGACCTTGGAGGTCTTCTAGTCCAACCCCCTGCTCAGGCAGGAAACTGTATACCATGAGTCTCAGCGGCACAGTGGTTAGAGTGCAGCACTGCAGGCTACTTCTGCTGACTGCCGGCTGCCTGAAATTTGGCAGTTCAAATCCCACCAGGTTCAAGGTTGACTCAGCCTTCCATCCTTCTGAAGTGGGTAACATGAGGACCCAAAATTGTTGGGGGCAATAGTTGACTCTGTAAACCACTTAGAGAGCGCTGTAAAAAGTGGTGGGATTCAAAAAAATTTACTATCAGTTCGGTGAGTGTGGCTTGGTGGGCGTGGCAGGGGAAGGACACTATAAAATCTCCAGCCAGAGGGGATATTTCCTGGTTTTCTGAACTACTCAAAATTTCCGCTACCGGGTCTCCAGAACTGGTCAGAACCTGCATGAATACCACCTCTGGCTGTAAAACACCGTGAAGTGGTATATACATCTGTGCTATTGCTATTCAAAACTATTAATTGTCTAATCTCTTTTTAGAAACTTCCAATGTTGGAGCATTCACAGCTTCTGGAGGCAAGTTATGAATGAGAAAGGCAGATACAATAGGCAAAAATAGACTTGAACCCAGGTCTTCCCAAACCTTGTCCATCATTCCAACCACTACATCCTACAGGTACTTCTTGACTTATGTCCAGATAATTGAGGACCACCTATAGTGATTCACCATGTTTGGGAAGACTCTATCTAGATAGGGGAAGATGAGATCTTAGAATTGAGCTATAGCCATTCAACTGGGATGATAAGGACATTGGATTCTTTTTCAAGTCCAATATTTTATGAAAGATACCACGTTTTCATCTTCCAGTTCCCATAATCCCCAACCCAAATGTCCATTGCCCATGTTTGCTGTGGAGGATGAGAAGCAGGACTCTGGTGAGCACTGATTTGAAATGGACTTTTGCATCTCACATTGACTCAGCCAAGCTCCCCACATGCCTCAAATTACTCCTGACAATCTGGATTTACAACTATCTGTTTAATGCCCATTCAATATTCCAACAGCCCGGGAAAAAGTGATTTACAAAATGGTCCTTACAATTGCCATAGCATCCCATCCCTTCCCCCACCCACCCTCAAGTCATCTAATCAAAATTAGGTCACTTGGCAACTGGCATTTATTTAAAACAGGGATCCTGGGATCACCATTGGTGACTTTCCCAATTGGATTCCGACAAATCAATGGGGAACGCCAGATTTGCTTAACAATTGCCATGATTCATTAAACATGGCCATGGCCAAAAGAAAAAAAGGGGGGGTTATAATATCAAGCATGGCTCAGTTAATAACCCCCTGGCTTGGCAATGGAAATTCTGCTCCCCATTGTGGTCATAAATGAAGAATTATAGGCAAAGCCTCCACTTTGGTCCCTCAGTGTGCACGGCTAAGGAACGCTGACAATTTTTTTGTCATCTGTTTGGAAGCTCTGTATTCTCTCCCTGCAATCTGGATCTCAAAAGCCCTTGGCTCTGCTTTTATCAAGTGTCCTGTCACACTTATGGAGCTGTCAGATAAATTTAAATGAGATGTGGACATCTTTAAACAGAGGCTTTAAGTGTCTGGCTGAGTGTCCCTCTAAATAACAATCAGAAACTTTCAGTTCCTTTTCTTAATAGCTGTTCTAAGCCAAAGCAGATAGAACTGCTGACTGGAATTGTTGGCAATGCTCAGAGCCAGTTTAGTGTATTGAAAAGCTTTGATTGGAAACATATTTTATCTGTTGATGCATTGCTACCAGGTGGTCACTTAATATTCAGAGCAAACGTAGGCTAATAGGGTGGGGAGGGAATGGGATTTTGCAGCATTCTTCCCTTGCCACACCCACCAAATGACACCCACCAAGCCATGCCCACAGATGCCGTAGCAAAAAAAAAATTGAATCCCACCACTGGTGCACATCTCTAAAGAAGTTTTTTAAAAATGCTCCCACCCTTGCAAGGAAAGCCTTGTTTCACAGCCAGGAAGATTTCTGCTGCTGTCATCAAGATTTGATAATGGCCACCAATTTGGACTCAAAAACTGGATTCTGTCGATAACTTGATGATCGAGCAATCAGTGGCTTTTAATCTTTACAACTGTTTATTACCTGTAGATGCACAGGCAGTGTTTCTTAAGTCCCAATTACTGAGGACTGATAGTGAAAAGCGGTGATTGCTTGTGAATTCTCTGATTGCATCACACCAGCCATTGAAAGGACCCAGAATTCTGGACCTAGATAAGGCCTTGGCCTGCTTTCATTCATCAATCTGGATGATGCCCTGCATTTTTTTAAAAGTTTATTTTGAAAGCACAATTTGATTCTCTTCTGCAAGTTTATTTTGTTTGTGACTAAAAAAAACCACCAGGCTTTTACACACTCCAGATATTCCTTCCAAATAATAGCTGCCAAGGCTTGTATGGACTTGAAAGAGCAAGTGATTTAGAGCTGTCCTCCTCTTTTGCCGAGACGTAGCTGCTTGTCTTATCAGATGGCAAGGCACGCAAACCAGGTAGACTGCAATAATTTTAGGTGTGAGACAGAAGTGGTACTCAGCAGGTTCTGACCAGTTCTGGAGAACCAGTAGTGGAAATTTTGAAATCCCACCACTGACTGGCCCCGCCCCATCTATTCTCGGCCTCCCATTGAGTCCCAGCTGATTGGCTGGGTCTTCTTTGGTTGCCCTGCACAGGAGAATGGAGCTGGAAAGTAGGCTAATAGGGTGAAGAGGGAATGGGATTTTGCAGCATTCTTCCCTTGCCACACCCACCAAGCCACGCCCACCGAGCCATGCCCACAGAAGCCGTAGTAAAAAAAAAAAATTGAATCCCACCACTGGTGTGAGGTTGGCGTGCTCGTGTAAAATAAATGTGTGGACATGTAAAATAAAACGAAGCTTTTGTAAAACATGAGGTATGTCACTTATGTGCCTCCCATCACACTATGAGGACAGGGTAGCCTGTCATGTTTAAGGTTGCAGAATACTAGATTGACAGATCTTTGGTCTCACCATAAGGATCCTAACCCTTATGCATACATCTTCTGGAGAAGTGGTAGTGGAAATTTTGAGTAGTTCAGAGAACCATCAAACACCACCTCTGACTGGCCCCGCCCCCATCTATTCTCTGCCTCCTGAATCCCAGCTGATCTGCTGGGTCTTCTTTGAGGAGAAGGGAGCTGGAAAGCAGGTTAGTGGGTGGGGAGGGAAGAGGGATTTTGCAGTACCCTTCCCCCAGGAGTGGGGAGGGAATTGAGATCTTGCAGTATCCTTCCCCTGCCATGGCCACTAAGCTATGCCAACCAAGCCATGCCACACCTACCAAGCCACGTCCACAGAACTGGTAGTAAAACCTGTTGAATCCCACCACTGGTGCTCCCTTTTCAGCACATGTCTTATATTGTCTAGATTCTAGGATGTTCTAGGAGGCCTTGTGAAGTCTGTTTCCTGACCTGGCTTCGCTCGTAAGGCTGACAAAGATTTAGCAATTAAAACCACATCACATGCAATGTTTAATTAGTCTTTAGCTTGGTTTTGTTTTGATGCCGTTTTGTTTTCTTCATCTGTCTACAAATCCAACCTTTCTGGTTAGTCCATGATTCAGTGCATTGTGTCAATTGAGGGAAACTATTCATTCACACAAAGTAGACAGGCTGTATTAGTAAAGCCAATGAAATGGACAAATCTTGCACAATCTGAGAAAGTATTCAGGGAAATGGAGAGAGCTTTCCCTTTCCCCCTTTTTTCTCTTCAATTTTTTAAGGTTTCTTTTTTCCACTAAAATTAATGTTTGGGAAACATTATGGAATATGATCTCGGAATGCATATATTATGTTTTTATAAGATGGGCTTAAGCAGAGATTGGGTGTTCTTCTGTCAAGATTATTTTAATTTGCATTCACAATGGCTAAGATGCTAAGCTTGTCGATCAGGAAGGTCGGCAGTTCGGTGGTTCAAATCCCTAGTGCCGCCTAATGGAGTGACCTCCCGTTCCTTGTCCCAGCTTCTGCCAACCTAGCAGTTCGAAAGCACGTAAAAATGCAAGTAGAAAAATAGGAACCACTTTGGTGGGAAGGTAACAGCGTTCCATGCGCCTTCGGCGTTTCGTCATGCCGTCCACATGACCACGGAGACGTCTTCAGACAGTGCTGGCTCCTCGACTTTGTAAGAGAGATGAGCACCACCCCCTAGAGCCGGAAATGATTAGCATGTATGTGCAAAGGGAACCTTTATCTTTTACCTGAGTAGGAGGTTGGGCTATGCTTTTCAACATTTCTCCTGAAGTATGGTATAACCAGAGGCAAAAAAAATATTCCCCAAATTAGCAATGTTCCAGCCTTCTCCTCATCCCAGATTCTGTCTTCCTGTTTTCCTTCCTTCTCTCATCCCTAACTCCATCCTTTACAGATCTCTGATGACTTACTATAAGTTATGGATGTGCTGGGTGTGCCTAGTCTAAAGAAAAGAAGGACCAGGGGAGACATGATAGCAGTGTTCCAAATTTCAGGAGCTCCTACAAAGATAAGAGATTTAAATTATTTTCCAAAGCGCCAAAAGACAAGACAAGAAATGATGTATAGAAACCAACTAAGGAGAGAAGCAACCTAGAACTAGGGAGACATTTCCTAAAGGTGGGAGTAATCAACCAATGGAACAGCTTGCCTTTAGAAGTTGTGGGTACTCCATCACTGGAGGCTTTCAAAAAGAGTCTGGATAGCCATTTGGCTGAAATTGTATTGGGTTTCCTGCTAGAGCAGGACCTTCAAGGTGCCATGCCCTTGGTAGAGTTGGACTCTGAGGGAGAGGAGGAACAGCTGACAGGGAGTGGAAGTGTGGCTCTGGAGGTTGTAGAGGAGGCTGGGGAAGGCCTGAGGCTGGCTGGGCAGTCAGAGGAAGAGCTAGGCCCATCCCCTCGGCATCCTAGGACATACAGGGAGGAATGGAGAAGGAAACAACTTGGCTTATGAGACAAGAAGCGGCCATGATCCTCCTCATTGGTTGCAACTGGGGAGACTACTATATAAGAGAGACGCTTACGACACAGCGTTACCAGAAGCAAGCGTGTTTATTTTGGTCTGAAGTTATCTGTTGGCATCCTTCCAACAGACTGTGCCTTGTTATCTCCTTGAATTTGATAATTACTTATCCTGGTCCATTGTGAAAATTTCGTCATTGTAGTTTGTTTGGATTTTTATTTCACCTTTATCTGCTCATTAAATTAGGACTGTTTTGCTTTCTTTTGAAAACTATTTTTGAGTATGTTTTATCTCCAACTGAGAATTATGGAACAGTGGGGCCAAGTTGGAGGCAATAAAGGACATTTATTTACGTTTTGGATTTTGTTACATTTGTGTTACACTCTGAGGTCCCTTCCAACTCTATTATTCTATGATCTATATGTCAGCTTTGGAAGCCATATTAATACCAGAAGTTTCCATGCCACCATATTCCTGTGCCTGGGAAATTGGGAGTGGGGGGGTTTCATGGAGCATATGTAGTTAGACATAATAGCATTCTTCTTTTCGGTCAAGTCCATGGTTTTCCTGTACCTGGATGAGGAGTGGTTTAGAGGATGTCTCAAGATGGGACGGTTGTTGATTGGACCATGTGATGAACTGATGGGTGAAGGCAGTGGATTTTGGCTTTTTGAATTACTGAGGGAAAACCCAGAACTCTCACATTTGGGTTTTCCCAGATGTGTCAGTATGACAACTTTAAAAAAATGGAACGAGAAAATGCCTGTCTCTGAGTTTTTGATTGGAGTTTGGTTTTGCTGGAATGCTGACACTATAGTTTTATTTCAAATGTTGGAAGCCCCATAATATCAAGATACTGTCAGTCTCTGTCTCTCCTAAAAAAAATAAAAATAGGTGCATCCATCACAGGGAACTTCACTCGGTGTCAGACATGTTCAAAAACAAAAGAATTTCAAAAGTTTTGTTTACGATTAAGGCGCCGGTTCCATCAGTGAGTTAATACCTCTAGAAATGTATGCCTTGGAGTGATCATCCCTTGGCAAACCTTCTGCATTGGTGATCTTCCCAAAGTAAACGTTTCTATTGGTTCACATATACATTCACATCCCAGTCCAACTGCAGCGTAGTCCAGATTCAGCATCTTCTTCACGTAATGATGGGCCCTTTTTCTCATTGCTCAGAGCCAAGTGCCTGATTCCAAACAGCTGTTTCCAACTCTTTTTTTGGAAGACCGAGCTCCCGATGTTTAGCCAACCAAGGATTTTCCATCCCCTGGAAAATGTTTCAGCAGAATACTTTGGACCCATTTTTAAGAATAAATTGGATTGGATTGTCCTCCTTTTCTAATGCTCATGATAGATACCTCCCCCGGTTTTATTGTTTTATTTTTTAAAAAAAATCTGTTTTCTAGATTCTGGTTTGTCTGTTTGGCAGAGTAGTTCAGTCAAAATGACCTTGGTGCATATTTTTCCCCTTATACAATCTTACTGGGATCTACCAGCAAGATTTGTAATTCAAGGAAGCCACAGAGCACTGAGTATTTTTACTTGCTCATTCTGTGCCGGCTTCTGGAAATAGTTTTTTTTTTGGATCTAGAACTGTGGCTGAAGAGCTGAGTTGTGGGCAGGGGAGTGGAAATAATTTCAGTTCTTTCATTTTTTATTCAGCTGTAATCATGATTTGAGGGGAGAGGTATTATTATTATTATATTTTATTATGATATTATGATCATCATCACCATTATTATTATCATTATCATCATGCTACCAGGCTCAAAACTTTGGACCTGGACAACCTAGAACCATGCTGCCTGAGGTCTGATCTAAGCTTAGTTCACAAAATTGTCTACTACAATGTCCTACCTGTCAATGACTACTTCAGCTTCAACCCAGTGGTGGGATTAATTTTTTTTTTACAACCGGTCTATGGGCATGGCGTGGCTTGGTGGGCATGGCAGGGGAAGAATACTGTAAAATCTCCATTCTCACCCCACTCCTGGGGGAAAGGTACTGCAAAATCCCCATTCCCTCCCCACCCCACTAACCTGCTTTCCAGCTCCATTCTCCTGTTCAGGGCAACCAAAGAAGACCCAGCCAATCAGCTGGGACTCGGGAAGCAGAGAAGAGATGGGGGCGGGGCCAGTCAGAGGTGGGATTTGCCAGTTCTCCAAACTACTCAAAATTTATGCTACCGGTTGTCCAGAACTGGTCACAACCTGCTGAATGCCACCTCTGCTTCAACTGCAATAACACACAGGCAAACAATAGATACAAACTCAAAGTAAACCACTCCAAAATCGATTGCAGAAAATATGACTTCAGCAACAGAGTGGTCAATGCCTGAAACTCACTACCTGGCTCTGTTGTTGCATCCTCAAACCCCCAAAACTTTAACCTTAAACTGTCTACTGTGGATCTCACTCCATTCCTAAGAGGTCTGTAAGGGAGTGTGCATAAGCGCACCAGCGTGCCTACCGTCCCTGTCCTATTGTTCCCATTTATTCGTACTCATTTATTATGCATATACTTATACCTGTTTATACTTATATGTTAACATGTTATGTTCATACTTACACTTGTTTTCTCATACATGCTTGACAAGCAAACAAATATAAATAAATAAATAAATAAAATAAAATAAAATAAACAATGGTTGACCCAGCCACTCTGCTCTTGCTGCCTTTTATCTTTCTGTCCAATGTGGATTGAAATTCGCAGGCATTCTCTTTCCTCTCCCAGCTTCAGATCTGCCAAATTTCAGGCCGATTGGACAAAGAGCTTGTCCTGTAGATAAGGATTAAAATTCCTCCAAATATTGAGAGTCTCCCATGCGGGCCTCGTTTCTCTTTCTTCCTCTGAGAACTAAGCCAGCTTTAATGAAAGAAAAAAGGGCAGGTGGAAAATGAAACTCCTCTCTGAATAGAAACAATGAGATAAATGGGTTGAATAAATCGAGGGGGTCCACAGGGTATGATCCAAAAACACAGTGTGATGGCCAAAAGAGTGCAATGAAAATGCCACTTGCTTTTTATGGGTATTGCATATCACAATGCACATAAAAATTAAGGGAAACTTTAATCCCGCTGTTGGGGCCTCTGTCTTGACTTTGTCATTCCCTGCAGGCACGAATAGAATAAGAATAAGAATAAGAATAAGAATAAGAATAAGAATAAGAATAAGAATAAGAATAAGAATAAGAATAAGAATAAGAATAAGAATAAGAATAAGAATAAGAATAAGAATAAGAATAAGAATAAGAATAAGAATAAGAATATTGGAATAAAGAATGGAAGAGAAGAGAAGAGAAGAGAAGAGAAGAGAAGAGAAGAGAAGAGAAGAGAAGAGAAGAGAAGAGAAGAGAAGAGAAGAGCTGGAAGGGACCTTGGAGGTCTTCTAGTCCAGTCCCCTGCTCAAGCAGAAGAACCTATACTATTTCAAATAAATGGCTATCTGGCCTCCTCTTAAAAGCCTCCAGTGATGGAGCACTCATGATTTCTGGTGGGAAATCTGTTCCAATGGTTAATTGTCCTCACTTTTAGGAAGTTTCTCCTTAATTCCAGATTGCTTTTTTCTTTGATCAGTTTCCATCCAATGTTTCTCATCTTGCCTTCTGGTGCTTTGGAGAATAATTTGACCCCCCTCTTCTTTGTGGCAGCCCCTCAAATACTGGAATACTGCTATCATGTCATTCCTAATTCTTCTTTTCTTTAGATGAGCCAGACCCAAATCCTGCAGCTGTTCTTCACATGTGTTAGTCTCCAGGCCTTTGATCATCTTAGTTGCTCTTCTCTGAACTTTTTCCAAAGTCTTAACATCTTTTTTATAGTATGGTGACCAAAATCAGTTACAGTATTCTAGTTTGTGGTCTTACTAGGGTTTCATAAAAATGGCATTAATACTTCATGTGATCTTGATTCTATGCTTCTATTTACAAAATGGAGGTGCAGTACCTGGATTGGCTTCCTGCTAACTCTGAAGATAAGTGTCAGGTGTAAGGAACCAAGAGCAACGCTATGAATTGCTCAGAGTAGTTTCTTCATTGTGTTCGCCCATAGACAGGAATCCTACCAGACATAAATATCAGACCAATCTTGTGAAGATTTTGGAAGGACTCTTTTGGGCCTCTTTCTGCAAACCAGAGACTCGAGGTGGATCTGTCTTTTAGCTCCTTGGGAAGGAGCCCTTCCTTCCTGCATTTCATCGCCAGATTCCACCACATCAGGATCAGAGGTGGTATATTGGTTCTCCAGAACTGGTATCCTGATCAGTTCTGGAGAACCAATAGTGAAAATTTTGAGTAGTTTGAAAAACCGGCAAATATCACCTCTGACTAGCCCCACAATCCCATCTCTTCTCTACCTCCTGAGTCCCAGCTGATCGGCTGGGTCTTCTTTTGTTGCCCTGTGCAGGGGCTGGAAAGCAAGTTAGTGGGGTGGCGAGAGAATGGAGATTTTGCAATATCCTTCCCCTGCCACGTCGACCAAACCATGCCCACAGAACCAGCAGTAAAAAAATTTGAATCCCACCATTGATCAAGATTGTTATGGAAGATGACTGGATTCCATCATGTTATTCATTGCTAGGTTCCTGTCCCACCCTGCTTCCAAAAGTTCAGTGCAGCGTACATAGATTTCCCTCTTCCAATTGTCCTTCAACCATCCTTCTGTGATGTAGGTTGGGTTAAGAGTATGTAATTACCCCTTGAACATCCATGGGTGAGAATAGTCACCTTACATCTTGTCCAACACTGGGATGGGTAGTATCCTGGTCAGTTGCTATGGAAAACCAAATAAATTCCTGCCTTCCGGATACCAAAGATCTCAAGATGTTCTATCATTATTGGGCTGCTCTTTTAAATGTTTATTAAATTGGGTTTTAGTTTATCCATCTTTACGGCCATTCGTCACCAGTCTATGGCACAGAATGTTCAAGGGTCTGCATGACATACTCTCCCCATCTTCCCAGCATTGCTTATATCAATACAATGGGCTTTTTATCCCTACATTTTTGTGATTGTTGGCTTGGGACATTTGGAAATAGACCTCTCTCTTGCTCCTGGCTTCCACCCACAAGGTTCTAATATTTCTAGCTGCAGCTGCAGAATCTATAAACTTCTCTGTGTCCTAACATGAACTACTAAGGCACGGTGGGATTTATGATGTGGCTATATATCCCTGGCACCTCCACACACACACCCATCATCCCCAGCCAGTTTTCCATTATCCCCTAAATGTATGATGGAAACAATTGTGATGAAGTTATTTTTTGCAAACTCAGGACTAACATATCTTTCAATATTCCTGAATTTGTTTTTGTTTTTTCTAAAAAAAAACATCTAGTCTGAAAAGAGATCTCATTCTCTTTCATAGTTTGGTGGTATCTCCATTTGTACCCATTCATCCCATAGCCAGATTTCAAAATATTTGCTTCGAGAAGAGAGTTGGATTTGCACAATACTGTCAATAGTGGTGGGTGGGATGCTTTTTAGCTGACAGCAGTGTCAGAATCAATAGGCTTTCCATAGAATTATTGCTAGAAAGGAGTTTCTCACTCTGATTATGAGGCAGACCCTGGGCAGTATTGATTCCCAAGTTTGGTGGAAATAACTAGTGATTTTAGCTACCTCAGCATGCCATTCCAAGAAAGAGGGGAGAAGGAAGTGATCTTTGATTGAGGAAGCCAGAACCCTAAGCAAGCAATTTTACAAAAAAAAGAAAACAATACCCAAATTTGCTGAGTCACTTAAGGCAGGGGTCTCCAACCTTGGCAACTTTAAGCCTGGAGGACTTCAACTCCCAGAATTCCCCAGCCATCATGCTTTAGATAAGGAGTGTTGTGTAGGCTCCCGGAAGAAGGCTCGGGAGTCAGTGACTAGTTTTCAGCTCTTTATTGGTCCCGAGATCGACTCGGTTCGGCTAGGGTATGCGGCGGCTTATATAGAACTTCCCGGCCAAGCAGCGGCCAATGACACCACTTTGAATCTCCCACGATCGGTTTCCTCCAATCGCGGGGGATTCGCAGTGGGCCAATCCATGCCGCTTGCTTGGCCAATCGGTTAGCTGTGCGTCTTAGCCAATCAGAACGGTTATTTACAAGAATGCTAATGTACAATACAGAACAAGGAGTGTCAAACTTAATTTCATTGAGGGCCACATCAGGGTTAGTGTTCGAACTTGGGGGTCCAGGGTGGGCATGGGCAGCTTGACATCACTTGTGTTGGGGGTGCCTGTGGTGACCTGAGTACTTTGCCAGTGAAAACGGGGTCCCAAGCTCCGATTTTGGCTGTAACAGCCTCCTGCAGACCTCTGCAAGCTAACACAGAGTTCTGGCAGAGGCACCGCGGGCCGGTCCTTCATTATTTTCAGGGCAGCTCCAAGGGCCAGATCGAAGCACCCTGGGCCTTCAGTTTGGCACTTCTGCCTTAGATCAGGGATTTCCAAGTTTAGCAACTTAACAACCTGTGAACGTCAATTCTCAGAATTACCCAGGCAGCATTCTTTAGATCAGGGGTCTCCAACCTTGGCAACTTTAAGACTTATGGGCTTCAAATCCCAGAATTCCTGGGAGCTATGCTGGCTGAGGAACTCTGGGAGTTGAAGTCCACAAGTTGCCCAAATGCATACAAAGATAACTTTCCTCTAGGGGAGCAGAGAGAGAGAGAAGAGAGAGAGAGAGAGAGAGAGATAGAATGGGGAAATAACTTGGGCAGGAGAATCTCAGGAGCAGTGGTGGTATTCAGCCAGTTCTGACCAGTTCTGGAGAACCGGTAGCGGAAATTTTGAGTTGTTCAGAGAACCGGCAAATACCACCTCTGACTAGACCCTCAACGCCATCTATTCTCTGCCTCCCATTGAGTCCCAGCTGGGTTTTCTTTTGTTGCCCTGTACAGGAGAAGGGAGCTGGAAAGCAGGTTAGTGGGGTGGGGAAGGAATGGAGATTTTACAGTATCCTTTCCCTGCCATGCCCACCAAGCCATAGCCACAGAACCAGTAGTAAAACTTTTTTTGAATCCCACCACTGTTGGAGACCCCTGCTTTAGATGACCTACATAAGTGAACTGAACTGATCCCTAAAGAAGAACCTTCAGCTTGGCCCCATGGTTGATGCCATCCTCCGTAACTTTACACACTATCCCAGAAAGCACCCTGCCCCAAATGAAAGTAATTGTCTCTGTGTGTGACCGCCCACTCCATATCCCAATCCCAACCAGTCTTGACTTGCTCAAAGAGGCAGGAAGAATTCCAAATTAAGGACTAGCTAACGAGGCGTTTTTAAAAGCAACTGCTGTTGCTGTCATTATAAGAAAATTTTACCGAAGCAGCTATGAATAAAAATAATAAAGACACAGATATATAAATGATCACCAGCAATAAAAATGGGGACATATTTTAGCTTTGGAGCCAAGCACCGAAGCAAGAGACAACCTCCCCCGAGAATAATTTCAAAAGCCTGGCATAATGTTGTGTACTCATATTTAATTGAAACACAGCTTCGACTCCTTCTTTGCCTAACAATCAAATGGTGGCTCTGACTTGAAGACGGTGTGGTCTGCATAGACAAGGAGATGGGTCTGTGGGAAATTTGAGGTGCCTGTTTTTGAAATGGGGAAGAATTCCCACCTGGTTTAATGGATGGGCTGAAACCTACACAAACAGCATTTGTTAAAAATGAAGAGGTTTGCTCCTTTGCACACAGTGGTTCTTATGGCCCAGTCTGAAAGACAAAACATCAGTTAATGTCATAATAAGAAATGTAACTTTGATATTCCCCAACTCTCGGTGAAACATCTCGTTTTTCATCTGTGTCCTTTCAGCGCTTATTTCAATTTCAGTTAAGGATTCTAGGCCATTAAGCAAAGGCAGAGAAAGGGGAAGGGGAAGGGAAGGGAGGGAGGGAGAGAGAGATATATTATAGAAGGAGAGCTGTGTTTGTCTATGGAAGCAACAAAAATTCAGGAGAAGTCTGGTAGCACCTTTTCCAACTTTATGTCAGTATATGCAGTTCTTGGCATGTTCGGTTAAAACCTTACATGGGAAAAGACCCGAACATGCCAAGACCTGCATACCTATACGCATGAAAATCTATGAAAACAAATGTTAGCATATACATTTGTTTTCTGAGGTTCTCGCGGGTATTTGTATGTGGATCTTTGGTTATTCGGGTTTTCTCTTTGTTTGGGTATTTTCCCACGTCATTATAGTTGTGCTTTTAAAGTTGTAGCAGAATCTCATCTGCCATCATCAGGCTTCTGTATTGTGTTCATCTGTGGATATGTATATATCCATACATATATATATATATATATATATATGTATGGATCTTTGGTTATTTGGGTTTTCTCCCACGTAAAATTGGAAGTATCTTGGCAATGTTTCAATGAAGTCTCATTCATCATCTTCAGGCTTGGTCTTCAGCTCTGTGCTTCTCAGAGTGATGTGAGCTTGCAGCTGCTTCTTCCTTTTAACTGCTAGTGGGGGTGTGACTTGATTGGCTGGGGGGGTGTTCTCATTGGTTGGGGGACTGGCTGCGATCTGATTGGTTGGGGGGTTGGCTGTGTTCTGATTGGCTGGAGGCATGTTCTATTCAGGTGGGGGCCTGGTTGTGCTCAGGTTAGTCTTAGTTGCTGGGGGATTTGAGCTGGTGAGCTGTGATCCTGTTGTTTGGCTTCACGTTCATGGTCATGACACATCTTCATGGTGCGCATCCGTTCACTTCATGTATGGCTCAGAGGGGTTTGAAGCAGGTAGTGATGCAGCTGCGGTACAGCTTCTGGTCCGTGGTCGTGTTTCATCTTCTGTGTGGGTGTGAGTCTGCTTTCTTCGTGGAAGTGTGGTGGTGGCATCTTGTGTGGCTATCAGGGGTGTGGGTCTGGTGTCATTCTTCATGTTAGGTACGCGTCTGTTCATGAGGGCGGGTTTCCAAATGGCTGGTAGGCGGGAGGCATCATCTCGTTTATTCATGCTGTGTGGCCGTTTTTCTATCTCTATGGCTTCTCTGATGATTCTGCTGCTGAAGTGTTCGGTTTTGGCGATAGTTCTGGTATTTTTAAAGTCAATCTCATGTCCTGTGGCTTTGAGGTGTTGGACCAAGGAAGAGGTCGATTCTTCTTTTCTGATTGAGTTCTTGTGTTCTTCAATGCGTGCACTTATTCTTCTATTAGTTTGTCCAATGTATGTGGTGGGGCAGGCAGTGCAAGGGATTTCATATACTCCTTGATTTTCTAACTCGATTTTGTCCTTAGGGTTTCTTAGGATGGTGGATATCTTTCTGTTAGTGCAGAATGCTGTCTTAATGTTGTGTTTTCTTAAGTTTTCGCGGGTACTTACATGTATGGTATTCAGCTTTGTTCGGGTATTTTCCTACGTCATTGTAGTTGTGCTTTTAAACATTGTAGCAATGTTTCAGCAGAATCTCATGTGGGAAAATACCTGAACAAAGAATTCCATGTGCCTTTTTTATTTTATTGTAACTTCAGGAAAATTGAATCAAATCTCTAAGTAATTTTGCTCCTAGAATTCATGCAACCTGGGATTTTTACATTAATGAATAGAAAGCTCTTCTGCTTCTTCTAACTTGTTTGTTGAGAATTGCATCACAGGGTGAGGTCCTTTCCCAGGTCCAAGAAGGGAGCCTTGAGTGACAGAGTGAGAGAGAGAGAGAGAGAGACTCACAAGGGTGAGAGAGTATATGAAGGGGGAAGAACAGAGGGAATTAGTCCTGCTTTATGAATCAAGCCATGGACCTGCATGGCTTATTTCCCTGGTTACAGCCCTCCCGGTCCAAAGGACGTGGACTAGCCTACTAATCAGCTTCTCTGGCAGCACAGCTTGCTTCTGATTCTCCTTAGATGCTTTTTTTTTTTCTGCCCAAAAGAAAAGGTAAAAACATCATTACTGTTCTCAACTCAAGAAAAGGCTGAGTCACTCTCAGCTCCCCTCATAGTGACTCAATAGCTCTGTCTGCAGTGGCTTAGAAGTGATGAAGGACTGACTGACAGGCTAGGTTGGCAGGCCTTCGGCTTCGACCTGATTTCAGAAAGAAGGGAGGGAGGAAAGAAGGAAAAGAAAGAATGAAAGAGACAGAAGGAAGGAAAAGAAAGAATGAAAGAGAAGGATGGAAGGGTCAGGAAGGGAAGGAAGGAAGGAAGGAAGGAAGGAAGGAAGGAAGGAAGGAAGGAAGGAAGGAAGGAAGGAAGGAAGGAAAAAAGAGTAAAAGATACAGAAAGAAGGAAGGATAGTCAAGGAGGGAAGGAAGGAAGGAAAAGAAAGAATAAAAGAAATGGAAAGCTCTCCTTGAGGATTTGTCTACTTGTTATTGGCCAACGCTTCTATCCCTTTCCAGACTCCAAATTTCTTCCATTGTTTTACTGCCATCTGGTGGTTTAGAAACTACTTCACAGGCTGCAGCACTTCCAAGAAAGAATTGTTCCTGCAGGGGGCAGAAAGGTAATGTGTCTCTATATGCAGGTGAAATTCGAAAAACTAGAATATTGTGCAAAAGTTCATTTATTTCAGTAATGCAACTTAAAAGGTGAACCTAATATATGAGATAGACTCATTACATGCAAAGCAAGATAGTTCAAGCCATGATGTGTCATAATTGAGATTATGGCTTACAGCTCATGAAAACCCCAAATCCTCAATCTCAGAAAATTAGAATATTGTGAAAAGTTTCACCTGTATTTACAGCCATTACAAACAAACTTATGATCCCTTCTCTTGTTTTAAAATTACATTATGGAAATTCTTTCTACCCTATATTTAACCTTTTTTCTCAGTCAACATATCCAGAAATCACCTTGTGATTTTTCAGCCAAAATTCTAACAAAGTTTGCCAGTCTTTTACAAAAATACCTTTTGTGTTAACAAGACAGGTCAATTTTCTCTTTTTTGCTGTCTTATTTACAATCTATTTCTCTGTTGTGATTATTCCAATGTTTCTTCATCATTGCTTATTTAATAATCCTGCTGCACACCCAGCCTCAATTCTAAGTCTAAAAGCCAACTGAATTAGTTGCTTAGATAAGATGGGTGATGATACGAATAGATTAAGAAGAAATCAAATCTTCTACTCCAAACCCTATAAGCCTCAGTAGCAACACAGAGCTAGCAGTTGCCGGAAATGGCTGCTTCTATGCTCAGAGGCGGGAGTTATGGAAGCTACACCTGTCCTGAAGTTCTGAAATGCTATTCACACTTTTGTGTGCGAGACAAATTACATCTTCTTCCTGTCTTCACAAATTGAGTATACAGTAGGATCAGAAGTTGCTTCTTTAATTATCTTTTGTTTCTTTATTTGCTGTTTGCAGTTTTTCTTTTATCTTGTTCCTTCCTCTAAATTTTTAAATCTATTTTTTACACTTATCTTTTATTAATGTAGTGCAGTGGCTGCCAACCAGTGGGCCAGGGACCACTGGTGGTTCTTGAGAAAATGTGGGTGGTCCGCAGAGAAATGTCCCCTCCAAAGCAATTAATCCAGGCTACGTGGGAACACAAGGCTGTGCTGCCCACATGGCCCACCCACCCGCTGACTCCCACCCTTTGGCCAAGCGCAAACCTTACCTTGAATAGAGCCATGCAAGCTGGAACTGGAAGGTAAGATCAATGGTAGGGGAGGGAAATCTGCCCTGGGGTGGCTTGTTGACGTTGGTGGGAAAGTCGGTCCCCTATTCCAGAGCTGCAGTAGCCACAGGACTGGCCCTTTGGTCATCCTGGAGCAGCTCCTCCAGTCCATGGCAGGCTGGTGCACCCGGGTGGAGGAGCAGCTGTTCTGGGATGACCAAAGGGCCAGTCCTGTGGCTACTGCAGCTCTGGAATAGGGGACCGACTTTCTCACCAACGTCAGCAAGCCACTGTCAGTCAAAATTCATATTCATGGTCTGCAGGATTTAAAATTATGAGTTTGGTGGTCCCTGAGGTCCAAAAGGTTGGTGATCCCTGATGTAGTGGGTAGTGAGATAGATGACATTTGAATTTAATAACAAAAAAATAAAAAAATCATACACATATACACATATTTGTGTGTGTGTGTGTTTATTATGGTACACACACTCATACACACACACACACACACACACACACATAATATCATATCATTGAAGCTGGATGCATTGTGTTTTCTTCCTGAGGAAAACAATTTGTTTGAATGTTACGAATTACTCCCAAGTCCATGAAATTAATGTTATGAAATCAGTGAAGAAATCAAACAGAAATGAGATTGGATTTGATTGTTTGGAGTTGCACTTTTTATAGATCAAAGTTTTGATGACATTTTTTCCTCAGAATACAGCACAGCTGTTTAACCATTAAATCAGCAGAGGGAGCCAATTACCAAATGGACTGGTTGTAGAGAAATTCATTTCATATCTGTAACTTTGAATGTGAGTGCACATCTGTGAACAAGGCAATTCCAGCTGTGCTCACAACCATTGTGAATCGGCATTTCTTAGATGTTATACTGCCCTGTGGAATTTGGATTCAAAGGTTTGGTTTAAAGGTGAATCTTCAAACAGAATCAAACCAGCCCCTGTCAGTTGGTTTTGACACATACCAGAACATACTTTTGTCGAACTAATGGAATGGATTTTTAACATTTGACTTGCTTCTTGAAACTGAATTACAAATTCAAATCCAGCCAACTATTTCAGTCTAATTGCAAATTCAAATTATATCTTGTTTGCATGTCCATAATACACAAATGAAGATATATTGCATGCTTATTTATATCAGTCCATGACAGATTTTAAAAAAACCACTTTCCAGGGCTACGGAGAAGAGTCTGAACTGAGTGTGGATTATCCATTATAGCATCAATTGCTTTTTAAATGTATCACTTAACATGTGGGGTCAACCAAGTTCATTGAACACCATGATTTACAGCTTATCATCTTTTAGAATCCTAACTATTGTGGTTTATTTGACAAACCAGGATTAGATCGCATCTTGGTTTATACAATGTGTGGACCAAGACTGCACAGAGTTGAAATGACCTCTGAGGCACATTTCTGACATTCAACATAATTGTCATTTTTAGCTAAATTTCTCCAAGCTTAATCTGCAGTTAGGCTGTGCAAATCCACTTGGAAGATAATTAAAGTTTAATGGCACCTATTTAAAAAGTGTAATATTCTTAAGTGGGCTAAAGCAGGCATCAATGCAATTGTTTACAAAGTAGTTTTCCTATCTGCACAAGAAATTAAGTGGCTGCAAATCCTCCAAGGATTTGCTGTGCTTTGACCAAACCTTCAGTAAATCTGATCTTCTTCTGCCAGCCAAAGAAAAGCCTATATAATATTATTTATTGCATGTAAACTATATTTCCTCCCCCACTCCTAATTGTATACAATTATATTGCATGTTAAAATAATCTGCTTCTCTGACAAATGTAGCTTTGGGAAGAACTAAAGATGCAGAGAAATGGGAAGGGGAGGAGAATGGAGAGGGAGGGGGAAGGGGAGGGGAGGAAAGTAGAGGAGAAGGGGAGGAGGAAGGGGAAGGGTAGGAGAGGAGAGAGGGATGGGGAAGGGAGAGGAGGAAGGAGAATAGAGAGGAGAGGGAAGGAGAGGGGGAGGGGAAAGGGAGAGGAGAGGAGAAGAATAGAGAGAGGAGGGGGAAGGGAAGGGATGGGACGGGAAGGGGAGAGGAAAGGAAAGGAAAGGAAAGGAAAGGAGAGGAGAGGAGAGGAGAGGAGAGGAGAGGAGAGGAGAGGAAAAGCATCATTCTGATTAGCCAGCAGAGGAATGAAAAGCAGAGTTTGGGCAGTTCTTAAGGGCTTTAGTAGATTATATTCTTTTGAGTAGGATCTTAATATCTATCTATGTCTACCACCTGTCTATCTTATCTATCTATGTATATCTATATCTATATCTATATCTATATCTATATCTATATCTATATCTATATCTATATCTATATCTATTATCTATGTCTGTCTGTCTATCTATCTATCTTTCTATCTATCTATCTATCTATCTATCTATCTATCTATCTATCTATCTATCTTATCTATCTATCTATCTAACTATCATCTATCTATCTGTCTGTCTGTCTGTCTATCTATCTATCTATCTATCTATCTATCATCTATCTGTCTGTCTATCTATCTATCTATCTGTCTGTCTGTCTGTCTGTCTGTCTGTCTGTCTATCTTATCTATCTATGTATATCTATATCTATATCTATATCTATATCTATATCTATATCTATATCTATACCTATATCTCTATCTATCTATCTATCTATCTATCTATCTATCTATCTATCTATCTAACTATCGATCTTATCTATCTATGTATATCTATATCTATATCTGTCTATCTATCTATCTATCTATCTATCTATCTATCTATCTATCTATCTTATCTATCTAGGTATATCTATATCTATATCTGTCTATCTATCTATCTATCATCTATCTATCTATCTATCTATCTATCTATCTATCTATCTAATCTATCTATCTATATCTATATCTATATCTATATCTATATCTATATCTATATCTATATCTATATCTATATCTATATCTGTCTATCTATCTATCTATCTGTCTGTCTGTCTGTCTGTTTATCTATCATCTATCTATCTATCTATCTGTCTATCTATCTATCTATCTATCTATCTATATCTATATCTATATCTATATCTATATCTATATCTCTATATCTCTATCTCTCTATCTCTCTATCTCTCTATCTCTCTATCTGTGTTCTGATTAATTACTTTCATTTCCCTTCAAGTCCAAAGTAAAATGGAGTAGCTGTTTTTGCAAGTAACTCTGAATCACAATAAAACAAAGCCATTTAATCTCATTTATATTTAGTCATATATCACATTATTTTGTTGTGATGTTTATGGCTTGTTTTTTATTTATTGAGTCATATGTTTAAACAAACAAACAAATGATACCTTTCCTGAAATCCTTTCTGATTCATTCAAAAAAATTTGTAACAATACATGGGGGGGAAAAAATTCTCTAGAGTTGTGGCTCTCAGGGGAATAAATGTACCCTTGGGGCAAATGATGGGTTGTCCATCATTCCTGAACTCTAAGTCATAAACCAGGGATTGCCAAGGATAGTGAAAGGGCTTGTACAACACATGAAGGCCAAACAACCTACGTTGTGGATTACCATGAAGCCAGCATTTGTGTTTTAACAATAGTGAGTTTCATGTAATTTTATTATGATTTTGCTCAATGAATGCTCTTATTTTGATCCCTAAAGCAAGTGTTCACAATTAACTGGTATTACCCTCTGCATATTGCACAAGAGAACCAACTGGGAGAAATTAAAGCCATGCAGAAGATTCATGGAGAAGCTGACAGTCATAGCAAGAGACCTTATTCCTAATAGGATCAAAAAAATTTCTCACTCCCTAACTCGTTTATATGTTTGGTATCTGCCTCTTCCTTCTATCACAGCCTCTGATCCCAGCAGCAGCACTTCAGCTCAAATGTAATGGAAACATTTACTAATGAATGAGCCTTCATTACAACCATTACAAGGAAATGCTTAATTCACAGTAGCCATCAGATAACTGGGTTTAATTAATAAATCTGGGTGGCGTCTCCTAAACCACGGGAAAGGATTACCGGAGTTAATGCATCTGTCTGCTGGATTTTTAGGCAACAGTTTTTGCTGTCTGTCTCTCGGTAATGAAAATGTGGCACTCCCCACTTTAACAAATGGGGCAGGGGAGTCAGCTGGAAATGAAAGCACAGGATGTCCTTTGAAATATTTTAATTTGGGCTGTGTGGAGTATTAAGGGATAGGAAAGACCAGGAGTGAGGCAGATTTCCTGGCTCATCAAACAGAATATGGTCAACACTTGTTCAGATATATACAGCTCTATTTCTTAAACAATTGTGTGATTGTAATTTTTTAAAAAGTATTCAACAGATCCATTGTGTTAAATGTCTTTTTCCTGATCCAGCACATATGGGAATGGACTAGACTAGATTAGAGAATGGAATAGAGTGGAGTGGAATGGATAGAATAGAGAATAGAATAGAATTAGAATTAGAATTAGAATTAGAATTAGAATTAGAATTAGAATTAGAATTAGAATTAGAATTAGAATTAGAATTAGAATTAGAATTAGAATTAGAATTAGAATTAGAATTAGAATTAGAATTAGAATTAGAATTAGAATAGAATACAATAGAATAGAAGCTTTATCTTTATAAAGGGGTTACTAAAAACGTAATCATTTAAAACATTTATCTTGCAAATGGTGTTTGACTGTAGTTCCATTTGATAACAGAACTGTCTAAGAAAATAAATCCAGAAAAACCAAATCAAATGGAGACTGAGTACTTTTTATAGGAATTTTCAATAAACCACAATTCTTCCCAGGTAGCTAAACCATGGCTCAGTGCTATTTTGTAGGACAAAAGCCACGAGCAAAGAACAGCTTTTCCCAGTTGGATACCCTATATTATTGGAAGCTACTAAATGTTACACAAGTAACATTTAAGCTCAGTACTTCCTAGTCGAACCACAGACAACTACAATGGTCTAATACATATCGATTTTACAGAAGACAATGTTGAAAAAGCACTATGCAATCTAAAACCATCTCTATCTATTGGACTGGATGGAATATGTGCCTACTTCTTTAAAAAGCTATCCACTGCCATAGCCGAACCTCGAAGCATAATCTTTGAAAAATCTTTCAGGACCAGCTCCTTGCCAAAACTATGGTCACAAGCCATGGTCATCCCCATCTTCAAAAAGGGAGACCCCAGCCTAGTTGAAAATTACAGACCAATCTCCTTATGCTGCATCACCTGTAAAGTCATGGAATCAATTTTTAACCAATTGATCATCCTGCACTTAGAAACAAACAACCTACTCTCTAATAAACAATTTGGTTTCAGAAAAAAGCTATCCTGTAATCTGCAACACTTACACTGCAAAAACATATGGGCTACACAACTTGATCAGGGCAAAGCAATTGACACAATTTACATAGACTTCTGTAAAGCCTTTGATTCAGTGGTACATGACAAACTACTCCTAAAAGTAAAACCTTATGGTATCTCTGGACACCTATGTAACTGGATAGAAGCATTCCTGTCAAACAGACAACAAATGGTCAAAATTGGGAGTGTCCTATCAATTTATGTACCTGTTAACAGTGGTATCCCCCAAGGCAGTGTTTTAGGACCAACTCTCTTCATACTCTGCATAAATGACCTCAGTGATCATATTAAGAGCAACTGTGTTCTCTTTGCTGATGATGTAAAGCTATTCAATACCACAGACAATACTGCTACCCTTCAAAAAGACCTTGACTATGGATCAGAATGGTCAAACAAAGGGCAACTTCAAATCTCAACAAATAAATGCTTTGTCTTACATATTGGCAAAAAAATAATAATCAGAAAATAAAATACAGGATGAATAGTCAAGACCTTGTTGAGGATCCAAACTCTGTCAAGGATCTTGGAGTACTCATCTCAAATGACCTAAGTGCTAGAGCCCACTGTAACTACATAGCTAAAAAGGCATTAAGAGTTGTTAATTTAATCCTACGTAGCTTCTTTTCTGGTAATATCACACTACTAAGTAGAGCATACAAAACAATTGTTAGACTTATACTTGAATATAGCTCATCAATCTGGAACCCATATCATGTACCTGATATTAACACAATTGAAAAAGTCCAGAAATTTTTCAAAACAAGAGCTCTCCACTCCTCTACTCATTGCAGAATACCTTATGCCACCAGACTTGAAACTCTAGACCTAGAAAACCTAGAACTACGCCACCTCCGGCCTGATCTAAATACAGTATATAAAATCATACATTGCAATGTCTTACCTGCAAATGAATATTTCAGCTTCAATCATAACAATACAAGAGCACACAATAGATGCAAACTCAAGGTTAACCGCACCAAATTTGACTGTAGAAAATACGACTTCAGCAACAGAGTGGTCAATGTCTGGAATACTCTACCTGACTTTGTGGTTTCTTCCCCAAACCCCAAAAACTTTAACCTTAGGCTGTCTATTATTAACCTCATCCCCTTCCTAAGAGGCCTGTAGGGGACATGCATAAGTGCACCAATCGTGCCTACTGTCCCTATCCTATTGTTTCTTTTTATTTTTCTTATAAGTATGTATCTCATGTATTCAAAACTATGTTTATTCTTATACCTGTATCTTGTAAGTGATTAACAAATCAAATAAATACAAAAATACAAATAGATTTGTGATAGGTCTGCCAAAATCTCTTTCCTTTTGTGTAAGGATTACTTCTAGAAATTACTCTGGAACTACCAGCTGAAAACATTGAGTGGTGGGCATTTGGTGTACATATGCCCTTGTGTATGAGAATTAAATCTACTGTGGTGTCAACCAAATCCTCTTCTTGCAACACATCACCCCACATAGCGTCACCAACAAAACTCCTGCTGAACTGCTAATGGGACGAAAGCTCCGCTCCCACCTTGACTGGTTGCACCCTGCTTATGAACCGGAGAAACCACTAGGATCCAGCGGCCACTGTCGCACCTTCCAGGTAGGAGACCTGGTTTATGCAAAAAACCTATCGGGCGACCCGTTGTGGGTGGAAGCGACAGTTGTACGTGTAACTGGCCCCAGATCCTACCTTGTGCAATGCCTTGACGATAAACTTTGGAAACGGCATATCGACCAATTATGGTCGCGGCTTGCAGCGGCCAGTCCGCAACTCCCCTATGACCAAACTGAGGGGGGGGGAGGTACGGAAGAAGATGAAGCCCTAGGAAACCCGTTCAAAGGAAACGACGATTTAATAGAAACTCAGGAAGCGGAGCCGGAGGGAGAAACGTTTGCACCTCAGGGAATTGCGGAAAATGTGGGCAACGACATAGAAGTGAACTCTGAACCAGAGGCAGCGCCACTGCCAGACAACGATCTACCTCAGCAGGATTGCAACCAGCCGATACAATGAAAATCAAAGAGACTAAAAAGACAACCGTCCTATTTAAGGGACTATGTAAATGCGCCCTGAACTAAGAAGCCAGGGGGAAGGGGTGTTGTGTATGCAATATGATTAATAAGTGTGAGCTTGGAGTAAGTGCAGGGTTCTGGCCCTGCACTTCTGATTGGCTGTTAAGCGGCCGGACCAGATTGGCCCGTTCCGGGGAATCCGATTGGCCTTAACAGAGAGTTCTTATTGGTTATAAAAGCTAGCATTCCTAGCTTGTTATTGGTTAAACGTTACAAGGTTTGCCTATATAAGGCAGGTTTTACTGCTGTTAAATTAAGCAAGTCACGATGTAAATAAAGAGCTGAAGTTCACCGTTCAGAGACTTGTCTCCATTCTTTCTCGCCCATGCTCAAACTTAACAAAAGGAATGGGAAGAAGTGCAGATGAACTGCTGGCCCAGAGAACAAAATGGAATTCAACCAGAGAGAAAGAGGAGCAGAAGGCTTCTTCTGGTGTTAAATAACCCTCTTTAACCTGGAAAAAATGGTTTTTTGGCTGCCCTTCTGAGCTCTGGGTTGCTAAGTAACCACCACCTCTTCTTCCTTAAATGCTCTGATAGGAAGGCCTACCTTCTTGAGGGTGAAATGACACCACAGTAGATTTAATTCTCATACACAAGGGCATATGTACACCAAATGCCCACCACTCAATGTTTTCAGCTGGTATTTCCAGAGTAATTTCTAGAAGTAATCCTTACACAAAAGGAAAGAGATTTTGGCAGACCTATCACAAATCTATTTGTATTTTTGTATTTATTTGATTTGTTAATCACTTACAAGATACAGGTATAAGAATAAACATAGTTTTGAATACATGAGATACATACTTATAAGAAAAATAAAAAGAAACAATAGGATAGGGACAGTAGGCACGATTGGTGCACTTATGCATGTCCCCTACAGGCCTCTTAGGAAGGGGATGAGGTTAATAATAGACAGCCTAAGGTTAAAGTTTTTGGGGTTTGGGGAAGAAACCACAAAGTCAGGTAGAGTATTCCAGACATTGACCACTCTGTTGCTGAAGTCGTATTTTCTACAGTCAAATTTGGTGCGGTTAACCTTGAGTTTGCATCTATTGTGTGCTCTTGTATTGTTATGATTGAAGCTGAAATATTCATTTGCAGGTAAGACATTGCAATGTATGATTTTATATACTGTATTTAGATCAGGCCGGAGGTGGCGTAGTTCTAGGTTTTCTAGGTCTAGAGTTTCAAGTCTGGTGGCATAAGGTATTCTGCAATGAGTAGAGGAGTGGAGAGCTCTTGTTGTGAAAAATTTCTGGACTTTTGCAAGGTTTTCTTCACAAATTGGACCATGCGTTCTGCTCGGCCATCGGTCGCAGGGTGCACAGGTAAGGTGAGCGCATGGCGGATGCCGCGGTCAGCGAGGTACTGCTCGAATGCTAGTGCAGTAAATTGTGGGCCATTATCGGATACCAGGACGTCTGGTAATCCGTGGGTTGCAAAGAGTCTGTTTAAAATCTTGATGACCGCCTCGGAGGTCGTAGTCGTCATGCAATGAATTTCGAGCCAATTAGAGTAGGCATCGACAGTAAGCAGGAAGGTGTGGCCCTTGGTTGGCCCCACGAAGTCCAGGTGAATTCGGGACCAGGGTCCACGTGGTGTGGAGATTCAGTAGGCATGGCTTTTGGTGAGGCGTTGCTGACTTCTTGGCATTTGGGACAAGCTTTAACCCACTGTTCGATTTGCTTGTCAATGCCCAGCCACCATGCGTAACTTCGTGCAAGGGCTTTCATTCGCACGATGCCAGGGTGGCCATCGTGCAAAGTTCTCAGCAGTGCTTTTCGGAGCCGTTCTGGGATAACGACTCTATCGCCCCAGATGACACAGCCTTTCTGGGAGAAGAGTTCGGTGTGTCGAGACTTGAATGGTGTGAAATCATCTGATAACTGGTCCAATGGCCATCCGCGTTCTACCCAGCCTAGGACTCGTGCTAGGGTGTGGTCGCGTTTGGTTTCTCTCGCGATATCTCGGGCGGTCAGTGGTGGCGAGTTGAGTGCCTCAATTTGCAACGTGGTTACCATTGGTGCCGGATCGTCGAGAGTCTCTGGAAGCGATGCTCAGCTCAATGCGTCAGCGTGGAGAATGGCTTTCCCTGGGCAGTATTGCAGCCGATAGTTATAAGCAGCTAAGAATTCTGATCATCGGATCATCCTAGGGGATAATATGTAGGGAGTCGGCTTATCTCCGGCTATTATCCCCAACAAAGGCTTGTGGTCAGTCACACGAAGAGAGGTCTTTTTCTGACAATGAAGAGAGGTCTTTGTGGTGCGTTGTCGCAAGCTGTCCTTCCGACTTGGATAAAATGTCGCTTGTCGGTGGAGGTACCGGAACGCGGTTTCAGCGTAGTTGTGCAGCCGACTTCTTGGTTGCTTCCGCTGCGGTAGCATCGGCGATGGCATCGGCAAGGCTGATGTCGCCTTTCGCCATCAGCTTGCTTTGGACGCCGGGTGCATCCAGTCCCAGAACTATGCGATCTCTTAGTGCTTCTTCTAGATCGGTGAATCCGCAGAGGCATCCCAAATTTCAGAGGTCTGCTATGAAGTCGGCCACGCTTTCTCCCTTTCGCTGGCTTCTTTGATAAAACTCGTGGCGTCTCACAAGCGTAGGCATGGTCGGGGCGTAGTGGTCTCGCAGGATAGGTTCAAGGTCGTCCCAATCCATGGCCTTCACTTCTCGGGGTTTGGCTAGTGCTTTAGCCATCTTAAATACGGTTGGACCGCCCGTTTCTTCCCGGCTGTGGCGTCCTTTAAGTTATTCATCTCTAGGAACATTTGGAAGCAATCCATGTAGGACTCCCAGTCCTCTTGTGTTGGATTGAACGGAGCGGGTGTACGATGCCGCCGGACATGGTTCCGTTGTTGGCGTCATCTGTCACATGCTCAGTGTTCTTCGAAGTTTCGTTGGTTCAGATGTCTCCACATCCCATCCTCGTCGCCAGTGTTAAGTTTGAGCATGGGCGAGAAAGAATGGAGACAAGTCTCTGAACGGTGAACTTCAGCTCTTTATTTACATCGTGACTTGCTTAATTTAACAGCAGTAAAACCCGCCTTATATAAACCTTGTAACGTTTAACCAATAACAAGTTAGGAACGCTAGCTTTTATAACCAATAAGAACTCTCTGTTAAGGGCCAATCAGATTTCCCGGAACAGGTCAATCCGGTCCGGCCGCTTAACAGCCAATCAGAAGTGTAGGGCCAGAACCCTGCACTTACTCCAAGCTCACACTTTATTAATCATATTGCATATATAACACCTTTTACCCTTAAACTCTGGGAGTAAAATATATGCAGAGTTAAGGAGAATGGTTCTTGCAAATGTTGCTTCCTTCTAATATCTGCCTGTTTTCTAGAGATGTTTGCTACGGTTGGTTGACTTGATAAAGACGTACGTAAAACCTTCAGAATTTGCAGTTATTAATTGGTTAGTGGTTCAGAATATCATGAAGTATGTATGTATGCGTGTAAAAAAAATTGTACCAATCCATTGTCTAGTTGATGGGTATCCAAACCTCACCTAAGGGTTGACTCTAAAATGTATTCATATACAAACATTGGCTGTTTTCAATCAGAGGTGGTACTCACTAGGTTCTGACCAGTTCGGGAGAACCAGTAGTGGAAATTTTGAGTAGTTTGGAGAACCAGTGAATACCACCTCTGACTGGCTCTGCTCCCATCTCTTCTCTGCCTCCCAAGTCCCAGTTGATTGGCTGGGTCTTATTTGGTTGCCCTGCACAGGAGAATGGAGCTGGAAAGCAGGTTAGTGGGGTGGGAAGGGAAGGGAATGGGGATTTTGCAGTAACCTTCCACCAGGAGTGGGGAGGGAATGGAGATTTTACAATATCCTTCCCCTGGAATTGGATGGGAATGGAGGTTTTGCAGTATCCTTCCCCTGCTACTCCCACCAAGCCACGCCCACAGAACCAGTAGTAATGTTTGTTTTTGAATTCCACCCACTGTTTTCTTTTCTAAAGCATTTTTTAATGCTTTAGAATAGCGGATCGTTTTCAAATTCAAGAGAAGTGCATTTCTATAGAGTTTTACATCTGGGAAAACATTGGGCTGTAAATTCAAGAGAAATCTAAAGTCACTACAACAAAGATAATGTTTCCAGCTGTGGCCATTCAGTGCCAACTTTCTGCAATATGCATGAACTGAGGAACTGATGAGTCTGCTTCTTTGCCAGATGTGCAAAGGCATGAAAATCATTTCATTAACACTGCATCTTTTGCAGCTTGGAAAACATCATCTTTTTTTTGTTTTTGCCCATTCTACATTATCAAGGAGACAATCAAGGACTGAGACTGAACTGAGAAGAACCCAAGGATGTTCCTTAAAAAGAGGGAGCTTAGACAGTTGTTGAAAGCAATTCTGAAGGGTTAGCCTAGAATTATGCAGCAGAAGCTTCCAGGCTTAACCATTGGCACCAGAGCTCAAATCAGTCTTTGCATCTCCATGTGTTTTTGGTTTGCTAATTATTCACACAGGGTTAATTTAATTCCTTTTCTCTCTCCCTCCCTCTCTCTCTGATAATGAACATTCCTTCTTTGAAAGATCATGGAGTGAGTGAGGCAGGGAAAGTCATGGAGGTTTCAAATTGAAATTTTAAGAAATGAAATTGTCAGATGGTAATACTTCACTGTTTGTCGGAGCTGAGCAGAAAGTAAATCATTTGTTGAGAGACCATCTTGTGGGGGAAGACTAAAGTAATTGCTGAGAAAGGCAGGAATCCAGAGTGAAAGCAGTGTGAAACTTTTAACAGGCAGCTCATCCAGAAGAGATTTAACCAGAGGGAAATTCAGCAAGGATCTGCAGGTAGCCCTTTGACTTAAAACAGTTTGCTTAGTGACCATTCAGTGGTCATAAATCACTGAAAAAAGTGACACGACCATTTTTCACAGTTATGACCTTGGTAGCATCCCCAAAATTGTGATAAAAATTCAGATAATTTGGCTATTGGTTCCTACTTATGACTGTTGCTGTGTCCCATGGTAATGTGGTCACTTTTTGCAACTTTTTGACAAGCAAAGTCAATGGGGAATCCAGATTCGCTTAACAACCAGGTGACCAAGTTATCAACCAGAGCTCTGTTGTGGACAAAAAAGCTCTACAGAGAATTATTCAAACTGCCCAGAATATCATTGGGCTCCAGCTACCAGCCCCGGATGACATCTTCGCATCTCACTGTTTGATGAAGTCGCATAACATTCTCAGAGACTCTACCCATCCTGCTTACAATCTTTATGAACTGTTACCTTCTGGCAGAAGATACAGAACAATTAAAATTCAGACCACACGTTTTCTGAATAATTTTTATCCCAGAGCCATCATGGCACTTATCAAGAAACTTAAGGACCACCATCGGTAAGTTGTTGGACAGTATTACTTGGTCGTTGTGTGAATGCTTGTGTGTTTTTAGGAGGCGAGAAATTTTGGTGGGTGGGGAGGTGTTTGGGGATTGTCATGTGTGAGTGCGTGTTGGGTCTGGTCTCTGGGTGTTATGTGAATTTTGTTGTAAGTATACTGTGTATATATACATACAATGGCAATAAAGAATTCAATATAACTGCAGTGATTCACCTACAACGGTGGCAAGAAAGGTTGCAAAATGGGACAAAACTCACTTAACAAATGTCTCACTTCACAACAGACATTTTGAGCTCAATTGTAGCCCCAAGTTGAGGATTCCCTGTGTTGAGTTGTCTAAAATATTTGAGAAGTCTGAAGTAGTAGGAAGAGTATGAGATGAAGGTGGCTATGTAATACTTATTCTGATACTTCCAACTAGGGCTGAGCAGGACTTCAGATTTGATCCCCAACAAATGTTTCCTAACTAGGTCTAGAAATCTATTCTTAAAGGTCCACCATTGTTCAGTTTCTCTGTGGGCTTAACTGCCTGAAAGGACATGAGAACACATTTGGATACAAGTGAGAACTGTGTCAACCCTGAAGCTGGCCTGACTGCAGCCATTTTGAGATTTCAGTGCTGCACACTGGAAAAGAGGGACAGGAAGGGTGGAATGGAGATAGCTGGGGTGTTGTAGTCAAAACAAAATACTTTCTCTTGGGAACCAAGGGCATTCGTGCAGGTGCTCAGAAGGAGGGGACCGGAGTCACCTAGCAACTGGACAGTGTCCTGATTGTTTTGAGAACATGAAGAACTTTTATTTTTAATTAGGTGAAAACCACGGAAATAATCAGAGTCGGTTTTCACTTTTCACTAGCCTATGCCAATATGACATATCCAGTAAACTTATTCTTTGAGGAAACTACCTGCCTCAGAGTTTTGTTTGCTATGAAAAACTGTTGACTTGGGAGCATCACATGTTGTACAGATCAGGACTAAAATAATGGGAAAACCAGCCCAGATGTTTAAAACCTTGAACTAAATATAGAATACCAACTGTTCTTTTGCTGTCCTGACAAGTATTTATTCACATGTTGTATCCAACCTCCTCATCTCTATTGCTAATTTTGTATGCTGAGATTCATAATTTTCCCATGTCATATCAGCAATTTACAAATAGTGCTGGATCATATATCTATCTACGGTATCTATTTACACTTACCTGGAGAATGAGCTTAATATATGCCTACCTCCAAAATGATAAAGAGATTATTTGTAACTCATGGGAAGTTGTACACTCACAAAGAATTAATTAGATTGCATAAATTGGCTTCCATGTGGCCATACATCTCTCATTTCCACTTTCTGATGTGATGAGAAATAAAATGTGCAAAGCAAGAGACCTTGTCGCACATTGAGAAAATGAAGAAATTGTATGGTCAAGATGGGCAACCTGCCAGCAATGTCTATGAGCTGATTCGATAATGAACTCCAAACTTTACTAAACCCGAAAGGGAAATAAATTGTTGCTTCACTCCAATTTGTGGGCTCTGCCTCCCTTCCAGCTGCCATAGCTTCATACTGTCCTTAAAGCTAATGTAGAATAATGCTTAATGCTGTTCAACTGGCTCCAGTGAAACACAGATTGAAATCTCTTTTCAACCACAGAAGTTCATGGGGTGACTTGATCCAATCATTTTCTCTCTCCATCTCCTATCTCTATCTATCTATCTATCTATCCATCCATCCATCCATCCATCTATATCTATCTAACTATCATCTATCTATCTATCCACCGTATATCTCCTGTATCTACCATATGTATGTAGATATGTATGTATGTATCTATCATCTATCTATCTATCTATCTATCTATCTATCTATCTATCTATCTATCTATCTATCTATCTTTATTACGAAGAAAAACTGGTGAAGTGCTATCTTTGCTTCATTGAACTTCTGAAGAAAATGTGAGATATAAATTTAGTAAATTAAGCAGAAAAGTGATGTCTTGTCAGTGTTAAATCATGGCTATTATCCACTTAACCGTGTGTGTTTGTGTGTGTGTGTGTGTGTGTGTGTTCAAATTACCAAACCAATGAGCTCATGAAGATGGTTGCTCTGCATGGCTTCCCTATCTTTTTATTGTAATGTCATTTTAGAGACAGCTGGGAGAGGTTTCCTTGCAAAGGCCTCTTGTAGTTGCTCGGTGTTTGTGAATGGAACATCTTTGCAGATCTTCTCCAAAAATTTCCTGCATTACTCTATTGAAAACTAAAAGGAAATGGATGTCAGTAACGCTACTTAAAGCAGAAGTTGAACAACTTACCTCCAGTTAAGCACTCTGTGTTAATGTTTTAGGAATGATATTTCCAGGGGCCACAAGCGATATACAGTAATAGTGCCATCATTGGAACAGGGCTAAATCGAGAATGTTGGCCTTTCTAAATTATTTCTGTGAGAAGTTAGAACATTTCTCAAAATAAAAGAGGACAAGAAGTGTAAGAGAGGAGGATTATTAGAGGTCTTGATGAATCTTTTCTTTTTTTAAGGAAGAAAAACAATGAATGGTGTGAACCTGGGATGCGTTCCGAAGATGCACATGTGGATTTGGAAATATGTATGGCACCCATATTGCCTACAAGTTTAAAAACTGAATGCCACCAGGTCAAGGACGATACCTCTTCGACTGGTTCTGAGTTGAGCCATGGAGGACAATTAAAGCCAGGTGCTCTACAACAGGGATTGCCGACCTTTTGGACCTCAGGGACCACCAAACTCATAATTTTAATTCCTGCAGACCACTAATATGAATTTTGACTGATGGTGGCTTGCTGACATTGGTGGGAAAGTCGGTCCCATATTCCAGAACTGCAGTAGTCACAAGACTGCCCCTTTGGTCATCTCGGAGCAGCTGTTCTTCCACCCAGGTACACCGGCCTGCCATGGACTGGAGGAGCTGCTCCAGGATGACCAAAGGGCCAGTTCTGTGACTACTACAGCTCTGGAATATGGGATCAACTTCCCCACCAACGTCAGCAAGCCACCCTAGGGCAGACCACTAAAATTTTCTCACGGACCACCAGTGGTCCCCGGCTCACTGGTTGGCGACCACTGGTCTACAAAGTTCTTCTTGCAAAATGTTGCGCCACAATTGACTTCCTAGATCAGGGGTCTCCAACCTTGGAAAGCTTGCTGGCTGGGGAATTCTGGGAGTTGAAGTCCACCAGGCTTAAAATTGCCAAGGTTGGAGACCCCTGTCCTAAACAATTAGCATTCCATGACCAGGTTTCACCAAGCAGTTCAGTTTTGCTCTCCCTCTCCTACCGAATCTTTTTGAAGACACCAGCTAGTGAAAGATCAACCAGAATTATTGCTTGAGCAGAAAGGAGGCCCAAGCAGACCTGAGAAAGATTTTGAGAGACACTTCTGGAGCCCCACATCTTCTCTGGGCGAAGTCGCCCATCATATTTTTGACTCTGTGCCAGGAAAAGCAATTTCCTTTTGGCAAGTGCAAATTAGACTTTTTCTCACACTGTGGAGGTGAGGAGTTATAGCTAGAAAAACAAACACGAAGGCAAATACTTTCATAGAGATTTAGGAATTAGGGTACATAAAAGGATTTGTTATTGGAGATAAAGCACATCACTCTGAGCAGTTGCCTTCATATAAAATGTCAGACATTTTTGCTATCTGCCCTCTTGCCCCCAAATGTTAAATGTGTGAGGTATTGATTCTGTAACATGATACACATGCGTAAATCCACCTTTCGCTTTAAGATTTTAATCTGGAATAAGCAAATCAAAATTAAGGGTGATTTGGTCTTGAAAAGGTCTTCCTTCCTTCCTGTCTTCCTTCTTTTCTTCCTTATCAAATTTATTGCTACAGGATAACACTTCTTTCTTTCTTTCTTTCTTTCTTTCTTTCTTTCTTTCTTTCTTTCTTTCTTTCTTTCTTTCTTTCTTTCTTTTCTCTCTTCCTTCCTTCCTTTCTTTCTTTTTTTCTTTTTTCTTTCTTTCTTTTCTTCCTTATCAAATTTATTGCCTGTCCATCTTACTACAGGATAATACTTCTTTCTTTCTTTCTTTCTTTCTTTCTTTCTTTCTTTCTTTCTTTCTTTCTTTCTTTCTTTCTTTCTTTCTTTCCTCTCTTCCTTCCTTCCTTCTTTCCTTATCAAATCTATTGGCTGTCCATCTTACCACAGGATAACACTTCTTTCTTTCTTTCTTTCTTTCTTTCTTTCTTTCTTTCTTTCTTTCTTTCTTTCTTTCTTTCTTTCTTTCTTTTCTTTCTTTTTTCTTTCTTTCTTCCTTATCAAATTTATTGCCTGCCCATCTTACTATAGGATAATACTTTCTTTCTTTCTTTCTTTCTTTCTTTCTTTCTTTCTTTCTTTCTTTCTTTCTATCATTTCCTTCCTTCCTTCCTTCCTTCCTTCCTTCCTATCAAATCTATTGGCTGCCCATCTTACCACAGGATAACACTCCTTTCTTTCTTTCTTTCTTTCTTTCTTTCTTTCTTTCTTTCTTTCTTTCTTTCTTTCTTTCTTTCTTTCTTTTTCTTTCTTCCTTCCTTCCTTCTCAAATCTATTGGCTACCCATCTTACTACAGGATAACCCTCCCTCCCTCCCTCCCTCCCTTCCACTCATCCACCCAAAAGATTCCATCTTGGAAGTCTCTTCAATTAGATCTACTTTGTCTTCCAAAGATTACTGCCTCATGTGCCTTCTTATCATAGCCCAGGCTGACATGTGTTTGTTTGTACGACAAGAGCACAAATAAGCATAGATCTTTTCAAAGGAATTAAGCCTTCTGGAAAGGGAGGTAATTGTTGGTATGTTTTTGTCAATTTGTGCCTTCTACAGCAGGATCTGCCCTGGTTCTGGCTAAACAGGGAAAGTTGAATAACCAGTTTTGGGGGGAGCTTAGTTTTGAGAGAAACCACAGCAGCAAAGCACTTTCCCCATCCTTTGGAGGTGTTACATCTGTCTTTGCTTTCAGGTAGGAGCAACCTGGATAGTTAGTGTGCAGTTTGTTGATACGTTTTGAATCTATCTATGAAGATATGGGAGTTACATCCCTAGAAGCTTTCAAGAAGAGGCTGGACTGCCATCTATCAGAAATGGTGTAGGGTGTGTTGCTTGGACAGGGGGTTGGACTAGATGACCAACAAGGTCCCTTCCAATTCTATTAATCTGTTAATACCTTCTGATTACACCCTATGGATACGCACATCTTAAGGATGGGCAATACTATCGTCCTGACAATTTCTTGGCCTGTGACTTCTATATTTTTAAAAAATGCTATTTGGAAAAAAAAAAGGGGGGGGGAAGAAAGCCCAATATGCAAAATCCTGCTCACTATCTTTATTTTAATTCAAGAGGGTCTCCGATCTTGTCCTCCATGAGTCTGGTGGGCCTTGATGCTGAGACTAAATCTCACCCATCACATGTGCACTAAGATCTCCTAGGTTCCAATTAAAAGTAGTGCATGCTACAGCCCAAGATATGTTTAGGAGTATGTCCCCCTGCCCATCAAGCACAATAGCAAAATTGGGATGGGGGAGAACATTCTCAGGCTGCTAGAAGGTTGGTGGGAATCACCTTGCCAGATTGAGAAAGACTCGCTGAAGTCAAATATACTTGCCAACCCAAAATGAGTGTTTATCCTTTGATGTGGTTTGTTCATTAGATTATGTTCTTATCCTGCCAAGAACTCAGGGAACACATCATTCCCTCTTCCAATTCGTTTCCATCTCATCAAGCTGGCATGTATATGTTGCAGTTCACTGGCAACAGGTGCGGATGGCTGAGGTCTCGGAGAGTGAGGACTCAGATGAGGGGCCTGCGTGTGATGCAGGGATGGAGCCAGGACCACCAGGGAGTGGAATGCTGCCTTTGGAGATGGTGGAGCCTGGCAGCAGTGATGAAGAGGCCCCCGAGGTGCCTGTGCTCAGTGTGTGTGCGTGCAAGGCTGCTCGAAGGAAAAAGCAGCTGCAGCAGCAGCACGGGCAACTCGGGAGTAAGGCTGCAAGGCAATGGCCCCTCCCTTAAGGGATCAAAGCCAAGCTGAGAAACCAGAGTTCTTTGCAGGAAGCAAAGAAGTTTTTGCACTCAAGCCTTGTGGACGTCCGGACTCTCTTAGTTTGTGTTTGGTGACTTTTTGTGTTTGAAATTGTTCTGTACGGTCATTTGCATTCTCGTAAACGCCGCGCTGTGATTGGTCAAAGCGTGCAGGGATCTGATTGGCCGAGCGAGCCGTGCTGATTGGCCCGCTAGGGATCTCCCGCGATTGGTGGAAACTAATTGTGGGAGATTCAAAGTGGTGCCATTGGCCACGGCCGCCACGGCTTGAGAATAAAAAGCTGAAGTTTTTCCCTCAGAACGCGAGCCGTTCTCGGGACCAATAAATGAGCTGAACCAAGTCACTGAGTCCTGGTCTCCTTGCCGCGCCGGACACAACAGAAATGTTTCTTGGCAACTTTATCTAGTGTTCTTGGCAGCCTTGCACAACCATGGCAAGGCTCCTTCTTATCAGAGACAATTAGTTTGAAACAGCCTTTTAATCGGGAAGGAACAGAATTCGTAAAGAATCATTAAAAGGTTTTGCTGTTACCTCTGTTTTGTGCTGGTTTCCTTGGAACAAGGTTTGGGTCAGAACAGTGGATGAAAGGACTGGCCCAAGGGCACCCAGGTAGCTTCCAGGGCTAAAGCGATATTTGAACAGGGGTTTTCATGCAGCAAATTCTGGGGACAGTATAGTGCCTGGGAATTCTGCCTCTCTCTGGAAAACAGAAATGGATCTGCCCCGCATCTAAGCAGCCTTTTGGTCATCCCTTGGTAATAAAATGAGATGGGGGGATTGAGGTCTGGTGATTTCTTATTCTTTGTCTGGGACAGGAACTATTTTGTTACTATTCTTATTTGTTTGATTTTTTCCCCCCACCTCTATTACTTTATAAGTAACTCAAGGTGGCAAACATACACAATACTCCTTCCTCCTCCTCCTCCTTTTCCCCAGACAACAACAGCCCTGTGAGGTGGATTGGGCTGAGAGAGAGAGAGAGAGAGAGAGTGGCCCAGCCAGCTTTCATGCCTAAGGTGGAACTAGAACTCACCATCTCCTGGTTTTCAAGCCAGCATCTACACCACCAGACCAAACAGGGAAATCTGGAGCTGAGTTTGATGGTAACGCTAAAAGTTGGCGTTTCATCTCCTTCCTTGCTAAGCACCTTCACTTTTAGGTCCCTCCTCCCAGATTGGATGTTTTTGAATAAACGCAGGAATGGGCTGAATTACTGTTTAACCAGATCCTGGAAAGGGGAGGGGTGGCATTGGGTGACAGCTGTAAGGGGAGGGGTTGAGCCCATACAGCACATGTTTGCTATTGAAGCCACTTCATTACTAGATTAGAAACAAAACCCCTGATTTTTCCTGACCAAAGAGTCTGGCTTTGATTGACAGCTAGTGTATGCTTCATATGACAAGAACCCTGACATTAAATTTCTCTCTTTCCCTCTCTCTTCTCTCTCTCTCCCTCACTCTCTTCTCTCTCTCTCTTCTCTTTCATCCTCTCTTTTCTCTCTCTTTTCTCTCACCCTCCCTCTCTTCTCCCTCCCTCTCCTCTCTCTTCTCCCTCTTTCTTCTCTCTCTTCTCTCTCTCTTTTCTCCCCGCTCCCTCTCTTCTCTCTCTCACCCGCTCTCTCTTCTATTCTCTCTCTCCTCTCTCTTCTCCCTCTTTCTCTCTCTCTTCTCTCTCTTTTTTCTCTCTCTTTTCTCTCTGCCTCCCCTCTTCTCTCTCTCCTCTCTCTTCTCTCCCTCCCTCTTTTCTCCCTCTCTCTTCTCTCTCTCCCTCTCTTTTCTCTCTCTCTTCTCTCTCTCTTCCTCTCTCTTCTCTCTCACCGCCTCTCTCTCTTCTATCTTTGTTTTTTCTCTCCCTCCCTCTCTTTCTTCTCCCTCTCTTCTCTTTCACCCTCTCTCTCTTCTCTCTCTCTTCTCTCTCACCCACTCTTCCTTCTCTCTCTCTTCTCTCTCCCCCTCCCACTCTTCTCTCTCTTTCTCCTCTCTGTCTTCTCTCTCTCACCCGCTCTCTCTTCTATTGTCTCTCTCCCCCCTCTTCTCTTCTCTCCCTCCCTCCCTCTCTTCTCTCTCTCTCTTCTCTCTCTTCTCTCCCTCCCTTCCTCTTTTCTCTCTCTCTCTTCTCTCTCTCCTTCTCTTTTCTCTCTCTCTCTCCTCTCTCTCTCTCTTAAGAAATCCAACTCTTTAATGAAATGTTTCCTTGGACTTTTTTTCCCCCATGGAACACTAAGCATGCTTGCACTCATGTCTGCACAGCTGTGTATTGTCATGATATTTTGTTCATTTTGTTCTCTCTCTCTCTTCTCTCACCCTTTCTCTCTCTTCTCTTCTCTTCTCTCCCTCCATCCTTCTCTTCCCTCTCTCTCCTCTCTCTCTTTCTCCCTCTCTTCTCTCTCTTCTCTCTCTCTTTTCTCTCTCCTTCTCTCTCCTTCTCTCTCCTCTCTCTCTCTTCTCTCTCTCTCTTAAGAAATCCAACTCTTTAATGAAATGTTTCCTTGGATTTTTTTTCCATGGAACACTAAGCATGCTTGCACTCATGTCTGTGCAGCTGTGTATTGTCAGGATATTTTGTTCATTTTGTTCTCTCTCTCTCTTCTCTCTCTCTTCTCTCACCCTTTCTCTCTCTTCTCTTCTCTCCCTCCATCCTTCTCTTCCCTCTCTCTCCTCTCTCTCTTTCTCCCTCTCTTCTCTCTCTTCTCTCTCTCTTTTCTCTCTCCTTCTCTCTCCTCTCTCTCTCTTCTCTCTCTCTCTTAAGAAATCCAACTCTTTAATGAAATGTTTCCTTGGATTTTTTTTCCATGGAACACTAAGCATGCTTGCACTCATGTCTGTGCAGCTGTGTATTGTCAGGATATTTTGTTCACCCATTTATCTTTCCCTTTCTGACATGCTGGAATAGACTTCAGACCAATGCTGTGAAGCACCCGATTGAAAGATTAACATGTGTCTTTCCTCCAAATCAGTCTCTTTCTCTTGTTTAATTTCTGAGAAGTTCGCAACGTCACATCTAATGGATGGATGGGAGGCTCACCCAATCCCCAACTCCAGATGGGCAAGGGTTGATAAGAAACACACTTCACAGTGCTTGAATTATGGATGAAAAGGATAAGGGAAGCTTTGCTTAAATTTACAAGCTGTTATCCTTCACAGCCTTTAGTTCTGCTGACTGATTGATGGCCTCTTAAAATACCCAATAACTGTAATTTTGGGAAGCGTACAAATTATTTAAGTCACTTTGCTTAAACATACAACAATACAAGTCACAGATAATCATGGAAAAAACTGATCTATGCAATGGCATAAAGACTTGATGGCACAATCAATCAAACCCTAACATTTAATATAGCACCGTAGGAAACCTGTTAGAGAGCGACCACAGAATGAACAAAGAGCATAAATATCGCATAAGGAGCTCTAGAACAGCAGAGTTTAAAAACAAATTGTTTTTAAAGGGCTTAGACAAGTAACAAAGAAGAGTAAGGGGGTGGAGAGTTATTGATTTTTATTCTTTTATATTGGGTTTTTATTGTTTGTAAGCCGCAGTCACTAAGAGTGAGTGAGTGGTTATATAGAAAGAAAGAAAGAAAGAAAGAAAGAAAGAAAGAAAGAAAGAAAGAAAGAAAGAAAGAAAGAAAGAAAGAAAGAAAGAAAGAAAGAAAGAAAGAAAATGGAGCATGGCTTCTGGAAATTGTCCAGGCCCTTTAACTACTGGTAGTAGTGGCCTTAGGAAGTGTCTGTATTTACTTCTGTGTAAAGAAATTTAATGATGCATGTTTTGTGTGTTTTGTCTTTGTGTTGTATCTATGTGGGTTTATTAAAACTCTGATATTGCAATGTAGACTGCATAGATTCCATTTTAAGTCATGTCACCAAGAAGTAGGAATGGGGGGATTTAGAATAGAGCAGATACTTGATTTGGCCAATAATGGTAGAAGAGAACAGTTGTAGCTCAGGGTTGAACAGTAAGGTCCTTGGTGGTCTCTGAGCTGGGTGGTTTTCTTGCAAATGAAATAGGTAATGATGAGGTTACTAGTTTGGTCATGAAACACCTTCAAGAAAACTACCAAGCTCACAGTCCCTCAAGGACCCTACAGCCTTTCCTTCTTTTCCTGCCTTTTCGTCCAACACAAGATTGATCCCATTCTGTTGAACTTTAGGCGAGTTAAAGACAGTCTCTCAAGCTCTTTTGTGGAATCTCTTTCCAACCCTTGTAGTAGGGGTTGAAAAGATAACACAGAGGAAACCTTACAGAGCATGGCTTCCAAAATTCTTTCTAACTGCCTTAAGGGCAGATTTGACCTGAGTCAAACCATCAGGAGGGAAGGAAAAGGGGACTTAGGATGGAGCAGTCAATAACATTCTGAGCTGTTGCCCTATTGCCTCTCCTATCAGGATATTTGGAGGGGTTTTTTTCCCCCTTGGATTTTTGTCTCCACAATCTTTGGCTGTAGCCAGCTCATTTTCAGGCTCACATCTTTATTAGGATTGTGCCTCCCACCACAGCAAATGTCATCCTCTTCTGTTCAGTTTTGGAAGAGTTATTGCAGAGATTGTCAATCAATCAGAGTGGGTCCCAAGGTTGTTGGTTTTTTTTTTTTCATGCTTCCTTTTCAAAAAGATTGAAAAGAATAGATTGCAAAGAAGAAAACGATTCTCATCTAATTCAGAAGAGACCCTACTGTAGACTTTAGGAAAGGTTTTCTGGTGAGGTGGGTTTCATAGAATCCAACTCTGAAATGCTCCTTTAATGGCCACTCACCTGACTTCTTAGAGCAGAGGTCTCCAAACTTGGCAACTTCAACTCCCAGAGTAGTTGAAGTCCACAAGTCTCAGAGTTGCCAAGTTTGAGGACCCCTGTCCTAGAGTGAGGGTTTCTGGAGAAGATCTAAGTCCAGTTAATGAAATTTTGCAAAAGTTGCTTATTTATTTGTTAGAGCCCTCTTACTGTAGCAATTCTGGAGGGCTAAGAACAGGTTGATTTATCGATTTAATAAATTTATAGTATGCCCATCTCATACACATGATTCTGGGCAAGTATTCTACCACAAGTAGAATAAAACCAGTACAAGAGAACCAAAGGGTTTTTTAAAAAAAATAAAAATAAAGCAAAAATAACATAAACATAGCAGCCAAGAAGACTCACAACCTAGTCCAGCTAACCATGATCTGGGCCAGTGGTGGGATTCAATTTTTTTTACTACCGGTTCTGTGGGCGTGGCTTGGTGGGCGTGGCAGGGGAAGGAGACTGCAAAATCTCCAGTCAGAGGTGGGATTGGCCAGTTCTCCAAACTACTCCAAATTTCCACTACCGGTTCTCCAGAACTGGTCAGAACCGGCTGAATACCCCCTCTGATCTGGGCTCATCTTTTCTACCAGGTTCCCCATCCTTGATGGCAAAGTCGGGTTTTTAAACCTGTCAAAGTCCAGCAGAATTGGTGCAAGTCTCATTTTTCGGGAGGAGAGAAAGGTAGGATTTTCCAATGGATATCATGATAGAAAAGGTTCTCTTTTGGGGTCCTAAAAGATGACACTGGTTTGCAAATGGGACCCAGAACATGTTTCTCCTAGGGAACATAAAGAAAATAAAATACGTGCAACAGTGGCAAATATAATATTGGGGGGATGCAGCAGGGAATAATATAAATAAAGGTGGAATTTCAAATGCTTAATGAATGGTATGAAATTGTAAACATGGTGAGCGCAAGAATACATTATTAAGGAAATTAGATTAGTATATTTTTAATGAATTAAATATTCTTTTGTCCATTGAATAAGGTTATGAGGATAGATTGCTATAAGTTTGATAAAATAAGATGGAAAATGTATTTGTGAAAAAATGAGGAGTTAAAGGGGAGGAAGCACGCAGAAAACATAAATATATGTAATAGAGGCAAATGTAATAATTAAGGGGTAACCATAAATTAAGATGAAATTTTGAATGATCAATGGAATGATATAAATAGATTAAATTGTAAACATGTTGAATGTGTGATTAAGGAAGGTAGACAATGAATAAAAATAAAGAGGCTGATACAAAGCAATTTATGAGAATATAAAGAAGAAAATATGATAGTAGATAATGATGTGATGTTAGAAAGTTATATTTGTGGTCATGGGTATGAATGATTTGAAATGTAAAACACCTAGAACCACATTGTTATTGCAAATATGTATTTAAATAATTTAAAAATAAAAAAAAACTTTTTATAAAAAAAACAAAACCCATGCTTCTCCAGCCTGATCTGACACAGGGAGTGGCACTCCTTTAAAAAAAAACCTAGTCCCTAGTACAAACATAATCCAAACACATACCTAATGAATGCAGTATTGCAGGCTAATTCTGCCGACTGCCAGGAGTTCAAATCTCACCGGCTCAAGGTTGACTCAGGCTTCCATCGTTCCGAGATGGGTAAAACTCCTTTACCTTTACCCTCAAACTAACCTCTATTGACCTCACCCCATTCCTAAGAGGTCTGTAAGGGGCGTGCATAAGCGCACAATTGTGCCTACTGTCCCTGTCCTATTGTCCCCAATTATTAGTTCCTATTTCTTGTATTTAAACTTATGTTTATTCTTGTTTCTGTTATATTGTAAGCTTTTGACAAATAAATAAAATAAAATAAAAATAAAATGAGGACCCAGATTGTTGGGGGCAAGAGGCTGACTTTGTAAACCACTTAGGGCTGTAAAGCACTGTGAATCAGTATATAAAGTCTAAGTGCTTTTACTATTGCAGGGTTCACTCTGCCTACCACCAGCAGTTCAATCCTGACCAGTTCAGGGTTGACTCAGCCTTCCATCCTTCATGGTGGGTAAAATGAGGACCCGGATTGTTAGAGGCAAGATGCTGACTCTTTAAGCCGTTTAGAAAGGGCTGTAAAAGCACTGTGAAGCAGTATCTAAGTCTAAGTGCTATTGCTACTGCTGATCAATGTTAGGAAAAGATAGTCATGATAAAACACCGCCAGAACCACATGGGATCCAACTAACTACCTGACCCCTCCCCAAGGCAGGAAAAGCTATACTGGCCCCAGACTGTCTCGGGCAAAGAAGCAGCTGTGAGGCTTTGGGCTGGCTTATCACATTCTCCCTCCCTGGGCTTGTATGCAATTCCTTCAAGCAGCCAGAAGTTGTTACCAAGTTATAATTTCAAACGCAACACTGAGCAATGAGTTAAATATCTGAATGGATACCGAAATCAAATAATATAATTCTATTTTTTTTGGCCCAATTCCTGTCCATTGTGTTATGATGTAGGATGCCTTAGCAACTGGAGGATTGGATGGGATCCTTGGCCGGAAAAAGTTTGCCCATCCCAACTTTGGAGTTTAATGCCAGCAACTGAGGTCTGGAAACAACCTGGCAACCCCTGCAGATGACAGAACTAGCTACTCTGTCAAAAACCACCCAAAGTTTTCAGAGCACTTTTAAATGCAGCCCTTTGAAAAGCACAACATAAGGGAATATGAATTTTGGTTTGCCAAACTGGCATAGCTCCTTATTTTCAGATACAGAGGGAGAAAGTGGGAGAAGGGAGAGACACACAGAGAGAAAGAGAGAGGGGCGGGGGGAGGGAGGGAAGAAGGGAGAGAGGGAGAAGAAATCCCAAAGGAGAAATAGATTAGAAGTTCCACTTTTTTCTTTCAAATTTTTGTGCTATTCAGCCTTTCTCACAACTTTTTTTTAACTTTTATACAACAGGTATATAACATGGTTTAAAAGAAACTGCAAAAATGTTAAAGAGATATACGATAATATATCTTAAAATATTACTGCTGATCTTTATAGTATTATTACACTAATTACTATCTTTTATCAATATTGAATCAGTGCAGTTGCAGCTACTCTATTTTCCGTATCTGTGAGAGTTAAAATGCGCCATGCAGGATACTAACATTTCCAGCAATGTGTAAAATTATCAGAAAGATGTGTTAGATTGTCCAAAGTAACTTTGTGTAATATTTTTAAAACCGATAAGTGTAATTTATGAATAGAATAAAGAAGGCAGATCTGTAGCAGTTTTATATTGATTGCATGTTATAAGGTGTATTTTATAAATTGTGGAATGTTTCCTCTTAATTTTCCTGAAATCAAAAATTAAATTTAAAAGTGCACACCTGAGTTTGGATATGTTTTCTACCCTCAATCTGAACCTGCAAGTATTTCCCAGTAGCAAAATATTTATGTTTGTTTGTGCCAGTAAAATGGCACTAGGATTGGTTCATTTTTGATTGGGGAATATACTCCATACATTTATTTTTTTAAAAAAAAAAAAAATCTGAACAGTTGCTGGGATACATATACATAGATACACACAAACACCAAAGAACAGTGATCAACAAGGTTTGTGACTTTATTCCAGATGTTTTGATTACACAGAAAGAAAATGTCATGGATAAATGGCTGAAAATTGGACTAATTAATGAAGCAAGTGATGAAATTCTCCAATGAACCTTTTAGATAGGAGAAATTGAAATTGAAATAGAAACAATTTTATTTAAAAACCATGAAATGGAAGGGGAGATTTATGCAGAAATCTTTCCAATTCCATTCTCCTGTCTGATAATGTTGGTTCCCACCCTCTCTAGTTTTCTTCCCATTCAACAGCGTTATTGTATTCAGAGAAAGGATCGTAGTAAAAAAAGGAAACATGTACCGTATGCAGGAAGGAAAATTAAAGGGTGTGAAATAATCTCCCTTAAACTGTGGCCAAATGGAAGGGTGGATTGATTGATTGTTTCTCTTGCATCTCTGATTTAAAAAATAAATGAAAAATTAATTTCTAATAAAAAATAAAAACTGATTATATCGACTGAACGTGACTTCCAAGCAAGCACAAAATCAGCCTCTCCTCCCCATCCCCCACTCCCAACTTTCCAAGTCGGAGAAAATTTGCTTGGAAGGAATTGGGATTTAACACTCCCTATATTTCCAGAGAATGAAGTTGGGGAATGACCCCGGTGAACGTGAGAAGGATTCAGCTCTTTCATCAGTTGCCTGCAGGGCGAAGACAAGGAGGAGGAGGAGGAGAGGAGGAGGAGGATGGGGGGGAGAAGAAGAAGAAGAAGAAGAAGAAGAAGAAGAAGAAGAAGAAGAAGAAGAAGAAGAAGAAGAAGAAGAAGAAGAAGAAGAGAAGAGAGGAGGAGGAGGAGGAGGAGGAGGAGGAGGAGGAGGAGGAGGAGGAGGAGGAGGAGGAGGAGGAGGAGAGAAGAAGAAGAAGAAGAAGAAGAAGAAGAAGAAGAAGAAGAAGAAGAAGAAGAAGAAGAAGAAGAAGAAGGGAGGAGGAGGAGGAGGGGAGAAGAAGAAGAAGAAGAAGAAGAAGAAGAAGAAGAAGAAGAAGAAGAAGAAGAAGAAGAAGAAGAAGAAGAAGAAGAAGAAGAAGAAGAAGAAGAAGAAGAAGAAGAAGTGGAGGAGGAGGAGAGGAAGAAGAGGAAGAGGAAGAGGAAGAAGAAGAAGAAGAAGAAGAAGAAGAAGAAGAAGAAGAAGAAGAAGAAGAAGAAGAGGAGGAGGAGGAGGAGGAGGAGGAGGAGGAGAGGAAGAAGAGGAAGAGGAAGAGGAAGAAGAGGAGGAGGAGGAGGAAGAGAGGAAGAAGAGGAAGAGGAAGAGGAAGAGGAAGAGGAGGAGGAGAGGAAGAAGAGGAAGAGGAAGAGGAAGAAGAAGAAGAAGAAGAAGAAGAAGAAGAAGAAGAAGAAGAAGAAGGGAGGAGGAGGAGGAGAGGAAGAAGAGGAAGAGGAAGAGGAAGAGGAAGAGGAAGAGGAAGAGGAAGAGGAAGAAGAAGAAGAAGAAGAAGAAGAAGAAGAAGAAGAAGAAGAAGAAGAAGAAGAAGAAACCATCCTGAACAAACTTTCCTCCCCCTTGTTTCTCAAACCTTCTTGGCTCAGTTTCAACCAAACCTGGATCCAAGGACCCCAACTGTCATTCGAGAAAATACCAGCTTCTTTCATCCTTTCTGTTCCTTTAAGTATTATTCTTGCAGAAATTCTAATTTCCCCCCTCGGGTTTGTTTCTCCCCCCCCTCCTCCCCACCAGTTGATGGGGGATCCCCGTTGGCTGAATCTCTGTTTGGTTCAGTCTCATTTTATTTCCTTTCTTCCAAAGAAGCAAGAATGCCAACCAGGGAGCGAGTCCTGTTGGGAAGAGGAACAAGCAGAGAAATAATATGCCCTGGTGTTTGTTTCCCTTTTATTGGGAAACCCGCGGTGGTTTCCTCGGGAGGAATCAGAAAAACAGGGACTGACTGGAAAAAAATTCGTTGCATATCTCAAGACCTAACATGGACTCCTAACATCAAAAACATCATCAAAAAAGCACAACAAAGAATGTTTTTTCTGTGCCAAGTCAGAAAGCTCAAACCGCCATAGCGCTGGTGATCCAGTTCTACAGAGGAATGATTGAGTGTGTCATCTGCACCCCTATAACTGTCTGGTTTGGTTCTGCAACCCAACAGGACAGACACTGGCTTCGGAGAGAAATTAGGACTGCAGAAAAACCAACTGGCAAAATATAACAGATAGACAGAGTTGGAAGGTGCTACCAACCTGCCTTCCATTGAGCTGTATACTGCAAGGAGTCAAAAAGAGGGCTGTGAACATATCTATAGACCCCTCACATCCTGGACATAAACAGTTTCAACTTCTACCCTCAGAATGATGCTATAGGGCACTGAACACCAGAAGAACTAGACACATTTTTCTCCCCGAATGTCATCACTCTGCTAAACAATTAATTCCAACCACACTGTCAAACTACTTCGTAAAACTGTATTACTATTATTGTTCTCATCCTTCCTATTACCTATCTCTGCCCACTTAGGAGTATAACCGTGTTGCTTGTATCTTTACAATTTATGTTTTATTTGTTTCCTAGTATGGCTTGATTGCTTGTTTTTTTTACCTTTATGACTATCACTAAGTGTTGTGTCTTATGATTCTTGATGAATGTATTTTATTTGTTCTTATGTACACTGAGGGCATATGTACCAAAGACAAATTCCGTGTGTGTCCAATCACAGTTGGCCAAAGAAGAATTCTATTCTCTGTTCTATTCTATAGGGTCTTATCCATTTCTTTCAAGCATCGATTGCGGATTGAGGATGGCGCTCTGTGCCTTCATTTCACAGCACCGATTTCAAAGACTCTGCGGTTGAAAGAGGAAACTGGGTTGTAGGGGTTTTTTTTACACACACTTTATGAATCCCGCTTTGTTCACTGTTGGCTGCAGGTTTGAAGGCAGGTGGTTCTTTTAAAGCGAACCCGACAGACTGAGCCGCGGATTGACCGGTCTGAAATAAGGAGGCCAACGGGAGGGGAAGAGGGGGAATCCTCAGCGCCTGCTTCCGAAGCAAGGAATCGCGCGCACTTCGCTTTTCCCAGGAATACATCCCACTGTGCCTTTTCCCGGCTATGTTGGGCCTTTTGCGCCGGCGTTGCTGAATTTTGCACACCGGCAAAGCGGGCACAAACACACATAAGGGGCCACTCGGTCTCCGCTGAGTTGGCTTTGGGTTGGTGCAACCCGGTGAATCTGTGTCTCGAAGGTCTGCGTCATTTCCTCTCTTTCTGATAGTCAATTTCGGGTTACCTAGTCAATTGTCTTAAGGTACACACAACCTTGGGAGAAACAGGATCCGTCTGATGATAAAGAAGCTCTTTAGCGCGTCTTCCCGATTTTTTGAATTAATTTCAGTCGTTATTCCTGACTGCCTTAAATGTTGTTGTTGTTATTGTTGTTGTTATTATTATTGTTGTTGTGGTGGTGGTGGTTGTGGTTGTTGTTATTATTGTGGTGGTTGTGGTTGCTGCTGTTATTATTGTTATTGTTATGGTTGTGGTTGTTATTGTTATTAATGTTATTGTTATTATTGTGGTGGTGGTTGTGGTGGTTGTGGTTGTGGTTGTTGTGGTTGTTATGGTTGTGGTTATGGTTGTGGTTGTTGTTATCTCTTTTATTCATTAAACATGAAACTCAGTCAACTGAACATTTAAAAATGTGTCACAAATATTGACTGGCACTGATGCTTGATACGAGTTGCTGCCAGCATCCTAGATTGTTGTTATTATTGTTATTAATATTATTGATTTAATCTTTGATTCGATTCGCCGGTTTTTACCAGTCTGGGGCTGGTAAAACCTTAACAGTTCAAGTCCTGACCAAGGAGCTAAGTGCTGTTAAGGTAACGTCTGAGTCTATCTATCTATCTATCTATCTATCTTCTATCTATCTATTTCTGCCTATCATCTACCTATCCTATCTTATATTATCCTATCTATCTGTCTGTCTGTCTGTCTGTCTGTCTGTCTGTCTGTCTGTCTGTCTGTCTGTCTATCTATCTATCTATCTGTAGGCAGTTCCGAGTAAGATGTTTCTTTGCAAAGTCAGAATATTCAGGTCTGATAAGTTCAAAATTTCCATGTATCTAGGCAGACCTTTGGGTATTGTTCCGAGGGCTCCTATTACAATTGGTACAACCGTCGAATTCTTTCTCCGCAATCGCTCAACTTCAATGTGGAAATCACGATGTTTTGTTACTCCCCCCCCCCCCAAGCTGGTTCTCTTCAATTCCTGCATCACCTGGTATTGCAATATTAATGAACCAGTCTCTCTCCCCGTTTCCTTTCCTTTCCCACAATAGTCATGTCATGCGTGTTGTGGGGCAGATGTCTCTCTGTCTGGATCGGACAGTTATTAGTTCATGTTGTATCTTCTCCTCTTCTGATTTAATTGTATGAAAGTTTATCAATTTGATTCCTTTGTGCCGGGATTCCAGTAAACGAAGGCTGGACTGGACTGGGAGGAGCAGAATTACATTAGTGTTAAAATAAGGAACGAACAGGCAGATGTTCCTCCGGTTCAGCAAAAAACTAAGAAAAGGAAGCGGGAGGGGCACCGCTTCCTTGTCCCTCACTCAAGTGCAGAAACAGGTTTATTGTTCGTGACTCCGTCGCGAACGACACGGAATTGTTCCCTAAATGTGGGTTATTGCAGGTTTTACCACGGGAAAGAAATCAAATGAATTATAGATATATACTATCTAGATATGAAAATATGCAGGCATGCTGGAGATGTTATAAGATCGAAATTAGAAGAGCTTAAATTTTGTTTTGTTTGTTTTTGAATAAAATACTATTCACCCTGGAAGGAGATATTTAAAACAACATCCTCATTTGCTCCTGGAGAGCGGAGGGCCATTTTTCTGACTGGGAGGTGTTTTTAGAAAGTTTTCGATAGAAAAATGCGAGAGGAAGGAAGGGCGGCCAAGTCTGCAGGCTGCCAAGCGGGAGAAGAAGAGAGTAGGGATCAAAGAAGGGAGAGAATGGGTGCGAGAACGAGAGAATTTGAATGGGTGCGGAAGAAGAGGGTGCAGAAGGGGGTGAAAACATTCAAGACGTGGGGAACGGCTGAAAAAAACTCGGTCTTCTGTAGTGGCGAAATGCTTTGGGGGGAAATACGGCAAGGAGCTCGTGCAGCGCGTGGAGCGGGGACGGCGAGCAGAGCGCGAGAAATATGAGGTGTGGGGATTTCTCTGCGGCGGTGGGAAGGCGGTGAGGCGCGAGTTGCGGGGGAGTCCGCTGGCTTCTACCCGGAGGAAGTGGAGGGGAGATAGAGGAGGAATCCCTCCGTCCAGAAAACTCCAGGGTGTTCTCCAAGAGGGATTAAAAATTGTCCCTGACCGCATCTCTTGGGGGGTCCCGTCCAAAGCGGACCCCAAAAGGGCACTCGCCAGTTTAATAGGACCGCTAAACAAGCCCGGGAATAAACTTGAAGAGTGACTAGTTTTTCCTCCCAGGTTCGCGATTGCCGGACTATTTCTCTTGCCTGTCATATATAGGGGAAGGGGGGAATAATTCCTGGTCCCGGGGTGCTACGAGAGGGAGATGCACCCTTAAAGAACCTTCCAAAAGTCCAAATATTTTGCAAAAAGTCCCGGATCCGAAGCCCCTGCGAGAGGGAAGAGGCGCGGTCCCCGAGGCGCGCTTGTAAAAAGCCCAATTCCGTGCGGGCAGCCGAGAGCCGGGGAAAGAAACGAAGCCTAAAGCCTGTTGCGATTTGGATTCACACCTGCCTGCAGCTCCTGAAGTTGGAGGTGGACCGAATCGGCTACTGGGGCTCTTTCCCTCCCCAAGGAAGGGCGTTTTTTTTTTTGCGGGAGCTATCTGCGGGAGCCAGAACTCACTTCTGTTCACTTTTCACACCGATTTTGCACCCAGCAGCTCCTTCGTGGAAATCGAAAATCCAGGAGAAGAACTCTGACAATGTACATAAGTCTAAAAAGGCAGCAGACGATAGATAGATAGATAGATAGATAGATAGATAGATAGATAGATAGATAGATAGATAGATAGATAGATAGATAGAGGGGGGGGGGAGAGAAAGGGAAAGAAGGAAAGGCAAAAGAAAGGAATTCCAGTTCGGATCCTCGCACTAGTAGTAGGAAGGAAATCCTAGGAAGCCGAATAAAATTCAAGCTGGTTTTGCAAATGTTCTGAACTTGAGTCTCTCTTGATTTCGACTGACTGGAGTACACATTCAGTATCCTGACTCGGCTAAAAGTTGGGTCGTTGGATCAGTCGGTGGGTGGGAAAAGGTGTCTCGTGTCATTCTTTGTCCAAGTCTACGAAGTCGGGCCCCTCCAAGCTCAGTAAGCCTTAGCAGACAGGTGTAGGATTGCGCCTGGGCGCATCCTCATCCTTGTTGTTGGCCTCCCTTGAGGTATTTCACAATGAAGCCTGTTAATCTTAGAGCCCATTGTGGCTAATATGAATCTTTTAGAATCGCCGTCTTTCTCTTCTCTCTCTCTTTTCTCTCTCGCCTCTCTCTTCTCTCTCTTCCCTCTCTGTCTCCTCTCTCTCTCTCTGTGTACACAATGCAATAAAGTACTATAGTTATTTGCTAGGATATCCTTAAGAACAAAGAATGGGATGTTTCCATTACAAACACAACCTTCACATACTCAGACACCATCTGATGCTCCGGCTAAGGTCATCTCCGGCCCGAAGATCTCAGCCAAAACGCGGTTCCCAACCATTCCTGCAAGTCTTCCACCCCTTTGTGACCTGCGCACGTTTGCTGAGAAGCAAATATTAACCGGCCCACCTAAAAAGCACTGAAATGGGACCGGATCACAGTCAGGGCACCTGTTAATCCCCTGGGCGTTATATTTATCTCGGTTAGGCCAGGACCCCGTGTTGAACTTCGCTTGAGGTTAGGGTCCCTTCGGAGAGTAGGGGTGTTCCGCCAGAAGGCAGAATGGGGGGGGGGATTCTTAGAGCTACCGACTTCCGCCTATTTGTGGTTTGGCATAATTCGGATTCTGCTTCCTTTTGGGACCGACTACCGAAGTCCACCAGGACTTCCTGAGGGAGAAGAGGAGACTGCAAAGCTTCGTTTCTCTTTCTTCCAACTTCTGCTTTAAAAGCGGCAGGGAAGATGCAAAGAAGAGGCGGAGAAGCGGATCCTCTCTTACACATGTACGCGCGCGCACACACCCACGCACGCTTAGCGCTGCCAAGCCAAACCCCAGTCCCTGGGCTTTCTTCCAGATGGAAGAAGGGAAGCGAAGCCAATCCACACCTCGGATTCTTAAAATAGAGAGGTGACTCGCTCTCCCGCACAGCCCGCGATCGAACGATGGGGTCGCTGCGGATGATAGGCGCTTTTGATTGACAGCTGGGGTGTTCCGAGCTGGGCTGGGTTGCGCGGCTCTTTCCGAGGCTTATATAGAGGCTGGAGGTGGGGAAGGCAGGAGGAGAGCGCAGCGGGCGGGCGGGCGGGCGGGCAAGCAAGGCAGAGAGTGAACTCTAGGAGCGAAGCAGGCAGGCAGGATCACTGGATCCCGGCGACCGCCTGTTGCTGATCCCAGCGGCCGCGTGGCCGCGCCGCGCCTCGCCTCTCCTGGCCGCCTTTTGCCGGGGTTTTCTTCTCCTTCTCTCACTTCCCGAGGTCCGGCGGTCCCTCCGAGCTTATACCCCCGGCCATGCACTGCCAAGGCGGGCTCCGGCTGCCTTCGCCCGGGCAGCAGCTGAAAGCAGCCAGGCGGCGCTACAAGACCTTCATGATCGACGAGATCCTCTCCAAGGAGACGTGCGACTACTTCGAGAAGCTCTCGCTCTACTCCGTCTGCCCATCTCTGGTCGTCCGACCCAAAGCTTTGCACTCCTGCACCGGTAAGAGCCCTTTGCTTTCCCATCTCTCGAGAAGGACGAAATTTGCGCGGTGGGGACAGCCTGGCTGCGGGGCTTTGATCCTGCCTCTCGGGGTGCAGGCAAAATGGAGACCTCTCCTCTCCTCTCTTAATTTCCTTTCTCTTTTTCCCTTTCCTTCCTTGCCTTTCTCTCCATTTCCTTCCTTCCTTCCTTCCTTCCTCTCCTTCTCCCCCTCCCCCCCCCCCCGTCTCCAAATTGTTTGCCAAAGAAGCCTCAAAACTCTTCCCTTAGAAATGCGTCTTTAGGGACACTGTCGCCATTGAATGCTAACGTTTGTGGTCTTTAAAGCAACGGAGGCTTTTCATGGGAAGTGGCATAGCCAGGACTTGTCCTAGTACTTGTCCAGCTGTAAAACCCCTGAGAACCAAACCAGGTGTGTGTGTAGGGGGGGGGGGGACACAGACTTACCTGAAACTAATATTCAGTCGGTTGTAGGCGTCCCGCTTTGAATTTTACCAGGGGCAAAGAAAGTTTCACGCACTCGCACAATATTAAGGGTGATCTCTCTCAAAGCGGGATTTAAGATTGTGCCAAGGATTTGGGATCAGCAAACAGGAGAGATTATCTGTGTTTCAGAGAAAGTTTCAGCTGCTCTCCTCCCCCATTCCAGTCCCGAAACTAAGATCCGAGTGTGAGAAGGAACTTTAGAAACCAGACCGCTGCCTAGGACAGATCAATCGAGCAAATAATTCCCAATAAGGCCTGGTTCTCAAATACTGGGCAAGCAAATGTTTCCCAATTGTCACTTAACCTGTTATACCTCCTATGACTTCAAAGGCAGAAAGTGGCAACCGTTGGTGCCCATAATGGAAGGGTATCCTGTCTTGCCTTTGTCTTTCTCTTTTGACAGGCAGACAACTGTCTTCCGGATAATACCCAGGCGAAGGGTTTAGGGAAGGAAGGTGAATTGGATAAACACTTCCAAGTGCTATTAGGAGCTCAGGTTTTCAGATGGGGCTGCTTACAATACACAGTAGCTACTTACTACATACACTTGTCTTCCAAAGTTGAGTTCCTAAGCTGAGAGGAGCAACCCAAGAGTCCTGCTCTGTGATTATACGCAGAATAATGTTAAGTTGTGCAGGTTGTGATCTTGGGGCTAAAATAGGGAGATTTGTTTTGTTTATGGAGATTCTCAGTCATCCAAGCCACCGTTGTCCCAGAGGTGCATTTTCAAAAGGCAACTGGACTTTGTCTTTCCTTGAAGACGTTTTGCTTCTTATCCAAGAAGTTTCTTCGGTTCTGAACTGAAGACGTGAAGGGGTTTCTCGGATGAGGAGCGAAACGTCTCCAAGCAAAAACAAAGCTCCTTTGAGAGAATTCTTCTCATTTCCTTCCCATAAAATAGTTAGCTTTCCCAGTATTTTTTTTAACAATTAGAGATCTTGACAAGAGTCATGAGACAGCTTTGGATTGGACCAGAAGAGGCATTCCTGTTACAGCTTTGGGTTCCTGTAGTCCTTGCAGACTGATCTTCTTTCATGAAATCTTCTCTTTTCCACTCCTAAGCAAAAACTAGATCTCTTTATGTATGGTCAGAAGTAGGACCTCTTGCATGGTTCTCCCGTAGCTGTTTGCAAAGAGATGCTTATCTTGTTTCAAAAGTCGATGCTCCAATTCAATTTTTATTTTATTTATTTTGTCAAGCATGTGTTAGATAACAGATATAAGTATAAACTTGATTATTAATACATGAAATGGATACAAATAAAAGGGAATATTTGGAAGGGACGTTGGGGCTTATGCACACCATTTCTTGCTCTCATATGAATATTGCACAATGCCTGGGTTTTTTTCATTCTGAGCCATGCTGAAATGCACTTTTCCCCTAACTCTGAAGATTATTAGAATGACAAATCAATAAAACTCGAATTCAGGTATCCTATTAAGCCATTCTGCCTAAATCAACCCCAAATTGTTGGGTTAAAGACATAAACTGAGATTTATAAATCACAAAGGTTGGGTTCACACATCTCTTTCAAGGCAAGATCAAGGAAAATGTGTGAATTCAACCTTTTGCCTGGCTTAATTTAATCTGCAGTTAACATCAGGTTAAAATATAAAGAGACGCTTTGTTGCTTTGAAAGACGTGTGGGATTTCTATATAATAAATAAAGTGTCCCATTGTCTTCTAGGATGTAATCCAATTCCAAGACGATTGCAACTTATTTCCTTGTTAGGAAATAAGATTAACTGAAATAGAAACTGATTAGTTACAATGATCTTGCAAACATTGGGTGTAAAGGTTGATCCGTTGACATGCCTATGATTTAAATGTGAAATAACCTCACTGATACTTTACATAAGGATTAAACTGCAAGATTCAGTTTGCTTAAATCTTTGGGGGGCAAATATATTTCATTTAACATGAAGCCACCCAGGCCAATTTCTCCACATTTTTCTAAAATAATTCATTAGGGAATATTCTGTCCCTGAAAATCAGTGAGTGTGTATTCAGAGAATCAGGGAAATATTTTAAAACCATTTCCCCCCTTTGGGACAAGAAATGAGAATGTATTCAAAAAGTGTATTGATTTTAATGGAACCAAAAATCATACTAATCCCAATTTGATCAAGGGGGATTTTTTTTCAATTGTTTGCTGACTAAGGTTGTATTTAGAAATAATTTAACATTGACTGTGGTGCATGCCACAGGTTTTCGTACGAAATCTTCCTAATGATTGCATAAATTTTACCAAGTAGCAAACAGAGCTGTTGTGTAATAAATATTTTAGGATGGAGAAAAGTTATATAATATATTTAGCCAATCAAGTGCAACTTATTGGCACAGTGACTGTAACATTTTGAAATAAGCCCTGTTTGCTTTGAATATCTGCAGTCTTACTCTTACCTGTTCTACTCCCGTAAAACCAATGGCAAAACTCATGACAGTGTAACTCCAATTAGTAAAATTAGTATTTTTAAATCCCATTTTAATAGAACAGATGTTCTCCTGTCTCTAAAATAAGAGATTGTGCTGACATTTAATGGTGTGTAGGTTGCTTTTAAACATAACATTGAAAAGAAAATTGTGACATTTTCAGGTTTTTCTTTCTTTGATGCTGTCACTTGTGCTAAAAACCAAAATCATTAAGTTTGTCTCAGAAAAAAAGCACCAAGAATTGGAAATTGCGTGTGGTTATTTCACCAAGCACCCTATGTGTAGATTAAGTATGTTATCATTAATGCAGATCTCAATAAACTGCATCGATCATAACACGAGTAGCAAAACATTTTCATGACAAATAATGTTTAAAACAAAAGCAGAAAGTTATTGGGCAGGCATTCTTTCGAAAGGCATATCTCTTTGGGTTTTAATTTAAATCTATCTACTCCCATATGATAAGGAAATTTAGTTTATAAAATACACCTAGATTTCAGTCATGTATATTAAAAAGAGGTAAGTACCACCAAATTCAGGGTGACTTACATCTAAGACAATTAGTGTAAAATTTGGCTAAAATATTTCCAACTGCCCTCTCTCAAAAGATTCGTATCTTTTGGGAATCCCCAATTCCATTCTCTGAAAATAATTGGATTCTCTATAGCTCATTCAGGCAAAACATGCCATGTAGGAATGCAATGTACAATTAATTGAAATGTTAGGGAAGTGCTTAAAGGCATTGACAAATTCCACTTTACAATTGCCTTATAACAATATTATATTGTCATTCATATTTTATATCAATTTCCCCCTCATTTTCCATTCAAGCCAAGAATTTCTAACCAAGAGTTGCTTATTAGGAATTCACAGTCAAGACCTCCTATTAATTTGCATTTGCTCACATCCTGATCTTTGAGAGATCCCATAAAATGAAAGACAAATATAAAATAAAAGTCCCATTAAAATAGATAAGTAATCTGTTAGAAATTTCAAGTTAAATGGCACATAAGTCTCAAACTACCAGGCATGTAATTAACTAAAACAAGAATTCAAAACTCTTTGAAAGTTGTAGTTCTTCAAATGTTTTGTTTGGAATGACTCCTGATCACAGAAATATTTATTTTTGAGTAAATTGCATTATGGAAATACCTCTCATTCCGTATTGTATGAAAGATCAGTCAGTACAAATATTTTTTTGAAAAGGAAATAATAGTCTGCTCAAAGTCAGTTGGAGGAGCTTATATATCCAGTAAATTAAAAAAAAAAAAAAAAGACAACTATTTTAATTTGCTGCTACTTTCCTCCTAAACTTCTAGAGAATCCACATATTTAACAGCAGAATGATATGAGAATGTGAAATTAATTTAAAAAGGTTTTTTCCTATTTCAAAGGCTTATCTTGATTATTATTAACTCATGTGTTGGGAAAAATATTAACAAATACCTGCAGGCTGTTCTCTTTAATTTTTTGAATGGCTCATAACCAAAGGCGGTGATTCAGTAGCTATTCATAGATTATTCATTTGCAAAAACTTGTATACAATACTCACAGTGCTAAAACAGAATTCCTCAAAGGTTGCTCCTGTGACCTCAATTATTTCATCCAGAAAGTTACTCTGGATTATGATAATAGATTGACTCATGGTGGAAATATAATTATTTTTGTGTTTTTGGAGTCCTTTAAAAAAAAAAAAAAAAAAAAGTAGGAACACAGATACAAAGTGGTTTTTATTTCCTATTCCTGAATTTATTAGTTGAAACTTCAGGCGCACAACTACTCATGGAAGGAAAGCCAGCTACTGATTAAGAACATGAAACTGATATATAAATATGAGTGAAATATATACGACCTTTTGTAACTTCAGCCAAATTGCCGATTTAAACATTGTCTTGTTTCACTCTTTCTGATCTCAGTGCCTCAGTGAGAAGCAGGATACATTGAGAAATTCAGCATGAAGGTAACTATTAATAATAATACATGATATTAATAACAATATGCTTTTCAAGACAAACAACTTATAATGACAAATAACTTATAACAACTGCTTCCAATTGAACCTACTTATTTTAAAAACCTTTCATCCGTGAAAGGAGCTAGGCAAAGGAAGACAGTGCCGTATTACTCCCTTTAAGCATGACCGCTCTTAATTGAAACCATGTAAAATTTACCCAGATAATGTACCCAAGGCAGTTTCTAAAATGCTTGGAATAATAATCTTCATGATGAATTGCTTCATCTTCACAGCTGTCCTAAAGGACAGCCTTTTCTCATGTTGGCAATCATATCTCTTAGTATTTGTGTTGGCTGGAACTTACCAACAATCTTTGTTTCATCTTAGAGCACATGGTTGCTAAAGCAAAAAATGGCTTTCCAACATAACTATCTTTACAGACTTACCTCTAAGATATAGAACAGTCTAGCAATGTCCTTTTCTGATATATGATGAATACCAGATGACCAAGGCAGACAATTTTATCCTCCCCCCCCAATTGATTCTTCCTGTTCTCATGCTTTCTCTTCAATGTTCATTGTTGATAGAGGAATGCCATCAAGCTCACAGTTAAATTGACTGTAATAAATACTGGCCTACTCATGCTTCTAGCTTAAAGAGGACTAAATCAGGCAAAACAATGCAGAACTGTTGTGTTAGTCAAAGGAGGAGGGGTGGGGAAATTTGTGAAAAGATCAAAAATAGGGTAAATTGTGTTTTATTATTGAATTCCATAGCCCATTACAAAAAAACTGACAGAAACGCATCATTGTACTGAGTTTAAGTGTCCATAAAGCACACTGGGAACAAATTCTGGAAATAAATTGGTTGGTCTCTTCCGATTTTGAATTTATTCATGATCAAAAGCAGTTCTAACTTGGCCATTGAAAAGTTCCAATGTTCAGATCAAAGAAAGTTGGTTAATCAAGAAAATGAACAATTTTAGTGTTTTTGGTTGAAGGAGAAATGCACAAGTTATTAGCTAAGAAGTGACCATTTTGGGTGATTCTCAAAATACATATGAGATAGGTTACTGCAAACTTCTTTTTTCCTTGAAATCAATCTATAGAAGACCTGAGTTAAGTTATTGTAACCAGTTTATTTTTCAAGGTTTTTTTTTTATTATAAACCACTTTGAGATTGTCTTAATTGATGAGAAACCAGGAGAGGAAATATATAAATGTCAAATGAATTACTCATATTGATATGCATGCTTACTTAAAACAGTGTTTTATTGGTTTTGAAGACTTGCATGTACAAGAAAGAAATGTGATGGAAGGAATTTACAGTAGGGGACTTCAGATAATAAATAAATTTCTCCCTTTGTCCCATTTGTGCAATATTTTAGCTTTTAGAACATATTGATAACAGATTGGAATGCATGAAGTATGCATTTGTGCCTATCAACCATTCATTGTTATAGGAAACATATTTAGAATGCCAGGTGTTGTGACAACTAACTTAAAAATAATGGTTGATTATGTAAGAATTGCATGAGTTTTCGTGAGCCACACAATAGCTAATCCTTAATCCAACCCAGAAAATCTTTTTTATTTTTATTTTTGAGTGGGGAGGATTGTTGTTGCGCTGTTGTTGTTTTTACCTAGAATACTATAGCAAAGTTAGAGCTGTTGAGACAAGTTCATTCAAAACAATGGAATCTTTCTGTAGGGATGAATTTATGAGATCCAAATATCAATAGCATGATTTCCTGATTTGCACTGATAGCCTAATTAGAACATCCTTCTAAAGATCTTAGAGATTGTACTAACCAAATTCATCACCAGGTTAGGTTTCAATCTCTGAATATTACCTTTGGAAAAATATTGACCCCAATTGTTGTCATTTTGTTAAAAGCCAACTGGTTTAACATCGTACTTTCATAATTTCGGCTTCCTGTTGATATTAATTTGATGCTGATTTTGTGAAACAGCCCTTTCATCGTGGATTTTGGCACAACAATGGAAGGGCACTTCACTGAAAACACAAGACATTTTGGAACTGTACTGACGGAGTTAGCAATTTAAATGTCCGAATATATACTTTTTAATATTTAAAAACAGACGTCATGCAGCTTAGATTAATTAATTTGACCAGGAACTGGCTCAACACATTTCCCTAATTGCGACAATGTTCTCTCTGTACACATTGACCTAGGTAGGTAGAGTAATGATAATAGCTCAGCAATTCCCACTATCTAGGAGACACACTTTTTGAACACCTTATAGTGAATTCACCATTCTGTCTGCTGGTCTTCTTGTTGTACACAAATTGCATTGTGGTGTGACTAGAATGTGCAACTGTTACAATTAAAAAAAAACAACCTCTTTAAAAAAAACAATCTCTAAGACGCATATGTTAGCAAAGCTTAGAGTACCCCTTTGTTCTGCATAACCAAAAATCAACCCATAGCAAGAGATGTTGGGAGATGTAGTTTACACATGAAATACCCATGATAATTATAAATAAAGAACTAATTCCCCCAGAACTGTAACACAATTTATCTCAGAAGGGCAGAAACAGAAGTTTCTCAGAGCTACCTCTTGTCCCTGAAAGCATTGAAGGTGCCCACTAAGGCCGCACCCCAAATTGCCACATGATGGAGAATTTTAATAACTTTTAACAATTTAATAAATGCATGGGAAGTAGTTTTACTTCCTGCATTGTATTTATTGCCACTTTAATTACATGACACTTAAACCATTTAAAATTACATTTCTTCCTGGACACACCCATTTTTTGGCAGGTTCTAAGCTTATCTTAGGCTCTAAGAAAAGTTGCACACTTCAGATTTAATAATAGGATCCACACTTTAATGCTATCTCTCCTACCGGCTACAAATTGCCATGTAATCTTGGATCTGGAGAGGTGGTTGAATTAAATCACTGCATTGGGCAACTCATGTGCAATACCTGTTCGTCTACAGAGAGAAGATAACCCTTAGGTGACTTGAATCTCATATAAATGTATTAGGCATTATTTTCTGTTACGTTTGCAACGATCGGGGTCACTTTGTCAAATGGAGTTTCTGTTTTTACTAAGAAAGGTCAGTATATTTTTCATTAGGGCTAGGCAAACAGTTAATGTTGTAGAAGGGTGGAGAAGGTGGAAGGAAAGAGAAGAAGGAAATGATCAATGGCATATTATCAATCACTGTGGTGCAGGTGGTCCTTGACTTATGACCATTTGTTTAGCAGGAGCTTCTGTGCATGCACCAGAGCTGTTTTCTGTATGGCACATCATGTATTGTTCATTGGTGCACTCCCATAATTCTTGTCAAGCCATTCCTGAAATTGAAGTTATAGTCTTCTGAGGTTTTGGATTCGTGCTGGAGCCTATCTTTAGGGATCTTCTCTCTGTGGCTGTTGGAGAATCAAGAATGCCCATCTCCAGATTTTAAGCTGGAGGTGCACCCAGGGGAGGGATTCTACTGGTTCAGACTGGTTTGGGAGAACCGGATGTTAAATTTACATCTGGTTCACCGAACCAGTAGTTGAACCAACTGGCTGGCCCTGCCCAACCCGCCCCTCTCCTCCCAGGAGTCTCCACACGGCCTGTTTTGGATGCAAGTGCAGGGTCCTCACGGAGGCTCTGGGAGGGTGAAAAACACCCCTCCCGGAAGTTCCAGAAGTCTGGAAACGGGCCTGTTTCTGGTTTCCGGAGGGCCTCCAGTGCCCAGGAGAGGCTGTTTTCGCCCTCCCAGAGGCCTGAGGGAAGCCTCTGGACCCCGGGGAGGGTGAAAAACACCCCTCCCGGAAGTTCCAGTAGGCCATGCCTACCATGTACATGCTCACCCAGCAACCGGGCAGCGAAGCGGTTGCTGGGATTTTTGAATCCCACCTCTGGGTGCACCCATGTCATCTCCATCCATCCAATTTCCTACACAATGAAATGTCTGCCCTTCACACAAATCGCTTCTGAACCAGGCAGGGAGTAAATAGCCCATTGAAAAGATTTCCGGTGACAAGCTATCGTCCAAAGATGCAGTGTTTTAACATTCCTTGGCCAAATCATGCAGCCTTTGGAAGAAGCAGAAAGAAAGCCTTTTAGAAATTATTAAGTTGTACCATGGAAATCCGAAGAGTTAGTTAGAGCTTCGTAGCCAGTCTTATCAACTCTGGAAGCCCAGAGAAGCAGAAGATTTATGACATATTATAAAACAATCCAGTTGTTATTTCAGCGACCCCAAGAAGCTCACAATGGCATTTTTGTATGTAGAGAAGGTCAGCAAAAGTCCCAGCGTGGAATTGTTTTAAATTTGATCTGGGACACACTTCAAAATCCGCATGGAAACTGTTTCTGCTGAGACCCACTTTCCCCATTTAATTGAACGGATAGTATTACGGCATTCCTGAGGGATGGCAGAAAGCTGTGGGAAAGGGAACGAAACAGGACGAATACAGTCTGCGCGGATTCTTTTTCACCCTAAACCTTATTATCGGCCCCGTAACTGCTGTATTAATTCACTTAAATAAAACAAACACGACATTCTAGGTAATACTGTTTATCAATCTCATTTACACCTAGCTGGAGGGAGTTTGCATTCTGGCAATGATATAGGCAAGAGGAATGGATACGACTCTTTATTTGCAGAAATCTTTCCATTCTAGAAGGATTATTGGTTGGCTGAGGCCATGCCCTGAACACTTCTAAATATTCTAACCTTCATTTGGGCCAACTGCAATGTCCTTTCTGGTTTGCCACAGACCATCACAATCTGCCCAGTGGAAATGCCAGGCAACCCAAAAATAATTATCGGATTCTCAGGGATGACTACCATGAGAGGCCAGACCAAAGTAACTGCTGTTATGCAATTTTGATAATTTTTTGTCACAGAGAATTGATGCAGCTGTAGAAAAGGTATGAGGGCAGGATACCAGGCTCTCCAGATGCTTTTGGAAGAATTCTCAGCATCCCAGCTGTCAGGATTTGATACTGAAGGATGCTGGCTATCATATTTCTTCCACATCTGGCAAGCTGCATTTTGTTCTCCTTGGGAATACCAACACATCCTTGTGAAATGGATTTTTAACTTGAATGAAGGTCAGGCAAGACCACCTGTTTTGCCTGAGTAGTTCTATAACCAGTCTGGAAACCGGGTGACTGTGAATTCTAGTTTCCACTTTAAGCATGCAAACTGGCTGGGTGATTTTGGACTGGTCCCTCTCTCTCAAGCCCAACTCACTTCACAGGGTTATTGTTGTGGGAGGAGGACAGAGTGTTGAATTTGTTCACCTCCTTGAGTTATTTGTAAAAAATAATAACGGGAAACAAATCCATAAATCAGAAGAATGGAGCGAAGAGTTTGTGAATCGAGTTTTGCAGTGATGCTTATTTCTTATAAACAGGTTGCTCTAAAAATCTGACCTGGTGGAAAGCTAGCCTAGAAGAAAGAAATAGGAATAACATATACAAATGGCCACCGATTCAGCAAAATACAGGCAAAAAGAATTCTGGAAAAGAGTTCTAACTCTGCTTGCGTAGAGGCAGTTGGTAAAACACCTTGTTGTAGACAGAGCTTCTTAACAGGGCCAAACATCTGTTACCTGGTGTTTTACACACACTCTTGAAGTCAATGCCACAAACAGCTTCGCTAGCCTGTTCTTTCCATGTTGTTTTTTCAGTGCTGCTCTGAGTTTTCAGAGCTAAATTTATCCCTTAACGATAGCCCACAACATAGATTTTTGCAAAGTCCCTAGATGCTAATCCAGAGCTGCATGAATGGCTGTATTATTCTGTCTTACTCCTTTTCTTCTTAGCAATTGTCTTGACCTTCCTCCTCTGCCTTTATCCGATTTCTTTTTCTCTTTTTTACTTCTCTCTCTCTCTTTATTTTTTATTTTGACATTAATCCATTGGTGCACAATGCCTGCTTTATTTCTCAATCTTCACAAAGTCAAGGAATCCATCCCCTCTGAGGATTACAGGATTTCTTACAAAAGATTTGAGAAGAACCAGCGCATTATGGTTGTGGTTTAGGATGATTAAACTTTCTATGACATTACTAGAGGTGAATAACGGTTGTTTTACTTGCATTGTGAAAAAGCCAGCATAAATGTTGAGTGATTAGGGCTCTTCCCCCCCCCCCCGCACTTCCCCCCTTCCAATCACTAAAACAATTGCAATGAAAATAAATGGCCTGGATAAGTTGATTCACAATGGTTTCAAAAGGTGCTGATAGGTTTGGGCTGCTGTACGTTCACGTAGCATGGCATGTATTAAGCAGTCTTTAGATCCTAAGTACACTTACAGCCAGCCTCTGAAAAAAGAATGAATACAACAAGGAAATGTCAATGCATTTGACATACATATACGCCAGAGGGGCACATGTCTCTGGTTAGTTGTCTCAGGGAGGTGGAATACTAAGTTTCTTAAAATAGCATTCATGGATTTCTGATGTAGGATCATGTGATTGCTCAGATTCCCTACGGAAGTTGGGCTCACATGCTCTGGTAAACCCTAATTTACTTGGGTTCTGCTGAGCAGGAATTCAGGAAGAGCTTTTTAAATCATGGCAGACCCATTCAATGCTGGTTTGATGGGATTGAATTTATTTATATTTATTTTTTTATTATTTTTATCCAAATCTCAAGGTAGCAAAACATACCCAATCCTCTTTCCTCCTCCTATTTTCCCCACAACCACAACCATGTGAAGTGGGTGGGGCTGAGAGAGAGTGACTGGACCAATCACCCAGCTGGCTTTCATTGAAGGCGGGACTAGAATTCACAGTTTCCTGATGATTGGCTGAAAGTCACCCAGCTGGATTTCATGCCTAAGGAAGGACTAGAACTTACCATCTCCTACTGATTGGCCCAAAGTCACCCAGCTGGCTTTTGTGCCTAAGACAGAACTAGAACTCTCAGTCTCCTAGTTTCTAACCTAATGCCTTAACCACTAGACCAAGCTTTGATAAACAACAGATGAGCAAAATACACAACACAGCACAATGTATGAACCTAAATGATGCAGATAGTGTTACACACTGCACGATGGAGATCTTAGCATTCTGTAGCTCAATATTTTGTTTTGCCAAATCTACCTAAATATTATGTTCCAAACCATAGAATTTTCAGCGGTCCCAAGTCTTATGTAATGTAATGGAGATTTCTTCTGGACTTCAAATTTCCTGCCAGGGGACAATTGCAATGCTACATTCTTCATTTGTCTAAAGAAATCAGAGCATTTCATCCTATCGATGGTAAATCCATAAGATTTGTTGTAGGACTTTTTTTTAGGTTGAAGCACTTCTGCATTTTTTTAAAAAAAGAGTAGTGCTACTTTTTGTTAATCAGAGCAGTTGTAATACTTGGTTGATCATGGTGTTCTTGACAAGCTAAACAGGTTTAGATCTGGTTAGTCTTTGGATGGGAGACTGGAATTTACAGAATACAAGAAAGCAATCTAGTACAGAAGAGCTGTGAAGAACACAATATGGCATAGCGCTAGTTATTTAAGAGATTATGTGTCTTCCATAGTTTCTGCCAGCCTTTCAACTGAGCAAAGTTGACACTCTTTCCATTTTATGTCACACGTGCACTGATAAAGAAGTGGGGCTTTGATTGTGTGATTGTGATTGACGTCTTAAATCTTTTGATATCCAGAAAGATGACTGCCTTCTCTGTCACACTCCTACTTTCTGGAATGTCATCTCTTCTGGGTTTATCTGTCCCACCCTGAACCTTGAAAATTTGAGTTAAGGCAAGCAGGTTCTGTCTTTTTAATTATTTATCAAGTTCTGTATTTTCTATTATTTAGAATAGTTCTAGATGTGTGTGTGTGTGTATGTATGTCTTGTATTCGAATATTAATTCCATTATATGCTGTCCAGTGTCTCTATAAATTTGCCCAGACTAACCATTTATTTTAATAAACACATTTCAATAAATATCCCAAAGATATTTTTTCAAGAGGCAATTGTACTTTCTGGGTTGTTGTTTTTTTTTTGAAGACTTTTTGCTTCTCATCCAAGAAGCTTCTTCAGCTTCTCATTGAAGAAGCTTCCAGAGTTGAAGAAGCTTCTTGTATCACCAGCAAAATGTCTTCAAAGAAAAAAACAAAGTACTGTTGGCTCTTGAAAAATCACTTTTGGGACAACCATAACCTGGATGACTGAGAATCTCCATAGACATTTCAATAAATACATCACGGAAGTCAACAGGAATGGAATTCAACTGAAAGAAAAGGCAACAGGCATCTTTGTACAGCATGCAGGGCTTGGAAATATATAGTTGACAGTTGTATCGGAGCACCCTAGGGTCTAAATATTGTACCAACTAGTATTAAAATAGAAACATGCTGCTGATCAGCTTGATTTATGCATCTGGAGAGCTGCAGTGGAATTGGCCAAACAGTTCCATAGGTCCAACATGCCTTCCACCTCTAATTGAGGATTGCAACCCTATGAAAAATGGCAGACAAATTCCGGGTGATTATAGGCCAGAAGGTGGCCTTTGTCTTGCTTTGATTCAGTGTTTGTCATTTAAGCCTCCCACATTTTTTCAAGTCAGACATATCTTACATCCATTGGGGGAATGGCATGTTTTTAATAGAAACCTTATACACGTGAGGCTAATGGTTTGTTTCATCTAGAGAAGTGTAACCTAGGTCTCTGAGGCCAAGTTCATCTCTAACCATTCTTTTGCAACCCTAGAGTCACCTTTTGGCCACATTACAAACCTCAGGAGTACCTCAGCAGAAACCTGGCAGGAGGATTTCCTTCTGCCTCCTTTCTGCATTGAAATAATGCTGTTGGGTTTGTTTTGTTCCATGATTTATGCATTTAAAGAAACACAGAAGATTGCAATATCTGTTGTGGTTCACCAGCAACCGGTGCAGCTGGCAGCGGAATTGGACAGTGGGGAAGAACAGGGACTAGTCTGGGAGTCTGGCAAGGACTTGGATGAGGGTACTGCATCTAATGCAGGGATGGGGCCAGGACCATTTGGGAGTGGGGTGCTGCCTCTGGAGTCTTCGGAGTCTGTCAGCAGCGAAGCAGAGGACCCAGGGGAGCCTGTTCCCAGTGTACGTATGCGCAGAGCTGCTAGAAGGCAAGAACAGCTGAAACAAAAGGGGCAACTCGGGAATAAGGCTGGGAGGTGATTGCCCCTCCCATAAGGAGTAAAAGTCAGGCCAAGATGATGAAACCTTTGCAGGAAGCAAAGTAGTTCAATAGATTCCGAGTCCTTCTTGAAGCTCTGTGTATTTAGGTTGTTTTTTTTCCTGGCACTGTTATAATTAATTTGGATGCTTCTGCTTTTGGCAGCATTCCATAGCACTGACAAGCCTGTGCTTATCTTGGGGAACTGTTTAAGATTAGTCCTGGCTGTGAATGAAAATAATTCCCAGCATTGCATTAAAATAGGTTTTTCTTTTAAAACAAGTTTGCATTTAATAACGTTTGATGAAGCCTGGGTCAGAACAAAATCCATCACCTCTCTATAAATTAAAAACAAGGGAAAATAAAAGAAAAATATTCTATGTGCAGGGTCTAGTTTGAATGGCAAATCTTACAGTTTGTATCCCTGTGCATGCACGACTGTTGATAATTATGCTCAATTCACCACAGATTAGATTTCTGTCCCCAGTGAACCTATATGTGTCAAATGGACTTTCACCTATTAAATTTCTTTCAGTTTTTATAATTCATTACAAAGAGGATTATATTTCCTATGAGTGCATCCAAAACCATGCATGAAATTTAAACTGCTTGCATCATTCTCTCTGATGTAGTAGTAGAGTTGATTTTGGTTGGGAGTGAAGAAAGAGTTGGGAAGATTGTTTGTAGATATATATATTTTATATTGAATGTCATCTTCCACAGAAATTCATTTGAAAGAAGAATTTGTGTAAATGCAAAATCCCTGCATGTCAGAGGATTTCATCAGATAAAATAGATGTGATTTCAGTAGTCTGTCTGAAATCCAAGAGAGCAGAGAGTCTCTTTTTAAAAGAGAGATAAACTCATTGTAGGAGGAAAGCGGTGTTAGTCTATGATAGCAAAAATCAGGAGGTTAGTGGCACCTTTTCCAACTAACTAATGTTATTAAAAAGTTTAAACTTTCTTGAGCTGCAACTGTGACCCACATAAAAAAAGGGGTAGGCTTCAAAAATTTTAGCAGCTGGTTTTCTGCCCGGTTGCTGGGTGGGCATGGCCTAGTTGGCCTCCTGCACTATTGGGGGGGGGACATTTTTGCCCTCCCTGGCAGTGGTGGTGGGATTCAAATATTTTTACTACCGGTTCTGTGGGTGTGGCTTGGTGGGCGTGGCAGGGGAAGGATACTGTAAAATCTCCAGTCAATGGCAGGATTTCCCAGTTCTGCGAACTACTCAAAATGTCCGCTACTAGTTTTCCAGAACTGGTCAGAACCTGCTGAATACCACCTCTGCTCCCTGGGCTCCGGAGGGTGAAAATGGCATCCCCAGGATCCAGAGGGCCGGTTTCTGGCCTTCCCGAACTTCCAGAAGGTTTCATGAGGGCCCTGTCCTTACCTGGGATCCAAAATGAGCCGTGTGGGGACTCCTGGGAGGAGAGAAGTGGGTGGGTCCAACCAGGGGTAGGATTTGCCGGTTTGCCAAACCGGCCATAAAATCAGCTGCCATTTCAGTATGGATTCTCTCAAACTGGGGTGAAGACTGGCCATGTGTCCAGGCCTGGAACCCCAAGTGTGTTAAGGGCTTAGGAATTTTGGGGCTCCCTCTTTGAGGAAAATGGGTAGTTCATAAATATGAGAAATAAATAAATGAAACAAAAATAGCAGACTTCAAGACTCATGGCTATGAATAGCCTGGTCTTTAGGAGCTGGTCCAATTTTGTTTTAAAAGTGCCTATATGGATAAAATTTTTACAACCGATAGCAGCAACTCCCACAGTTTAATTATAGATTAAGTAAGTCCTTCCTTTTGTTCATCTCTTTCTCAGCGGTGAAGGAAGATGTTTCGTTATAGCTGTTGTCTTAGTTGCAAATTGCCTGTGCAGTATTGAAGTATTGCCGTTGTTTGGTTTCTAAGCAGCTGGGCGACAGTTAGCTATTCCCTGTTGCTTCATTAATATAATTCACAACTCAAATCCAAAAAACAACAGAGAACTTTCTTATAAATAGGAGATATTTATGCCATGTCATTCACTATTGCTTTTCCCTTGCCAGAGAAGTTATACCATGTCTTACTGTCATTATCTCCTATGCAAGGAGAAACAAATTTGGAGGCAGTTCACTAAGCAAAGAATGTAAGTCATCCTGATCCACAAATCAGTTAAGCTCAGTTGTTTTCGCTGGAACAAATTTAGTTACAATTAAGTCCCCAGGCTTGCCTTTAAAATATGCTTTGCCTTAACTGGTTAGACAGATGGAGTGGTGCACCTATAAACGGAGCTCTGCCAGCATCCTGATTCGTTATTATATAATCATTTCTCACACTTGTTTTATTTTTATTCTTTTTTCCCCTTGACAGATATTTGAATGATTATTTTCTAAAAAGGGCTCAGAACAAAATATTGCAAGGGGGAGAGTTTTTGTTCATCATTCAACTCGTTCAGCCATGCTCTTCTGCTGGATCTCCATTCCATCTCTGCTCTGTTTTGTGTCTCTCTTTCTCACCCTTCCTATAAGGCAGGGGTCTCCAACCTTGGCCCCTGGAAGCCTGGCGGACTTCAACTCCCAGAATTCCACAGCCAGCTGGCTGTGGAACTCTGGGAGTTGAAGTCCGCCAGGCTTCCAGGAGCCAAGGTTGGAGACCCCTGCTATAAGGCATACTCTGAACTCACATTTTTTAGTCCACTGAGAATGTTCAGTCCACGTGAATCTGGAGGCATTGATTAGCAGTAATCATACATTATCATATATCAAATGAATGTCTGGTACTTGTAGAGGATTGTGGAGATAGTCTTGAAGAAGGATTCAGTGCCTGTTAGGTAGATATCAGCTTGGCCTCTGTGGGAATAAACTTTGGCCTGAGCTTGAGCAATGATTAATATAATGCCTTATACATTCATGTCTGTCTAAAGGTCACTAAGATAGTACAAAGAAAAGAGAGCAATAAGAACAAATACAAACAAAGAGGCAGCTTAGACAACTGAAAACAAGCCTGTACTATATCTAATTATTAATCCACAATGTAATTGCTTACTATGCACAAAAATCTCAATAAAAGGAAGCACTGGAATTGTATTCTGGGCTCCCATCCCAAGTACACCAGCCTGTGTCTCATTCTTTCCATGGGAGACCACCACAAGCCTCAGAAAGGAAGAGAGGGTGAGAAAGAAACTCAAGATAGGCTCACTTTGATTCTCTTGGATATAAGAAAGAGGAGAGAGAATCTCTCTCAGGCTGTCAAGATTCTGTGATTATAGCCTACAACAAGAAAGTAGAGTTGAAGACGACCAGACAGGCTTTCAAAAAGACCGTGTTATCCTTCTGCATCCGATGCTTCCCTCTTGTGCATGTAGACTGACCATTTGACTATGGAGAATAGAATAGAATTACAGAGTTGGAAGGGACCTTGGAGGTCTTCTAGTCCAACCCCCTGCTTAGGCAGGAAACCCTACACCACTTCAGACAAATGGTTATCCAACATCTTTTAAAAAACTTCCAAGTGTTGGAGCATTCACAACTTCTGGAGGCAAGCTGTTCCACTGGTGAATTGTTCTAACTGTCCGGAAATTTCTCCTTAATTCTAGGTTGCTTCTCTCCTAGATTAGTTTTCATCCGTTGCTTCTTGTCCTGCCCTCAGGTGCTTTGGAGAATAGTTGGATTCCTTCTTTTTTGTGGCAGCCCCTGAGGTATTGGAACACTGCTCTCATGTCTCCTCTAGTCTTTCTTTTCATTAAACTAGACATACTGATGTGAAGATTTGAAACTTGCCTATATGATCAGTTTCTCCATTTATTCCAATTAAACACTTCCTTCTAGCTCTTAAGGCCAGAAGCCATGGGGAGGGTGGTTATATCTTAATGTGAATGGGTGATATGCCTTTGATGTACTGCACTCTGTCTATGAGTATTTCTGTATTTTCTTCCAACCACAAAAGGATTTAAGCAGCTGCTCCTGTGGCTGAATTATACAATCCTGCCCATCTGTTGAGGACCTTGGACTATTTTAGAAGAACTGTATATAAAAAATGGTCAAGCCTACATACGTTCATTCCCAAGCCATTTGGCCTGAGGTATAACATTTAAATATCCATCACACACTGTAATATAATTTGGAGCCAGACTTTTTTCATCAGAGCAAGGAAATCATGATGGTAATTTGGACATCATGACACATGTACCTTCCTCTTGATCTGTCATTGAGAAAGGTGCCCATTATTTTACGGTAGGGCCGGTTCAGAGAATACCTGAAGCAATCTTACATTTCAAGGGAAAAAAGAGGTGTGTCAATTAAAATATGTGAGCTACTGAATCCAAATTTAGCCATTTCAGAAGGTGTTGACAGGTAGAAAGAAGATTCTGAGCTTTCGCTGTTTTAAGCAACAGATTAAGCAATTCAGACTTTAGTCAGTTCATGGTTAGATAATATCTTTGAATGGCTACTTGCTCATTCTACTGGGCTGTTTGATATATGGTGTACTTATTTATTTGTGGAGAAGAGTTCCTTCCAACATACTTCCATAATGGGAAGGATAAAGGATGCATTGACAAAAGATCCTTCCTTCTTTAGAAAGAGAATTAGGCACCAATGCCTGGACAATGGAGCTTTTGGTGGGTCCATACCAGTTTACCCCAACTTCAATACCTCCATTGCTCTTTAAGGCTTCAGATGTTGGTATTAAGACATTACTCAACCTCTAAGTATAATTTTTGTTTCTTAAATGAAGATTGCATAGACTTGTACCAAAGATGCTTTTTTCAAGAGGCAACTGGACTTTCTGTTTTTTCTTTGAAGATGTTTCGCATCTCAGCCAAGAAGCTTCTTCAGCTCAGAAACTGAAGCTGAAGAAGCCAAAGAAGCTTCTTGGATGAGAAGCGAAATGTCTTCAAAGAAAAACCAGAAAAACTAGTTGCCTCTTGAAAAAAACACCTTTGGTACAACCATGACTGGGATGACTGAGAATCTCCATAGACATTGCATAGGCTTGTATTTGCTTCAGTGCTTTGATACCTTTATTGTCCAGTTTGCATCTTGTGATTCTGACATTTTAATTTTATTACAATCCTGGAAAGTAAGGTTGAGAGGTAATGACTAGCTCTTAAAACAATATGATTGTGTGGAAATTAGACTCTGGATCTTAGTCCGACAGTATCTGATAATGCTATACAAAGTGTTAGGGTTTCAGAGATGCCAATATATTTTACAATAATAAGTTATCTCCCTAGTCTAAAAAAAGCTGATCATTAATCAAACAACAGTACTTGGTCCTATCATAATCCCTGTTGGAAATGAGACAGTGAGATAAATTTAAAAAACCAACACCAGCCAAAGGGGGCATTTTCCTCCATTTTGGGCTGTCCCATTATATATCTGGGTCTTTTCAATGTTTCTTTTTCATGAGTTTCTTGGAAAAGAGAGCATCTTACATTCTTAATTTGTCTGTGCCACTTTTCTGCCTGTTACACACCCAGGAGAGATAATTGATGAAAAACAAAGGTTCCTCCGTCAGACAGCAAACTCAATCATGTGTCGTGATGCATTCTTCTAAATGGCATTGTTTGTGCAGCTGTTCTCTAGAGCTGGCTGCACAGTTTATTTTTGGCCCTTTAGGAGGGGGGTAAGCAAGGGTGTTCTTTCGATTGTGACATGAACGATACCAAAGAATGAAAATAACAGAGCTCAGGAGATCTAAGGAAGCTTCCTGCAGAAGTCTTCTTGTGACAAATACCAAAGGTAAGGGAAAGATTTGGGACAATTCGAGTAATAGGAGAACTCAACTGAAATGGCAGTCCATGCTTAGTTCATGTGCTGGAAGAATATTTCACTTGCATTATTTAAAGAAAAAGAAAGAAAAAGACAATTATAATGTATCTTTTATATATCCATATCCATATCCATATATATATATATGCGTAACTGAAGACAATCTCTATAATGAAGGATATGGATCACATTGAGAGATTAAGGTTAAGATTAAATACCAAATAGACCAAACTAATCACAGCAGGTTGCAGCAAATAGCCTTAGAAATGACAATGAAAATATTGGTGGGTAGCTTCCGACTATCAACAATCAAGAAATATCCTACAGACTAGCACTTAGTTGGGTAGCACTGAAAGCCTTGGGGAAAATATTCAGACATCATAAGATATCAATGCTTACAAAGATCTGAATCACACAAGCAACACTCTTCCCTTTGACACTTTAAGAAAGTAAAAGTTGGACTTTTGAACTTTGATTTGGAAGAAAATGCCTGAGACTCCCATGGATCACCAAATGGAGGTCAAATAAATCTAGAGACCCCATCTAAGGCACAAAGGACCAGACCCCGATTAGCCTACTTGAAACACCTTATACCAAGGTCTAGTTCTCTGGAAAAGGCTGTAATACTGGGAAAGGTGGAAGGAAAGAGAAAAAGAGCATGACCAACAGTAAGCTGGATGGCTTCCATTACAGCCATGATGATTGTACTGCTGGGAAAGCTAAAGGGTCAGATTAAAGACAGGTTGTCTTAGAGAAGATCTATCTTTTTGCCTGCTAAGAGTCAACACAGACGTGATGGCACATAATCAAATCTATCAGAGCAACACAGAGAGTTAGCACAGCTTTGCCAGCTTTCCTTAGATCTTTCAAAAAGAACAGGTTATTGGACAAGAGCATGGCTGGGCTGCTGGGGGTTTGAAGGGGTTCAGGAGAGCCCCCAGCTAAGATTCTGTGCAGCTGGGAGAACCCCAAATCCCACTCCTGGCTGGCCCTGCCCACCATGCTCCTCCCCTCCCAGGGGTCCCCACATGGCCTGTTTTGGATGCAGGTAAGTGCAGAGCATGCGTGAAGACTCGGGGAGGGTGAAAAATGAACCTCCCAGAAGTTTGGGAAGGCTGGAAATGGGCCCATTTCCAGATTCCAGAGAGCCTCAGGAGTCCGGGAGGCCATTTTCGCCCTCCCAGAGGCTTGAGGAAAGCCTCTGGAATCTGGGGAGGGCAAAAATGCCCCCCCATCATGGTGCAGGAAGCTGACTGGGCCACGCTCACCATTGCCATACCCACCCAGAAACCAGGCAGAGAACCCTTTGCTAAAAATTTTGAAGCCCACCCCTGGACAAGAGATTACGTGATTTGTAGTCCATCCCACAATGTTGCTGTAGCTCATACTGGATTGACCAGTGTCCAGCTACTCAAAGAGCTCCCAAATTCAGAACCACCTTATCTAAAGCAAGCAACCAGATGGGGAAATTACAAGAAACCTGAATGGTGATTTCAAACATTCATGGCTGTAGGCAGAACCCCACTGAGTTTTAGATTTGTGGATTTTGTCAATTCAAGTAAGGACTAGAGCTTGCACCATAATCTCTTCAGAATAAAATGCATTCGTCTTTTCACACCATCCATATCTTCTCTGTGCCTGACATGTCATTCACCTAAGAAATATTACCTTGGCAAGAAATGTATTTCCCAAAAGTTGGAACAACCCTGAATTAAAGCAAGTCTTATTTTGCAAATAATTAAGTTCCCTCTTTCCCCTCTTGTGTCATTCATCAAATTGTTTTGCATGTTGGAAGCAAAGAAAGATGGTAGCATTCACAGCCACTGCTTTCTTGGCAGCCAGCAGAAGGATGGGCTTGTGAAACCTGAATCATGTGAATCAGCAGCCATAATTCATGCTTGCTTATGGATATTGCATTAATTAACAAAGGAGGAAGCCAACAACCAATTCATTTACATTTAGGCATGCCTTCATTCAAATGCTGATATGCTAAGTTAATAATGTGCCTTTTGAATACAGAGGTGGATTTGCAACCGGATCTCATACATGTTTTAGTTCAATGTGGCTAAGCATGTTTATGTTTGCAGCCACCGCCTGGGCCCTTTGTAAGGCTGCTGTTTAACCTGTCAAAATGGGATCCACTCTTCTTGATGAATCAATTTTTAATGTCACCCGGGGAGAATCTGTGTGAGTGGGAAGCAGTCAAGACTAATGAAGGAGCCATTTCCCGGCTTCTGTGGTAGAAAACATACCAACAGAACCCAGCAGTCACTTTACTTTCTAAAGCTATCAGGTTATAGCAATAGCATTAGCACTTAGGGTTATATACTGCTTTCTATACCGCTTTACAGCCCTCTCTAAGCAATTTATAGATTCAGCCTCTGGCCCCTAACAATTTGGGTCCTCATTTTACTGACCTCAGCAGGATGGAAGGCTGAGTCAACCTTGAGCCTGGGGAGATTCGAACTGTCAAATTGCAGGCAACTGGCAGTCAGCAAAAGTAGCTTGCAGGACTGCACTCTAACGACTGTGCCACCGAGTTATGATGAATAACTGATCCTTTGTGCCTTGGGGAGCAACAGCCCTAAAATTACATCAGTCTTGTATATAATGCTGATCAAAAATAGATTAAAAACACTTATTATTATTATTATTATTATTATTATTATTATTATTATTATTATTATTATATTGTAGAATTGATACTAACGTAGTGCATAATGCTGTAAATTTTGATTATGATTTTACAAAGATATTTGTACCTGGATGACAAACTGTTCAATTGAAGATGGAATTATTATATTTAAAAAAAGAAAAGAAAAATAGCTTAAAAACACTAGCAGAAGATCCCAGATAAAGAAAGAACTGGAATATTCATAGCTCAGGTTGAACTATGTAGTCCTTGGTGCTTTCTGAGCTTGGTTGTTTTCTTGCAGACTTCTTATTACTCAACTGAATAACATCATCAGTGCTAGAAGGGAATGGGGTTTGTGCTTTGTTTACATTCAAGAAGACAACCCAAAAGCCAAAAAGGGTGTGTGCATATGCCAGCCAGGTTGTGAATTGCTACTCTAACAGGCTATCCCTGTATTTACAGCAGAAGGAAGGAGACAGATAAAGCATTACACATCCTTCACTCTGAAGCCTCTGTGAAAATCATAAATTCTGTGGGTATTTAAATATCTTGGCACAGTTATAAAATTGCTTCTCTAAAGAAATGTAAGAGAAATAAATCTAAAGGCAGATAAGCCATATTTTGGCTGCATACAAGATTATAGAGAACTATAATCAATGTAGTATCTTGTACAAATCTAGCCAAGGGTAGCTGATTCAGCCAATCAGGACTAAACAAACCATGATTTAGCTTCAAGTCTCTGCCCTACAAATACCCTTCAGTCTAGCTATCACACAAGTGTATGATTGTGGCTGATAAATAATCTAGGGGTGGAGTCGTTATAATACACATTAAATTAGGTTTAAACATTACTTTTCAGGACTGCCTTCATTAACTTCTGGCTTTTCCAAAAGTTGCAGATTGTCAAATATTTTAGAGCTAATTAGTTACTGTCAGAGCATTTGCCTTGAAGACGTATATAGTAGTATTTTTTAGCTGTCATCTTAGTGTGTTAATTATCTTCCCTGATTAGGAACTGGATTTTTGTGTTTGTGTGTGTGTGTGTGTTTTCATCTTTTCCTTCTAACCTCCAAACACCTTAAGGCAAGAAAGCTTTAAGTGCAGACTGCAGTGAGAATCATTCGCTACCATTATTATGCCCAATTAAACAGCAAAGTTGAGTTTGAAAGGTTACTTTAAAAAAGTAAGAACAGGCTGTGCAAATACCACTTGCGGTAGAAGTAAAACAAATGGGAAGGTTTGAAATTAATGGGAATCTGAGATTTAAAGAAGTAGGAACTGAACAGAGCTAGTGTACTAATCTTTGAGATTTTAAAAGCACAATGAAGAAATCTTCGATGTTCTCTTTTTAGCAGAGGTTTGGCTAATTGGTTAATTAATTTGTCAAATTTGAATTTAATTGCATTCTTCATTGCAATTGAAGTTTTTCTTGGAAGACTGAAGGCTCAAAGCAGTGGCATAAAGTACTTTCCCTACAGACAGCATGACTTTAACCAAATAACAGAACTGGAAGGGACCATGGAGGTCTTCTAGTCTAACCCCCTGCTCAACCAGGAAACCCTATAACATTTCAGACAAATGGCTGTCCAGTCTCTTCTTAAAAACCTTCTGGGTTGGAGTACCCACAACTTCTGGAGGCAAACTGTCCCACTAATTAATTGTTTTAACTACGAGAACAATTAGACTATTCTGAACAATTAGACTAAGTAGTAATTGTTAGGTTCGATTAGGTTCATTGAGTTTTTGGAACCAGTCAACCCATCTCTTCACATGCATGAACTAGGCCAGAATATGATCTGTTGGCCAGAAAAAGAATGGAAACTGATGAGTATTTACTCTTACTCTGGAGTAGCACCAGTGGTAGATAGGTAAAATATGTACAGAGTTTACATTATTTTCTCCATGGATTGGAGACTGTCACTTACTCATTTCTCTCCTGTGGGCCTACATTTAAATACATGAACTTTGGTTTATGGTGGAGTTGTGACTCAGAAATCCAAGCCAGATTTAATCTCTCATTTGATTTGTAACATAAAAGTTATCTGTTAGTAACAGTAAGCTATTATCTCGCTGCACAAGTTTCCAAATTGCACTGGGATAATGCAATGAACAGGTGTTTGTGGTACCACTGTGGTACCTCTCTGTCCAGCTTGCAATGTGGAGGTGAAAACCATAGATTAAATGCAAGACATGTTGTCCTTTCATTTCAGCTCCTTTTTTAACAGGAAATAGGGAGTTTAATTTAGACTATCCCTCTGCAGATGCCATAAATTACCTAAAATCTAATTTGTAGCGTTGAGCAGAATTTATGCATTTTGAACAGCAGATTAATTTTTTAAAAAAAATGACTATTTCACATTAAAAAAAAGCAAATGCACATAAAATGTGTCCATTCGTTCTAGACTGGGTGAAGGATCCATTTCCCAGTATGAAGGGTGGGTGGGTGGAAGCAGTGGCAATCAGGAATTAGGAATCTCTACATACCTGTAACCAGAAATGGGGGAGAAAAGTTTGTTTCTATCTTTGTGTTTTGTTTTGACTGTCTCCAGCCAGCAGAGAAGATCTCTTCCATTGCCAATTCATTTATTTTTTCTTATTATTTATTTTTCTTCCTCCATCATCTTAGACAGTGTTCACTCAGCCAAGATCTTATTTCTGCCTCCCAGCGAAGCTGACATGTCAGCAACCCATAAAACTTCCTTTCCTTTTACTTTTGTTCCAAAAAAAGATTTAGCCAAGTTTTACCTGGAACAAAAACTTGGCCTGACATGGCTAATTGTATCTGTCTATCTTGATGTTCTCTATCTATCTATCTATCTATCTATCTATCTATCTATCTATCTATCGTCTATCTATCATCTAAAAATAAAGCTACAACTCAAAAAATAAACACCTCTCCTCCAACAAACATACCAAGTATCAAACAGATTTCTACATTTATTTTAGGGGGGAAATTAATGGTTCTATAACATTATAAAAATATCTGCTACAGAAAAACATATTGGGTCATTTTGTATTCACAGATAACATTGTTTTTCCAACCACAGATGAGTCACATGAATCCAATTGTTAATATTATTATTTTTCCAGTTTCTGAAAATTATTTCTACTCTTCTCAGCAAAACAATTCTCATTGGAACTCAAACCAGCTTCTATGTGGTCCTACTCATATTATTATTCTTTAGCACATTGTGTTGTGCCCAGGTAGTGTTAATGGTGGACTCTTCAACCAGGAAGTTGACCTTTCAAATCTCATCCTAACCATGAACTCACTTAAGTGGGCTTTGGCCAATCAGTTCATTTATTCCCTTGGAGACATTCAAGAAAGCTACCGAGGGAAGGAATTGGGGATCCTTGTAAATCTTGTTCTTTCCACCTCCAGTCTTGTCATGCTGATGGAACAGATCTGATTACCTTCAGCTCAGTGCAAAATAGTATGACTCACATGAGTTCCCTTTGGTTATGCAGAGCTTCTGCTCCTATAAATCATTCTTCACAGAGTTCAAGAAAGGCGATTACAAGTGAATTCTGGAAGTTGAAGAATTCTGGGAGTTGAAGTCCACCAGGCTTAAAGTTGCCAAGGTTGGAGACCTCTGCTTTAAGGAAAACCTTTAGCTGTTTCTTTCAACATACAAAAAGAAAAACTCCTCATGTGGAAAGAGAAAATAAAAAAAACCCTGATAGGATGACAGCATTAACCTGCTTTGCAGGTTGATTGTCAAAATGAGAATAGTATACAGCTAGTCCTTGACTTAACAACCATTCATGTAGTGATTGTTCAAAATCACAACGACACTGAAAAAAGTGAGTTACCACCAATTCCTACACTTACGACCATCACAGTATCTCCGCAATGATCAAAATCTGGGTGCTTGACAAACGACATGTGTTAATGACAATTGCAGGATCCCGGAGTCATATGATGGCCATTTTGACCTTCTCAACCAGCTTCCAAAAGGCAAAGTCAACGGAGGGATGGGACCAGATCCATTTAACAACTGTGATTCATTCACAACCATGGCCAAAAAAACATGGCCAAATGAAAATTGGGCCTGGCTCCCTTAAAAACGGCCTTGCTTAGCCCAGAAATTCTGGTGTCAAATGTGGTAATAAATTGAGGACTACCTGTAGAGGGATGAACACTGATGACAACAATGATTTTTCCAATTAATGGGATTTATTTGCAAGTCAGCATTTTGAGGAGTGGGATGCCAGAAAATGAAATGGAGATGGGGAAGGAAAGTGACTTGTTAAAGGTCATGCCATGAGTCAGAACTCAGAATAGAGCTTGGGTCATCTGAGTTTATGGCCAACATCTTATCTGCCGAGCTTGGTTAATTGTTTATCTCTTTTTTTAACTGTTTTCCTTTTAACTTGAAATGCAGCCCTAAGGTTTTTTTGCCCACTTTTTTTTTTATGAGTTTAAAAACACTGAAAAGTTAAATGACTTTACATTGCTTAGAAATATATCAATCCTTCTAACTCAGGTTTGGTAAACAGCTAGCTGGATTTTCAGTCTGGGGATTCTCTGGCGATTCTGGGAAAGGCTGAATGAGAAACATTCATTCTACAGATGGTTATCTACTAAATGTGTTGGCTTTCAGGCTTAGAACTGAATCAGAGAAGAGAAAACTTATGAACGAATACAACCTGATCAGAAGTGGTTGCACTGACCAGATGGTGACCTTGTCCTAAAGAAGGAAACAATAAAGAAATAATAAAAATGAAAAATAAAGTGTGCAGAGAAAAGCAACAAAGGTGAGGGGGGGCATGGAAGTGGACAGTGAACAGTTAAGGAAACTAGATAATCATGGATTGGGGCGGGGGGGGGGACATCATAGCTGTCTTCCAGGATCCAAGAAGGAGGATTTTGATTTATTCTCCAAAGCAACCTAGGGCAGGATAAGAAGTATTGGGTAGAATCTTGTTAAAGAGGGATCCAACTTAGAAGTAAGGAGACATTTTCTGACAGTCAGAACAATTAATCAATGGAACAGTTAATCACTGGAGGTTTTCAGAAATAAGCCGAACAGCCATTTGACCAAGATGGTGATAAGGTTTTCTGCCTTGACAGGGGATTGAACTAGAAGACCTCAAAGGTCCCTTCCAGCTTTATGATTATGTTCTAAAGAGAAATGTAGGTGAAGAAGAGTCCTCTCATTCATGACTATCAGTGCCTTGTTCCAAGGCAATGATAGGATAAGGATAAACCCCATGTACCATTCTGCCAATGACCTCTTCACTCATCATACCACTGACAGCACTCACCATCTTTTCGTCATTGCCCTAGTACTGCAAACTTCTTCAGAAGTTTCTTCTCCACCTTCCCTGGCCCTCCTACAGTTTCAGTTACACTCTCCACCCGAAAGGATCGTGAGATGCAACAAATTCCTCCTTACTACCAGTGGAGCTATCCAGATGTACAACCAAAGCAGAAGAATGCAGTGGTGGAAACCATAATCTTCAAAGCCATGGGGAAAATAACTCCAAGGTGGTCCCTGAAATGGATTGATAAAACCATGGATGTTGGGAGAAATCAGGGCAGGGAGAGCCAGAGAGTTCAGATTTCAGTTACAACATGGCAATTGGCAGCAGGTTGATTTGAGCAACTTTGCACTCCAGGTGTGGCAACTTCAGCCAAATGGCTCTTCTCCTTGGGAGCCCCTCCCCTCCCCAAAAAGGCAGACACACTTCCTTTTCCATGAAATTGAAAGATGAAGGTTAGGAAAAACCAGATATATTGTTTTGGACATAACTTTTTACCTGTGTCGGCTCAATGTTATTTCATATTTTTCATTTCCCTGTGAGCTAATTATGAAGTTTCCACCACCTTCCCTTAAAGTTGTGTTAACTCTTCCAAACTGCAGTCACTCATGACCTTCTTGTCCTCGAACCCCACCCAAATACAGAAAGTACCATTTTTGCCCAACTACTTTAATGTGCTAAGATGAAAGACTTTGCTAAACAAAAACGCTTCCCTGTAATGATTTCAATCTTCCAGACTTTGTGGTTGTGTGTGTGAGAGTATAGATTTTGAGTGTCATTGATGTATTACTTTTTAATGGCATTTGTGGTTTTTGAGTGTTATTGATTTATTACTTTTTAATGGTGTTTGTGGTTTCCTTGGTGTCTCCGCTGAAAACTATGGAAAAATTTTGATAGCAAAACAGTTTTTAAGTAAACTATGTTGTTTTTCCTGCTACATTGTTTGCAGAAAAATGATTTTGCTACCATGCTTTCTTCGTCAACCTAAATATTTTACTTATTTACAAGCATCCATGCTCAAGTAACATGGAAAGTGTACCAGCATACATATGCACAAACACATGCTTCTGAATTTATTTGGCTTGTGTTTTTAAGTACATTGACTTGGTTCACACTCATGTCTCTAAATACCTGGGACAAAACCCTTCTGTTGTAGGTTTTTACTCTCCTCTTATTCAGAAAATGTACCAACAGTCATTAAAGGTAGATATTTCAGAATAAAAACACTCCAAATTACAAAAGTGTTTCGAGTATTAAATGCATAAAATGTGAGAAGTGCAAACAACAATAATGCCCATATAATATCATGCTTTAGATATGTTGAATTTTTCACATGCCAAACAAGTCCAGACATAAAATAAATTGATTTGTCCAAACTTCCAATGGAGACAAGCACTCTTAACACTTCTACAAACAATTGCAGCTTTTCCCTTAGCGCTGTAAGGTATATTATATTTATTTCACAATAGCCTCTAGAACATTGATTTGTGAAGTTGGCTCTGCTTGCCAATAGACCATTAATTTTCTTTTTAAAATGAAGAAAATGAAATGGGGTTTTACAATATCTCCACTGAAACTCTTATACCTTATTATTCTTATACCTGTATCCTGTAAGCAACTGACAAATAAATAAATAAATAAACTCATTTACCTTCAGTACTATAGATGAATTTCCTGAAGTCCATAAATGCTTCTTCCCAGGTTGTAAGAAAGTAACAGCCAGCCATGCCTTGATGTTCTGCCTCTTGGACTGTCCAATGCTAATTCCTAAGGATGAAAATCAAAGCAAATGGCATGTCAGAGGTTGGAACAGCTGCCTTAACTAGATCACATGCAATCTACATGTCTCCCGCCCCAGTTTTATGATTTTGTATATTTAATTGGAAATGCATGGTGGTCCATTCAGGACTGAGAGCCTTGAACAGGGAAGAGAAACTACCTTCTTTGTACTAATAAAATCCTCTCTTTTCCAATACCACCTCCAATCGATTGTTGCCTGTAGGCAGTGGTGGGATTCAGCCAGTTCTCACCACTTTGGGAGAACCGGTTGTTCTTTCTGAGTATTTTGGTGAACTGGTTGTTGGAAGAAATCATTAGGGCAGGGAACTGGTTGTTAAATTACTTGAATCCCACCACTGCCTGTAGGTAATCACTTAAAGCTCATGCTGCATGTGGAACATGGTTTTTTTAAGCAAAAGAAAGAAAATGAAGGCACTAAAAAGAAGGATCACCTCTATCCTGTCTTGGTGGTCCCAATTGACGTACTTATGTTATCCACTATGTACTGTGCATTCATCAAATCTTGATCAAAGTAGAGCTGGGACCTTAAAGATGAAAGAATCTGTCTAGCCAACCTCTCTCAGTAATGCCTTTCTTTCTGATGTTCATTTCCCAGGCTCCTCTTCTCTCCGGGCTTATCCACTCATCTCTGTCATTACCAGACAGCCTTCAGCAGTCTCTCACTTCATTCCTGCAGTGAGCACCTCTCGGGTTCTCTCACCACTTCCACCTTCGGGAAACATCAGTTCAGAGACCCAAGCCAACGAAACTCACGGAAGCAGTGAATCCGAGACAGAACAGCCCACCCTCCCCTTGAAAAAGCCTCGCCGCAGCCGGACCATCTTCACAGAGTTGCAGTTGATGGGACTAGAGAAGAAATTCCAAAAGCAGAAGTATCTATCTACCCCAGACAGGTTGGTGGAGGAGAGATTGGGTTGGTTGGGAGGGTGGGTGGGTGGGTGAAAGAACAAACCAACTGGTTGAGAAGACACTGATGCTTTGATGGGCAACCTGGTGCTTTTAAAATGTCTTGGACTTCTACTCCCATCAACCTCAGCCAACATGGACAGTGGCAAGGGAGCATGGGACTTAGCTTCTAAAGCATCTGGAGGTCATTTAGAGGTTTCTGCATTTCTGCACTAGCCTGGTTCTAAGAGGAAGTTGCTACTGAAAATGATATGTCTGTGTCAAATTCCATGTTACGAATTTACCGCCAATCACTTATGCAGCCTTAGCGTGGTAAAATTGTCTTCTGAATATTCCAGCTTTGGAGAATCTTTGAAAGTGGGTTGAACTCAAGGCTGAGTCATACATACCCTGAGGACTAGCAGGAATGGTTACACTGGACACCAATATTAGAAGAGGCCGTATCAGTTTTCTCTTTATGAAGTGAGACTTAGTGGCCTTTAAAAAGGCAGCAGAAATCCTGCATGTGCCAAGTTATTATAATATAGAGTTTTGACTACTGCTCTACGATAGATCATTCAAAATAATGGCTGGGTGAGGACTAAATGGCAATGGTAGAAATGAAAGTTCCCCTAATCCCTCTACAAAATCTAAGAAAATTGGAGGAAAAGGAAGTGGAGAATCGCTTAGAAACAAATATTCCTAGGGATTTTACCCCATTTCTCTCTAGAAGTAAGAGCTTCTCTCTGAAATGAAAGGACAACATATCTTGTATTTAATCTATGATTTTCACCTCCACATTGCAAGCTGGACAGAGAGGTACCACGGTGGTACCACAAACACCTATTCATTGCATTATCCCAGTGCAATTTGGAAACTTGTGCAGCGAGATAATAGCTTACTGTTACTAACAGATAACTTTTATGTTACAAATCAAATGAGAGATTAAATCTGGCTTGGATTTCTGAGTCACAACTCCACCATAACCCAAAGTCCATGTATTTAAATGTGGGCCCACATGAGAGAAATGAGTAAGTGACAGTCTTCAATCCATGGAGAAAATAATGTAAACTCTGTACATATTTTACCTATCTACCACTGGTGCTACTCCAGAGTAAGAGTAAATACTCATCAGTTTCCATTCTTTTTCTGGCCAAAAGTAGAAGTATTATCAGTACTTGACTGAAAAGTTGAGTAAGCTACGCCTCAAAGTCACATATAGCTAAGAAGAGCCAGAGTTTGCAAAATGAGAATTATCTTTAACTTTCTTGTGTACTCATGTAATCCACAAATCATGGTGCTCTTCAAACAGTGGCCATTGATGTCTTAAACATTCCTATGAATGGATTAGGATTCTATCCTTCTTATTCCAGTTGCATATATAGCTCTGTATTCTCAAAGGCAGGAGATTGGATAGGCAGCTGACCCTACAGCCTTTAATTTCTGTTATCATTGATGATTGCCCCAAATGCCTAATGGGTAGAGCCAGCTAGTTGACATGTGGGCAAACAATTAGTGAACTACTAACATAGAAGGAGAATGTGTTTTTATCTCTGCTCCATGTTTAACAGGTTAAAGGTGAGTGTGGGGAAAATATCTTCTATATTTACCATTTGAAAAGAAGACATTCAGAAGTTCTAGATTTAGATTAATTCAAGTGGAGCAATGCTGATTTGCACTTGGAAAGGCAGAGAGACAGAACTTTCATTCCACTCCTCGGCCAATAAAAACGCAATCAATAAAAACCAATAAAAGTGACCAAATAAAAACAAACCACACAAAATTATCTCCTAACAACAACGTTTAGCAGCCTTGAAGGGCAAAGTTGGGCTACTTTATGGGCTACAGAGGGAAGAAAAGACTAAGCAGGCAGATGCTTTAAATCAATACAAAATACCTAGTTTTAATCTTCTAAGAGCAGGCAACATTGGAACCTCGTCCATACCACCCCCTTCAGGAAGGAAATCCTCTGGAGGTTTTAAGTCTTTTTCTCGAGTGAGCATTGAAGACAAGGCTGTCTTTCCAGCCACAACAGAGTGGAGTCCCTTAGCTCTCAGCTGTTCAGGTGCTGAGTGGACTATGATGCCTTCTAAGCATGTGAAGATGACTCCGCTCTTGTCTGAAGGCTCGGACTCATAACCGGATCAGATTTCAAAGCACACTTTCCCTTAGAATCAAAGGCTACATGAATAGATCATATCAGTGGAAAATACATACCAGGCTGTGCGTGTGCTAGATACATGCATACTTGCCAGGGTGGATTTATGGGCAGTGATACTTAGAAGCTTGTTTCCTATGAAAGGGGGAATCAAATTATTTGCTCTAGTTGAGAGCAGATAGGCAGTCAGGGTAGAGCAAAAAGGAGTTGCTAGAGAAGGAAACCAATTCTGCCTGGCAATTGTTCTAATATTCATTGCATAATAAGGACCATGGAATGAATGACAGAATGAAAGGGCTCAAAAATTGAATTAAAAGTGTTGGAGTTTCATTCTAGATTGGGTTCTGGGTGCTGAAATTCAGAACAGGAAGGGCTTAATCCATTACCCATGGTGAAGCTGAGCCCTCTGAATGGAGCATAATTTTAATTATTTTTAAAGAAGAATCAACAGTATCAATGTGGGAAGGCACATCCACCCAATTTGCACAGGTAATTGTAACACTATAGTTTGACCTTATATCCGTTGGGGAACTCCCAGCCAGCAAAGAAGAAGGGATTAAGAGACCTGGTGGCTCAGTGGTTAAACTGAAGTATTGCAGGCTAACTCTGTCCACAGCCAGGAGTTCGGTGTTCAAGGTTGTCTCAGCCTTCCGCCCTTTTAAAGTTGGTAACATGAGGACACAGATTGTTGGGGGCAATATGCTGACGTTGTTGTTATTAACTGGAAACTAATCCTTGCAAAGCCACAAGAGGCATAAGCCTGATCTTTTGCTGAAGTTCCAAGAACCTGATCTGTTTGTTCCCAAGGAAAGGCAAGCAGTCTTGGGAGATTCTGGTACTATAGGTAGAATACAATAAAATAGTCGATTTGAGTTTTTCCTGTGTGTGTGTGTGTGTGTGTGTGGTTGCTTGCACCTGACAGTATCTTAACTATATCTCTGAATCTTTGCGTGGCTTTAAACATTATAGGTCAGGGATGACAAACCTGCGGCCATGGGCTGCAGAGATGGTATTCAGCAGGTTCTGATCAGTTCTGGAAAACTGGTAGTGGAAATTTTGAGTAGTTTGGAGAACTGGCGAATACCACCTCTGACTGTCTCTGTCCCCATCTATTCTCTGCCTCCCAAGTCCCAGGTGATCAGCGGGGTCTTCTTTGGTTGCCCTGCACAGGAGAACGGAGCTGGAAAGCAGGTTAGTGGGGTGGGGAGGGAATGGGATTTTGAAGTATCCTTCCCCTGCCACGCCCACCAAGCCACACCAGCAAGCCATGTCACACCACGCCCATCAAGCCACACCCACAGAACCAGTAGTAAAAAAATTTGAATCCCACCACTGGCAGGCCAGATGAATCGTGCGCTGGCCACACCCAGCCCCAGTTTAGTGAAGGGGGGGGAGTCGTGACACGTCACGTGATGATGACGTGACAATATGAGTTTGACACCTCTATTGTAGGTGGCAAAGCACGCTGCTTTCAGATCTTGCTGAATTGTAATCCCCAAAGTCCCTATAATTCTCAAGAGCCTGTCAGCCATGGCCCCCTTGATCACATTCTCAGGCTGTTGCTGCTCTATGAGTTGGCCGGTGTTAATATTGCTCATCATCGTACATGACTAAGCCTGATGAGCAAGGGTAATTTTATGGCTTTTTGCCTCACACTTCGTGTTTGTTGCCTCTGTTTCCTAGGCAGCCATCAGTTGTTTTCCACAAGTCAGCAACCAATCCGAAAGGGTTACAGGTAATCTAGCCATGATAGGCATGTGTTATCTGGCCCAAGAAGATTAATCTGACACATTTCCTTTTCCACAATGGAATGGGAAGACTCACCTCTAATATGTGATACTTTGGGAATCGATAGATCGATTGATTTGATAAGGAAGGAGCACACATACTTTCTCAGAAGGCCTCTCCACAGTAAAAGGGCGAATACATTGTGTTATCCAATTTCTCAGGATATTTTCTGGGCAATGTTTATGGTTTGGAGATTCTGAAGATGCCAACTTGATCAATCTCACTGCCCTAAGATACAAACCTAGGCTTGCTAGCACAGGGGACTTTAAACAAGGATTGCATGAACTTTCATGGATCAGGAGTAAATTGTGGTGAGTCCTCACCCTATCACATCGCTGGGATTTGTCTGCTTCGTGGAGAAGTTAAAAATAAGAATAATAATCCTCTGATAGATGACACTATTGTTTCTTCTCTATGTCCCCTGCAGCTCTGGACAGCTTGAAAAACAAAATAAATATGGTTTGAAAGTGCACTTTCAGTTGTGGAGGATAGATCATAATCTCTAACCATTGCTTGTAATGGCAGGTTGATAAAGCCCCAAAGAGCTGAAAGGTTTTTTAGATTCCTTGCCCAAACTGGTTGAGACCTTCTAGTTCAATGTAAATGACTTCCCATCTCATTGCACTCATGTCAGAAGCACCAAGGTGCTTTTGGGTTGAAAAAGATGAGCTGGTGATGTCACCATTACCCAGGCAGTTGGAGGCTCTTTTCATGGGCTTGGCAGGAGATGGAGCGAAGGACAAGAGCTCACCCTGTCCCATGGTGGCACCCAGGTCTTGAATGTGGACCTGCTGATCTCATGAACCATGCTAGCTCCACTGTGCTCCTAGCAGCTTCTCATGATCCCCTCTCTTGCAAGATTTTTCAGTTCAGTTCATCCAATATGTTATATCCGACCCGGAGTGTCAAACTCAATTTTATTGAGGGCTGCATCAGGGTTGCGTTTGACGTTGGGTGACTGGGTGAGTGTGACGAGGGTGAGCGTGGCCAGTTCAACATCACTTGTGTTGAGGGCAGCTGTGGTGGCCTGGATGAGGCTGGGGGGATCTGTTTTCATTGGCAGAGGGCTGCAGGAAGCCACTGAGGCCAAACACGGAGCATGGGGTGCTACACATGCCTCTCCCAAGCTCTATTTTCTCTGGCAGAGGCACCACAGGCCAGTCCTTCACTGTTTCCAGGACAGTCCCACAGGCCAGATCTAATTTGTATTAGACCAAATATGTTTGGGGATCTCTGTATATCAACACATGGAAGCCCACCATTATCTTAGCATGTTGTATGTATCAGATCATCACATTAAACTACAATATGATGCCTTTGTTTGGACATAACCTGTTAAGTGGGGCACACTACACTGTGTTTTGTTAACCCCGCTATGCTAAATTGTATGATCTCAGCCCATATAGCCGTCTCTTGTTTCCAAACAAAGTACAAATGCTTTTGCCACTCTTCAACAACTGCAAACAAGGAACAGAACGTATTGTATACGCTGGGCAGGGCATCTGAAGAAAAAAAAATGGTTGAGAAACTTTAGACTAATTCACCACCACTGTTTGCGCAACTGCTGGTGCATGAAACAAGACAAGGTGCATCATGTTTGTTTATGTTGCCTCCGCACCATTTATGTTCTGGTTCACTAATATTAATCATGGAAAAGGCATAAACTCATGAGCAGCACTAGCAAGTTTCATTCAAAGTGTCTTTGTTCAGTGAGTTTCATGAGCTTCACTCTGACATCCTGGCTCTGATGATTAGGTAAACACAGTTCTGATATTAGGGGAATACCCTCTGTTATCTGCTGTGTTAGAGAAGAATATGTTGGGCTTAAAAATCAGTCCAAAAGCAGAAAGCAGAACAAGATCTTCTTGTTCTTAACAGCTATCAATAGATCAGCCAGGATGTCCAACTCCAATAGTTTTACTTTGCCAAAGTAAAATAAAAAGTCTTCAGCCATAACTATTCTTGCTTTAACATTTCTCAGCCACATTAGTTTCTTATCTCTAAAAAGAAAGGCTTATTTGGTTACCCTTAGCCAGATCTCTGAGAGACAGTAGATCAAATGTTTTAACCCCCAGTTTATCACAACTGTGATGAATTTTTTTTCCTGTTTAGGCAGCTCATCTAACTTGTGAACATGCAACAGAGAACTTTATTTTGGCCACCAATTTTACACTTAATTTAGTCAGTATTGTCCAGCTTTTTTTCTTCTTTAGTGGATCATGTAATACTACAGTTTGCCCAGTAGAAAACTTTTTTTTTTGTTGCTAACTTTAGCTTAAGGGTTTTATAATGGAGATAAACATGTTTAAAATGGCAAGCTCACCTACCAGATTTATGGCTTCTTGGGGCAAATACCAACCACAGCAAAAACCAGACGTCAGTACCCTTCCCCCAGAAGCCAGTAGAACAGTTGGGTCCAAAAAGTAGGACTGTCTTTGACAATTTTGAAGATTGAGATGAATTAAGAGGAAAAATAAATAGCAAATATCTTTCAATTGCTTCAAATACCATTTCAATCTTCTGAAATGCTCTTCAGGATGGACTCTGGCTTCATCCTGTTCTGCAGTGCAATTCTCAGCATGCCACATAAAATCCTAGTACAGCTTCTGAACCAGAGGAAGTTACCTATTCCTTTTTTACAGGGTCATTCTTAATGTAACCAATTTCTTTTTTTATTCTGAACCAGCACGACACAATTCATGTTGTGTAATCTGAAAGCAGAACTGGTCGAAAGGGTGCAAGGCATCCCTGCTGAGAAGTAAACCCAATGCTTAGAACCATTTAGTTCATACAATCCCTAAGCAAATTAAAATGTTTGCTTTTAAAAAGCAAATTTAGAGCACAGGCCTTCATTTACTTTCTTAGACTAACTTCCTCTTGAGTTTGGCATGACTGGCTTAGAAACCCTACAATGACCAATATTGTGGCCATTGCTCTTGTTGGATCATTACTCATTGGTCTTCTCTCATCATTAGTCATGTCCAATTAAGCTGCTGGTCTCTTGATCCACACAATAATGCATGAACCATTTGCTCTCTTTCAATAAGATGCAGTGCAATCAGGTCTTGGCAATGAATGATGATGTCTTCTTGTTCATTAATCTGGATAGTTTCTCTTCTAGGCTGGATCTTGCTCAGTCACTGGGCCTCACTCAACTCCAAGTGAAAACCTGGTATCAAAATCGCAGGATGAAATGGAAAAAAATGGTAAGCATTTCAGGAATTCAGAGGGACTACTAATGGTTAAACTGAGTGTCAGTTGTGTGTCTTGAATCTGGCCCTGAGGAACATATCAGTTGATTTCAAGGTGTCTCTAAAACTATAATTAAGCCTATACACCCCACAAAAAATAAGGGACACCAGGATTCTTTATAAGGTATGGGGTCAAACAATAGGCACAACCTCAAAATGATGCAATCGAAGTTCTGTTGGTAAAACACATAAAAATGGATTGAGTTTTTGGGTGTATCACCTTAATTTTATAATCATAATCTGAGTGTTGCAAATATTTGTGTGTATTGGTTCACCAGTTTTTTGTTTTGGCAAGATTATTTTTATAGTTTTTATCTTTGTGGCCTAAGGATGTTTAGCCTTTGACAAAGAAATCTTTATTTTATCCACAATAAAAAACAATACCATAGTTAATTCATGCCAAGTTACGTATGAAGTTTTGGGCACTGGTGTGATTTTTTTTTAAAAAAAGTCTAGTGATTTTGATTCTAGTTGTTTATTGTCTCCAGAATTTGCACAATGGTAAAATTTTGATGGGATGGCATGATGGGATGGATGGGAGGTATAGAAATGTGATGGATGAATAAATCAATAAATGGAAAATAGTGTGCTGCCTGGAGCACCAATGACTAGTGCTCATGATATGGGAAGAATGTTTTCTACTTGCTTTTAATTGCATATCTGACTCACCTCTCAAACAGTGCATATATTAAAACTCTTCTCCACGCATTGCTCCTGCCCCAAAACAATAAAATATGTATTTTTATGCATAAAATGTACAAATCAGTGAAAATAATAAGCGAGCATGTGATAAATTAGGGGAAATGGCTTGGCAAATGTGTAAATTTTTGCAAAAATGCACAAAACGTTAATAACAGGGGAGGAGATCATTCATGTCAACCAATGTAGGGAGGAGGTATTCAGCTGGTTCGGACTGGTTCTGGCATATTGGTTGTGGAAATTTTGACTGGTTCAGAGAACCTGCAAATACTCCTGCCCCGCCCTGCCCCACCTCTTGCAGAAGTCCCCACACACACCTCATTTTGGCTCCCAGGTAAATGCAGGCTTACTAGGCCCAAAACAGGGTGCAGGGGGAAGTGCGATGCGGCCTCCCTGCAGCTGGTTTTTGCTCCTAGGATGCTTCAGAGTGGCTTACTAGGCCCAAAACAGGATAAAGGAGGAGGGGTGTGGCACAGCCCCTCCCTCCCCACAGCCCATTTTGGCTCCCAGGGAGGTGCAGGAGATGGAGTGCTGCCTGTCACACCCCCTCACCACATCCAGCCAGCCAGTCATTAGGGCAGAAAACCGGTTGTTAAATAATTTGAATCCCACCACTGAATGTAGGGCATTGAGCAAAATAAACTTAAGATGGAGGCGACACAAAGAAGAAAAAATCGGTCCATTCGCCTCTCTGTAACTTGGACAGCAGGATCATAGTACAGCCATAACAGCTTCGTTTATTTATTTTTTTCCAGGTCCTGAAAGGAGGGCAGGAGGCACCCACAAAGCCCAAAGGCCGCCCAAAGAAAAATTCCATTCCCACCTCAGAGGAAATCGAAGCAGAAGAAAAATTGAACAGACAAACTCAGCCAGAGGTCTTGAAGGAAAGCCAAGCAGAAGAAGACTGTGGGTTGACCAAGGAGCAGTTGGGCTCCTCTTCGGAAACGGATGGATCTCCTGAACACATAACAGAGGCATCTCCAGGGCTGACAACCTCAAGTTAAGAGCCACCTCAAAACTCCCCCAGGGGACAATGCATAAACTGGATTTCCCTGCACCTTGTGCCTTAAGATATCAGTTGGTGTGATAGGTGACGGTTGGATGAAGAGATCCAATGTTAACCAGGATGATTTCTTGACTCCCAGTGTCAAGTATACACTTTCCCTCCACATATCCTGGAATGAGAAATTCTCCCCAAAACTGCATGCTTAAGAGATTGGCGCTTCCAAAACAACACAAGCGACTCAACTCCTCATGTTTCCACGAGAAGAAGCATTTTACGGACTTCAGCATGCTGAAGATACTGGTTCTTTTTCTTGCCATAGTTGGTGTTGTTGTTGTTGTTGTTATAATTATTATTCAGAATGCTTTAAAATGGATTCTAAGTGGCAACTACCAAAGAACAGGATTCCCACTGTTGCGTTTTGTAATGTGCCAATGCAAAGCATTTTCGTGGGTCATTCAAAATAGGGGGATGTCTCCCATTATGCTGGCCAGAGAGTGATTTTGGTGGCAGTCAAGAGAAATATTAATGATACTCTCGAATTGTGAGTCTTGGGTGAGCTAATTTTCTAAAAGATCATTTAAGCCACCAGGAGAGGGAGAAGAAGCAAATGTCCTATGAAGAGCTGCCCTGACAGCAAACACATTGATTTGATCAACCATGATCAGGGGCTGATTTTAGCAATTCAGTAGGCTGAAGTTGCGATCCAGAACTATGGCTGATACACACAGCTCCATACTGGCTGCTCTTTGTCCTCATTGTACTGTAAGTAAATTATATTGTTCCATACAATACCAGAATCAACATGAGAGGCTGGAATTTTGAGGAGCACATCCAGTTCTCTGGAGATGATCAGTGGCAAATCTGAATGGATACTGCCAACCCAACTCTGCTATTTACTCAACTTGCTTCTCTGAGTAGAAAGGCAATAACAAGAGGGAGGTGACATAATAGCAGTCTCCAATTTCCTCTATCTAGACTGTGATCTGGGTTTAACTTAATAGAAGAAGGCTTGTGTGGTGGTACTGGAGACAGAGAAGTGATCCACTTGGGCATAAGTGTATCCTGAAAAGATCTTGCACGAGAGTCTTCCACAACTGGATCACTGCCATACTGACATATTACTTCTGGAGAACCCTTGAGTCAATGCATACAGCAGAATGACAGTGCATACAATTTAATGGCTTCTTTCGGTACAGAGAATATGACTGGAGCTCTAAAGCAAGTTTTTCCTTCAATCATCTGGAATACTGTATTACCCTGGAAATGAAGTGGAAGTTAATAGGAGAGCAAGCAAAACACTAGAATATAATATTTCCCTGAGGGGTAACTGTGCAATGAATTGTTAAGAATTTAAGCTGCCATAATCAAAAGCTAGTTTAGCCTTTATATGTTCACCTCTGGCCAGTTTATTAAGGAGCAGCAGTTAGGAGTTTCCTTCAGCCTCTGTTGCTATCTCCTTTGTAAGTTTCTTCCATTTTTAAAAATGAAACCATTGTTTTAAACAAAGCATCCAAAGTGTGCATCAAAATCGTATTTGAAAGCTGTTTTTTAAAAAATGTTCTTTGCTCCTACACACCATTTGTATTTTTAAATGTTTGTTCCCTCAAGGTAAAGGTTTGCAAGTATTTTTGATGCCTTTGTGCCAAGAATTGTATTAAAATGTTGGTGATGGCAGAAGCTCCAGAGTAACTGAATTTTTATCTATTTGCAAAATGGATGAAACAAAGATCAGGTCAGTTCACTGGATCTGAAATTTGTCAGGGTAGTTGTTACTGGAAACAGCCCAATCTCACAAGCTGTGTGAGATTCAGGCTTGCTCACACGTTGGGAAATGTCATCACTTATTCAATTAACTATATTCTTCTGAGTAATGAGTTCCAGCAAATAGATATGCTATTGTGATGCAATCCAGCTTTTAAAGAAAAAAATACCTGCAAACCAGACTGTCAGAAGAATCAAGAGGGTTCCCACAACTGTCTGGTGCCCTTATTTTACCAGGTTGCACACCTGATACACATAAGGGAGGGGCAGGGCTTTGATGCAGTCATTGGGATTGAAGTTCTTCACCCTTTGGTGGATGGAGCCACATTCATACAATTATAACAATATAGATCAAGGGTGTCCAACTTGGGCAACTTTAAAACCTGTGGACTTCGATTCCCAGAATCCTCCACTCCAGATCAGTTCAGGAAGAGTCTTCGTGTCCATCTCTTTCCATCAGTTTTGGAAAGTTCCATTTGTTGTTGTTGTGGTTGCCATTTCCCATCTTGGAACTGTTTCTCCTGTTTAGCAATGCAGGTAAGGAGCACTAAACCTTTCACCCAGGAAAACAAATCATGAAGCTGAGAGGAAAAAAAACTGCAGGAGAGGGATTGCGTTTTATTTTCCAGTCCTGTGTGCCAAAGTTTAGATAACCATCTTGTTTCCTACAGTCTTGTTAAAGGGTGTGTTTTTTTTTTTTGCCCAGATGTTGCAAAGAACTGTATCAAGATAACCTTTATTTTTTAATTAAAAAATAAAATGTGTAAATAAAGGAGTCAATGGAATTTTCTCTCTCTCTCCTCTCTTTCTTCCTTAACATCCAAGCTTCCATGGAGCAGAAGTCCCTTTATATACATTACTTTGATACGTGATGGGTGATGGCTATCAACTTAGCTAGGGATCAATAACTATTGGCTTTGATGGCAGTGAACTGCCTCTGAAGGTAATCTGTTGTCAGCTTCCTTGTACAGTTGGTTGGCACTATGAGAACAAACTGGTAGACTAGATGGGTCAGAGGTCTCATTCAGCAGAGCACTCCTTATGTTCTTATGTATTTATGTCCCTTCTAGTCCTATGAATCTATGACCTATAGCTATAGTGAGACAAAAGATAACTAATAGCCTGCATTCCCATATACCTTAAAAGCATACTACAACTTGCTCGCTAACTCCAGACAATGATGATGGTATCAGATAAAGCCTTGGATAGCATACAGTTGCACAAAGTATAGGTCAACTTGGAGAAGAATCTTAAGAGCATGTCCTGTACTAGAAGACACATCTGCATGGGAGGTCATAATCATGAATCATACATACATTAAGACTACAATCTTATATCAATGAATCTGGAAGTAATAGCCGTGGAATTACAGCTCTGCTGTCTGGAATCTGCACTGTATATCAGACATAAAAACAATTGAGAGTCCAGAAGTGTTTTACCAGAAAAGTACTACATTCCTCTGTTCACAACAGAATACCCTACACCACCAGATTTGAGGTTCTAGGCTTAAACAACCTTGAACTACGCCAGCTAAGATTGGATTTAAGCATAGTACATAAAATCATATGTTACAATGTCTTACCAGTTAATGTAAACCGCTCCAAACTCGACTGCAGGAAGTATGATTTCAGCAACAGAGTGGTCAATGCCTGGAACTCACTACCTGATTCTATTGTCATCTGCTCAAACCGCCACTCCTTTGCCCTCAAACTAACCTCTATTGAGATCACCCCATTCCTAAGAGGTCTGTAAGGGGCGTGCATAAGCGTACAATCATGCCTACCGTCCCTGTCCTATTGTCCCCAATTATTAGTTCCTATTTCTTATATTTAAACTTAAGTTTATTCTTATTTCTATTATATTGTAAGTATTTGACAAAATAAATAAAATGGAGGCTACCTTTAAGTATTTATATACAGGACTGCAAGGAAGACTTCTCCTTGTAGCCATTTGATGTCACCTCATCATTTCTAATCTGGTCGTCTTGGTGCTAAAATTTCTGCCTCTGATTTGGGTTCTTTATGAAACAAGTTTTTTGTTAAATGGTTAATGAAGATTCTTTTCTCAAATATTGTATATTCCCAAAGGAAGCTTCAATCTTCTTCTTTAACTCTGATATTAATCACTGGTTCAGGTCATCCCAAAAGTGCTTTTTCTTGCTTTTTTTTTTTATAACAAATTTTATTAATTTTCCAAAAACAATACACAAATAATCCAGGCATAACAATTTGAAAATTCTTTTCTAAAAATAATAATAATAATAATTAAAGAAGAAAGCCAATAGAACATACAAAATAATTCCAAATTGTAATATCAATATTTACATTATCTATTTAACTTCATATCTTATCCCGACTTCTCCTTTTCATTCTAGTTATCCAAATTATATTTCTTGCTTATTAAAATTTTATTGCCTTTCATAAACATACAAAACACAAAACATAGAAAAAAACAACAACCTAAAACATCTTTTCTGAAGGCTGCTTGATCCCGGGTTGAAACTCTTCACACAGACACAAATTCAAACATCATATTCACTTTATATATCCTTCCATATTATCATTTTCAATATCATTCTTTGTCTGTTCTATTTCCAACTATCCATTCATCTTTTTTCTTTTAATATACTTCTCCTATACACTGATTGGAGTGACACCTTTAACTCATTGTCCTAACTTAAAATTACTTCATATAACACTTAATTTATCTTGGGATTCTGTTTAGTACATTCTAAAATTACACAATAAATTTTATAAAAAAGGTAAAGACCCAGCAATAACTAAATAAAATCCTATATAAGCACTATCCATATCATTTTAAAAAAAACACTAATCGTATATATTAATACTCATTTATATCTTAAGCATTTTACTCTAAATACACATATAAAGACCCAATCTTATGTACCTTCCAGAATCCCTTTTTTTTTTCAATTAGATTCACCCATTGTGTCTAAATAAACTTTTTTTCTTTAAATCTTGCTTCCCACCATTAAGGCTTCTCCTCCCCCCCTTTCTCTCTTGCTTATTCTTCTCCTTGCCCTTTTTACCCCTTTGTCTCTCCTCCTCCCTTTTCTTACTCCCTTTCCGTTGTTTTCTAACCTTGCATCCACCTTTCATCTCATTTTTCTCTTTTTTGGTTGTTTTTTCAAACCTTAAAATCCCCTTTTTCTTATCCTCTTTCTCCTCCTCCCCAGAAAAAACCCATTGTTCATCAAAGATTGCTTCTTCTTCCTCTTCTTCTTTGTCCCAGTCATTTTGCTGCATAGTCAACTTTTCATAAGTGCATAACGCCATTTCTAAAAATTGAAATAAAGTGCCCAAAATATCTTTTCCATCTTGTTCTTTCTTTTTATATTTTTGATATTCAGTCTTTAATTCATCCACAAGCAATGCCATCATAAAAAGAGAAACTTTTCCCAAAACTACTACCCAAGTATTTTTAATCAAGAATAATTCAAAAAAGATTCCAAAAGTTAATGGTTTTTTTCCCCTTCTTCTACTTCTCTTTCTGGGGTTACTGTTTAATCAAAGAGGTCCAATTACCATATATCTTTCTTTAGAATTCTAGGCAATCTCCTCCTTTTTCAACTTCTGCTCCAATTTTTTTTCCTCTCCCTTCCCACTTGCAACAACAATTTTTAAATGATCAGAAATCCATACCTCCAATAAGGGTTTTCCGATTTCTTAAATTATTAAGTCCAATGTACAAAGAGTCTTTTGTCCCTTGGCTTTAACTTTCAAAATAAGTCACTTTCAATGCCCAAATAAATTTCAAATTTTCATCTGCTGTTTCTATGGGGTGGGAGAGTGTAGAAAAAAAAAAGTTTCCCTTTAACAGCTTTCTCCGCTGCTTTCCAATCTTCTTAGGGATACAATGTATCCTCCACCAATTCAAACAATTCAGTTCCAGAGAGTTTGAGAGATGTTGATTAACCCGGCTCAGCCAGCACTTTCACTTTTCCTGCTTCCTCCAGCACAATCTTACCCGGTTGCAGGCTTCTTCGTGGCAGCCATTACTGACCACTGCTCCACCACCTCAGGAAAAAGGGGTTTTTCTGGACGAGGAGGGGGTCTGCGACATCCCCAACCCCCTGTCTGGCTCCCCTCTCTCTTCGGCTGCCTCTACAGGGCAGCCATATCCCCCGGATCCATTTGGATCAGGGGCACCTCGGCGGCAAGCACAGCAGGAATCGCGGACGGTCGCGAATTCCTGCTGCCCCGAAGCCACGTGGAACCGAAAACCCCCCCAAAGGTGCTTTTTCAAGAGGCAACTGGACTTTCTGGTTTTTCTCTGAAGAGGTTTTGCTTCTCATCCAAGAAGCTTCTTCAGCTCTGAGTGAAGTCCACTTGCTTCTTGAAAAAGCACCTTTGGGATGACCATTACCTGGATGACTGAGAATCTCTATAGACATTGATTCAGGTCCCACTTCTCTCCAAATCATCTCAAAATGGAAAATGTTTGGCAGGAAAATGTCTGGTCCCATAATTCTTATTTACCAGCACCTCTTGGAAAAAATGAACATCTCTATCTTCACAACCATCTAGTAATCCACATTCTCATTGACTGTTCAGACAAACATGATGGGAAAAAATGTGCACATTATGTGCCAATGTTTGGGTGTGGGTGAACGGGTGTATATATGTGTGTATTTGGCTCCAAACCTTCTTTTTTAAAAAATAATAATAATCATCCCATCTGTGGCAGAAGAAGTTGAGCCTGTGAGTATGATGGATTTGAATTAACTCTCAGTCACAACGCAGTATGAAAACTATTCACCACTTAACTGAATGACAGAAGTAATTACATTTTTGTTCCATAGCACTCAGGGTGAATTCAGGCTTGCCTTGGCTGATGAAACCTGTCAATGATGCCAAAAGAGAAAAGGTGTGCTCTTCAGAGGCTGGCAGACAAACAAGGTGAGCTAACCCCTCCATCTGTTCTAACATGTCCATTATCTGGTGGAAACACTGAAGCTTATTGTTTCCAAGAACGGTCTCGGAGAGGAGGCGGCCTCAACGTTACTTGGTAGGCATTTGTAAGTTCCTCCCAGGCTCAAGGGGGCATTATGGTCGTCTCACCTTCTTTGCCAGTTTTTATAAAACAACCCATTAGGAAAAGACATTCCCTCACAGGGAAGGTGTTCTTTTCAAGGGCAAGCCGGTAGCACGTATGCATGTATTTGCATAATTCCAGAGAAAACAACCCCTAGTAGACAAAACAGAAGAATGGATCTGAATGCATTTTGGGTCTATTTATTGCCTTAACACACAGGTGAACAACTTTATGGTGCCTTCATAATGTGTTTAGGTGGGGAGAGGGATAGACTAATGGCTTCAACAGCTACAAGGCAGCTACAAAAGTAGGTGGAACTAATTGTTAAACTGGGTTAGGCTTTTTTGCCATTGTTCCTTTGTTGCTTCCACCAATCCATGTGGAAAGACACTTCATCTCATTTACCGTAGTAGTGGCCATCAGAATTGAAGCTAAAGACCCCAAGAAAAAAATGTGGATGCTACCCGTGGCTTTGGAGACACAATTATCCGCTCTGCTTTAGGAAAATCTTGTGTGAACTCAACCCTTAGGATTTACAAATCGTAATTTATTAGTTGCTCTTATTATGCATCACTCCAGGTAGTTTACCTCAGCAACAATTCAATAAAAGTTAATCTAAATCAGACAGGAACTTCAATGATAATTCTAACAATTATTCATCATGTTAAACCTTCAAAATGAGAATTACTGTATTAGTTATAAATGATGAAACACCAACGTATCATTTTGAAATTGCGTTATTATAAGAAATGCAACAAATCCTAACAATAATAAGACAAGAGGTTCTCAAACTTTGCAAGGCTAGATCCTGTATATAAGGTTAAGATTAACATCACAATATCATTGTACATGTGCTATCATTCTTTGTTGCCTTGTGGCATTCTGTGGGCACTGTTGTCTAGTATCTCACTACTTTAACAGGTTACTATGGGTAATAAATTCCATATATTTGAAAAATACTAGGATTGAGAAGGCTGAAGAAAGATAAATTTGAGAATAATATGTGTGATGGTGGATCCATCCATCCTTACATACATACATACATACATACATACATACATACATACATACAACATACATACATAATAGCCATGATAGGACAAGACTAAATCATATAAAGAACCCTATAAATGCCAACACACATACACACACACATACACACACAGACAAATTTGACATCCAACCTTGTTTAAACATCCATTTTTTAGACATGAAGTAATATTTTCTGATGAGTTATCTTTATCCTTTAAATCATATTTAAACCCATATCATGTATCTAATATTAACACAATTGAAAAAGTCCAGAAATATTTCAGAAGAAGAGTTCTCCACTCCTCTACTCATTGCAGAATACCTTATGCCACCAGACTTGAAACTCTAGACCTAGAAAACCTAGAACTACGCCACCTCCGGTCCGATCTAAATATAATATATAAAATCATACATTGAAACGTCCTACCTGCAAATGAATATTTCAGCTTCAATCATAACAATACAAGAGCACACAATAGATACAAACTCAAGGTTAACTGCACCAAACTTGATTGCAGAAAATACAACTTCAGCAACAGAGTGGTCAATGTTTGGAATACTCTACCTGACTCTGTGGTTTCTTCCCCAAACCCCAAAAACTTTAACCTTAGACTGTCTACTATTGACCTCAGCCTCTTCCTAAGAGGCCTATAGAGGGCGTGCATAAGCGCACCAATCGTGCCTACCGTCCCTGTCATATTGTTTTTTTTATTTTTCTTATAAGTATCTATCTCATGTATTCAAAACTATATTTATTCTTATACCTGTATCTTGTAAGCGATTGACAAATCAAATAAATACTAAAATACTAAATATATTTTACATTTCTTAAAACCAACACCCATTGATTGGATAGTCAAATTCTGTGTTCCACAGTTCTGGCACTTAACTAATGCTCACCTTTATTCTATTTTTAAATAAATTACATATGGTATATAATTCAATTGTTGGTTTGTCTTTAAGCACCAGGGAGTCTTGGAATTCATTAATCAATTTCTCTTTACCCTTCTGAGCACATTCCCCTCCTCTCCTTCTCTCTTTCTCTGTTTGTTTTGCTTGCAGATTGATCAGGCTCAATTAGGTCCCACTATGTTTTGCAAAACTGTCATAGCTGGCTCTTTCTTAACTGGATAATTTGCTGACAAACTATTTGAACAGCAAAAGGAAGAAGCTGTGGATAAAGGGAGGAAGAATTTACTGCCTCGGGTCAATGAGAAGGCCAAGATCAACCGAAAACTCAGTCAACTGTGCCTTAAATATAAGAATCATGCAATTAGGAACATCCCAGCTTTTTTTTAAATAATGCACTCTTGTATCAGGGTTATTGTCAGGTTAACTGAGAGGGTTTGTACTCCAGATTGTTTCTTCTGTTTCTGGCCTCAAGCAACTCAGAGAAAAAATAACAATAACCCAAAGCTGGGGATAAAAAAAAGGTAATCATGCACCTGCTAATGAGGTATGTGGTTTATCTAGGATCTGCCATGGAAAGACACTTGATGGATATTGTAATGTTCATCCCTGAAAGAAGAAACGTTTCTTTCTGTGATGCTTGGCTGAAAACTACACAAGCTAGCAATAGAAGACATCTAAATTCAAGATAGAATGACATGACACTTTGAAAAAACAAATGAAAAGACAAATGTGCTCAAAAAAATAGCATTCCCTGGATGAGTAATATCACTCAAATGGATTTAATGTATCTCACAACCAAATGATATTTCAGCTGGTATTTTTTTGGCCTTTGTCAGAGATTGTTGCCTCTCCTTGGGACAAAGAAATTTGCATCGTACAACCTCAGGAAAAGATGTACATGATTCCTTGGATAAACTTATCGAGTCTGGTAACTTTCACCATTCACCTTACAAAGGCTGCCAGGTGAAGAATTTGACTTCTCCCACAGTTCTTCTCTGCTTTAGGTTTCATTTTCAGATGCCATCTACTCTGGTCATCCAATTCTGGCAAGGCAAAAAAATGACCTTCAGGCCCACACAGTAAGTGCTGTAAACAACTGATAAGGTGGAGGAAAAGCAATTTTCATCAGGATAACTGGAAAGAAGAAAAATCTATGACGAAAAACTCAGTCTCCCCAGTTACAGGCATAAAATTTCTATGGAGATTCTGTTATCAACGTCATGATAGTGCTTTTTCAAAAGACAACTGGACTTCCTTTGAAGACCCTTCACTTCTCATCCAAGAAGCTTCTTTGGTTCTGAACTAAAGAAGCTTCTTGGATGAGAAAGAAAATGTCTTCAAGGGAAAAAAAATAAAGAAAATCCAGTTGCCTTTTGGAAAAGCACCTTTGGGACATTCTTGTATAAAACTGAGATAGAAGTGGGAATGCTTTGGGTGGTTGGGACCATATCAACATTTTTGAAAGAAAAAAAATATAGTAGAAAAGTCAGTAATGAAGACTGCACTTATCTGTGTTCATAGTTTAAAAGGGAAATGGAGAATTGTTTTGAAAGTAATTTGACAAAACATTGTTTGAAATGAACATCTTAATCAGATCCTAATAGAATTGGTCACTTCTTCAGTTCTCACTCCATCTCCTAAGTCATTAAATCCTGGCCAATGAACAGCATCACCATTTTTTCTCTAGTGAAAATTTTCTTTTTCACCTGATCCTGAAGTTATTGCCCGGCTTATAGCTCATTATATGTAGAGGATCAAATTGTACTATAAAGTTGAGCAAATTGACAATTTCGTATCAGTTTTCCTTCCTTGAAATTCCAAATCACTGCACAAATCTCCTTGGCTAATCCAGGCAGAGCTTGCTTGCATGTTATGTTTGCACAAAGGTATTTGAGGTATTTATAAGGAAACTATTAACATTAATAAGGCTATATGCTTTCAAAACAAGAATAGACATGGGAAGTGAAAAATTAGGGCTCTTTAAAGAAATCATTTCCATTTTGGTCCTAAATTGCATAAAATCTGCTTGAAAAACTGGTCCAAGTGCATGCTGAGCTGTAAAAACAGGTTTGGGTCAGTGACTCACTCAACAAAAAATACTTAGATGGGTTTTGCTATATTGAAGGGAGAGAATGAAGAGAGATCCTGCTTTAGTTCCTATAGAAACAAACAAACAAACAAACAAATGTGTCCCTAGCATACACAAGTGTTTTATGAATACCATATTGTCTGAGTCAATTTGCTTACATAATAGTATATAATGTAATAATATATTAAACATAAGACATACATAATAGTATTTTTCCAATTTCTCATTGCTACTTCTATTGCTCAACCAGAGGTGGTATTCAGCTGGTTCTGACCAGTTCTGGAGAACCGGTAGTGGAAGTTTTGAGTAGTTCAGAGAACTGGCAAATATCACCTCTGACTGCCCCACCCCCATCTATTCTCTGCCTCCCATTGAGTCCCAGTTGATTGGCTGGGTCTTCTTTGGTTGCCTGCACAGGAGAATGGAGCTGGAAAGCAGGTTAGTGGGGTGGGGAAGGAATGGGGATTTTGCAGTAACCTTCCCCTACCATGGCCATTAAGCCATGCTCACCAAGCCATTCCACATCCACAAAGCCATGCCCACAGAACTGGTAATAAATTTTTTTTTAATCCCACCACTGTGCCCAACCACTGATAAAATAAGTCCCATGTTTGAAAATATTCTGTATCTTCTTTATCTTTTATCTTTAATGTCAACCTATTCATTTCTGCACAATCCAGTATTTTCTAAATTACATCTTCTTGTATGGATGGTTCCTTGTTTTTCCGGTGCTGTGCATACACAATTCTTGCTGCCTTCAAAACATATAATATTAAATATTCCCTTTGTCATATTTTCCTGGTACTATGCCTAACATAAATATTTCTGGCTTATAATCTATGTGTTGCTTTAACATTTTTTCTAACCATATATATATTTTCATCCAGTATTTTTTTGCCTTTACACATGTCCACCACATATGATAATATGTGCCTGGTGTCTGATTACATTTCCAACATTTGGCAAAGATCAGAATTTCTGTTGCCAAGCAAGACGGTTGTTAACCAAGTAACACCTGATTTTAGGACCTTTTTTGCCACGGTTGTTACTCAAACTATTCTAGGAATTAAGTGAATCTTGTAGTCATTAAGTGAATCCAGCTCCCCCATTCACATGGATTGGTGGTGATCATGTAATGTGCAATTTCATAAATACATGCCGGTTGCCAAGCACTCAAATTTTGATAAATGTGACCTTAGACATCTGTGACATTTGTAAGTGCAAGGAACAGTTGTAAGCCACATTTTTCAGTAGCAAATGGTTCTAAGTTGAGGGCTACCTAACATTTTCTTTAAAAACAAAAACAAAAAAAACCCTCACCTTTTTTAGTTTGAGGAATGAAGCCAATCCATTCTGTCTTTCTTAGAGAACGATTGTCTACATGGACTTCTAAATTATTCCTTGGTGCTTGGGAAATTAATATTAGGTTGATTTGTGCTGATAAATGATCCTGTGTTGCTTTTAATCTTTTTGTCTTAGGGACATTCAAACTGCTCACACACATTATGGCAGCTGTAGGTAAGCTACTAAAATATTTTTATTAAAAAAAAAATTGACAAGTTATAAATTAGGTCCTATTTCCATCCACCCACACGTGTGCAAATTAAGCATCATGTGTTCATCCACCACTTACTCAGCCCAGTTCCCAATAGCAGTCCACTTCCCGGAGATTGGGGCTCCCTGATTTATAGAACAGAGCAGAATAAAACAGAATACTCTATTAGCCAAGTGTGATTAGACATACAAGGAATTTGTCTCCAGTGCAGAAGCTCTCAGTGTACGTGCAAAAAGGAATAGTTTCTCCAATGGATTTCTCTGATGGAGTAGAAGTGTGAAGTTAAGACTCCTTCTGTCATCTCAAACTCTGCCTCAGATTTCCACAAAGCGTTCCAGAAAGCACCACTTAAACTCTCCTCATCCATTCCCTAATTCTGCTCCTTCTATTTATAAAAACAAAATTGTTCCGCAAGGCATGCTGGGTAGAACAGTTGCCCTGCCCTTGCCAGGGCAGGATTACTCCTTAATTGCATTGCAGTAATGCCAATTGTGGCCAGCTGAGAACGTTTCTCAATGTACAATGCCAACGATTGAAAGAGAAGCAAGAGTTGGCAAACTCTGATCCAGCAACACTCACAGTACAGTTAATGATGTTCTGAGCGAGGTCTACATCCAGGATAAACACAATAACAGACAGGCAAATTGTGTAATCCAGCAATAGCTGCACCAGGTTGGACTTTTGAAAATCACAAAGCTCAGTATCATAAAGTTACATTTTGTGCAATAGGTCCTAATTGGATTTTTGCATCTGAGGCTGAACAAACTACTGAAAACTATTATTATTATTTTATTTTATTTTATTTTTATTTTATTTGTTTGTCACACATGTACAAGATAACAAGTATAAGTATGAACATAAACAAGAACAAAGGGAGTTAATACAGATAAATGGGACGGAAGGCACACTGGTGCACTTTTGCATGCCCTCTTTAAGGACCTCTTAGGAATGAAGTGAGGTCCACAGTAGATAGTTTGAGGTTGAAGCTGTGAGGGGTTGAGGCTGTAACCACGGAGTTGGGTAGGGCATTCCAGGTGTTGACCACTCTGTTGCTGAAGTCGTATTTGCAATTGAATTTGAAGTGGTTTACCTTGAGTTTGTATCAGTTGTTTGCCCATGTGTATTATTGTGGTTGAGGCTGAAGAAGTCATTGACAGGCAAGATGTTATAGCAGACAATTTTGTGTACTATGCTTAGATTGGACCACAGGCAGCACAGTTCCAGATTATCCAGGCCCAGAATTTTGAGCCTGGAGGCATAGGGAATTCTATTGAAGTGGAGGAGTGGAGTATTTTTCTCAAGAAATACTTCTGAACCCGCTCAATTAAGTTAATGTCCAATATACAGTGCAGGTTATTATTATTACATTGCCTTTCCAAAGACCTCAGAAATTATTGTGATGTGACTCTGGGGCAGGGTTTTCCAACCTTAGCAACTTTAAAACCCATGGGCTTCAATTCCCAAAATTCCTTAACCTGCATGGTTGTGGAATTCTGGGAATTGAAGTTCCTATAGATTGGGAAACCCTGTTCTAAGGGTTGGGGATGGGGTTATTAGACTGATGAAAGCAGCATCACTTTAGAAGCCTCACCCCTTTTCTAGGATAGGCCATGCTTATCTAAAATGATATCAAACTTTCTGAATGGGTTAACATCTTTCTTTCTCCCTCCCTCTCTCTTTTTCTGACATGATAATCCCAATCTAAAACAAACCAAATAAAGTACAGATTGTACCTATGTCAAGGTCTCCTTTGTTCTGACAAAAACTGAGCTTAAAATAGAGCTTGTGAAAATAAACATGATCAGATCTCCCAATTATACAGGCTGAAACTGACAGGAATTACACACAGTTCTGTATCAAGAGCAACCATAAATCTTTGTAATACATTCAAATTAAATAATTTCATACAATAGATGAATCCGGATTAGAAATGAGTACAGGATATGTATCTTAACCAGGTAGATAGCCATGTAAAATAATTATTCTTACTGTGTTGAGCAACCTTCTTCATCTTAGGTGTTTTCCAAATGTTGGCCTTCAAAAGGTCAAATTCCTAGCTAGCACAGCTTTTGTTGTGGATTCTTAGAATTGAAATCAGCACAGCTTTGAAAATATATGTGGTGGGGAAGATTGGCCTTCAGTAAATCTCTATAACAGGGGTGTCTAACTTTGGCCACTTTTAACACTTGTGGACTTCAGTTCCCAGAATTTCTCAGCCAAGATGGCTGGTTGGAGAATTCTGGGAGTTGAAGTCCACAAATCTTGAAGCTGCCAAAGTTGGACACTGCTGGTGTACAGGCTTAATCTCAGGTTCAGGTTATTCTTTTCAGTATTCAGTAATAATAATATTAATATAATACTGTGAGCAGAGTTAGCTTGCAATACTGCATTCTAACCACTGTACCACTAGAGTTCCACCTGGAGCATATGTTGCTGCTTCATCGACTTCCCTGTCTTTGAAATCCCCATAAATAAAGGAAATTAACTAAAATATTTCTTTTTTTCTTCCAAAAATTGTTTTCAGGTAAAATCTTGTTCCGAAGTAGCCTCTTTAACTCTAACATTTTCTATTTCTCCTTCTATGTTTCAGCTATCAGATATTCTCACTTTCCTTGGCATAGTATCCCAGGCACTTTACTGGATTAACAGTTCACTCCTCTGCTTTTTAATGAGTGAGTAGGTAGCTATTCCTGCCAATACCCAAACCAGAATTCTATTTCACCAAGAGTGTTCTATCACATAGGGTGAATTGTCCACTTGATGTTGGTTTGAACTCATGATTCCTCAGCAAGTGCCCATGTTGGAGTCACATTTTGTGAGATGAGCAACTACTGTTGAAATCAATACATAAGTAAATAGTTCTTATTAGAAAAATAAAAACACCTTCCGATAAATCACAAGGGGGAGGAGGAGGAGGATAGTTAGAGTTGGAGAAGGAGAAGAAGGAGAAAGAAAAGGAGAATGAGAAGGAGGAGGAAAAGGAAGAGAAAGAGGAGGAGGAGGAGATGAAGGAGGAGGAGGAGGAGGAAGAGGAGGAGAAAATAGTCTTTATCTAGTTGGTGAAGGAGGAGGAGGAGCAGGAGAAAAAGGAGAATGAGATGAGGAGGAGGAGGAACAGGAGGAAGAGGAACAGGAGGAGAAAGAGGAGGGGGAAAAAGAAAGGGGTGAGGAGGAGGAGGAGATGAAGGAGGAGGAGGAAGAGGAGGAGGAGGAGGAAGATTTTTCATGTTTTAAAGTTTTTTCATATCTCACCCCAACACTTTCTTAAGTGATAAAGAAATTGCAGCTCAGTGGCACGTGGATTAAGTTTCTGTTGAGAAACAGAAATAGAGACTGAGGGAGCTCTGATCATAAATGTCTACAATTCAACTTCTTGCAATGTTCCCCAAACACCTGGGGACACTCACTGGGAAATCTTAGTTGGCCATAGATCATTATTGCATGTCTAGACCGTTTACATATTTTCTACAGGAAACAGCTGTATATCACTGCAGTCACATACAGTCACAGCAGGCGGCAGGGCAGGAGTGGAGAAGGGGGAGTGATTCTAAGGCCAGCTGGACGTTTAGTGTTTTTTGAAAGAATGGGATACATTGCAATTACGGAAAACTCTCCAGTCGGTGCAAAGTTTCAGCTTTCAAACAGCCTGGCAAATGTCTCACTTAAAAACAAAATAAAACACACACACACACACCCCAGAATGCTGTTTCCATCCTATGTAGAGTTCAGTGAAGAATTTGTGTGGATGAGCCTACTGTTATTCAGTGTAGGTTTATTTCTTAGGCAACCAGGGTCAGTGCAAGAAACAATATTAGTACCGCATAGACAATGGGAATAATAGCAAAAATGTACAGCAATAACAGAACTTTGCAGGTTTGTGTGCAGCCCAAATTAAGGGATTGGATCTTAGCTCAGATGCCATTTATCTACAGGAGGCAGAATGCTTAAATAGACTTGCTAAGGTTGTTGTTAATCACGAAGTTGTGACCGGCCCATCGTGACCCCATGAACAACGTTCTTCCAGGCCTTCTTGTCCTCTACCATCCCCCACAGTCATTTAAGCTCAAGCCTACTGTTTCCATGACTCCAGGGGTGGGATTCAAATTTTTTAACAGCCGGTTCTGTGTGTGCGGCTTAGTTGGTGGGTGTGGCTTGGTGGGCATGTGACTGGGTGGGCATGGCCAACTTGATGTCACTAACATCAAGGGGAGCTCCTCGCCTGGTCTCTCATGATAGTTGTTGCAATGGTCAAGATGTTGCAACGGTCGTAAGGGTGAAAAATGGTCATAAGTCACTTTTTTCAGTGCCACTGTAACTTTGAATGGTCACTAAATGAACTGTTGTAAGTCAAGGATTACCTGTACAAAAAGCTTCTTTGTTTGCAAAAAGCTGCCTTAAATACCAATCATTAGATTAAAAATACCTGCAGAGTTACAAATCAGGCAGGGTGCCAGAGCACCTTGAGGAATTAAAATAGTTAAAATGCAATGATAATTATCATCAGCCAACTCTTGCTCATAAAATGAAGCCCTTTAGCAGAGAGGTTATTTAAGCTCTCCAGAAAGAGCACATCCAGGAAAAGCAATCCTTAGATCCATTTGCTCCACTTAAAGATACCAGCTGGTCTCACCTCACAAGATACCCTAAGGAAATCATCCAGATTTAAGGAAAGGTCACATGTCCTCCAGAAAAGGCAGTGCCAAGCTTGCATCCTGCCTTTTGGAAGTACACCCAAAAGGACAGTGTCAGATACCACTAAAGCAGTGAAGGAAGACCCACTCCCCAGATAGAAAAAGAAACCCTGAGGCAGGAAAAATTTCAAACACAATACAAATAATTAAATCATAACAGTAGCTGTTGCTTATTAAACCAATTACCAGAACAAATAGACACAGCAACCAGCCAGATTTCCCAACCCAATTTCTTTTCAGGAACAGATATTAATCGTTTTCCTTCCAAACAAAGCTGAATAGGGAAAATTATCCCATCAATAAACACAGGATTAAACATCACCAAGCACAGAAGTAAACTTCACCAAAAACCAGTTTTAAACCAAAACTCAGAAAGGGTATGTAAACTTATGTTTGCATGTCAATCTTTCTAGCTAGCCAAGAAGCCTTGCTGAATGTCACTCATCTTGGTTCCTTGTCATTAAAAAGCTTCTTTCGAAAACTTCCGGTTTGCGTGGCTTCGGGGCAGCAGGAATTCGCGACAGCTCGCGATTCCTGCTGTGCTAGCCGTCGAGGTACCCCCGATCCAGATGGGTCAGGGGGATATGGCTGCCCTGTAGGGACAGCTGAAGATAGAGGGGAGTCGGAAAGGGAGGTGGGGGCATCGCAGACCCCCCCTTTCTCCGGGAAAACCCCTTTTTCCCAAGGCGGTGGAGCGGCGGTCAGCAATGGCCACCACGAAGAAGCCAGCAACCGGGTAAGAACTGTGCTGGAGGAAGTGTGAAGAGTGAAAGTTCTGTCTGAGCCGGGTCAAGTAACACCTTTTAAATTGCCTGGAATTGAGCTGTTTGTTGCTGGAGGATACATTGTATCCCTAAGAAGAGCGAAAAGCGGCGGAGAAGCTGTTAAAGGGAATTTTTTTTTTTTTTTTTTTTTTACTCTCCCACCCCACGGAAAAAGCAGAAATATTTGGATATATTAGACATTGAAAGTGGATTGTTTTGAAAGCTAAGATAAGAGACAAAGGGATTTTTGGACATTGAAAAATGTGAGAAATTGGAAAATCTCTGCTGGAGGTATGGATTTTTGATTATTAAAATTCTCATTGTAAGTGGGAAGGAAGAAAAAAAAAATTGGAGCAGAAGCTGAAAAAGGAGGAGATTGATTAGAACGTCTTTGTGGATCCCAAAAGAAGATATATGGTAATTGGACCTCTTTGATTAAAAATTAATTCAGAAAGAGAAAGAGAAGAAGGAAGAAAAGTATTAACTTTTGGAACTTTTTTTCTTTTTTTAATTGCTTTTGATTGTCTTTGATTAAAAATTCTTGTGGTTGTTTTGGAAAAAGTTTCCCTTTTCATAATGGCATTGTCTGTGGATGAACTAGAGATTGAATATCAAAAATATAAAAAAGAAGATACTTTGGGCGCTTTGTTTCAATTCTTAGAAATGGCGTTATGTTCCTTTGAAAAGTTGATTATGCAGCAGAAGGACTGGGACAAGGAAGAAGAGGAAGAAGAAGCCATCTTTGATGAACAATGGGTCCCTTCTGGAGAGGAGGACAAAAAGGATAAGAAAAAGGGGATTTTAAGAATTATAAAAACAACCAAAAGAGAGAAAAATGAGCGAAAAGATGGAGGCAAGGTTAGAAAGCAAAGGAAAAGGAGCAAGAAAAGCGAAGAGAAAAAACAAAGGGGTAGAAAGGGCAAGGAGAAGAATAAGCAAGAGAGAAAGGGGGGGAGGAGAAGCCTTAATGTGGGGAAGCAAGACCTAAGGAAAAAAAGTTTATTTAGAGATAATGGGTGAATTTAATTTAGATTAAAAGAGGGATTCTGGAGGGTATATAAGAGTGTGTTTTTATATGTATATTTAGAATATAAAATTTATTATGTAATTTTAGAATTTTTTTTAAACAGAATCCCAAGAAAGATTGCTATATGTAGTATTTCTAAGTTAGGGTAATGAGTTATAGATGTTACTCCAATTGGTGTACAGGAGAAGTATAGTAAAAGAAAAAAAAGATGAATGGATAATTGGAAATAGAACAGACAAAGAATGTTATTGAAAATGGTAATAAGATATGGAAGGATATATATACTTTTTTTTTTTTGGATTTTGTGTATTGATAAAAGGCAATAAAATTTTAATTAATAAATAATTTGGATGGAAAAGAGAAGTAGGGACAAGATATGAAGTTAATATTATATGAAATATTGATATTATAATCTGGAAATGTTATGCTTTATTGGTCTATTATTATTATTTTTTCTTAGAAAAGAATTTATAAGCTGCTATGCCTTGATTTTTTGTGCATTGTTTTTATAAAACTGATAAAAATGGTTTTTATATATATATATAAAAAAGAAAATGATAATAAGATTTGGAAGGAGATATGGGTTGAATATGATGTTTGAATTTGTGTCTGTGTAAAGAGTTTTAACCCGGGAACAGACAACCTTCAGAAAAGATCTTTTAGTTTTGTTTATGTTTTGTGTTTGTATGTTTGTCTATTGTGCTTATGGTAAAACTAACAAAATTTGTTTTTTATAAAAAAAAAAAAAGGAAAGAATCAATAAAACCTTGGAGGAATGCTAGACGAGAATAATTTATACAAGCCAGAAAGAAAAGAATATGATGACTATAAAATGGATAAATATGGAAGAGAAATGAAATTGAATAGGAGTAAAGAGAAAAAATGAGAAACTTGCTGAAAGATGTTTGTGTGTCCATATGGAGATGGGATAAATTGGAATTATGCTGTATAAAAATAATGTTTTGTTTGACTTGTAAGGATTTACAATGTTAAGAGGTTTTATGTGTTTATGTATTTAATGGTTAATGATGTGTTGTTTTATCTTTAAAATTAATAAAAATTTGTTTCAAAAAAAAAAAAGCTTCTTTCCACAGCTCTGCTTCATTATTCAACTATTTCTTTAAAGTGGTGATCATTGCATGCCGGCTGGAAGTATTTCCAGGGGAGTATTTCCTCCCAACAGCATTGTAAAAAGCTTAAAACAACCCTTCCCCTTTAAGAAAGTATCAAGAAAAAAAAAAAAAACCTCCTTCTGAGACAGTAATTCTAGGCATACTGCCAAGAATGTAATCAGGGTGGAAAAAAACAAAAGGAGATTTCTTGGAACTACTGGTTCTCCGAACTGCTTAGAACAGGGGTCTCCAACCTTGGCTCCTGGAAGCCTGGTGGACTTCAACTCCCAGAATTCCACAGCCAGCTGGCTGTGGAACTCTGGGAGTTGAAGTCCGCCAGGCTTCCAGGAGCCAAGGTTGGAGACCCCTGGCTTAGAAAGTTAATGGTCAGAACCAGTAGAATCCCACCCCTGCATGACTCCATCCAGCCACCTCATTCTCTGCCATCCCCTGCTTCTTCTTTCGCCCACACTCATTCCCAGCATTAAGCTCTTCTCCAGTGAGTCCTTCCTTCTCATGAGGTGGCCAAAGTATTTAAGTTTCATCTTCTAAAGAGCAGTCAGGGTTGATCTCCTCTAGGACTGACTGGTTTGATTGCCTTGCAATCCAAGGGACACGCAGGAGTTTTCTCCAGCACCGTAGTTCAAAAAGACTTGCTAATAGACCTGCACATTTTCTGAACAAGTTGTTAAAATTACAAATGAGCATTTCTCTTTCTACAGCTAGTCAATACACTCACAAGTGATGTTATGGTACTTGCCTGTCAACACAAAAATCTATTTCTATGGAATAGTAATATAAACACTAGGAAAAAAAAACTCAGAACCAGGAGGAGCATACAAATATTGAAGTTTGTTAACTATTTACTAGAAGTAGAATGGTTAAGACTGATTACTACAATAATTGGGATCTGCAATGCCGGTCGCCTGTGTCTTCTGTTCAAAGACATTCAGTGCTCTCTAGCAAATCAACATGCTCAGACCTTAGTAGGTTGTGATGTGGGTTTGTGGGTTTCTTAGCTCATTTTTCTCATCATAGGTTAAATAAAGTGAGATTTATGAGCCACGGTAGTGCAGTACTGCAGGCTACTTCTGCTGACTGCTAGCTGACTGCAATTTGGCAGTTCGAATCTCACCAGTCTCAAGGTTGACTCAGCCTTCTATTCTTCCGAGGTGTGTAAAATGAGGAACCAAATGGTTGGGGGCAATAGGCTGACTTTGTAAATCTCTTAGAAAGGGCTGTAAAGCACTGTAAAACTATTTACAGTGAAATATTGCTATTTTTCTCTGATGCAAACTTGTTCAAGTTTTGCTCATGGAGAGAAGATCCTACCATCCATGCTTATATCACAAAGCTAAGATCATCAAAATGAATCCATTTGAGGCTTAGCTGGAAACTATAACCAGTGTGGTTATTTTCTGTTATGTGAGCCTATGTTACTAAGTTAATTCAACAAAGCATGGTTCCTTTGATTAACACATCCTACTACAGTCAAAACCATTGGTTAACTCATTGTCTCACTGGATCACTTCACTACTAGTAATACCTTAGATATGTCTATAAAGGGTTTTTTTTGGCAATCTTACAAAAATGTTTTACTTATACTTTACCAAGGTAAAAGCAGGAACCTTACAACATATATATTTAAAATACCCATTCCATTATTTATTTTGTAGTTAGCAGTTGTATGACCAAAATAGAGAAAAGAATAAGAAATAGTAACCAAAGGAAACTACAGATGTGAGACAAGCAAAGATGAAGAAGAAGGAAATATGGCTAATGAAAATTATTTCCTGTTTATCTTCCTTATACTTCATGTCATCATTTTCCATAGGTCATGGTCATCACCAGATGGACCAATGTTTAGTACTTATATGGATGACTACCAGGGAAATCTAAAGCCATCAACTTGACTGCAAAGTTAAAGAAATATCCCAGAGCAAAGCAAATTATTTCCTTATTGTTGCCAAAAATCCAACATGAACAGGTTACTATAACAACTAGGAATCAAGTTCAATTCAAAAGAATTTGTCCTGAAATATGCAATCAACAATCCTAACTAAAGCTTTGGGACACTGGTGCCTTCACACTGTTTATCATACACTTCGTATTTTTCAATGTCTGCTTCCTTTCACCACTCATTCAGTTCTCCTAACACTTTAGGGCTACCAGTTCAACCTTGACTTTTGGTATCCCCCGTATTAAGTTCTACATTCCAAATCTGCACTGATCAAATTTCAAGTCAGTCTCAAGCCAGAACTTCTCTCCCTTAGGCATAGAAACCCTGATTAAAAAGGCTGGTCTTGAATGGTTCATGAAAATGCAACTCTTTTTTAATCAGTGTTCTGTCAGTCAAACATTTCAGGATCATTAAGGAAAGAAACTGTTTAAAAGAGACTAGAAAAGAGTAATCAATCTCTCTTGGAGCCAAGAAAGATAATGTAAAAACACAAAGAAAGTGAGTGAAAGACCCCTTAATTTCTGATGAACTCTTGAAACATCTGGAGGGAAAGTAAAGCCATAAAATTCTTGATGATTCTATGATTCAGATGGCTTATTCTATGACTCAGTGGCCAATTGACTCCTTTAAAGCAACACAGCAGAAACCGCAGAACACCAATTAAAATGGATGCCAAGATTTTGCTCCATATTACTCACCTTATTAAGTATTTACAGATCAGAGGTGGGTTAATCACAGATGAAATCTTATTGTCAGTTTTATGTCCAAAGGTAGGAATGAGGGGTCGTTGGTGCTTTCTGAGCTCCAAGCTCAAAGAGCACCAAGGATCCTTCATTTCCACCCTGAGCTTCAAATATTCTCCTTTATTACAGTTAGTAATGGTGTTCTCTTGAAATATTAAGCATGGAGATTCTTTATAACATTTTTAAAATAGATATTGTGTACCTAACCAGAAAGACTCCAAACAATTGTATATTTTCCTCCATTCATGCTGCAATTCAGCCTCAGACATTTGGATATGCCAAATGCTGCCTCTCCTATATTGTGTATTTCAAATCTAATTTGACTGGAATTTACATCTCATTTCAGCCTTGTCTTCTGTCCATAGACAGGCATGTTTACCATACCCAAAAGCAGAGATCGGCAATCTATGCCTTCCAACTATTTTGAAGCAAAACACTCACTGCCAAGCTAGGTGGAATTAACCTGTGCAACTACAAAAACTCATTTCTGCAACCTTTCACTGGGTAAAATGCTGTATCATAAGACGAACATTTTCAATCCGAGGTATCTTCAATGGGGTAAGAATGCATCCAAAATCCAAGCTTTCCATAACTTCTTTGGAATTGAAATTTAGCAAACCTTATAAAACATTTTATGACATAAAAATTGTCACAAAGCATTCTATGACACGATGCAAAATTATCAGAAAACATTTCCTGTGGACAACTATAGCAGCCTTCTACAAAGAAGAGGGAGTCAAGCTATTCTCCAAAGCACCTGAGGGCAGGACAAGAAGCAATGGGTGGAAACTAATCAAGGAGAGAAGCAACTTAGAACTAAGGAGGAGAACTATCAATCAGTGGAACAACCTGCCTCCAGAAGTTGTGAATGCTCCTACACTGGAAGTATTAAAGAAGAGATTGGACAACCATTCATTTGAAATAGTATAGGGCTTCCTGTCTGAGCAGGGGGTTGGACTAGAAGACCTCAAAGTTCCCTTCCATCTCTGTTATTCTGTTTTTCTGATGATGCTTGATTGTGACATAGAGTTCAACATGAGCTACTTTCAAGGAAGATACATCCCTGAATATCTCCCTGGATTATTATTATTTTTTTAGATTTTTTTCAAGAACATTGGGAGTTTTGCCACTGCTGAAGGCATTGAGCAACCCGATAAGGAAGTGTCAAGGAATGAATCATTGTAGTTGTCGAGGAATTGTGCAGCAGTTGTCCAAACAAAGTTGACATGAATTTGTAGTTTTATATAAATAAATCTATTTTGCATCTATACATAACAAGATAGTCAGGAACACAGGAACATAGTGTAGATTGCCTCGCGCAGGAGTACTCTCCAGCCAATCAACTATAACTGATCCAGCTCACTGTACAACCGCACTGTTTCAGCTACTAAATGTAAATATCTTAACAGGAAATATGTCTGAAAAAAAAAAATAGCCCAGTGTTTCACAGGTTGTCTAGTGAGAATCAAAATCCCTTCATATCGAGAGGAATAGGCATTCAGAGTCTCACACTCGGAAGTCTGACGGTTTATGAGACATTCTTGAAGAATCAGAAAATTTCAATTATTCAGTTCAATTATTTGCAGCAAGGCAAATAAGAAGAATGGGTTTTGTGGGGTCTTGAGTACCCTACCCTATTTGGAAATTTACATGGCCACGTACTTTAAAAATTATATTAAAAAATCCAGGGAGATATTCAGAGAAGTATCTGCCTTGAAAGTAGCTCATGTTGAACTGTATGTCACAGTGAAGCATCATCAGAATAATAGAATAACAGAGATGGAAGGGAACTTTGAGGTCTTCTAGTCCAGCCCCCTTCTCAGGCAGGAAACCTTTTACCATTTCAGACAAATGGCCATGTAAATTTAACAAGGAAGGAAGGAAGGAAGGAGAGAGAGACAGAAAGAAATGAAAGGGAGGGAGGGAGAGGGGGAGGGAGGAATCTTGCAACCCTGCAAGCCAGAATAACCAGAGCCACTAAATTATTTCTTTATACAATGTGGTTGGTATAAATACCCTGGAATATGCAAGCAGAGAATTAGAACTAAAACAATATTTGTCATGTATATTGAGGAAGGAAGGAAGGAAGGAAGGAAGGAAGGAAGGAAGGAAGGAAGGAAGGAAGGAAGGAAGGAAGGAAGGAAGGAGAGAGAGAGAGAGAGAGAGAGAATGAATCATTTATGGCTGTCCGGTTTCTTTTGGCCTTCCATTCCAGATAATTTAAACTAGCATGGCCAGTGATGAATGGTGCTAGGAGCTGAATTCAGCAAGATCTGGGCAGGTGATAGTGTATAGCCTATTATTTTGCAGAGGATAGGTAGGTTAGTCTTTGGCAGCAGTTGTCCATTTAAAGCATTTAAAATGGTTTGGAAAATAGCTTTTTGAGATAAGAGATTTCTTGTGAATATAATACAGAAGATAGAGTTAAAATTCTTTCAGCAACGTCCCTAGCCTTAGGCCTCAGCTCCTCATTCAGGTTTTCAAACTGAAGTCAATTACTTGATTCATTAACTATTTTGAAGACGTGGTTAATGTTTTAAGCTCTATCAAGCAGACATTGACTTAACAAAATATTCACAAATACTGTTATTAATTCCTGTTGTTCTTTTTCTCCTCAAACATACCACAATGGAGTTACTGAAACACTCTGATTTAGTATAGTTCTTCTTTAAATATCTTTAAGGCAATTTGCAAAAATTAAGATGTATTCAATTGGTCCTTGACTTATTCATATTTAGCTTGAATCCATTGACATTGATGAAATATAAATTAATCATGACTGGCTCAATGCCCATTAATTCAAATTTGATTATCTCTGGATCCAAACCAATAAAATATGTCATATTAAAAATCCAATCAAGGTTAAGCACATCAGATTCTTGAAAGGAGCGGTAGCTAACAAGAGCTAACATATCACCTGACATGAAAAGACAGTAAAATATGAAATGGAACAAAATGTTTTTTTAAGTCAAGATACAGATGAATAACAAATAAGATCCTCATGTTTTTTGAGGGGGACTCAGACTCCTATCTTTTATTCCCACCAATCTGAGAGCAGAAACTTGGTTTATCTCTAAACTTGAGTGGGTTCACAAGAGTAGAAATGTTCTTTTAAACACTTTGGTCCTAATTCTCAAAAATACTCTGCAGTTCAAAGTCTACTTTCTAAGCTGATTCATGTAGAAACATGAATAGTCCTCAATTTACAACCATTTGCTTAGCAGTTGTTATCTTATGACTACTGCATTCATCTTCCTCAAGGTTCCATGTGGAATGCAGTATGCATGAGCAGAACATTTTGGAACTTTCCAGGAAGGTCACAAGTGGTGGATTCCTCCACAATGGTACGAAGCATCTTAAACCAACCATATCTCTATCTACAAACATAGCACTTTGTCTATATACCAATAGAACTTTACTAATTGATGTAAACAATGACTCCTAGCTTCTTCTTATGAATCACGATAATCTTCAGTACAATAATCGAAGTTGTTATTCTTATTATGTGTGAACATGCAATAATGGATTACACAGCTCTTCAATAGGATATGGTCTAAATAAAAGATATCATGAATTTGAAGGGCTGCCCCAAAGAAGAGAAGGTCAAATTATTATCCAAAGCACCAGAGGGCAGGACAAGAAGCAATGGTTGGAAATCGATTGAAGAAAGAAGCAACTTGGAATTAAGGAGAAACTTCCTAACTGTGAGGACAATTAACCAGTGGAACAACTTGCCTTCAGAAGTTATGGAGGTTTTTAAGAAGAGATTGGACAGTGACCGATCTGAAATAGTATATGTTCTCCTGCTTGAGCAAGGGTCTGGACTAGAAGACCTCCAGGGTCCCTTCCAGCTCTATTCTATTCTAATTCTAGGAATATTAGAGATTAATAGAAAGAGTAGATACATGGAAACCAATGAAGACAAACCACAGGGCAAGACGAACTGTAACTCTCTCAGAATAAATATAGCAAGTTAAATGAACAACTCGTGTATTGGGCAAATGCATTGGTTGGCACGTTCTTCTTTTCCAAAGCTGCTTCAGATTTTCCCACCCAGGCCCAGCTTCATAGGATCCAGTTTTCTTCATTTTTTTTTTTTTTTTGCAGTCCAACTTGCAATGCAAAGATGAAGCAGAAAGAGGGATACATATATAGCTGTCCTATAAAACTAGCTATTCATCAACACCCTGAATATTCAGAAATTATCCTAGGTGTTCAGTCCTCCTGGGGCAAAATTCATTGTCACTCAATTTTCATTTAAGCTCATTGCAAAAAATAATAATTTTTAAAAAACTGTCTGGGTGGGGCTTCCTTTTTCACCTCTTTGAATGTTCATCTGAAATCTCCTTACAGGAATGAGGTATATTAACTTGAGCAATGTTCCCCAGTTAAGTAATTGTACACTGGGAAGGTCCCTCAGGGCAGTTTCCACCAGGTGGGGAAAGAGGCTGTCTCTCAGCATGGCTGGCCCTTGCTTAGACAAGCACATAGGACATACTTCAGTCATTTATTTATTTTTAATCTCATGATTTAATGCAGCCGCATTGTGAAGGTGCTCCACCTCTTCTGCATAACCTAGCACAGATCAGTGCTCCTCCTGATCCCAATTTGTCCCTAATTTTGCCCTGAGGCCACTTCCATATCATGTGGCTTAGGCGTGCCCCTGAAAGATTTTTGTTCACATGCCCTTAAAAGTGTCGATGTGACAGTAACATCTTCCTTCACCTCCAAACAGGAGCAGACAAACTTCCAAGCTTAGGTGTTTTTCAACTGTTAAGCTGTGGAACATGTTGGAGACGTCGCTGTATTGGGTGTGGGATTTTGAGTGTTGCAAACCAAAATTTGGAGAGCAGTGGTGGGTTTCAAAAAAAAAAAATTCCTACAGGTTTGGAGAGCTCGCTTCGCGTGCACATGCATAGTGCTCAAACATGGCCCTCTGTATCAACGCTGGTGAGCTGTGCAGGCACGCCTAACATGTGTGCATGCCAAATGTGCATATCATGCATGCGTGCAGGGCTCAAAGACCACTCTTTTTATCAATGAAGGGGAACTCTGCTGTTTTTTAGCTCAGCTGCGGCGTGGCAATCCGCTCTGCTGCACAAATCAGCTAATAAACAACAGAATACAGGAGAGGTGTCATGCTCCTGTTGGAATCTGATTCTGAGGGGAAGGCTGAGCAGCTAACAGGGAGTGGGAATGTGTCTCCATTGGCTGTGGAAGAAACTGGGGAAGGGCAAGTCCGGCTGGGCAGACCAGGGGAGAGGTAGTACAAGGCAGAGGGAATTCAGAGGAAGATCCAGGTCCACCCACCTCTTCATCCTAGGGTGTGCATGGAGGAACGGAGAAGGGAGTAACATGAGTTGCAGGGCTTATGGGGGAGGAAAGGGCCTTGATTCCCTTCATTAGCTGCAGCTGGGAACACAGTGTTTAAAAAGGGAGATTGCACACAGCACTTGTTGGAAGCAAATCATGAGTTATCTGTTATTGTCAAGGCTTATCTGAGTTCCTGACATCTTCCCAACTTTGCGTGTTTTGCTGGCCTTTCAAGTCTGGAATTCCTTATCCTGCCCTGTCAAGTTAATTACTACAGCATAGTTTGTGTGGATTTGGGGGCAAAGTTGGAGGTATTAAAGAGACTCTTCTTACTTATATGATTGTGTTGCCTTTGTGCCATGCCCTGAGTCATCACAGAGGTAGGAGAGGTAAGAGCAGGACCAGGTGGGCGAGGCCAGTCAAATTTTTCCTTATTGGTTCTCTGAACAGTCAAAATTTTACCTATTGGTCTGCCAGGACTGGTCAGAACTGGCTGAATACCACCTCTGATGGAGAAGCCAATTGAACAAGCTATGCCAACTCATTGAGCAGAGGCAATTCCAAAGGGATTGATAAGTGAAGCAGAAGAAATATGTGTTTTCTCCCCACACGCATCATTATTATCCACCCAGCTTATGTAGTACTCATAATGTGGGATGACATGATAGCAGATCTAATATTTGAGGAGCTGCCACAAGGAAGTGGGGGGGGGAGTCAACCTATTTTCCAAAGCATTAGAAGAAGAGACAAGAAGCAATGGATGGAAGCTAACCAAGGAGAGAAGCAACCCAGCATTAAGGAGAAATTTCTTGACAATGAGGACAATTAACCAGTGGAAGAGCTTTTCTTCAGAAGTTATGGGTGCTCTATCACTGGAGCCTTTTAAAAGAGACTGGACATCCATTTGTCTGAAATGGGATAGGATCTCCTGCTTGAGTTGGGGATTAGACTAGAAGACCTCCAATATCCATTCCAATTCTGTTATCCAATCAGTATTACTCTGAGAAGCTCTTCAAGGCAACCCATCATGAGGTGGCCAAAGAGTAGGTAGATACAGTACCTGAGCCACCTCCACATCTGTAACTCTGAGGGACACATATGAAGTGACCAGCAAGGGAGGCAGTTCACTCTAAAGTATCCCATCAGTTAGGAACAGTGAAACAATTTGCCGCACACAAAATTTGTCCCTGGTGAGAGGCTGCTTCGTTCTATAGTGTTGTAAAGCCTGTAAGAATCTGCTCTTACTGTTAAGATGTTTTTGCTAAATCCAATCAAAATCTACCCTGCTAATCGTTAAGCCAACTATAAGCCAACTATTCATCAACACTGAGTATTTCAGGATTTTTCCTAAATGCTTACTTCACCTCGGGCACAGATCATGGTCATTCAATTTTTACTGAAGATCACTGCAAAACATAAAATTGAAGATCTTCACTATAGCAATAGATAGCATGTCACTCTTGCAGTGTGGGGTTACTTTTCCAGTACAATATCTCTCTCACACACATACATACATGCACACAGACATATATGCATATTAATGCAGTTTCTCAACCTGCTTGGTTAGCTATGCCTAATTGAAAGCTTTAGTTTGTTGTAGAGCTAGTTGCTATCAACATTTCAGACATTTGCACAAGTATGTGACACTGTAAAGTTCCTGAAAGATTTATATCAGGTTGGTTTTGGCTTAGTGCCTGTAATTCAGAGAGAACTGCCAGGCAGCAGACAATACGTGAATATTTTCAACTTCCTAATGTCCAAAAGAGTAAAAAGTAATTTAACTTAAGAAAACAATCAAATTGTGTTTTAAGAAAGCACAAAGAGAACTGTACTTCACCTTAAAATTTCTTCATTTTGATGTCTGTGAAAAGCACACTGGGAAATAATCAACAACTGTCCTTTGTCTTCGGCTGAATTTTTGAAGAAACATTAAATTCACAAATGACCCGGAGGTAGGGATTTATTGATTAATGTCAACCACACTAAATCTTGCCAAGAGATCTACAAATGCACCATTTTGAACAAGCTGATCGCAAAGGACCTGGATTGGAATTTAGGCATACCTCTTGCTGATGAATAAATGATAAAGGAGAGCCAGAAAATGTTGGATTTTATTCATGATATCTTAGAATATTAAAGTGCCAAATTGGAGCTGGATCCTTCTGTTGAGATTGTGTAACTATATTTGTAATCACACCCAGAATAATGAGAGCAGACCCATGTTGTTGGATCAGATTTTTATATCACTTTAACATAACAAGATCATAAACAATCCTAGTGCTCCATGTGATATATAACTATGAATGGCTGAGCTGTTCTATGATTTGCTTTCCTTTGAACAATTGTGAGTTAAGAAAGACTTACAAAATCTTAACTCTGTATTTACGTCTCTGTGCCATGTAATCATCTGCCCTAGCCTTTCTTTAGTACAGGGTCCACCTATTCCATCTTTTGGCAAATCTGCTGTCATATTGTTTCTCCCCATGCAAGATAATTCTTCTTATTTTGTTATGTTAAAGTAATATAAAATTCTAATCCAGTGACATGGGTCTGGTCTCATTATTCTGGGTGCAATCATAAATACAATTACATGATCCCAACAGAATGATCTCGCTCCAGTTGGCACTTTGTAATTTTTAGCAGCATCTGGCTAACTTTGAGTTAGTCCAAAGTAAAGCAGATAATTGGGTGGAAATAGTAATAACACTTAGACTTATATACCACTTCACAGTGCTTTTACAGCTCTCTCTAAGTGGTTAACTTAGAGTCAGCCTATTGCCCCACAACAATTTGGGTCCTCATGTTACCCACCTTGGAAGGATGGAAGGCTGAGTCAACCTTGAGCTTGGTGAAAATTGAACTGCCAAACTGCTGGCAGCCGGCAGTCAGCAGAAGTAGCCTCCAGTACTGCATTCTCACCACTGTGCCACCACAGCTCTGAGTACTAAGATGTAGACCAGACTAGGCAGTGGAGAAGGAACCAAGAAAAAGACAAACCATTACAGAGATGTATTCACAGAGTCAAAGGAGTTATCCTTGACTCAACAGAGACTTTACTTTTTGATCCTACATTTCAGCCCAACTCCAAAGCTGGACCTTAAGTAGTCCATCCTAGCTCTACCTGCAGCTAAAATCAACTGCTCCTTGGCTCTCTATGTTGTGGTCTACATTAGCCTATGCCTATGTCTCAGCTGTACCAAAATATGATGCGATTGCATAGAAAACCCATAAAAATTGTGCAATGATCAAAATAAATAAAGCCAGTAATAAATTACTAGCCGTTAACTGGGAGGAAAAAGGAAATAAACAATGGAATATAGAAACATTTTCCCACTGAACTTTTGGCTTAGTCTCTATCAGGAATTAACTGAGACCTTCCAGGATGAAAACATGAATTGAAACTAACAAACCATGAAATGAAAATTCATAAAGCTAAATGACAACATGCACCAGGCATTAAGTGTCAAGGCTTTTAATTAGTGTAAACGAATATTTAGGGATTAGTGATGGTGCATAAATTAGGTAGCAAATTGCAGCTAAAACAGTGTAAAGAGCCACTGGGAACTAAGTGCTGAGTTGATTATTCATTAAGATCCATAGAAATATATTTTGTTGTAAAAAATCAAAGTAGATTATTACAATCAGGGACTTTTATAACACAGAGAGACACATATAAACACCCCAACAGAGTTCCTAAACATACTCTTAGCCTGGGGTGGTGACTTGCTGATTCGCTCCTTCCGAATTTAATTCCATTTCACATGATCTCTCCATTTCTTAGCTTTTCCTTTAAGATGCATCAGTGAAAACTTTTATTAGGAATGGAGCTATATCATAGGTGATGCATGGTTTCCAGAGCTGAGCTACAACAATCCAGATGAACCAGTATTAGTAGCAGAAATACTAAAGCTCAAGTGATACACCAGATCTGCTAACTTAGGCAAAAGATGCGGGATAAAATAACTGTAAATAATATTTATAGTGTTCTCTCTCTCTTGCCCACATTTTTTTTTTGAGATTGGCAATTTCTTAACTTCCAGTGATGGTCTACAGTAGAAGGGAAGCAGGACAGGACCACTGTAGTATTAGCAGTAGTAATGATACAGCTCTGAATCTGCACAAGCCATAAAACCATAAGCCCTGGATCACTATTGAATTGGTCAGAAACCCACTCTTAATAGAATCATTCTGACTTGATTTCCATCAGTGATGGGCTAAATCCATGAAGATAAATGTATTTGAATGGACTCATTGTCCTTATAATTGATCAGCTATTTCAATCTGTGTTTTTAACTCTCTTGGGTTTTAGAATCTTCATTGTCTTAGAATCTGACCTGGTGCAATTCAATAACACAGCAAGAACATGTTGATATGATAGAAAGAAGAACTGGTTAGGATTTCAGGACATCTCCTCAGAGCATAGTACATAGTGTCCCAATTCAACAAGTCAGTGCCTTGCATAAAACCTGGGTTTAAAGAAGGCATCCTCACTTGTATTGCAGAACAGGTGTCACAAGCCTGTTTTTGTAGATCATCTCTTGGACATCAAGAAGGAATTAATAGGATGTAAATCTATCACCAATTTCCTAGGAGAAAGTAATAATGAAATATGCAATTACTATAGAATAAACCTACATGGGATTGCAATAGAAGAGAATATTTGCAGCTCAGGGTTGAGCTATGGGGTCCTTGGTGTTCTCTGATCTTGATTGTTTTCCTGCAGTTGTTTCATTACCCAACTGGGTAGCATTATCAATGCTAGAAGGGAGTGGAGTTTGTTCTATCAGTGTTGGTGGGAATGTTCTCGGTGGTCCTTTCGTTAGGCTGTTGTTTACACCATGATGAAAACTAGACCAACGATCAAACAAACAAAATATCCCAATCAAGGAACTACCAACTCTGACAAACAAGCTAACAGTAAACAATAGCCTACTCAAGCAACCACCAAGAAGAAAAAAATAACACTTCCAACCAACACTAGCCAAGCCACTTGTATATAAACAGAGAGCAAAACCCTAGTCCCTTTTAGCACTGACAATGTTATCTAGTTTTGCAGTATTGTGGAAAATTAAATTGGCAATTCTTAGCTACCGCGGTGCAGCGATTAGAGTGCAGTACTGCAGGCTACTTCTGCTGACTGCTGACTGCCTGCAGTTCAGTAGTTCAAATCCCACCAGGCTCAAGGTTGACTCAGCCTTCCGCCCTTCCAGGTGGATAAAATGAGGACCCAGATTGTTGGGGGGGGGGCAACATGCTGACTCTGTAAACTGCTTAGAGAGGGCTGTAAAGCACTGTAAAGCAGTGTAGAAGTCTAAATGCTGTTGCTATCTGTTGTGAATCAATAAATGCTTAAGAGCTTGAAGTAAAGTGCAGGGTTCAGGCCCTGCACTTCTGATTGGCCGATAATAGCGACATCCGATTGGTCCGTTCAGGAGAATCTGATTGGCTATTAAAGAGCCTCTTCCATTGGTTAATGGAGCTAGCGCTCCCTGTGTTTTCATTGGTTAAATAAGTTAAGAGTTGCCTATATAAAGGGGCCCATCGTGGCCATCGTTTGAGCTGTTTCACATGTAAATAAAGAGTTTGAAGTTCACTATTTCACCGGCTCGTCTCCATCCTTACACCCATGCTCAGAACATAACACTATCTAAGCTGTGGTGGCTCAGTGGTTAGAATGCATTATTGCAGGCTAATTCTGCCAACTGCCATCAGTTCGATCCTGACTCGCTCAAGGTTGACTCAGCCTTCCAGCCTTCCAAGATCGGTAAAATTAGGACCCAAATTGTTGGGGGCAATATGCTGACTCTGTAAACTGCTTAGGGAGGGCTGTAAAGCACTGTAAAGCAGTGTAGAAGTCTTAATGCTAATGCTATTGCTACTCTTCTAATGCTACTACCATGCTTCTGATATCTGAAAAAAGAGAGGACTGTGAACATCACGTAACTGAGATTTTTTAAAAAGGTCCTATTCCTTTCAGGAATGTCCTTCAGACCGACTTCTTCAGGGATCAGTAACTCCTCCTCTGAAATTGTCCAACCCAGTCCTGTGGAATTAACTAGACTAGAGGGAAGGAATGCTTCTTGAAAAACAGAAGTTGTTATGAGTAAAATATGCATCTTAAATTGGGAATATCTAAGAGTAGGCAAATGAACCTTGGAAGGAATGATAGGATCCCAAGGCTCATGCAGTATTTTTTAACATTGTTTGGATCCACCCCAGGATTCCATTTGGGGCAGGGCTTGGCCTCAAGTGTTTCTCTGGAATTCTCCCAGCCTTCAGAATTTTAGGATGGAAACAAGATAAAGAGGAAACTAGTTTTTAGTTATATTATCTGCTAATTAAATATCAATTATATATCATTCAAGGCAGATTACACTTTGCATAAAATGAAATCTCCTCGTAGGGCATTGTTGTCTCATGCCCAGAGCACTGAAAAAAATTAAATTTGAGAATTAACAAAATTAGCAGGTTGCTTTTGTGAATGTGTTTCCTTAAGTCTATTATTGGTTAACAAACAATTGTGCTGTTTGGCATTTATGGAGAAAATACGAATATAATCCTGTTCCTCACAAAAGCACGCAGTCTGTCTTGAAAAGAAAAAGAAAGCAATTCCTTGCAAAAGAAAAAGAAAAAACATTAGCAAGACACCTTGATTATTTTTTGTTAATTTTGAATTACCTTTAGGTTTAACACTGAATTGTAGGTATGGTGGCTTTTTCTGACACTTGGTTGAGCAGGAAAGCCTGGAGCACAAGAACGTGAGAAGAATATCAGTGCAAGAACTCAGAATGTTACAAAATGAACATAGGAATGCTAAAGAGAAAAAGACACAGCACATTTGTTGTGCTAACACTATGCAGTCCTTTGGGTATTCGTCATAATAACTGGATGTCTTTTTTCATTCATGCATTTCACTTTCTACAGATCAAAGCGACAATCTAAGTTATTCACTAGAGGGCAGCAAAGAGACAGAGGTACTATAACCCCAACTCTTTGCTGCCATTCAGTGGTCACTCATAGCTTCACAACCAATGTATAATGACCCTAGGGCAGGAATGTCAAACTCATGGCCCATGGGCCAGATGCATCACACGCTGGCGACATCCATGCCCGGTTTAGTGAAGGGAAAAAAGTCGCGATATGTCATGTAATGCCACCATGACAACACGAGTTTGACACCCCTGCTTAGTGGGGCCCCTTTTATAAATATATCCTATGTCAGTATATTTTTTCCACTGTTTTTGTCCACTGGAGTTAATAGTCCACACCAAAACAACTCTTGAGATGATATATGAGCAAATTTGCTACTAATAAAAGAGAGTATTTGTAGCCCAGGACTGAACTGTGCGGTCCTTGGTGCTCTCTGAAATTGGTTCTTTTCTTGCAGACATTTCATTACCTGACTAGGTAACATGATCGGTGCTATATGATGACTACTTTAACACTGATGAGGTCAGTTCAGTAATGAAACAGCTGCAAGGAAACAACCAAGCTCAGAATGCACTAAGGACCCTAAGAGGTAATTTGCATTCCTGTCTTGAATGGAAAGTGTATCAGCTCCTCTTTTCAAACCAGAATTTTAACTGAAAAATGTAAAACTTAGTCATTTGCCCAAGCTCTCTCTTAATGCACCTATTTATTTACTCGGTATTATTATTTAATTAATTGTTGGTTATAAGTTTCCACTTTATTTTTATTTGCCTAACAGCTGAATGATTCACTTAACAATTGCAGTGATTTGTTTCCAAAATGTGGCACAAATGTTCATAAAATTTGACATGACACACTTAACAACTATCATGTGTTGTGTGCTTTCAGTCCTCTCAATTCTGTTGTAATCTTGTCAGATAAGAACAATGCAGCTTTGAATGTATGTTTTTTCTTAAAGTGATTATCAGGACCATGTGGAACATATGTAATTTTACTAGAAGAAAAATCAGGTTTTGTGTGCCCATGAGAGGGGGCAAATAAATATTTTCTTGACTGCCTGTTGTCATCTGTTTAATTTCTTAATAGGCTGGCAGAGATAAAGACAGGTTTCTTGCCAAACGAAGATGAGACTTAACCCCACCTTATTTCTGTCCTCTGTGCTTATGTTTTTGCTGCTCATTTTTGTAAGTATTGGGTGAGAAAAAGGTGAACATTCCAAGGGTTTTGATAAATACGAGCTTTTTGTAAAAGGCAGAGGAGGGGAATGTAGCCTTTGGTGCATTAGGTTTTTTTAAGTCTGTTTATATTATTTCCTTGTACTGTCACAACCTCCCATGCTGTTGAATTCAGGAACTGAATGTCTGTACTTCATGGACATTTTCTTTACAAGGACTCTTCAGTTTACAATCATTCTTTTAGCAACTATTTGAAGTTCCAAAGGCACCGAAAAAAAAAAAAAGGATTTACAGTGGAGTGGTTTTCAGAGTCATCATCTTGCCCCAAACAATCTGGGTCCTCATTTTACCGACCTTGGAAGGATGGAAGGCTGAATCAACCTTCAGCTGGTGAGAATCGAACTGCTGGCAATCTGCAGTCAGCAGAATTAGCCTGCAGTACTGCATTTTAACCACTGCATCACCACAGCTCAGGGTTGAATATTTCATCTAATATACTGGAGAATATTTATGGCTCAGGGATGAAATAGGGGTCCCTGCTACTCTCTGAACTTTGTTTTCTTGCAGACATTTCATTACTGTCATGTCCCTGGTGGAGACTGACTCTGAGGGAGAGGAGGAACAGCCGGCAGGGAGTGGAATTGTGGCTCCGGAAGTTGTGGAGGAGGCTGGGGAAGGGCAGAGGCCGGCTGGGCAGTCAGAGGAGGACCCAGGCCCATCCCCTCTCCATCCTAGTGCACTCAGGGAGGAGAGGATAAAGGAGAGATGTAGTCTACTGGGGAGGAGAGGGCCTTGATCCTCTTCATGGGCTCCAGCTGTGACAACTGGATAAGAGGATGGACATGTGTACAGGCAAGTGCTGGAAACAAAGTGTGAAAATATCTCCAGTTTATGGTTCCTCTCTGAGTTTGACATCCTTCCCAGTGTGTGTTCTGATACCTGTGAATGTCTTCAAGCCTTTATCTTACCTGGTTTGTGGGGTTTTTTTACTCTTTATAATTTAAACTGCATTTCCTCCTTCTTGTAACTGCTTGTGTGGGAGTTTTTTTTTTTTCTCTCCAGTTAAGGATATTTGTAGCTTGGAAGCAAAGTGAAGGAATAAAAGGGGCTTGATTGTGACTGTGTTTATTTTGCACCCCACCCTGGGTCATCACAATTACCCAAACTAAGTAACATTATTAGTGCTAATGATGAAAATACCTTGTTTGGGTAAAGAAACGTCTGCAAGAAAATAAGCAAGCTCAGAGATCACCAAGGACCTCTCAAGCCAAGAGCTACCCATATACAGAAATGCATTCACAAATGTTATTTCATTACTTTCATGAAAACATATCTATTTCTTCCTCTTGGTTTCATTTCAAGAATTATGTCTCTTAGTGCGCTGGTTGTCTCTTCGTTGGGAAAAATGTTTCTACTCTAAAGTGCTGATCTCACAGCAAGCCAAATGAAGTACGGTCTCACAATTATCACTCACAATTTGGAATAACATTCTTGAGTTTTATTAACCATATGTGGAAAGAGCTCACGAAGCAGCCTGCTTTGCTTGTGAAAAAAAAATATATGAAAACACAATTGGGAAAGAGTATTCTTGGATAATAAATGAGATGCAAAATAAAGATACTTGGTGTGGTTCTTTCTGTGCCAATAGTAGCTTTGCAATAACACTTTGCAATTTAACTAGTGTCTCCCAGACAGGCCTTTTAAAAATGCTTTGCAAATACTAATTAATTCAAGTTTATAACATCACAGTAATTGTTGAAGCAGGTGAATATATTAAACAACTGAATAGAGGCCTTTATGCTGGGTAAATTGAAAGATCTGATAACTGATCTTCCTGAAATATGATAGAGACAAGAAGCGCTGCAGAAATGAGTGGCATTAAAACATGAAATGTCTAATTTTTGCCTTATTTTAACCTCCCTCTTGGGAGTCTTTCCGAACCTGTCCTCATTCTGCAGAAACGTATTTACTTTTAATTGATATGAGAATGCAAGGTATTGCACAGTGGCTGATATAATGTTCAGTCTGTATAATATGAATATCAGGCACCGAAATCAGACAGATAAAAAAGTCTTCATCTTAAAAGATTTATTACTTTGTCATGTGATGAGATTCCCTGGTTTAGATTGTCATTTGAAAATGTTGGCTCTAATATCCTGAAATGAATTAATCCAAATTAAGGACTGTACAAATTCACAGAGGAAATACTTTTCAGGGAATATTAGCCATGGCAATACTATTTTTACATTTAAGATCAGTGTAACATATATAAAATGTAGCTAGGGAGAAACATTTTCGTATTCCCATTCATTTTGCTTTCAGTTCAGCAGGGTTGGAATCATTAAATTAGTTCGTTCATTTTGTTGGGAGTTTCCCTGACCTTTCTGATTGCATTAGAAAATCAAGATTTCTGCATGGAACTGTTGTGCTCTCTTCCACATGTTGTGAAATTTGCAGACTTTCCATTAGTCCTCAAAATTTATCAGAACAAGATGAGAAATTTACTGGTTCTCTCTTTCAGAGCCATGGAGATGCCAGCCTCCAGACAGAAGGGATAATTGGTTCTGGTTTCATAGGGAAATTAAAACTAATTTGAAATTATGAATCACTTTACATTTATTTAGGTTGAATTCCTGTATGACAATAAACCATTGAATGGTAGTCACTGGCTGATTTCTTTTTTTTTTCCTTTTAATGATTCATCACTCCTTACCTTCTAGTTATTACCAAAATAACAAGGCATGAAATAACATCTCTTGCCTGTTGAGTATTCTGACGAGCTGACCATGGAAGGAAATTAAATACTGGGTTAGATAAATTTCTGATCTGATCTAACTTACCAGTTTTTATGATCATACCCAAGAAAGCAGTTGACTTCATGGAAACAGGGAAAAATACCATGATCTTGGCCAGAGGTAAACAGATATAAGTGGGGATGATATAAATAGTGAATAATGCATGCATGCTTTGCTCCATTTGCATCCATGCACTTGGTGACTCTCTGTGCTTAGCGTGGATGTTATATATTCTTTGGATAGAGCTGTCAGTCAATCAAGAAAAATTGTCCATGGTGTATCAACATTTTTATTCCATCAGTAAATCACAGGCAAGTTGAAACTCCTAGGTTATGGAAAGGTTTGATGGTGTTTACCCATTTGCATTTCGGTGAAACAATATGAAGGTAAGGCTGGCCTTCAACAGGTCCTCTGAGTCAGTGTGTTGGGAGGCGAAGTAGTTCAGTTAGTCCCTTGTTGTAGTACCACAGTGAAGAACAGTGTTTAAGGCAAAAAGAAACAAATTACTCAAGTCTTTGCAAGTGCAAGGTGGGCTACCCTAAAGGATGTGATGGAAACAGCTTCTGGAGGCTAGACAAGAATCTTAAACAATGGAGATCAGGCTGAAGGGCAGGTGGGAAAGAAATGTAAGTTGGCTGGGTGTTGAACCAATCAAATCAATATGATTGGTGGGCCAGCCAAGCTTAGGTCAATTTATTTGAATTTATTTGAACAACAGTAGGATAGTAATAAAAGAGAGAATGATATTGATAACCAAACTTTACATATTTTAAAAATACAGAGAGTCCTCCCTTGTCACTTAGCCAGTCTCTGATGATAAAGAGCAAGAAAGGAGGATCTACAGCCATACTACACCTTTGGCTATTAACAATTGGCCATGTTGAGGGAGACTGTTATGATTCCTTCTGTTGTATTAGGCCAACCCCATCTCAGAGCTATAGAGTAAGCATTATTATTTGAATTTAACATCACCTTGCCACATGGAGCGAAGATGAAATCTATTTCTAACACCGCTTTTTCCCTTCAATTAGCCCCAATAGAGTTGTCGGTAAATGTTGGCGAGTTGATAGCGATCCGAAGTACTTGCATAATTTCTGCCTATAAGTTGCCCTGTAAATCTTGTACGTTTCACAAGTAGACTTGACTCATTTTTTCAGAATATGATCAGTCGTCTCCAATTAAGAGCTGAAAGCCACTTGTCTGCATGTGTTGCATAATATCATTCATTATGTAGATACGGGCTGATTAGTCAAAGAAGACATTTAGCAGATAGAGAATCGAGATAGGAATCTCTTCTTGCCCAAAGCTGATAAATAGCTTGATTTGAAATGGAATTGCAGCTGCTGGGAAGCATTCTTTTTTTTAAAAAAAAAAAACAGGACTCCAAGTGAACTGAAGCTTCCTATTGCAAAGTGTGTGCCTCTATTATGCTTGTTTGTTTGTTTCCAGGCAGGAATAGATCCTTCCATGTGTAATAAAATTATTAAAAAAAAAACAGAGAGAAAAGAGAGGGAGAGAGGTGTTCTAATGAGAAACAAGATGAGTCCTGGGATTAGTTTGGATTTAGTCTGTTGCTAATGGCAAAGATGTTTGGCTTCTGGCCACACATTCACCTAGAAAACACAGAGCTAATTGGAAAAGCACCTGTGATAAGGTGTAACTTATCACCACCTGCACTTTACTGAAATAAAATAAGCCTCCATAATTGAATACATTACAGATCAGGCTTGTGAAATCACCTCCAGGCACTGACTTAAAAATTATTCTTCTAAATAAGACTACTGGTTTTCAGCTCATCTCTCTTTCTTTTTTTTTCATACGCTGCTGAAGAAACACATATGTCTTACAACCATATGTTTAAGGACCATTCAAAGTTACAAAGGCACTGGAAAAGTGGCCCATTTTTCACACTTACAACCATTGTAGCGTGTCCACAATCATGGGATCAAAATTCAGGCACTTGGCAACCGACTTGTATTTATGACGGTGGCAGCATTCCAAGGTCAGGTGATTCCCCCTTTTTGCAACCTTCTGACAGGTAAAAATGGGGAAGCCAGATTCCTTTCAGAACCGTATTATTAAACTTAAGAATTGCAGTGATTCACTTAATGGGATTGACTTGGGGCAAGGAAGGTTGTGACATGGAGAAAAAACTCACTGAACAACTGTCTCATTTAACAACATAAGTTTTGGACTCAATTGTGGTCGTAAGTCAAGGACTAACCTGCACAGTTCCAGAAGTATTTGTTTGCTTGTTTGTTTATTTAGTGGTTCTCAGCCAACGGTATTTGCACCTTATGGGAGGTTCAAAAATAATCTAAGTAGGAAGGATTCAACTAAGTCATTCAAATCTTTATGTCTTTAAAATGTCCTGGAAAGGACAACCATAATAAAAAAAATCCCTTTAAAAAATATAATGATGTCCTAAATAAGAGATAGGCTTTGGGATCCAGTCATTGGACAGAATAGTCAGTGGGAGTTAAGATATTAAAGTAGGAGAACATATTGTTTTTCTTACAGTTCCTAGAAAGAGAAGTTAAGTTCTCCAAGATACTCAATGTACTAAGACTTCTAGCAGTCCTCAATATTTTGAATTGCTAGATATGTACTTCAGGAATTACTAAGAGCCATAATTTTACCTGATTTCTGTAGCTTAACATTCCTCACCCGGTGTTCCTCAAATACATACGATGAGTTCAACTATCAGATAGTAACGGAGTTGAGATAAAATACAATTCAGAGGTTCTAGCTACAGATACCTGTAAATGAGGGAGCTTTAAACAGAACCAACATTTTACTGGAGTTAATGCAAAGGTCAATTGAACAGCTCTTCAGATACAATTACTGGTAACCAACACTCTCAAAATTGTTGCTTAAACCAGTTGAGCACGCAACAACATCAATTAAAATTTGCCATCCCTGATTAAATCTGACTCTTGCTGACTCCTCAGTTGATGCTTCCATTGAATTAAACTCATTAAAACAAAGTCCTTACATAGAACAATAGTAATAATCACCTCCTACTTAACCATCATTAAAGAAGTAAGTTGTTTGCCCCATGCAGGTTTAGGATTGTGTCAATCTGCTTTGGAACCTGTCTCACTGACTGACATCAGTTCAATAGAATCAGAAGATCAGCCTTTGGATACAGCTCAGCTTACCTTCTTGGGAAGGCAAATGTTCTAAACATTGCTCTTGAGACAATTCCTTGTCTTTGCTCAAACCAGCTCAGTCAAGTCTTTGGGAGCTTGATTGAGCTTGTAGCACTAACCTGAGTCAAACATTTGTGTGCCAGTCATTTCTTGTAGACACTTGTCTCTTTGGGGATTCACCCACTGGCTGATAAAATCACAAGCAGACCCCTGAAATCAAGAGATGTCACTATATTTGTCTAGTTTGTGAGTCTGCCAAAGAATGATGATTTGCCGTAATGCAAGCAGACGCTTGGTTTGCAACCCATCTCATGGTTATCACTTGCTCAACTCACAAGGGGCATGTAACTAATCTATTCCTCCTGCTTGTGCTGTTACATATCAAGATGATATTGCTGTACTACTGATTCCTTCTTGCTGTTCAGATATGTGGTTGATGGTAGTAAGAGCAGAACCACATCTGCAACTGAAGACATTCTATTGTACGTACACTGAGATCAACTCTTACATAAAGGCTAAGTAAGACTTGATAGTCACATAGAATTCCTCTTCTAACTTCTGGACTGGAGAAAGGATTCAAGTCTTTAAAAAAAGAATCATCTAACAGACACCATAAGTCATCCTCAGTCTGCAGTTTCCTCACTCCCAAGTTGTCCTCTCATATTCCATCAACTTTTGTCCAACTTGCAAGGAAGTCTCAAAGGTGCCTTTTCTGGAGGCAACTGGACTTTTTTTTGGGGGGGGGGGGGTTGAAGACATTTCACTTCTCATCCAAGAAGCTTCTTCAGCTCTGACTGGATGGTGGGAAATGGAAGGATTTATACTCCTTGCAAACAGCTGGTCATTTGCATTCTTTTAGCGGGTCATTAAGATAAACCTGGATGTTTATCTGTATCTTCAGGGTCACTTGTGTGATGCAAATGGGTGTGGAGCCTTCTTGGAACTGTTGAAAGGGATGTGTTGCTGATTGGAGATAAATGATGTCGTATTCCTCCCCTTCTGTTGAGAGAAGGCTGTTCAATTTTGACCTAGATGGCTTCTTTGACTCCTCTTTCAAACCAGTGGTCCTCTCTGTCCAGAATATGGACTTTATTGTTTTCAGAAGAGTGGCCTGTGTCTTTTAAATGCAGATGGTCTGCTGAATCTAATCCTGATGTGCTTGTTCTCCTGTGCAATCTAATGAAGGAAGGCATTTGTTTTGTCTCAGGAAGAAGGGGTGACAAGTGAGTAGATTTTTAAGAAGAAGGGATGGAGTGAGACAAGATGAGAGCCCTTATTTTTTCCACAACTCCTCTGCACTTCTTCAAATTGTGACCTGGTAAGGGTGACCAAAAAAAAAGCCAACAGATCTCTTACAGCAGGGATGGAAACACTGAGCGATCCATAGTTAATTTAATAAACTAAGAAGAACCATTGAGATGTAGGACATCAAGAGACATTTTGCCTATGGAGAAGAAGGCTACTAGTTTATGGCTACTAGTTGCAGGTTGATATAGCAATAGCAATGGCACTTAGACTTATATACTACTTCACAGTGCTTTACAGACTTCTCTAAGCTGTTTGTAAAAGTCAGCATCTTGCCCCCAACAATCTAGATCTCATTTTACTGATCTCGGAAGGATGGAAGGCTGAGTCAACCTTGAACCTGATGAGATTTGAACTGCCAGAGCACTACTAGGTTGCAGTGTCTGGGACATAAACAGGTAATTGCCTTGTGCCCTGCTTTATCTGGGATCAAGATGCCAGGCAGAATATAATGTTGGTCTGATCCAGTGGTGGGATCCAAATTTTTTTACTACAGGCTCTGTGGGCATGGCTTGGTGGGCATGGCAGGGGAAGGATACTGTAAAATCTCCAGTCAAAGGTGGTATTTGCTGGTTCTCCGAACTACTCAAAATTTCCATTACTGGTTCTCCAGAACTGCTGAATGCCACCTCTGGTCTGATCCACCAGCACTTCTAAAACAAGGGTGAGAAAGTTGCGCTCCTCCTTAATTCTACTTCAGAGCAGTAATGCAACATGACAGAATGCTCTCGATTGTCCCTCTGTAGCAAGTGGTTGTGGTAGTTATAGTTATATGCTTTTGGTTCCATTCCCTTGTAAAACAAATCACTAATCTTTGCACAGAAAATCACCTAAATGAGAAGGAGACGATTGAGCATCAGTTAGCAGATTGTAAGCAGATACAAAGAGGGATGATATTTATAAGCATATTGATATAATTAACAGAGCTATAAATAAGCTATTAAAAAGAAATTTAGTTAAAATTATTTTGTTACACTATCATTACTGTTATTAGTATATAAGTTAATGTTTCTGTTTGTTTGCCTTTCAATGATATGCCCTGACAATACACTATATTCGAAATGTTTATGAATAAAAAATAAAACATATACTAAAAAAAAAAGCAGATTATAATTAATTCTGATGCTCGAGGATTTAAAAGCCGGTCTCCAAAGGGTGGGAGCCAGACTGGAATATCAGGAACTCCTTTGTCAAATGGCTAACATCTGAACCTGTTTCAGATACTGACTTGACAAAGAAAACCGATGTTGAAGAGAAAAGATGTTATCTGACATCCAGGCCACATGTGGCCTCAGTGAGCCTGGGCATCAGATTGGAGGCTATGGATCCTGCGCATTTACTCTGGAGGGAGAAAGAAAACACAGCACCCCAAAACCAGGGAATTGATTCCCAAGATCAGCCTTTTCTTAGGTGAGCTTCTCCACTGATCTTCAGGAAAGGAAGGTTAGGTTTGCAAGAGCTCTTTGCAAAGCCCACTGGATCAAACTCTATCTCTGTAAGGATCATGCAGGAAAACAATAGCCTAGGACCCGAATGTGGACAGAACAGAAGTTCCTTTAATTAGACAGATTAATAAGGTGCTTAGCTAGCACTGTCTGTTTCTTCAGGGGGGAAGGAGGGGCTGTAATTATTAGGCAAATAAAATATCTCCTAGGTAATATTTATTAGGTTGCCTGTTGAAAGATATGAAAGACAAAGTCAGCGTTGTCCTTTTGACCCCTCTGGGAAGACATGTAGATGAACCACGTGTGTGTGTGTGTGTGTGTGTCTCTGTGTCTCTCTCTCTGTGTGTGTGTGTGTCTGCGTGTGTTTATGTGTCTGTGTCTATGTCTATGTAAGAGTGTGTGTGTGTGGTTGTGGTTGCGTATGTGTGGTTGTGCAGGGGTACGAATAGATATGTAGATAAACAACATACGTGTGTGTGAGAGATAATGAGTGTGTCTAAGTGGTTGTGTATGTGTGATTGTGTATGTGAAGGGATAGATGTGTAGGCAAACAACACATGTGTGTGAGTGTTTGAGTGTGATTGTGTATATGTGGCTGTGTATGTATAGGGATAGATATGTAGATAAACAACACATGTCGGTTTGAGTGTGTGAGTGTGGTTGTGTATGTATAAGGGTAGATATAGACAAACAACATGCGTGTGAGTATGTGTGTGGGGGTGTCTATGTGTGGTTGTCTCTGTGTAGGTGTAGATATGTAGACAAACAACACGTGTGTGTGTGTCTGTGTGAGTGTGTGTAAGATATGAAAAAATGTGTGTGTACATGAATAATACCCAAACACCCGTGCATATACAGGCACACACCCTTACACATACACAACCACACACACACACAAGCACACACCACACACTTTTAAAGAAGTTGACGGAGTCTGAATTGTTAGTCTGCTTTCATCAAGCTATGATTAAGGAACATGAAAATGATGGAACTAGAGAGATGGAAAACAAATCAAATATGTGTTCAGCTTAGTTTTCTTGTATTTTTCCCCCTAAACTTCCATTGATTTTGTTGCTTCTGTGAAAATATTTTGTAAAACACTTTAAAAAATCATTACAGGTTTCAATTCAGCATAAAAGCGTGCGTAACTTCAACTGGCTCATTCTCACAACGTGTCCAAGAATGGTCAAGTCTAACTTCACCCAGATTTTGCATGTATGTGTAAGTGGGGATGTTTTGCAATCTCAGCTTGGTTTTTTTAGTTTAGGATTCTGAACCTAGAAAAATTACTCAGTGATGAATTCAGGAACACAGCTAATCACGATGCAATGTATGATACACTTTAATTGGGAGTAAAACTCTACATCGATGCTATAATTTTTATGATTGTTCCTTATTGTTATAAAATGTTTTAGTGTTTTAATTGTAATATATGTTTTGTAAGATGCCCTGAGGCATTGACTGAAATGGGCAGCTATAGAAAGTATATAAATAAATAAATAACACAGATATCTGTTTTGTGCCTTTCCTGCTCCACTTTAATGTTTTTGGTGTTTTAATGGCTTTCTAATGGTTTTAGTACTTTTTAAATCCAGTTATAGGGCAGATTAAAACCATACCAGAAACCAAGAAGCTAACCAACAAATAAATAAGGACTATTTTCACACAACAGAGCCAGTTTTGCTGTAGGGTTAAGAAGCACCTGGCAGAATCCAGGAGACTGTGAATTCCAGTCCTACGTTAGTCATGAAGCTAGCTGGATTATTTTGGACCAGTCACCCTTTCAAAATAAAACAAAACATCAAAGAGTTAAAAAGTAAAAAATGTCCACAAATTGAGCTGACCTTCTAGTGACCACATACACAGATTCATGGAGTTTCCTGGCAATGATATAGAAACTGTCTTCTTCACAATCTGGCAGTATTTAAATGTCTCCCATCTGATTCTATCCAGGTCTGACCTAACTTAAATTTGATTTCTTCTTCTTCTTCTTCTTCTTCTTCTTCTTCTTCTTCTTCTTCTTCTTCTTCTTCTTCTTCTTCTTCTTCTTCTTCTTCTTCTTCTTCTTCTTCTTCTTCTTCTTCTTCTTCTTCTTCTTCTTCTCCTCCTCCTCCTCCTCCTCCTCCTCCTCCTCCTTCTTCTCCTTCTCCTTCTTCTTCTGGTTCCTCTTCCCCCTTCCTCTTCCCTTCCCTTTCCTCTTCCCCTCCCCTTCCCTTCCTCCTCCTCCTCCTCCTCCTCCTCCTCCTCCTCCTCCTCCTCCTCCTCCTCCTCCTCCTCCTCCTCCTCCTCCTCCTCCTCCTCCTCTTCTCTTCTTCTTCTTCTTCTTCTTCTTCTTCTTCTTCTTCTTCTTCTTCTTCTTCTTCTTCTTCCTCTTCCTCTTCCTCTTCCTCTTCCTCTTCTTCCTCTCTTCCTCCTCCTCCTCCTCCTCCTCCTCTTCTTCTTCTTCCTCTTCCTCTTCCTCTTCCTCTTCCTCTTCCTCTTCTTCCTCTCCTCCTCCTCCTCCTCCACTTCTTCTTCTTCTTCTTCTTCTTCTTCTTCTTCTTCTTCTTCTTCTTCTTCTTCTTCTTCTTCTTCTTCTTCTCCTCCTCCTCCTCCTCCTCCTCCTCCTCCTCCTCCTCTTCCTCCTTCTCCTTCTCCTTCTCCTTCTCCTCCTTCTTCTGGTTCCTCTTCCCCCTTCCTCTTCCCCTCCCCCTTCCCTTCCTCCTCCTCCTCCTCCACCACCTCCACCTCCACCTTCTTCTTCACCATTTCCTCCTCCTTCTTCTCCACCTTCTTCTTTGCCATCACCTTCTCCTTCCTCTTCCTCCTCCTCTTCACCTTCCTCCTAACTGCTTTTACTGGGGTTTGTATCACTCTCCTGTAAGCCCCTGAGAAATAGATAAATAGATAAATTAGGCTGCTGAATATAGCAAATGAATTGCTCTCATTGGCAACCTTCCATCAGAGGAGTAATGCAAACTGGCATATTAAGGGCCTTGAACCAGACACTTGTCCCCACTATAAGAAAACAATATATCAATACCGCAATATTTTTCCACTCCTCTGCCTAACTGCTTTGAACATTTTTTCCATGATTATATTTTAAGTTGACCTCACAGTCAAGAATGTTATCAAAACATGAGCTTGGATTACTGAAGTGATTATCTTGCCACGTAATGAATGACATATATTTTAATCCTCCTTTCCCCCTTCTTCAGGGTTTTGGGGTGTTTCTGCAGACAGCAATTCAATAAATAATTAATGCAGTCTAATCTTTTGGATGTTTTCCATGCTGTAAAAAAAAAACAATCCCTAAAATAAATAATATTAATTGGCCTTCAATCATCAATCTTTCAGCCACCTAATATTATTCCCATTGCTCATACATGTCTTAATCTTTCTCTTGCCCCTGGTGCAAAGGTATCAGTGAATTGATATTATATGCTGCCATGTTAAAATGCAATGACACCAATGTTTCCCACATTATATAAAGGCACTAATCTCTATGGGAATTCTCTGAAATAAGCAATCTTCAACAAGGTTCCATCTCGAAGCTTTCACTGTCTTTGATATCAAACCGAATATTGGTTATATTTCCATGCTGTGTTGCATGAAACAACCAGGTAGATCCCAAGGTCTAGATTCAGGCACCAAGACTGACATGGCATTGTCAACTTAGAAGCGAACCTGGCTGAAGCCATCTTTTGCTGCCTCATAGTTGCTATGAACTCTGAAAGGGGGAGGGGAGGGGGAAGTACATGGCCCAGCAAACCGCCAAAACAGAACATTTTCCTGTGGGAACCCAGTCACCATAACAGGTGGCTATTGAAGGAGGAGAGGAGTGGCCAAGCAGGCTGCCGGCTATATTCATTGGACAATGTAACTGGTGATATTTGGGAGGGGAGATTTTTGCTCTTTTAATTAGGTGAAAACCACAGGAACTTTAAGAGTTGGTTATCAACAGCTGTACTGACATGATGTGTCCAATCAACTTGTCCTTTGATGAATCTACCTGCCTTGGAGTTCTGCTTTCAATGGGTGCATTACTCAGAACGCCAACAGGTATCTGATGTATTGGAGGAAACACTGCCATTGAATCAACTTTAGACACTCTCTATTTGCAAAAATAAGTCTGGCTGTTTGATTGCTTCAGGTACCACCATCCAGATTTAATCTACGGAAGTAATAGGAAGGTCAATTTTTGTATTCCTGCAGTTCCTGCAAAAACCCTCTTCAACGTTATCTGTTGGGGAGACCATGTCAATGGCCTTGTCAGATCTAAGATACATTCTTGAACTTCTTGGGAAAACAAAGATACTTGGTGTCAACCAAGACAAAACAATCTCATTGTTTGCTTTCTATTCAAATAACCAACCAACCCAATGCACAACAATCATCTCATGAACAACATAATATGCTCCCCCTTCTAGGTCAGGGGTGTCAGATTCGTGGCCCACGGGCTGGATGCCTCACACATTGGCCACGCTCATCCCCATTTTAGCGAAGGGGGGGAAAGTTGTGATACGTGATGTGATGACAATGTGACACCACGGGTTTGACGCCCCTTTTCTAGATCATCATTGAATGCTTTCCATAACAGGAGATGATAAACTCTGTGTGCTGAACTCCTTTTGATTTATTCCTGGAGCTCTCAAGAAAAATGAACAGAAATTGGAAGGGTGGGAGGAAACCATATGTCCTAACTAAAGTCTTCCACAGACATATGTTATTGTTCTCCCAAACAATTGATTCACCACTGAATCTGTAATTCCCCAACAGTTATTCTTCACTCATTTCTCATTGGCAAGACTTAATGGTCACAATAGCATTCTGATTGAAAAAAGTTCCATGAGAAGAATTGTCTTGTCTTGTCTAGCTTATCATTTCATCTTATCTTCTTAGAACCAAAATATGGGATGTCATCGAGTTTGTTGACTATCTAAAAGAGCAGTGCATAATAAAGACAAGATCTTCTCAAATTCTCCTTAATCACTTCATTGCTAAATACACACATACATGAAAAATAAAAGTTAATCTAGCCTTTGAAAAAGATTCTAAAGAAAATACGCCAGTGGTGGGATTCAAATAATTTAACAACTGGTCCTCTTCCCTAATGATTTCTTCCAACAACCAGTTCTCCAAACTGCTCAGGAAGTTAACAACCAGTTTTCCAGAACTGGTGTGAACTGGCTGATTCCCACCACTGAAATAATCTTTCATCGGGCTGAATGGGAGCTGGTAGGAAATGAGGCAGAATAAATTATCTGACCACCAGTATTATAAATAAAAACAATGTAAAGCAAGAATGATTATATGCAATAGCCAAATATGGAAAAAGAGAATAAAGCAAAATTAAAGAATATAGTATTTGGGTATCAAAGTAATTAAAAGGGACATAGGCAAAAGTAAAACACACTTTTGAGAAGCATCTCCTCTGCTTACCTCCCGTGTGATTTCCAATCTCTGAATGTCTACGGAGATTCTCGGTCATCCAGGTCACAGTTGTCTCAAAGGTTCTTTTTTTCAAAAGGCAACTGGATTGTTTTTTCCTTGTGGAAGATGTTTCGCTTCTCATTCAAGAAGCTTCATTGGTTCTTCATCAGAACCAATGAAGCTTCTTAGATCTTCCTTTAGGAAAAAAAAACCATCCAGTTGCCTTTTGAAAATAAAAGCACCTTTGAGACACAGTCTCTGAAGGAAGTTTTCTAATCCAGTAGAGTCATTCTTTCAGTGGCAAGTAGTTTTGGGTAAGGTCAGGCTTTCTTTAACGTTGGCCAACTGGCATTTTTTAAAAATATCTTTCAAGATATAGACTTGAATACTTGTATTCGGAAACAGAAGAGCTTGCAGTAAACTCAATTCAAAGCTGGCCAAGTTTGCTTCATAAGTCTAGTTCTAATGGCAGCCAAGGCATCTTGCGTAATTCTTGGTTTCTGGAGAAGAAACCACTTGCTGTAACTTGGTGCCCTCTGGGGGTTTTCCCATAACCACAATTCCCAGGAAGTATGACAGGGAAACTTCCTGCCGTGAATATACCATCATTATTTATTTGTTCAGTGAGATGCTCAATTGGACAGCATTCAGGAGAATTAACAAGTGCCATCTTCACTCTCTGATCTGCCTTAAGGGGCCAGCAAGCACAAGCATTTTCCCCACTGAAAAGCTGCACTTAATTAACTTTGGCATGAGCTACCTCCTGAGCAAATTCCTCTCTTTTGATTCATAATTCAGTTGTCATTCCTAGCAGGCACCATTTTGCACAGGATGGCCCTAAGAGCTCAGATAAATGGGAAAATGATGGTTTTGCTTTGAGCTTCCCTTTGAGCTTCTTGAGTCTCAAATGAGCCTTGGAAGCACCCTTTCATTATCTCTTTTTTCCTTTCTCCCTTCTCACAAACTTCTTCCTGTTGCGGTTGTCAGTTCTTCGTCTTCAGTTAGGTTGTTAAGACATTAGCCAGTTCCATTTTGCATATCCAGTGTAGCATCTTTTCCGCGGTCATTTTTGAGTCTACTTTATGCTTCTAATGTTTTTAAAAATAATTTTTAATGTTTCTTTTAAAATAATTTTTAATGTTTCTTTTAAAATAATTTTTATTGTTTTCCCAGCTTCTTTAATGATTTTTGTTGTCTTTCTGATTACTTTCTGGGCCTTAATAATTTTGTAAGCCACGCAGAGTAATAGAGGTGAGGTGGGTGGCTATGTTAATTGAACAAACAGGTAAACAACCATCTATTATTGTTTCCCAATACTCCATAGATCAGGAAGTTGAAATAGATTACTTTAAAGATCTCTTTTAGCGCTTCTCATTTTATGATCAAAGGACCATTGCTGCTGTTAGATCATGTTTCTGCAGCACAATTTCATAAATCAGTTTTTCAGCTTTCTGTTCCTTTCTTCCACTTTTTTTCTGACGCAAGTTTGACAGATGTTGCTTCTTCACATGAATAGTGTCAGAAGCACCTCAAAGAAAGGAAGCGATATAAGGAATGAAAAAGAAGAACACTGAGAAATTAAGATGTTCTTATTTTCAATATTCTTTCTTTTTAATCTAAATATCCCAAAAATAAACATCTGAAAGGCCCAGAGGGTGTCCAGTTTTGGTATTAGGTCCTCAAAACCTACTCAAGTTAGAGTGTGTACAATCATAGATTTCAAATCATGTGGTGACATTGCTTGGCAGTTATCAAGAAACCAGGTAGAAAGAATAGACGTTGTTAAGCCTGGTTTCCCCAACCAGGGTTAGGGAGACAAGCTAAACAGAATGTGCAGTGTTAGTCAGATAGGCACACAGATAAATGAGTGAGCTAAGCTTGTATGTTTATTAACATACAGTAAAAATAACAGATACGCTTGTGCTATCAAAAATATAGTTTATTCCATTATGAGTTCATAGCATAGTCAAAATAACAGTCCAATAGTCATGTATCATTTAGTCAGTCCATTCAGGGATATTCAGTTAGCAAAGTCCGTGCAGAATATCCTATGTCAGTTCACTTACAAATCAGTCCTTTGTTTCTCTCCCGTTCGAGCAATGCAGTCTTGATTCCAAGCAGTAATCAGGGATCATCAAAGCCAGAGAGAAAGCAAGCTGCAGTCTTGCTTCTTTTAAAGTGCTTTCACAACCACTCCCTTAATTACTTTCCCATAGTTAAAGTTGCAGACACTTTAACATACAAACTATGATTACTTAGTTATTATTTTACCTAAACCAGTTAGTGTAAACAATGTTATCCCTAACAGACGTCATAATTATCAGCCATTCAGCTGCATCTGAACCTTAGTCACTCTACATGCCCCTCTGTCCCTCATCACTTTCTTCAGCTCTGCCATGGTCATCCCAGTGTCATTCTTTATAGTGGCCAGCCATCGGGCACCAGGGTAGTCCCTTCTTTTTCTGCTGATCACACCCAGCGTGATTGACTTTTTGAGTAAGTTGGCTCTCATGACATGACAAAAGTATGACAGCCTCTGTTTGGCAATCTTGGTTGAATGATATTTTTGGTGAGATTCAGTCTAGGACTTCTTTGCCTGTGATTTTAGAGAAAGGCCTGGTGTCCTACTCCAGTTGTCCTCACCAAAATCTTTATGGATCAAAGAGTAGGCAAACAATGACAATAGTCTCCACCTTTTGCTTGTATTTATGACAATTTAAAGAAGAATCTTATTAGAAAAAATAAATATCCCCCAGAGATAATACTTACAAGATTGAACAGGCAAAAATAACACTCAGACCCCCTGATATGAGTGACAAAAAGACCTTAAGGTCATGGGGCAAATTGCTCAGCAAAAAAAAATCTATTGGCCCTGTGAAGGGGGGAAAGTTGCGTTCCGTGTTTTTCCATTAGAAAATAAAAATTGCCAATTTTATAAATGTTATAAATACTGGCTGGGGAATTCTGGGAATTGAAATCCACAGGGTTTTAAAGCTGCCCAGGTTGGAAACTTCTGATCTAGAACATCTGGGAAACATCAGGTTGAAAAGGCCCTCTCTCAAGTTTATGGTTTATGGTTCCTCAAGTTTATGCGCAGACTTAGTGTGGAAAGAGGAGGAAACCTACCAGTCACAGCCGAAACAAGCTGATGAGGTTATCGCAGTGCAATGATACTGTGACTGAGAAGAGAATGTGGCCTTGGGTAGATTTGATTTTTTTGTGTGCATTTGGCAATTGAATTATTTTTATGACTGTCTTGTTTTCTGATGACATTCCTTAAACAGAAGGTTAATCCAGGCACCTACTTATCCCACTTAAATTAATTACCTGGCCTGGAAGCAACTACTTGATTTGCAGTGATGACAGCCCAAAGTTTAGGACTGGAGCTGATAATAAAGATTTGCAGCACATCAAGCCCATTGTGCTTAAGGAGTAACGCTGCCAAGGCAAGTGGGATGGAGTCTTAATTTTAGGTGCAAACTGGTTACCATAAGGAGCAACAGAGCCAAGTGAATAGTCAGACATACTGTAGTTAGAAGCACTCTGTTCCTTCTGAAAGGTGAGATGGTTTCAGGATGCAGATCAGGATCCTTGGGAGTTTGCTTTGAAAGAAATCACTAAGGTGATTTTATTTTTATTTATTCATTTATTTGTTTTATCCTGTCTTTATTACTTAAGTAACTCAAGCCAGCAAACGTACTCCTTCCTCCTCCTGCTCTTCCTATTACAAGCACCTTGGAAGATGGATTGGGCTGAGAGAGAGCATGACTGTTCAAAGTCAAGCAGCCAGAGTTCATGCCGAAGGCAGGACTAGAACTCATCGTCTCCTGATGATTGGCCCAAAGTCACCCAGCTAGCTTTCCTGCCTAAGGCAGGACTAGAATTCACAATCTCCTGGTGATTGGCCCAAAGTCACCCAGCCACCTAAGGTGGGATTAGAACTCACAGTCTTCTGATTTCTAGCCTGGTGCCTTACCACTAGACCAAACTGATTTTATATAGTTATAATGAACAAAAGTAGTTAGCTGTTATAATCTGTACCGACCATCAATATTACTAGAACTGAAAAAAAATAAAATAAAGGGAGGCTTCAATGAAACCATGGCCCAACATATTTTAGTGGAGATAATCCTTGGTTACATAAAAATAATGATCTATGAAAGGGTTTACTGTATTAGACTTTTGTTATAGAAATGGACACAATTTCCTGTTCATCCTGCTACATGTTTATATTAAATGTGCACATACAGAAGTCTTTTAATCACTGATTACTGAGTATTACTCACCAGAATCTCAGGAAATGAATACACTTTCTGGTTTACACCCTCAGCCCTCAAAGGAGCTCTTCATTTAAATCTAAACAGAGCAATTATCTATTGTTCAACAAATACCACTGAAATACTTAGCCCATTAAGATTGGTTAGGTAAGACACTTTCCCATCCTGGTTGCAGAAGAATTAGTCACCGATAGGTGTAGACAAATAATCATTTGTGGTTGGAGAGACAATGGAGCATCTGCCAGACAAAGGGTGTTGTTTTTTTCTCGACCTGGTTCTCAAATCCCTTGGTGGGTTGCCACAAGCCGGCTCTGACAGCAGCTTTCGTAAGTGGAAAAGGGATCTCGCACAACTGGAAGTGCGTGTGGAAAGGGAAAGGATTAAGTGCTTCAGTCAAAGCACTCTCTGCTCCTTTGGATGACAAAGGCACCACTGATACAAAAACAGAGGGTTTACAATGGCATTCTTCTTCCTTCTAGCATGGGGTAGCTCAATTACAAGCAATTTAATACACTATATTTGCAGATAGATTAGGGGTGTCCAACCTTAGCAACTTTAAGACCTGTGGACTTCAATTCCCAGAATTCCCCAGCCAGCCATAAATCCACAGGTTTTAAAGTTGCCAAGGTTGGACGCCCCTGAAGTAGATCTGTTTAGCTGGTCTTCCAAGGTCATTCCCACATACTATTACAGCAGCTTTCTTTATAGAGTCCCCCTTTTAACCACATCAGTTATGTTATGGACCACTCTGTATAGAGGTGCTCCAGTTTTGCTTTTGTTGTCCTATCAGTTGGTGTTGGCAGTAGGTAAAGAATAGAATAGAATAGAATAGAATAGAATAGAATAGAATAGAATAGAATAGAATAGAATAGAATAGAATAACAGAGTTGGAAGGGACCTTGGAGGTCTTCAATCCAACCCTCTGCTTAGGCAAGAAATCCTACACACTTCAGACAAATGGTTATCCAACATCTTTTTAAAACTTCCAGTGTTGGATCATTCACAACTTCTGGAGCAAGTTGTTCCACTGATTAATTGTTCTGTCAGGAAATTTCTCCTTAATTCCAAGTTGTTTCTCTCCTTGATTAGTTTCCACCCATTGTTTCTTGCCCTGCCCTCAAGTGGTTTGGAGAATAGCTTGACCCCCTCTTCTTTGTGGCAACCCCTGAGATATTGGAAGACTACTATCAGTCTTTCTTTTCATTAGTCCTTCTTTTCATTAAACTAGACATATTCAGTTCCTGCAACCGTTCTTCATATGTTTTATTCTCCGACCCCCTAATCTCTGCACTCTTTTCTAGAGTCTCAACATCTTTTTACATCGTGGCGACCAAAACTGGATGCAGAATTCCAAGTGTGGTCTTACCAAGGCATTATAAAATGGAACTAACACCATCTTCAGTGCACATCATGACCATGACCATGAAAATAAACACAAACACACATCCTTCATCTTTCACACATTGAACTGGAAACCCACAACACCACATCAACACTGCACCAGACAGTAGAATTCAATAGAGTTACTGCCCTGGGATAGAAGCTATTTTTCAGCCTATTTGTCCTTGTTTTTATTATTCTGTACTGTTTGCCAGATGTTAATAGTTCAAAAAAAGAGTTCCCAGGCTGAGATGGATCTTTGAGAATGTTTTGAATTTTCTTAAGTCCGTGGGAGCTATAAAGCTCTTCCAAAGAGGGGAGAAGGCAACCCATGATCCTCTGGGCAATGATGTTCACCCTCTGGAGTGCTTTCCTATCTGCCCCAGTGCAATTGGCAAACCATACAGAGGTGCAGTATGTTAAAATGCTCTCTATGATACAGTGGTAGAAGGTCACCAGCAGTTTTTCATTCAGTTGTTGTTTTCCGAGAAGTCTCAGGTAGTCTAATCTCTGCTGGGCCCTTTTGACCAGGGCTGCAATATGGGCACCCCAGATCAGGTCCTCTTTTAGGGTAACACTCAGAAACTTAAAACTGGCCACTTGCTCCACTCAGTCTCCATTGATAAGCAAGGGCTGGATGTCTAATCTGTTCCTTCTATAGTCCACTATAAGCTCCTTGGTCTTATTGGTGTTGAGGACCAACTTATTGTCTCCACACCACAAAAGCAACCGGTCCACCTCCTCTCGGTAGGCAGACTCATCCCCCTCAGAGATAAGTCCCACCACTGTTGTATCATCTGCAAATTTAGTAATAGTATTACTAGCGTGAGTGGGAATGCAGTCATGCACATAAAGAGTATAGAGTAAGGGACTCAACACACAACCCTGTGGTGTACCAGTGTTAAGAATAAGGGCTGAAGAGGTATGATTACCTAATGTGACCCTCTGTGAGCAGCCAGAACATGCATCAAAGCATTTAAGGTTTTGTGGTTTTTTGGTTTATAAGGCCACCCATCTTAATCAGTGTGAATCTGGGTGGCGTACAGTGCAAAAACAACAATACACCAAAGAAGAACAAGAAAAATTATCATAACAATAAACAATGCAGAAGAGAATGTTTGTAGCTCATGGTTGCAATGTGGGGTCCTTGGTGCTCTCTGAGTTGGGTTGTTTTCTTGCAGACGTTTCATTACCCAACTAGGTAACATCATCAGTGGTAGAACCCCTCTCCCTTCTAGCACTGATGATGTTACTTAGTTGAGTAATGAACCATCTTCAGAAAACAGCCCAGTTCAAAAAAGCACCAAGGACCCTACAATAAATAATATATAATATATATAAGCCAAGTAGAAAATGGTGAGCAACCATATAACAAAAGAAGCACAAAAGGGCTCCCACTCAACTGGTCTCTAATGACTGAAGAAGACCAGATCTTAAGCTGAGAAGGGTTGAGAGTTGAGACCTATCATACACTGGGAGGAGTTTGCTCCAGAGGACAGGGACAACTGCAGAAAACACTTTTTCCCTAATTCCATAGGATGACAAGACTTAAAAGAAGGAACCTGGAGCATGCTTTCCCTGTAGGAGTGTGTGGGGTGAGCAGATCTTCTTGGTAGAAGCTGCCTCCTCAAGAAACCTGCTCCTAAGCCATGTAGGACTTTAAAGATTATCACCAGCCCCTCAATGGCTGCCTTCCTATTTGGAAGTCACTGCATCTCCTGGAGTAGAAGTATTACATAGCATAATGCATAGCAATTATGACCCCATAAATGCCCACACGGCTGCATTCTGGACCAATTGAAGCTTCTGGATGGTAAGGACAGCCTTACACAGAATGCATTTTAAGAAACCCAACCTACTGAACCCAGCACTCTAATGTTTTCAGAAAAGAAATGGCTCCAATCTGAAAAGCCACCAAGGAGAGAAATGTCTTTGTTCAGCCTTGAGCAGGTCGCAACGTGCATTTCCTTAGAAAGATCATTCAGTTAGCAGGTTGCCAGTCCTGAAAAATCACTTTCCTTAAAGCCATCTACCTAATGCCATCTTCCAGGAGGCCAGAAGGACATCTTTCAAAGATGAATACATGCTTAAAGATATTAACACATATCAGCACAAGTCACTTTTACTGAAATGCATTTTGATATTGCTTGGAGCAGGAAAATGTGTTGAAACATTCAGGAAGCATGAAAAATGGTTGATGACTAAATTTTAATATGTACTAGGCCCTAGAGGTACAATTGAGATCAGCTCATATCCATCTCTGCAGAGCTCATCCTTACTAACTTGCTAAAATAACCTCTCCCCAGCCAGGTGCCCTCCTTGACTTCTGCTGTTGCTGCAGTAAATTGGCAGGCGGTGTGAATCTACCCACTTGTTTAGTTTAAGGTTCATTTTCTTTGTACAAAGTTAAATTTGTAGTAACAAGGTTGGCTACATTGTAAGAATTCAACCACTGAGCTTGACCTGAAGAGACAAGATTCTACATTAAAAAAAAGAGAGAGAGAGAACCATTTGAAACCAATTTGCAAAATGCTACAAATCATCTACAGAAAACTGGAATTGATTGAAATCCCATGGAATAAATTTATTCTTCTATCAGCTAATAGGCCAGTGATTAAAGATAAAGAATTCTCATCCTCTAGCCCTGTGATTGCAAACTTACCTGCACTGCGCATGCGTGCACCTCCCAGCTGATTTTTGGCCATAGAGATTGAAAGAAGACCTGAAAGCATGAATAGAAGAGATGATTCCACCAGACTGTCAATTATTTGGAAGCCTTCACTCTCAAACAAAAAAAATCTCCACATCACAAGCCAGGCAAACACCTGGGCACAAACAGATCCCCCCTGATACCTCCAGCTCAAATACACCCCATCCAGGCACCCAGATGAAACCTAGCTTCCTAAGAAATGATAGCTGTCCATTTACTCGGAGCCAAGCCACACTAAAAGCCTGCAATACAGGAACACAATGTTGCCAGCCAATCAAGACAAAAAAGCTACAAAACAGACAGAAGATATTAGAAACACCAATCAAGCAGAACACAGCAAACTCCAAGACCAATAAACACAGACCAAGACTCCCAACTAATCAGGATGAAGAAAAAACCATTCTAGCACAGCAGTAGGCTAGCCCCAAATTTAAAACAGAAACGGCTGTGAAAGTCTGACTCACAGATGAACACAATACAGAAGCCTGATGATGGCAGATGAGATTCTGCCAAAATGTTGCTACAACTTTAAAAGCACAACTATAATGACGTGGAAAAATACCTGAAAAAAGCTGAATACCATACATGTAAGTACCCACAAAAACTTATATATATATATTCTTAAGTTTTCGTGGGTACTTACATGTCTGGCATTCAGCTTTGTTCGGGTATTTTCCCACGTAATAGTAGTAGTGCTTTTAAAGTTGTAGCAATGTTTCAGCAGAATCTCATCTGCCATCATCAGGCTTCTGTATAGTGTTTATATATATATAGTGTATAGTGTATAGTGTATACTGTATATATAGTATAGTATATAAAGAAAACATACATACATATATATTTATATATAATCTCCTATATATATAGGAGGCACATGCAGGTGTCTTAAGCTTTCAATATCCAGGGCTCATGGACTTCCTATTGTCATCATTTCTGTCTTCTTAACCAGATTAAAGAACCAGAAAAACAGGAAACTCCATGACAGCTATTCACAAAGCTGCATACTTGGAAAAGATTCAAAAAGCAGCTTATCTTAGCTCCACCAGCCAATCTCAACTTGCAAAGCCACACATTAAAAAAAAATCCGAATTCTTGAAACCAAGAATGACAATGTTGGTAATTTTTACACTAGAACACACATTTATTCAGAACGAAGTCACGCTGAGTTCAGTGCTTCTTACTTGCCAGTTATGATTGGCAGGAATACATGGGAAACTATACATTCGGAAAAACAAAAGCAAAGGTCCATTCAGCCATCCTTTCTATTTTTGGTCTAAGAAAAACAAAACAAAGGAGGACAAACTAACCTTGTTTGCTACTTGCTCTTGTAGATTGGGGTGGATTAAAATAATGCAAATGCATACCTACTCCGTTTAACTGTTTATACAGAATAGGATGCAAAAGTAAGGTGTTCACTGAAAGGAAGCAAAGAAATACGTACAATTCTAATTTGTCGTTACCATCTCTTGATTGTCCAAATTTTTGCAGCCCAAATCAAGTAGCCTTACATTTCCAACAAATCTCAGGGTGGAGATCCGAAGAAGAATGTTTTCTCCATAAGAAAGGAATAATGTGTGTAATACAAACTATTATCAATACAATGTAATACAAGCTGTGATCCACTTTTGTGACCTTCTGACAAGCAAAGTCAATGGGGAAGCCGGATTAGCAGTTGATAAGTCAGTAACCAGGTTACTAATTTATCAACTGCAGTGATTCACTGAACAACTCTGCAGGGCTGGGCTTCAAAAATTTTAGCAATGGGTTCTCTGCCCGATTGCTGTGTGGGTGTGGCCTAGTCGGCCTCCTGCACCATGGTGGGGGGGGGGTTGCCCTCTCTGGGCTCCGGAGGCTTTCATCAAGCCTGTGGAAAGGCAAAAACGGCCTGCCCGGGCTCCAGAGGCTCTCTGGAAGCTGGAAACAGGCTAGTTTCTGGCCTTCCCGATCTTCCGGGAGGCCTGTTTTTCGCCCTTCCTGAGCCTCAGGTCATGCCCTGCATCCAAAATGGGCTGTGTGGGGACACCTGGGAAGGGAGTGCACAAGGAACTGCACAGAATTTTAGCTAGGGGCTCTCCCGAACCGGTGCAAAATCCCCAGCAGCCCATCTCTGCAACTGTAGTAAGGAAAGTTGTAAAACGGGGCAAAACTTCCTTAACCAATGTCACACTTAACAACAGGAATTTTAAGCTCAATTGTCATGCCCCTGGTGGAGATTGACTCTAAGGGAAAGAAGGAACAGCTGACAGGGAGTGGAAGTGTGGCTCCGGAGGTTATGGAGGAGGCTGAGGAAGGGCAGAGGCTGGGCAGTCAGAGGAGGATTCAGGCCCATCCCCTCTCGATCCTAAGGCATGCAGAGAGGAGAGGACAAGGGAGAGACATGGTCTACTGGGGAGGAGAGGGCCTTGATCCTCTTCATGGACTGCAGCTGTGACAACTGGATAAGAGGATGGACATGTATACAGGCGAGTGCTGGAAACAAAGCACGGAAATATCTCTAGTTTATTGTTCCTCTCTGAGTTTGGCGTCTTTCCCAGTGTGTGTTCTGATATCTGTGGACGTCTTCAAGCCCTTATCTTGTCTGGTTTGTGTTATTTTTTACTCTTTATAATTTAAATGGCATTTTCTCCTTCTTGTAACTGCATGTGTGGGAGTTTTTTGTCTGCAGTCAAGGATATTTGTAGCTTGAAAGCAAAGTGAAGGAATAAAAGGGGCTTCACCTGTTTTTTGTGACAGTGTTTATTTTGTATCCCGCTCTGGGTCATCACATCAATTGTGGTCGTAAGTCAAGGACTACTTGTACTGTATATAAAAGACAAAAGCCCCATGCATACATTATACCTAAATTGCCAGTACACACATTTTGACTACAATCATCGGTGGTGCAAATCCGACATTGTGCATAAGGAACAGTAGTTTGCGGTTGGAAAATCCATCCGTAACTCTGTTCTAAGGCTCGATCTTCAGCCTTTGAATAAGGACATTGGTATTTCTGCTCCCCAAAACCTCTTTTTCTCCAAACTGCCAGCCTGGTTTTCAAGTTGTATTTATGTTGCCTTGATTGTTTCCATTCTTGGGAGGGGAAAAAAAAAGAAGTAATGAATTGGGTGCCACTCTTCGGAACAAAAAAACCTGTGGCAGCGTGTAGTTCTCAGCACAAGCCATATAGACAGAGTTATAAATTAAGCGGAGATACATAATACAGAAAAAGCCATTCTGAATACATAATATATTAAGTCATTCACATTTTCCACAGTTAATTCGTCAGTCAGCAGTCAGCTCATAAACAGGCTCCCTGACAGGTCTCGAAGGCAAACACACCAGGATGCTTTCCACAGGTGTGCATCTGGGAGGAAGGCAGAATTGTACGTGCATTAAGAAAGGGTTTGGATGGAGGAGTTGGGACTGCATGGAAAGTACAGAAAGGGGGGAGGATTTTGGGGAAGCAATTAAACCTTTTAATTTTTTTTTAATCTTTATTTATCAAGAGAAAAAGAAAACTTGACAAGAGCAACTCGGATATTCATGGCGAAGACTACTCAATTAGTCTCGCAATGATGTTCAGATCGTGTTGTAGAACTGATTGGTTTACTTTTAAGTCACTTCATTGGACCTGGGGGAGGGGGGAAAGGAAGATTAAACAGGCGTATAATGAAATATAATTTTTAAGTAGTCCTCAGGTCAAGGCCTCAGGATTACAACTTTGGATCAAGGCAAGCGTTAAGCACCAGCCCTTTGCTTGAAGAGGTCAGCTCAAATGAAAACAAAATGAACTGAAGAGGACACTTTGGGTATAATACTGAGTTTAAATAAATCTGGGGTATGACTTCAGGTTGCATCTATGTTGTGTCCACCAGCTGAACAAGAATGTAGTAGAACCGGATAAGGACTGGCAAATTCTCCAGGGGGCAGAGAAGCTCCATGGTGAGAAATAATGACACCAGGACACAGTGAATTCTAGTCCTACCTTAGGCCTGAAAACTGGCTGGGTGATAGTGAGTTCTAGTCTCACCTTAAACATTAAAACTGATTAGGTGACTTTGGGCCAATCACCAGGAGACTGTAAATTCTAGTCCTACTTTAGTATGAGACTCAGCTAGGTGATTTTGGGCCTGTCCCTCTCTATCAGCCAAACTTGCCTCACTGTGGGGAAAACTGGAGGAAAGAGTGTTAGGTATGTTTGCCTCCTTAAATTATTTATAAGCAATAATAAAGGCAGAGAGGAAATCAAAGGTATAAATTAATTAAAATAAATCCTTCTTTACACTTAGAGAGATTGCAGCTATCAATTTTCCTATTCTTAAAGAAGGGGAGGAGAGACAAAATAACAAGGGTTAAAAGTATCAAGAATTGTTAGTTCTGGTCACTATTTAATAGGGCTACACAAGGGGTACATAGGGTGATTGCATTTGAAAGTGATTTGGTTGGGTCACCCTGCTGAAATGGGATCATTCATGCAGCAAATTTGGATTATTTACTCATGCTAGCCAACTTCTAGGTTCCTTCTTTCAGTGATTCTCTAAGTTTGTTGATCAGTTTCTTATTTTATAAGAATGTATTTCTCTGGGTTGTTCAACCCAACTACAACCCAACTCTTTCATAGCCCTAAGAACGATCTTGGTTGAAATGTATTTGAAAATAGGTTGGAGGGTTGGTAGTTGGATTGTTGGTCTGAGCTCCGAGCTTGGCAATTTGGTTACATTTCATCACCATTTGAGGAGACATTGTCAGTGCGCTGAAACCTGGTAGAAAATATTTTCTCTGTCACGTGAAAATATATTGGACAACAAATGTATGTAGCCACAGTACAATTTATCTTGTTTCAGCCTAGGATAGTTTACTTCCACAACAAATGGTGGTTCACAACTAAGCCATGATGAAACAAGCCATCTTTGTAACTCAGGCCCTGTGATGTCCTACACAGAGATCGTCTAACAGTGTGATGCTGGTGGGAAATTCTAACATTGTTCTTTCAATTTGGCTTTTATGCACACATTTCATTACCCAATGCATTTCATTACTGATCTACTTATGAAAAATCTGCAAGAAAACAACCAAGTTCAGTGAGCACCAAGGACCCCATAGTTCAACCTGAGCTGCAAATATTTTCTTCTATTGTATAGTTCTTTCACATAGGTACAGATAACCTCCAATGTTATTTTGATTTATTTCAAGAATAGTGAGCGATTATATATAAAAAGCAGGTGCATTATATTCTCTATTATTTTCTTTAGCCTGAAAAGTTGTCAAAGGAGCAATAGATTTCTTCCTGCCCACCCCCATTTCCAGTGAATCCCTTAGATCTATAGGTACATCTGGTGGATAAATATTGCATTGCAGTTAAACACCTTCAATGCAGAACCAGCTTCATTGTCGGCATTTAGATCAAAGCATACTCTCGCTTTTCCTTTATCAGCTGTTGAGTAGATCTTCTAAATATGTGTATGATCACTGCTTGGACAGAAAAATATGTTTGTGGCAGAGGTTACAGGATCAGACTCCTTGCGCAGATCAGGAATCACATTTTTTTAGAGTTAGCATTTAATATCTGGAGATGAAGAAGTGTGTTGTTATGTTTAGAGTACAAGAACATTCAAAGCAGAGGTGATATTCAGCAGGTTCTCACCAGTTCTGGAGAACCGGTAGCGGAAATTTGGAATAGTTTGGGGAACCAACCAACAATCTCTGACTGGAGATTTTACAGTATCCTTCCCCTACCACACCCACCAGGCCATGCCCACAGAACCAGTAGTAAAAAAAATTGAATCCCACCATTGATTCAAAGCATGCCTATGTAAGACCTATGGTAGGCATTTGCAATGACTGATATTATTGGATTTAATGTAAGTCTGATACTGAACTGTTTTTGACACTGGAATTTGATATTTGGATTGTCCCTGGATTGAAAAATTGACTGATTTATCTGTGAATGACTTTTCGACTGCTTATTTTGGACTTTGCTTAAACCTTTCTGGAAGTAAAAACCTACATTTACTATACAGTGTATCTGTGTTCTGTATTATTCAAACACTTCTCTCAAATATGTCTCCCTGTATGCGCTCATTCTCCTAACGGGGAATTACCTCAACAGGAAGTGCAGAAGGATAACTTATTGGCAAAAGAAGGTAATATATGAACTTCATATATTCTCTTCTATTGGAGAAAAAGTATTAGAAATTCTGTTTAGATATAGCACCATAGACCAAATAAAGAGTACAATCACCATGTGGTTTTACTGCTCAACTGTTGAACTGTAACAGGAAACAGGAAACTCTATTTAGGATAAAAGAACATAGAGTATATACCATAGATCCAAACTTGTAAACACTGCCATCTACTGGCTGGATAGTACTGTAGTTGTTGCATAAAAATACATTCCAACAATGAATTCCAACTGAAAGTAATCTATAGTTTTTGGACACAATGGTTCCTTGAGTCCAAGTAGATATGGTGGACTGTCCTTCAGGATTAATTTGATTCTCATGCATTCTGTCCAGATTACTAGAGCTATTTTAAGATTTCTGGATTATTATAGTTCGTCACACAGCCAGCCAGATGTTTAGACTGGATTTGGCACTTTTATCTACTTATTAAATCCTTTCTAAAGACATGGGATAGGCAGGTGTTGTTGTTTGATGCTGTTAAAAGTATCATCACAGGATCTATGAGCCACAGTGGTGGAGTGGTTAGAGTGCAGTACTGCAAGTTACTTCTGCTGACTGCCAGCTGCCTGCAATTTAGCAGTTCAAATCTCACCAGGTCAAGGTTGACTAAGCCTTCCATCATTCCGCAGTGGCTAAATTGAGAAGCCAAATTGTTGGGGGCAATAGGCTGACTCTATAAACTGCTTAAAGAAGATTGTAAAGCACTGTGAAGTGGTATAAGTCTAAGTGCTACAATGCTATCTACACTGTTCCCAGTAAGGCTGCCTTTTGCAATTGATTGTTGGTGATTTTGTCAATGCCAATGGTGTTCAGGTGGTGCTCTAGATGTTTGGGGATTGTACCGAAGATGCCTATTACTATGTGTACCGTATTTACTTTCTCTTGCCATTTCTCATTCTACTTCTAATTGCAGGTCATTATATTTTGTGATTTCTCTTTCTTTCTACTGTCTCCAGGTACTGCCATGTCCATTGTCCAGACATTCTTTGTCTTTCTTACCAATGTAAAGCCTCGACTTCACAACCGTGTAAATGTGTCCAACCTCCACCAGCATGTTGTGGCAAACAATCTAAGCCAAGAGGGCATTCTTTGGCAGTGACATCAATTTGCATTAAATTAGTGCAATGAGATCAGATTGACAGCCTCTTTGCTATTCAGAGTGACTGAATGGTGTTTTCAAAGCAAGCAATCCAAGTTCTTATTGCAAAGAAATCATATCTTGATCATTTACTATTTTTCCTTCATGTAACCTTGAGTAGCTGAAGAGTTTGGGTATCATTTTACTATTATTTTTACATTTTACATAACACCATCATAGCACAACAAGGGAGACAAAGTTCTCAGTGAGAAGGTCCAAATTCTTTCAAAGATAGTTCATCAAGAATTATATGACCCCTACTGAAGAAGAAAGATGAAAAAGAATTGCTATTTTGAGATGTTTACAGTAAGGTCAGAATCTTGAAACTGGGAAAGAAAACAAAGAGTGAGAAAGTCTTACATCTTATTCATGGACAAGGTATAATTCTGAAAAATATATCGCACTAGCTCTATGCCCATGCTTTGCTACAAAACTATGTGATCAGCCTTTGTTTTGGGGGCAGAAAATAAGAGGCAAAATTGTGCCTCTGCCTACCAGCATCCATTGGTATTCATCTGGCTAGCATCCTATCAGTGTGTGAGAAAGTTGAGGGCTGTTTGGAAACAGAAACATTATTTGCTGTGTGAGCAAGAAGGAGACAGCAAGGAGCCTAGGCATGGCTTAGCTCAACTGTTCTGTACTAAAGCTGCTTTGTGCTGTGAAACTAAAACTGAAACTCCTCTGCTTGTGTTTCGCATTTGGAACAGATTTCTTTTCAGGTGGGGAGGGGGAGTAGAACTCCTTAGCATCAGAGCGTGTAATAATAATATATGAAATGCTAATGCTCTGAAAGTCATTTCAAAAAATCCTTTCTTAGTGAACATCTAGAAGCCAAAAGGAACATACATGCCAAATTTCAAGTTTGTAGGCTTTATGGTTCTGGAGATTTTGTGATGATGCATGAGTGGCATTTTGTTTATATATAGGTAGATAGATTTTGACAAAAATCAAAGAGCAATCTATGAATCTGCAACTTATACATACAGGTAGTCTTCGACTTATGACCACAATTGCTTAGCAAGACAGTTGTTACTTGAGCTTAGCCCCACTTTATGACTTTTCTTGCCACTGTTGTTAAGTGAATCACTGTGCTTGTTAAGTTAGTAACATGGTGGCTGTGAATCTGGCTTCCCCATTGACTTGGCTTGTCAAAAGGTTTCAAAAGGGAACCACATGATTCCAACACTGAAACCAGTTGCCAAATGGCTGAATTTAATCACCTGACCCTGAGGATGCTACCATGGTCGTAAGTGTGGAAAAAATAGTCATAAGTGACTATTTTCAGTGCCATAGTAACTGTGAACAATCACTAAACGAATGATGGTAAATCAAGAACAACCTGGATTTAAACTTGCTTTGTGTTTGAGAGCGAGGTCATTCAACAGGCATTACTAACACCAACCCCACCCATAGTAAGTAGCTTATGATGCCATATGTCAATCGAAATAATAATTGCAATTGTGTAAACATTCGGCATATACACTCTTGTTGTTTTCCATACACTTGTCATCCACAACTAAACCCTAACTCCTAGGCATGTTACACTAGCAATATTAATCTTAGAATGATGTCAATTTTATCCTTCAGATATTACAGCACAGGGAAACATTTTTTAAAGTCATGGATATTATGGAGAAGGTCGAACATTATAATTCTGGGTGCTGAAGGAGAATTTTCCAGTGTATATACCACCTTGCTTCATGAATTAAAAAATCCTTCCCAGTGGTGGGATTCAAAAAAAAAATTACTACTGATGATCTGGTCTTTATATTGGAGAAGCCACTGAAAACAGCATCTAAACTGATAGAAAAAAATTGAGGAATATGGGCAGGTGGCAGGATTGAAAATAAATAAAGATAAAACTAAAATCTTAGTTAAGAATATGATTGAAAAAGAAAGGAAAGAACTTACAGAGAGATTAAATATCCAGATCTCAAACAAAGTAAAATATTTAGGAATACATCTAACAGCAAGATGCAGAACACTAAAGGAAGATAATTACGAAAACTTAAACAACCGATTGTGACAGACTTGAAAAAAATGGGAAAATTTACAACTAATTTTTTTTACAAAATTTACAATAGGGAGAATGTCTACAATTAAAATGAATATGTTACCAAGGATATTATATTTGTTTCAGACAATTCCAATTAAACTAGGGAAAGAATACTTTGAGGACTTAAACAAAACAATGTTGAAATATATATGGCAGGGAAAGGAAGCAAGAATTAAATTAAAATTGTTACAGGATGCTACAAGAAAAGGAGGCTTTGGGCTACCCAATTGGGAATTATACTACCAGGCAGTAACATTGATGTAAATGAAAGAATGGATTGTTTTGAGAAATACTAGATTGTTAAAGTTAGAAGGTCATGATTTGCTATTGGGGTGGTATACATTTTTATGTATAAGGAAAGTAAAACACAAGGGTATTTTAGAAGACATATTCAAGATGCATTATTGACAATATGGGAGAAAATAAGGAAACAACACTATATGAAAATAACAGTCTGGTTGTCAACCATAAAGGCATACACATATCCAATTGTTTTTAAAACAGAACACATAATTAGATATAGTGAAATATTAAATGAAAAGGGTGAACTCAAAACAAATCAAGAACTAGAAGGGCAAGAGATAAAGATGAACTGGTATTCATATGTTCAAATACATTCTAGATATGATAAAGATAGTAAGACAGAAGGGTTTTATAATGAACTTACTGAATTAGATGGAATTTCTTAACATGAGAGGATGATTAAAAAAATCATATGGTTATTTACTTGGAGTGAAACTAGAAGAAGAAGAAGTTAAAGAAACAATGATTGCTTAGGGCAATTTTTTTTTGATAAATGATAGATTTAGAAAAATGGCAGAAACTATGGTCTCGAAACTATAAATTAACAATGTCGACAGCATATAAGGAGAATTTGTATAAGGTGTTTTATAGGTGGCATCTAACCCCCAGCAAGAATAGCAAGGATGTTCAAGGATAAATCTGTGAAATGTTGGAAATGTCATCAGATACCTGGATCGAATTACCATATGTGGTGGACATGTGTGGAAGCCAAAAGATACTGGACTAAAATTCATACATGGTTGGAAAAAAATGACAAAACAGCATATAGACTTGAAACCAGAGATATTTTTATTGGGTATCTTACCTGAAGGTAGAGAATTGATATATTTGATTATTAATGTTTTAACAGCAGCTAGAATTATATTTGCTCAAAACTAAAAAAATGAAAAAATTCTGATAGAAGAGGAGGTGATCAAGAAAATAATGGAATGTGGGGTTTCCGGTTCCGCGTGGCTTTGGGGCAGCAGGAATTCACGACCGTCCGCGATTCCTCCTGTGCTTGCCACCGAGGTGCCCCCGATCCAACTGGATTTGGGGGATATGGCTGCCCTGTAGAGGCAGCTGAAAAGAGAGGGGAACCGGACAGGGGGTTGGGGGTGTTGCAGACCCCCTCCTGTCCGGAAAAACCCCTTTTTCCTGAGGTGGTGGAGCGGCGGTCAGTAATGGCTGCCACGAAGAAGCCTGCAACCGGGTAAGATTGTGCTGGAGGAAGCAGGAAAAGTGAAAGTGCTGGCTGAGCCGGCTTAATCAACATCTCTCAAACTCTCTGGAACTGAATTGTTTGAATTGCTGGAGGATAAATTGTATCCCTAAGAAGATCGGAAAGTGGTGGAGAAAGCTGTTAAAGGGAACTTTTTTTTTCTACACTCTCCCACCCCATAGAAACAGCAGATGAAGATTTGAAATTTATTTGGGCATTGAAGGTGAATTATTTTGAAAGTTAAAGCCAAGGGACAAAAGACTCTTTGGACATTGGACTTATTATTAAGAAATCGGAAAACCCTTATTGGAGGTATGGATTTCTGATCATTTAAAAATTGTTGTTGCAAGTGGGAAGGGAGAGGAAAAAAAATTGGAGCAGAAGTTGAAAAAGGAGGAGATTGCCTAGAATTCTAAAGAAAGATATATGGTAATTGGACCTCTTTGATTAAACAGTAACCCCAGAAAGAGAAGTAGAAGAAGGAAAAAAAAGCATTAACTTTTGGAATCTTTTTTGAATTATTCTTGATTAAAAATACTTGGGTGGTTGTTTTGGGAAAAGTTTCTCTTTTTATGATGGCATTGCTTGTGGATGAATTAAAAACAATATCAAAAATATAAAAAGGAAGAACAAGATGGAAAAGATACTTTGGGCACTTTATTTCAATTTTTGGAAATGGCGTTATGCACTTATGAAAAGTTGACTACGCAGCAGAATGACTGGGACAAAGAAGAAGAGGAAGAAGAAGCCATCTTTGATGAACAATGGGTTTTTTCTGGGGAGGAGGAGAAAGAGGATAAGAAAAAGGGGATTTTAAGGTTTGAAAAAACAACCAAAAAAGAGAAAAATGAGATGAAAGGTGGATGCAAGGTTACGGAAAGGGAGTAAGAAAAGGGAGGAGGAGAGACAAAGGGTAAAAGGGCAAGGAGAAGAATAAGCAAGAAAGAAAGGGGGGAGAAGAAGCCTTAATGGTGGGAAGCAAGATTTAAAGAAAAAAAGTTTATTTGGAGACAATGGGTGAATCTAATTGAAAAACAAAAGGGATTCTGGAAGGTACATAAGATTGGGTATTTAGAGTAAAATGCTTAAGATATAAATGAGTATTAATATATATGATTAGTTTTTTTTTAATGATATGGATAGTGCTTATATAGGATTTTATTTAGTTATTGCTGGGTTTTTACCTTCTTTATAAAATTTATTGTGTAATTTTAGAATGTACTAAACAGAATCCCAAGATAAATTAAGTGTTATATGAAGTAATTTTAAGTTTGGACAATGAGTTAAAGGAGTCACTCCAATCAGTGTATAGGAGAAGTATATTAAAAGAAAAAAGATGAATGGATAGTTGGAAATAGAACAGACAAAGAATGATATTGAAAATGATAATAAGATATGGAAGGATATATAAAGTGAATATGATGTTTGAATTTGTGTCTGTGTAAAGAGTTTCAATCCGGGATCAAGCAGCCTTCAGAAAAGATGTTTTAGGTTGTTTTTTTTTTCTATGTTCTGTGTTTTGTATGTTTATGAAAGGCAATAAAATTTTAATAAGCAAGAAATATAATTTGGATAACTGGAATGAAAAGGAGAAGTCGGGATAAGATACGAAGTTAAATAGATAATGTAAATATTGATATTACAATTTGGAATTATTTTGTATGTTCTATTGGCTTTCTTCTTTAATTATTATTATTATTATTATTTTAGAAAAGAATTTTCAAATTGTTATGCCTGGATTATTTGTGTATTGTTTTGTAAAATTAATAAAATTTGTTATTAAAAAAAAAGAAGAAGAAAATAATGGAATGTGCATTCACTCATTCATTCATTCCTTGCCCTGGGCAATCAGCTAGGCATAAATTTTGAAGTACTTCCCAGAAGTTCAAGCTGAGTTTGAAGCTCAGCAGCAAAATGTATATATTTACCATGTTTCTCTAAAAATACAACCTACCCTGAAAGTAAGTCCTAGCTTGATTTTTACACGCACACCCAATATAAGCCCTACCCCCCCCAAAAAAAAAATAAGGATCGACCCAGAGCTGCAGAGGCCTTCAGGAAAGCTTTGACAGCCTTGCCAGCCACAGAAGGAATTCCTGAAAGACTCTAACAGCTAAAAGGAAGCCAAGGGCAAGGCATGCAAGTGAGGTGAGTCAGTGGATGACATTTCCCAAAAATGAGACCTGGTGCCTTTTTTGGTGGCAAAAAATATATGACTGGGTCTTATTTTGGGGGAAACACAATATTTGTTGATTGGATATGCTACATTTCTTCAAGCTGGAATCAGGGCTACCTTAACACATGGGACTGATGGGCACTTGCCCGCGGGCTGCACAATCATAGGGGCCCCATATTAATCTGTGTATGGTTATAAAAAAAATAGATTGTATAGAGATGGACAGGGTAACGATGAAAATAAAAGACAGAGAAGATTCAATTTATTATAGGGCCTGGGATACCTGGTATGTCTGGTTTAGAAATAAAAAGAAAATAAAATGGCAATTAGGAAAAGAATGAGGGAATATGTAAATATGTAAATATACTATGGAGAAAATTGAGATGTAAGGATAAGAGATACTGATTTATAGTAAGAGTAAGATGTAGTGGTAAAGGTAATGGTAAAGGAATAAGTAAATACATATACTGAAAAATATGAGGAGATGCAAAAGATGTCTTGATGTTGATAACAATGTTTTATTTTATGTTTTTTTTTTAATTTGGAAACTTAATAAAATTTATTAAAAAAATAATCTGTGCATATATACCCTTCAATGCACCTTGTATCATATAAATACAGCAATATATTTATTATATTTACTGCATTTTTAATTAGTGTTATTTTATTAAATAACACCAATTTTGTTGGAAGTACCAATAAAATAAATATTAATTTTATTGACCATTTACATTTTTATTCCTGTGAGTAGTTGTCATGGGGGTCCCAGTACACTGCTTTGCCCAGGGCCCATAATGCTGTTAAGATGGCCCTGGCTGGAATACACAGAACTCCCTCCTTCTACTTATCCCAGTAACAACGACTTGGTGGGTTTGAAAGTTTAGCTGTAGGGCAGGGGTCTCCAACCTTGGCAACTTTAAGGCTTGTGGACTTCAACTCCCAGAGTTTGCTGGCTGAGGAACTCTGGGAGTTGTAGTCCACAAGTCTTAAAGTTGCCAAGGTTGGAGACCCCTGCTGTAGGGGATTGAATCAAAGTTACCCAGAGGGCTTCCATGATCAAGATTGAACTTGAATTTGGCTTTACTCAGTCCTCCATTTTAATTACTATTTCACACTTGCTGTCAAATCAACAAGAATGTCCTAATGTATTTATTTTTCATCATGAAAGTTTCCTCATGGCATTATCATAGTGCTTCCTTTTCAAGGAAGGACATTAACAACTAATTATCTCTAGTGCTTAGGCATAATAAGATTTTGATTGCTTTGCTAACGATTTGTACAATTAAATGAAAGGTTCAAGAATCCTTAACATCCTTCTTGGCCTCTTCCTGAGTTCACAGGCTCTTAAGACATTTTTTATAAACATCCTTCAGGAAGTACTTCATGAAAAAAAAACATTCTTCTCACATCCAAGTTGGTTAATCTCAGGATCCATTGGGTTTAGTAAAGTCATGCATAGGGTTGTATCTGAGTGATGTGGTGGCCTAGAGGTGGAACTCTTGCCCCACAATCAGGAGGCTGTAAGTTTGATCCTAGGTAAAAGCAAATACTTCTCTCTCTGGGCACGATGAGTATATATCTGCTTAATATACCTCCACATTGGGGACAGGAAGGGCATCCGGCCAGTAAACAATCAGTTCCATTCAGTTGCCCACACTCCACCTTGCAAGGGATTATGGGGTCATTAACAATGATGATGATGTATGTATAGCTTTGTATCTCTAGGTCATTCTCTCTTAAGCTAGGCTGGTGCCCTGCCCTGTTTTGGCACTACAACTTCCAGAATTCCTAGCCAGTATGTGCACTGGCGGAGGATTCTAGGAGTTCTCTCAACATATCAGGAAAGCTTTCCAGCATCACTCTTTGATGTCATGAGAAGAAGAGTCTCGTGCACCACATGTCATCTGGGGAAAACTCGCAGAAAAGGGCTCATTCCACTGTAACATTTGTTCGCCCTGCAAACTGTCTTTTGTTTTCATCCTTGTTTTATGGAGTGATGGTGGTGGATCAGAAAGCAAACCTGGACCTTCAGCATGTGTTCTTGGCTGGCTGAATTCGAGAGAGGGTTTTAAGCTTCCCATGAGAGCAGCCTTTCACAGCTCCTTCCTAATCCTCTGGAAATTGTCTGTTCTCTACAGCTGTTGAGCCTCCAGATAAACTATTTGTTCAATTATTCTTGGCAGAGAGATGGCGGCCTGCCTCAAAGGCTCCCATGTCTGCAGCTCATCCTACTTCAGACATGCCAGGCCCTAACAAGATGGCCTCCAGAGACCAAAGCCTGTTTCAAACCTACTTCCATTGGACTCACCATTTTATACCTGGCCTCCCATCCTACCTCATATCTCCATTGACCATGCTAATACTACCATAACTGGATGGGAAAAATCAGTCAAGATGACCACTAGAGGGCAGCAAAGAAAAAGAGGAAAAAACCATCTCTTGTGCCTCTAGGGATCATCCACATGTTTGCAGTCTAGATCTGGTATTTCAGCCAGGGCACAAAGGGTTCAAACAGGATGGGGGACAGGAAACTCTAGGAGAGCCTTACTGGAGTGCTTGTCTGATAAGCTAAGTGCAAAAGCAATTGAGATTAGCAGAGGCTGTTGGGACAAATGCTTCCCCAACGTTTTCTGAAGGCATTGGCGGTTTGTTCTAACAGATCAAGTCAGCTGCAGCTGCTGTCTCTATAGCAATTGTAAGCAACACAGGCCCCACTGGGATCCCGTTATGAAAATGTAAAATCCGACAAGCAGTTCGTTGGGAAGGAGAGATGACAGACTGGTCAGCTCTGCATTGTATAAATGGACTGGTAATTAACACAATTTTTTTCCCCATTTGTCTCTCTCTCTCTCTCTTCTGTGTCTGCCTACCCAACCCGGCTTTTGCGGAAACATTAAAACCGAACTAATAAATGGCTTACAGCTGCTGAAAGATGAGCCTTGTCTGGTCGTGACTGGGACAGTCACCTGCTATCCTGTCCCCACTGTTGCCCTCCATTGATCTTCCAAGAGGTCCAGACACGAGCCTGAAGTTCTTCGAGACAGAGATGGGGATCACAACACTGCCCAGAAATCCATGAATTGTCTGGATTCCAGCAAGACTCCTCGTATCTCAGACCTGGGGCAGAGCAACCAGAGACATAGCAACCAGACAACCAAAACAGTGTCTGTGATTTCATTAGCCACCTACCTATAGGTATTTGAAGTTCATGTCACCTGGGATGTTTGCAGGATGGTCATTAGGATGTTGGACAAATGTGATGCAATTGGCACACTAAGGTACTATTTCCAGAAACACACACCCCACTCCCCAAAAAAGGATTGGGAATGAAGCAAAGAAAAGGGTCAATAGAGAGAAAAAGAAACGAGGAATTTTGTTTTTAGATAGATAGCACATGATTTCAAATTGTTTTTTTCTTTTGCTTTATTCTACAGCCCCGAGTTTGGTGGTTTTCTTGCAGATGTTTCATTGCCCAAACTAGGTAACATAATCAGTCCACTTTTACCTAGTTTGAAACATCTGCAAGAAAGCAACCAAGCTCAGTTAGCACCAAGGACCTCCTAAAATAATATTTCATAATAAATATTGAAATATAATTTTCTAAAAATGAAATAGAATGCTTGGCAGGAGCTAAAAATTTGGGTAACCATCTCCATGTAGAATAGAATAGAATAGAATAGAATAGAATAGAATAGAATAGAATAGAATAGAATAAGAGTTGGAAGGGACTTTGGAGGTCTTCTAGTCCAGCCCCCTGCTTAGGCAGAAAACCCGACACCACTTCAGACAAATGGTTATTTAATCTCTCCTTAAAAACTTCCAGTGTTGGAGCATTCACAACTTCTGGAGGCAAGTTGTTCCATTGATTAATTTTTCTAACTGTCAGGAAATTTCTCCTTAGTTCTAGGTTGCTTCTGTCCTTGATTGGTTTCCACCCATTGCTTCTTGTCCTGCCCTCAGGTGCTTTTGGAGAATAGCTTGACTCCTTCTTCTTTGTGGCAGCCCCTGAGATATTGAATCACTCCTATCATGTTAACATTTTGCATTTGGTTTGGTGAAGTTTGGCAAGAATTCAATTGGATCCCTCCATTTGCTAACCTCAATACCTCTACTTTGATTCCAAGACAAAAAATTTTCTCCCCACAGGCTCTGCATCTTTGCACATTCAAATTTACACTGTCTTTGGTCTGATCTAAGTATGGTATATAAAATCACACATTGCAATGACTTACCTGTCAATGAATACTTCAGCTTCAACCATAACAACACAAGAGTACACAATAGATACAAACTCAAGGTTAACCGCACCAAACTTGATTGCAGGAAATACGACTTTAGAAACAGAGTGGTCAGTGTCTGGAATACTCTACCTGACTCTGTGGTTTCTTCCCCAAACCCCAAAAACTTTAACCTTAGACTGTCTACTATTGACCTCACCCCTTTCCTAAGAGGTCTGTAGGGGGCGTGCATAAGCGCACCAATAGTGCCTACCGTCGCTGTCCTATTGTTTCTTTTATTTTTCTTATATGTACCCATTTCATGTATTCATAACTATGCATATACTTATACCTATTATGTTGTAAGCGATTGACAAATCAAAGAAAGAAAGAAAGAAAGAAAGAAAGAAAGAAAGAAAGAAAGAAAGAAGGAAGGAAGGAAGGAAGGAAGGAAGGAAGGAAGGAAGGAAGGAAGGAAGGAAGGAAAGAAAGAAAGAAAGAAAGAAAGAAAGAAAGAAAGAAAGAAAGAAAGAAAGAAAGAAAGAAAGAAGGAAGGAAGGAAGGAAGGAAGGAAGGAAGGAAGGAAGGAAAGAAAGAAAGAAAGAAAGAAAGAAAGAAAGAAAGAAAGAAAGAAAGAAAGAAAGAAAGAAAGAAAGAAATCCCATCCTGCTGAATTTGCTGCCTCCGGCAATGGGGAAAAGGGCTGAGATCAGAGGGGCCTCCCTTAAGCCACAGGACTGTACATGGAAGATTATTCTAGCACCATTTCTTGGGGATTACTCCACCTGCCAAGTTGGGTGACTTGAACAGGACTTCAACTCTTTGTGACCTTTTGGAATTGAGAACATTAAAGCCAACTCTTCTTGCTTGGGGGGATATTTAAAAAAAAAACCCTTTATCCATCAAAGGCGTGTACATCACCACTTTCTGCTTCAGATTCACTGGCGTGCTACAGATCCCAAGATCACTTCATCATCAAGAATGCTGCTTAGGATTAAACCTCTCTGTATTTATGTGCCCACTCCACCCTCGGATCCAGTATCACTTGAAATGGAAAGAAAACTTTGGAAAGGAATGGAGCCAGGGAAGAGGCAGGGAGGGTGGGAGAAATGTGAATGATTTTAGAGAAGCATTAAGGAGATTTTGAAGAACATATTAAAATTCCTCCTCTTTGGCCATCTAACAGATATTCAAACCAGCCCCTGTTAAAATTAATAGGCTGGATTTTCCTTTGAATTCTGTCAAAGGTCATGACAGAATAGAATGTTTTATTGCACTCAAAACCTTAGCACCGTTTAAACAGAACATTCAAAACTAAAAGTCTCTGCTAACTCAAAAAGCATATTAGAATGATAGAAAATTACCGTTCTAATAATTTAATTTGCAATCTCCTAATATAAAGATCCTACAGAGAAAACACTTGATTCCTTGATGGTGCAGGTGGGATCATTCTAAAATGTTCCATTCTTTCAATTTGCCTTTTAAAATGAACATCAAGTCAGATACGTAGAAATGTATTATCCTGGATCAAATCCATTCAAATTCATTGCTGTTTAAACAGATCCATGATTTGAAAGCTTAGCTTTCACTTCATTATGTGGCCTCTTAGGAATAAGCTATTTGCAATCCCTTGACAAATAAACACAAATAATATGCCTGATGTGACCCTCAGCATACAGACTCAAAAGTGCGGTACATGGCCTTGCAAATGTACCAGCAGCCAGTGCAGATGGCAGCGGAATCAGACAGTGGGCAAGAATGAGGACCAGTCAGGGAGTCTGGAGAGGACTCGGATGAGGGTTCTGCATCTGATGCATTGATGGGGCCAGGACCATTTGGGAGTGGGGTGCTGCCTCTGGAGCCTTTGGAGTCTGGCAGCAGCGAGGCAGAGGACTTAGGGGAGCCTGTTCCCAGTGCGCATGTACGCGGAGCTGCTAGAAGGCGAGAGCAGCTGAAACAAGAGGGAGTAAGGCTGGGAGGTGATTGCCCCTCCCATAAGGGATAAAAGTCAGGCCAAGATGACGAAATCTTTGCAGGAAGCAAAGTAATTGATCGGTTCTGAGTCATCCGTAAAGCTCTTTATACTTTGGTTGGTTTCTTCTCTAGTTAATTTGATACTTCTGTTTTGGCAGCACTACACAGAACTGAAAGGTGTGTGCTTATCTTGGGGGCCTGTTTGAGCTTAATTCTGGCTGGGAATGAAAACAATTCCCAGCGCTGCAATAAAATAGGTTTTGTTTTTAAAACAAGTTTGTGAATAATTACGGCTTATGAACCTGGGTCAGAACACTGTGTGGTATCTTGTGTGTGAGTGTGCCTTCAAGTCACTCCTGCTAACTACCTGGAGAAGTTCCTGGCATGATTTCTGAAGTGGTGTGCTATTGCCTCCTTCCTAGGGCTGAGAGAGAGTGACTGGCCCAACAACACCCAGTTGGCTCTGATTTAAGACAGGACTAAAACCTACTGTTTTTTAGCCTGATATCATGACCACCACACCAAACCAGCTCTAATTAATATCTAATTCATATATCAATGGATATTCTCAGTCATCCAGGTCATGTGCTTTTTCAAAGTACTTTTTCAAAAGGCAGCTGGACTTTCTTGCTTTTTTCCTTGAGGATATTTTGCTTCTCATCCAAGTCCAGAACTTCAGTAGCTTCTTGGATGGGAAGCGAAATGTCTTCAAGCAAAAGCAAAGAAAGTCCAGTTCCCTTTTGATAAAGCATCTTTGGGACCTCTAATTAATATCATATCCTAAAACCCAATGGATGACATTCCTAATCGGTCTGGATTGCTTGTGACATTCTCTCAATCCTAGACAAACTTTGCTAAAGAAGCTACAAATTTTAAAAAGGTAGAAGACTTTCGGTTTCATTGACATGGATACAAATTATTTATTCAACACAAAGAATGTTTGCAGCCTTACAAGAAGATACAATGCTGGATAGCATACATTAAATTATCCACATATCATCCAGTTCTGTCATTTGTTACAGAAGGCGCAAATATATTTTCTTACTAGCTTGTAAGAGTTTATCTACTGAGCCAAATTCAGCTGTCAAACATTGGTGGAGGGGAAGAGTTCTTAAACGCTAGTAATGTCCTCCAGCTATTTTCTCTAGTTGATCAATCTAAGCTCCTGCTAAAGACAATATTTCTCATGGGGATCGTAGAAACTATAGTTTGGCAGATACAATCAATGCTAGGTTGATAGAGGTGGCTATAGAAGAACAATGAAGAACTGGTTGTCACATTTCTGGATTGTGTTTATGGAAGGAATATCTTTTCAACCTTCTGGAAGCCCCTTCTAAGTCAGTAATTCAGCCGCATCTTCTCCTATGCTACCTGAGATGGATCTTATCAGGGAGAGATCCAATCTAAAAATAAGGAAAAATCTCCTGACAATTAGAACAATTAATTAATGGAAAGAAAAGCTTGCCTTCAGAAGTTGTGGGTGCTGCATCACATTGAGTCTTTAAGAGGAAATTGGACAGCCATTTGTCTGAAATAGTATAGGGTCTCCTATTTGAGCAGAGGATTGGACTAGAAGACCTACAAAGTCCCTTCCAACTCTTCTCTCCTCTTCTCTTCTCTTCTCTTCTCTTCCATTCCATTCCATTCCATTCCATATTTTCTATTCTATTCTATTCTGTTCTGTTCTGTTCTGTTCTGTTCTATTCTATTCCATTCCATATTTTCTATTCTATTCTATTCCATTCCACTCCATATTTTTTATTCTATTCTGTTCTGTTCTATTCGACTCTGTTCTATTCTATTCTATTCTATTCTATTCTATTCTATTCTATTCTATTCTATGCTATTCTATTTTCTATCCTATTCTATTTTCTGTTCTATTCTATTCATATAATCTCTTCTGTTCTAATTCCCCTATTCTATTCCACTCCACTCCATTCCAAGTGTTAGCCAACTGATGTTCTTCCATGTTGCACATCAAGAAGCATTGAGGATTGTGATGTTACAAACTTTGGAGGGATGATATGGAGATAAGAGGTTAAATAATAGAAACAGAGGTGGATATTGTGAGCAGGACTGCCTCCACTGCATAACTTTAGGTTGCCTTGCCCTGATTCCAGCCCCAACTTTCTCTTCACTCTATAATAATACTCTATAACCGTGCTGGTGAGCCTATAGCATGCATGCCACTGGTGGCACACAGAGCCATTTATGCAGGCATGCGAGCCCCAGGCAAACTTACCTCACTGTGCATGCGTGTGCCTCCCAGCTAATTTTCTGGCCATTTTTGGCCTCCCAGAGGCTCGAGGGAAGCCTCTGCAGCCTTTGGAGGCCAAAAAAACAAGCCTGTTTCATCACTTCCTGTATTTCTGGAAATACTGGAAGTGACAAAACGGGCCCATTTTTTGGCCTCCAAAGGCTGCAGAGGCTTCCCTCGAGCCTCTGGGAGGCCAAAAAAGGCCGGAAAATCAGCTGGGAGGCACACACATGCGGATTGCAGGTAAAGGGATGGTGGGGGGATCATGTGCACATGCACAGGGGGCATGAGGAGACCGCGCGCATTGCCTTCTGGGTGCTGGCATGCAAGCGATTTTTGGCACAGAAGCCTAAAAAGGTTAGCCACCACTGCTCTATAATAGTGAAGTCTATTGCCCAACACCTATCAGCAGCTGGAGATCCTGGTCCCTTCTATTTGAACTTTTTAAAAGGATATCAAATCTCCCCCAATCCCCTTGTGAGATAAATTGTGGTGGGCAAGGGTGACCATCCCCAAGGTCCTCCAGGAAGGATGACCTCAAACCCAGATCTCCATGCTCGCTTTTAGTCCAATGCTCCATTCCAGCTTTCTTCCCACTGATGGGTTCCTTTCCAAAGAAGAAGCTGTGAATTGGAGAAAAGAATGTCAGGTTCACTTGCTGAAGAACCCAGGGCAGACATTGGCCCTCCCATTAATCTCTGGGCCTTGTCTCCCCCCCCCCCCACTTCACCGCCACTCTACCCTGCCACCTCCATTTCACCCCTCTCTCTTCCATCATCCAGCATCAGGTTCCGAACAGCTGTTTCTGAGCTCATCTGAGAGCCGCACAAATTGTGCTTGAAGCAACACGTCAAAACACCATTAGCAAGCTTTGTCTGCCGCTGCATGGAGATGCCTCCACCCCAGACGTCCAGCCAGGACAGGCTGGCGCTGAGACACCCGGCTTCCTTCTTTGAAGAGCCCATTTGCGTTGGGTTCAGACAGCTGGGCTTTGCCCACCTCCCCCTCCTCTTTTCCCCCTCTGCTCTTGGACCTTGGGGATAAATGGAGGTTTTAAAATAGACCTTTGCACACACAACAATAGGTGACAACTGTATCCTTATTTGCAATGTGGTTTCTCCAACTCATGCGATAAGCGGAGCTCCTTGGGGAAGGAGAAATGGAGAATGAAGCTCATTCTCCAAGCTTGTGAGTTGGCTTCCAAATGTTTCATTTGAAAAAAAAAAATAAAAATCATCAGCCATGCTACCACCTGTCACAAGTTTATCCAAGCCTGGCTCTCCACAAGCAATTCCATCAACAGACACATTGACCTACAACCTGGGGAGTTGCAGATAACTAAGAATCGGAATTGTCTCTTCACAATTCATGCATACCAGTGTCTGCATTTCCTGCGTCAGATGAAGAGACCACCTCTTTCTCCTTCTGTCCTGGCCACTCTTTTCAGAGGCACAACGAAGAGTGTTTTAACAAACTGCATCCCTGTTTGGTTTGGTGGCAGCAGCGCCTCAAGTAGAAAGTCCCTACAGAGAGTGGTGAGGACAGTGGAGAAGATTATAGGAAGCTCACTTCCCGTTATTCAGGATACTGTTTATAAGCTCTGTGTGCTTAGAGCTGAAAGCATTGTTAGAGACCACACACCCACTTTATGGTTTGTTTCTGATGCTCCCCTCTGGGAGGAGGTTTCGAATTATTTCTAGCAGGACTTCCAGATTCTGTAACAGCTTTGTTCCCTGTGCCATCCATAAACTTGTAGGATTTGTTTTTCTCGCCATTTACATGTATACATCCGGACTATAATGTGTTGCTTCTCCATGTCATATAACATGTGTGGATACATGCATAATTTATTTACATTTTTGTCATGGTTATGTAGTGTATATTGGAGGTGGTGACCCTTTGAGAACTGTATGCAATGAAATTTCATTTTAACGTATGCTGATTAGTGTACATTTAAAGTGAACAATAAAGTTTTTCTAAGTCTAACTTTTCTAAGCAAAGGGTTCTCTGCCCACTTGCTGGGTAGGCGTGGCCATGGTGGGCGTGGCCTAGTTGGCCTTCTGCACCACAGCAGTGTTAGATCATGGGAAAGGAGACTCGAGACCAGTGTGACTTTTCAGCTCTTTATTTAATGTATAGATCTGTACAAGATCTTGGAGTCGCAGCAGCCCTTCATATAGGGATTGCCCATGGCTCGCAGCCAATGACGGCTCTTTGAATCTCCCGCGATTGGCCCGGCCAATCGCGGTTGATTCGTATTGAGCCAATCATGGTAGTTCATTGAACCAATCAGCTTGCAGTATTTGTGGAACAATCAGACAAGGGTATTTCGAGTATGATAATATAGAACAAGAGGGAAATGCATTGTTGTCCTCCCTGTACTCCGAAGGCTTTCCTTGAGCCTCCAGGAGCATGAAAATGGCTTCTCCGGGCTCTGGAGGCTCTCTGGAAGCTGGAAACAGGCCTACCCAAACTTCCAGGAGGCCTGTTTTTTGCCTTCCCTGAGCCTCCGCGCACATCCTCCACTTACCTGCATCTAAAACAGGCCATGTTGGAATTCCTCAGAGGGGCAAGGAGGAGTGGGTGGGGCCAGCCAGGAGTAGGATATAGGGGTTGTCCTAGCTGTACAGAATTTTAGCTAGGGGCTCTCACGAACCCCTAAGGAGCCCCAGCAGCCCAGCCCTGAGTAGAGAGCTTCAACATGATTGTGCCCAACACACAACCCGTCACATTTTGGGAAAAGAAACACCTCCCCAAATTTTCTGACAGTGAGAGCAATCAACCCCATGGAACAGAAGTTGCCCTTGGAAGTTGTGGGAGCTTAACATCCCTGGAAGCTTTCAAGAAGAGACTGGACTGCCATCTGTCAGAAATAGTGTAGGGTCTCCTGCTTGAGCAAGGGGTTGGGCTAGATGACCCTACAAGGTCCCTTCCAACTCTCTTGATCTGTTAAAGGTCATTTTGAAATTGCAACATGAATCCTCTAACTTTTTTTTCCACCAGCAAAATATATTTATTTATTTTTTAAATGTGCATGCTGCCCACCATACTGTAAAGGGACTCTGGGTGGCTTACAACAATATGCAGATGTAACATAAAATGACAGGAAATTTAAATGATTAAAAGCACTCAACATTGAGAATTAAAACGTTAATATTAACCAAGAGCTGGATAAAAAGGGAGCAATGTGTAAACAGGATGGAGGTGAGATCTTATAAGGTTATAGCAGATCTCACAGGATCTCCTGCTTGAGCAAGGGGGTGGACTAGAAGACCTCCGCGGTCCCTTCCAACTCTTGTTAATCTGTACAATATTCTGTGGTAGAATTTTACTAACCACTTGGAATCAGTTTCAACCTCTTTCTCACACCCCTGGAAAGATTTGTGAATATCAAGCGCCACCTAGCATCTACACACCAATTTAGCATCCGAAAGCTCAAGTTTTTGCAAATGTTAAGGTTATATAGAGAGCAAGACGCAAAGGTGCTTTTTCAAGAAACAGCTGGACTTCCTGGTTTTTCATTGAAGATGTTTCCCTTCTCATCCAGGAAGCTTCTTCAGCTCTGACTTGGACGAGAAGCGAAAGGTCTTCCAAGAAAAACCAGAAAGTCCAGCTGCCTCTTGAAAAAGCACCTTTGGGACAACCATGACCTGGATGACTGAGAATTGCCATAGACATACAGAGCAAGACTTTTCTTCAAAGGATTTTCTTATGATTTCAGAAAGATGCAAACATGGACATTCTCAGAAAAACCTTGAACCCAGAGGAAGAGAGTTTGTTTCTTGTCTTTTCTTCCAGGATGCTTTGTTGTTGTTGTTGTTGTTCAACTTGCCCATCTAGTTTATTGCCCTGTCTGGTGCCCATGAAAATTAATGATTAGATTAAGTTTTGCTTAGTTTTGGAGCTCAGGGTGCTGCCCCTGTGTGCAAAATGAAAAATAATAATAATCTTAAAATGCAACGGCTAAAGATTTACTTTTCCTTCTGGCCATTAGGTGGTGCTTATAGCACGCACATAACTCTCTACTAGTTTATTTCTTTTTTAAAAAAAATCTGTGTAAAGCAGAGTTTTCAAATCTTGGCAACTAATAAGATGTGTAGACTTCAACTCCCATGCAGTGCTGGCTGGAGAATTCTGAGAGTTGAAGACCACAAGTCTTAAAACATTGAAAACACTGAAGTTGAAAAACATTGTTGTAAATTCTCAGTTACAGAATGTTTACTCAATTCTTTTTTTTTAATTACAATTTTATTTTATATTTACAGTAATTCCATCATTTATTTCAAGAGTGTGTCAACTGGGAACATATGCCTTGTGCTAATCATTATAATGGTAATACTTTTCTTACCAATACAACAATAATCACATTTTCTTTATAACCATTATTTCTTATATCTGTTATTGTTAAACAATCTTAACTTATTTCTCTCTATATTCATCTATTCCATTTTAACGTTTTATTTTTCAACCATTGATAAAATAAATGCCATACCATGTAATGTTCTGTTTCTCCTTTTTCTTCAATTGCCAGTGTTAATCTATGCATCCTGCACATTCAAATATTTTCTCAATTACTTTTCCCTCTCTTGGTATCTTATCACTTTTCCAATTCTGAGCAAATACAATTCTAGCTGCTGTTAATATATGAATAATTAAATATGTTTTTTTTCTTCTTTACTGTAATCTTCAGGTACCATCCCTAATAAAAATATTTCAGGTTTCAAATCTATGTGTTGCTTTATCATTTTTCACTCAATTCTAAGATCTTTAACAAAACCGTAACTTCTGCTGCTAGTGGGACAGAGTCACCAGGAGGAGTCTCTGCATAACATGCATTTTTTTTTAAAATCTTTTAATGACCCCATAATCCCTTGCAAGGTGGAGTTAGGGCAACTGAAGGAGCTGACTGTTTGCTCGCCGGATGCCTTTCCTGTTGCCAATGCAGAGTTATAGTCAGCAGATATATTCTCATTGTGCCCAGAGAGAAAAAATATCCGCCTCTACCTAGGATTGAACTCACAGCCTCCTGATTGCAAGGTTTGACCTCCCCCTCTAGACCACTGCACCACTCATTCTCTTTGAAATTAACCCCTACAGAATAATCAGCTGGCATGTCCTGAAGGTGCTTTTCAAAAGGCAACTGGAATTTCTTGGGGTTTTTTTCCCCTTTGAATTTTTTAGGATAGAATTTAAAATAGAATAAAGCTAGAAGGGACTTTGGAGGTCTTCTAGCTCAGCCCCATGCTCAAACAGGGGAACCTGTGCCATTTCAGACAAGTGACTGTCTAGCCCCTTCCTTTTTTTTTCCTTGAAAATGTTTTGCTTCTCATCCAAGAAGCATCTTCATTTCTCACTTTCAGTTCTTCAGGATGGAAGAAGCTTCTTGGATGAAAATCAAAACATTGTTGATGTTCCAAACTGTCAAAGACCATGGAGTACTCATCTCTAATGACCTAAGTGCTAGAGTCCACTGTAACTACATATCCAAAAAGGCATTAAGAGTTGTTAACCTGTTATTTGAAAATTCCAGTTTGGTTATCGACTATTGAAGCATTTTCCTATCCTATAATTTATAAGAAGGAACAAACATTTAGATATGAGGAAATATTGGATGAAAAAGGTGAACTTAAATCGATGCAAAACTTAGAGGAACAAGGTATTAAGATGAATTGGTTTTCATATGTGCAAATACATTCAAGGTATGATGAAGATTTTAAAACAGAAGGATTTTACAATAAATTGACTGATTTAGATAAGATTTTGACAGGTACTGATGAAAAGGTGATTAAAGTATGGTTATTTATTGGAAATTAAACTAGAGGAAGAACAAGTTAAAGAAACTATGATTGCTTGGGGGAAGAATTTTGGATATGGGATTGATTTAGAGAAATGGCAAAAATTGTGGTCTCAAAATTACAAAATGACAATGTCAACAGCATATAAAGAAAATTTGTATAAGATGTTTTACAGGTGGCACTTTCCCCCGACAAGAATAGCAAGAATGTTCAAGAATAAATCTGAAAAATGCTGGAAATGTCATCAGATACCTGGCTCATATTACCATATGTGGTGGACTTGTGAGGACGCTAGAAAATATTGGACTAAAATTCGCATGTAGTTGGAAAAAATGACAAAGAAACACATAGATTTGAAACCAGAGATCTTTTTATTGGGAATTTTACCTGATACATATAGTAAAGATTTGAAATACCTGATTGTAAATGTATTAACAGCGGCTAGGATTGTATTTGCCAAAAACTGGAAAAATGAGAAAATACCATTGCAGGAAGAAATTATTAAGAAAATATTGGAATGTGCTGAAATGAGTAGATTGACATTTGAAATTAGAGAATAAGAGGATAAACAATTTTCTAACATTTGGGATCTTTTCTACCAATGGTTAGAAAATAAAATACAATAATAGAATATCTAGAATTGTAGGAAATAATGAATATATAGATATATTTCTTTTTTTATAGAATATCATATCCATAAAATGTTTTTTAGGATAGATTTGGTATGATTATATGATTTGTTATAAAATAAACTAAGTAACTTATAGTTATCTCGCCAAGTATGTATGAATAAAATTATAGTCAAATGATTGTTTAATAGTGATACTAGGGTATTTAATTTTTGATTGATAATATGAGTTATTATGTAATTTAACTGTAATTGAGACTATGAAATGGATGCACAAAAAATTGGTAAACCAACCGACACACTGTTTGTATATTTGTGAAAGAAAGCTGGATGTTTTTATGTTTTGTTTGTTTTGCTTGTCTTTAAAAAGCAATAAAATTGTTTTCAAAAAAAAAAAAAAAAGAGTTACCCTAATCCTACGTAGCTTTTTCTCTGGTAATATCACATTACTAACTAGAGCATACAAAACATTTTCTAGACCAATACTTGAATACAACTCATCAGTCTGGAACCCACATTACGTATCTGATATTAACACAGTTGAGAAAGTCCAGAAATATTTCACAAGAAGAGTTCTCCACTCCTCTATTCGTTGTAGAATACCTTATGCCACCAGACTCGAAATTCTAGACCTAGAAAACCTAGAACTACGCTGCCTTTGGTCTGATCTAAGTATAGTATATAAAATCATACATTGCAATGTCCTACCTGTCAATGAATAGTTCAGCTTCACCCATAACAACACAAGAGCAAACAATGAATACAAACTCAAGGTTAATCGCACCAAGCTTGATTGCAGGAAATACAACTTCAGCAACAGAGTGGTCAATGTCTGGAATACTCTACCTGACTCTGTGGGTTTTTCCCCAAACCCCAAAAACTTTAACCTTAGACTGTCTACTATTGACCTCACCCCTTTCCTAAGAAGTCTGTAGGGGGCATGCATAAGCACACCAACGTCCCTACCGTCCCTGTCCTATTGACTCTTTTTATTTTTCTTATATGTATCCATTTCATGTATTCATAACTACGTTTATACTTATACCCGTTATCTTGTAAGCGATTGACAAATCAAATAAATCAAATAAATAAATTTTCAAGGAGGGAGGGGGAAAACAAGGAAGTCCAGTTGCCTTTTGAAAAGCGCCTTGGGAACAACCATGACATGGATGAATGAGAATCTCCATAGACACTCAACTGGCATGCAAGGAAGGGGGGTGGGGGTGGAAAGCAGGCAGGGAGGCAGAAAGGAGATGGGCAGGTAAAGATTTTTTAAAAAAGATCAAGAAACATCAAGGCAAGGTCAATCTTTAAGGCAGGGGTCCCCAAACTTGGCAACTTTAAGACTTGTGGACTTCAACTCCCACTTGGAGGATTTGGGAGTTGAAGTCCACAGGTCTTAAAGTTGCCAAGTTTGGAGAGGGTCCCTTACTTTTCCTTTCATAGACTTCTAGTCTCTGCAGTTTTCTTGGCAAGATATCAGGAGTGCTTTGCCCTTGCCTGCTTCCCAGGGCTGTGAGAACGTGACTGGCCCAAGGTCAGCAAGATGACATTGTGTCTAAAGCAGGGGTGGGATTCTACCAGTTCGGACCGGTTCTATAGAACCGGTTGTTATGATTCTGCATGGTTTGGAGAACCGGCAAATCGTGCCCCTGGCTGGCCCCGCCTCTCTCTGCCCGCCCCTCCCCTCCCCGCCCAGTCAGTCCTTATCGCGCATGCGTGACATTGCATGCATGCCTGACATCACTGACTGCATTCATCTCTGCCCAGTCACTCCTTAAGGTATTTTCCCCCCCCACCCGACGATCAGCTGTTCCAATGATCAGCCGTGCCAGGATCACCCTCGTTGTCTTATTGCTTTGCCCAGGAGGCTTTCCTGAGGCCCAGCAGGCCCAAAAATGGAGCGCAGGAGGTTGCTAGGCAGCCCCCTCCAAAAAAAAAACCTCAATTTTTTGCCTTCCAGGGAAGCCTTATGGGAGCAAAAACACCCCTCCAAGAGGCCTCCCGAAGTCCCAGAAGGTCAAAAAATTGGGGGCGGGGAGGTTTGCTGCAAAAAAAAAAAAGAAGAAGAAGAAGCCACACCCATCCAGTCACATGACCATGCCCACCTAGCCACACCCACAGAACTGGTTGTTAAAAAAATTGAATCCCACCCGAAAATATTGAAGTTAATAGATGAACAAGGCCAAGTTTGTTATGGGAATAAGGAGAAAAAAGAAATTATTCGAGATTTTTATGGGCAACTATATAAACAAGAGAATATTGATGAAGAAAAAAATTGAATCCCACCCCTAGTCTAAAGGTGGGACTAGAATTGAGCTCTCCTGGTTTATAGACGAATGCCTTAACCACTACACCACACTGACATAAATCCTTAGCAGTCCTGAATTCATAGCAATAGAGAGAAGTTCAGTGACCTTCATAGTACAGACAGTCCAGAGACAAATATTGCAAGACACTCACTGTCGTGTCCGCAAAAAGACGGCAGGAGTCGGTGACTACGTTTCAAGCTCTTTATTTAACAGTTGTGAACCGAACCGGCGAAAAGGAAAAAGCCCGCGGCTTTTATCCTTTTCGCTGCGGCGGCCGCGGCCAATGGCAGTGATTCAAGTCTCCCGCTCTTGGAGTGAGCCAATCGCGGGAGACTTCAAACGGGCCAATCGGCGCGGCTCGCCTGGCCAATCAGAAATCCCCGCGCTTTAGCCAATCAAAGCGCGGGGATTTCGAGTATGTAAATTAAGGACAGAACACCCCTCCCCTCTTGGTATAGTCTATCACGTTGCGTAGTCACGTAGGTAGGCGGGGCTCCGTCTGGTCCTACTTGACCTGCGCAACTCAGTTGCAAGCTGGATTTCGGCCGGAGCGGTCATGTTTTTGGCTGCTCCCTCTTCTGTGCGAACCGGTTGGATGTTCGGGCCGGTTCCTTCTCCATGGCTCCCACCTGGGCCTTCCGGGTTGGTTGAGCTACGGGTTTCGCCGCTCCCGCTCGGTCTTTCCGAGTCGGTCGAGCTGGCTTGGCAGTTCTTCTCCGGTGGGGGATCGTGATGGCTGCGTTCCGGTAAGTACTGCTGGATTATTTTTTCTTGCGTTTGCTTATTCGGGTATTCCCTCCCCCCTTGGTTCGTGTCTTGGGGTTTGGGCTCTGTTGCTGTTCGTGACCTGAGCTGGTCAATGTGCCGTTTCCAGGCTCGCCCATCTGTGGTTTGGAGCCGGTATGATCGTGGGCCTGTGATTTGGGTGATGACGGCTGGGATCCATAGGGGGTCCCCCGTCAGATTTTTCGCGTACACTAAGTCGCCGGGTGCGAATGTTCGGTATTTTGTACTTGAGTCTGGGGGCCGCTCCGGGTTATATGTTGGGTGTAACCTGTTGAGTGGGGACCTCAGCTTCCTACCCATTAGCAACTCGGCTGGGCTTTTGTTGGTAGTGGTGTTCGGGGTGATGTGTTGTACAAAGAGGAGTTTATTGATTTTGTCGTTGATCTCCCCGTGGTCCATTTTCCGGATGGTCTTTTTGGTAAATTGTACCATCCGTTCCGCCCTACCGTTCGCCGCCGGGTGCGCCGGTGCTGTTAACGCGTGGCGGATGCCCCTCTCCGCCAGAAATCTCTCGAAGTCGAGGGAAGTAAACTGGGGCCCGTTGTCGGAGACGACGACGTCTGGGAGGCCGTGTGTTGCAAAGAGTTTGCAAAGTTCTTTGATTACGGCCTCCGTGGTAGTAGATTTCATGTTGCTTACCTCCAACCAGTTGGAGTAAGCGTCAACTGTTATTAGAAAGGTATGCCCATTCGTGGGACCGGCAAAGTCTAAATGGATTCTGGACCAGGGCCCCCTTGGTGTTTCCCAGTCCAGGATGGGTGCTGCGGGTGGGCTGGGTCTGGTCTCCTGGCATCGTTGGCACCTAGCTACCCATGCCTCTATCTGCTTGTCCATTCCTGGCCACCAAGCATAACTCCTGGCCAGGGCCTTAGTTCTGACGATGCCAGGATGCCCCTCATGCAACATCTCTAAAACCTTCCCTTGCAGCCTGTCCGGGATGACCACCCTGTCACCCCATAAGATACACCCCTTAAGTAGCGAGAGTTCGGTCTGGCGGTTTCTGAATGTCTTAACGGATTCGTCATTGTCCCTTTCAGGCCAACCTTTTTCCACCCAATGTAAAATCCGCGCCAGACGCCTGTCTTTAATAGTTTCCCGGGCAATGTCTGACGCGGTAATGGGTAGGTTGGGTAGGTTTTCGATGTTAAGGGTGTTTGTCATTGGTGCTGGATCAGGATCAGGATCATAGTCTGGTAAAGGCGAGCGGCTTAAAGCGTCCGCGTGCGAAATTTTCTTACCCGGCTTGTGTATCAGATCGTAGCTGTAAGCTGCCAGGAACTCGGACCACCTTGTCATCCGGGGCGACAAAATGTTCGGGGTGGCTCGATCTCCTGCAAGTATGCCCAACAACGGCTTATGGTCTGTTACAATGGTAAAAGGGCGGCCGTAAAGGTATTCGTGGAATCGCTTAACGGCGGCAACTATAGCCAAGGCTTCTTTGTCCAGCTGGCTATAGTTCCGCTCTGGTTTGGTTAGAGTCCTGGAAAAGAAAGCGATGGGTGCTTCTCTTTTGTCAGGGAGGGTATGGCTGAGGACAGCGCCGACGCCGAAAGGTGATGCGTCACAAGTGACGGCCAGGGGTAAGGTTTCGCTGAATTGGATCAGGACGGCGTCGGAGGTGAGGAGGTCTTTGGTTTTTTAGAAGGCGGCTTGCTCCCGTCTCCCCCAAGTCCAGGTTGCCGCCTTATCCAGGAGCCTATGCAAAGGCTCCGCCGCCGTTGCCTTTTGGGGTAGGAAAACATTATAAAAGTTCAGCAACCCCAAGAAAGCCTGTAATTCAGTCTTAGACCTAGGGGTGGGGGCCTCTTTGATAGCTTTCACTTTTTTAATTGTAGGGTGAATGCCGTGCCGGTCTAGAAGGTAGCCCAAAAATTCCACTCGCTCCGTGCACAGTTGGCATTTTTCCCGTTTTACTTTAAGTCCCGTCATTTTAAATTTTTTTAAGACCTCTCTGAGTCGGTTTTCTAACTCGGCTTCGTTTGGCGCCGCCACTAATACGTCATCGAAATAGGGCACCACCCCCTTGATGCCCTGCAGCAAACGTTCCATCAGGCTCTGAAAGATGCCTGGTGCCACGCTGACTCCGAACTGGAGTCGGTTGCACTTGAAGGCCCCCCAATGCGTAACGATGGTCTGGGCTTCCACTGTTTTTTCATCGACTGGCAACTGTTGGTATGCCTGGGCGAGATCGAGCTTGGCAAAGACCCTGCCCCCTCCCAGTGAGTGCAATAGGTGTTGCACGATTGGGACGGGGTAGGTGCTTTGTTGCAACGCGCCATTTAGGGTGGCCTTATAGTCCCCACAAATTCTCACGGACCCGTCTGGCTTGACTGGGGTCACTATAGGGGTCTCCCATCGGGCATGGTCTATCGGCTGCAGCACCCCCTGCTTGACGAGCTTGTCAATCTGCTCGTCAATTTTAGGCTTTAGGGCGAATGGTACCCTCCTAGGTTTAAGCCGCTTGGGGGGGACCCTAGGGTCTAGGTCAAATGAGATAAGGGGCCCCTGGTACTTGCCCAGGCTTCCGTCGAAGACCTCCCGGAGCTCCTGGGCTAGTCGTTGTTCCCAGCCGTCGTCGGCGACGTGGTTGACTCCTGTCAGCGCGATGTCGAGCGGGGCGAACCATTGTAGGCCCAGCAGACTTGGGCGGTCGCGATCGACGATTGTGAGTGGGAGTTGTTCAGTGCGGCCCTTATAAGTTACATTAAAGTTCTTGGTGCCCACTACCGGGACGCGGTTTCCTTGGTAGTCTTTTATAATGATTTTTTGGGCATTTATGTTCCTCTTATGGAGGGTGGGCACTAGCCGCTTTATCTCGTGCCATGCAATCATGGAGAGGTAGGACCCGGAGTCTACCTCCATCTTGCATGGTTGGCCTTCAATATGGACTTCTACGTGTACCTTTCTGGCGCCGTCGGAGATGGCGTGGCCGATGGTTACCGTCTGGTGGGTATCTTCCTTGCGCCGACTGTCGCCGCCTCTTGAGGGTCGCTGGATTCGGTCCCACCGGCCGTCCGATTGGCGATCCCTGGTCCTGGGCGGGGGGCTTTCTTTTTTTCGGTCGTGTTGGTCCCATCTGGGTGGACTGCGAGTCTTCTTTTGGCGGCAAACCCGTGCGATGTGTCCCCTTCTTTCACAATGCCTACAGATAGAGTCAAAAAATCGGCATTCTGATCTGGGGTGGTCGCCGCCGCACCCGGCACAGTTGGTCCTCGACCTACGACCTCTTCAGTTCCGTTGGTCGCCGCGCCCCATCTGCACGCGATGTATGTCCTCCTCGTCTTCTGACGTGCTGGATGCAGACTGGAATTCTCCGTAGTGTGCGGTTGATTCGTTTTTTGGGTCGGCCGACCTTGCCGGGTTGTTGTTTCCGCCCTTCGCGTCTGATTTTCGCATGCTGTCAGCGGAAGTGCGGGTTGCTTCTGCGGCTGCGGCTGCGGTGAGGGCGTCTGCTAGGCTGATGTCGCCCTTGGCCATGAGCCGGCTCTGGAGTGCAGGGTCCCATAGGCCGAGTACGAATCGGTCTCTTAGGAGGCTGTTCAGACCTTCAAATTCGCAGAGTCCTCCTAGGCGCCGCAGCTCGGCGACAAAATCGCTCAGTTTTTTGCCCGGTTTCTGGTCTCGCCGGTAAAATTCGTTGTGCCGGATTAGGATGGGGACCTCGGGGGCGTAATGGCGCCTCAGGATAGGTTCGATGACGTCCCAGTCCATGGCGGTTGCGTCGGCCGGCTTGGCCAATGCTTTGGCCATCTGGAAAACCTCCGTTCCGCAATGGGTGAGGAAAACGGCGCGTTTTAGCGGGCTCGGGGCGTCCTTCATTCCGGTGCACTCGAGGTACATGCGGAAACGGTCTGAGAACGATTCCCAGTCCTCGGTGGCGGGGTTGAAGGGGGCGGGCGGTGCGATTTTCGCCATTTCGGTGCTGAAACTGGCTCTTGTTGGACACGGGGTTCGGTTCAGGGTCGGGATCCCACCCTCGTCACCAGTGTCGTGTCCGCAAAAAGACGCCAGGAGTCGGTGACTACGTTTCAAGCTCTTTATTTAACAGTTGTGAACCGAACCGGCGAAAAGGAAAAAGCCCGCGGCTTTTATTCTTTTCGCTGCGGCGGCCGCGGCCAATGGCAGCGATTCAAGTCTCCCGCTCTTGGAGTGAGCCAATCGCGGGAGACTTCAAACGGGCCAATCGGCGCGGCTCGCCTGGCCAATCAGAAATCCCCGCGCTTTAGCCAATCAAAGCGCGGGGATTTCGAGTATGTAAATTAAGGACAGAACACTCACAAACAAAGACAGCACTGGTTAAGGGACCAGGCTGAAAGCCAGGGAACTGTGAGTCCTAGTCCTACATTTGGCGTGCATGCACACACACACACACACTGTTGTAGAGCGGCGGTTACAAAGAGAGACGAAGCCAGGCTAAAGGCTAACAACTTTATTCTACCGAATAAAGGGTCGCCCTGGCTGCCGGGGCTATCTGACAGCCAGCTGGCGGCGACAGCTGATGCCATTTGACAGCTCCCTTTTATAGCCAGCTTTCAAACGGCATCAGCCAATGGGAGCGTTGGCGGCGGACCGGAGGGAGGACTGCTGCTAGTCTTTTAACTCAGCACTCCTTCCCCCTGGCCATGAGCATGTGTAGTCCTGCAGCCAGGACGGCTGCTTTCACTCGCAGCCCGATCGTCGTAGTTCCTGAGGCTTGTCAGCAGCTAACTTCAAATTGTAAGTGTTTACATCTAAACGCGCCCCTGTGTGTAACTATAGTTTGTAGGTCAGCAGTGTGTTGGTCAACGGGAAATTGCTGGTATGCCTGGGACATGTCTAACTTTGCAAAAATTATGCCTGGCTCAAAAGAGTAGAGCAGGTGTTGGATTACAGGTACTGGATATGCACTAATTTGTAGGAAACGGTTGAGGGACGTTTTATAGTCAGTCCAAATTCTTACGCTGCCATCTTTTTTTAAAGGGGTGACTATGGGGGTCTCCCACTTGGTGAAGTCTACCTGTTCTAGCACTCCCTGTTTGATAAGTTTGTCTAATTCAGCATCTAATTTAGGCCTAATGGCGAAAGGTACCCTCCGAGGTTTCAAACGAATTGGGGTGGCTTGTGGACCCACATCGAAAGATATGGGGGCGCCTGAATAACAGCCTAGTTCACTGCTGAAAACATCAGAGTAGTCTTTAAAAAGGGCATCTACTTCAGAATTTACCACAGAGTGAATTCCTGTGACGTTGAGGTCTAGGGCAGGAAACCAATCTAATCCTAGCAAGCTAGGAAGGGCACCATCTACAACCACCAGTGGCAAGTGACCTCTAAAGTTTTGGAATTGAATGAGGAATTTTCCCTTACCCAGGACTGGGATGGTCTTCTCCTGGTAGTCCCGAAGAGTCAGGTGGCAGTTGGTCAGCTTCTTTTTTGAGAGCGAAGGCAGCAACTTCTTCAGGGAGGCCCACGAAATGATGGAGAGGGCTGACCCGGTCGGTGTCTATCTCCATCCGGCAGGGTTTACCTTCTATAAAAAGAGAAATGCTTAATTTGTTAGGCCTAGAGGTGGTGTTGTTTGCGTGGTAACAAGTGTAACAATGTTCCACTTGCCTTTGGTAGGAGGCAGAAACTTGAGGTCTTTGTATGGAGGCCTGCTCAGCTTGGCAAACCCTGGCTATGTGCCCTCTCTTCTGGCAGTTCAGACAGATAACATTTCTGAACCTGCAAGTTGATCTATGGTGGTTACCCCCGCAGCTCACGCAAGGGGTTTGCTGTTTGGTTGTCTGACTGTTGTATTTCTTAGGTGGCCCTGGGGTGGGGGTCTTGGACGAGTGAGGCGGTTTACCTCCAGTGGTTCTTCTTCCACTTCTTGGGAGACCTCATCATAGTGGATTGTAGCCTGCCCTTGCTTAGAGGTGTTTCCCTGAATTTCAGCTGCTGATAATTCTGACAATTCAGCAGCCTGAGCTTCCTCAATAGCTAAGGCTAGGGTTAAATCTTTTTTAGCCAGTAACCACCTCTGCAGCTTTAGGTCCCTTACTCCTCCCACAATTTGGTCGAGCAGCATGTCCTCAAGGTAGTCCCTAAAACCTCAGTGTATGGCAGCTGATCTTAATGCTGCCATGTACTGACTCACAGTTTCCCCTTCAGCCTGAGTTCTCCTTCTAAAAGCCAGTCTCCTGGCTATCTGAGAGGGTCTGGGGGAGTAGTGATTTGACAAGATTTCTCTCAGCTCATCCCAGGGAATAGCCTTTATGGAACGTGGCGACACCAGCGCAGAGGCTGTGTCAAAAACTGTAGCCCCACAGAAACTTAAAAAATAGGACCTTTTCCTTAGATCCGTAACTTCAGTCAGATCAATGGCATTTAAAAAGCATTCAAATATATTCATATATGATTCCCATGTTTCTGCCCCCGGTTGGAAGTGCGGGAATGTCGGATTTGAGGCCATTAGAGTTGCAGCGTTGGTTTCCTCAGCTGAGGAAAGTTCGAGTTTTCACTTTTAGAAAAGCGTTTCTGGCTGTGCCTGTCAGCGGCGTTCGGCTCCTCAGCTGAGAGGGCTTTAAAGTTTGCTCTCATTGGAGAGCGTCAGTGGTGGTGACTCGATCAGCTCGTAGCGGCTTCAGCTCTTTCTTATTGTGACCTCGGCTCTTTCTTGTTGTGATTTCGGCTCAATTTCCTGCCTGGTTGTCTTTGCTGTATCCCGCCTTGGTCGCCAGTGTTGTAGAGTGGCGGTTACAAAGAGAGACGGAGCCAGGCTAAAGGCTAACAACTTTATTCTACTGAATAAAGGGTCGCCACGGCTGCCGGGGCTATCTGACAGCCAGCTGGCGGCGACAGCTGATGCCATTTGACAGCTCCCTTTTATAGCTGGCTGTCAAACGGCATCAGCCAATGGGAGCGATTGGCGCTCCCACGTTGGCGGCGGACAGGAGGGAGGACTGCTGCTAGTCTTTGAACACAACACACACACACACACACACCCAAAGCAAGAGCAAACCACTTCCAAATATGACTTCCAGGAAAATAGCAGGGTCTAGGCAGGCACCAGGATTTAACATCCAGACTGGAAGGTCCAATTTTCCTTTCTTTTATACAGAGATAGATAGATGCACACTCAAGCACACACAAATGCAAAAGTGCTAAAGAAAGTAAACAACAGAGATTAACATCTTAATGACATCATTTTTTTTTTTTGTAGTTCTTGAATTGCTGGTTGACTTAACTCAGGAGTGGCAGCTTAACTAAACAATACCACATATGATTTCTTTGGTCTCTAACAGCAATGGCCGTTGGCAAATAATACACAAAGCTGCGTGACTGCATGGGCCCCAGAGTGAAACAGCCAGCAGCTCCTATTTTCTTGGAAAAGAAATAGGATTTGTACTCAAGGGATCCTTGGTGCACTTTGAGCTTGGTTGTTTTCTTGTAGACATTTCATTACCAAACTAGGTAACATCATCAGTACTAGTCTTGACTTTCTTTAGAAATGGTACTGAACCATTGTAGTTTTGAGGCCAGGCAGTGTGGAATTCTTTACATCCTACTTTTGAAATATTCCTTCTCCTCACATTGAAAATAATGCAATCACTGGTTGGGAGTTCAGTGGTTTGGGCACTGTTGATCGTTCCATAGAGCCATTTTAAAGTCCTCTTTCCTTTTCTGCCTCCCTTCTTTCCCTTTCTTCTTCAATTTTCCTCTCTGATCAAAGTTGACTGTCCTGCATGATTCTGGGATTTCCAAAGATGACCAGCTGGACATGATCCCATGGGAATGGGTCCTGCTGTCATTGGCAGATGGCTCCATAAAGAAGGAGGCCCAAATCCACTAAACTTGTTGATATCTAAGTGGGCATAGGCAACCCCTGCCTCTAAAAGCATCTGGGGTCATCCCTTTGCCTTGGGGTATCTCACTGCATCCTTCCTTCCATGTAGATGCAGTTCCCTTGAGGAATACATATTGAGTATGCATTTGGCCAGCCAATTATGAATCCATCTGGTGGTGATGCCATCTAACCCACATTTTTCTGTCTTATCAAATGAAATAAAATGAAATTCAATGAAGAGAAAAGTAAAGTCCTACACTTAGGCAAGAAAAACCAAAAGCACACATATAGACTGGGTGAAACCAGGCTCAATAGCAGTAGCTGTGAGAGGGATCTTGGAGTCTTAGTGGACAACCAGCTAAATAGGAGCCAGCAGTGTGCAGCAGCAGCCAAAAAAGCTAATGCAATCCTAAATTGTATTAACAGAGGGATACGATCAAGATCAAGGGAAGTACTAATAACACTCTATAAATCCTTAGTATGACCGCACCTAGAGTACTGCATCCAGTTTTGTTCACCACATTATAAAAAAAGATGTTGAGACTCTAGAAAAAGTACAGAAAAGAGCAACCAGGATGATTAGGGGACTGGAGTCTAAAACATACAACGAATGGTTGCAGGAGCTGGGCTTGGCTCCTCTAGTAAAGAAAAGGACCGGGGAGACAGGATAGCAGTCTTCCAATATCTGAGGGGCTACCACAGAGAGGAGGGGGTCAAGCTATTTTCTAAAGCACCTGTAGGCCAGACAAGGAATAATGGATGGAAACTGAACAAAGAGAGATTTAATCTGGAAATAAGGAGTGACAGTGAGAACAATCAACCAATGGAACAGCTTGCCCTCGGAAGTTGTGGGAGCACCATCACTTGAGACTTTCAAGAAGAGATTGGACTTGGGTTTCCGGTTCTGCGTGGCTTCGGTGGCAGCAGGAATTCGCGACTGTTCGCATTCCTACTGCACTTGCCGCAGAGGTACCCCCGATCCAAATGGGTCAGGGGGATATGGCTGCCCTGTAGGGACAGCCGAAGAGAGAGGAGAGCCGAACAGGGTGTCACAGACCCCCTCCTCGTCCAGAAAAACCCCTTTTTCCCGAGGTGGTGGAGCGGCAGTCAGCAATGGCCGCCACGAAGAAGCCTGCAACCGGGTAAGATCGTGCTGGAGGCAGCAAGAAAAGTGAAAGTGCTGGCTGAGCTGGGTCAATCAACATCTTTTAAACTCGCTGGAACTGAACTGTCTGAATTGCTGGAGGATACACTGTATCCCTAAGAAGATCGGAAAGCGACGGAGAAGCTTTTAAAGGGAACTTTTTTTTTCTTCACTCTCCCACCCCATAGAAACAGCAGATGAAGATTTGAAATTTATTTGGGCACTGAAGGTGAACTATTTTGAAAGTTGAAGTCAAGGGATAAAAGATTTCTTGGACACTGGACTTAAAAATTTAAGAAATTGGAAAACCCTTATTAGAGGTATGGATTTCTGATCATTTAAAAATTGATGTTGCAAGTGGGAAGGGAGAGGAAAAAAATTGGAGCCGAAGTGGAAAAAGGAGGAGATTGCCTAGAATCCCAAAGAAAGATATATGGTAATTGGACCTCTTTGATTAAACTGTAACCCCAGAAAGAGAAATAGAAGAAGGAAGAAAAGTATTAATCGTTGGAACTTCTTTTGAACTATTTTTGATTAAAAATACTTGGGTGGTTGTTTTGGGAAAAGTTTCTCTTTTTATGATGGCATCGCTTGTGGATGAACTAAAGACTGAATATCGAAAATATAAAAAGGAAGAACAAGATGGAAAAGATACTTTGGGCACTTTATTTCAATTTTTAGAAATAGCGTTATGTACTTATGAAAAGTTGACTACGCAGCAGAATGACTGGGACAAAGAAGAAGAGGAACAAGAAGCCATCTTTGATGAACAATGGGTTTTTTCCAGGGAGGAGGAGAAAGAGAATAAGAAAAAGGGGATTTTAAGGTTTCAAAAAACAACCAAAAAAGAGAAAAATGAGAGGAAAGGTGGATGCAAGATTAGAAAGCAACGGAAAGGGAGTAAGAAAAGGGAGGAGGGGAGACAAAGGGGTAAAAAGGGCAAGGAGAAGAATAAGCAAGAGAGAAAGGGGGGGAGGAGAAGCCTCAATGGTGAGAAGCAAGATCTAAAGAAAAAAAGCTTATTTAGAGACAATGGCTGAATCTAATTAAGGATAAAAAAAGGGGGAGGGATTCTGGAAGGTACATAAGATTGTGTTTTTATATGTGTATTTAGAGTAGAACCTTTCTTATAAAATTTATTGTGTAATTTTAGAATCTACTAAACAGAATCCCAGGATAGATTAAGTGTTATATGAAGTACTTTTAAGTTAGGTCAATGAGTTAAAGGTGTCACTCCAATTAGTGTATAGAAGAAGTATAGTAAAAGAAAAAAGATGAATGAATAGTTGGAAATAGAACAGACAAAGAATGTTATCGAAATGGTAATAAGATAGGGAAGGATATATAAAGTGAATATGATGTGTAAATTTCGTCTGTGTGAAGAGTTTTAACTCGGGATCAAGCAGCTTTCAGAAAAGATGTTTTAAGTTTTGTTATGTTTTTTGTGTTTTGTATGTTGATAAAAGGCAAAAAAAAATTAATTAGCAAGAAATAATTTGGATGAAAAGGAGAAGTTGGGATAAGATATGAAGTTAAATAGATAAAGTAAATATTGATATTATAATTTGGAATCATTATGTTCTATTGGTTTTCTTCTTTAATTACTACTATTTTATTTTTTTTAAGAAGAGAATTTATAAGCTGCTATGTCTTGATTGTCTGTGCACTGTTTTTATAAAATTAATAATAATAAAAAAAAAAGAAGAGATTGGACTGCCATTTGTCAGAAATGGTGTAGGGTCTCCCGCTTGGGTGGGGGGTTGGACTAGATGACCTACAAGGTCCCTTCCAACTGATTATCTGTTATCTGTTATCTGTTATCAAATAGTAGATTGCGGTCTACTTGATCAAATGCCTTACTGAAGGCCAAGTAAATGATATCCACGGCATTTCTCTGGTCCATGAATTTTGTCACTTTGCAAACACCCCCCCCCCAAAGAGCAGCTCTACTAGGGTGTTGGACTACAGTTCCCATAACTTTCAAAGACCCCTCCCAAGGCAAGAAGCCATCATTCGGAACCATCACTTTATGTTGCTGCAAATACTTCAACTGTAATTCCCAGTAACCTTTGCAATGTGACAAATATTGACAGGGACTGGGCCAAAGTTAACATCTAGAATGCCATTCCCACAAAATACAGAAGGAAAGCAAACATCCTGCAAAGGTGTTGAAAGGCTTGGAAAATGCCTTTATTCTGAGGATTCAATTTTCCTGCTGGGAGAGTTCCGGCGCAAGGATACAGACAACTGCTTTCTTTTCTTGTTTCCCTAGTTTTCTTAATTATTTGGGCTTTTGTCTAAGGGGCTTCTTTAATACCTTTTATTTGATTCCTTTTCCTATGCAAGTTTGTTTTATGGCTGGCTTGATGTTCCCTTTGGGCTTTTCCTGCTTGGGTGACACCACTGTCCTCGTGAAGTTCCCTTTCCACAAAGGTCTCAGATATAAATCTGGCGACTCGGTGTAGATTCGTTGAACAGTGTCCCTGCAACTTTGGTTAATTGTTTCTCTCTCTTGTTTTTTTTCCAGTAATTTTTATTGTTCTTTTTCAACTTTGACAGGTTTTAACTTTAATATTAACAGCACTTTGCCATCATTATTATATAAAGCAATCTCATGCAAATATCTACATCTATATACATTCATATACATTTATTTATAATTTTCTTATCTCCGTTATCTTTATTTCTATTGTTCAACCATTTATACCAATTGTCTTAAATTTTGTAATATTCTGACTCTTCTTTATCTTTTAATTTTAATGTCAATTTATTCATTTCAGCACTTCCTAAAAAATTTTGAATTACTAATTCCTCTGAGGGCGTATTATTTTGTTTCCAGCATTGTGCATATACTATCCTTGTTGCTGTCAATATATGTAGTAAAATGTATTTAATCTCTTTCCTATATTTCCTTTTAATTATTCCCAACAAAAACAATTCTGGTTTAAACTATATTCGATCTTCCACTATTTCTTTTTTTATTAAAAAGAATTTTTATTAATTTTCTACAAACAAACAAGACAAACAAAACATAAAAACATCAAATCTTATATATACATCCAGTGTGTCAGTTGGTTCATCATTTTTGTGCATTCATTCTGTAGTCTCAATTACAATTATGTTACATAACAACTCATATTGTCAATCCAAACTTATATATCCTAATATCACTAAAAAAAAAGAAATTTTTGACTATATTTTTAATCATTTATGCTTAATGAGCTAACAATACTTTAAACCAGCTTACTCTATAACAAATCATCTAGTCATATCTAATCAATCCTAAAAAATCCTTTATAAATATAATATCAAATAACAAAATAATGACAAAATAAAGATATTCCTTACTATCTAGCCGATCTTCCACTATTTCTTGTATCCATCTCCATTTTTTGATCCAGTATTTTTGCACTTCCAGACATAACCACCACATATAAGAGAAGGTACCTTGGTTTTATTTGCATTTCCAACATGTCGGATTTATGTTAGGGTACATTTTGGCCAATCTCATTGGTGGCAAATGCCAATGATAAAACATCTTGTACATATTTTCTTTATAGGCCGCTGATCATGTTAATGTGTAATTTTTTTTCCAAATATTTTCCCAATCTGCTAAATCCATATTTTGTCCCATATTTTTTGCCCATGCTATCATACAGCCTTTTACTACTACTTCTTCCAAAGCAACTTTTAATAAGTAATTGTACATCTTTGTTATGTATTTCTCTTCGGGGCCTATTAAAATTGTATCTAATTGTTGCAATTCAGTATGAATTCCAAATTATTCTGCATCTTTTGGAGATATGGCCACCATTCTATGCTTATACCCTGCTCTTTTAATTCCTGATTTGTTTTTAATTTTTGCTGATTATCTAATATTTCTTTGTATCTGACATTTTGCCTAAATCCAATGTGTTGGGATATATCATCACTTCCATAGTGGATAACCAGGCTAGTATTTTCATAAAATGTTTTCTCCTAATTTTTTCCCCAAATCTGTATCAATGAATCTCTTATATAATGTCTATAAAAATATGTTTACTTCTTACTTTTCTTTTCCCATAGAAAGCCGTGCAACCCCATCTGTAAATCATGACCCTCCAGAGTTAATATCCTTTTATTACTCAAATTGATCCATTCCTTGATCCATATCAATGCTGCTGCATTATAATAGAGTTCCCAGTCTGGGAGCCCAAAGCCATGTCTACTTCTACTATCTTGTAATGCTATTAATTTTATTCTGGCTTTCTTTTCTAACCATATACATTTTAATGTAATTTAGTTCAGTTCCATGAAAAAAAGTTGTCTAATTTTATGGGGATTGTTTGAAATAAGTATAATTTGGGTAAAATATTCATTTTAATCATGGTGACTCTCCCTAATAAAGATAATTGTAGTTTCCCCCATGATTCCAAATCTTTCTTTATTTGTTTCAATAATTTCATATACTTCTTTTCTTTTATCATTGAACATCTCACAGTTAACCATATTCCTAAGTATTTAACTTTCTTTACAATTTGGAGTCCCATTACCCTTTCTAATTCTTTTTTCTGTTCTTCCATTAAATTCTTAATTAACATTTTAGTCTTTTCTCTATTAATTTTAAGACCTGATACTTCTCCATACTTTTTTAATTCTCGAATTAAAATATTTCCTGTCTCCAATGGGTCTTCTATGAAGAATACCAGGTTGTCTGCAAAAGCAAACATCCTGCAACTTTCTCAGATATAAATCTGGTTATTCAGTGTAGATTTGTTGAGCAGTGTCCCTGAAACTTTGGTGATTTGTTTCTCATTGGGCATACTTGTGAATTAAAAAAAAACCTGTGTGGCCAACACACAATGAAAAGAAGGAAGTTTGCTGATTCTTATCCTGAGACTGCTAAACAGAGATTGTTGTATCTAGACATTTGCACACTCGTAATACTGCGTTCTGATTGGACTATCACTGCCGCCTATCGATTGGTTGTTAACAACTGCTGCGATTGGTCCTCCTGATGGCAGGACACTTAAATAGATGCCATTGGCCACAAGCCGCGAGCAGCCGCTATAAAAGAGGCTGCTGCGGCTCTGGTTTAGATGATGTTACTGACAGTTAATAAAGAGCTGAATTCAACTCCAGTCTCGAGTCTGGTCTTTTCCCACGACAGAACACTGGCAATGAGGATGGGATTCTAAGAAAAAGAGACCATAAGCATGTGGCAACGAGAACCAAGCAACCAACAAGATGGCCAGTAACAACTCGCCACCTGCACTGTTCAACCCAGCCGAAGAGGACCGGGAGTCATATATCGACAGGTTTCTCATGTTCCTTGAGAGTAACGAACTGCAAGGAATCACCAACCAAAGGAAGAGAGCCGTATTCCTTACACACTGCGGCCCCACTATTTTCAAAATGGCCAAGGCATTGGCCAAACCCCAGGACATTAAGCAGATGGCGTGGCCAGATTTGAACCAAATGCTGAGAGCCCATTACGCGCCGGTTGTATCCAACCTTATCCGAAGACACGAATTTTATAAACGAGATCAACGGAAAGGCGAGAGCATCGGGGATTTTGTAGCAGCCCTAAGGGACATTGGTGGAGCATGCGAATTTCTCAACATGGACGAAGCCATGAGAGACCGCGTGGTCCTTGAATTGAGAGACACTACTCTACAAAGCAAATTACTGAACCGACCCAACATCACCGTGAACGAGGCTATCGATGAAGCCACCGCAGCTGAAGCAGCAAAGAAATCAGCGGCCACCATGTGACAAATGAATACAGCTACCTGAGAAATGCAGACCAGTCCAAGCCAAGCCCGAGAAAAGAAAGCAGAAGGTACTCAGAAACACACTACTGCAACCACCCACCATGAAGACATCAATTCCTCACCCGACACCAATGATGAGGATGAAGAAATACATAGGCTCTAGTCAGAACAAAACCAACGAGGAAAAAGAGGAGGGAAGCCTGAGTTCCAGTGTGCCGGATGTGGAGAAGACCACCCACTTTGTGAGTGCCGTTTCTTGGACGCCATCTGCAGACACTGTGAAAAGCGGGGGCACATTGCAAGAGTCTGCCAAAACAAAAAGAGCTATAGTCCTAAAAGATGAGGCAGCACCCCACCCCCCAAGAACCAGAGAGAGAGAGACCGGGAGTCACTGGAGCCGAGAAAACAGAAGTAAGCAAATCAACAAAAAAGAAGAAACACACCAAACAATCATCATCGGAAATGCCAGTGCAACTGACGCAAGAAAGGTTCGCATAAACGTTAAAATAGAAGGACAGCCATGTGAGATGGAAGTAGACTCTGGCTCATATCAGTCAATGGTATCATGGAACACCATAAAGAACCTGATACCAGATATACAAAGAAAAGAACTCGAAGAGCAAAGCCTGATGTTAAAAGACTACCAAGGAAACAGGATTCTGGTAGTTGGACTTGGACACTTCAAAATAAATTTCAAAAGACATACTGAGGTCCTTCCATTGACAATCGTCGACCGAGATCGCCCTAGACTGCTTGGGCTTGAATGGTTTGCACCCCTAAGAATCGAGGTGACAGGAATCAACAGCATCACCGAGATGGACTGGGAGGAAAGCCTGATGAAGGAGTTCCAGGACATATTCGACGGGACGCTAGGCAAGTACCGTGGGACCCCTATATCATTTAGTCAGAACCCAAACATAGCCCCCATCCAGCTAAAGGCCAGACATGTTCCCTTTGCCTTAAAGCCAAAAATCGATGAGCAACTGAACAAACTCATTGCACAAGGGGTACTAGAGCCCATTGATCATGCAAGATGGGAAACCTCGATTGTGACCCCTGTGAAACCAGATGGGTCCGTGCGCATCTCTGGAGACTATAAGGCCACTCTCAACCACGCACTGCAACAAAGCGCATACCCTGTTCCAGTAGTCCAGCACCTTTTGCACTTGTTGGGGGGAGGAAAAGTTTTTGCAAAGCTCGACCTCGCGCAAGCATATCAACAATTACTGGTTGACCCCGAGACGGCAGAGGCACAGGCTATTGTAACGCATAGGGGGGTATTTAAATGCAACAGACTGCAATTTGGTGTCAGCGTAGCCCCAGGCGTTTTCCAAAGCCTGATGGAGCACCTTCTGCAAGGACTAAAAGGGGTGGTCCCTTATTTTGATGATGTATTGGTATCAGCCAGAAACAAAAAGCAATTAAAAGACCGGCTGAGGGAAGTCTTGCGAAGATTTAGAGAAGCAGGACTCAAAGTCAAAAAAGAAAAATGCCAACTTGCCACAAATCAGGTCAAGTTCCTGGGATACCTCATTGATGAAGCAGGGATCCCCCCCACTGAAAAAAAAAAAAGAGCCATCAAAGAAGCACCCAGACCCAAAAATAAAACAGGCCTACAGGCATTTTTGGGACTCATTAACTTTTACAATGTCTTTTTGCCACAGAAGGCAATAGCAGAGCCACTGCACAGATTACTCGATAAGAAAGCTACCTGGGCGGAGAAGGCGGAGCTTCGTTCCGGCGATACAGCTGCGATCTCGGGGCTCTGAGATCGTAGCCGATATTTTCGCCCCTGGTCGGTCCTAACGGACCTAAACTGTCCCGTAGAGACGGTGATCGTGAAGGGCATTGTTCCAGGATCCCAGAGATATCGCAAAATCTCTGGTTTGATCCGGAAGAAGCCCTTTTGCTGGCGGCGGAGAGGCAGCCTCCATAGCTGCTGAAGTCGGGACAGCTCCGGAAAGAAAGTGATTGGAGTGAAGTGTGTCGGCTGGGTGAGAAAAACTCTTTTGTGCTGTAAATTCGCTAAGGTTGGAAAGTTCATCCGATATAAAGAAGAAAGCTGTGAGATTTTTTTTTGACTGAAATTGTTTTGAGCGGCGTTTTTTAAAGTGATGTCAAATTGAGGCTTGGTTTTTTTTTTTTTTCTTTTCTTTATACTTTTTGGGAAAGATTTTACTGTGACTTTGTAGGTAACCGGATTGAATTTTCTCTTATATATATTTCTATGCTCCCTTTGATTTTATGCTCCCTTTGATTTTTTAACTTTCTTTAGGATAGAGGCTCCCTTTGGCTATTTTTTCTTTTTTTTCTGTATATATTATTCCTTTTTTCTGGCGGGCGGGGAGAAAGAGCATTAAGAAACTTTGTAACACTGCCAACTAGAGGCTTGAAAGTATCTTTATGTGAATTGGAGAGAATTGCAAAAAGACCTCATCTCAAGGACTTTTTAACGTGATAAGATAGAGGGAGAGCACAGCAAAATATTATTGCAGGTGCTTTCCTGGACTGTTATCAACAACACTTGAGGTTTGGCTTTGAAGCTGCTGGAGAAGAGAGTCATAACAAGAGCCTTGGATAAATAACAAAGTGCAGTGTGTTTTCTTATATATACCCCATTCGCTAGCCTTTTTCTAAATTTTAATTTTAGTAATATTTTTATTTTTGCCTTTTATTTTAAAGGGAAAGCCTCAGAGTTTTTTTTTTCTTTTTTCTTCTTTATTTTTCTTTTCTTTTTTATTGGGACTTTTTTGCTTTTCATATTTATGTTTTTGGACTACTTTGTTGTTGAGGTTGTTTTTTTTTTCTTTTTTTTGGATTATTGAGACTTTTTAATTGGATTATCTGAAGGAACTTTTTGCTTTTTTTTTCTCTTTTTGCTTTTTCTTTTTTCCTTTTTCTTTTGCTCTTAATCAATATTATTATTTTTGGATTTGTTTGTTTTTTCCTTTCTATTTTTTCCTTTTTTATGGTGGACTATCTCGTAATTGGATTAGGGTCTAGAAGAACCTGAAGATCTTTCTTCTTCCTTTTTTCCTGTTTCTTCTTTGGTTTCGTGTTTTTTACTATCGGAGTTCTCCATTTTGGATTATAATTGGCTGCTCTACCAGTTGGATTAAAAGTCAAGAAGAATTTGAAGTTTTGGAAACATTGAAATGAGCAGGAAACCAATACCATCTGGCATTTCTGCTTCTACCTCTGCTTCCCCACCAGCTGGAGGACAACGTTTAATTCAGACAATGTTGAAGCAAGATAAGGAACAAGAAAAAATAACTTTACAGATGATTATGCAAGGAATCCAAGATCTCAAGACAAAATCAGATATCATTGAACAAAGAACAGGAAATATTGAACAAAGAACAGAAAATATTGAACAAAGAATAGAAAATATTGAACAAAGAGCAGAAAATATTGAACAAAGAGCAGAAAATATTGAACAAAGAATAGAGAAGACTGATGAAAAAGTGGAAAATATTAAACAAATGATGGTTAAGTATGAGGAGAGATTCCAAAAAATTGAGGAAGAAGGAAAACAAAGAGAGAAGAAGATTGGAAATATTGACAGCAGACTAACAGCGGTTGAACAAGAAAAAGGTGGGATGTTGAGGTGGGAGATGGAAAGGTCAGAATTTTACCTCAGATTTCAAAATATAGAAGAGGAAAAAGGAGAAAATTTGGCAGCGGTAATGATAGAAATTTTGGCAGATGCTTTGGAAATTACAGAGGAAAAGATGATGGATGGAATAGATGAGATATATCGAGTCTATACAAGATATGCGATGAGAAATAAATTACCCAAGGAAGTCCATATTAGATTTACCAAAAAATCCATTAAAACGCAAATATTACAAGTAGTAAGAGAGAAAACACTGAAATACAAGGGTAAAGAGGTTGTGGTTTTAAAACAAATACCCAGAAGAGTGAGAGAGATGAGAAGAGAATATCGATTTCTGACCAAAATACTATTGGAAAACGAAGTGAATTATAGATGGCTGATTCCAGAAGGACTAGTGTTTGGGTGGCAAGAGCAGAGATATAGAATTGATTCAATTGAGAAAGCAGAACTTTTTCATGCAGAATTTTTTGGAGGAAGAAGAGAGGAAGCAGAGAAAGAGGCTTTATCAATTGAGTTTCAAGATGAACAACTGGAGACTGAAAAAGAGAAAGGAGCAGAAGGGGGACAGATGGATAATAAAGAACAGCGTGAAGTGAGATCCACGAGAGCTGTTAGACCTAAATATAAAGCATAATCATGGAGGAAAAAAAACTGATTACAATGAATATAAATGGACTTAATTCAGCTGTTAAAAGAAGGAAAACTTTTCATAAATTAGAGAAATTAAAATTTGATATAATTTGTTTACAAGAAGTTCACATTAAAAAACAACATGAACAATTGTTATTACAGCCAAAATTAGGGAAAATATTTACCTCTTTGACTCAGTGTAAGAAAAGAGGTGTGGTTTTATACATTAAAGAGGCTATTCCAGCAAAATTGATTTACACGGATGAAGATGGAAGAGTATTAATGGTAGAAATAATGGACAATAATATAAAAATACTCTTGATTGCAATTTATGCTCCGAATGATAAACAAGAAGAGTTTTATAAAAAGCTACACATGAAAATAATTGGACTGGACTATGTTAATATAATTATGATGGGAGATTTTAATGGAATTGTGGACAATAAACTGGACTGTATAGCAACAACAACAAAGCAAAATAGAAAGGCTCTCCCAAGGTCCTTTTTTAAAATGACAGATGAATTAACTTTAAAAGATATTTGGAGAGAAAGAAATGTTAAAGCTAAACAATATACTTTTTATTCAAATAGACATTTATCATGGTCCAGATTAGATATGATTTGGATCTCAACAGAACTAATATCTAATATTAAAGAAACAAATATTGAAACAAGTACCTGGGCAGATCATAGCCCAATGACAATTAAATGGAAGGGACAAAAAAAAAGATCGAGATGGACATTAAATAATACTATTTTAAAGGATAAAGATTTTACACAATGGATGGAGAAGGAATTGGCTTTTTTCTTCAGAGAAAATAAAAAAGAAGATACTTCAATGCAAAATGTGTGGGACACAATGAAGGCATACGCTAGAGGTTTGATAATAGATTATATAAGAAAAAAGAATATTAGGAAAAGGCAAGCTTCTAAGGCCTTGGAAGATGAGTATAAAATTCTTGAAAAAGAATTACAGAAAATGCCACAGAAAAAGGATATTAAATTGAAGCTGGATGTAATCAAACATAAAATGGAATTAATAGAGAAAGAAGAACTGGCACAGAAAATTAGAAACTCTAAACAGAATTATTTTGAAGATGCAAATAAACCAGGTAGATGGCTAGCATATAAATTGAGAAAAGAGAAGGAATCAAGAAAAATATTGAAGTTAATAGATGAACAAGGCCAAGCTTGTTATGGGAATAAGGAGAAAAAAGAAATTATTCGAGATTTTTATGGGCAATTATATAAACAGGAGAATATTGATGAAGAAAAAGTCAAACAGTATTTACAGGAAGCTAATTTACCAAAGATACCTAAAGAGACTGAAGAAATGCTAGAAAGCAATATAACAATGATGGAACTAAATGAAGCATTTAAGAGACAAAATAATGGGAAAGCTCCGGGTCCAGATGGGCTTCCAGTAGAATTTTATAAAACATTTCAAGAATTATTGAGCATCCCATTGTTAGAAGTTATGAATGAAGTTATGTTAAAAAAGATGATACCTAAAACATGGTCAGAGGCTTATATTACACTCATACCAAAGGAAGAGACTGACCCATTGCAAATTAAGAATTATAGACCTATTTCTTTATTGAATGCAGACTATAAAATCTTTGCTTCAATCTTAGCAGAAAGACTTAAAAAATATTTAAATAATTTTATTCACTCAGATCAAAATGGATTTCTGCCAAAGAGACAAATTAGAGACAATATGAGAGTAATCTTGGACACTTTGGAATACTATGAGGCTCATCCTGAAAAGCAAATGGCTTTGATATTCCTAGATGCTCAAAAAGCATTTGACAACGTGAACTGGAGATTTATGTTATTATTATTGGAGCAGATGGGTTTCGCTAAAAAATTTATTCAAGCAATAGAAGCTATATATAATAAACAGACAGCAAGGGTAATGATGGAGGGGGAACTTACAGATTTTATTAATATAAGGAAAGGCACAAGACAAGGATGCCCCCTATCTCCTTTGCTATTTGTGTTGACCTTGGAAGTGTTGAATAGAAATGTTAGGGATGATAAAAGCATAAAAGGAATGAAAATTAAGAAGGAAGAATTTAAGCTACAAGCTTTTGCTGATGACTTAGCTTTTATTTTGGAAGATCCGCTAGAAACAGCTCCAAAGTTACTGGAAAGGATAGAGGCATATGGAGAGGTGGCTGGTTTGAAAATAAATAAAGACAAAACAAAGATTTTGACAAAGAATATGCTATTGAGACAGAGAGAAGAATTGGCAGATCTTTTGAAAATTCAAGTTACAAATAAGGTTAAGTATCTGGGGATATATTTGACAACAAGATGCAGCACATTAAAGGAGAATAATTATATTAAACTTAAACAACAGATAACTACAGATTTGAAGAAGTGGGAAAACTTGCAATTGTCATTAATAGGGAGAATTTCAACAATTAAGATGAATATTTTACCTAGAATTTTATTTTTGTTTCAAACAATACCAATTAGGCTTGGAAAAGACTATTTTGAAGATTTAAATAAAATTATGTTGAAGTTTATATGGCAAGGTAAAAAAGCGAGAATAAAGCTAAAGCTTTTGCAAGATGCTAGAATTAGAGGAGGTTTTGGTCTGCCTAATTGGGAATTGTATTATCAAGCTGCAAGTTTGATGTGGGTCAAAGAATGGATAACATTAAGGAAACATAGGTTGTTGACATTAGAAGGGCATGACTTGCTGTTGGGTTGGCATGCTTTTTTATGGTATACGGGAACTAAAACACAGGGTTATTTTAGAAGACATTATGTACGGGAGTCTTTGTGGTTAAATTGGGAGAAGATAAAAAGACAATGTTATTTGAAAATTCCAGTTTGGTTATCGACCATTGAAGCATTTTCCTATCCTATAATTTACAAGAAGGAACAAACAGTTAGATATGGGGAACTTTTGGATGAAAAGGGTGAACTTAAATCGATCCAAAACTTAGAGGAACAAGGTATAAGGATGAATTGGTTTTCATATGCACAAATACACTCAAGGTATGATGAAGATTCTAAAACGGAGGGATTTTATGATAAACAGACTGATTTAGATAAGATCTTGATGGGTACTGATGAGAAGGTGATTAAAAAACTATATGGTTATTTACTGGGAATGAAATTAGAGGAAGAACAAGTCAAAGAAACTATGATTGTTTGGGGGAAGAATTTTGGATATGGGATTGATTTAGAGAAATGGCAGAAATTGTGGTCTCAAAATTATAAAATGACAATGTCAATAGCATATAAAGAAAACTTGTATAAGATGTTTTACAGGTGGCACTTTCCTCCGACAAGAATAGCAAGAATGTTTAAGAACAAATCTGAAAAATGCTGGAAATGTCATCAGATACCCGGCTCGTATTACCATATGTGGTGGACTTGTGAGGATGCTAGAAAATATTGGACTATAATTCGCATGTGGTTGGAAAAAATGACAAAGAAACATATAGATTTGAAACCAGAGATCTTCTTATTGGGAATTTTACCTGATATATATTGTAAAGATTTGAAATACCTGATTGTAAATGTATTAACAGCGGCCAGGATTGTATTTGCTAAAAATTGGAAGAATGAGAAAATACCATTACAGGAAGAAATTATTAAGAAGATATTGGAATGTGCTGAGATGAGCAGATTGACATTTGAAATTAGAGAGCAAGAGGATAAACAATTTTACGAAATTTGGGATCTTTTTTATAAATGGCTAGATGATAAAATACGATAATAGAATATTTAGAATGCTAGATAGTAAGGAATATCTTTATTTTGCTATTATTTTGCTATTTGATATTATATTTATAAAGGATTTTTTTAGGATTGATTTGATATGACTAGATGATTTGTTATAGAGTAAACTGGTTTAAAGTATTGTTAGCTCATTAAGCATGAATGATTAAAAATATAGTCAAAAACTTCTTTTTTTAGTGATATTGGGATATATAAGTTTGGATTGACAATATGAGTTGTTATGTAACATAATTGTAATTGAGACTACAGAATGAATGCACAAAAATGATGAACCAACTGACACACTGGATGTACATATAAGAGTTGATGTTTTTATGTTTTGTTTGTCTTGTTTGTTTGTAGAAAATTAATAAAAACTTTTTCAAAAAAAAAAGAAAGCTACCTGGGCCTGGGGCCAATGAGTAGAAGCTGCATTCCAGGGAGTTAAAGACTTATTAACGTCCGAATCTGTATTAATCCAATACAGTGACACTTTGCCACTGACAGTCACCTGCGACGCATCACCATTCAGTGTAGGCGCCAAACTTAGCCACACACTACCCGATGGCAGAGAGGCATCGGTCACCTTTTACTCCAAAATGCTGTCAAAAGCTAAAAGAAACTACAGCCAACTGGATAGAGAAGCCCTAGCCGCTATAATGGGGGTCAAACGTTTCCATGAATACCTTTACGGTAGGACATTTTCCTTAATTACTGACCACAAGCCACTGTTGGGAATCCTGGCGGGGAACAAAGCCACCCCCCAACATCCTGTCACCAAGAATGACACGGTGGTCAGAATTCCTCACAGCCTACAACTACAAGCTCGTCCACTGATCAGGGAAAGCCATAACTCATGCCGACGTGCTGAGCCACTCACCCCTACCAGACCTGGATGATGACCCGGCTCCTACCACATCCACTCTACAAATTGAAACATTACTGAACCTGCCTATCACTGCATCAAATATCGCAAAAGAAACCACTAAAGACGCACTGATGGCCCGGATCCTAAACTGGGTAGGGAGGGGCTGGCCGGAAAACGATAAGAACGAGACTTTTAAACCTTTCCGAACCCGGCAAACTGAACTGTCAATTCCAAAGGGATGTATACTGTGGGGGGATAGAGTTGTCATTCCTGAAAAACTAGAGGAGGAAGTGTTGTGCATGTTACATGAAGGACACCCAGGTATCGTAAAAATGAAATCCCTGGCCAGAAGCTACGTCTGGTCTACAAAGACATTGAAACATGGGTGACAACATGCAATAAATGCCAGAAGTCCAGACCTACCCCCCTTCCAGCACCGGTCCTTGACTGGGAGACACCCAGAGGCCCCTGGTCGAGGATCCATATAGATTTCACTGGACCCACAAAAGGATATACATTTTTAATCATTGTCGATGCCTACTCAAACTGGCTGGAGGTCAGCATCATGAATTCTACAATGACTGAAGCCATCACCAAACAACTAAGAAAACTCTTTGCAATGCATGGGTTACCGGACTTGTTAGTTTCGGACAATGACCTGCAGTTCACAGCCTTTTCTTTTGAACAATTCCTCACAGAACAGGGCACACAACATGCCCTAAAAGCGCCCGCTCACCCGGCTTCAAACAGAAGAGCAGAACACATGGTTCGATATATGAAAGAGGCATTAGAAAAACTAGACACAGGTAACATCCAAGACAAAATCAATAAAATTCTCACCATCCAACATATAACACCGAGCACATCAACTAACAAGAGTCCAGCTGAACTTTTAATGGGCAGAAAATTGCGGACACATTTGGATAGATTGCAGCCCACCTGCAACCCTGAAAAGCCACCAGACTCCTCCAGTAAGTACCGCACATTTATACAGGCGACCTTGTCTATGCCAAAAATCTTACTGGGGACCCATTGTGGCTACCGGCCACAATAACACAAATAATGGGACCCCAGTCATACTGACTCAAAATGGAGGACGGCAGAACCTGGAAGAGACACATAGACCAACTACGGTCTCGAATTCTAGAACAAAACACCGACAACCCTCGATGCATAGAACACGCACAAACACCAAATCAAATAGATAATAATAAAACCAGAGGGGGGGGGAACCCTCAAACAATAAAAAGGGGAGGGAAGACCCTCCACTAACAGAACAAAAACCAAATCACCAACCAGTACCAGAAAGCCCACCAAAAAATAAAAACTACTTACCTGCAGACGAGTTTGGAAGAAAGGAGCTGACAGAGGAAAAACAACATGAAGCCACCCCTGGAAGAAGCAGCCCAGCTGACTCAACCAGCCCGGGTAAACCAGGAGGGAGTGGTAAAGCCGACTCAACCAGCCCAAAGAGACCAGGTGGGAGCAGCATGGCTGACTCATCCTTCCAGTAGGTTTCACAGAGAAGGACAGGAGAGACAGCGATTCCGTCCGAACCGACCGAAGACAACGCCGAGACTGAACTGCGCAGGTCAAGTAGGAACCATAAAAGCCCCGCCTACTTACATGACTACGTAACATAGAATTGGACCGAATCAAAAGGGGAGGGGTGTTGTATATAGACATTTGCATACTCATAATGCTACGTTCTGATTGGACTATCACTGCCGCCTATCGATTGGTTGTTAACAACTGCTGCGATTGGTCCGCCTAACGGTGGGATGTTTAAATAGATGCCATTGGCCATGGGCCGCAAGCAGCCGCTGCAAAAGAGGCTGCTGCGGCTCCGGTTTAGTTGAAGTTACTGACAGTTAATAAAGAGCTGAATTCAACTCCAGTCTCGAGTCTGATCTTTTCCCGCGGCAGAACAGAAATGACCAGGTGAGCTGTCTTTATCCAGGAATGCAAACTTGAAAGAAAATATGCCTGATAAGATTTGGCTGAATGAAACGAAGGGGAAAAATTATGTAAATCTCTGTGAAGAGGGAGGAGAAAGAACTTCACAAATATAGATACCCTGATTGTAAAATTAGCAAGACATCCATTCATACCTTAGTGATTGCTTTCTGGTGAAGAGAGATGTAATGGATAGTGAGTTCACATCAACCTGCCCCCCCTTCTCTCTTTCTCTCTCTCTCCCTCCCTCCCTCCTCTGTCTCCAATAAATGTGGGCTAAAATACTTAGTCTCCTGTTGCTCCTTCACCTCAACCTGAATAAGTAGACTTTGAAATCTACCACTGGAAATAAAATATCTCCTTCCGTTTCTATAGAGGGTGTGGCATGAATTACGTTATATGCTGTTGCCTTTCACAGAGACTCCAAAGCTTTGCCACTAGCAACCTTACTGCCAAGCGAACAACTGGACTTTGAGTTCTACAACTGGAAATAAGAATTAAATCACTTGATCCAGGTAAAAACTATCTTCTTCTCCTCCTCCTCCTCCTCCTTTTCATTCTACTTTTCTTTCTCCTCCTCCTCCTTCTTCTCCTTCGCCAACTCTAACCCTCCTCCTCCTCCTCCTCTTCTTATTCTTCTTTTCCTCCTCCTCCTTTTTTCTCCTCCTCCTCCTCCTCCTCCTCCTCCTTTTCTTTCTCCTTCTCCTTTGCCAACTCTAACCGTCCTCCTAACTTTTGGAATTCATAAACAACTAAAGATTATATATATATAGTGTAATATGTACGCATGGGATTTTTGTTAAAACCATTCTATTTGTCTGTTTGTTTGTTTCTTCAATTTGTTCAATTTCTATAAATGTGGGAAAGGGTTTGGCAGTTGGCAGGGAAACATGTAAATAAAATAATAATAATAACCTTCTAAGCTGATAACCTGAAAAGAGATAAACATTTATGCTTGTTGAAGCAAGTTCTGCTGTGATCTTTGACTTGAAGGTGAATATGGATTGAAAAAGTTAAATACAGTCCTTACCTCTGAAAGGGTGTGAAATGAAGTGATGCCACAGCATCGGATAAAAGAAACCTATCCCTAAAATATATATTTAATTTGCAATATTTCCCTGCAGATAAAGGAGACATCAAGTAAATGACAGGATGGCATTCCAGCATGTACAGATATTTGAGCAGCCTTAAGAAAACCACAAAATAAATGTTGATCCCTACACCTCACTTCAAAGAACTCTGGGTGTGGTTCAAATTTTGCATTTATAGGAATACTTAAATTGCTTCTTCAAGTTTTCGAATATAGCTAAATAATTAAAGCAACTAGGGAGGCATTTTAATATGCTACCACAAAGACTGAACTTTTTGAATCTTACATTCTTGACAAGTGGAAGTATATTTTGGGCTAAATTCTTTCTCATCCCCGTTAAACTTATTTTTTGATAAAGCAATGAGACTATTACTACGACTGAGGAAATCCTTTGACAGAGGTTTTTTTTAAAACTTTGGAAATGCACATACAAGCCCAACTTGTAATAAAATTATTAAAATAGGAGGGTGTCTCATAAGATCTGACAGAAAGCATTTGAGAATATCCAGCAACATTATTAAGAGGGAGCTAAGGTGGCCTCAGCAGGCTTTAGCGATGGTCAGAGATAATCTATTTTTCTTCTAGTAAAGGAGAATAGGAAATCAAACCTGTCCATGTTGGAACCAAGCCTTTTTCTATAGAGCAAAGTCCATTCTATGGCCTTTTTTTCAGAATCAATTCCAACATGGGCAGGTCTCATTTTCTTACTTTTAATAATAATGTTGCTGGATATTCTCAAATACCAGAACTTATGAGACAACCCTATCTTACATTCATTTATAGAACTGGGCATTGCCTTGGGAATTCATCTTTTTTTAAAAAAAAAATTAATATAATAATTCCATCTTCAATTGAACTGTGTGTCATCCAGGTACAAATATCTTTGTAAAATAATAATCACAATTTACAACATTATTCATTACATTACTATTAAGTTCTGCGGATGGGCGCAAGGAACGGAGACGAGGCAGTGAACAGTGAACTTCAACTCTTTATTAATCATTCTGAACAGAGCAAAACCCTAGGGCAGCAGCAGCCCTTTTATAGGGCAGGCTGCTGACCTATTAGCCAATGAGAAACATGGAAGTGTTAAACCCTTGAACCAATGAGAGTGGCTCGTTAACAGCCAATCAGATTCTCCAGAACGGACCAATCCGATATCGTTATTATCGGCCAATCAGAAGTGCAGGATTAGAACCCTGCTTTTTCTTAAGGTTTGTTAAAACTTTATTTAAGCGCTTCATTAGTTCATAACACCCCTTCCCCCCGGGTTCCGTTTGAGGGGTGTGGTGACGTAATCCCTAAGATATGTAGGTTGTTTTAACTGTCTATTAGATTTGCGCTGTCCCACCGGTTCCTGTCTGTCCGGTTTCGGTGGGACGTTTTTGGACATATCTAGTACAGGCGGTTCTGCATTCTCACTGGATGACTCGGTACCACTAATTCTGTCGTTGTTGTTGTCCTCTGATCTTTGCAGGCTAGCCTCCGTTGAGGTATTCCTCTGTGGCAAGGACACTCCCCTCCTTGATTCTTCTTCATTTATCGCGCCCGATTGCTGACTTCCTTCGCTTCTGCTTTCCACCATCTTGAATTTGGTTTCTTCGACATCCCCTCCCCCCTCAGTTTGGGAGTCACAGGAGTCATGGGAACTGGGTTGTAGCCTAGAGCGAAGCTGATCTATATGGCGTTTCCATATTTTTCCGTCGCAGGTTTGCACACAGTATGATCTGGGCCCGGTGGTTTGAATTACGGCTGCTTCGACCCATAATGGTTCGCCGGAGAGGTTTTTGGCGAAAACTAAGTCACCTACCTTGAACTCACGGCATTTTCCGGTAGATCCACAGGGTTTCTTTGGCTCGTAGGACAGGTGAAGCCGGTTGACGTGGGAACGGAGCTTGCATCCCATCAACAGTTCAGCTGGAGTCTTGTTGGTGACGCTGTGCGGAGTGATGTGTTGGAATAGGAGTATTCTGTTTATTTTGTCATCAATGTCCCCATAGTCCATTTTGTGGAGAGTTTTTTTAACAAATTGTACCATGCCCTCGGCCCTGCCGTTAGCCGCAGGGTGCACTGGTGAAGTTAGCGCATGGCGGATACCCCGGTCCGCTAAGTATTGTTCAAAAACCAGGGCAGTGAACTGGGGTCCATTGTCGGAGACCAGAACGTCTGGCAGCCCATGCGTTGCAAATAGTCTATTCAATTTTCGGATGACAGACTCGGTTGTAGTATTCTTCATTTCGTGGATCTCGAGCCAGTTGGAATAAGCATCCACTGTTAGGAGGAATGTATGTCCTTTAGTAGGTCCCGCAAAATCAACGTGGATGCGGGACCATGGCCCCCGGGGGGTTTCCCATTCTGTTGGAGTTGCTCTAGTTGGGGGCACTGCTGACTTCTTGGCACTTTAAGCAAGTCTTTACCCAGGCTTCGATCTGTTTGTCGATGCCCGGCCACGACGGGTAGCTTCGTGCGAGTGCTTTCATACGCACGATGCCGGGGTGACTGTCATGCAATATTTTCAATACTGCTTGTTGTAACCACTCTGGGACGACGACTCGATCTCCCCATAGGATGCAGCCTTTTTGCGAAAAAAGTTCTATTTGCCGGTTTCTGAAAGGGGTGAAGTCGTCAGGGGTTTGTTCTATTGGCCATCCTCGTTCGACCCAGCTAAGAATTCACGCCAAGACAGGATCTCGTTTTGTTTCGATTGCAATGTCTCTGTCTGTTAGCGGTGGTGAATGCAGCATTTCAATCTGGAGTGTCATAAGGGTTGGAGCTGGGTCGTCAACAGTTTCCGGAAGTGGGGCACAGCTCAATGCATCAGCGCGGGGAATGGCTTTCCCCGGGCAGTGTTGTAATTTATAGTTGTACACAGCTAAAAACTCCGATCAGCGAGTCATTCTAGGTGACAATATATAGGGGGTTGGCTTATCTCCTGCTATAATCCCTAGCAAAGGTTTGTGGTCGGTAACAATAGTAAAAACTCATCCATACACATATTCATGAGACCGTTTCACAGCAGATACAACAGCAAGAGCCTCTTTGTCGATCTGGCTATAGTTACGTTCAGCCCTTGATAAGGTCCTTGAAAAATAGGCAATAAGGCCTTACTACCATTTGGTAACACATGACTCAAAATGGCTCCTACTCCAAATGGTGACGCGTCACATGTAATTGTTAAAGGCAAGGTCTCGTTATACTGCATTAAAACAGCATCGGAGGTTAGTAAGTTTTTCACTTGTCGGAATGCGTACTCCCCAGACCCAGGTTGCTTTGTAGGGGCTCAGCTACGGTCGCTTTCTGGGGCAAGAAGATGTTGTAAAAGTTAATGAGCCCCAGGAAAGCTTGGAGGTCTGTCCTATTCCTGGGTCTTGGGGCGTTTTTGATTGCTTTTAGTTTGTTACTAGTGGGGTGAATGCCTTGCTTATCAATTAGGTATCCCAGGAACTCTACTTTATCTGTACACAGTTGACATTTATTTTTTTTAACCTTTAGGCTGGAATTTTTAAATTTCTGGAGAACCATTTTAAGACACCTTTCTAGTACTTTTCTATTCGGGGCCGCAATTAAAATGTCATCAAAATATGGCACAACCCCCTTGATCCCTTGCAAGAGTCTCTCCATCAGACTTTGAAAAATCCCTGGGGCTACGCTCACTCCAAATTGCATTTAAAGGCGCCTTGGTGCGTAACGATCGTCTGTGCTTCCGCGGGTTTTTTATCTACAGGCAGTTGTTGGTACGCCTGCACTAAATCCAATTTAATGAAGACTTTTCCACCACCCAGGGAATGGAGGAGGTGCTGCACCACCGGCACCGGGTAAGCGTTCTGTTGAAGGGCGTGATTAAGGGTGGCCCGGTAGTCCCCACAAATCCTTAACGATCCATCCGGTTTGATGGGTGTTACGATTGAGGTTTCCCAACAGATATGGTCAGTTGGTTCTAAAACACCCTGGGCTATTAATTTTTCAAGCTGCTCATCGATCTTTGGTTTTAGGGAAAAAGGTACCCGATGAGACTTAAGGCGGATGGGGGCTACTTCAGGGTTAAGGTTAAATGATATTGGGGTTCCCTTGTACTCGCCTAGTTTGTCTGCAAAGACGTTCTGGAATTCCTGGACGAGGGCCTCCTCCCAGTCATCGCTTCTGGTTTGGTGAATGCCGGCTACCTCGATCCCGAGTGGGGTGAACCATTGAAGGCCTAACAAACTAGGCCAGTCGCGGTCGATGACGGTCAGCGGTAATGACGCAGTACGATTTTTGAATGATACTTGGACTTGGCTGGATCCAACGACCAGAATTTGGTTCCCCTGATAATCTTTGAGTATGATTCTTTGGGCTCTGAGGTCTTGACGCCGGATGGCAGGGATTAATTGTTTAAGGGTCTTCCAGGAAACCATCGAGAGGGATGATCCTGAGTCGACTTCCATCACGCAAGATTGGACCTCACTCGGATCTTCTTTGCATCTAACGATGAAGCGTGACCAATTGTAATGGTTTGGTGTGCCTCTTCCCTTCTCGTTGAAGTGGCCAGTGTTTTATTTCTGTAGGAGTGGTTGTTCCATTGGTGGTTCAAGTGTTCCCGACTCACAGGATGATTCCCTGTGGTCTGGCGGTAGTTGTTTTCTCTCCGAATTGGGCTGGATCCTTGCTTGCTTCTACAGACCTTCCCGATGTGGCCTCTTTTCCCACAGGAATGGCAGAGCGCGTCGAGGAATTTGCAGTCTGATCACGGGTGGTTTGCCCCACAACCCACGCATTGGTGCGGTAGTCTTCGATTCCGCTGGTTGCGTTGGTCGCGTTCGGACCGGAGCCGGTTGACCTCCTCCTCATCACTTTCTGATGGAGATTCGAGGTCCTCATGGTGGGTCGCTGTTGTGTGCCTCTCTAGGCGAGGCGAAGTATCACTGGTGAGTTGACGGAGTGGTGCGTTGGTGCAGCGCATTCGGGCGCCCAACTTCCTGGTTGCTTCTGCTGCAGTAGCGTCTTTGATAACATCGGCAAGATCAATGTCCCCTTTGGCCATGATCTTGCTCTGCGCCGTGTGGTCATCTAATCCCAGAATTATTGGGTCTCTCGGAGTTTCTTCAAGGTCCATAAAGCCACAGAGGCCTCCCAGGTTCCGGAGGTCCGCGATGAAATCTGCAATGCTCTCTCCTTTCCGTTGGTCCCTCTGGTAAAACTCATATCTTCGGAAAAGCATTGGTACATCGGGTGCATAGTGGGCCCATAGAAGGGGCACGAGGACATCCCAGTCCATGGATTTCACCTCAGCCGGTTTTGCTAGTGCCTTGGCCATCTTAAAGACGGCAGGCCCGCAATGGGTCAGGAAAACTGCTCGCTTTTTCCCCGTAGTTGCGTCTTTCAAGTTGTTGGTCTCCAGAAACATCTGGAACCGGTCTATGTATGAGTCCCAGTCTTCTTGTGCCGGGTCAAATGGAGCGGGTGGTATGGCGCTGCCGGACATGGTTTCCGTTGTCAATGCGCCTTCAGCCACGTGCTCTGTTTGGTGCTCTGTAGTATTCAGTCAGCTCTGACGTCTCCGTATCCCATCCTCGTCGCCAGTGTTAAGTTCTGCGCATGGGTGCAAGGAACGGAGACGAGACAGTGAACAGTGAACTTCAACTCTTTATTAATCATACTGAACAGAGCAAAAACCCTAGGGCAGCAGCAGCCCTTTTATAAGGTTGGCTGCTGTCCTATTAGCCAATGAGAAACATGGAAGTGTTAAACCCTTGAACCAATGAGAGTTGGCCCGTAAACAGCCAATCAGATTTCCCAGAAGGGACCAATCCGATGTCGCTATTATCGGCCAATCAGAAGTGCAGGATTAGAACCCTGCTTTTTCTTAAGGCTGTTAAAACTTTATTAAACGCCTCTATTAGTTCATAACATTCTCCTTAGTTCTAGATTGGATCTCCCTTTAACAAACTTCTTTTAGCCTTTTGTGTGAATGTTTCTGTGTTTTTTACTTAACTTGGTGCTGATTGCTTTGGATCTAACAACAAATATTGGAAGAGCTCTCTCTATGTCCAACCTTCTTCTTTACTTTCACCAAGAAATCATAAACTATGATTATTCTTTTTGGCCACTGGAGTGTGGTGTTTAATATGATGAAAGATGAACACCATATATTCTCAGAGATGGAATTTCTACTTGAAAAATTTGTTATGATCCCTAGAACCAAAAGTTTGAGAAAACTGAAAAATTATTGGAAAATCAATTTGATATGATTCATTTGGAATAGAAACAAATAAAAGATAAAATACAAATTAAAGATAAGGAAGATGGCCATTTTATAAATACATCTTACATTATAGAATAGAATAGAATAGAATAGAATAGAATAGAATAGAATAGAATAGAATAGAACATGGAAAGGATAGAATAGAATAGAATAGAATAGAATAGAATAGAATAGAATAGAATAGAATAGAATAGAATAGAATAGACCTTGGTGGTCTTGTATCTAGTCCAACATCCCATCCAAGCAGGAGACCTATGTCATTTCTGAGAGATGGCAGTCCAATCTCTTCTTGAAAGCCTCCTGTGATGAAGTTCCCACAACTTCCAAAGACAATTTCTGTTCCATTGGCCCTGCCAACCCTGCCCCTCCCTTCCCAGGAGTCCCCAAGTGGCCCATCTGGATGCCAGGTAAATGCAGGGCCTGGGCGGAGGCTCAGAGAGGGTGAAAAACAGGCCTCCTGGAAGTTCCAGAAGGCCAGAAACGGGTCCGTTTCTGGCCTCGGAAGGGCCTCCAGAGTCCGGGTGAGGCCGTTTTCACCCTCCCGGAGGCTCAAGAAAAGCCTTAGGAACCTGGGGAGGCTGAAAGCAACCCCACCCAGTGTGCAAGAGGCCAACTAGGCCACGCCCACCCAGCAACTGAGCAGAGAACTGGTTGCTGATATTTTTGAAGCCCACCCCTGTCTATGATGTTTATTCCCAGTTCTGCTAGGAGTCCATTTTAACTAACTATTTGTGCTTATAGACATTCTCCTTTGAGATATGAAGTAGGTTTGGGTAACTTATTGAGGGGTTTGAGGAAAATATTTTCCCCCATTTGCTATTTTTACTAGATCAACTTAGTTTCAGCTTGTCTATTAATTATCTAGCGGAGATGCTTACTGTCGGTCCATTGTGGAGTCATTAAAATAGATTTTGATATAAAACTTCCCAGAATAGTCTATGCATCTCTCTCCCCTTTTTCCCCTTATAACCTTTTCATTTTTTAAATTCAACTCACTCTTTTTTGTTGTTATTTTGCATTTCATTTTTTCTTAAAATATAAAAAAAATGTATAAAATAAACAGGGAGCAGATACCTTGTGCCATAATACAGAATAATATAAGAAAAGCTCCCTTATTGTGTTCCTGAATTTAGGGATCTGGATATTTTATTTGTGCAAACCTAGAGAACCTTGAGATTTTTTTTCCAGCAGGCTCATGTTATCCTCTGCCTTTCACTTTTTAGTTCAAAAGAGCATTCAACATGTTCAGTTTGTTCATAGAAAGATTTACTTTAGCCTCAAACCATCATTGGCCTCAATTTATCTAATATTTATGATACCTAAATATTTAGCTTGAGTCAGTTTTCTGTTGTCTGATGTGTGTACAGGGAAAATATATGCCCACTATGTACATATTTTGGCTGCCTATTCTGGAAGCTTAAGAGAGGGCAGATTAGATTGGAGATGGCTGCCATGTCAATCCCTGTCCTATTGTTTCTTTTATTTTTATTTTATTCTTATATGTATCCATGTATTCATAACTATGTTTTTACTTATACCTATTATCTTGTAAGCAATTGACATAAATAAATAAAAAAATAAAATGAATACTTGTTTGTGTGCCTTGTCTGGGGACTTGTGTTATTGGATCCCCCTAAATTCAGTATATTTAAAAGAACCCAAGACTCAGAAGGGATTTAAAAGAGTAAAGGTCATGGATGGGCTATTCAAATACTGTATTGATATGGGCTTCCAAAATTAGGGAGATTCTTGACCTGGTGTAGCTCATCTATAATTCCACATAGCAAATTAAAAGGAAGAAGAAAAGAAAAGACACATCTCAAACCGGTAGATGGTAATAAGATCAGAACTTCAAACCTGAAGAGGAAGAATTTATTCCAAAGAGAAACCAGTTATTCCAGTCTCTGTTCTTTCCAGAAGCTATTATTTCTTCATAAATAGTTGTATTGGGCTCACAATCTCAGTTGTCCTGGACTGTGTCCTGCAGTCACACATTAATACTTCTCTGAATGATTCTAACAACAGGATATTCTTTTCTTCCAGAAGTGACTGGACAGGAATGGCAAATTTTAAGGGCCATGCTCTCCCAGGGAGTTTCTTTATATTGTTCGGTCTCTGGTGGTCAGTGAAATACTCACTGAAATATGTCAGCAGGACACCAAAGAAGAATAACCATGTCCAGAGGAACTTCAAACATGTGGAGATCATCGAAGGGGCAGTCAAAGTTGTCTTTACATTAATAGGTAAGATTCAGAATTCAACAACTGATTTAAGGCATTTGAGGGTAGCTGCTTGATTTGAGTTTGTGCCTTTTCTTCTATCCATCATTGGATGTTGGCAATCATGTTGGTGATTTTATTGTTATAAACAGTCACATGAAAAAGTGCTGCTGAGTTTTGTCCAAACCAGTCCCTTAGATTTTAAAGCCATGATGTTCTTCATTTGAAAGATTAAGTGAAGTATGCCGTATTATTCCAGGTGTTGCATCACATGTCTGAAATAGTTTAACTTTTGCTTGTTATGGTTTTGATGAGTTCCCTTGGCATTCCCAGGCAGCTTATCACCTCCTCCTTTCTGATTTTGTCAACCCAGTTTATACGTAACAGCCATCTGTAAATCCACATTTCAAATCCTTCTAGAAAGGACGTGCCTTTTAAGCAAACCAATTGCTACATCATAGGTTTGGCAACTTTAAGATTTGTGGTCTTCAACCCTCAGTATTCTGGCTGAGGATTTCTGAGAGTTGAGGTCCATAAGTCTTAAAGTTGTCAAAGTTGGAGACCCCTTGACCTCCATCAAAGAAATCTGGAAGGTAAATGAGATTATTTGCATAATTCACCACAGCGCAAAATCAACCATCCTAATCCAACACTTTGGTGGAATTTCTATCTTGTGGAATTTCACAACCAAGGAGGTCAAGCTGTGTAGGATTTATTTCTAATGAGATATTAAACGTACCACTAAATAGGAATTAAATAAGACATGTACAAAGGAAGTGGGCTTTTGCCATATGCAGTTTTGATCCCCAGTTGAATTAATGTTATAAATTCTGCTATTTAATTCTTTGGCAACAATCAAACAATTGTTTTAATGAATATATTCAACCAATTAAGCAGCCAAATTATATCTTTAACTGCACCGTTTTTTCAAGATCCACTTAGATTTATCATCTGAAATAGACTTGGAGTTATTTGCTGCAATTTATAAGTTTTGCCCTTTTTCCTCCCCTGGTCATTACTGTTGCTTTTTAAAATTATTTCATGTCAATATTTTAGATTTTAAAAGAAAATGTATTGAGCATATAGATGGCAAGGCTTGCTTTCTTTTTTAGCTGAAGGTGGGGTATAAAGTTTTGCAATCAAACGGAAGCAGTTAGAAAGAACAGGTTGAAACCTGGGGTGTCACTGGGAAAAGCATTCTCAAATCATGGGAAAATTAAAACACTTCCTGCTACATACTCACAGCGCTACTTTAGTTTTGCTGGTGGTATTCACAGGGTGCTTTAAAAAAATGTCCAGGTTAGTGCCAACAAAGGTGATAGAAGCTCTACCTGTTTTGGATGTGTGTCACACCTCGAATTTTTTTAACTCTACCCTGCGACATCTATGGAGATTCTCCATCATCCAAGTCATGATTGTCCCAAAGGTGCTTTTTCTAGAGGCAAAGAAAAACTTTCTGGTTTTTCTTTGAAGGCATTTTGCTTCTCATCCAAGAAGTTTCTTCAGAATGAGAAGCGAAATGTTTTCAAAGAAAAACCAGAAAGGCCAATTGCCTCTTGAAAGAGCATCCTTGGAATACACCCTGTGACACTGCTGGGCTCTACCCTGTTTCTTTCCCTTTGGATGAACCTTCCCTAACAGATCTATTCAACTTTGGTCTCTGTTGAACAGGGATTCTTGCTGAGCAGTTTGTCCCCGATGGACCCCACCTCTATCTCTACAGCGGACAACCACGAAGTTGGGTGAAGTTGATGAACTGGCAACATTCCACCATGTATTTATTCTTTTTGATCTCTGGAGCAGTGGATATAATCACCTATTCCACGACCTTAATGCCTCTTGGGCTGGATCGCTTCATGCTGGGTATTGCAGTCTTTGTGGAAGGTAGGCATAAATTGAGAGACAGTAAATGCAGGTAGTCCTCAACTTACAATAGCTCCTTTAGTGACTGTTTTGAGTTACAATGGCAATGGGGAAAAAAGTGACTTATGACTGCTTCTCATGCCCCTGTCAGAATCTGATTCTGAGGGGAAGGCCGAGCATCTGACAGGGAGTGGGAGTGTGGCTCCGTTGGCTGTGGAAGAAACTGGGGAAGGGCACAATCTGGCAGGGCAGAGCAGGAGAAAGATAGAGCAAGGGAGAGGGAGTTCAGAGGAAGACCCAGGCCCACCCCCTCTTCATCCTAGGGCACACAGGGAGGAATGGAGAAGGGAGCAACGTGAGTTGCGTGGCTTATGGGGAAGAAAAGGGCCCTGATTCCCTTCATTAGCTGCAGCTGGAAACACAGCATTTAAAAAGGGAGTTTGCGCATAGCAACTTGTTGGAATCAAATCGTGTATTATCTTGTTTTGTCGAGGCTTATCTGGGTTCCTGGCATCTTCCCAAATGTGTGTTTTGTTGGCCTTTGAAGTCTGCAATTCCTTATCCTGCCCTGTCCAGTTAATTGCTGCAACGTAGTTTGTGTGGATTTTTATTTACAGTTTATATGTACTTCATGTTTGGACTGAATTTCCTCCACTTAAAAACTGTTCTTGGGAGAATTTTTTCTCCAGCCAAAGGTAACTGGACATTGGGGGCAAAGTTGGAGGTATTTAAGGGACTTTTCTTACTTATGTGACTGTGTTGTCTTTGTGCCACACCCCGGGGTCATCACACCACTTTTCAACTTGCAATCTTTGTAGCATCCCTACGTTCATGTGATCAAAATTCAGAAGTTTGGCAACTGATACTGAAGGAAATCAAATTATGGAAAGAACGTCAAGCACATTGTCTCTAGATTGTGTTTCTGGCCTCTTGTTGAGTACAGGTAGTTCTAAATTTATAATCATTCATTTAGAAACCACTTGAAGTTATAACCACAATGAAAAAAATGACTACAGCTGACCCTCACTCTTATGACCAGAATAACAGAACAGATTAACAGAGTTGGAAGAGACCTTGTAGGTCATCTAACCCAACCTCCTGCCCAAGCAGGAGACCCTACACCATTCCTGACAGGTGGCAGTCCAATCTCTTCTTAAAAGCTTCCAGTGATGAAGCTCCTACAACTTCTGAAGGCAACTTTTGTTCCATGGGTTGATGGTTCTCCCTGTCAGAAAATTCCTCCTTATTTCCAGGTTGAATCTCTCCTTGTTCAGTTTCCATCCTTTATTTCTTATCTGGCCTTCAGGCGCTTTGAAAAACAGGTTGACCCCGCCCCTCCTTTCTGTGGCAGCCCCTCAAATATTGGAAGACTGCTATCCTTCATCCCATCTTCATTGGGGAAGACAGATTTACTTAACAACTATGCTACTCACTTATCAGCTGCAACGGTTCATTTAACAACTGTTGGCAAGAAAGGTCATAAAATGCAGCCTAACTCATTTAACAAATGTTTCACAGAAATGTTGGACTCAATTGTGGCCATAAATCAAGGATTATCTATACATGGGAAGCATCTTTGTCAGGCATTTGGGAAGTTCTAGCTACCATTTTTGTTGCGCTCAAGGATCAATGTTTATGAGAGTTTCCCACCACAAGGAAATCATTTGTGTTTGCTCCTTAAAGAAGCCTTTCTAAGAATCTCACAAAGCAAGAGTCTCAAGTAAAACCTTCACCCTGACTGCTGCATAACTATCCGGTTCTCTCAGCTTAGATGTTTCCCTTCTCTCTGATTATAGCAATAACCATAGTATTTAGGTTCATGTACTGCTCCCTCATGCTTTACCACACTCTCTGGGCACTTTGGAACGTCAGCCTCACAATCAGGGTCCTCATTTTATTGACTCTGAAAGAGTAGAAGGCTAAGTCAACCTTGAGCTCCATCAGAATCAAATTCCAGCCTGTGGGCAGAGTTTCCCCGCAATACTGCATTCTAACTGTTAAGCTTGGTTCCTCAACCAATGTTAAGGAGACACGCTAAACAGAATGTGCAGCGTTAGTCAGTTAGGCACACAGATAAATGTGTGAGATAAGTTTGTATGTTAGTTAACATTCAGTAAAAATAACAGATACGCTTGTGCTATCAAAAATATAGTTTATTCCATTATGATTCATAGCATAGTCAAAATAACAGTCCATTAGTCATGTATCATTTCAGTCAGTCCATTCGAGGATACTAAATTCGCAAAGTCCGTGTGGAGTATTCAATGTCAGTTCACTTACAATAAATCAGTCCGTATTATCTCTTCTCACCGTTGAGAAAAATCAACGCTCCTTTCTCTCTCCCGTTCCAGTAGGAGAAAAACGCAGTCATCAATCCATCCAGTAATTAGGGATCATTAAGCCAGAGAGCGTTGTTTTGTTTCTTTTATGGTGTTTTTACAACCACACCCTTAATTACATTCTTGCAGTTAAAGTTACAGACACTTTAACCAACAAACCATGATAACTTATTTATTATTTTACCTAAACCAGTTAGGGTAAACAATGTTATCCCTAACATTAACTAACTGATTAACTAACTGGTTATTGAGGGGATTCCATCACTGGAGGTTTTAAAGAAAAGATTGGACAACCGTTTGTCTGAAATGGTATAGGACAGAGTTCCCCAACATTTCTGGCTTGGCATACCAACATGAGGTGTGAGTGATTTGCACAAGCAGTGGATGGTTTGTGCACAGCTCCAATTCTGCGAGCGGTGTGCACACATACTGCCACTCATGCAAATGGAGTATGCACGCACATGCTCGCCCAACTGCTCACTCAAGTGAGGATACGTGTGCATGTATGATCCATGGCCCCATTGCAACCCCCTCATGGGCCCATTTGTGGGCTGAGCTTACAGATTGGGGACCCCTTGTATAGGATCTCCTGCTCGAGCAAGAAGTTGGACTAGAAGACCTCCAAGATCTGCCACAAAGAAGAGGGAGTCAAGCTATTCTCCAAAGCATCAGAAGGCAGGACAAGAAGCAATGGATGAAAAGTAATCTAGGAGAGAAGCAACCTAGGAGAAATTTCCTGACAGTTAGAACAATTCACCAGTGGAACAACTTGCCTCCAGAAGTTATAAAGGCTCCAACACTGGAGGTTTTTAAGAAGAGATTGGACAACCATTTGTCTGAAATGGTATAGGGTTTCCGGCCTAAGCAGGGGGTTGGATTAGAGGACTTCCAAAGTCCCTTCCAACTCAATGCTCTGTTCTAGTTCCTATTTCTATTCCTATTCCTTTCTATTCTATTTCTCTTCCAGCTCTGTTATTCAGAATTCTGTATGTTGATCCAATTGCTCTGTTTTGCTTGTTAAATCTTTTTTTGTTTGCTTTACTTCCAGTTTCTGCCTATGTTCTGCCTATGTTACAGGTTAATGCGTTTTCATTATTCTTATGGTTTTATTTGGTCGTTAGCTTCATGGAGTAGTGGCTCAAGACACAAGGCATTCCTTCTGTTTTTTTTTTCTTTTTTCTTTTGCCCCAGGGAAGGGATTAAACTGGTGCTTTACACAGTACTCTTCCAAAACACTTCCTCAAAATGTATTTCCTTTACTAGTGAGTCTTCCATTATTCTACTTTATTGTAAGGATGCTGCAGGATTGGCTTTCAAAATCCTCTTGAAGTCCCTGTGAGCTTATCTAGTTATTGGTGATGCTGATAGATGCAACCAATGTTGGTTTTGGTTATCCATCTTATCCATCATTCTGGAACCTCCATCTGAATGTCATTATGAGTTTAAATAAAGCAGGGAAAGCAGGAAAGCTGAAGATGGAAACATGTTTATATGTAAAAGGCAGGATGCTCAGACACCTCATCCTGCAAGGAAATTGCACTCGATCCATAAGAACTGCACTGTATCTAGCAGATAGCTGAAACCAGGGCTGCAATTTACCTGGTTAGGCTTTTAACATTCACCACTAAAAACATGACTTGCCAATTCAAACACCACACCGATCCCATTAATCTCTGGGGCAGAAGTTGCCATGCCTCTGGTGGAGACTGACTCTGAGGAAGAGGAGGAACAGCCAACAGGGAGTGGAAGTGTGACTCCAGAGGTGATGGAGGAGGCTGGGGAAGGGCAGAGGCTGGCTGAGCAATCAGAGGAGGACCCAGGCCCATCCCCTATCCATCCTAGGGCACGCAGGGAGGAGAGGATCAGGGTAAAATGTGGTTTACTCAGGAGGAGAGGGCCATGATCCTCTTCATGGGTTGCAGGTGTGAGAGCTGCATAAAAGGTTGGACCTGTGTGCTAACTGACACTGGAGACAAATTAGTGTTGTATTCCTAAAGAAGGTTTATCTTGGTTGGCATTCTTCCAACAGACTGTATCTGGTTATCTTCCTGAAGTTGTCAATTATCTATCCTGGTCTGTTGAGGAATTTTATGAGGTTTGTTGCAGTTTGTTTTTGGTTTTTGCTTCGTTATCAGCTCTTTGAATTCGAACTGTGTTTCTTGCCTTTGAAATGTTGTTATGAAAATAGTTTACTCCTCCGCTGTGAACAATTAAAGCAATGAAGACAAGTTGAAGGCATTAAAGGACTTTTATTTACGTTTTGGTTTTTGTTACATTTCTGAGATACTCTGGGTCATCACAGAAGATCAGAAACCATGTGTGTTTACTTTGGGAAGCCAAGACTTTCTTAAGCATCTATAAAACTGTTTCAAACTTTAATTGTGATTTTTTTACCCATCCATCACTGAAGATTGGGCACAAGCAAGAGGAATGGGTTGTAAGGACCAGAATGCCATCACTGAAGCTACTGATGATAGTTTGATGCAAGACACACACAGTTCTTCTTACAAGACGTCTACATATTGCAACCCTCCATACTGGAACAATGACCGGGAGAAGCCAAGAACTGGCTGAATATGTAGATCAGGGGGTGTCCAACCTTGGCAACTTTAAGACTTGTGGACTTCAACTCCCAGAGTTCCTCAGCCAGCTGGCTGAGGAACTCTGGGAGTTGAAGTCCACAAGTCTTAAAATTGCCAAGGTTGGACACCCTTGATGTAGATGGACTAGCTTCTTTAGCCCATCCTGTCCAAAGACAGGTAGGCCTCACAAATTTCCCATGTCTCTCGGGCAGGAGGGCAGCATGCGTCACTTCTGGGGGATGACCTTATATTCAGACCCAAAATTTGACCAGGCCTTGCCATTGATACAACTGAGCTACACCAACCAACAAGTCATTCTATCTGTAGTCGAAGGCATTTTATACTTGTTGCCAGGTATTGGTACTTCTGTAAGCCTGGAAAAGGACCCTTACAAAGTACTACCAGCCAGGCCAGCTGGACAAAGGTTTTTTAAGGAGTAATACTCCTCCCCTTTGTCCTGAGTTGTGACAGGCAGAGCCTGGCTTCGCAAATGTTGGGCCCAGGATGATGGGTTTAACACACACACACATGCATATACACACAAATATACTGACTGGCTGGCTGGCTAGCTGGCTGGCTGATTGATTGAATGAATGAATGAATGATCGCCACATATAGGCCCTGAATTAGTGGTTTAGCTTCTCCTGACCTTGGGATCAAAGTCCATAAGAATGATGAAGAAATGGAGAACTGAAGATCCAGAGCCAACAACGGCAGCAGGACAAAGAATTTCACGAGAAGGGACAAAGGAAAAATGAAATAACATTATTTCTTTGAAAATCAAGATTGTTCAAAGTAAAAGGAAGAAATATAAAGTTGGTTTATTTGATCAAGATTGCAATAGAAATGTCACCCTGATAACACTTAATGAACTTTTGCTGACATCAGGTCTGAAATGTTGAGATTGTTATGGATTTGTTTATAGGTGGCATTTGAGATATGAGAAAAAGAGACCATTTGTTTTATTTTAAGAGAAGGTCCAACCAAAATGATTATACTTGTAATAAGGGGGAAAGTCTTTTCTTTTTATGTATCACACTCTTATTTTCTTCCTTTTCCAATTTTTCTTCTGGACGTTTTAGTTTCTCTTTCTATTCTCCTTTATGTGTATTAATTCTTTTATTGGGGATTGTAATCTTTAGTGAAATTACTATTTAAAAATGTTAAGGTATAAAAACTTTTATTGAAAACGATTATAGCTTTGAACAACTTCTGCATTTTAATAGGCTTCCTCTTCCAATATCATGTCAGCCAACGTCCAATGCTTGATCAACACATCCATGCCATGCTCCTGACGGCGATCTATGCTGGTGTTGCTACCTGCGTTATACAAGTCTTTGTGCATGACAATATGATTTTGGACTTATTTTCAGCTTGCCTGACCCTCTTGCAAGGAACCTGGTTTTGGCAGGTGGGTTATCTTTTCTGTTTTCTTATTAAATTAATTTTGCTATTGGCCAAGAAGCTAAGGTTCCAGAAAACTGAATCTACTATATAAATCTACTATATAAGGCGTGGGGCAGCTTAGAACCGATCTGAAGAGGAAGTGTTAGGGATACACCCTAGCAGAATGTGCACGGCAGTCAGGCAAGTAGGCAGATATGTGAGATAAACGTTTTTGTAGCTTGCACTCAGTAAAACAGATACACTGTGCTAGTTAAATAGTTTATTCCAGTAAGAGTTTTTAGCATAGTCAAACAGTCCATATATCATTCACTAGTTCAGTCCGTTCAGGGATTATTCATTTGCAAAGTCCAGTGTCGAAAAAGAGGTCAGTAAACTTACAAATATCAGTCCAGTAATATATCTCCTTGTAGTAGAGATATAAAGAAGTCAAACCTCCTTTCTTCCTTCGACGTTCAAAAACTCAGCAGCAGGGAACACGCAGTTAGTAAACCATCAATCCAGCAAACAAGCAAGGTTCTCTTGCTCCCTCTTATGGCGGTTTCACAACCGCACCCAAAATTACATGCTTTGCAGTTTAAAGTGACACACACTTAAACTTACTATCATAGTTTTTATATATTATTTTACCCAAACTACGTTAGGTAACCTTGTTATTCCTAACAGGAAGGGCCATGTCCTCAAACAAGTATCAAATGACCACCTGGAGTGTGGCAATTGATGGTTACTGACCAAAAAGTTGAGAGTTAGCATCTTGGTGAGCATGGACAAGCTGTAATGCATTTGGTACCAATGACATAAATTATGGTTGTGGCTTTTATCCAGTGGTGGGATTCAAAATTTTTACCGGTTCTGTGGGCGTGGCTTGGTGGACATGGCAGGGGAAGGATACTGCAAAATCTCTATTCCCACCCCTGGGAAGGTTACTGCAAAATCCCATTCCCTCCCCAACCCACTAACCTGCTTTCCAGCTCCGTTCTCCTGTGCAGGGCAACCAAAGAAGACCCAGCCAATCAACTGGGACTCGGGAGGCAGAGAAGAGATGGGGGCGGGGCAGTCAGAGGTGGGATTGGCCGGTTCCCCGAACTACTCAAAATTTCCACTACTGCTTCTCCAGAACTGTTCAGAACCTGCTACCACCTCTGCTTTTATCTCTCTATCTCTTAATTGTTAACATATTATATACAGGTTAGAGATGTATTCAGCAGGTTCTGCCCGGTTTTGGAGAACCAGCAGCAGACATTTTGAGTAGTTCAAAGAACCAGCAAATACCACCTCTGACTGGAGATTTAACAGTATCCTTCCCCTGCCATGCCCACCAAGCCATGCCCACAGAACCAGTAGTAAAAAAAATTGAATCCCAGCAACAATGCAGGTATATACATATACAGCCAATATGAACTGATTGAGCATCGAGGATTAGCTAATTCAGAGTTCCAAAGGAGTAATATAATCATAGTTCCATTTAAACACTGCCTCACTGGCCTCACATCTTGTTATTAGAGTGTCACAAGAACTTGGACATTGTTGGAAAGGAGAAGTGTGGGGTAAAAGAAACATGTAGTTAAATAAGGTGTATGTCATGCCTCTAATGGAGACTGACTCCGAGGGAGAGGAGGGACAGCTGACAGGGAGTGGAAGTGGGGCTCCGGAGGTTGTGGAGGAGGCTGGGGAATGGGCAGAGGCCGTCTGGGCAGTCAGAGGAAAAAACAGGCTCATCCCCTCTTCATCCTAGGGTACGCAGGAAGGAGAGGATAAGGGAGAGACGTGGTCTCCTTGGGAGGAGAGGGCCTTGATCTTCTTCATGGGCTGCAAGTGAGACAAGTGAATAAGAGTTTGGACCTGTGTACTGGCAAACGCTGGAAACAAAGCGTGTAAATAACTCTAGTTTATGGTCCCTCTCTGAGTTTGGCGTCCTTCCCAGTGTGTGTTATCTGTGGACATCCTCCAGCCCTTATCTTGCCTGGTTTGTGTTACTTTTTTCCTTCTTCGCGTAACTGTTTGTGTGGGAGGTTTTTTTGTGTCTTCCATCAAATATATTTGGAGAATGGAAGCAAATTGAAGGAATAAAAAGGGCTTCACCTGTTTTCTGTGACTGTGTTTGTTTTGTGTCCCACCCTGGGTCATCACAGTGTAAATGAATTATTTTTATGCTGGACAGTTTCTAAAATGAATGTTTGCTGTTCAAGCATTACCCAAACACTTTGCCACTTGACATGCCTGTCAATTGCATAGATCATGAATGCGCTTTTTTTGAAAAATTCCAGATAGGTTTTGTGTTATATCCACCATGGGGAGGACCAGAATGGGATCTGAATGACCACAGCAACGTAATGTTCGTCACCATGTGCTTTTGCTGGCATTTTGCCCTTGCAATCCTCATTACGGCAGTGAATTATACCCTGGTCTATTGGTAAGTATTCTGGAATAATACATTCCTGACAAACATTATGTCTTTGAATAAAGGGTATGCAGAGATTTCCAAAGGAATAAAAGAACATGAAATAATATAAGAAAAGTTGCTTCCTCTGGTAGTTGTCCAGAGACAGCATGGTGTCTCAATACATCAAGTTATTGAGATCATCTTGTAGAGATCCAGGGACAAGTTGTTGAGACCAAGAAACCAGATGCAAACACTTATTTTGCTAACCCATGGTTTTCGTAATTCTTGGTTACTGAATAAATCAAGGGTTTCAGCCAGGCTCCTTCAACATTCTAAGCTAAAGCCATACTCTGTAGAACAGGATGTCCAACTTTAGCAACCTTAAGACTTGTGGACCAATTCCCAGAATTGGGGACTTCAACTCCCAGAATCAATTTCCATGGCTGGCTGGGGAAGTCTGGGAGTTGAAGTTCACAAGTCTTAAAGCTGCCATGGTTGGGTAGCCCTGCTATATAGAATGTGATGTGAAACGTGAGCTTTCTGTAGAGTCAACCAGCTGAGACCCACTGGTTCACCACATTGTTTGTTGGACTATTACTTATATGAGCATGTAATACGGCAAAGTTCAAAATACTTTTGACCACCTTAGAGCTAGAAAGCTGCAGGTGCTTGGAGATGCTTTTGCAAAATTCCTCCCGGTACTTTTGAGCAGGATTTGACTTATGAAGCCAGTTTTCCTATAAGGAGACCTCTTTTCACTCCTTCAATGGGAGCCATTTGAAATCAGACAACGTTTCCTCAGAGTCTGAGAAGTTCAATAAGAAAATATTTCCTTCCAGAACATACCTACTCAGTTCTTATGTTTCCAGAATCCAATAAAGGGGTGGGTGGACTCCTGAGGAAGATGGAGGGGGCAGGAGGATTGGGGGCCTGTGCCCTTGATGTGTTGGGGAGGTTCTATTCTCTGTGCTCACAGAGAATAGATTGGACTGCCATCTGTCAGAAATGGTGTAGAGCAGGGGTCCCCAAGCTTGGCAACTTTAAGACTTGTGGATATCAACTTCCAGAATTCTCCAGCCAGCTATTTTGGGAGTTGAAGTCCACAAGTCTTAAAGTTGCCAAGTTTGGGGACCTCTGGTGTAGGGTCTCCTGCTTGGGCAGGGTCTGTGTGGACTAGATGACCTACAAGGTCCCTTCCAACTCTGTTAATCTGTTAAGAATTCCATTAGGCAACTCCAGAACTTCCTTCAAAGTGGATTTCTCAAACGTCAAGTATAACATATGAATGGGGGAACCTATTGATTAAGGGCCACATTCTTTCCAGGAGAAACTATGGGTGATGACTCCCATAGCAGTGTGGACTTGAATGAGAAATGAGTGGGCCTTCCTTTTATTCTCTCTCTCTCTCTCTCATTTTCTCTGCTAGAGTTCCACTCTCTTACTTCTTTTCTTCCTGTTACTTCCCTTTCTGATATACCCTTTCCCCTCTTCTTACTCACACAGCGGGGAGCAGAAAATTGTCTCATTCTTGAAGGACAATTACCCTGGTCCTTTCTAGAAGGTTTTTGAAAGTTGAAAGCTTCTCCCAGTTTCCTACCCCCAAAATGACCTCATAAGTAATCAGCCGAACAGAACCATCTTGGAACTAATTAGAATGATTTCTTATTGTCCACAGCTACTTCCACAATTGTAAAAGGAGCAACACACAAATTACAATTGGACTTGACATAAGGAAGCAAAAGAATGCACATGCTCCCCTCATAAATGAATCAGATGAAGAATAAGGCAGACGGATTGTTCAGTTGCTTTTATTTATATTTGGAAATGTGAAAATGAAATAATCTTAATATTGCAAAGATTAATTGCACCTGGCAAAATCAAAACAATGTTGTCTAAGAAGACCAAGTAGCTGCACTTCCTTTACATTATCATATCAGATCTTCTGGCTTGCCTTATCTATCATCCCTGGAAACTGAATTGATAATGCTTCTAATTGCCACATGTTCAACCTTGGTGCTCTTTTTATGAAGCCAACCATGTTTTGTCAACAGTGAATTAAATCATTTAATTTTGCACTATTACTCAAAGAAGTCACGAAATTTAATTGGGATTTGCTTGCTGTAAGACTTTTAATCTATCTCATCTTCAGTTATATACAGAATGTCCAACTTTATAATGAATATGCCTTCTAATTTTGCACTGTCTGGACATTTGCTCTGTAGATGCTATTTCAAGTGATTGAACTTTGACTGTAAGGGCATAGCTGATTACCAAATCTTGATGATGCTGACCAATGTCTCCAAATGGTAAGAAATTCAAAATTGGTGAAAGGAGGTTTTAGACATTTCCTAATATATGCATTTATTTACCAACCTATAAGGTAGTTGAGAAAACTAGGGGGCCCAGATGTTTCAACAGCCAACTTCACAAACAGCAGTCACCAACTGGTGGTCCACAAAAAATTTTCATGGTTCGTAGAAAAATTGAATTTTGAATGTTTTTATATTGCACTAAATCAAGGGTCCTCAAACTATGCCCTGTGGGCCAGATACATGCTGTCATGCCCCTGTCAGAGTCTGAATCCGAGGAGGAAGCCAGACAGTTGACAGGGAATGGGAGTGTGGCTGGGGAAGAGCAAAGTCCACCTGGGCAGAGCAGGTAAGAGATAGAACAAGAGAGAGGGAGTTCAGAGGAAGAACTAGGCCCACCCCCTCTTCAACCAAGGGCACGCAGGGAGGAATGGAGAAGAGAACAACATGGGTTTCATGGCTTATGGGGGAGAAAAGGGCCCTTATTCCCTTCATTAGCCACAGCTGGGAAGACAGTTGATAAGAAATGTAGGCTGCCTATGGCAGGCTGCTGGGAGCAAACGTGACTTTACCCTGTGTTGTCATGGCTTATCTGTGTTCCTGGCATCTTCCCAACCATGTGAGTTTTGCGGTGCCTCCAAGTCTGAAATTCTTGCTCCTGCCCTGCCAAACTAATTACCTCAGTTTGGCTTGATTGCACTTTAAGTTACAGTTTGTGTTGACCATGTCTTGGACTTAATTTTCTCCAGTCAAAGGCTGTTCCTGGGAGAGTTTTTCTTCAGCCAGAAGGTAACCTGGACATTGAGGGCAAAGTTGGAGATAATAAATGGGCTCTTATTACTTATCTGACTGTGTTGCCTTTGTGCCACACCCTGAGTCATCACACATGCAGTTAACGTTTGTGTAGCTGCAGAGTCTCCCACTTTTGTGCAGGTCAGAGGGGACCAGAAATTCTGACTTGGGGTCTGCTTCAGCCTCCTGATGTGGGGCTTTGGGCAAAGGCTGGAGGGAAGTGCCACTGGTGGCGAAGAGCCGGAGGGCCTTGTTCCTATGGGACTGCATCATGGTCTGGATCTGGCTTACCATCTCAGTCCACTGAGCCTCTAGGCACCAGTACCTGGCCTTGGACTCCCACAAGTCTTCCCTCTGCTTGGAAAGCCTACGTTCATAGTCCTCAATGAGGTGCTTCTGCTAAGCCTCCTTCTTCGTCAGATCAATTTGAACTGAGCTGGCTATTTTGCCAACTCTTTCTCCTGGTGGCTACTTAGCTCCAACAACTGCTTCCGGTTGAGGCCCTAAGGAGCTCAGGCAGGCAGGCGAGGAGTTGCTGGGAGGGGAGGGCCGAGTAGAAGCTAGTGAGACGCCCCATGACATGACTGAAATTAAGTTGGCCATGCCCATCCCGTCATATGACCACCTAACCATGCCCACCCAGCCGTCATTAGGCAGATTGTGTTAGTGGTCCGCGGGAGTTAAAATTATGATTTTAGTGATCCCTGAGGTCCGAAAGGTTAGTGACCTCTGTTCTAGAGATAAGCAGCTTCTAAGACACAAGTGAAGTATTACATCAGTTCCAGAAAAGCAGGCAGAGCAACTATGGAACAGCAGTGCTGTCAGCTGGTGCTCCATTCAAAATCCAAGAAAGAAATACTTAGACTCCATTAATTAGAGAAAATATATCTTTTACTGGAAATCAAGTGGTAGCATCAAAGGAATTCTGAATCTGAGAAAATGAGCGTGTAAATCACATATACAAAGTGATGGTAACGTTCCCACCCACAATAATTCAAACTGTCCATCCAATTAAAAGTTCATATAACGTCATGTGGGCATCTTCAGGTGGTGATGTGGCATCTGTTCATTGACCTTGACATATTTTGATAAAGAGGTGTGCTTGCACATAGCATAAGAGAGAAGCATAAACAAAAAACTTCCCCCCACAACTTATACAGTTTATTCTCTGAAACTTCCAGCTCGTTTCCCATAACTATTCCACCCCCCCCCCATCACTTATGACAGCCAAAAGATGCAAAGCAAAGGAAAGAAATCTTGAAGGCTGACAAGTGCAAAGTGTTAAGATTCAGACTGCAGCCTAACCAATTCCCATCTTGTAAACATGGGAGCTCTTTATTGCTGCCATCTTCTGGATGGCAAAGACAAAATGAAATGGAGATGAAGAACAAATGGAAATCCAGGGGTCTGACAGTTAAAGCCAGCCGTATGGCACAATCCTGTGAAACCATCAACTATCACGAAACACTTCTCAAGTGCACCTGCCAATCTCCCATGTTTTGCACCTTCCAAATCAAGTGGGGATTTCTTTCAGAAAATGAGCAGACTTTTGTTGCTGTTCTGTTTCAGAATGTCGGTGCTGTAATTATTATATTTTTATTTTGCTATACTCAAGAGTGTCACTGACATTATAATATTTTGCATTCTGTAAGATCACATTCTAAAGCTTTTGATTTCAGCATTCTAACATTCCAAAACCAGAAACTGCACCTATTGTTCTCCAAGGCATAGAATAAATCAAACCAAGTTTAAAATGATAACATGACATCCTTGGTTATTTCATGCAGTTAGTTAATTAAGTTTGCTTTGTAGTAAAACAGAGTAAATAGGCCTGAATAGTCATCTCATGGAAATTTGCTTCATGTTATGGTTCTGTTGAGTTATTTGTAATTCCAATTTTCCATGAGAACAGGAAATGTCTCTCTCTCTCACTCTCTCTCTCTCACACACACACACCAACCAGTACTTATAGTACTGACAGCTGAATCTCATTTCCATATAGGCATTTAACCCTGGTGATTTTCTTCTCCCACAAATATTTATCTAATCAATATGAGTAATTAAACTTAGATCTTGGTACTTTACAAATGGAATTATTTTTATCTCCTTAATCATCAGTTGGTTACTCCACTTTCCTGTTGTCAAGCAATGAATAATAGAATAAAGTGATGCAGAACAATCTACGTGTATCTGTCTATCTTTGTTTTAGGTCTGATCCATAATTATCACCCTCTGAAAAACAAAATCATTCTCTTCTCCTTTTATACGTTACCATCCTTTGAAGCTGCTTGGAGGAATTTGATTAAATTCATAAAGCAAACTTTCTTGGGAGGGAAACATCGTTTGCAATGCAGACTAATTGCCCAAATGTAAAAAAAATAAAGTTGAAAAGGGGCGAAAGGTTTCCTGAAATACAAAGCGAGGAGGCACATAGTTAGAATTTTATTCTTTAGGGAAATTATTGCATTGATCTAGTGGATTATGTTTTCGGATGTCTTGTGATTTCTTTGGTTGGAAGCCAGCTTGCCTCCAGCACTGCTTCAAATAAGAAATAAGAAATAAGCCGGTATTTTAAAATTCAGAGAAAATGGGAATGGAGAAGGAAATCGTGGCTTGTGTTCAAACCGAGCTAGCTTCCAGCCTCAAAGGGACTGTTGGAGCAAGCTTCAAACATGTAAATAGTAGATTGTTTGCTTGTTTGTGTCAGAAGCATCACAATTAAAACAAGGCACCCTATATGACAAAAATTTAAAATGCAAGATGTAAAAAAGTGTACAGATTGTCTGTTACTACGGTAGGTGCAAAGGGGGCAGGGTGGCTCAGTGGTTAAAGATGCTGAGCTTGTCAACCGGAAAGGTGAAAGCCAGTGTTCGAGACCGAAGTGCCTCCTGACGGGGTGAGCTCCCATAACTTACCCTAGTTCCTGCCCGCCAACAGTTCAAAAGCATGCAAATGTGAGTAGATAAATAGGTACCACTTGGGTGGGAAGATAACTGTGCTTCATGTACCTCGACTTCATGAGTTGACTACCTGAGCCCAGGAATGTATTAGAAATAGAGAATACTTTTCCCCCTAGTATCAGACAGGCCTTTACAGGGAAACCTTTACATTTCTTTACTAGATGTAAATAAAGCCATGGAGATCAACAGCTATTGGGCTGGTGCAACCTCTGGAGACCATCTACTGGGTGATTGGTGGACTTCCTTGTGCAGTTGGTTGGCCATGGGAGAACAAACTTTTGGACTACTTGGGCTGATCATGGAGGGCACTGTTTACGTCCTTATGTTCTCAAGGAAAAACCGGAGTGGGCAAATGCAAAGGCTTACATTTAGTGAATATGCTTCACTGCAGAACCTTCTGAAGAGCCTGGAGGCAAAATAATACACTTCAGCGCTCCCCATCCTGTGTGAGCATGTCTATTGCTCTCTGTCCTTGAAAAATAGGTGGGGAAGGGAAATAGGTCTTGTGAAATGCCAAAATAACAAGTAGGGAAGGTAACCATAGAGATCCTTGCGTCAGTACCATCTTGAATTGATGCAATAATATTTGCACAGGCAAACATTATTTGGCAAACAAAGCACAGCAGGGGACAAATAACTCTGAAGTTCTTGCGGACGATGCTTTAATGTATCAGAAAGTGCTGAAATGAACTCTTCCTCCCTGGCTGGAATGCGATGTGGGGGAATGTCCTCTCTCGGATCTGTCATCTATGGCCTCCACCAGACCTCCTTTTCCCGTCTATGGATGCCTCACATTGGAATGCTTGATGGGGATGCAAGCCACATAAATTTGCCCAACCTAATGCCCCTGCTGCATTGGTAGGACTGATTTGATTGCATTTGTTGGCTGCCCCATCTCCTTTGCAGATGAGACTGAGTGGCCAAGCTAGTAAGACCATAAAGAAAATCTGCTTCTAATCACAGTAAAGATTACAATTAAAAAGGTGGTGGAGGAGGATGCAGGAGGAGATAGGGGTCTTCTCTTAAGACATCAACCACCCCTGCAGGAAAAGCTTCCTTTGTTGTCATCGGAAGGCTTTGAAGAGTTCGAAAGCAGATAGGATCTATGGAAAGCTATGAGAACCAATTCTGGATGAGACCGGACGGAGACGGTCACACCTGGCTCTGACGAAAACTGTGAAGTATGGAATTCATTGAATAGACTGTGCAAGATCCAGAGACATTCTGAACCAATAGGGACATCCGGTGGCTTCTGCTCTTTGATATTGTGGTGACATGCAGACAATAACATATGCATACCTGTCCTTTGTGCCACAATTGGTGTACACCTGAGGACCTCATAGTAGTGTGACAGAACACAATGTTGCTGGTTTCTGGGCAAGATCTGTTTATTCTACCTTCAAATTTCTTTTATTTAGAATTGGAAGGCAGGACAAAGACATCTCTTGAAAGGCGTTCTGTGGATGTTGATAGTTGTTCCAGATGGACCCTTCCTCACAATCTGTTAATACTGAAATCCAAGTGAGTGTAGCTCAGGGGTGGGTACCTACAGCCCCTTTCACGAACCTGTGGACTTCAGCTTCCAGAATTCCAAGGCTGGTTCAGGAATTCCTTGGGGTTAAAAGTCCAGAGATCTTAAAGGGCCCTGGTTGCCCGTCTGTGGTATATTGTAACTGCTGAATCAAACTTCAGGAGATAGGACATCCCATAGGGCAGGCACTGCAAACTGAAAAGGCACACTTCTTAGCTCCCATCATCCTGAGCTAACCTGCTTGGTTTTTAAACAAATAGGAAAGAATACTGAGTCAAGACAGGTAGGATCTTTATGTAGCTTCCAAGCTTTTCCCACTGTGAATGTCTGAGAGTTTTGATTCCCATCCCAGTCACATGCTACCCAGTCAAAGTCCAGTCTTGTTGTCGTGTAATCATAGAAGCAGAGCCATGAAGTCACGGCACCAAGATTTGATTTTTTAAAAAACCCTGCAGGGTTGTTGTTTGTTGGGAGTTTCTGACAAAAACCTAGTGGTGGGCACTGTAGCAAGAAGTGGTACCCCTTTGAGTTATCTGTACTGTCCTTAAGCTCGTAGTAAGCTTGTAAGAAATTTAGTATCACCTTGCTTGGTAGGCATCCTTTTCATGTTATGCTTTTAAACCTGTTTGAGCTAATAATGAAGCTTAACTTCCCTTTATTTACAGCCCTAACACTTGACAGGAGAGAAAGGAAGGGAGAGAGAGGGGCAGGGAGAGAGGAAGAAAGGCAGGGAGAGGGAGGGAGGAGAGAGAGAGAGGCAGGCAGGGAGAGGGAGAGAAAGAGAGGGAAGGAGAGAACTCCAGTTTGGCACACAGGGATAGATACTAGAATCGGAAACGGGAAGTTAAAGGAGTTTATTGATGAGTTTCCAGCTTTTTCTACATTCCCCACAGACCACACTTGGGAATTCGCAGGTTAAATAAATCTGTGCACAGTGGGAAGAGAAATTATACGGGGTTTGGGGGTAGAAGTTGAAAAGAAAATTTAACCACCATCCCCCCCAAAAAAGAAGGGGGGTTGGGAATACAACACAGGTTTATTGGAACGTCAAGAAATATTTTTTAAAAAAATGCTGTGAGGATTAACACCAACTATACAGGCATTACAAAGACATGATGGTTAATGGAGTGATTCTTTTGGACACCTCAGTGCCCGGCAATTCCTTCCTCTTCTGTTTCTCAAAACGTACTTCCTCCCTGAGGTGCGCAAACGCTGTACACAACGGCGACCAACGTTGTGGGTCCATTCTCTGTTCGCTTCTCCAGATGCCTGCCTTTCCCCCCCCCCCCCAAGGCAGGACAATGGCTCTGTTTTAAGTACAGTGCCTCAGCAAACTTCCTCAGGAAGACTCATCAGCCTTCCAAACCTGTAATAATTGTAAGTTACCCTGAATGGAGGAGGAGGAGGAGGAGGAGGGAGGGGCATACATTAACAAGAAAGATTGGCTTATATTAGGCAAGGCTAAAAGGAGAAGTTACGCTGGGAGGGAAGGGCTGAATCCTAATGTCAAAGCTTCCAACTCTATAGCGGGACTGGATTCAGAAAGCAAGGCAAGTGTGCAATCCTAATCTGCTCAAATCTTGACCAAATAATTCCACTACAAAGATCCTAAAACGAGAGAGCAACTTCCCACCTCGTCTTTAGAGGCTCTAGATTTTTGGGGAACCAAGCCACACAGCAGCACAATTTGTACAGGTCACTGGCATCGAAGAATGTATTTTAAGTTTTCCATAATGTTTATGAAGTTTGTTTTCTCTGGTGAGGGAGGGAGGGAGGGAGGAATCTTGCAACCCTGCAAGCCAGAATGACCCAAGAGCCACTAAATTATTTCTTTATACAATGTGGTTGGTACAAATACCCTGGAATATGCAAGCAGAGAATCAGAAATAAAACAATATTTCTCCTGTATATTGAGAGCTTGTTATTAGACAATACAACAGCATTGGGATTTTTCATTAGATTAGGTTTCTTAAAAAAGGAAAAAAATTACATCTCAAATATCTGCAATAGATCCATTTTCCCATTTACGCTTTATATATCATATATTGTTATATTACCATTTCATCGCCCATTTAAAAGAATGGAAATTGAAATTCTACAGTAGTAATTAAGTCTTAAATGACCCAGGAATTCTGAATGTAAGATGAAGTCCTCTTCAAACAACAGGTGGTCAGTAGTTGATCCAAAACAATGGATTATTTTGGCCCTTTTTCCCCTAAACATCTGCTGGTCAGGGATGCAACCATTTCAACACCCTTTAAATCTGCATCTGCTCCAGATATTTGTATGTTGGGTTCTCATAGCCATGGTTCTGCATCTTGTTCAGATGCCTTTCCTCGGGACTTAACATTGGGTCAACCTTTATGGGAAAGAAAAAAGAAGAAGCTATCAGCCAGACAAGAGATTATTTTGAGTAACAAAGAGTCTTTGTAGTGATATCCATACAAGAAAATATTTCTAGATCAAGGTTGAACTGTAGAGTCCTGAATGCTCTCTGGGCTTGGTGATTGTCTTGTAGACCAAGGGTCTTCAAACCTGGCAAGTTTAAGACTTGTGGACTTCAACTCCCAGAATTCCTGAGCTAACGTGACTGGAGGAGGAATTCTGGGAGTTGAAGTCCACAAGTCTTAAAGCTGTCAAGTTTGAAGACCCTTGTTGTAGACGTTTCATTACCCAACTAGGAATGGTGCGGTGGCCTAGAGGTGGAGCTCTCTCCCCACAATCAGGAGGCTGTGAGTTTCATCCTAAGTAGAGGCCGATATCTCTCTCTCTGGGCACACTGAGAATATATCTGCTGAACAAAACTCTGCACTGGCGACAGGAAGGGCATCCGGCCAGTAAACACTCAGCTCCATTCAGGTGTCCAGACTCCACCCCACAAGGGATTATAGGGGTGTTAGAAGTTGATGATGAGTGCTTCAACTCGTGCTTCAGAGCACTATCTTAGTTGTGTAATGAAGCATCTGCAAGGAAACAACCAAGCTATTTTTATAACAGCACCAGACCAACTCACAAGAGCTTTAGCATCCATAACCCAAAAGGAAGTACAACCCAAATGCCTGGTTTACCTGTTTTTGCATAAAGAGGCTAGACAAATGAAAGAAACGACTCAGTAAGGACTGATCACATCAGGACTGACTCCTGTTGTTCAGAGTTCCCAAACAGGCTCCGTGTGCACGCAAACCAAAATATGCTTAGGGGCTCCATTTTGAAAATCCATTTCCCAGCCCCAACTGTTTGAAAAGAGGTGTCTTGAATCATACAGTTCTCCAGCAAGAGATTCTACTCGTTTTCTCCACAGCCTGGCTCTGCTCTACCTCCGGGTTTCATGGGATGCGTCTCCAGGCCCTTCTCACCTCTACAATCCCGTGGCTGATGGCTCCGTACTGCCTCTTCCTCAGCATCACCAAGCTTATGACTATGACCGTAGCTATGGCCACGGCGATCACCAGAAGGCCGATGAGAGCGCTGCTGCTGAAGCTGAAGTCATCGCGCATAGAACGGTCCGTTTTCTACAGGAGGGAGAAAGAACGTAAGAGGGAGAAGCATGAGAACCTACATGGGGTGTACACACTTAAGTAGCCCTGTTTCAGTACTGCCACAAACACATGATATTCCTGCTCTGACAAGAGTTGCATCACTCAATCCAGGTAGTCCTCAGCTTACGGCCACAATTGGGCACCAAATTTACGTTGCTGAGTGAGTTTTGCCCCATTTTACAACTTTTCTTGCCACATTGGTTACGTCCGTGGTGGCATACCACAGGTGGCATGCAAAGCCATGTGTGTGCCGGTATGTGAGCTACAGGCAAACTTACCTCACTGCACATGTGCGTGCCTCACAGCTGATTTTCAGCCGGTTTGAGGCCTTTTCGGCCTCCCAAAGGCTTGAGGGAGGCTTCTGCAGGCTTCTACAAGCTTTGTAGGCTGAAATCTAGCCCCGTTTCGTCACTTCCAGTATTTTTAGAAACGAGGCTAGTTTACGGCCTACAAAGCTTGTAGAAGCCTGCAGAAGCCTCCCTCAAGCCTTTGGGAGGCTGAAAAAGGCCTCAAACTGGCCAAAAATCAGATGTGAGGTGCAGTGCAGGTAAGGGGTGGCGGGGTTGGGGGATTGAGCGCGCATGCATAGGGGACACGGGGGCGCATTGCCTTCTGGGTACTGGGATGCGAGTGCGAGCGTGCAAGCGCACGCATAATTTTTGGCACAGGAGCCCAAAAAAGGTTAGCCACCACTGGGTCAAGTGAATCGCTGTAGTTTAACGGATTGACAAAGAGTTGGAAGGGACTTTGTAGGTCATCTAGTCCAACCCCCTGGCCAAACAGGAGACCCTACACCATTTCTAACAGATGGGAGTCCAGTCTCTTCTTGAAAGCCTCCAGGGATGAAGCTCCCACAACTTCCGAGGGCAACTTCTGTTCCATGGGGTTGATTGCTGTCACTGCAGGAAATTTCTCCTTATTTCCAGGTTGAATCTCTCCTTGGTCAGTTCTCACTGTCAGAAAATTCCTCCTTATGTCGAGGTTGTTAAGATTAGTAACACGGCTGTTCAGTGAATCTGCTTTCCCCACTGACTTTGCTTGTCAGAAGATTGCCAAAGAGAACCACAGAGCCCTGCAACCGTCATAAATGTGAATCAGTTGCCAAGCATCCATATTTTGATCACGTGACCAGGGAGGAATGCCACAGCGGTGTGAAAAATGGTCATAAGCCCCCCCCTTTTTTCCAATGCCATTATCACTTAGAACGGTCACTAAATGAACTGTTGTAAGTCAAGGAGTTCTTGTAGTTCTTTACAACATCCAATATCCTTCGGGAGAAAAAGGGGGACAACCCTCGAAACGACTCTAGCTGAAGCTGCATTTTTCTTGCTTCAATCGTACACTTATGGAATGTAGAATGTTTTCCTCCAATGTGCCAGACATAACAACAATCAGGCTCCTGAGAACCAAGGCCAAATCAACATGTTGTCAACCCTGCAGTTGGCTGAACTTGGGCCATTTTTCCTTTTTGTAATTTCCTAGCAAGGTTCCCCTTCTCGTTGCTTCAGGGTTGACACAGCCTGGAGTGAAGGAGCCAGGGAGGAGGGGTGTAGAGATAGCTGGGGGTATTGTAGCCTAAATAAAATTCTTTCCCCTGGGAATCAAGGACGTTGGTGCAGGTGTTCAAATGGTGGGAGACTTGAGGTCAGTTAGCAACAGGATTGTATGCTGACTGGACCATGTGACTGCAGAGTCGGGGAGGGGGGAAGAGACAAATTTTGACTTTTAATTGGGTGAAAAACCAGGGAGCACTTAAAGAGGCAGGATCATATCAATTTCACATGCCCCAAATAAAATGTTCTTTTGAAGAATTTGTCAGCCTCCAAGTTCTTATTAGAATTAGAATTCTTTTATTGGCCAAGTGTGATTATTGGCCAAGGAATTTGTCTTGGTGCAAATGCCCTCAGTGTACATAAAATAAAAAATACATTCGTCAAGAGTCAAGAATCATCAGGTGCAACACTTAATGATAGTCATAGGGTACAATGAGCAATCAAATCATACTAGGAACCAGTCAATATAAATCGTAACGATACAATTAATTAATTATTAAATGGGATGTATTACTTGGAACCCTGAAATGTATCTTAGCAACAGCAGGAGGGAGTGCTGAGAAGTTCACCGCTGGCCTGGTTGGCTAACGTGACCTGTGACACAAAGGGTGGGGTGGAACAGTATCTTATTATTTAATTATACCAAAAATATGGGAATTATTCAGGGCTGGTTTCACCTTTGACGGTGCTGATAGGATGTACCTAATAAACAGGATTTTTGAGGAAGCCAAGGTCTCAAGGATCTTGAATTGGTTGGGAGCATTACTCTGAACCATGACATTAAACCAACACTGAATCGTTCCCGTGTTTCGGGTGTAATTAAAGAATAATGTCCATGACAAAGGATTTCACAAAAGAGATATATGTGGTTCCCTCTTAACACAGGGGTGTCAAACTCAATTCCATTGAGGGTTGCATCAAGGTTGTGTCTGACCTGGGGCTGGGGCATGACATGGCCAGGGGGCGTGGCCAGCTCCATGTCACTCATCGAGGCTCTGTTTTTGGCCTTGACAGCCTCCTGCACCCCCCTGCCAGCAAAAATGGAGCTCTGCTTTCACTGGCAGAGGGCTGCAGAAGGCTGTTGCGGCTGAAAACTGAGCCTGCTGGCAGAGGATTGTGAGAGGCCGTCGCAGCCAAAAACAGAGCCCCTCCCGAGCTCCATTTTCAATGCAGAGGCACCGCGGGCCGGGTTCTTCCCCATTTTCAGGGCAGGCCAGATCTAAGCACCCGGTTCCAGCCCCGGGCCTTGAGTTTGACACCCCTGCTCTAACAGTAAATCTATGTTGACGGCGATAGACATACCGGAATGTCATCCACCAGTCCACCAACTCGTTCAGGATTGAAAATCATTTCCTTCACATCAAGTGTCTCATCAATTACCTGAAAAAAAAAAAAAACCATGAGAGAATTTTATGAGGCACTATCAACGGCAGGAGCCATAATACTTTACATTTGTACTTTGTTCCGCCAGCGACTGCTACTTCAGCAAGTTATCTTTAAGTGAACATCTTCCTAATGTCTGCTTGACCATTGCATGCATTTAGCAAAATCCCCAAAAGCTTGGAAGGCTTGGCAGTTCAGGCACCAAGTTTCCCCTTGCAAATTTCCATGCGAAAAGGGCCTACCACGTTCTCGTCCAGCTTGCTCTTGCTGTTGATCACTTTCTCTTCTGCTCCGATCAGCCCGTCCAGATCCACCAGGCCAGATCCTGCCCGGAAAGAAATTAGGCACAATATAAATAGATAAATACGAGATCCAGCAAGAGCAAAGTATATATATATATATATATATATTGTTTGTCAGACTACATGCCTACATGAATCGCCAGTCCCGTTTTCTTAATGCCCATGTCACAGAGATGTCAAATGTTACACTAGAAAAACGAAAAATGGACAATGGCGAGGGGATTGTTGAGCAGGTTACACGATGAAAATGAGAGGCTACCCAGAAGGTTCAAGGATATGTGTCGTTTCTTACTAACTAGTGACACAATCCAAATTGATTTTTCTGTCCAAGTTGTACTTTCTTCTCCCCTTTTACGACTCTCACCCCTTAAATAATTCAAGGTAGAGTCGGGGCGACTGGATGAGCATTTACTGGCCGGATGCCCTTCCTGACACCACATGGAATTCGGAGCAGATAAGTTTTTTTCTTTGTGCCCAGGGAAAGAAAAAAAACCTATCACTACCTAGGACTGAACTCTCAACCTTCCGAACAGAAGGCAACTAGCTTCACTGCTAGGCCACCAGGAAACAGATAGTCCTCCCTGTATGACCAGTCACTTAATAACCGGACAGCCAGTCTCTTAGCAATTGTTTGAAATTACAAAGGATCCCTCAAAAGATATTTATGTCCTGATTTTGAAGTTCCAACCATTGCAACTCTCCTGGTCATATGAAATACATTTTAGGCAACAGGCTCGCCTCTATAGCCGTCCCACAATCATATGAGCATGATTTTTGAAGTTTTTGCCTGTTTCTGGCATTTACTTCTGGTCTCTGGCAAAAAAACACCCATTGGATAAAATGCATTTGCTTAACGACTGTTGTATTCGCTTAATAACCGCCACCTTTGCTTAATGATCCAAGCAAAAAAGATTGTAAAATCAGTCACGGTCTTGTGATAATTATCAAGTGCAAAAGATTAAGTCCACATGCGAAGGTTGAATGAAACGGATTTATTGCTAATGCTATGCACAGGAATAGCCTCAACTAAAGGGTTTAGTACCTGCTTGGATTTTGAAAAGGACCAATGGAATTCAAGAGAAATTGGACTTAGTTCACTTGTGGCTATGTAGGGATTCTAGACTGATCCCTTTTGACCCTGCCCTCAGGTTCTGCCACTCCTTCTCCCACAGTGATCCACTTAATGACCGCAACAACTTAATTCCGGGCTCAATTGAGGTCTTAAGTCAAGGACCACCTGCCCAATCCTTTGATGTTGCCCTTTGCTGTATTCAGGGCAGTACCAGTCCTTTAGGCACCCTGCATATCAGCCTATCTGAAGGACAAGCCTGGAAGCCATTCTAAAAATGCTACTTGATGGAAAAGATTAATTCGTTTCTGAATAAAATCCTGAATCGGTTTCACAGGAGGAGAGAATGAAGTTCCAGATATCAGTCAATTGTGCATCACTGAAGCTCTACATGTGATTATGGAGGAGCCAAACCTCCACAATTAATTCAAATTAATGGCAGAAGAAGTCATCCCAGATTTTTGCTGTCCTGAATATCAAAGTCTTGCTCCATCTGTGTGTGTCTGTATCTATGTGTATTTTTCTCCAGGCAATTTCAGGGGTCAACACAGGCTAAAGGCATCAATCAATCAGTATCTATTAGACATAATGCTGTCTTTGGGAGTGTTCCCCTCCCCCATTCTTTTTAATTATTTTAAAGTGCCAAGGCAGTCTCAAGGACATCTGCGTTTATTGCTTATCCCTTTAAAATCTCTCTGAAGTTTCTAAAAAAAACACTCCTTCGGATTCCAAACATCTTCGGAATTGCCCAGCTTGCTTTCCAAGGCTGCAATAAACCACATTTCCCCTCCTCAAAGTCAAATGATTCCCAGCTTCCAAAAAAAAGAAAATACCTAGGCCATCAACCAACAATCAACCCTCAGCATCCAGCTTTATCTCCTTGTTGCAAAGACTCTAAATGGGTACCATTAGACCAGCTTACCAGCCTTAATTGGACTGGTGCTCAGAGGGAAAGCTCTTAGAAACCAAGCAGGCCAAGAAATGAAATAGCAATAAGCGATAAAGAAATCAGAGGGGGGGGGGTGACCCAAAGAAGACATATGCTGCAGCTCTATCTTTTTAGCTAAAGCAAACTAGGAAATATCCTTTTTGCTATTACCAGCCAGTTGGATGGAATTACTTCTGGTTTTTACAACAGAGAAATAGGCAGAGGAGAAGAACACCGCCTTTGTCTTAATAATTTGGTATTTTCTAATTAATCCCGAAGCAAATAACGAGCCAACTGATGTTGCTTTTTAATCTTATAGATTTCCCAGGGCTGTCCTGGGTTCCACAAGTTAACAATTTACACATTTTACATCCTTGTGGCTGTTAGAATCAAAACGACTATACAACCATGTTTGGCAGATTCTCCCATGAAAGTCAACTCAATAATTTCTGACCGGAAACACAAATCCTGTTTAAAAGAGTCAACTTCTCCCTAGCTATGTTGTTGTACTTTTTGTTATGAAAACATCCACCTGATTCCAACAGAATCCAGTAAAATCAAGAACAAGAGAAAGTAAGAAAGCATGGCCACTTGCAGCACCATCAAGAATCGGAAGCTGCAGGTTGGCATTTTTGTACCTATTGTGTTCACTACAATTGTGCTAATACTAATTGTACTAACTATTATTTCATTCGCTATTTGGGAATCATATAATCCATGCAAAACAATGGGTGGGGGAAGCCCAACACACATCTAATTCCAGAGTTCCCTTCATAGGCTGTGGGTTTTGTTTTTTTTTAATCTACAGTACAAGTAACAGTGAACTTCCTGAAGAGCTTTTTAATGGTAGAATATTAATCATGCTCTCTGACAGGTTGAAAATCATGAAATCCAGCACCATTCTTTCAATAACATCTCATGCAGAGGTTATCAAACTCAAGGCCCACGGGCCGGATCCAGACCACGGAGTGCTTAGATCTGGTGTCAACTCAAAAGGATCTCTCTGGTCTTTTAGAGTTGACAGCAGAAAGGGAGTGGGAGAAGCAGTGCATTCCTTAAATGCTTCATAGATAATGGCTAGGCGGATGAAGCTTCTGGTGTGCAAGATTATTACTGGAGAGCATGATTGATGACTTTTGGCTATCGATGTGTCCCATTGGAGAATATACATCCAGTGGGTGTGGGGGAAGACCAGGGTCAAGGGTGAAATGAATGGTGTATCTTGGAGTCGGCTGCACCCAGGTAGTGCTGGCATGTTCACTCCTAATAAATCTTGTTTTCTTTTAACTCTGAGAGATGCGGCTAGAGACTTATGATTCGGATGGATGGATGCTGGAGCCCTGACAGTCAGCTGACTCTGAGACACATCATTCATTTCATCCTTGACCCTGGTCTTCCCCCACCCCTTGGATGCATATTCACCAATGGAAACAGCGAAGGAAACAGCAGCCTGCGGTGCCTCTGCCGCCAAAAAACAGAGCTCAGGCAGGGGGGCTCATGAAGCCCTCGTGGGCTCAGTTTTCGCTGGCAGAGAACCCTCTGCCAGCTGAGATGGCAGGAGGCCATCTCAGCCGAAAACAGAGCTGGTGAGGGCTGCATGTGCCCCCCACCCCAAGCTCAGTTTTCACGGGCAGAGGGTTGCAGGAGGCCATTGCAGACATCATACTGACCACGGACATCATGGCCACTCCCAGCCCGGCCACCCCGAGGTCAAATACAACCCAAATGTGGCCCTCAATGAAATCGAGATTGACACTCCTGATCTAATGCTTTTTTTAAAGTATGTTTTTTATTAAATTTCCAAAACATGAATAAAAAATAAACAAGCAAAAGAAAACAAAGGTAGAAAAGAGACAAAAAGCAAAACAGAAGTGCAAAGGGGGGGGAAAAAAAAGGAAAGATAAAAATGTAAAGAAGAAGAAAAAAAAAAAGCAAAGGAAGAAAATTAAAAAGAATGGCTTCCTATTCTCTTTGCTAGAGAGAATATCTGGGATATAGATTTAAAAAAAAACATCCAATTCTTATTCTAAAATAGTCAAGAATCTACATTACTTCTATAATTCCATACAATAATGTCTAATGCTTCTCACATATTTGCTCATTCCAAGTTAGTTTATATAGATTTATTTCTAAGGAAGGTCATTATGCCCAGGCTTACAGATTTCCCCCCACTTCAGAAGTAGTTCTTAATATCAACCTTGTTTAAATCCTCCTTATAAACACCATTCTAACAAAGTTTACCCCATGGCAAAGAAGAAAGGGAAAATGCTGCTGGAATAAAAATCAGCATTTTAATCTTGGAACTGCACGTATCTATCTACTCGAAGCCAATTCAGCCGGCATCTATCACCTGATCTCAAATAGCTGCTTCAAAACTTCAGAAGGCTTTAATCATGACTTCATTACTTATATATCATCAGCCTAATGACATTTATCGTGGTCATATAATGTGTGATCACTAATAGTTCAGGGGGCACCAAACTGACTCCTGCGGCAACAGGGACACAGCTAAGGCAACCTTGGCTATATAAACGGGAGGGAGGGAGGGAGGGAGGGAAGTGAAGCTGAAGTTATGAAACATAAAATTAAAAGGGATTAAAATCCACTCAAAAGGGGGAAGGGAATGATAGAGAGTGCATTTAAAAGGGATCAGGGTAGAACCAACCTTTTTTCACTGGATGGTACAAATCCGGCTGAGAATCTATAGCAGGAGGGAAAAACAAGAACAAAAACAAAAGAAATAGCAGAGAGAGAAAGGAGATTAGGAGGGGAGAAAAGAAAAAAAAAAAAGGCTTGTGTACGATTTCTGATTTAGATACTGGAGAACATTTACATCAGAGATTAAATGCAGCTTCAGACTTCCTTTCTGCCATCCCCATTTATGAACCCCAGGAAACTAGGAAAATGTATTTATTATAATAAGCTTACACCACCATCAGCAGACAAAAACTGAATTCCCACCATGAGTTTTAGGGTGCCAGCTAGACAAAGTACAAATACAGATCGTTGTAGAATAGGGACTTGCATGAAATTCAAGCTAGAATGCTAAACTCATATCATCTCAGTCACCAAGTGGTCCTTCATCAGAAATTACTCTGAAAAGCTCTGGCAAAAAAGGCTTGTTCGGAGGCAAAATTGAGACCAAGTTCAAGTAAGCTTGGCTCTGATTGGTTCAGGCCAGATACAGACAATACAGCACTGTGGTTTTGACGTACCTTCACTTTTGGAAGAAGCCGGGAAAGTTTTCACCTGGAATGGGCGGAAAGGTTTACCATCGAAGAGTGGAGATTCTTCGCTTTCTTCGGAGCTCACGTGAACATCCACCGGGGATTCAGAAATGGAAGAAGTAAACTGGTCCATGTCGGTTCGCTGTTCTTGAAGGAGCTCATCTGTAAGAGAGAATCAAGGGGAACATCTTGGTAGTGTCAGATAACTACAGAATCATGGCGTTGGAAGGAACCTTTGAGGTCTAATCAAACCTCTGTACAGAACAGGAATCACCATACTGTCACAGATTTACTTAGTTTTAGTTTTAAATTTAGAGGCTGACTTCAGAAGACTCCAGATGCGTTTCAATTAAATAGTGTTAAATAAATTTAAATGGATTTAAATAAAATCTCCAGTAACAGAAGCACCCACAACTCCAGGAAAAATTCATAGATCCTTTCCTTTCCTTTCCTTTTCTCCCCTCCCCTTTCCTTCCTTTCTCCCTTCCTTCCCATTGAATACCTTTCTTTCTAAGATGTTGCTTCTAAGAAATTTAATTCAACTTCTTGCATTTGTTATCCTTTTCAATCGATTAAGAATATTACTTTTCTTTCACTAAAAACAAACAGGCAAAAGGCTTGACAGGGCTGGGGAAGTGAACAAGACCTCAAGAGCAAACCCCAACCCCAACTAATCTAATAGAAAGGATTTCTTCGTCAAGAGGAGAATGGAAGTAAAAAAAAAAAAAAAAACCACCGATAGAAGAGAATGTTTCTAGGTCAGGGTAGAACCGCGGAGTCCTTGGTCCTCTCTGAGCTGGGTTTTCTTGCAAGTATTTCATAACCCAACTAGATAACTGTAAGGACCAACCAAGAAAGATGAACGACGATAAGGGTGAACTTTTGAAAACTGGGTATTTCAAAAGGAATTCTTTATTGAAGAGGAAGAAAGCAAGTCAACATTCAAAGCAGGGTCTGATATTCCTCCAAGCATGCACCTCAGGTAAAATAAGCTAGAACCCCTCTCCTTAGTCCAATATGGATTTCACCAATACGCAGGAACAATCATGTTATTTTCCCCTCGCCTCTGAGAATGTAGCTAAGGAGAGATTCCCAGGATCTGACAGTAACATCATCAATGCGAGAAGGGAGTGGGGTTTGCGCTTTGCTTATCTTGTTGGCGTTGGTGGAGTGTTCTTGATAGGTCCCTGATTTAGGCTGTTATTTACTGTTAGCTTGATTGTTTGGGGTTGGTAGTTCCAGATTCCAGGAAACAAAACCCCCATCAAGAAACCAGCACTCCATAGGTCAAAAACACTTACCAATCTCACTCTGGATTTCTTCAGCCACGTATGGTACTTTGTACAGCAGGGACAAACTTTGATTCATCCTCTCCTCTATTACACGGAGGTGTGTCATCACCTTTCAACAGAGGGAAAAGTTCAAATAATGTGTGCCTCTGCACTATTTAGATTAAAACAGTATACAAAGTGTGTAAAGGCCCCATTTATAGGCTGTATTAACATCTATGGCAACAGTTTTACTTGGTGACAGCATATACATATTCTGTAATGTTTTAATTCTTTTATGGTTTAGTGTTTTTGTGATGTTCACCACCCAAAGTGGTTGAGATGGGTAGCCATAGAAATTAAATCAACCAATCAATCAATCATGGTTTTAGTGTTTTAGGACCCATGCTATAAACAATATTTATACAAAAACACAATTCTCCCATAGATAATTCTATCATACAGCTTTTATTTCAATAAATCTGAATCATACTAAAGTTCATGGTCAATTTTTAAGCCAACAAAAAGGTAAGATTCAACTTGATTTGTTGTAGTGGGTCTCCAGTTTAGTATGTGTTCTTATTATTTCATCAGCTCTGAAGATATTGTGTTTTAGTTTTCATTCATTGATGTTTATCCACCATAAGGTAGATAATGTATATGTGTATGTGGGGATGGCAAAGACTAGGTATAGTAGACACATTACTAAGATTAGTTTTCTGCTTACAACAACTTCCCTTTTTTAAGAATTGAAGACTTGGTTCTAGAAAAGGGGTCTCCAACCATGACAACTTTAAGACTTGTGGACTTCAACTCCCAGAATTCGCTGGCTGAGGAATTCTGGGAGTTGGAAGTCCACAAGTCTTAAAAGTTGCCAAGATTGGAGACCCTTGTTCTAGAGATAGCAATGATACACAAGTTTATGTGGAGGAGGGAAGCCAAACCTTTTCTCTTTTATAAGATATTATCCTGAAATATTTTGCTTGCCCAGATGAGATCTGGGCTTTAACAGTAGATATCTTCCAGACTAAGTGATAATTATTTTTTCAAAGAAGAGAAAGGAAACATTCTAAAAATATGCTTTTGTCTCCAACCACTGATCTGGGAACTGTGCTCAAGCTTTGATTACATGGGGAGTAGCGTTTAAGTTCACCACATAATAGGAGGACAAAAAAAGGCAGAGTGGTGTTTTCAAGGAATATTCAGGCCACAGGGAGTAACAGCCTATTTAGAAAAGCAGCGCTGGCTTTTCTTTTTTTTCTTTTCCTTTTCTGAGAAATTTGCTGGGATGTAGGCCTTAGGTGTGGTTTCCTGACCACACAAACCAGATTCCTGTTTTCTCCTGAGCCATATACCTCAAGGCCTTCCAATCTTAAATTTATTATCACTCTATATCTGGCCAGCAGACGGTGCTACACATTCACATAACATATAGCTCTAATGATACTGAAGGCGGTAGCAGTATGGGTAGCCATTCATTTAGGGACAACAATACTGCAAAAAGTGACTTACAAGCAGATCCTAAAGCTTATGACCATCGCTTAAGGGCTGCAAAATTCACTTAACAAATGCAGCAATTCACTTAACAGCAGTGGCCAAAAAAATAAGTTGAAAAATTGGACACAACTCACTGCCTTGCGAGAGGCCAGAGTACAGATTTACTGCCTCAGATCCGAATTTTAAGCTTACAGTTCGTAATGACATCTCAGTCATTTTAAAACGTGCACATTTAAGAAGTAAAAAGGGAACTGCAACATGGGTGTTCTAGAAAAAGGCTTGTCCCTTCCTTGGACAGCAAATATTCTGAGGTTGTTAAAGAGGTGACCTGAATTTTTATGGTTTACTTTTAACAAGCTTTTCGTCTCTTTTATCAAGGTGGGGTTGGGGAAGACTGAATGAAATTGAGAGTTTACTGGCCGGATGCCCTTCCTGACACCTAGGCCGGGTTCACAGCAGATATTTTCTGTATGCGCCCTGATAAGAGAAACGTCTACCTAGTTGCCTAGGATTGAACTCTCAACCTTCCGGGTGGTAGTCTTCACCTCTAGGCCACCTCAAAAGATAATATCTGAAATATTTCCAATATTTTTGCTGAATTCACACAAACCAAATTGGGACAGACATGGTGAACCTAGGCATGGTTAAAATGTGTCAAAGGAATTTTTTTTTGCATACCTGTGATTTCATCTGAGCAGCCTTTTCTGGATCCACAGCCAAAACATGCTGGTAGTGATGGATTGTGTGGAGCCTGTCTTTGTTCTCAGCACGGATGTACCGTTTCAAGGCTTGGAGGATGCGGTGGGGCTGCAAAAGGCAAATCAGAGGGGTGAGCCGGATCATTTCCCCCGCAAACCCATCTTTGGGAGACTGGTGATCATTCACAAGGTAGGATTCAGCCGGTTCTGACCAGTTCTGGAGAACCGGTAGCGGAAATTTTGAGTAGTTCAAAGAACCGGCAAATACCACCTCTGACTGGCCCCGCCCCCATCTCTTCTCTGCCTCCCAAGTCCCAGCTGATTGGCTGGGTCTCCTTTGGTTGCCCTGCACAGGAGAAGGGAGCTGGAAAGCAGGCTAGTGAGGTGGGGAGGGAATGGATTTTATACACTGCTCAAAAAAAAATCAAGGTAACACAAAAATAAGACATCCTAGATCTGAATAAATGAAATATTCTGATGAAATACTTTGTTCATTACATAGTTGAATGTGCTGACAACAAAATCGCACAAAAATGATCAATGGAAATTAAATTTAGCAACCCATGGAGGTCTGGATTTGGAGTTACACTCAAAATTAAAGTGGAAAAAAACACTACAGGCTGATCCAACTTTGATGTAATGTCCTTAAAACAAGTCAAAATGAGGCTCAGTAGTGTGTGTGGCCTCCATGTTCCTGTATGACCACCCTACAACATCTGGGCATGCTCCTGATGAGGTGGCGGATGGTCTCCTGAGGGATCTCCTCCCACACCTGGACTAAAGCATCCCCCAACTTCTGGACAGTCTGTGGTGCAATGTGGCATTGGTGGATGGAGCGAGACATGATGTCCCAGATGTGCTCAACTGGATTCAGGTCTGGGGAACGGGCGGGCCAGTCCATAGCATCAATGCCTTCGTCTTGCAGGAACTGCTGACACACTCCAGCCACATGAGGTCTAGCATTGTCGTGCATTAGGAGGAACCCAGGGCCAACCGCACCAGCATATGGTCTCACAAGGGGTCTGAGGATCTCATCTTGGTACCTAATGGCAGTCAGGCTATCTCTGGTGAGTACATGAAGGGCTGTGCGGCCCCCTAAAGAAATGCCACCCCACACCATTACTGACCCCACTGCCAAACTGGTCATGCTGGAGGATGTTGCAGGCAGAACGTTCTCCACGGTGTCTCCTGACCCTGTCACGTCTGTCACATGTGCTCAGTGTGAACCTGCTTTCATCTGTGAAGAGCACAGGGCACCAGTGGCGAATTTGCCAATCTTGGTGTTCTCTGGCAAATGCCAAACATCCTGCACGATGTTGGGCTGTAAGCACAACCCCCACCTGTGGACGTCAGGCCCTCATACCACCCTCATGGAGTCTGTTTCTGACCGTTTGAGCAGCCACATGCACATTTGTGGCCCGCTGGAGGTCATTTTGCAGGGCTCTGGCAGTGCTCCTCCTGTCCCTCCTTGGCCAAAGGCGGAGGTAGCAGTCCTGATGCTGGGTTGTTGCCCTCCTACAGCCTCCTCCATGTCTCCTGATGTACTTGCCTGTCTCCTGGTAGTGCCTCCATGCTCTGGACACTACGCTGGCAGACACAGCAAACCTTCTTGCCACAGCTTGCATTGATGTGCCATCCTGGATGAGCTGCACTACCTGAGCCACTTGTGTGGATTGTAGACTCTGTCTCACACTACCACTAGAGTGACGGCACCGCCAGCATTCAAAAGTGACCAAACCATCAGCCAGAAAACATAGGAACTGAGAAGTGGTCTGTGGTCACCACCTGCAGAACCACTCCTTTATTGGGGATGTCTTGCTAACTGCCTATGCTTTCTACCTGTTGTCTATTCCATTTGCACAACAGCATGTGAAATTGATAGTCAGTCAGTGTTGCTACCTAAGTGGACAGTTTGATTTCACAGAAGTGTGATTGACTTGGAGTCACATTGTGTTGTTTAAGTGTTCCCTTTATTTTTTGGAGCAGTGTAGCATCCTTCCCCTGGAACAGGGAGAGAATGGGATTTTACAGTATCCTTCCCCTGCCACGCCCACCAAGCCACGTCCATCAAGCCACGCCCACAGAACCAGTAGTAAAAAAAATTTGAATCCCACCACTGCTCTGTCAGACCTAGAACTATTTTGGAAATCTCCAGGGCTGCCAGAGCAAAGCCGGTTGTTGCTGTGGGAAACGTAAGGGGGAAGATAAGAGATAACTTGGGGGGGGGGAGGGATTGTAGCCAAAATAACTTTCTTTCTCGTGGAAACCAAGGATGTCCCTACCAGGTGTTTGGAAGGCATGGGCCAAAGGCAGCTGGAAGGAGGACTGTGACCTGATTGGATCATGCGATGGTTCTGTGACCTGGGGGGAGCGGGGGGCATGAATTTTGGGACTTTGATTTGGGTGGGGAAAACTTCGGGGCCTCCAGAGTCCAGTTTTCACCAGCTGTGTGCCGATACGGCACTGCTAATAAATTCTTACTTTTGAGGAAATTCCAGGCCTCAAGAGTTTTGATTTTGTGGAACCCTGATACCCTCTTCAACGAACCAGGCAGTCCTGAGCTAAACTGAGGGTGCTTGGTCACACATCTCGAGGTTAAGTTTAGCACTTCTTGTCCTATTGCAATGTAACACCCATGGCGCGAAGGCTCAAAGGCTCCCTTTGCAGCATCTCCAATAATATCCCCCACACACACACCTGTTGGCACTCTGATTCAGGTGACTCTGGAGGATACAGATAACCCCTGCCCCCAAGTAGCCTCAACTACTCTCTTAAGAGTGCGAATGACCGGATGACTGCAAAAAATATAAATCTTTCCATTCCCCAACAGTTAAGTTAGAACTGAAGCAGCTTCTTGGATGAGAAGCAAAATGTTTTCAAAGGGGAGGGGGGAGCAAGAAAGTCCAGGTGCCTTTTGGAAAAAGCACCTTTGGGATAATCATGACCTGGAGGATTGAGAAACTCCACAGACATCGTCGTCGTCATCTTTGAATGACCCCATAATCCCTTATGGGGTGGAGTCTGGGCACCTGAATGGCGCTGAGTGTTTACTGGCCGGATGCCCTTCCTGTTGCCAAGGTGGAGTTATATTCAGCAGATACATTCCCATCGTGCCCAGAGAGGGAATTATCTGCCTCCACCTAGGATCCAACTCACAGCCTCCTGATTGTGAGGCGAGAACTCCACCTTGAAGCCACCACCCCACTCAAAACTCCACAGACACCTCCAGTAATAATTCCCCTCCGTTCCCAACCCTGTTTTCACTTCTGACAGTGGTGTACGGTACCCGTGGGGGGTCGGACTGTAGAGCCACAAGGTAGTTTTCCAGGGCGACCCGATGGCGCTCATCCAACATGGCTTCTACATGGGCCAGGTGAGTTTCCACGAGTTGCTGCTTTTCGCTAGCAGCTTCCTTCTCAAGGGACTTGGCCATCGTTTGGAATCTCTGGAGAAAGATGGTGTGGAAAAGGATCTTTATTAGCTGGGGACAAAGCGATTGGTTCCTTTCAAGCAGCTTTTGGGATCCATCGATTGCATAATGCCTGTCCAGTGACAGAACTCCTTCTTAGGTTGTGCTCTGGAAGGTACGGCTGTGAACTCCTTAGATCAAGGGTGTCAAACTCAAAGTCCAAATGGTTAGTTCTGGCCCACAGGGCCTCAGCCCAGCCGCAGGCCAATCGGGCACCAATTTACAACCTGCTGGCAGCCATCCAAGCCGGAAGGCGGCCAGCGTTAGACCTGCAGGGCCGCCCTGGCGCCCATGAGGCCCCGCCCCAGCCCTGCCCCCCTGGGCGCATGCACAGGTGACGAGCACATGAGGGCCAGGTGGCCTCGGGGATTGTGTTGACTGCGATCTGAGCGCTGCATTTTCACCCAGGATTCCAGTGCTTGCGTGCTCGCCGTCACCTGTGCGAGCGCCCATGGGGTGAGTCTAAGGCCGGGCACAGGAAACAACATGCTCCATGGACCAGGTTCACTGCTCGACTTGCATGCAGCGGCCTTATTGTTTGAGGGCAGGAAAGAAGCCTTCAAGCAGACATGTCAAACACAAGTATTAATACTATATATAAAACAGTACAGGTAGTTCTCGACTTACGACCACAATGGAGCCCAAAATTTACGTTGCTGAGTTTGTGTGGGTGTGTGTTTGTGTCTAAATAACAATTCAACTCTTGGAAGCCCACAAATCTTAAAATTGACAAGGAGAAAGATTGGTTTAATGAGACAAAATGTCCTTGGTCCAATATCTATTAAGTGAAAACAGAGCTTCCGAGCCTTAATCTAGTTGTAAACAATTTCCACAAGGCCTCCTCCTGTTAGTTTATAAAATCTACTAGCTCGATAACTGTCCTTCACTACGAAACTATGTGGTCTGGCTTAGTTTTTGGGAAGGAAAATAAGAGGGGAAAAAAAATTCTGCCTCTGCCTACCAGCATCCATTGTTATTCCTCTGGCTAGCGTCCTATCAGTGTGTGGGAAAGTTGAGGGCTGTTTGGAAACTGAAACAGTATTTGCTGTGTGAGCAAGGAGTCAGCAAGGAGCCTGGACGTGGCTTAGCTCAACTGTTCTGTACCAAAGCTGCTTGGTGCTCTGAAATTAAAACTGAAACGCCTCTCCTCTGCTTCTGTTTTGCATTTGGAACAGATTTCTTTTCAGGTGGGGAGGGGGAGTAGAACTCCTTAGCATCAGAGCATGTTAATAATAATAATATACAAAATACTAATGCTCTGATGGTCATTTCAAAAAATCCTTTCTTAGTGAGCACCTAGAAACCAAGAGGAACATGCGTGCCAAATTTCAAGTTTGTTGGCTTTACGTTTCTGGAAATTTTGTGGTGATGCATCAGAGGTATTTCGCTTTTAGATAGATTAGATAGATTAGACAGACAGACAGACAGACAGACAGACAGACAGACAGACAGACAGACAGACAGACAGATAGGTGGTGACCGACCTGCATCAGGGCCTGCCTCTCTGCCTTTGGCAGGTTCTTAGCTTGGATCTCTGCTTCTTCCCATTCCTTCTTTACCTAAAGAGTTTGGAAAGATCAGAAAACCAGTTCAGGTGGGCCTGCTTGAATAAGGACCGTGGAGTGTGGCAACTCCAAAATCCAAATACCCTTTTTCCCCCCCCACAGAATTTCCACAAAACCTGATCAGAACTCCTAATTAATTGCAATTTAACTTTGCAAACCAGCTTAGGATGTGTCTGGCTTTTTACTGCTAAGGAGACAAACCAACAACAACACCCCAGCAAAAAGAAGAAAAAAAATGGGCTCAACTGGAAAACCCACAAATGAAATCAAATGGCAAGAATGCAGCAGGATTGAGGCGGCCGAGAAGTCCCATTGTAGCTACAACCCAACAGGACTCACTCGATCCATGCGGTTACGGTGTCGGATCTCCAGCTGTTCTTTGGCTTTCTGGAAACGGGCATGTTCGTTGTCATCGGCTGGGGTTTCAAAATAGACATCGACGTCATCGGTGGGCAGAGGAGTTGGAGGAACTACAAGAGGACAAGAGGGAGGGACTCATTAGGTCAGGGGTCTCCAACCTTGGCACTTTCAGACTTGTGGACTTCAACTCCCAGAGTTCCTCAGTCCACAATCTGAAAGTGGCCAAGGTGGGACACCCCTACACTAGATCACCTGTTCTGGTTTCTGGGGTTGCTTCTGGTTTAGCTTGGGCCAAGATTCCCACTACAGGTAGTCCTCAACTTACGACAGCGACCATTCCAAGTTATGGCACCGGAAAAAGTGACATACGGCCCGTTTTTCACACTTACGACTGTTGCAACATCCCACCCCCATGATCAGGGGATGAAGATTCCAACCCTTGGCAACTGACTCATACTTATGACAGGTTACGGGGTCCCAGTTTCCCCTTTTGCAACCTTTCTGATATGAAACGTCAATGGGGAGAAAACCAGATCCGCTTCAGAAACTGAACCACCGCAGGGATTCGCTTAACAAGGGTGGCACGAAAGGTCGTTAATCCGTCGCTCAGAAATGTCGGGCTCAGTTGAAGTCGTAAGTTGAGGGCTACCTGTCATCTGAGAGAAAAAACCTTCCATCCTTCCTCTTTGGAACTCAGCCAGTGTCGTGAAGCCCATGAAATTGCAACAGAGGTCTCCAAATGTGGCTGCTTTTAAGACTTGTGGACTTTCAACTCCCAGAATTCCTCCTCCTGTCATGTTAGCTCAGGAATTCTAGGAGTGGAAGTCCACAAGTCTTAAACGTGCCAAGTTGGAAGACCCTTAAGTTGCAAGCCAATGCACTTTCTGGGGAGGGGGCAGAGGAAGATGTCCCTTAGTTCTTTCTCGCTCTCCAACGGTGGTCAATCTTGAAGGTGGGTCAGTTAACAGTAAGGGCTGCTGATAACGGACCCCTCTTGCTTCCCTAGATGGGCCCTGCTAAGGACTGCAATGCACAGGCTAGCCAATTATAATGTCCCACCCACCTCACCCTCAAAAGGAAAATGGACTGGATTGGACAGTTCAATCCTCAAGAAATTTTGTATTTCAGGCTTCCTAACAGCCTTATCGGGTGATGGTAGACTAACACAGAGGGGCACAAACAAGATGGTGCAGGAAGGCAAAAGGAATCAGGACAAAGTGTTATAGGGAGATTTTGGGTCCCAAAAGTGCTTTTTTTCAAGAATCAACTGGACTTTCTGGGTTTTTTTTTTCCCCCTTTGAAGACGTTTTGCAGCTGAAGAAGCTTCTTGGATGAGAAGCAAAAGGCCTTCAAAGAAAACATAAGCCCAGCTACCTCTTGAAAAAAGCACCTTTGGGACCACCATGAACTGGACTGAGAATCTCCGCTAGACATAATATTTGGAAGCTTGTTAAAGGAATTCTCTAGAAGCAAGGAGACATTTTCTGACAGTGGAATAGCTTGTCTCCTGAAGTTGTGGAGGCTCCATCACTGAAGGTCTATGGAGATTCTCAGTCATCAAGGTCAAAGGTCTCCAAATGTGGCAACTTGAAGGCTTGTGGACTTCAACTCCCAGAATTCCTCAGCCAGCAAAGCAAAGCCATGTTTGGAGACCCCTGATCCAGGTCATGGTGTCCCAAAGGTGCTTTTTCAGGTGGACTTTTTCTTCTGAAGGAAAAAAGCATGTTTGGGACAACTGTGACCTGGATGAAGGAAAATCTCCGTCAATATTTTAAATGACAACTGGCCAATCTGTGTTGTCCTTCTGGGAAGGTTCGGTGTTATTTTCTTACCCCTTTGCCAGCTTGTAATAAGGTGTATCTGGTCTGAAGGCATGCATGTACTCTGAAATTCAGAGTAATTAGTATTAAGAACCGCAGCGCTCTTCAGATTCCAGCTGAGAGGCCGCTGTCTACCATGAAAGCCCATTTCAGCATCAAGATGCCTGGTGCACGTTTATAGCAATAGCAATAAGAGACTTATATACCGCTTCACAACCCTCTCTAAGCCGTTTACAGAGTGAACATATTGCCCCCCAAAATTTGTGTCCTCATTTTACCCACCTCGGAAGGATGGAAGGCTGAGTCAACCTTGAGCCTGGTGGGATCTGAACTGCCAGATTGTAGTCAACCGGCAGTCAGCAGAAGTAGCCTGCAGTACTGAACTCTAACCACTGCGCCACCGCGGCTGCCTATGCCATTAGAAGTGGCTAATGTTATTGGTCTGGTTGCCTTGCAGGGACATAGCAAAAGGGATAGGTGGCTTTGGTTTTTAGTTTGGGGTAGGGGAGGAAATCCTGACTAGTTATCCATGTAATGGATTAGAATTTAATGGAAGAAAAGATTCCATACAAATCCAGATGCCATAGATTAATCTGCACTTCATGACCACCACCCTTTTTTTTTCTTTTGTAAGTCAACTTACTTCGTTAAAATTGATCTGCTTTCAAGCAGAGGAAACATTTGAGGGCTCTATTCATAATAATAACGCACCGGCTACTTTTTGGATAATAATTTGGATGAGGGGCTCAAATGGTAATCTCGACCTGGTGCCTGAACCCATAATATTTTCACTCCAATGTTAAAAAAGGGTTAAAGAGGAAAATGACACACCCTGTACCTATAAAAAAAAAAAAGCAGTGTTCTCTCTCTGTGACCAGCAACACAAATTAGATTTGCTTGTAAATTCTGGCCCCAAATCCTTTGGGGACGGAATAAACTTTTTCTCCAAAACAGCCAGAGTTTTAAATCTCATCCTTGTTATCAGTTCAATCCAATCAAAAGCATTTGCGCAGAACTCATTCTGTACACAGGACTAAGGCTGTACAGACAGAATGCCAGCTATGGGGAGGGAGGGAAGGAGGGAAGAAACAAAGGAGAGGAAGGAGAGGAAGAAGAAGGAAGGAAGGAAGATTTAGAGATGTGTATCAGCAGTTTTAGAAATAGGAAGAAAGGATCTAAAACAGTAAAAATAGAAGTACTGGAAATCAGCAATTGCCTTCTAAAAATACGTATCATCTTCTTTTAGCAACCCTATAATCCCTTGCAGGGTGGAGTCTGGGCAATTGAATGTAGCTGAGTCTTTACTGGCTGGATGCCCTTCCTGTCATCAATGCGGAGTTTTGTTCAGCAGTTACATTCTCACAGTACCCAGAGAGAAAAATATCTGTCTCTACCTAGGATCAAACTCACAGCCTCCTGATTACAAGGCAAGAGTTCCACCTCTAGGCCATCACACCACTCTGCCTTCTGAAGATAATGACTGGAGGAAGCCTTCTGAGGTGGAATGCTGTGAATGGAATTTGCTTCCATTAAACCTATTTATATGATACATATTTAACATATCATTTTTCTTTGGTTTTGTTGCTGACGTTCTAAAGGTGTGCCACTTATAATTCTTAGGCTTCAGCAGTATATAAAACCTACAAGTAACGATAACAGCAATAAATAACAGTAATTTAAAAGTCAGTAAAAATGGTGAGAAAACCTCAGACAAATCACACAGAATCATCAGACAGTGAACCATATTTCGGTCTCAGAAATATGAAGCAGAACCTGGAGTTTGCAAGAAAGACCAATAGGGAAAAGCTTTACTGAAGAAAAGGGTGGAAGAGATACACGAATCCCACGAAGAGGCACCAAGGAAAAGGACTGGAGTGGGAACAGCAGATCAGCCCTCCATGCCCAAACTTTTAACCCTCTCCCATGGAACCCAGAAGAGGATTTGCTAAGCCAGGGCAAGAGATGGGAAAGGGAGACAAGGCCAACTCCTCTGGCTGCAGAAGCAGAAACTGAGCCTAAAGCCCAAAGCAGCACAAAGACAAGGAAAGAACTAATGCGGAGCAGACACCAAGATCCATAGGACAAAGCTACACACACTCTTCCTTTGACCTGGTCAAGGAGGAGAAGACAGACAGAACAACAAGCTTGCTTCGAAGAGGACCCAGGGCGAGGCTGAACTTACTCATCTTTTTACACACAGCCATACAATACTCCTCTGACTCAAAATTGTTTCGGTTGCCTCCGCAGCCTCCATATATAAAGCGAATGCACTTTTTCTTGTACATGTCGAAGTACCAACGAGGCATCACAGCCCGGCAGGGACCGGTCATCGCCTCCTGGGAGCAGACAGCTGTGTGGAGATGGTTAGAGCATCAGCTGGTGGCAAGCAAAGCTTTGCTAAGCTAGTTCAACATCAGGGGGGGCTTTAGGTCTGTGATGGCGAACCTATGGCATGCATGCCACAGGTGGCACACGAGCCCCAGCCAAATTTACCTGCATTGCGCATACGCGCGCTTCCCAGCTGATTTTCGGCTCCTTTGAGGCCTTTATCACCCTCCCGCACGTGCCAAAACGGGCCCATTTTTCGGCCTCCAAAGGCTCCAGAGGCTTTCCTCAAGCCCCTGGGAGGACAGAAAAATGGCCTCCCCCAGGCTCCAGGGGCCCTCCAGAGACTGAAAATGGGAACTTCTGGTATTTCGGGAAGGCCCATTTTTCGGCCTCTTGAGGCTGCAGAGGTTTCCCTCAAGCCTCTGGGAGGGCGAAAAAGGCCTCAAACAGGCTGAAAATCAGTTGAGAGGCGTGCACATGCACAGTGCAAGTAAGGGGGAGGCAGGATGCATTGAATTGTGGGTGCTGGCATGCCCACGCGCTATCACACATGCACGTGTTTTCGGCACACCACAAAGAAAAGGTTCGCCATCACTGCTTTAGATCAATCTTGGTGGACATTCACCTGGAGCTCTGAAGATCTCTAGGTTTCTACTCAACTCTGGCTCTCACTCAACCTGACCTGCTTCACTTTTCAAAAAGTTAGGGTGGAAGAGTTGGCAGGGCAGCACTGAAGCCAGACAAGACCCACTGCTTCAGTGTAGCCCAGGGGTTGGCAACCCAAGGCTTTGGAGCCGCATGTGGCTCTTTTATCCCTCCGCTGCGGCTCCCTGTCACCGATTGGTAAAAGGAAAAAGGACGTCGCACTAGGAAGAGACTCTATGGTTGGTGTGGGGGGGGGGGGGGGGGGTAAAAACCGGACTTCCGGTTGGCAGAAGAAAAAGAATGCCGCACTAAGAGACTCTATGGTGGGGGAACTGGACTTCTGGTTGGCTCCAGAATTAATGGGAGGATTCTAGTTAGGACATTTGTGGCTCTTTTTGAATGTTTAAGGTTGCTGACCCCTGGCGTAGCCATTCAGTTCCCACACAAAGCATTTTTATGCAGGAGAACAGACTTCCTGACAATTATTTCTAGTTTATTCTCAACTAAGAGCAAGTTGGGGACCATTTCAATCATCCAACTTTCTAAAAACCTAGGTTTTCATTTTCAAAAGTCTGTAAGATATTTACCACCTCTATCTGCCAGCAATTTCTTTAGGAAAAAGAAAATCATGTAGTTTAGGGACCGAAATGCAATGATACCGAAAAACCAGAAGACCTATTTTAATCCCCCGAAGCAGTCACAATGGGTTAACTCAACTGCATTCAAAGGGCTCTCTAGGAAACATTTATTAAAACGGCTACTTAAGTCAGCAAAAGGCAGCTTTTTGTTGTTGTTGTTGTTGTAGGTTAAAGTCTAGTTAATGAATTGCTGCGTTGAAGGAAGAAGGCTTCCATAGCAGAATTTGATATTCGGAACGGACAAAGAGTAACCCGTTTAAAAGACAAGTCTACACACTGCAACAAATGCACTCTAATTAGCTCCCCAAATGTGTAACTTCAGCTTTATTCAGCAGCTGAAGCTCCCTGCAGGTTTTGAAAAATGGACAAACCCAACAAAGAGAGCTTTTAAGCTCTCTCTTAAAAGAACAGCGCCAACATGTAAGTTGTAGTTTAGCATAAACTTTGTTCTTTGCAGACCTGCTATTGAACAAAAGCATCTGTTGAAAAGCAGCAGCACGCATTCTATTGAAGGTATTTCTTTGGGAAGCACAATGGCTACCTGCAAGATTAGTTTTAAAAGGGTTTCATTTATTAGAGCTGTTTGTTTCCTAGCATTCCTTTCATGGGAGAAAATGTGAGCAGCTTTTCAGGGAACCAATTTGTAACATTTCTGCAAAAATGGGGCTGCACAAATATTTAATTTCTATATAGCCCCAGGAAAAGGGGGCTTGGGCTAAATTGATAATGAGTCCTTTTTGGGAACAGGAACTATAAGTCAGCTGCTCCAAAGCAGGAAAGGGTTATTCTTCAGTAAACAACGTGACAAGATTTTATAATCTGCTGACCTGCTTGAAAATTAAACATTCCATGAAGGAAAAGTGGAAAGGCAACTTAGGGATTGCAAGGATCAAGCGATAATTGTTGCGACAGACAGAAGCTGACTGAAGCTACAATGGGACCAATTACCTTTCACGTCATTCATGATTTCCTTCTCGGATAAAGTTCTCTCCTTACTTGGTGCAGATGGAGGCTCTTCATTGTAGTCTTTGTAGCTATCGTAATAATAATCCTGGTCTATTACCACCTCTTCTTCGTTTTCTTCTTGTTCTTCCTCATCGTCGTCATTCAACTCCATGACTCCTACCGTGAAGTCGTCTGTATCTGCTTCGGTGGGCAATTCACTAGGAAAGGCAGGAGGAGAACGCAATGTGATGAAACAACATTTTTTCTCTCTCCCAAATGTTTAAATGCACTGCAAAACCATGGATGGAGATCTTGACCACAGGTCTAATGTTGGCTTGATAACCTCTGTGTTAGAGCTTAGAGTCAGTGGCCTTTTAAACCATGAGGTCAAAGAAGACTTTTACAAGATGAATTGAAATTCCATGCATATTCAACAGCTACAAAGAGGTAGTGTCAACCCATCAAATATTTCTATGGTCTTTTAGAGAAAGGGAGGGGGGAGCAGTGTGGCAGCTGCATTCCATAAATGTTTTGAAAGATAGTAACTAGGTGACTGAAGTTTCTACCTGCAAAATTCTAACTGGAGAGCATGATTGATGACTCTTAGCTATGGATGTGTCCCATTGGAGAATATATGAATTACGATACACCCAGAAGGTGGGGAGAAAACCAGGGTCAAGGGTGACAATGAATGATGTGTCTCAGAGTCAGCTACACCCAGGCAATGCCGGACTTTTTAACTCCCAATAAATCCTTTTTGAAGTTTTGGAAATTTGGCTTGAGACTCATGATTTAAATGGGGTTAAGTGCTGGAATCCTGACAGGTAGTATTTCAGTTCAATTTCTTTAATGAAATATCAAAGAGGGAACAGATTCTAAGGGTCTTGTTTTTCTCATAAAATGGACTGGGTTGCGTGTCTTTTGAAACAAGACAGTGTCCTGAACAGTGTCTTTTGAAACAAAAAGCTGGTCATAGTACTCCAGATACCATATTCCTGATTTAGGAGAGTCCATTTGCCTCATTCTAAGGGGGAAATAGCAAATGGGTCATACCATTTTTTCCTTAATTAAACTCAACTTCTCTTTTCTGCTCCGCCCAGCATGAAAAAAAGAGTTTGATAAAACATGAATATTTGACCTTATTTGTTGCTACCTTTTGTTACCATCGTTGTCATCTTCCTCCTCCTCGTCTTCCTCCTCTTCCTCCTCCTCCTTAGAGAGAGCTTCATCTACAATTTTGGCCTGAGGGCAACACACATATTCTGTGCCATGGAACTGGTCTACACCACAAGGCAGCAACATCCCGTAACTGTGCAGGATCATACCCTCGGTTAAGCAGGCCTAAAGGAAGCAGTAAAGCCAAGAATGAGAATAATTTCCCCAGATTACAATTACCATATGCTACACAGGAAGGTGGAAAAAAAAATCTGACTTAAGAATGGGAATTGAGAGGCGCTCAAGAAACAGGATGTAAATTCAAGGTTGAGAGAGACTTGCACTAGAATAGAGGAAGGAAGGAAGGAAGGAAGGAAGGAAGGAAGGAAGGAAGGAAGGAAGGAAGGAAGGAAGGAAGGAAGGAAGGAAGGAAGGAAGGAAGGAAGATATAGGGATGTGTATCAGCAGTTTTAGAAATACAGTTTTGGAAAGAAACTGTAGAAATCTGGAAAAAGAAGGTAGTCATATAACAATTCCTAATTTTTTAGTTACTTCTTCCTTCCAAGAAGCATAGATAAAACCGTATCACCAGATTTAGATTCCAGTTGCTCTCGGAACAAAAGAGTCTTATGGAAAGAGAACCAAATTGCTCTACAGCAAACATGACACTTAACAGCTGAATAAGCAATTTTTGCTTATTAACCAGGCGAGACGGGGCAATTTGAACCTGTGTTCATACTTCAAAAGGCTTCGGATTATTTTTAGTCATCTTTCAGAGCTAATGCTGATTTCTTTCCAAGGAAAAAGAAACCGTTTCTAACTCTTGATTTTCAAGCTTTGCTACCCACTATATCTCCTGGGAAGATATGTAGGTGTGCTTGTGGTACCAAAGCTTACCTCTTTTGCCACAGTGTGCCAATATTGGTGACTTTTGCACACGTCCTTCCGCTCTCGGTGGAAGAAGCGGCACTTTTCAGGAACCAAAAGGACATCACTGACAAACTCACCCACTGCAAAATAAATAAATAGGAGAGCACATCAAATATGGTTTCTACTGCAAATACTGACCTCAGCTTTCACTCTCCAGCTACAGATGATGCTAACATCTCAGCAAAGGTACCCTGGTTATTTTTGAACATGCCTCAGAATATTAAAATGCAAAACTTTTGTCGTTTTATTTCTATCTCAACCACGTATTTTAGATTAGGTGTGACTTTTTTTTTGCATAGATATTTTTTTATTTTAATATATATTTAAGTATTGAATACATGAACAGGGTGGCATCTGGATATCATTCATTTTGATACCAAATAATAGTGATAATGTTGACAATTTTGATAATCTTAATTACATTAATCGTACTCACATCATAATAACATTATAAATAGTACAATTAAAATTGTTAACATTTTAATATTTGCTCCATCATAAATCCTTCATCATTTAATTATTCAATATTTTAATACACAATACTAATGTTGTTTAAGTGTGCATAATACAATAATATTTCAATTTCTGATCCTTTCAAAGGAATCTGCATAATAATTCCTCCTTTGTAAAGTCTACCTCTATTCTAAATCTTAATAGCACAAATCTTATAGACGTTTAGGCATATCTTAAAACCCTCACCAAACACAAAACGGCTACCTGAATATGCGCTTTGAAGCGATGAATTTTAAGATACTGCGGTATTTGGTTTTTCTAAAACAAAAATAAAAACCCCAAACCTTGCCCATATTTAATATTTTAGTTGGAATTTATTTTATTCAGAATAGAATTTTATTTAGAAACTTAGTAATAATTTCCATAAGGAAATTAAACATTAAAGACTCCAGGTTTAAGTTTTAGCTTTAGATTTTTTAAAATCTTTCTGATAACATTCAGCAAAAATTCCCATCTCACAGTCTTCCTGGTGATTTATGTAGTTTTAGAAATAACTCAAGAGCGCAAACATGCCCAACACGCTTTCCTTTTCCTATTTTCCTATTGTCAATCTTGAAAACATTTTCAGTTGGGCTTTTACAAATCTTGATCAAAAATAAATAAATATTTTCAATTTCCAATCAGGCTTTGTAATCCAGTCCTTTAAATAGGATAAGCTGACTAAAGTAAACACAACAGTACCAACATACATTCATTCACTAAATTAGGGAAACTGGCCCTCCCTCTCAAAAAGTAATGAAGGAAGAGAAGGGAAGGGAAGGGAAGGGAAGGGAAGGGAAGAAGGAAGGAAGGAAGGAAGGAAGGAAGGAAGGAAGGAAGGAAGGAAGGAAGGAAGGAAGGAAGGAAGGAAGGAAGGAAGGAAGGAAGGAAGGAAGGAAGGAAGGAGATAGGATAGAAAAAAACAGAAGAAAAGAGATAAAGAAAGAGAGAGACAAAGAGAGAAAGAAAGGAAAGAGACAGAAAGACAGAAAGAGAAAGAAAGAAAGGAAGGAAGGAAGGAAAGAAGGAAGGAAGGAAACTAGCTTTATATGCAATTAAGCAAGATAGAAACCATTGCAATAAATGTTTCTCTTTGAAAATAGAAAGCAATTGTTTCCAAAAAGAACAGAGAAAACAAATAACCAGATTTGTTTCTTATTCAGATACATGAAAAACCCGAGGCCTGAAAACTGTTCAAAAGCAACATTTTGTTCCTTTCTGAGGGTTGCTAGGAAGCATCAACACAGCATACAAATCTCTAAAACCACAGCACAGCGATTCCTCTTTGATGCTGCCAATATACCTACGAACAGCATTTCTTCCGTTGATGTTCCTTCTGAGCTAATACATGGCACATGAGGTTTGTTTCCTATAGTAATATCCTTGGAAAAGGATTAGAGCAGGTGTGGAGGTTGATAATCTCCTTCCTGTTATGTAGGTGGAGATGCCTAATTAAGTATTGGGAAATTATGTTTGTGGGAATACACACACACACACACATACACACCTCTTCGGAAAGCTAAGGAGACAAATTGCACCATGACTCTCCTCGACTTATGACTGTAAATGCAACCTGTCCACCCTGGCTGTAAGTCATGATGGTCGTAATTTGGGTGGTCAAATGACCAACCTGATTTTTATCATCCTTTGTTGTTGTTGCATAAAACAAATGGGGTGGTCATAAAACAGCTGCCAAGGTCATTAAACCACAAGCCAGGTGGAAAACCATCTGTAAATATGTCAGGTTTTGACAAAACTGTTGTAAATGGGGATAATCCTTTTCTCAGAAAAACGTTAACTTGGCCTTATGGGCATCAAAGCGTACATTTTAAAAAACTTCTCCTATTTATTACTTTTTTTTAAAGATCATGGGTAAGAATGCAACACACCCCAAAATTTTAGGCCTTTCTGGTTTATCCCCGTGGCAGGCAATATTCAGCCACACAGAGTTAACCAAAAAAAAAAAAAGTCCTATAGGCAATTAATGCCAGTTGCCAATGCTAGCACAAATTAAACCAATTTGATGTAGTACCGATGGTGTGCTTAAATATTTACAAAACTCTGTTAAGAGAAACACCATTGGAAAGACCAGTATGCACTAATCATGCTGGTGCAAGGATTATATGTGCAAATGTTGGCAATGAAAATAAGTAACAGAAGTCAGAACGGTAAATCAAGCAGATACACCTCATGTTTTTAGGAGCCTAATTGATTGGGAATGTCACTTTTCCCCCCTTAAATGTATGTTGCATTTATGTTGTGGTTTAATTCTTGTTAGCTAGTCAGTGTTGCATTAGTGAGATGGGTGGCCATATAAATTGATAGCAATAGCACTTAAACTTATACACCGCTTTATAGTGCTTTACAGCCCTCTCTAAGCGGTTTACAGAGTCAGCCTCTTGCCCCCAACAATCTGGGTCCTCATTTTACCCACCTTGGAAGGATGGAAGGCTGAGTCAACCTTGAGCCTGTCAGAATTGAACTGCTGGCAGCTGGCAGAGCCTGCAATACTGTATTTTAACCACTATACACCTTGGAAAGAAGGAAGGAAGGAAGGAAGGAAGGAAGGAAGGAAGGAAGGAAGGAAGGAAGGAAGGAAGGAAGGAAGGAAGGAAGGAAGGAAGGAAGGAAGGGCAACAGCACTCGCAATAGCACTTAGATTTATATACTGCTTTACTGTGCTTCACAGCCCTCTCTAAGCAGTTTGGAGTCAGCCTCTTGCCCCCAACAATCTGGGTCCTCATTTTACCCACCTCAGAAGGATGGAAGGCTGAGTCAACCTTGAGTCTGGTGGGATTCAATCTACCAAATTGCAGGCAGCTGGCTGTCAGCAGAAATAGCCTGTAATACTTCACTCTAACCCCTGCGCCACCAAGCCTCTGCTATAAATATAAATAAATACTTACCAAGGCATTTGAAGGGTACAACGATATAGGTATGGCCCTTGCACTGTTTCTTCCCCTTCTTACACCAGTTTTTAATGTTGACTGGTTCATTGGCTTCGACCACGTTGGTGATCTGAAGGTCTGGATAAATCTAATTTTAAAAATAAAAATGTGAAATGAAATAAGGCTAGGCAATAAAAGAAGAAGGGAGAGATTCCAGCAAGAAGAAAGGAAGCAGCAAAAGGAAGAGCCTCAATAAATCTTGATGATTGCCCAGTCAGTAACTTCATCTCATTATTGCTAGATGTAGGAGGAGGAGGAGTGGCAGAACGAACCTCGGGGTGGCGTTAAAAAAGGAATCAGCCTAGAATCCCTATGTAGTCACAAGCAGACTAAATCCAGCCTTGAATTCCATTATCTAACTCCAAGCAAGTGTTAGCCGTTATTTGAGAAGATTCCTGTGCCTAGGCTGTTTAGTAATAAATCAATTTAATTGGACCTTCATATGTGGATCTGGTCTTTTGCACCTGATGTTACCAGAGCAGCATACAATTGGGCTTGGCCTGGCTATGCCTGGAGAAGAGCCCAGTTACACACAGGGAGCAAAACACATATCATTATCTGCCCACCCTTTTTAAGCTCTTAGAAGACACAGCTGTAAACAACTTGGCTTTTTGTTTGTTTGTTTTACTTATTTAGGAACTACCCTTAAGTAGCCTACAAAGCCAGGGGACCTAAGATCCCAAGAAATGTCCTGCCAAATGCTTCAGAAGAGTTATAAATAAAGCCACCAACGCTTCTGAACTTTCACTAAATGGGGAACTCACTAGCCAAGGTGGACACAGATGTCCCACCTCACGAATGCTGTCCAGCGCTAGGAAAACCAGATCCAATCAGTTCAAATGGGGATCAAGATATATCACAAGCTTAAGTTCTCTAGAAGAATCACCCTCTTCTTTTAACGATCCCATAATCCCTTGCGAGATGGAATCTGGACAGCTGAATAGAGCTGAGTGTTTGCTGGCCGGATGCCCTTCCTATCACGAATGTGGAGGTTTTTTCCCCAGCAGATATATTTTCAGTATGCTCAGAGAGACAAATATCTGCCTCTACCTAAGATTGAACTCACAGCCTCCTGATCCTGAGATGAGAACTGCACCTCTAGGCCAATGGACCATTCTCTATAAGAATCTGAACTATTAATGGTCCAAGCAATTTGGCAACAGATAAAGAGTCAATGGAATTTAAGGTGGGCTGGACTTAGATCCCTTGGGGGCGCAAAGGGGACTTGTGACTGATGATGCATTTGCCCCCCTTCCCTTGGGCTCAGCCTGGTCATACATGCTTTCATATGCAAGGGAATTAAGTCCATGACACGGAAAGGGTTTTCAAGTGGACGTTTCAGAATCATACTGCAGAAAAGACCAAATAGTAGGCGCTGAAGTCACAAATTTCTCGGATGAAACCAGCTGCAAAAGACACGGTCGTTTACCTCTTGGCAGTACTGCAGAATCTCTTCCTTCTTTCCAAAGCAGCTTTTTGTCCCGGAAGGATCGGTCTCCCACTTCCCAGTCTGGATATTCACATGCATATTCAACTTTCCACAGAACATGGCGATCTGAGGCTCGGCCACAGCAAACCCAATGCCACCGTTGGCTGCCAGTGCCTAAAATGAGAGGAAGAAACCTTCTTTTATTCGCAAGTGATCAACTTTGGCTTGATGCTTGAACAGAGCTGCCATTGTAAAGTGAGTACAAATGCCCTCTCAGAAACAGAGGAAAAGAGTCTCACATTTCATAGCCAACTTCTTGCAATTCAACATGGTGAGCTCTATGATTTCTTTCACCTTTAACCCTGAGGGTTAATGCCCTCCTCCTCAAGCGCTTACAACACCACAATCAGATTTAGATCTGGGTACAGTACTGACTGCTAAATTCTTGCTCGGAACGACTCAGCCTTTGGGCTCCTGAAAGCACTTATGCATGCAACCACCATCTGCATCAAAACTGAGCATCCAGCATTTTTATTTATTCCAAAGATCTATTGGACAGATATATACACTGTTCCCTCCCCTTAATAGCTCCCCGCAGATTACAATGCAGCTGAAACTTCCATTAAAAAAATCAGCATTTAAAAAGGACAACTATAAAACAAAGACACAAAACCACAAAATTCAGTACAGTCAAACAGTAGCATTAAGACGCCGGGGGGGGGGGGGGATAAATACAGTTTTGAACCTAACCCCCCCCCCCCTTCTAAATGGTAATGAGAGGCCAGGTTCATCTCTAAAGAACAGTTTTATTTCATAGGATAGGTTCTGGAACAGAAAGCTGAACTAATCGCTAATATCAAATGTATCCGAACTTGGGACTGGGAAGAAGTGCCCCACAGATGACAGAAGTCTGGACCCACATTAAAAAATAATAGTCTTGTCTAGCCGTAGGGTTAGAAAAGAGAAATAAGAATGGATAAAAATAGATAAATAAGAATGGATAAAGATAGATAATAAATAAGAATTATAAATAAAGACAAAAACTATTAAGAATATGTACAAATGGATGATGGAAATATGGATTAATACCAAATGTTGATGCAAATACTGTTGAAAATGTAATCAAGATGTGTACTGGTGGAAAACAATAAAAATTATTTGGAAAAAAAATAAAAAATACCAGTCTTGTCAAGTGCTTCCATGTGCTTCCACGTGTATACGTAAATGTGTGTGTGTTTTACAGGTATGTGGATAACTTAGTAATTTCTGAGCTTGGTTGTTTTCTTACAGACGAGACAGTGGCTGGACCAAAGTCACCCAACTGGCTTTCATGGCTAAGGTGGGACTTGAACTCATGGTCTCCTGCTTACTAGCCTAGTGCTAAACAAAGGGGTGTCAAACTCAAGGCCCGGGGCCAGATTCGGCCTGCGGGGTGCTTAGATCTGGCCCATGGGGCTGCCATGGAAACAGCGAAGGACTGTCCCACAATGTCTCTGCCAGCAAAAACAGAGTTTGGGAGGACGTGTGGCCCTCCTAAGCTCCATTTTCACTGGCAGAGGGTTGCAGGATGCAGCCTAAAATGGAGTTCGGGAAGTTTAAATAGTTTAAGGGAAGGTTGTAAACCACGAAAGGATTTTCCACCTAGGTTACCATTTTCAGGACCCTTGGAGTCTCTGGTGGAACCAACAGCAAACACAAAGAAGCTTTGATTCCAAGACTTTATTTCATCTCTAAAAATGAGAAAAGTACTGGACTGCTCATTCATGCACAGGAAATTGTTTATTTTATTCCAATATGATCTATTTATCTTTTCTATTGTTGCCTGCACCTGCCCTTTGGAACACACAGACACACCCAAAAGACGAGATTGTGAAAGTGTTGATTCTGCTACCAGATGTGGGAATCCATATGCATGAGCAACTATCAATCTCAGTTTAGTCTGTGAATCTAAAACCTTTAGTGGGTTTAAAAAAAAAAACAAAAAAACAACTGTTTGGACTCTCAGAAGCTAAATCTTCGCAGGCTGCCTACGAATTTTCTTAAATTAGAAGAAATCTGCTTTTAACCCACACCACCAAGAATATCCTTGAATTACCATTTCAAGAAAAAAAACAGTCCCAGATTGCCTTGGAGGAAAAGAAGGAAGTGAAGAAACCTCAAAGGTACAGAGAATTGTTTGTTTTTTCCTTCTTTTATGATTCTCAGAAAGTATATTAGGGGAAATGCAATTTCCCATTTTAATGCAGAAACGTTAGCTTTTAGGTTCAGGATGAAGTCCACCCAGTGGAAAAAATTGTCCAGGCATGGGAGATTTAGCATCAGAACAATGTACATTACTCAGGAACTATGTTATTATTAGATTTATTATTGCCTTCCCGATAGCTGATTTGAATTCTACGGCTTCCATTTGTGTTTTGCAATGACCATGCAAAAAAAAAAAAACCTCAGAAAAAAATGGCTGACAATGCCATTCCTGGACCCAGGCAAACCTCTACCCATGGACAATCCACCCTTTTCACCAACTCTTGACTAGAAGAGCCCCTTCTTAATGCCCGAAAAGCCTTTAGATGTCTTCTCCGATGCCTTAAGGATTATGGATTAAAAGGAATCCAATTCCCAAAAATGATAAATGAAGACTGTTGTTCTGGGCCTCAGTTTCCCCATTATAATTCTCCAATATAGTTTTGAAAAGCTGCCCCCAAAATGTAACGGCAAAGAAGAAAGAAGCCTTCTGATTTCTGCCTTCAAAACTTATTAAAGGAAAAGAAGCTCCGGACTATCTCATAACATGGGAATTATTCTATAAATCAGGGGTCTTCAAACTTGAGATTTAAGACTTGTGGACTTCATCTCCCAGAATTCCTCCTCCAGTCATATTAGCTCAGGAATTCTGGGAGTGGAAGTTCACATGTCTTAAACTTGCCAAGTTGCTATAAATGGTTAAATGACAGATATTGAGGTTAGAGGAGTGGAATTAGATGAAATATGGTCTATTAGGAGAAAGAAAAACAGATGGGTAAATATTTCTGGCAGTTATATAATCGATATATGTTATAATATGATTGATGTTATTGCATATTAGTTTATATATTACTATTAGCATGTGTGTGTGTGTTTGTGTATCTCTCTCTCTCTCTCTGTATATGTGTGTGTGTGTGTGTATGTATGTATGTATGTATATATGTATATGTATACGTATATATGTATATATATGGTATTCAGCTTTGTTTGGGTATTTTCCCACATCATTATAGTTGTGCTTTTAAAATTGTAGCAACGTTTCGTCAGAATCTCATCTGCTATCATCAGGCTTCTGTTCGAACACAATACAGAAGCCTGATGATGGCAGATGAGATTCTGCCCAAACGTTGCTACAACTTTAAAAGCACAACTATAATGACAATGACATGGGAAAATGCCCGAACAAAGCTGAATACCATACATATAGATACCCATGAAAACTTAAGAATATGTATATATATGTGTGTGTGTGTGTGTGTATATACATATACATATACAGATATATATATATATATTGTCATAATGACGGTGTTTGCATGTTTGTATGTCAACATCTTGGATACCTAGAAAGCACACTGTTCAAAATAGAAAGGAAATGTATGATATAAAACAATAAAAAATATTTCAAAAAGAAAAAAAAGCTTATTAGCTGGATCTTTCCATATGTTGCACTACTGCTGTACAGGCCTAGAACCACCTGGAATAATCCAGACACCAAAGAGCACACAAGCACCTACAGTCCTCACAAGATGTTAGCAAGCAAATAAAAATGTTTTAGAAAGAGTGGGTGGAACAGCATTCGGTGCCAACAGAAACAGGAGACAGGGTGTGTTCAGAATGTTAACCTTGGTACTCATATGCTGCATTGTGCAAAAATAGTCCTGGACTTTGAATTATAGCATGCACAGTGTTTATATATTCTATTCCAAAGAGTCCTTTTTCTTTCTACATTAGAATGCTACTTCTCTCTGAAGGTGCTACCTACATGGTAAAATAAAAAACAGGAAGCGAAGCAGTCAGTCGGCCTATTTGCTGTTCTTCCAAAATATATTCTGAACCAACTTAAGCCTTGTTCAAACACACTTTTGAACGAAGATGCTGCATGTTTAAACATTAGAGTTGTAGTGTTTATTTTTGGCCTCTCTTCAGCTCATCACCACAGAAACCAAAGGAAAGGTACCATTCTCCCTCAGATTGTTCAAAGAGTTCGCATCTCATTGGAGACGTGTTGCCATAGTGATGTTTTTAGAGGTTTATTCACAACCGAATCAGCTAACTTAGTCACTCATCCTCAAGATATTTTAATTACCTAAAGAGAACAAACAGGTTCTTGGGTACCCCATTCATTGCTGGATTTCCCCCCGCCCCCCAAAAAAAAGGAAATAAAAAAGAGCTTTTGAGTTGTTGAGTGAAGAATCATCCATAATGAAGGTATATGTGGAACCAATGCCCAAGCTGTACATACAGGGCATTGTTTAATTTACTGTTATTCCACCTGTGTTTGAACATAAGAAATGCATCAGAAGTATTGCCTTCATAAAGCCTACAATTAAATTTCTCACGATTTATGAGCTAGAATCTCTGGGTTATAATTCTGATCATTTTATTTTCAATATTTCGCTTTCAAGGGACTGGTTTTACAGCAGGCCATTAATTCTGGGTGCTTGGACAAAGTTTTCACTGATTTACTGGTTCTAGAAACACGTTATTTCCATTAATGCTTCAACAAGATTCTTGTTATTACTGTTACTAAATTAATGTCATGAAGAAAGTAGCCCATTGCAAATGAATTATTGTGGACCTTTCTTGGACCAAAGAAATGAAGTTATTATTTTGCCAGAGCAAATATTTAATTTTTGTCCAGAATTAAATAAAGATGCTTAGGGGACTGGAGGCTAAAACGTATGAAGAACAGCTGCAGGAATAGGATATGTCTACTTTAATGAAAAGAACTAAGGGTGTCATGATAGCAGGATTCCAATATCTCAGGGGCTGCCACAAAGAAGGGGGAGTCAACCTATTCGTAAGACAAGAGGCAATGGAACCAACTTAGAAATGAGGAGAAATTTCCCAACAATTAGAATAATTAATCAGTGGAATGGCTTGCCTTCAGAAGTTGTGGGTGGCTCCATCATTGGAAGTTTTTAAGAAGAGTTTGGACGGCCATTTGTCTGAAAGTCTCCTGCTTGAACAGCTTGTCTCATAAAAATATGAAAAAAACAGACAACACTCCAATTATATGATTTTTCTAATGGTAAACCTTCATTCCATCTTTCTACAGAACATCTTTGGAATCCCTCCTGTCCCAAAGGGTTTCTCTCCTGGAGAAAGCAGAGAAGGGTTTTTAGACATGCATATTAGGAAAAACTAGTTAATTATCTCTAGAAGAACTATGCTATCTCTTTTCTACAACCAGGTCTACTTTCTTTTAGATGGATATGTTACGTGCATTTCATATAATAATTGGCTCTGCCCTTAGGGAAGAGAAATATAATTCATATGCTCTTTTCTTATAATTCTTGCTGGACTGTAAGATCTAGATTATTTATCGCACTCTGAAAAATGAAGGATGTGCAACCTATTTGACAGTGATACTAAAAATGATTGAATCTGCTGTTAATTTTTGGTGGTAGCTATAAAGAGATAATGGAGTAATTTCCAATGGAATTGGATACAGGGCTGCTCTGTGAGATAAGGAAATTAATAGAAACCTACATCAGAATGCCATTTATAGCAGAAGCATGCAAAATTAAAAATGGACTACCCATCCTGGATTCTCCCTTCGGCTCAGTGGAGAACGGTCAGTTCAAAAAGAAGGGGTTGAGGTATTCAACTAAAGAGTAACTATTGATTAAGTTTTGTTCTTGTTTTACAAATATTCTTACAGTTTTAGCCTGTCCATTGTATTCGTAGATGTGTGTTTTATCTATTTTTATATGGCTCTTGACCATAACCAGTAAAGCTATGTCAGGATTCCGGCAGTTATCCCCATTTAAATCATGAGTCTCAGCCAAACTTCCAAAACTTCAAAAGGATTTATTGGAAGTTAACAAATCCAGCACTGCCTAGGTGTACCCTTGACCCTGGTTTTCCTCCACCCCCTGGGTGTATTGTAATTCATATTCTCCAATGGGACACATCCATAGCTAAGAGTCATCAATCATGCTCTCCGATTAGAATTTTGCGCAATAGAAACTAGTGACTAGTAAATAGTTACTAGATAGTAACCGGTCACCTAGTTACTATCTTTGAAAACATTTATGGAATGCAGTTTTAGTTTGCAAGCGGTTTCACTGCTCCTCTCTCCCTTTCTGTTAGCAACTCTAAAAAGACCATAGAAATATTTTATGAGTTGTCAAGCTAAACATGAATTTTAAAACTAGTTTTTTTCCCTAGCACAGTCATCATGGTTCTGCTTTGATTTTAATGTCTTTCAACGGCTAGACCGAGAGTAGGTTAAGCCAAATCCTACCCATGTAATCCTCAATTTATGACTACAGATGGGAGCAGAACCTCCATTGCTAAGCCATGCAGTTAAGTGAGACGTGACCAATTTTATGATCTTTTTTTGCCACCATTAAGTGGATCACCCTGGTTGTTAAGCGAATCTGGATTTCCCTCGACTTTGCTTGTTAGAAGCCAACTGGGTAAGATAGCAAACAGTGGTCATATGAGGCCATGAGATGGTGCAACTGTCATAAATACAGTACGTGCTAGTTGTCAAGCCCAAAAATTTTGATCATGTGGCCATAGGGAGGCTTTCAATAAGTGTGAAAATTGGTCATACGCCATTTTTTTGCAGTGCTCTTCACATGGTCATTAAATAGATGATTGTAGATCAGAGGCTATCTGTGCAGAATGCTATATTTAAAGGTAGTTTTCCCATATGAGCAGTAAGATGCTCATAGGATTACAATGTTTTCTTTCTCAGCTGTCACATTTCCAATAGAACTTGGGCGCAAGTTCATAGAGATATTGCCAAAAGAAAAGGAGAGTCAAAGCAAATGCTCAATTTGACATCTTCTAATTGGTTAATATCAGAATTATATTGAGAAAAATATAGCTATGTCACTACTTATTTACATTATTTATGAGCTGGCTTACAGCAAGCTCTCTGGATGTTTAGAGAAGAAAAACGATTGAGAAATGCAATACAGCAACAATAGAGATGTGTTGGCATCCCAAGTAACAGAATGGAACACAAAATAATAGCAACAGCACTTAGATACTGCTTTGCAATGGCTTTACAGCCCTCTCTAAGTGGTTTACAAAGTCAGCCTCTTGCCCCCAACAATCTCGGTCCTCATTTTACCCACCTCAGAAAGAAGGAAGGCTGAGTCAACCTTGAGCCTGGTTGGATTCGATCTGCCAAATTGCAGGCATCCGGCAGGCAGCAGAAGTAGCCTGAAGTACTACACTCTAACCACTGCGCCACTGTGGCTCATAGATCTAAAACTGTACAACCTAACTGAAAAGGGGGTTACCTAGGACTAATTAGTGGGAACATGAAAGGAGCCCCCAACTGGGTGTCATCCAGGCAATGGTGATATAGCTAATCCTTTCAACCCAGAAGCACTTTTGCTTCCGACACAAAAGCAGCAGCAACCTACAGCTAAAATGCTATTAAGAGAAATATCAGCTAATCATCTCTAGAGGGCGCTGCATTCCCACAGAGGGGTACTCACATAGACAAAGCCCTTTAACTCAGGGGTTGCAAACCTTTTGGACTTCAGGGATCATCAAACTCATAATTTTAAATCCCGTGGACCACAAATATGAATTTTGACTGACGATGGCTGCAGGAAAAAAAGTCTGCAGGAAAATTCCCCATCCCTTGTTCCTACCAATTGATCATTCTTTATTTGGGATCACAGGATACTGTCTCTTGCTCCGTTCTCGGGGGGGGGGGGAGAGAGACTTTTGGCTTCATGCAAGGAAAGCAGCAGAAGCCGCAGCAGTCTTTCTTTCTCTCCCCCAAACTGAGTCTTTGCTGGCACAGCCTCTTGGAGCAGGAGGCCTTGCAGGGTCCCAAAGACTCATTTCTGGTGGAGGAGAGAAAGACTTTTGCTGCTTTCCTTGCGTGCAACCATAAGCAGAAGAAGAAAGAAGTGGAAAGAAGCAGTCCGTTGGCCAGGCCAGGCACATAGGGTGAGTGGGGCAAGTTCCCCCCCCTCCACCCTTTCCCCCTCCCCTCACTACCTGGTCTTGTTCGCAATGCAAATGACTCAAACCTTGTATTCCTGTGGGCCACTTGGGTAGTGCAGCCTTGTGTTCCTGTGCAGTCTGGATTAACTGCTTTTGGGGGGGTGCTTTGGGGGTGCCATTTCTTTGCGGACCACCAAAATTTTCTCACAAACCACCAGTGGTCCCCAGTCCACTGGTTGGCGACCACTGCTTCAACTGATAGCAAGTTAGTGACTGTATCTCACTTAAAGGAGGCATCTGAGGAGGCTTTCTGAACATAGACACAGGGCCCAAAGCAGCAGCAATAATGGCACCAAAGAGGAAAGGCCATACAACATTAAAACCCGTACTATGAGTACCTATAAACAGGCAAAGCCAAGATGAGAACAGATTTTGATTTATTAATTTATACTAAGCATTTACTGATAGGTCAGACAAAACTCATGTTAGCCCTTCTTGTCCCATTAATCAAGTTAAGACATTCTTTTATGAGTCAGAAATCAAGCCCAAGCTGAATTAGACTTTGTACCAAGAAATGCTCCTGAACTTATTGAATTGTACTGAAGATCTCTTAGAGAAAAAGTCATGAATTTTAACTCAGTTGGGTTCAACCCAAGACTCTTCTAAGAACCAAACAACCTTCAGATCTCACTTAAACATATTTCTGTAGCGTCAATCCATTTCAATAAACTGAAGCTTCAGCAATGTCTTTATTACGTTGACATAATTCAGGCTTTTGGGCAGTGCCAGATATATTCTTCCATTAGCTTCTCCCACCCCATCCCTTCAAAGAAGACAAAAATCTGATTCCTGTGCTTTCGTGATCCATCTCTACCCTAGTAGGGTAGAGGAGAAGAAAGTAACCTTTATGATTATAGTGGTTGCGCAATGGTTAGAATGGTTAGTTAGGCTAACTCTGCTCACTGCCAGCAGCTCAATCCTAACCAGCTCAAAGTTGACTCAGCCTTCCGTCCTTCCGAGGTCAATAAAATGAGGACACAGATTGTTAGGAGCAAGATGATGACTTTATAAACTGCTTAGGGAAGGCTGTAAAGCACTATGAAGTGGTATATAAGTGCGGCTGCTATCATATCATTCACAAGACATTTTAAAAAAAATAGATTTATGGCTTCAGTTCAGTTTGCCAAATCCTTTTAAAGTAACCCCGTTTAGTAAAAGGTATGAATAGATAAGTATCATAGTTTTAGAATCTTGCTTGCTAATTTCCAAGAAAGCTTCACTTGCACTTTTAACAGTTCCATAGTATTTTTTTTTTTTTTTTGAGGGGCTGGTTAGTGGTTTCCTAGCTATTTTTCCTGGTTTGTTTGTTTTTTAATTTAACAGATAGCTGTGCCCTGAACTCCGGAAGGCTGATTAATGCCCGACACAGCAAGCAATGGATCTGCAAATGAACAGTTCATCCAAGTTTTATTGCCTTTTTTTTTAAAAAAAAAAATCCCACATTACTGAAAATTACAATACGATACATGGGGCAGCCATCCAAGAAAGGAAGAATTATTATTAGCAGTCAGATCTGAAAAAGACCGATAACACCGGGCCAGTATTTGCTTCTGAATTTAAATGGCAAACATCAGATGAGTCATCTTGAGCTTTGCTTTAAAAGTCCCTTCCCTTGATTTCTCTATTAACGCTATGGGTTCACTTATGATCAATTTTAGAAACCCTGAAGGCAGCGGGATCTAGCGAATGAAAGCTATTAATTCTAAAATTTAAAGCCTTGGGCAGCAAGAGTGAGTTGAATGTGGTTTTAAACCGTACTCTAGAGAAAATCTTAGATAAACACAACAGTCTCTGGGCATTTTTTTTTTTTTTTGAAACAAATTTTATTAGTTTTAAAGACAAACAAAACATCATTAAACATTGCAAACATAAAACCTCTCTCCATTGTAAATTTTTACAAGGCCGATAAAAAAAAATTATTATTATTTTTTATGAATGAAAGCTTACTGTCGTGCGACTACAACTCAACATTTCTTAGTAGGCTTCACTTTGATGGGTGTACCCCTCAATATGGAATTGTTTCTCCACTACAAAAACAGATGAAGATATAATATACAAGACAGTATTAACATCAGGTTTTTGTTTCCTTTTAGTACAGCCATCCTACGTTATGGGTAGTCCTCGACTTGCAAACAGCTGCTTAGCAACAGAAGTTAAGGATGGATCCAAAAAAGGGGACTCACAAACCAGATTCCATGTTCTGAGGGTTATCCTCCCGCCCACAATCACGTGACCTCATTTTGGGTACTCTCCAACTGACCTGCAGTTATGGCCATTTGTAGCATCCTACAGCCGCATGACTGTGATCTGCTATTTACTGGCCAGAAACCACCACCCCACCCATTATGGACAATGGGTTTACTCAACAACTACGGTGTTTGCTTGAAGACCATCATCACAATAGAAAGCATCCTCACATATTGCATGACGGGGTGGTATGCTGGCTTGATAGCCGCAGATAAAAGGACATTACAGAGGGTGGCGAGCACAGCACAAAACACTGTGGGCTGTTCCCTGAGACCACTAGATGACCTCGCTAGGGCTCGCTGCCTTAGAAGAGCAAGGAAAATCCTCAGGGTTAACTCATACCCCAGTCAGCACTTTTTCACTCTCCTACCATTGGGTAGGAGATATAGAAGCATAGCCAGCTGCACCAACAGGCTGAAGAACAATTTCTACTCCTGGGCTGCCAGACTTCTGAATGGAAAATAACTTCATGTCAACATAGTACAATTAACTTGTGGGGCCGGTGTGTTGTACAACAAGGTCACATAGTGTAATAAGATTGGGACCGAGTTTGGGACTTCTGTACTCACTGCAGGTTGTGTTGGTTGGGGGGGGGGGTACACGAAGGGATGCTCAGCCAATCTCATTATACTGACAATAAAGGTAATAATAATAATCAAAAGGTCATAAAACTGAGTTAGGTAATGATCTGCTTACATATGACCATCATTCTAGGTTCAATTATAGCTGTAGGTTGAATAATTTTTGTAATGTATATGTATAGTAATTTAACAGATTTGTCCAACTACTGACAATTACTCTCGTTTTAAAATAAACCTTTGAGATATAAAATTGTCTGTACGTGTATACATCAGCAAGAATCAGTATGTATCTGGGGAAGAGAGCTATAGTCCATGAAAGCTTATGCCACTATAAATCTGATTTAGCACTCCAAATTATTCATAGATATTGTGTTTTGGTTTCTTTAATTGTCTCTTAAGCTAAAGCATCTCAGTATAATAACCATGTTGCTGACAATCAGCTCCTTCAAAATCTTACAGTAGCTTCCAACTCTACTGATTTTTCTCTTTATTTCTTCTTTTCTTTGTACTTGACCTTTGGGGCAAGGAATTGGAAGTGCCATTTACTTTGAACTCTTGAAGCCAATGTTTACCTACTGAATTAACTTATAAAGTCTGAATATTCAATTAAGGTCGTTGTAGATTGTTAGCATTCAGCTTCACCACGTCTTCCTACGGGAATCGTGAACAACTAATTCATGAAAGAAATTACAGTGGTTATATTGTTCATTAAGTCAAACAAGCTTGCCTAATAATGACACAAAGCATTCAACAATCATTCAGCCTAAGCACCTTCCCACAGCTGTTTCACCTTGCTGCTCACAAAAGGTGAGTAATCATGATTGGATACTCCGTATTTCAGGTCTAAATTCTTTCATTTAGAGATGGTATCCATGAGAATTTGAGCATATAGGAAACAAGAGTACTAAAGTGAGACCTCAAGGGTCAAGTAAAATGCATCTCCACTTACTTCCTTATGCCTGGTAGGTTTGTATTGTTTTGCTGATTTACAAGCCCCATATCTGTTGAACATCTCACAAAATTAAAATTCCAGTAGAAAATACAAAAACAAGCCAGAGAAGCAAACCATTTCCACTTTTATTGTCCTCCTGTTCCAGACAGAGGCCTTGAAACTTTCAAAAGAGCACAACTGTCTACAAAAAAGATGAGCTTTTCCAGAGACAAAATTATTATGTGAAATCATTTTTGTTCAAGACAAAAGCCTTTAAAATTCTGTCATATGGCTTTTGGGCAGTGCTCCTCTGTCAATTAAGCTGAATTCCATCAATTTGTCACTAAAAAGAGGCAGATGTTCACAGAACACAAAATAATCATCTTTGTTGAATTTTAGATCTATAAAATTGGGACGCCAAAATGATCCTATAAAATAGATGCCAGAATGAACTATCACGGAAATTCTCCCTGCATGGCTGAACATGTAATTTAGCACATTCTAACTATTTAGACATAGTTATAATAGGCTTTTAATTATTTTATCATGCAATTAAGCGAAGAGAATTGTTGTCGTTGTTCCACAGATTCTTCTTCCCCAACACAAATGAATTCATCAGCACCAGGACTTGGGAGAAACAAGTCTTAAAAGTTTGGGGACATCAGCTTTATTTTTGACATCAAACAGCTAATCCAGAAACAATTATCGGTATTTGAATTATGTCATCCGAAGCTCCATCTAAAGCTGAAAGGGTTGTTGTGATACTTAAAGGACAGATTCTCCAAAGGCTAATGTCAATTTCTGCTTTCAAAACCGCTTAACGACATTACAAAATTAAGGAATTTACTCAATCTTGGCAAAAGGGAGTTCATTTTTACGATTTTGTTTGGTTGCTTGAAAAACAGTTTTAAGAGTCTTCAATAAACACTTGTGTGATCACTGCAAAGCAGTTGTGCAATGAAATGGTCTTAGTAATTTATGTAATCATTACACCCATTAACTATAGAGTGCTTAACACTAGCATAAAATCTGAGTTTAACTCTCCAGAAAAACAGAGATAATCCTTGCTATTTCCTGATCCAAGTAGAAATATAGTATTATGTTTAGATTCCTATGTTGCACTAAACCACACTTTTTAAACCAAGGCACAATAAAGTGGGTTTACATATTATTCAAGCCTTAGTATGGATTGCTTGTTTTGTCTCAGCATGTTGTATAAGCTTGTTTGCTGTGGCTTGTAAATTGTACTTCAGCAAACTGTAATCCACAACTGTGGCTTAATGCAATAGACTATGATAGATAGATATATATAATGTATGGAAACCCATTTTTGAACACATTTTGTTCCTCTAGGTCAGGGGTCTGTAACCTTAAACACTCAAAGAGCCATTTGGACCCGTTTCCCACAGAAAACAAAACACCAGGAGCCACAAAACCTGGGTGGGCGTGGCCAACTCAATGTCACTCCCACCCGGTCACATGACCCCACACACACACGCGCCTAGCCACGGTTTGTGACTCCCTGTGTTTTCTGTGGGAAATGGGCCTCTTTCTCTCCCTCCCTCCTTCTCATTTCTATTTTTTTGTGTTTTACCTTCACAAGCTTGGCGAGGAGTGACTGGGAGGGCATGGGCCAATGATAGGATCACCTAACAGGGAGCCACAGCCGAGGGCCCAAAGAGCCGCATGTGGCTCCAGAGCTGCGGGTTGCTGACACCCACTATAGATCATAATATATTGTATTATTCTTCCTGCAATGGTTTATAACAGCGTTTCTTAACCATGACAGCTTAAAAATGAATGGGCTTCAACTCCCAGAATTCTCCAGGCAGCATGACTCTCTGGGGAATTTGGGGTGTTGAAGTCCACATAGCTTAAAAGTTTTTGAGGTGGAGAAATACTAATCTACAGAAACTCTTAACCAGCATCAAGGGATCTCTAGCAAAGCAGGACATAGCATGGCAAACATATACCATTGAATAATATCCTTGTGTCTTTCTTTATAAGCCTGCTCAGGATGTCAGCAAGTAAAAAGGAACTCATATTTTTTTCCTTGCTGGCTGGCAAAAAAACAGGTCAGCCAGCCTTGTTTTCTGATGGTAATTCCCAATTATCAGAATGGATTGGCTACCATTTCCTGCTGGTAGCCTAGTTTTTGCCCAGAAGGAATCTTTACTGTCCCATTTTTATGTTAATTTCGGTCATCTACTGTTTGGGTTTATATATACACACACACACATGCATATATGTATATGTGTGTGTGTATGTGTATACACACACACAAATAAAAAAACTTCTGAGAAGTTATGTCAACTGACTTCCCTGGCTGTGGTGTAGTAGATAGTAGAGCAGGGGTGTCAAACTTCATTTCATCGAGGGCTGCATCGGGATTATGTTTGACCTTGGGGGGGGTAGGTGTGGCCAGCCCAACTTCCCTCGTGTCAGGGGACATCTGTGGTGGCCCGGCCAGGGCTCGGGGGGTCCTCCTGCAGCTTTCTGCCAGCTCAACGTCACTCGTGTCAGGAGCGTTGCGATGGTGTGAGCGCTCTGTCAGAGAAAACGGGCCAGATCTAAGTATCCTGAGGGCTGAATCCAGACCGCGGGCCTTGAGTTTGACACCCCTGCTGTAGAGCATAGAGAGTTTCCCAACTGATCAAGCTGGAGTCACTCAAAGATTGCAAGAAAATCTTCCAGGAATTCTGGAAGTTGGAAGTCCACAAGTCATCAAAGGGCCATGTCTTAGATGGATGATCTTCTTCCCGTTGATTAGAACTAGGCAGGGTTTTCAGATTCAAGGAGGCACTTTGATACATAAGGAGGAATCCCATGGCAAAGCAGGGGTATCTTTTTGGAAACCAAGCGACACAGGCAGAGTGCCAAGCTGCTGACCATAACCTCCATTTATCCCCCATGAAAAAGACTTGCTGGCAGGACAATTCTAGAAGCAATTTTCGCTACAGCCTAAATTTAGGTATATCCACCTCTACCTTGGCCAAACCGGAAAAAAATAATCAACAACCAACCTTGCAACCTGACATCCCTCTCTATCTGCTGTCCCCTTCTACAATAAGAAAAGTTTTAAAAACGGCTTTTATTTTTTTAGAGATGTGGCTAGTGTAACTTTTTCCCCCCATCTGAAAGAAACCCAGAAATGAACCCAGTGAGTGGACTCCCATCTCCATTAGCTCCAGAAAACATTGACTGGCACACAGTGATCAATGCTATAGCATTTCTGGACCACGCTTCGAAAACAGCCAAGCCATTTTTAAAAAGATCATTCTCGTTTTAAAAAAAAAAATGATGAAGATCTGGTGGTAAAAAAAAGTGGTTTTCCAGTTTATAGCTGGAAGGGTACAGGTAGTCCTCAACTTACAACAGTTCATTTAGTGACCATTCAAAATTACAACAGCACTGAAAACAAGTGACTTATGAGCATTTTTCACACTCATTCACACTGTTGCAGCACCCCCAAAATCATGTGATTGAAATTCAGATGCCCGGCAACTGATTCATATTTAGGACGGTTGCAGTGTCCTGGGGTCACGTTTTACGACCTTCTGACCAGTAAAGTCAAATGGGGAACCCGGATTCATTTAACAACAGTGTTCCTAACTTAATAACCGCAGTGATTCAGTACAACCGTGGCAAGAAAAAGTCGTAAAATGGGGCAAAAATCACTTAACTAATGTTTTACTTAGCCACAGAAATTTCAGGCTCAATTGCAGTCGTTAAGTGGAGGACTACCTGGATAAAAGATGCTCTAATTGTCAACCCTGAAGCCATTTTGGAGCATCTTCTGCCACAGCAAGCCTGGTTGGAGCTGTGGGAATGGGAGAGAGGGGATAAGAGATAGCTGGGGGGGGGGGAGCTTGCCAAAATAAAATTCTTTCTCCTGAGAACTAAGGACGTTCTCACCAGGTGCTGGGGAGGCACAGACTGAAACCAACTGGAATTGGGGCTGTGACTGGATTGGACCCTGTGATGGACATGTGGATTGAGGAAAATAATGTTTGACTTTTTAATTTTTTTGGGGGGGGGAAACGGACCATGGGACCTTCAGGGTCAGGTTTCCATCAGATGTGCCACTATGAGGTGCCTAATAAATCTGCACTCTGAGGAACACCTAAGCCTTAGAGCAATGGTGGTATGCTACTGGTTCGGCCCGGTTCAACTGAACCGGTAGTAAAAAACAAAAGAAAAAGGCACCAATGATCAGCTGAGAGAAGAAAGAAGAGAAAAGCACAGGATTGGCCCTCCCGCCCGCTTTTCTCTTCATTGTCCCCTCAGCTGATTGGTGCTGCAGACCTCAGCTGATGTAGGGAAAGCTGCACGCGCACCTATGATCATCCAAGCTGGTAGTGGAACGGGTAGAATCCCACGGCTGCCTCGGAGGTTTGATTGCGTTGGGTCTGTTACTTGGAACCCTGACACTCAATACTTTAAATACTGCTTGTTGCTTGTATCCTTACGGTTTATATTGACTGTTTCCTTAGTATGATTTGATGGTTCATTGTACCCTATGACTGTCATTAAGTGTTGTACCTGAGGATTCTTGACTCTTGACGAATGTATCTTTTCTTTTATGTATACCGAGAGTATTTACACCAAGACAAATTCCTTGTGTGTCCAATCACCCTCGGCCAATAGAGAATTCAATTCAATTCTATTCTATTCTATTCTATTCCATTCCATTCCATTCCATTCCTTCCTTATTCTATTCTCTTTTCTCTATTCTATTCCACTCTATTTTTTCCTTATTCTATTCTATTCTATTCCTTCCTTATTCTATTCTCTTCTCTTTTCTCTTCTCTATTCTATTCCACTCTATTTTTTCCTTATTCTATTCTATTCTATTCCTTCCTTATTCTATTCTCTATTCTCTTCTCTATTCTCTTCTCTATTCTATTCCACTCTATTTTTTCCTTATTCTATTCTATTCTATTCTATTCTGACAACTGAGAAACATCTACATGGATGCCAGTAAGATAAACAGAGAAGCTGGAAGTGAATTCCAGCCCATCACCAAGAATAGATAGGATCCCAAATGGGACCAGAATTTCCATCACTTTGCAAGGCAGTTATTAAGTGCGTCGCACCCAATTTTACAACCCTTTTGGGCCATGATTGCTAGGCAAATCACTGCAGTTGTTAAATGAGTCATTTGGTTGTTAAGTGAATCAGCCTCCCACCCCCTAGATTCGGTCAGAAGCCGGCTGGGAATGTTGTAAATGACGATCACATGACCCCAGGACAATACAAGTAATCCTCCACTTACAACCATAACTGAGCCCAAAATGTATGTGGTTAAGTGAGAAATTGGTTAAGTGAGCTTTGCCCCATTTTACGACCTCTCTTGCCACAGTTGTTAAGTGAATCACAGAAGCTGTTAAGTTAGTAACATAATGGTTAAGGGAATCTGGCTTCCCCATTGACTTGGTTTGTCAAAAGGGTTTGCAAAAGGGACACTGCAACCATCATAAATATGAACCAGTTGTCAAGCGTCCAAATATAAAACTAAAGACATTTCCTGATAGTTAGAAGAATTAATCAGTGGAACAACTTGCCTCCAGAACCTGTAAATGCTCCAACACTGGAAACGTTGGAGCAAGGGAGATAGGATAGCAGTCTTCCAATGTTTGAGGGGCTGCCATAAAGAGGAGGAAGGGGTCAAGCTATTTTCCAAAGCACCTTTGAAGGCCAAATAAGAAATAACGGATGGAAATTGTGACATGCATAAGCGCACAATTGTGCCTACTGTCCCTGTCCTATTGTCCCCAATTATTAGTTCCTATTTCTTGTATTTAAACTTATTTTATTCATTTATTTATTTTATTTGTTTGTCAAAAGCTTACAATATAACAGAAACAAGAATAAACGTAAGTTTAAATACAAGAAATAGGAACTAATAATTGGGGACTTATGTTTATTCTTGTTTCTGTTATATTGTTTCTGTTATATTGACAAATAAATAAATATAAATAAATAAATAAATTGATCAAGGAGAGAGATTCAACCTAGAAATATGGAGAAATTTCCTGACAGTGAGAGCAATTAATCAGTGAAACAACCTGCCTCCAGAAGTTGTGGGAGCTTCATCACTTGAGATGTTTTAAGAAGAGATTGGATAACCATTTGTCTGAAATGCTATAGGGTTACCTGCCTAAGCAGGGAGTTGGACTAGAAGACCTCCAAGGTCCCTTCCAACTCTGATATTCTAAATTACATGTTCATAGAAACATGCGGCAACGGTTGTAAGTGTGAAACAAATGGTCGTAAGTCACTTTTTCCAGTACCGTTGTTAACTTCGGTCGCTAAACGAACTGTTGTTTTTAAGTCAGGGACCACCTCTACATGCTGGTTGCCAAGCACTCAAATTCTGATCACATGATTGTGGGGGATATTATGAAGTTTGCAAGTTGTGAAGGCTGGTTGTAATTCAGGTTGTTTTTTTTTTTCCAATGCTGTTGTGATTTTGAACGGTGACTGAACACGTGATTTTAAGCGGAAGACTACCAGTATATCAAACAAATTTCAGTGTTGATATGTTTACACTTGACCACACTGGATCAAAAGATGACAAGGACATCGTGTGTGTTCCCCATGCTCAGGCATTTAGAAATAACAGGAGTTAAAGCCCTGGCAACAAGTGATGGGCTTAACTATGAATGTTTACTTTGGCTATGACAAAATAATATAATAGACAGGAGCTCTGCTCTGCAAAATCATTCACTGGAGACCAAGAGTCACGTACCAAGAGCCCTGGTGGCACAGGGCTTAGAATGCAGCATGGCAGGCTAACTCTGCCCACAGCCAGGAGTTCGATCCTGACCGGCTCAACGTCGACTCAGCCTTCCATCCTTTTGAGATGGGTAAAATGAGGACCCAGATTGTTGGGGGGCAAGAGGCTGACTCTGTAAACCACTTAGGGCTGTAAAGCCCTATAAGTCTGAATGCTATTGCTGTTCCTTCCTTCTTTTCCTCCCTCCCTCCTTCCTTCCCTCTCTCCCTTTCTTTCTGTGGTGGCACGACTGCTTAGAATGCAGTATTGCAAGTTAACTTTACCTACAACCTGGAGTTTGATTCTGACCAGCTCAAGGTTGACTCAGTCTGCCATCCTTTCCAGGTCGGTAAAATGAGGACCCAGGTCCGGGGTCCCCCAACTTGGCAACTTTTAACACTTTGGGAGTTGAATTCTGGGAGATGAATTCCACAAGTCTTAAAAGTTCCCAAGTTTGGAGACCTCTGACCTAGATCACTGGGGACAAGATGCTGACTATAAATCACAAAAGAAAAAGCAGCCCCTCAACCTTTCGGGCACCAGGTTCCGTGGAGAGAGGTTTTTCCATGGAAAAAGTGAGTTATAACCATTTTTCGCACTTATGACCATTTCAGCAACCCTACGTGATTTACATTCAGACGCTTGACAACTGAGTTACATTTACGACGGTGGCAGGATCCCCGGGTGTATGGGTCATGTGATCCCCTTTTGCAACCTTCTGAAAAGCAAGTCAACCTGGAGAAACCAGGTTCCCTTAACAACCGTGTTACTAAACTTAACAGCTATATTGATTCACTGAGCGAAAGCGAAAATGAGTCGTAAATGGGGCAAAACTCACTGCACACATTTCTCACTTGGCAACATAAATGTTGGGCTCAGTTGTGATCGTAAGTTGAGGACTACTTGTTTAAGTGCTGTTGCTACCGAGATTTTAAAGCAAATTCAGAACATTCTTTCTACGAATATCAAAACAAAAGGCAGATATGGCCAGGCACGACTTTTTTTTTCCCTATATATATTTGTAGATTCTACTGAAGTCACGAAACATCTTTTTAATATCAAGCATGTTTCAAACAAGTATCAATAATAATAGCACCATTAAGAACTGCCACCCTAACAGGATTCAACACAATTGTTTTTTTTTAAAGGTCTCATGTGGAAGGAAGCTAATAAAACAATGATATTTTTTTAAAATGTCTTTTATGTTTCATTTCACAAGAATTTTGCAAGAATCATGTTGGCATATAAATTACCAAATTTCTAATTCCCTAAAGGGAAATGGCACTGGCCACCAAGATATCTTGATTAATGAAATGCACAGATGTAATCTCCAGTTGCGCATTTCTATCGGACAATGGCATGAAATGTTGGTTAAGTACTTTATGAATAGGCTTTTGAAATAGTTCTACTTACATGAGGAGTGCCTTTAATTGTTTTTCTGGCCACACAGACATCAGTTGATGCTGAGCAGCTATTAATCTCCTGTTCCACATCTCCATTTCCCATTGTAATAAAGTGGAGAAAACCTTGTAATTCTAAACAGGAGTCTGAATACTGATTGTGTTTAACCTAATTTTACTTTGCTCTCTGCATTTGTGTTCTGTTATCCCTTAAGATGGTGTAAGGACCGGATGGAACAACTTCATTATAAACCAAGCAGTTACAGGGAGCAGCGTAAGATGTCAATCAATGAAACCAAATAATAATGAAACACGCAGGCCCAAAAATACAGAAGTAGACGTAGCTAATGAGAAGAACAGCATATTTTGTATTGGGACTGCAGACATTTCTTTAGAAAGGAAAAGAAAACAAGAGAAGCCACTACACTGCCTGGTTAATGCTTTGCCCTCAACAGAGGAAGCTTTGTGGATTGTCTTTGAAAATCAGAGCAATCCTAATTTACTCAACTTAAGCGTCTCCTCCCATTTCCTCTCCAAGTCAATTCGGTGGTGAAATATGGCATACAATCTCTCCTCCATTGAGCTTCCTTAGGCAAGGTGTTAAACGTGAGCAACCATAGCGCTAACCTAGCACTAACATAGCTTGTTCTCAGCTAAATCGTAGTGGTGAGCAAGCTCTAACAATCAACAATGTTCAAAAGTGTAGCATTTCCTATAAATGTTAACTATTCCGAGTCGATGTATTGGTTAATCTAAACTATCTGAAAACCTGATTTATATACATACCATGGTGGTTGGGTATGCATAGCAATGCTAAATCAAAACCTAACCAATTGTATTATGTGACTTATCAAGATGCATAATCTCACCACCATGTAGCAAACAAAAACAGTAATTCACAATCAGACATGCTTTTCTACAGGTAATCTGGAAAATCATTCCTAGGACAAACAACTTGGAGCAAGTAATATTATTTTACTCAGGGGCCCAAAAACTAAAGGTAAAAGCTCTCTGGGTCAGCCTCAGCCGCTGGTGAAGATATCCACAACTATGTATTGTTTTGGCAATAACGTAGAATTGGTTTTCCTGCTTTAACAAAATCATCTAATTCACCATATTACTTTGCAAGCTGATAGATTCAGTTTTACACATATGTCATGCTTTCTCAAATGGTCCATAGTATATAATGGGTTCACTTAACAAGCAAAAAAGATTGTAAAATAAGGCATAATTTACCACTGTAATGACTTAGGACCGAAATTGCGGGCTCATAAGTTACACAAATAGATTCAAATGCTCACTTCTGTCCACATCAATATAAAGTCATGAAGATTCATGCACACAAAAGATCTGTGCCAAGTTTTGTCCAGTTGTTTTACACTCCAATTCTCTACACTTCCCAAAAACTTGAAAAGGTGAAAAACGCTCCAATCCAGGGATGTCCAGATTTAGCAACTTTTAAGACTTGTGGGCTTCAACTCCCAGAATTCCTCAGTCAGCCATCTGGGAGTTGAATTCCACAGGTCTTGCCAAGGTTGGAGACCCTTGCTCTAATCTGTAAATGTTCTGTAAATACTCCAACACTGGAAGTTTTAAAGAAGAGAAGTTTTAAAGAAGAGATTGGATAACCATTTGTCTGATGTGGTGTAGGGTTTCCTGCCTAATCAGGGGGTTGGACTAGAAGACCTCCAAAGTCCCTTCCAACTCTGTTATTCTATTCCATTCCATTCCATTATACCTGGTAAATGCCAGGTAGAAGGATGCAGATATGATGGGCCACCTCTGATTTCTATAAAGAAGATAAACGTTCACAACTTGTGAGAGAGATGTGGGGGGGAAACTTATTGGGGGATTTATTTATTTATTTTTTAAAAAGCTTTTTAAAAATTTTATAACAAACAATCCATCTTTCAATTATACAGTGTGTTGGTTTGGTACATATATCGTATGCACAATATCTATAATCCTTTCCTCCTAACTTTACATTCATATTGTATTCTAATCAACATTCCATATCCTATTATCTCATTATTATTCTATTATTTAATTTTTAGTTTCATTTCCAGGCTATCTTTAAAAGCAAAACTCAATTCTTACCAAATTATATTCATAATATAACTTATTTTTTAAAAAATAATCAATTATAACAAATCGTTACTCCAATTTCTTACTCTTCTATCTAGCCACTGATAAAATACATCCCAAATGTTATTATTCTTTTTCTTCTTGTTCTCTGGTATTGGAGGGATTAGTGTCTAATCCTTTTTGGCTCCTAGAATCTCGCTCAGACCTCAGCCAACTGCTGCTCTCAACAGGGTCTGGCTCTGCAAACGCTACGCAGGGCAAAGGAGAAACAATGATGGGCAAAAAAATAAACTTGATGCCTTCTAGCAGCAGGATGGGAGGGGAGGCCCTCAGACGCTTCAGAGGTTTGAGCAAATCTGGGGGAAAGGAATTAGCTCTCCTGACTATACTTCAGCCCGAAGCAGAGACAAAAGACTACAAAGAAGATGGCTAGGGCCTCAGGAAAGGGTAGTCTGTGGCCTAAGCTGGAAATTACTTGCCAATCCTGGGCAATTCTGTTTAGAACCAATGTTGAGTGTGAGAGAGAGGGGGAAGGAGAGACGGACGGAGCGATAAAAAAAGAAGAGAAAGAAAGAGAGAAAGGAGGGAGAGAGGGGAAAAGAAAGAGGGAGAGAGAGAGAGAGGAAGGAAGGAGAGAGAAAGAAAGAGGAAGGGAGGGAGGGAAAGAAAGAAAAAGGGGGAGAGAGAAAGAAAAAGAAAAGGAGAGAGAAAGAAAGAAAGAGAGAGAGAGAGAGAGGGAGGGAGGGAGGGAGAGAGAGTTCATCAGGTGAGTAATGGAACATCTTAGCAGATGTAATAACGTTCATTTTCTATTGTGATACTAAGATCCGTTGGGGCATATAACTTCCTAGTGTGATATTACAAAAGAATGTCACTTTGTAATGAGACACCAAAATATGAAGAATATTTCTTCACTAATTCCTTAAAGAATGCAACACCCTCCTTTCCTCACAGTGAATTGTTCCCTTGCAACAAAGCGCAGAACTTGGGAACAAATCGAGAAGACATTGTATGTCTGTAACCTTTTGCGTCACAGCTGTATCAAAAATCAGGTGGTAGACATTCAATTAAACAATTAAAGTTGTTTAAGCCTGTTGAGGAACCGAACCAGTTTGTGTTATTACTATTCACCACTTAAATAAAAGGATGCTTGTTTCAACTTTTTCTAAAACTTCAGCGTCAGAAAATGCTGGTCCTAGTCCTAACTCAAGCTTTCATTGGTGAGAACCCTTGGCTCTTGGCTTAAAAATTCAAACAATTTATGGTAGGATAAGGCAAGTACTGAAGCATTAGAGACCCGCAGACTGGTTTACATTTTATAATGCCATGGAAACTCCAACGAACTGCAGGAAAACAGACAAGTAAGAAACAAAATGTATTTTAGGAGACTGCCTGGGACCATTCTGGATCATAACGCACAAAAGATGCAGTGAGGACATGAAAAAAATAGAATTTCTTAAGAATGGGGACTAAACCTAAATGCATGCTGTGAAAAGGGAAATAATGAAGCAGCAAAGAGCTGCACATCACTTGTTAATACTTCAAGGGTAAAGTTACTGGCTCAAAACTTATGAGGCCATTGAACATAATGAGCTGTGTGTTATAAAAGAGGTTGAATGCTTGAAGCACCACAGCTAAGGGCCATAAATAAATTGAAATTTCTGATTTGAAAGGCCCGATTTAACTTACACATCACGTTTTTGATGGGCCATCCATCTTCTACCTGCCCAGCATCTTTCAAAAAAGCAACCCCTCATCAGGAAGTTAATATGTCCATCATGTTAACACACTGTTAATTCCATTGGTAGGATTTTTTAAAACTGTAATAATTAACCACCATTTCTGTGAGGGTTAAGATATAATTTCTAAAGGATACTGTCAGGAATGAATGATCAGACCTATATGTGCAGAGTTCAAACTAGCTATATAGGTAGCCCTTGACTTACAACCACAATTAAGCCTCAAATTTATGTTGCTAAGTGAGACATTTGTTTAAGTGAGTTTTACAACCTTTTTTTGCAATGGTCAAAAGTGTGAAAAATGGGTTATAAGTCACTTTTTTCAGGGCCTTTGTAAATTTGAATAGTCACTAAATGAATTGTTGTAAATGGAGAACTATCTGTACTTTATTATTCTCCGCCTACAGTACAGGAATCTCCCCAAATGGGCAACTTTCACCTAGGAAAGGCTAGATAATGCTCAAAGGCATTATGGGGCAAGGAAGAGATCAGACCTTGCCCTCTTTGTGTTTACACAGTGAGTCCAAGCTAATTCCTTGCTTGCATCTCCCTCCCAACTAGGCCCATTGTGTGCCAGCAGAATCGTCCATTCTTTAGAAGTCAATATAATCAGCTTGCTCATACTGGAAATGTGTAACTACAAGGGAAGGCCTAGGCGTGGTGCTGTCAAAGTAAACGATAGGGAGTTATTGCTACACCCAAATGTGTAGAACTGCTATCCTCAATTTGGACTCTCTCCTTTTGCTGGGATGCCATCTTTCAGATTCTCAGGGCTCAAGCATCCCATTAAAATGAGGCAGGCCATTGGGTAAGCCACAGGCACAGAAAACAATGTGCTCCCAAATAAAAACAGCAACTCTTGGTCAATAATTTGAATTTAACCTCTTCAAAGCACTCCACATATAAAAGATCTGTCTCAAAGGAGCTAATCTCCATTTCATGACAGCTCTAAACTGTATTAATAGCCCAGCTGGTAAACATCCAGTTTGGTTCATTTGGTCTATTCTTGTATTTCAGTTTGCAACAGCAAATGCTTTTCTTGGGCAGCACCAACGCAGAAGGAAGGAGAGATAAGGTTTATCATGCTTCCACTGGCTACTGATATACATCTCCCATAAGCCCCCCAGCTAAGCCAACTGGCAGGTACCTGTGAATTATTGACCAGAAACTCTGGAAAAACAGTACAACTCTCCTCCTGAACAAGCTAAAAGAAATTCAGTTTGATTTTATTTGATTTCATGGAAGACCTTACCCCTTATCTATTGTCTTCAACAGGTTTAGAGAGCTGGCCAAAGGACTGCTTTATTTTTATCCAGGTGATGTTTTGCCCAGAGTGATTTAGAATTGCAGCCTAATGCAAAGTGTTTTTTTTTTTTTAATATAAGTAATATTTCATTTTACTGGATCCTAGCTCTCTGTCATCACATTTTAAAAACTGTTTAGGGTGATCAAAAGGTCCAGTTGTGACCAAAAAGTTCCCATCAGAATCTCAATTGGCCACAAAACTCAGCCCAGTCTACCATATGTTACAAAAATGTTTCAAAAGGTGAAGAGGAGAAAAATAATAATAATCCTGTTCGAAGGCTGTCAGAGAAAACAGGATATAAATACCGTAAATGCAATAAGGCCCCGTAAACCTTGCTGGGGCATTGCATCTGAAACAGAAACATTCCAATAAAAAAAAATGAGGGAATAGTTATTAATATTCATAAACGAAGCAGCAAAACCAAGAACGTCTGCTATGAATATTTATGCAGGAAGGATTAAGCTTCACATACATGTACTTTCAAACAGAGGATGAAGTAGCAACAGACGTGTTAGCATTAAACAGATTAATGCCCGATCTGCTGCGAGACGTCTTAGCTGAGAAAACCAGGTGAAAAAAATCTACCCAACAATGCTTATGCCAAATCAGTGAATCAAAGGAGCTCTAATGGGGAGAAAAACACAGCACCCCTTTATTTAATCCTATGAAAATAAGCTCAGCTTGAGTTTCTTTCTAAATCAAAGCTACCCGGGAAGGAAATAAGAGTTCAGGCCACCAGTTCATAATCGAGAGATGGCATCTAGACAGGATATGCACAAGCAGCTGAGCTTGCTGTTTTGCTCAAAGAAGGGAAATGCCAGACCGCTGGAAGGTTTTAACAGGTGCTGAGATTTAATCTCCCCATCAGGAAGTAGCACGACAGCTCTCCATTGGCATGTTACCCGTGCCAAGCAACCCGATAGGGGCTTTTGCTAGAATCCTGCATCCTGTTCTCAGCGTGCCGCGTTATCAACCTGGCTGGACAATTTTTGAGAGTGATCTTCAAATGACCACCGAATCGCCACCGTGTTGCAAGCAAATGCTGGGGAAATCAATCCTTTCTCCAGCCAAGTTTTAAGGGGAAAATAAAATCCCATCGTCCTAAAATTATAAGGATGTGCACCATGCTACAGGATCTCCAAGAACAAAGTGAGAATCTCTTCAATTCAAAGATTCCACAGAGATCTATTGCATAAGGCAATAATCATAAGCAGGATCTCCTAAGAATATTTCAAGCATGGTATGAAGAATTAACCCTGAAAGGGACTGAAATTAATTTATGCAAAAATATCAGCGTCCTGGCCTATGTACACTATGCTACAGGACCTTAAAAGAACAAAACATGAAGAGGATCCCATCTCCAGCTCAAATATGCTACAGAGATCTGTTGCATAAGATAATAATCACAAACAGAATCTCCCGAGAATATTTCAAACATGGCATGAAGAATTAGCTCTGCAAGGTGTGAGGAGGGACACAAAGTTATTTCTACACCCTCTGAAGAACTCTTTAATAGCAAGAGCTTCCATTTTAAGGGAGGTGTTTCATTTTGAGAATTGGGCTGCTACTTCTTTAGCCCTAACGCAGTTTGGGGCTGAAAGCCATTTTAACCACACAGGAATGTCTCCCATAAGCTTTAAGGGAGATTTAAGGGAGTCCAAGCTTCAGAGTAAGGATATTGGTATGCCTTAATTATTCTCTTTAGTCAATCTGAAGCTTGGAAGCCAATGCGGTAGGCAGAGCCGATACTGGAAAACAGCCAAACTCTGTTCACCAGATAACATCAGGTTAATGAAACAGATGCTTTCCCTTACAAACAGTTTCCTAATGCAAGCTTCTAGACTGATCCGAAACCAGATTTCTTGTTCTTGTGCCAAGAATGCAGAGGTCACTCCTCATAAATATGTCCGCACATACATACAAGGTAAAACGAAAGACTCTTGGCAATTAACTCTTGTAACCAATCTTGGGATAGCAAATGCAACATACTTCATACACCACTGAAGCTTTGCTGATTTAAGCTCTACTACTTGATTTAAAAAAAGCTTTATGGAAAAAAAAGAAGAAGAAGAAGAACACTGCATTCAGCCACCCAATTAGGATCATCCCTGAAAGGATTTCAGCAACCTTTGCTTTATAAAGCACACAACGGCCGTGCCTTTTCCATACATCTCAAAACAAAACAGACCCACAGGGATATTGTAATGAGAGAAAACCCTAAACTGCTTTCACAAACACAGGCAAAATCCGGTTATAAAATGGCCCGAGGGGGGAAGGAAAAAAACAGTACCACCAAAATCAGAAGCAAGCTTGCTGTTCTGTACAACGTCTCTACTGAACAGCCACAGCAGTAGTTTAAGTGCAACCCAGTAATTGAATTGGGCCGGGTTATTTTATTAAATTATCGCAACAACTCTGAATAAATATAGAACACTTGGGTTTTTTGTTTTTTTTTTTGTTTAAAAAGAGCTATAAAAAGATCACATTTGTGTAAACACAGAGAACAAACCAGGGGGACAAGTCCTGGCAGATCAATAAAATGCAAATAATTCTGCCTCCAGGAAAGTGGAAAAGTACATTTTTTTCAAGGAGATTTCGGGAGAAGGATGGATGCTGCAGCATTGTTCAGCCTGGGTTAGTTAGGAAGGACATTACAAATGTTACAGAAACAGGTTAACTTCTCTTCTACCCAGCTCCACCCCAAGACATCCAACACAAGACAATGATTCTTCATCACAACAACAAGGATTCATTCATTTGAACTGCATTTTTCTTCGTCACCACTACTACCCTGTGAAATCCCACTAGGGAATCCATCGGTGTACGCAGCATCTGGGCCTCCCACTTATCTGTCATCCCGACAGTCTGGTGAAACTAGCAGGGTGAAAAGATGAAGGAGTGGAAAGGGAGACTTTTTCCCCCTACTCCTTCTTTTTTTTCTTTTTTCCTGCTCAGGCTCTTTTGAACTGCCTGAAAAGGGGGGCATAAAACCACCTTTGTAGTAGGAGGAAGTGGGTGGGAGGTGGGAAAACACCTGAAGGTGCAAAGCTGAAGCTGGGAAATGACTTTAGGCAAATGGAGAAGCCACCAAGTGAGAAGGGGTGATGTGTGTGTGTGATATGTATGTATGTATATATATATATATATATGCATGTACATATGTATGTATCTCCCATATACACACACATACTCATACGCACACAAAGAGAGATTTGTAACAGGCACCTCCTGAGCACATACACACACATTGCACATATCTCTGTGCATGTGTATATGTCAGGACCATATTGGTTGGAAAATGCAGAAGAGGCTTTTCTCCTGTCAATGGCTAAAATGATGAAGCGCATATGCATATAAAAAGCAGCAAGCAAATGATATATATATACACGCAACTCCCTTGTCTGATTTTATACATCTGCAACTCTACATCGATCTCTCCATATCCATATCTATTACCTATCCCTCTATCCACATCCTCTATATCTATCTACTAATCATCTGTATATATTTATCTCTTCATATATGCTCTCCCTCACTCTCCCCTTTCCCTATATATGTACATTACATCCACACATCCATATATACATACACACACACATATAATCTACCTATCTATACACATACATATATAGTTTTGCAACCTACTCGCCTTCTGATACATTCATATACAGGTACATATGCAATCTCCGGAGTGTGCCGGTGTGTTCCAGGAGGCGAGAGGTTGCAAAAAGCAAAGGGTTAGGATTGCAGGTGAGGAATACGCTGCAGAATCGGGAAAGGGCTTGGGGGGTGGGCGGGGGATAAATGTGTGAAAGGGAAGCCTAGTTTTTAAAACACCTCCGAGCCTCCGCACAGAGCCTGGGAAGCTCCGTGCACCGGGACCAACTGACGTCCAAAAGAGACCCAGGTTTCATCGCCATCCAACGGGGCATCCAGAAAGAGGAGACACCCTCGCTCGCAGCCAGCAATGGGGGTGGGTGGGTTCCTCGCCCTTGGGCAGCCGTGCAAATCATACCCCCACCCCCCATGCAAGGTAAGGAGCCCCCTCCCAAAGTGGGACCGTCCAAGGAGAGGAAAGCGCACAGCGCAGCGACCTTTCGCTGCCCCCCCCTTTCCCGGCGGGTGATGGTGGCACCCTCCAAGTCGGGACGCGAGGCTTTGAGCAGCCCATTCGGGCAGAGGGGGGGGGGTCTCGGCGCCGCCCTGGATGTAGCCCCGCGCCTACCTCGATATAGCCCGCCAGCGTAGCCGCGGGGTTGCCGAGGCACAGGAGCAACAGCCACAGAAGCGACCGGCCGCAGCGCCCCATCGCCGCCGCCCGGAGAGCGTCCCCGGTTCGCCCCAACCCGGACGCCTCCATCCCGCACCGCCGCCCAGAAGCAACTGCCGCGCGCAGACCGCGGCGGCGCCACCAGCCGCGCTTTCGTCATCGGGAGGGAGAGGGGCCTGACCATCGCTCCGCCCCCACGCTGCTAGGTTGGCTAAGCGCGCCACGCGGAGGCGGGAGCTAAGAAGACAGACAGTGCGCTCAGCCAAAGAAGCCAACGAAGGATGAGGGGCAGTTCCCCCCCCCCACTTTCTTTCAATCACGCCCGCCCCTATTTAGAGGAACCAATCAGGGGGACTTCGGGGGAGTTTTCCCCGCAACAGGACAGGACGAGGACGCAGCTGGAGCTTTGATTTCATTGATCACTGATAGACTCGCTACGAAACTATGGGGAGGAAAATAAGGGGAGGGGGGTAATTCTGCCTCTGCCTACCAGCATCCATCGGTATTCCTCTGGCTAGTGTCCTGTCAGTGTGTGAGAGAGTTGAGGGCTGTTTGGAAACTGAAACAGTATTTGCTGTGTGAGCAAGAAGGAGACAGCAAGGAGCCTGGGCGTGGCTTAGCTCAACTGTTCTGCACTAAAGCTGTTTGCTGCTCTGAAACAGAAACTTCTTGCCTCTTGAAGCAGATTTATTTTCTGGTGGGGAGGGGGAATAGAACTCCTTAGCATCAGAGCAGGTTAATAATAATAATATACACAATACTAATGCTCTGATGGTCATTATGAAAAATCCTTTCTTAGTGAGCACTAAGAAGCCAACAGGAACATATGAGCCAAATTTCAAGTTTGTAGGCTTTGAAGACATTTCACTTCTCATCCAGGTAGCTTCTTCCACTCTGAGTGGAATGTGGGGAATGGAAAGATTTATACTCCTTGCAGACAGCTGGACATTTGCATCCTTTTAGCCTTCAAAGTTTCTTCTTGGAACAATTGAAAGTTGAAACCATTGAAAGTTCCTTCTTCTTCCTTCTTTCAACAGTTCCAAGAAGGCTTCACATCCATTTGTACCACTCAGGTGACCCTGAGGACACAGGTAAACCTCCAGGAGACCTTAATGACCTGCTAAAAGGATGCAAATGACAAAGCTGTCTGCAAGAAATATAAATCCTTCCATTCTCCACCATCCAGCCAAAGCTGAAGAAGCTTCTTGGATGAGAAGTGAAACATCTTCAAAGAAAAGTCCAACTGCCTCCAGAAAAAAAGCACCTTTGGGAAAACTATGACCTTAATGACTGAGAATCTCCATAGACATTCAACCTCAGTCATAAAGAATAAAAAAATAACCATTCTTTTCTTGCACAAGGTCATTCCCAGATGGTAATACAATCACAGCTGGGTTGGGGAAAGGTTTTTGTTTGCTTGCTTGAAATTGCATCTACAAATAGCCCACTTTATTTATTTATCAAATTTATTTGCTGCCCATCTCATACCAAAACAGCTTAGGCTAGCTGTCTGGAAGGAATTCAAAGGTTTTATCTGATGTAGGTTGCAATAATCCAGAAGTGCATTAAAAGGCAGATGTGAGAGAGTGCCATCTTTCTTGGCTGAGGCCTAATTAGTGTTTTATTATTGCAGCTTGAATCATTTCATCTTTCTCAGAAAAATTAAACGAGTTTATAAAAGCTTAGGGTTTTGATCTCAGGTGTGACTGTAAATTGAGGATTATCCGTGTTTCCAATCTAGTGCCTTTTCTGCATCCTACTGTCTTAATTCCATCATCACCAACCAATGTTGTATAAAGGGTGGTCTTGGCAGAAAGAAAGAAGATTCGTCTCCAAGACAACACACAAATATGGCTTAAACCAGGGGTGTCCAACCTTGGCAACTTTAAGACTTGTGGACTTCAACTCCCAGCTGGCTGAGGAATTCTGGGAGTTGAAGTCCACAAGTCTTAAAGTTGCCAAGGTTGGACACACCTGGCTTAAACTTATGTAGATAAAGATTTAAAATGCTTAACACAGAAGTCCCTGCCCCAAATTCACATGTAGATAGGGGTAGTCCTTAACAAATGACCAAGGAGTCTGCCCAATGTGGTTGTATACTATAATGGTCATTAAACAGGTCAGTCACATGACTGACCCAATTTTATGACCTGTTTTGTGCCAGTCATTAAGGAAACCTAGTGGTAAGTGTTGCTTTTCAGCAAAAATGTCCTAAAATGTAGTCGTGTTGCAATCCATGTTGCAAAGGAGCTGTATAGGAGATACTTCCTAACTCTGGCAACAATTTTGCAAGAAATGCAACTCTTTGGGTGCTCCAGAGAATTTTTTTTCTCACTTCAAATTTTTCAGGGCGTCTGCTTCAAGCACGAGAATATTCCTTTCAGAATGTTGGACCATTCAGTCCCATATTTCAGAGAAATTCCATGGTTTTTTGTTCTCGGGGAATACTACAGAGGTATTTTGCAGAACAAGCCCCTTTATAAAAGAATTACAATGCAGTTCCTTAGGGATTGATCCGAAATGCAGTTTTTTCCCTGCAATTTGTAATGCAGTTACTTATAGATTTTTTTTCCCCTCTGATGGAATTTCAAAGACAACCTTTTGCCGAGTCAATCGATAACCTCACCTGCAGCACAGGACTCAAGGTTTAATGCTTGGTTCCCTTTATCGCCTTCACGGCCAAAGTTCCAGGAAGGATACCTGGCTTGATAGAGAGGCCTCTTGACCCAAGAGTTTGCATGTCAAAGTCCAAGCTGCAAAACCAAAGCTGGGCATAGACAGAGCTTGGAAGCAAAAGCATTCATTAACAAAAAGAGAAGGAGCAGCTGATCTTTCATTTTCATTTGTTTACTTTTATTTGAGTCAACCACAACTACAAGGTTCACACAATCTACAAGCCAGCAAGTTCACAACTTGGATCGGCCCTGAGTTCCTGCAAGTGTTCCCAACAAAGGGAAGATTTTTTTTTTTAAGAGGACAAACAGGACAGTTATTAAATGCATGGCCTCATCCTATCAAATATTTTTAATTCATTTCATTTGAATGCAATGCACATAAAATTTACTTTTTCTTCTTTCTCCATTCTTGATTTTCTGCATAGAGGTAACCTTTGACTTACAACTATTCATTTAGCAAACATTCAAAGTTAAAACACCACTGGAAAAAAAAGTGACTTACTGACATTTGTCAGTAAATATGTATTTACAACAGTTGCAATCTCCTGGGGTCATATGATTGCCATGGTGGTGCAGTGGTTAGAGTGCAGTACTGCAGGCTACTTCTGCTGACTGCCACCTGCCTGCAATTTAGCAGTTCGAGTCTCACCAGGTTCAAGGTTGACTCAGCCTTCCACCCTTCCAAGGTGGATAAAACGAGGACCCAAAATTGTTGCGGGTAAGAGGCTGACTCTGTAAACTGCTTAGAGAGGGCTGTAAAGCATGGCAAAGTGGTATATAAGTCTAAGTGCTATAGCTGCTTTCCTTCCTTCCTTCCACAGTGATACGCACAACAGCAGTAGCAAAAAAAACTCATATAATTGTGCATGACTTATCAAAGTCCTGGCTTAGGAATGGAAATTCTGGTCACAATTGTGGTCATAATTCAAGGACTACTGTTATGTACTTTTTGGAATGGCCTCCTGGGATCTTGGACCAACAAGGATGTCTACTTTTCTGCCATCAACCATGTTGACAAACCAGGTAGTTAGGCATACACAACATGCTAAGCCAAAGAAAAGAGAACCATTAGGTATGATGTCTAGGGAGATTGTCAGTCATCCAGGTCATGGTTGTGCCAAAGGTGCTTTTGCAAAAGGCAACTGAAGAAGTTCCTTGGATGAGAAACGAAAAAGTCTTCAAGGAAAACCAAAGTCCAGTTGCCTTTCGAAAAAGTTGAGTGTGATGGGCACATGCAGTGGTTGTGTTGCTCTTAGGGTTTAGACCAGAGGTGTCCATCCCTGGCAACTTCAATTCCCAGAATCCCCCAGCCAGAATGTTTTATGGGAAGGGTATCCAACCTTGGCAATTTTAGGATTTATAAGACAGCCTTTTTTAGGGTTTTCAGTTGGCTCCTATAAACTGGGAAACGCATTACTGTAGGACAGGGATCTCCAAACACGGCAACTTTAAGACTTGTGGATCTCAACTCCAGCATTCCCCATGTTGGGGAATTCTAGGAGTTGAAGTCCACAGCAGAGGTGGTATTCAGCAAGTTCCCAGTTCTGGAGAGCCGGTGGTGGAAATTTTAAGTAGTTTGGAGAACCGGCAAATCCCACCTCTGACTGGCCCCACCCCCATCTATTTTCTGCCTCCCAAATCCCAGCTGATTGGCTGGGTCTTCTTTGGTTGCCCTGCACATGAGAACAGAGCTGGAAAGCAGGTTAGTGGGGTGGGGAGGGAATGGGATTTTGCAGTAACCTTCCCCCAAGAGTGGGAGGGGGGAAATGGGGATTTTGCAGTATCCTTCCCCTTCACCAAGCCATGCCCACCAAACCGGTAGTAAAAAAAAAATTGAATCCCACCACTGGTCCACAGGTCCGACAGATTACCCACCTCTGGCTTAGTCTTTCTCGTGCTCTGCTCTCTCTGACTGCAGAGATGGGTGGTGGGTAGACTTCTGAAAATATTGCACTTGGCTCTCCTCCCTCTGAATGGACAATTTCTACTGGTTCCGCAGTTTGGTTACCATAAAAGTTCCTTGCAGAGGACAGGTGTTCCCTGTAGGCATCTGGAAAGGAAAACTCCATTTGTAAAGAAGTGGATGTGTGCTGCACCATACTTCCCCAGAGAAGCCCCTGGCAAGTGAAAATATGCATGAGCTTTTTTGTCATTCTGCACCCACGTTTGTCCCAAATGTCTATACCTGGGAGATGATGGAAAGAAAAATATTCCTGATAGGCAACCTTATCTTGCAAAACCTTCCAGTGGAAAAGGAAGCAGGCTGGTCAGACCTTCACAGCATTAGGAGTGCTTTAATTAGAGTTCCCACTCAACTATCAAAATGGGAAAATATACAATTTATAATAATCCAGGTGGGTTACATAGTTTATAGCCTGAGCCAACGTTGGCCTCAGGAATTGCAAAGTAGTTCGGGACACGGGGAGAATGAATATCACAACTGAACCCGGCCGTGTAACCTTTTTTTTTTTTTTTTTTTTAAATCATGAAGGGAGGAAATAAGCTAACCAGAGGAGACAGCGGCTTCAAATACAGATAAAAATGTAAATTTATGGGGACAGCTGAAATGCTGGGTTGGAATTTTCAGCCAAAACTTTGCAAAGGTTGCTTGTTTCCCCAAGAGGTTTTTTAATGACCACTTTATATGTGAGTAGGTTATAGAGTATTTGCTTGATTTGCATTATATTAAGCTATAATAGCCTTGTTTGAGCTTAAAGCACTCTACGGAGTCCTTGATTTACGATAAAAATTGGGCCCAACATTTCCATTGCAAAGCAAGAGATCGGTTAAGCAAATTTTGCCCTGTTTTATGACCTGATTGGCCCAAAGTCACCCAGATGGCTTTCATGCCTGAGGTGACACTAGAACTCACATTCACCTGGTGATAGGTCCAATTTTGCACCCAGTTTTGGTCACCATAATATAAAAAAAGATGTTGAGACTCTAGTAAAAGTGCAGAGAAGAGCAATCAGGATGATTAGGGGACTGGAGATTAAAACTTATCAAGAACAGTTGCAGGAACTGGGCATGACTAGTCTAGTGATGAGAAGGACCAGGGGAGACATGATAGCAGTTTTCCAATATTTGAGGGGCTGCCAGAGAGAGGAGAAAGGGGTCAAGCTGTTTTCCAAAGCATCTGAAGGCTGGGCAAGGAATAATGGATGGAAACTAATCAAGGAGAGAAGCAACCTAGGAGAAATTTCCTGACAGTGGGAACAATTAATCAGTGGAATAATTTGCTTCCAGAAGTTATGGGAACTTCATCACTTGAGATGTTTAAGAAGAGATTGGATAACCATTTGTCTGGAATGCTATAGGGTTTTCTGCTTAAGCAGGGGGTTGGACTAGAAGACCTCCAAGGTCCCTTCCAACTCTGTTACTATATTCTGTTCCATCTTTCAGGCAGTAGCTGAGTGAAGCAGGCAAGAAGACAGGTTGGCAAAAGGCTTCAGTTGGAGACATCCCTTCGTCGGCTTCCTTTCCGTTGTTTGGCTCCTCCACCTCTCCGTAATGTGCCATCCATCTGGCTTTCAAGCCAAGAATGCCAGACACCGGTATTTTAATTAAAATATTTTTTTAAAATATTGATGGATTATGATGGTTCTGTCTCAGCAAGCAGACGTTTTCCAGCCTAACCACTGCATTCTCATTTCCAGCTACCTGCATAATTGCAAGTCCTTCCCCTCCACCACGCCCCCCCCCCCCCAAAAAAAAAGCACTAAGAGATGGAGAGGAGAGTGTGTGGATGGTGTGCATTGTTTATCTTCCAGGGTTGGCTTTCCATTGCAATCCTGCCAGGGTCTGGCCTTCAAACTGGGGCATAAGGTATGCAGCATGAGAATAACACTTAGCCAGCAATGTCCTAACCAGCCTTCCTCTGTGAAAGAAACAGCTTTCCTTTGTTCTGTTTGTTACACTATAATAATATAATCAGGAAATAGAAAGTTGCAGAGAATGAAGGACGCTTTGGCATATGAATGCATGAAAAAAAAATATATAGCTTTCTCTTTGTTACCATCACAGTCCTCCATCTTCCAATCCCTGTACTCCAAGCAAGGTTGAATTTAACTTGTAAACTACTGGGGGGGTGGGGGGGGTAGTAGCCCATTATATTAGGAATGAGCAGATTTGGGAGGGGGGGATTGTTAGAAGTTCTAGTGGGGTCTGAGTAGAGGTGGTATTCAGCCAGTTCTGACCAGTTCTGGAGAACTGGTAGCAAAAATTTTGAGTAGTTCAGAGAACCAGCCAATACCACCTCTGACTGGCTCCACTCCCATCTATTCTCTCCCGAGCCCCAGCTGATTGGCTGGGTCTCCTTTGGTTGCCCTGCACAGGAGAACAGAGCAGGAAAGCAGGTTAGTAGGGTGGGGAGGGAATGGGGATTTTACAATGTCCTTCCCCTGCCACGCCCACCAAGCCATGCCCACTAAGCCATGCCCACAGAACTTAGTAAAAAAATTTGAATCCCAACACTGGGTGTGAGACCAAAAAATAGGAAGGAAACAAAGAAAGAGGGAGGGAGGGAGGATCTGTAAAAGAGAAACAACTTTTGTTTTTACATGAATATATATATATTGGATGGATGAAGACAAAAAGATCAAAGAATTTATGGCAAGATGGAATTGAAGAGATCTCAAAACCAAAAAGATTTTAAAGAAGAAAAGCGAATGGATGAAGTGATGGACCAGGTGGTTGAAACAGGAGGCGTTGTAAAGGCAGAAACTTCTGGACCTTGGGGTTTCTAATTCAATCTGCCTTTGGATTATGGATTTCCTGTCTGGCTGCTCACAGAGGTAATCATACCTCTTTAGCCCTTATTCTTAACACTGGTACACCACAGGGTTGTGTGTTGAGTCCCTTACTCTATACTCTTTATGTGCATGACTGCATTCCCACTCACGCTAGTAATACTATTGCTAAATTTGCAGATAATACAACAGTGGTGGGACTGATCTCTGAAGGGGATGAGTCTGCCTACTGAGATGAGGTGGACTGGTTGCTTTTGTGGTGTGGAGACAATAAGTTGGTCCTCAACACCAATAAAACCAAGGCGTTTATAGTGGATTATAAAAGGAACAAATCAGACATCCAGCCCTTGCTTATCAATGGAGACCAAGTGGAGCAAGTGGGCAGTTTTAAGTTTCTGGGTGTTACCCTAAAAGAGCTCCTGACCTGGGGTGCTCCTGAGACTTCTCAGAAAACAACAACTGCAAGAAAAACTGCTGGTGACCTTCTACTGCTGCACCATAGAGAGCATTTTAACATACTGCACCTCTGTATGATTTGCCAATTGCACAGGGGCAGATAGGACAGTACTCCAAAGAATTAATGTCATTGCCCAGAGGATCATTGGTTGCCCTCTCCTCTCTTTGGAAGAGCTTTATAGCTCCCGCTTCCTGAAGAAAGTTCAAAACATTCTCAAAGATCCATCTCAGCCTGGGCACCCCTTTTTTTTGAACTGTTACCATCTGGCAGACAGTACAAGATAATAAAAACAAGGACAAATAGGCTGAAAAACAGCTTCTAACCCAGGGCAGTAACTCTATTGAATTCTGCTGTCTAGTGCAGTGTTGGTGTGGTGTCAGGGGTTTTTGGTTCAATGTATAGAATGGGAAGGATGTGTGTTTGTGTTTATTTTCATGGTCATGAAGTGCACTGAAGATGGTATTTGATTTCGTTGTGCAATGACAATAAAAGTAAATTAAACTAAACTCCCTGCTATAAATTAAACTTTTTGAGGGCTTACAATTTTTGCTCCTTTTCTGTGCTTTTGCCCAAGGCCACACCCTTGACAAGCAATAGCATGATGGATGTGCATAGACGCTTGTATATACAGAAGTTGCAGATGACGGGGTGTTTTTGCCTGCAGGCATGGGGCGTGGGGACTTTTCCCAGGAACACACACACACACACACACACACACACAATGCTTTCTTGCCCTCCAGTTATGGGAAAGTTCCTCCAAAAAAGGTGAGGTGAAATGAATCATTTCAGCTTACCCCGAAACCGCAACACACCCACGTACCTATGTGGGCACTGTATTGTGTTAAAAAAATCGGTAGTTTTTCTTCTTTCTGGGTACGAAGTTTTTTGTAGCTAGGAAGGTTAGCAAAAAGGCCTTCTAAGCACAGCTACTTGTTGAAGAACCATATCCTGGGAGGATGGTTCTTCAGGGACCATTTTTGCTACTTACATAGATGGCCTCCCGTCTGAGTGGCGATAAGGAATAGATAACTGGGAGCAGGCTGGGAAGTGGAGCCGGCAAACCTCTTTTAGAAGAAAAAAGAGGCGAGACAGTTCCAATTTTGAAACAGGGATTGTAAGAGGATATTAGATTGTGGAGGTTATTGGGGGTAAGGCTGCCATAAAAATGATTCTTGGTCAACAGATGAACCCTTCTTCCCTAACCTGTTGACATCTATAAGAACAGAACAGAATTAGAAATGGGGAATGGAATTGAATGGAATGGAATGGGATGGGTATGATTCATGTGGAATAGAAACAAATAATGATAAAATAGAAATTAAAGATAAGGAAGATGGACATTTTATAAATACATCTTACAGAATGGAATGGAATGGAATGGAATGGAATAGAATAGAATAGAATAGAATAGAATAGAATAGAATAGAATAGAATAGAACAGAGCAGAGCAGAGCAGAATAGAATAGAATAGAACAGAGTAAAATTAGAAAATAATAGGATAGGATAGGACAGGATAGAATGGAAAATAGAATAGAATATAGAATAGAATATAGAATAGAATAGAACAGAACAGAACATAGAATAGAGTAGAGTAGAGTAGAATTAGGAAATAATAGGGTAGGATAGGATAGAATGGAAAAGAATAGAGTAGAGTAAAATTAGGAAATGATAGGATAGGATAGGATAGGGTAGGGTAGGGTAGGGTAGGTAGGGTAGGGTAGGATAGGATAGGATAGAATGGAAAATAGAATAGAATATAGAATAGAGTAGAATGTAGAACAGAACAGAACATAGAGTAGAGTAGAGTAGAGTAGAGTAGAATTAGGAAATAATAGGATAGGATAGGATAGGATAGGATAGGATAGGATAGGATAGGATAGAATGGAAAAGAATAGAGTAGAGTAGAGTAGAATAAAATTAGGAAATGATAGGATAGGATAGGATAGGATAGGATAGGATAGGATAGGATAGGATCTGTGGAAGGGACCTTGGAGGTCTTCTAGTCCAGCCAGCTGCTCAAGCAGGAGAACTTATACTATATCAGATAAGTGACTATCTAGTCTTTTCTTAAAAACCTCCAGTGATGGAGCACCCACGATTTCTGGTGGGGAACTGTTCCATTGGTTAATTGTCTTCACTGTTAGGAAGTTTCTCCTTAATTTCAGGTTGCTTCTCTCAATATCAATAATTTAACAACTGCAATGGTTCGCTTAACAACCGTGGAGGGAAGAGTTGTAAAATGGAGTAAAATTCACTTAATAAATGTCTCACCAACAAAAATGTGCAGCTCTATTGTGTTCATAAATCAAGGACTACCCTCTATATTAATGATTGGATTAGCTAGCTTCTACTTTTAACCACGTATTTATTTATCAAGCTACAGTGACCATAACTGTAACACTAGACCAAAATAGCTTGAATTTAGCTAATTATTCCATAAACAACGATTAAACAAACTGTAGTTTAGAATGATGTGTGACCCAGTTGTGGCATACATCTATATTTAATTTAATGGAGCCTAGCTGCCTAGCGCCTGGCCTCATTCATAAATAGTATACTTTTTATAGGCTGTTTATTCACTTTCTTAATTTAGCATAAGGTGTGAATTCCTGTGGCTTAGAACTAAGTGAAAATCACACCACTCTTGTTCATAGAAGTGTTTACAAATCTTAGCTTAACATTATGCAATCTGACATTTATACATTTTAACAACTTTGGATGCAATTGTGTTGGATGTAATGTTTGCCATGGATAAAAGTTAAAAAACATTTTGTTACAAAGAGTAAACTTTTCTAGGAGGCATAAGTTTAAACACTTGTAAATGATTTCTAAACCTTCAGAGTAAGGTGACTGAGTTCAGAGGAACTATTTAAACTATTCTTGAAAGCAAAGGAAAATTGGGCATAGGAATATTCCAAGGTCATAAGATAAACTCTGAAAAGAAACATGGAAAGTTTGATCACAGGTAGTCCTTGACATACAACCACAAACTGAATTCCAACATTTCCGTTGCTAAGTGAGACATTTGTGAAGTCAACTTTGCCCCGTTTTATGACTTACTTGCCGCCGTTGTTTAATGAATCACGATTGTTCAATAAAACTGGCTTCCCTGTTGACTTTGCTTGTCAGAAGGTCGCAAAAGGGAATCATGATTGGATCCGGCAGCCATCATAAATGTGAGTCAGTTGCCAAGCATCCAAATTTAGATCACGGGACTATGGGGATGCTGGACTTTTTTTCGGTGCCGTTATACTTTTGAATGGTCGCAAAATGAATTGCTGAGGGCTATCTGTATTGTTGAGGGACGCAGTGGCTCACTGGCTAAGTGTGTTCGATCAGAAAGGTCGGTAGTTTGGCTGTTCGAATCCCTAGCGCTGCGTCACGGAGTGAGCTCCCGTTCCTTTTCCCAGCTTCTCCAACCTAGCAGTTCGAAAGCATGTAAAAAATGAAAGTAGAAAAATAGGGACCACTTTGGTGGGAAAGGGAACAGAGTTCTGTGCACCTTCGGCATTTAGTCATGGCAGCCACATGACCGTGGAGACGTCTTCGAACAGCGCTGGTTCTTTGGCTTTGTAACGGAGATGAGCACTGCCCCTAGAGCTGGAAATGAGTAGCACGTATGTGTGAAGGGACCCTTTACTTTTACCTTACCTGTATTGTTTACCCAATTTTTATTAACTTTTCAGGTTTCAACATTTGAATGCTTTATACAGGTAGTCCTCAACATATGACCACAATTGAGCCCAAAATGTATGTTCCTAAGGGAGAAATTTGTGAAGTGAGTTTTGTCCCATTTTGCGTCTTTTCTTGCCACATTTCTTGAGTGAATCACTGCAGTTGTTAAGTTAGGAACATGGTTATTAAGTGAATTTGGCTTCCCCGTTGACTTTGCTTGTCCAAAGGTTGCAAAAGGGGATCACGTGACCCCTTGGGACAATTGCAACCATCATAAATATGAGTCAGTTGCCAAGCCTCCCAATGTAAAACATGTGGCCATGGGGTATTGCAATGGGCATGTGTCAGAGTATATTCATGAACTGGAATAGAGCATGGTAACAAGGTCAGCCAATGAATAGGCATAGCAACTAAATCAGCCAATGAGGACAGTTTGGAAACTGAAACTGGAAGTACCCTAGGCAGGAAACCGAAACTAGAAGTAGCCTAGGCATGAAGCTATGTTGAGCTCTGAGTCTGTCTAGTGAAAATGAAACTGCTTCCCTCCTCTGCTGTGTGTCTTGCTTGCCTGCTGAACTAAAGTGAAATTGATGTCTATTTCTGAGCTCCCGAGTTGCTGCTGAAGCTCTGAACTTGTAACGTCTACTTCTGTCTGAGTTTGCTCCATGTTGGAGAAATCTACAACTGGTACTGTAAAATTTACTTGATATGTTTATAAAGAAGTTAAATGATGCCTCAGCCATCTGTGTTTATTTTTCTGGTGCTGAATAAACACTGCAAAACTCTGAATATCATAACATGTGGGAAAAAAAGGTCATAAGTCACTTTTTCCACTGCTGTTGTAACTTTGAACAGTCACTAAATGAATTCTTGTAAGTCAAGGCTAATCTGTAGTCCCATTTTTATGATGCGGTAAGCCACCTAGAGTCACTCAACAGTGAGAGGGATGGCGTATAAATTTACAAAAGAAATAACAGTTGGTGATCCACCTACTTCAAGCAAAAGATTATTAAAATGTAAATGGAGGCAAACCGATTTCCCCACCTGTTGAAGAGTGGGTATTTGGGGACTTGTAAAAGATTCCCTCTCAAAACAAGTTTTAATGAATGTGTATTTGACCAGCCACTCCATATTTCCCTATTTAGAAATGTTTGCCATCTCTCCAAGTGTTTGTGGTTACTCTGATTCCATACGGTTTTCATCAAAATAGAATCCCAAAGTCTTTTCTTTGATGATGCTCTCGGTAGTTTTGATACATTCAGCTTGCTGGCTGGACTTATTCTGCAATCTCTTGGCCTCTGCAGAATTACAAATCAGAATAGCTTGTAGTTATGACTGAAAATACGCTGGATATAAATGACTGTATTTAGAATGCAGGTTTTAAAAATATACCTCTGTGGTAACTGGGTGTGAAATAATGTACCTTGTGGACTCAATATTGGGATTCAAAAATTTTTTAGTACCAGTTCTGTGGGCATGGCTTGGTAGATGTGGCATGGCTTGGCGGATGTGGCAGGGGAACGTTACTGCAAAATCCCCATTCCCTCCTCACTCCTGGGGGAAGGATACTGCAAAATTCCTATTCCCTCCCCACCAGAGGTGGTATTCAGCAGGTTCTGACCAGTTCTGGAGAACTGGTAGTGGAAATTTTTAGAGTAGAGCGCAGAACCAGCAAATTCCACCTCTGACTGGAGATTTTACAGTATCCTTCCCCTACCACGGCCACCAAGCCATGCCCATAGAACCGGTAATAAAAAAATTTGAATCCCACCATGGCTCCCCACCACACTAACCTGTTTTCCAGCTCTGTTCTCCTGTGTTGGGCAACCTAAGAAGACCCAGCCGATCAGCTGGGACTCAGGAGGCAGAGAATAGATGGGAGTGGGGCCAGTCAGAGGTGGTATTTTCTGGTTCTCTGAACTACTCAAAATTTCCACTACTGGTTCTCCAGAACTGGTCAGAACCTGCTGAATACCATCTCGGCTTGTGGTGCTTTAGTTTATACTGATCATGTGTATGTATTTATCCATGGAAGATTTATCTGTGCACCTAATTAGAGATTTCTGTAGAGTGATTTTCTGTGCAGATCTAACAGAAAGGAAGCCCCACTGAGATCATCAAACCTCTGCATGTGTTTGGCACATCACACTCCTGAGACTAAAAGCTTTGGGGAGAAGCTAGTACCCACCTTGCCATGTGAGACAACAAACAGCTGATATATCTCCTTTTCCAGGGGTGAGTTTCTACCAGTTCTGTCCACCTCTGTAGAACTGGTAGCTCTGAAGAGCAGCAGACATAGAACCGGTTCTATGTCTGCTGATGTTTTTGCCCACATGCCCACCCGGGCTCTTACCTGATCTTTATTTCCTGAGTTTTCAACTTCAGCTGCCAAACGAGGCACAGCTGCAGTTAAAAAAAGCAGGAGAAGAGGACTGTTTCAAAGGCTGCTTCTCTGCACACAGCATGCAGATGATGATTTACAGGCGCGCCGCTCATAGCCTGCAGGGAAGCTCATAAATCTCAAACCGGTAGTTAACCCTGTCATATCCCACCCCTGTCCTTTCCCCATAAAGTTACCCCACTTGTGTGGCTTCAAAGAAATCCCAACCATGAGAAAATGCCAGAATGATTTTCTTAATCTTGATTTGGTTTCTCTCTCTTTTGGTGCACTGCAGGAATTCCACCCCTGTCTATAGCAGCCTTCTGATAAATTATTATTATTATTATTATTTTAAAAAGCAGGCTTGACTAAATATAAAGAACAACCAAGCAGTAAAGTACTACAATCTGAATATAATAATAAACGAAAGCCCCCTAGTGAGACCTAAAGCTAGGATTTGTCAAGACCCCTAAGCCACTCTGAAGGATCTATCTCCTTGGCTTCCTGGGGCACATGCATCTCAGGCAACCCTGCTTTGAAGGTGCAAGAAAGCCTTCTTGAATCAAGGCTGGCTCTTTAGAAGGTTAGATTTTGAAAAAGGAAAAAAAAATCCTTGACAGCTGATGGGAGTGTTTGTGGAGTGGGTCATTCCATCTGTGCAACATCCGTGGCGTGTGCACCATGAATGAAGGGTGGAAGGCTCCCGTTGACGTTGTCCATCATCTTCAAGAAACAATGTCTATGGAGATTCTCAATCATCTAGGTCGTGGTTGTCCCAAAGGTGCTTTTCCAAAAGGCAAGCTGGACTTTCTTGGATTCTTTTTTCCTTTGGAAACTGAAGAACTGAAAAAGGTTTTTGGATGAGAAGCAACATGTTTTGAAGGGGAGGGTGAATGAATGTCCACTTTCCTTTTTGGAAAAACACCTTTGGAACCATTTTCTAGGAACCTATCCAAGATGTCCCATTTTGTTTCCCCCCTCTCTGAGTCTCACCCCACCAACCTTTAATTGCCCAAGAGCTAAGTGCCAAGGATCTTGAAATCTTAGTGGACAACCAGCTAAATAGGAGCCAGCAGTGAGTATGCAGCAGCAGCCAAAAAAGCCAATGCAACTCTAAATTGCATTAACAGAGGGATACAATTGAGATCAAGGGAAGTACTAATACCACTCTATAAAGCCTTAGTAAGACCACACCTAGAGTACTGCATCCAGTTTTGTTCACCACATTATAAAAAAAGATGTTGAGACTCTAGAAAAAGTGCAGAAAAGAGCAACCAGGATGATTAGGGGACTGGAGACTAAAACATATGAAGCATAGTTACAGGAACTGGGCATGGCTAGTCTTGTGAAGAGAAGGACCAGGGGTGACATGATAGCAGTGCTCCAATATTTGAGGGGCTGCCACAGAGAGGAGGAAGGGGTCAAGTTATTTCCCAAAACACTTGAAGGCCAGACAAGGAATAATGGATGGAAACTGAACAAGGAGAGATTTAACCTGGAAATAAGGAGGAATTTACTGACAGGGAGAACCATCAACCAACAGAACAGAGGTTGCCCTCGGAAGTTGTGGGAGCGTCATCACTTGAGACTTTCAAGAAGAGATTGGACTGCCAGAAATGGTGTAGGGTCTCCCGCTTGGGCAGGGGGTTCAACTAGATGACCTACAAGGTCCCTTCCAACTCTGATTATCTGTTATCTGTTAAGATTCCAAGTAATAGATCCATTGTAAGCAAAAACTCCGAGGCAGGTGAATTCCTCAAAGAATAGCATTATTGGAAACATCATATTTGCACATATCTGGCGAGAACCGACTCTGAGAGGCCCCTTGGTTTTCACCCAAGTAAAAATAAAAGTTTTTCCCTCAACCCTAAACAAATCAGTCACACATGCCCCAAATCACAGCAGCCCCTGCTGGTCTGGTGTCATCATTCCTCCTTCCTCCGGCCAGGTGTGAGAACGTCCTTGGTTCCCAGGAGAAAGTCTTGAGAAAGTATTTTATTTGGACTACCAGCTATCTCACTGATCCCCCCCCCCCCACAACCCTCCCTATCCCTCGCTCCAGTGTGAAGTTCCAAGTTGCCTTCAGCTTCAGGGTTGACACTAGCCAGCTTTTGGCAAGGAGGTCTCCAGTTCAGGTCTTCAGTCTTGGTTGTTTGTAGCCCCTGTCATCATTGTGGTTTGTGCTTCTGCCCTCCAGACAGAGTAGGGATGTATCTCATGGTCAACCTTCCATGATTTTGACTTACTGTTCAGTTGACCAGGCTCCCTGAGTTACCTGGAGAAGCTTTAGTGGAGGAATAATATTTCATCAAACCATCAACAATCCAGAACAGGAAGTATGGCAATCGTTGTTTTCTTCTGCTCCTAAAGTCTGCCAATATACATATAGATATACAAATACCTCTTCATCAGTATTTGAGGGGCTGCCACAAAGAAGAGAGTGGGGGGGTCACATTATTTTCCAAAGTGCCAGAGGGCAGGACAAGAAAGAATGGTTGAAAATTAATCAAAGAGAGAAGCAACCTGGAAGTAAGGAGAAAATTCATAACAGTGAGGACAATGAACCAGTGGGACAGCTTTGCTACCAGAAATCATGGGTGCTCCATCACTGGAGGGTTTTAAGAAGAGACTGGACAGTCACTTGTCTGAGATTGTCTAGGTTCTCCTGCTTGAGCAGGGGGCTGGACTAGAAGACCTCCAAGGTCCCTTCCAGGTCTATTCTAAATTCAAATATATATATATATATATATATATACATACATTTGGGCTCAGTGATTCCTGTTTAACTGTTGAAAGCATTGTTAATTCACTCACATTTTCATTAACTCATCATTCCGATTAATCAATCTACTCCCCCACCGTCCCCCGCCCTGCAACCTGGCTTCTGAACTAGAAGTCAAAATATTTAGCTGCTGAGAAGATTTTTAATTAGCTAACCGAACCGATTAATCAATCCACCCACCTTGCAACCCCACTGCTTGTGAACTAGGAATCAAAATATTCGCCTGTATTGTCTGTGCAATAGGAAGCCACGGATGTTAATGGTTTCCAGCTCTGCCCACGTTCCTTGAGCATTTTTTTCCCCCTCCTGCAAAAGGTCAGATGCAAATTACTGCTCCATCATCTACATATTTGTATGTAGCATCAGCAAAATGAACGGGAAGAAAAATGTTCTTTATAAAAGATATAAATATATGTGTATGTATACATGTATATGTATGCATATGTGTGTATGTGTGTGCGTGCATATGTATGTGAGTGCCACATTCTTTCATATATATAAAAAAACTGTTTCTTCCAGTTCATTTTGCCTATGTTGTATACATGTATGTAGATTATATACATACATAAATACATGTGTGTGTGTGTGTGTGTGTGTAAATAAAATCTTACCTTGCTTAAACCAGAGTACTTCTGAAAACCAGAGTACTTTTGAATATATATACACAGAAGTACTTGGGTTTAAGCAAGGTAAGAGTTTTGAGTGTATTAGCTGAGAACTATTAAACCAGACATTCAGCCGTAACTGCCTTAATGATGTTTTCTGATTGATAATGCTAATATAATTAATATTCCTTGTCAAGAGGAAAGATAAGTACTTGAGTGAAAATTTGAGGCTGATCTAGGAGAAAAGCTTCATTTGCTTTTATAGCTCTTGTCCTAATGTTCTTTGGGGTGGGTGGGAGGGAAAGGAGGTTGAGCTATAGTCCAAATGAATTTCCCGCTGCAGAGAACATCACCAGAGACCAGCGAGTTTTTTAAATCTGTCGTGGATGGTTTACAATAAGGTCTTTTAATGGAGGAATTAGCAAACATTTGGCTTGGTGGGTGCTTTTGAAATCTGTTTTATTTTTTTTATTTGGAAAATTTATGTAGCCACCTACTCGCTCATGGGTGACTCTAGGCTACTTATAGAAAATAAAAACACAATGTCCTGTCTAAGAAATAAAAATTATAATACATAATAAAATAATAACCTAACCACGCTCCCTCTTGGCAACAACACACGTTCATATCTGCCTTTTAATGGGCTCCATCCATCCCACTCTGGGTTCCTCTCCCATTGGTGGAAACACGTCTCAGGGCCTTCCGAAAGAGTGGAGGGCCACTCTAATTTCTGAAGGGATGATGTCAAAACCTCCAGGTGGCCTCAATGACCCTCTGAAAGGATGTAAATGACCAGCTGTATTCAAGGAATGTAAATCCAGAGGGAAGGAGCTGTTCAAGGTTGGCTTCACAGAATGGGCTGGCCACTTCAAAAGGCACAACTCAGAAGACCAGTGGTGGGAATTCAACTTTTTTACTACTGGTTCTGTGGGCGTGGCTTGGGGAGCACGGCAGGGGAAGGATATGGTAAAATCTCCAGTCAGAGGCGGTATTTGCCGGTTCTTCGAACTGCTCAACATTTCCACTACCAGTTCTCCAGAACTGGTCAGAACCTGCTGAATACCACCTCTGCTTCCACCATTCTTTCAGTAATCCAGGAAGTTCTCTTTTTTGGAGCAAGTGTGCATGCTTCCAAACAAAGCAAAATTCAACATGTTTTATATGTCAGGGTTCCAAGTAATACACCCATTGCAAACACAACTCTGAGGCAAGCAGATTCCTCAAAGAACAACTTTATTGGGTATGTCACACGGGCACAGACTAGTGAAAACCGACTCTAAAAGTTCCCACGGTTTTCATCTAATTAAGTTTTCCCCTCTTTCCCAATCAGTCACATGGTCCAATCAGGGTGCTGTCTGGTTTCTTGGAAACTTCATTTCTCCTCTCTTCAGCCACCTGTGGAAATGTCCTTGGTTTTCAAGGGTAATTATTTTGTTTCGACATTATAATTTGCTTAATGACCATCGTGATTCACTTAACAGTTGCAGTGGTTCACTTAACAACCATGGCAAAAAAAAATGGGTGTGACTCAATAACTGCCTTACTTAACAATAGAAATTCTGGTTCCACCGGAGGACATAAAATGAGGAATAACTGTCATGTGTTCCTGGTTTCACATCCCCATCTCTTACCTTACCTCATGGAATGGCAGGTTCCCCAAAACAGAAATGGGGGGGGGGCTGTTTCCCCTTCTTGAGAGAAGGGAGGATTTGAAGTAGTGCGTCTTCTGAATTGGGTATTATTTCCATGATTAACAGTCACGGCTGGAATTGGGGCCATTCTGAATGGTGGATGTCTCACCATGCATGAGGCAGCTGCCTCGGTTCCCAGTCTAGGATTATCATCTTAAAAATGACTCATTTCCACACTGAACAGAAATATGCTGCAGTCAGCCCAAAAGTGTAGCCACAGAAAATACAAAAAAGATGAGTGCTGCAGTATGCATTGATCTGAACTGAGATACTGCTTTTTCTGTTTTAAAAGACCAACTACTTGACAAAAAAAAAAATCAGAAAATAAAATACAGGCTGAATAGTCAAGACCTTGTTGATGATCCAAACTCTGTCAAGGATCTTGGAGTACTCATCTCTAATGATCTAAGTGTTAGAGCCCATTGTAACAACATAGCCAAAAAGGCATTAAGAGTTGTTAACCTAATCTTACGTAGCTTTTTCTCTGGTAATATTACACTACTAACTAGAGCATACAAAACATTTGCTAGACCAATACTCGAATACAGCTCATTAGTCTGGAACCCACATTACGTATCTGATATTAGCACAGTTGAGAAAGTCCAGAAATATTTCACAAGAAGAGTTCTCCACTCCTCTACTCGTTGCAGAATACCTTATGCCACCAGACTTGAAATTTTAGACCTAGAAAACCTAGAACTATGCCGCCTTTGGTCTGATCTAAGTATGGTATATAAAATCATATATTGCAATGACTTACCTGTCAATGAATACTTCAGCTTCAACCATAACAACACAAGAGCACACAATAGATACAAACTCAAGGTTAACCGCACCAAACTTGATTGCAGGAAATATAACTTCAGCAACAGAGTGGTCAATGTCTGGAATTCTCTACCTGACTCTGTGGTTTCTTCCACAAACCCCAAAAACTTTAATCTTAGATTGTCTACTATTGACCTCACCCCTTTCTTTTATTTTTCTTATATGTACCCATTTCATGTATTCATAACTATGTATATACTTATACCTATTATCTTGTAAGCAATTGACAAATCAAAATAAAATAAATAAAAACATAAATAAAAGATGGAAAAATGTGGGCTAGATAGAATCTCCATCAGGTGGATTTATAATTGGCTGACCAACCGCATTCAACATATAGTCTTTAATGGAACTACATGGAGGGAATTATGCAAGGGGGTACCTCAAGGCTTTGTCTTAGGTCCTGTATGTCAACGCCAAACTAAACCTAGTGGAAGACATTTTCCTAGTTCATTGTTGCCGATCAGCTGGGACTCGGGAGGCAGCAAATAAATGGGGGCCGGGGCAAACCAGAGGTGGTATTTACCGGTTCTGCAAACTACTCAAAATTTCCACTACTGGTTCTCCAGAACCTGTCAGAACTGGCTGAATACCACCTCTGGTCTGGAGGTTAAAACATATAAAGAATGTTTGCTGGAATTGGGTGCGTCTAGTTCAATGAAAACAGGGACTAGGATATGACATGATAGCAGCGTTCCGATATCTCAGGGGTTGCCATAAAGAAGAGGGGGGTCAAGTATTCTCCAAAGCACCTGAAGGCAGGACAAGAAGCAACTGGATGGAAACTAAACAAGAAGAGAAGCAACCTAGAACTAAGGACAATGAGAGGACAATGAGAACAATTAATCAATGGAATGACTTGACTCCAGTAGTTGTGGGTGCTGGAGATGTTTAAGAAGAGATTGGACAACCATTTATCTGAAATGGGGTTGAGTTCCAAGTCCCTTCCACAACTCTTGTTATTCTGTTAAAATACCTTGTGTTGAGAGCAGCAATATGGCCACAGAGTCGAAGCAAACAGAGATATAAGAGGGAAGGGGAGAGATTAAAAATGAATTGCATCAGCATCCCTTAAAACCTGGTAAATGAGACGTGTCTTTGGATATGTCTTTTTCCAAAGCAGAGAGAATTAAATGGATGCTCCTTCAAGGGTAAGATAATCAGACAGAAACAATAAGAAAATGACAAAGAAGTGATGAATAGTACAGTTTTAAAGCTCATCCTCTAGAACAGGGGTCTCCAACCTTGGCTCCTGGAAGCCTGGCGGACTTCAACTCCCAGAGTTCCACAGCCAGCAAAGCTGGCTGTGGAATTCTGGGAGTTGAAGTCCGCCAGGCTTCCAGGGGCCAAGGTTGGAGACCCCTGCTCTAGAACTTCCTTCATCCAAATAACAATTACAGCCCCAGTGAGCAGTTATTAAATGAAGAATTTGTGGAGCCAAAGACTGCATTAGTTTCAAGAAATGTTTACCAATCATTTCAATGCAAGGCCTGGATCCTGCTAAGCTGTAGATTGTGATTGGACATCATGTTTGACCAATTTAGAAATGAGAATTTAATTTGCATATCAAAGGGATTTGCAAAGCATTTTTCTTTAGATGCTTGATTTCTGTTCAGCTTTATTTCACTAATCAAGGGAGCACAATTCGGCTTGACATATTTAGCTGCTGATATACACTGAAAAAGAATTTATTAGATGCTAGTAAATTCTGCTTATGTCTTCCTAGGAAAGGAAAATGATCATGTCTCCTGAGAGGCATATATATCTCCAAAGCAACTTTGAATGGATATTTTTCAGTGCAAATTTCGTTTTATATTCAGGATTTTTTTTTTTTTTTAATATTGCACGCTTCATGTTTGGAGCTCTTAATTGCTTAATTAAAGATATCCTCAAGTTTAAAACACGGCAAGCACCATAGGTATTAAATTTAATCTGTGAACTTTCATTTTTATATGCCAATTATAACGGCCTTGTGTGAAAGATGAGAATTTTTTAGAAAAAATTGCAACTACTCGTTTCCTTTTAAACTCTATGCTGTCTCCACCAATTTCCCCACCTAGCAAATAATTTGTACTGACCCACCAGTGTGCTATGTTTTAGATTTTGGGTACTGCAGAAAGATTTCAACAGTGTGTCGGGATTCCTGAAATTACCCCAATTAAATCGCAAGCCAAACTTCTAAAACTTCAAAAGGATTTATTGGGAGTTAACATGTTGGCACTGCCTGGGTGTAGCCGACTCTGAGACACATCATTCATTGTCACCTTTGACCCTGGTTTTCCCCCCACGCCCTGGGTGTATCGTAATTCATATTCTCCAATGAGACACATCCATAGCCAAGAGTCATCAATCATGTTCTCCAGTTAGATTTTTGCCCAGCAGAAATTTCAGTCACCTAGTTACTATCTCTGAAAAACTATGTGGAGTGCACTTTTGATTTCCCAGCTGCCTCACTGCTCTTTCAAACCACTTTCCCCCTCCCTTTCTGTTGGCAACCATAAAAATATCTAAAACAACCATAGAAATATTTTATGAGTTGACCCAGTGCTCATACTGTACAATATGAAAACCACGTCGTTTTTTTAAAGTGCACTTGTAGCTTTTTATTGTTTGTTTTGTCACAACAATTTTCAGAAAAAGAATGGTTGGTTTTGTGTTTTGATGTAAATCAAACACAATAAACTTCAAAGCTTTCATTCAACTGGAAAGCAGCATACGAGAATCACAGCCTGAGATTGTATTCAACATAAGGAAAGGGTTCAGTTTCTGCATTCATACCATGGGCGAAGCCATGGATAGTTTTAATTATGGTTTGCGGAATAAGTTACATCAAAAGTTAAAATTTCTGTTGGCTTCACCCATTGCACCAAAGTTCAAGTGAAAGAGATAGCAATGGGGCTGGGAGAGATCTGGAAATGCAGCCACTTAGGGTTGCTGAGCAGAAATGTAGAAAGTGTAAAATGAATTCCGTTTTAGGTACCAGTTAAATGAAATAGAACGTACTCTTTATTACTACATAAAGAGCAAACTCACACAAACAGAACTTAGGACAGTAATGAGAAATTTGTGGTGGAGAGGTTGAAGGGAGCGGAGAATCAATGCAGCTACACCGAAAGGTAAGATACTGAAAGGAATTTAATGAAACCATGTTTTAGTGAGCTATTAAATGGAATACTAGCCACCTGTCTAAAAGTAAAACAGGTACCCTTGCTTTCTTTTGTAAGGGAAAAACTGGACAGGCAGAGGTTTTGCCACATAGACCATTAGTTTTTCAACAATCAAGATATTTGGAGCAGGTTTCCTCTTACAAATCCATTTAGACAATATGTGTGCATGTGTGTGTGTGTGTGTGTATGCAGGTTTTGGTGTGTTCGGGTCTTTTCCCGTGTAAGATTGAGAGTATCTTGGCGACTTTTCGACGAGGTCCCACTCGCTATCTTTTTTTTTTGAAAAAGATTTTATTAATTTTCTACAAACAAACAAACAAGACAAACAAAACATAAAAACATCCCCACTCGCTATCTTCAGGCTGGTGCTTTCAAAACAAAACAGACAGAAGATATTAGAAACACCAATCAAGCAGAACACAGCAAACTCCAAGACCAATAAACACAGACCAAGACTCCCAACCAATCAGGATGAAGAAAAACCATTCTGGCACTGCAGTAGGCTAGCCCCAAATTTAAAATAGAAACGGCTGTGAAAGTCTGACTCACAGACGAACACAATACACAAGCCTGATGATGGTAGATGAGATTCTGCCAAAACGTTGCTACAATTTTAAAAGCACAACTATAATGACGTGGATAAATGCCCGAACAAAGCTGAATACCATACATATAAATACCCACGAAAACTTAATACACACACACACACACATATATATATCCTGTGGGATAAAATAATAAATTGATGCCTTCTGGTTGACATTTTTCATTACAGGTAGTCCTCAACTCGCAAACATTTGTTTAGTGAATGTTTGAAGTTACAATCGCACTGAAAAAAGTGACTTATGATTGTTGACAAGATAGCAGTGTTCCCATATGTGGGGGGGGGGGTCAACCTATTTTCCAAAGCACCTGAAATCAAGACAAGAAGCAACTTATGGAAACTAATCAAGGAGAGAAGCAACCTAGAACTAAGGAGAAATTTTGGGACAGTGAGAACAATTAACCAAGGGTACTATTTGCTTCCAGAGGTTGTGGGTGCTTCATCACTGGAGGTTTTTTAAGAAGAGATTGGACAACCATTTATCTGAAATGGTGTAGGGCTTCCTGCTTGAGCAGGGGGTTGGACTAGAAGACCTTCAAGGTTCCTTCCAACTCTTGTTATTCTGCAGCTTCCCCATAGTCACACGATCAAAATTTGGGTGCTTGGCAACTGGCATGTATCTATGACAGTTGCATTGTCTTGGTGGCCTTGTGATCACCATTGGTAACCTTCCCAATTGGCTTCCAACAAGTCAAGTCAAGGGGGGGGGGTAGATTTGCTTAATGACTGCATAATTCCCTTAATAATGTGGCAAAAATGGGGCAAAACTCATTTAACAAATATCTTGCTCAGCAACGGAATTGTTGGGCTCAATTGTAATCGAAAGTTTCTGGCTAGAGAATTGTGGGAATTGAAGTCCACCAGTCTGAAAGTTGCCAGGGTTGGGCATCCCCGCTCTAGTCCCGAACCGGACATCAATGTTTGCTTAAAAATTCTCTTATTTTTCCAGACCGGAGAATTGCTTTCCTTCCTGTGCTTTTCCCGGCCGCCTTTCCTTTGCCTCTTGTCCGAACGCCAGCCTCTTTTCTCTCGCGCTCCCTTCTCTTTGCTTCTACAATATTTATTTGAGCTACTGTAGACAATAATTATTTTTACCCTAAAACAAACTTCCCCTTTTGGTGTGTGGATACCACTCTTCCTTTCTATCCAGGCCCAGGATATTTCTATCAGTGGATGTATGTGGGAGGAGGGGGGGATTAAACATGCTGTTTATCTCCCCCATCCTCCTGAAATGGTTCAGTCCTTTGAACTGCCAGCAGGAGCCAGATCAGTGATTAGAACAGCAGAAAAATTAGCACTACCCTCATTATTAAACACAGGCTTCTGTTATGCAGACAGAAACAATCTGTTTTTTTTTTTTTTTTTTCCAAATTTAGGAAAGATTTCTTATAACTGAGATCACCCGCTTTCCATATGGTCCTGCAAATGGGCAATGAAGCTTCTGGAAGGGAGGGTTGGCCCAGGCCCAATTCCTCCTCCACCTTCTCCTCCCTACTTTTGAGCATTCCTGAAAGCAAAAGCCTGCAAAGATGCAAACCAGCATGCCTATTCTCACCACCGTAAGAATGGTGCAACTCTGAATTTCAGGATCCAGCTTCAAAAGTTGGAAAAGCCTTTTTTGGGTTCGCATTTTAATTGGTAGCACGGTTTAAAAGGAAAAAAAAAAAAAAAGGCGGATCAGAGCTGTTGCAATGGGCTCATTCATACAGTTCTTAGCTAAATAACCTTAGGCATCTGTCAGATAACTCGAATTAGCACCAATGATCCCAAAAGTGCCTCTCCTCTCCCCCCCCTGCCCCCCCCCCAAAAAAAGACAGCTGGACTTTCTGGTTTTGCTTTAAAGATGTTTAGCTCCTCATCCAAGAAGCTTCTTCAGCTCTGACTGGACAATGGGGAACAAAACATCTTCAGAAGAAAAACCAGGAAGTCCAGTCGCCTCTTGAAAAAGTACCTTGGGGAATTCCTCCCTCTGGCATGCAGAAGAAAGAATTTAAAATAAGGAACCAGAAACACTACTCAGGTGTCCCCAGGACACAGATAAACCTTCAAGTGCTTCAACCACCTTCTAAAAAGGATGCCAATGACCAGCTGTTTGTAAGGAGGATAAATCCTTCCATTCCCCACTATTCTGTCAGAGCTGAAGAAGCTTCTTGAATGAGAAGTGAAAGGTCTTCAAAAGAAAAAACAGAAAGTCCAGTTGCTTCTTGAAAAAAAAAAGCACCTTTGGGACAACCATGGCCTAGATCGGTGGTTGCCAAACAGGGGGCCCGGGACCACTGGTGGTCCGTGAGAAAATTTTGGTGGTCTGCAGAGAAATGTCATCCCCCCCCAAATCAATCAACCCAGGCTGCGTGGGAACACGAGGCTTGTGTCGCTTGCATTGCGAACAACATGAGGCAGTGAGGGAAGGGGGGGGAAAGGTAGAGGGGGGAACTTGCCCCACATGCCTTGCCTGGCCACCGGGCTTCTTCTTTCTACTTCTTTCTTCTTCTGCTTCTGGCTGCACGCAAGGAAAACAGCAAAAATCTTTCTTTCTCTCCCCCAGACTTTGCCAGAAAGGAGTCTTTGGGACCCTGCAAAGTCTCCTGTTCCAAGAGGCTGCGCCGGCAAAGACCCATTTCTGGCGGAGTTTGGGGGAGAAAAAGACTTCTGCAGCTTCTGCTGCTTTCCTTGCATGAAGCCAAAAGTCTCTCTCTCTCTCTCTCTTCCCCCTGAGAATGGAGCTGGAGATGGTATCCTGCGATCCCAAATAAAGAATGATCGATCGGTAGGAAAACAGAGTGGGGAATTTTCCTGCAGACTTTTTGGGGGGATTTTCCCAGGATCCCTGGTTCGCAGGATTTAAAATTATGAGTTTGGTGGTCCAAAAGGATGGCGACCCCTGAGCTAGGTGATTGAAATTCTCCATAGACGAATTAGCATGATGTTACATAGTTGGAATAATGAAACGTCTGCAAAAAAACAGCCAAGCTCAGAGAGCACCAAGAACTTATCGGGTGCTGCAAGTGAATAACTGCAGGAAAATGGAATGGGGATTAAAGCATGCATGTGGATTAACTTCTTCCCCAATGAAATAAATAAAAAATAAAAGAGAAATAAAATCCGGGTGAGCGACAGAAGTCACTAAAGAGCTATTTTCGTCTCTTTACAACCACCTAGCGGCACTTTGAAGTTTTGCAACCCAACTCGACGTCGTCCCACCCAAGAGAGACCTTGCGGCGCAGCCATCCGCGCTAGGCATGCTGGGAGTTGTAGTCCAATACGTCTGGCGGGCAGCAGGTCGAGGCGCGCGTCCTGACGCTCTCCCGTTCTGCCGACAGGGGTCGCTATATTATTTCACATTTATTCAGCCTGGCAGGACGAGAGGACGCTCGTGATTGGCGGATGGCTCCAATGCAATGCGGCGACTGGATGAGAGCTCTGCTGTGATTGGTCGGATTTGGTCTCGAGCGACGGAGGCCCAAATCCAAGGCAAAGCGGCATTTGCCTTCCCTCCGCCCCCAATTCCCCCCCCCCCAAAGTCTCTGCAGAACGCTGTTAATGCGGCTTGCATGGAAATATTTTTGGAATCTCTCTTTTAGACAAGCTTGAGTGTCGACCAATTATTTCATGGCCTTGGCAGCTGTTGCTAGGCAGATTATTCTAATGACTCATGGGCGGTCTTTCTTCCCCCCCCCGTTCCCCCCCGTTCTGCAGCTACCATTGTGAGGTGAGGACAGGTGGGCGGGGATGATCTGTGGTGAGGCCCTAGGAACCGGCCTGGACACGAAATCGTCACCGAACCCCTTCAGGTAAAACGATGGATCGGCCCGGAGAATGAGTTTGGCTCAGGGTTTCGGCAAGGCCCCATGAAGGATTTTTAGGGGTTGTTGTTTTAGTCGCACCCAAGATGGCGCCGGGATCGGGACAAACCGTTTGCTCCCGCGGGTGGGGAAAGAGATATAGGGCGCTGCCATACCCCCCTCCCTGCCGGAGAGGTACAGTCCGCTTCCCCCTCCCTGCCCTAATCGGGATACCCCATCCGCCCCAGACGGGGGGGAGAAAGCTGCCCCAGCTGGCCTTCCCCCCTCCCTGCTTGGTATAGTCCGGACCCCGGCACCTCACTGGACGGGGGGGGGGTTGTTGAAGCCATTTTAATGCCCCCTCCCCAGCGCTGTGGGCCTTTCCCTCACTGAAGGCTAGTCGTCCTCCTTCCGCACCTGCACGCTTCTCCCTCCGGTCGGCTGTCGCCTTCCCTTCCCCTTCGGCAACGTCGCGAGCCGCGTCGGCCCGCGTTCTTCCCCCCCCCTCCCGTGGCCCGGAGTGGTTGGGGCGGCCGGGAGTGACCGTTTTGGACTGGGGCTCTCGGGGCTCCTCGCGGCGCCTCCCTTTGATTGGCTGGCTGGTGGGGAGAGCGCGGGGGGGGGGGAATACAGGAGGGGAGAGTCCCGAGCACCCTCTGGGCTCGCTGGCCCAGGTCGGATTGCGCGTGCGCGCGAGCAGCCCGGGTTGCGTTCCCACGTGCTAATGCGGGCATTGGCGGGTCAAGGCCCGGGATACGCGGAGGCCTTTGCAAACGGGTGAAAGGCGAGAGGAGCATGCCGGGTGCTTTTGCCCAAGACATGGGCATGGGCGCTGCTCCTTCCCCGTGCAAAAGGATTGGGACGTGGGGTTTAAGCCTGGGGATTCGTGTTTCTTTGAAGAAGGGGCCGTGGGCTTGAATGCACGCGTGCCTCGCGTAGTACAGATAGTCCTCGACTTACAACAGGCTGCCTAAGGATAGTTCAAAGATACAACGGCACTGGAAAAAGGGACTGATGGCTGTTGCTCACGCTTGTGACTGTTTCTCACACTTGCGACCATTGCAGCATCCCCACGAGTGATATTTGCATAGCAATAGCACTTCAGACTTTTATACCGCTTGGCGGTGCTTTTACAGCCCTCGGTAAGCTGTTTTGTGCAGTCTGCGTATTACCCCCCCAACACCTGCCTCGCATTTATGACCTTTGCAGTGTTCCAGAGGGAGGCTGTGTGATATCCTTTTGCGACCTTCTGACGAGCAAAGTCAACAGGGGAAACCTGATTCGCCTAACAAGCATGGGTGACTAAAAAACTGCAGTGGTTTGCTTCACAAAAGCAGGGGGGAAAGCAGTAAAATGAGGCAAAAGGCACTTAACTGATATCTCACTGAGAGACATAACTTTGGTCCTCAGTTGCGGTCGTATGTCGAGGATTAGCTGTAAGAAGATCCCACATGAAAGCAGGCAGCTTTAACACTTGAATGCAGATCTCCGGCCTCTAATGATGGATGCACAGTTGCGTCATTGTGCATCGCTGTGCATTGAAAATGCCCTGGGAAATAGCACCACTTGTGTCTTTCCAGCTGTGTGACTCCCAGTAGCCAAGTTGGATGGTGTTGGAAATCCCCCCCTCAAAAAAATATCCAGGAAGCCTGTGCTAAATCATTTTTTTTTTAAAAAAGGGCTGGTTTTGAGCCTCTTCTTGAGAAAAGGGACTTTCAACTTTCCCTTGAGGTTGGAAGTTGTGGATATTTGCTCTCAAGACACGTGACTGGAACCTTTTGCCGCTGCTTCATCAGAAATCAATATTTAGAGTGCAGTTAGAAAAATAAAAGCTCTTTTCATTTCTTTTTTTTAAACTTGTGAGTTAATGTTAATGTTTCCATGTCCTAATCAAGGGTTTTATTTCAGCTTGAAAACATGACATATTTGATTATTTTTTATTAGCATATATAATATATATATATTTGTTAAGTTTTCGCGGGTACTTACATGTATGGTATTCAGCTTCGTTCGGGTATTTTCCCACGTCATTATAGTTGTATTTTTAAAGCTGTAACAACCTTTCAGCAGAATCTCATCTGCCATCATCAAGCTTCTGTATTGTGTTCGTCTGTGAATCAGACTTTCACAGCCGTTTCAGTTTTAAATTTGAGGCCAGCCTACTGCTGTGCCAGATACTACACAGGCATCACTTCAAGACAGACAGAAAAATAGCAGCCATCCTAAGAAACCCCAAAGATAAAATTGACCTGGAAAACCAAGGCATATACGAAGTCCCTTGTGCATCTTGCCCGGCCACATACATTGGACAGACCAATAGAAGAATAAGTACCCACCTGGATGAACACAAAAATGCAGTAAAAAAGCTGGAACACACTTCCTCACTAGTCCAACATATGAAAGCCACAGGTCATAGCATCGACTTCAATGGCACCAAAACCCTAGCCACTAGAGAAAACCCCAGCCACAGAATTATCAGAGAAGCCATAGAGATTGAAAAAAGACCAGAAAGCACTAATAGAAGAGATGACTCCACCAAACTGTCAATTATCTGGAAGCCTGCACTCTCAAACAAAAAAAATATCCACACCACAAGCCAGGCAAACACCTGGGCACAAACAGATCCCCCCTGATACCTCCAGCTCAAACACACCCAAACCAGGCACCCAGATGAAACCTAGCTTCCGAATAAATGATAGCCGTCCATTTACTCGGAGCCAAGCCACACTAAAAGCCTCCAATACAGGAACACAATGTTGCCAGCCAATCAAGACACACACACACACAAAAGCCACAAAACAGACAAGATATTAGAAACACCAATCAAGCAGAACACAGCAAACTCCAAGACCAATAAACACAGATCAAGACTCCCAACCAATCAGGATGAAGAAAAAAAACATTCTGGCACAGCAGTAGGCTAGGCCCAAATTTAAAACTGAAACAACTGTAAAAGTCTGACTCACAGACGAACACAATACACAAGCCTGATGATGGCAAATGAGATTCTGCCAAAACGTTGCTACAACTTTAAAAAAACACCTATAATGACGTGGGAAAATACCCGAACAAAGCTGAATATATATATGTATACTGTACATGAGGTTTTTATATTCCTGTAAGCTGCCTTGAGTCGCCGTGTGCAAACAGGCAACAAGATAAACTCCCTAAAATAAATAAATAAATACCTTTTCGCTACAGTGCTATAAATACCAAGGGAACTTGTATGTTTTTTAAAAATCAATTCCATAATTTGATAGCTTCCTGGTGTTAAAGTGGATAGGCCAAATACTGCAGACCATGCCCAAGAGGAAAGTACTATATAGCAGTCTTACTTCATGTCTTATGTATTTATTTTATTTATTCATTTATTTAATTTATATTGCTGCCTATTCGCTCATTTTATGTATTTCTAAAATTTGCATAAGATTGTTAGCAATGTGCAATGATTAAAACTACTGAAACAAAGACAGCAATGCAATAAAAAACCCTGCTGCCATTGGCAGTCCTCCATCATCTCCCAAATACTCTGCAAAAAAAAAAATCCCCTCTTTATCAGCTTCTGAAAGGTCATAGAAAGCTGGGCGCGGGGGCTGATGTGAGCCGGAGGGAAGGCTTTTGCGTGACATAGAAACCCCACAACAGCATCTTGTGCAAAAGCTCCTCTTAACCTCTTGGTATGTGTGGGGAGAGGGCATGAAGAAATTTTGCCAGCAAACCTACCCTGGATACACGGGGAAGGTTGTCCTGAGGTGTCCTGCCAGGTACGGCATTGTAAGTTAGACTCTTTGAATTGCATTCAGAAAGCCATCACAGTTTCTAGCATAAAGTTACGTAGCTATGACAACCTTCTCTTCTCCAGCAGACGAGCTGTTATGTTTTATCCCAATTACAGCTCCCGGAGGCTTTCAAAGGCAGCTGTTTGCAGCCTGCAGTACAGTAGAGGTGGTCTTCGACTTACAACCTTCATTGAGCCTAAAATTTATGTTCCTCGGTGAATTAAGTGAGTTTTGCCCCCCCCCGCCCCATTCAAATTATGAGTCTAGCCATATCTCAAGGAGTGAACATGCCAGCGCTACCTGGGTGCAGCCGACTCCAAGATACATCATTCATTTCATCCTTGACCCTGGTCTTCCCCCACACCCACTGGATGTATATTCTCCAATGGGACACATCGATAGCCAAAAGTCATCAATCATGCTCTCCAGTAATAATCTTGCACACCAGAAGCTTCATCCGCCTAGCCATTATCTATGAAGCATTTAAGGAATGCAGTGCTTCCCCCACTCCCTTTCTGCTGTCAACTCTAAAAGACCAGAGAGATCTTTTTGACTTGACACCCATTTTATGAACTTTCGGTTGCTCAGTAAATCACAAGTTATTAAATCAGTAACACGGCTGTTCAGTGAATCCAGGTTTCCCCATCGGATGCAAAAGGAGATCATGTGACCCTGGGACCCTGCAACCGTAAATATGAGCCAGTGGCCAAAAAGTCTGAATTTTGAAACTGTTACCATGGGAAACAAGTCACAAGTGTGACTGTGACTTTTCAGTGTTGTTATAACTTTAAACAGTCGAGTGGTGCGGTGGTCTGGAAGTGGGGCTCTCACCTCACGATTGGGAGGCTGTGAGTTCAATCCTAGGTAGAAGTAGATATTTCTCTCGGCACACTGAGAATATATCTGCTGAACAGAACTCTGTATTGGCAACAGGAAGGACATCCGGCCACTAAAACACTCTACTAGCTCCATTCAGTTGCCCAGACTCCACCCCACAAGGGATTATGGGGTCCTTAAATAACAATCATGAGGAGGATAACTTTGAACAGTGACTAAATAAACTGTTGTAAGTCAGGGACTACCTGTAGTGGAATCACCTGGCCATAAACGTGGTACTTGCCAGGGTCTCCTATTCCAGGTAGGGCTACAGGAAGCACATCAGCCAAAGTTCGGTGAAGGTTCTCTGGTCCAACATCTATTTATCAAAGGGTAGCAGTGAATCCAAGATGTCACTCCAGTTGACAGACACTTCAGAGGGAATGCAGTCCTGTCTGGAGTTAACTGGCAGGTCATTTTTTTCTGAAACAACGACTCCATCTTCCTTTGGTTCAGTGTCAGTCTTGCTTTCTATCATCAAGATCCTAACTGCTTCCACGCAAGGCATCCATGTTTTCATGGCATCTACAGCTGGATGTAAAAAGTTGTGTACAGGTGATCTTCAAACTTAAGAACTAGTTAAGGAAATGAAAAACCTACCTGGGGGCTAAATACCACCTGGATTGGAGTTCCTGCAGTCCCCAGGCCCCAGACCAAATTTCAGACCCTCACCAATATGACTGCATTTATGTCCACATCATCTTGTAGTTGCGCGGCCATGTTTAACATGATGGTTTTGAAGAAAACCAGGTTTCGGTCAGAACTGCTTCCATAGCAAACCATTGGCATGCTTAATGACAGTGGGGTGTGTTTAATGACTGCTGCAAAAAAAGGTAAAGTTTTATACAATAGTCACAATTTACAATTGATGGTCAGGCTGTCGACTTACAAGGACTGTCATTACCCAACAGATGTCCTTTTATGACATAGGGTAGAGTAGGAGGAAGGAGATTATGCCTTGGAGTACACCGCAGATGAGCCTCCATTGAGTTGGGCTCTACTCCCCTAAATATCACTGATGGAAACTATCAACTCAGGAAAGAGTAGAGCCATTGTAACCTAACTTGGAGAACCTTCAAATGTAGGGGGAAAAACCCTCTCAAAATATCTAAATCTGAAATCATACCGATTGTAATAAATATATTTATCAAAGAATCCATTTGTCACAGATGGAAGCGACAAAGCCATTTACACATACCACCCACCTTTTCTGTGGGATGGGATAAATCCAGTATCTCTTAGCCAATCAGATCATTTTTTCCAAGGTAACAAACTAGGGACGTGGTGGCTCAGGGGCTACGACGCTGAACTTGTTGATCAGAAAGGTTGGCAGTTCGGCGGTTCGAATCCCTAGCGCCGTGTCACGGAGTGAGCTCCCGTTACTTGTCCCAGCTTCTACCAACCTAGCAGTTCGAAAGCATGTAAAAAATGCAAGTAGAAAAATAGGGGCCCCTTTGGTGGGAAGGCAACAGCGTTCCATGCGCCTTTGGCATTTAGTCATGCCGGCCACATGACCACAGAGACGTCTTTGGACAGCGCTGGCTCTTCGGCTTTGAAATGGAGATGAGCACTGCCCCCCTAGAGCCAGAAACAACTAGCATGTATGTGCAAGGGGCACTTTTACCTTTACCTAACGAACTATGAGACAGGTGGAGTCATCTTTTACAAGCAGACCATATTCCATGAGGAACAAGTGTGCTAGCAGATTCAAAATCTGCCTTTCTAATAATAATTACCTTTTTTTCCCCTTGGGCAAATCCTGTGCAAATGCGATAGTTAGCCAACCAAATTAATTTCCGGAGTAATTGAAAGCGTTTGACTCTTTAAGAGATAAATTCTTTTTCGTTATTGCCAGTTCTAGAAATTCTAATAATCTGTGCAGTTTGGAGCCTTCCACAATCACGAACTAATTAAGGCTTTACGAACATAGTAAGTAGTACAATTGAACAGAACATAACCTAATCAAATATCACTTTAATAGCTTAGAAGAGAGTGGCTTGTGTGTTTTTTTAGTGTGTTCTGGATGGCTTAAGTACCTTGTTTTATAACCAGAAGATGCTTTTGTGTTGGAGAAATAAAATAGTGGGCTTTTTTCATGGTTTTTGATGGAACCTCAGAGCAATGTCTCTACATTTGACTGCAGGAAGTCCTCAAGTTACGGCCACTGTTGAGCCCAGAATTCATGTTGCAAAGTGAGAAATTTGTTAAGAGAATTTGGGTTACCATTTTATGACTTTCCGTACCACATTTGCTAATTGAATCACTGCAGTTGCTAAATTAGCGATTAGGTTGTTAAGTGAATCTGGCTCTGCTTGTCAGAAGGTTGCAAAAGGAGACGCTGTGACCATCATAAGTATGAGTCAAGTATGAAAAATGCTCATAAGTCACTCTTCAGTGCCACTGTAATTTCAGACGGTCACTAATTGAAGTATTGTAAGTCAAGGACTACCTGTATTGTATTTTTGTTGCGATAGGCTGGATGTTAACTTTAATCTCTGGAGAAAACATTGTGTTAGTTTTGAAGTTGCTCATACCAGAGCATCGCATAGAACATTCCTGTGCAGTTTTCCTTTCACACAACCAGCTATGTTTTTTCAATCATATCCTACTGATTCACAAATGTCCCTGTACCTCAACAGGTAGGCCTACTTTGGAAATAATAATCAGGATTTTTAAAGCCATCATTTCTTAAACACTAGAGCAGGGGGGTCCAATTTTGGCAGCTTTGAAGCTTTGGACTTCAACTCCCAGAATTCCCCAGCTAGCCATTCTGACCGGGGAATTCTGGGAGTTGAAGTCCACCACAAGTCTTAAAATTGCCAAGGTTGAATACCCCCTGTGCTCATGGCTTGTTTTGTGCATAACATTAAATCAGAATGAGCTACTTAATCATGCAAAGTCATAATGAGAAATGTATTGACGGACATCAACAAAGCAAACGTATCTTTGCAAAGCTTTCAAAGTCCCAGCTGAATCAAAAGACAACCAACTGTGGAAATCAGCTTTGTATTCTGTGCAAATTCACCCGCCCATAACTCTTACTATTCATTGTTAACGGTCCTCATTGTGCTATTTTTGTGGGCCTGTTCTGTCTCCCAGACTTGTATCGTTGCCAAACGTACATGAAGGATGGCCATGTGCTCCAATCGAAGCTGAGCTGGAATTGAGGATTTCACATTTTTACATGTCCAGGGTTCTAAGTAATAGACCCATAGAAAGGAAAACTCTGAGACAGGCATTTCCTCAAAGAATAGCATTATCTCTCTCTCTCTCTCTCTCTCTCTCTCTCTCTCTCTCTATTTCTGTATGTATATATATATGTGTGTGTGTGTATAATTATTTATCTGTCTATCTATCTATCTATCTATCTATCTATCTATCTATCTATCTATCTATCTATCTATTTAATATCAATTATCTATCTATCTATCTATCTATCTATCTATCTATCTATCTATCTATCTATCTATCTATCTATCTATCTATCTAATATTGGCCTGGTGAAAACCGATTCCAAAGGCTCCCATGGCTTTCACTGAATTAAAAGTAAAAGTTTGCCACTTTCTCAAAACAATCAGTAACATGGTCCAATCGTGATGCTGTCTGGTTGCAGCAGTCAGTCCCATGGTCCAGTCATGGTGCTTTTTGGTTGTCGGGTGACGTTGCTCTGTCTTTCTCCGACCAGGAGTGAGGATGTCCTTGGTTCCCAAGAGAAAGTACTTTGTTTGGGCTACAAGACCCCAGCTATCTAAAATCCCCCCCCCCCATCCCTCAGCTCCAGGGTGCCAACACTGAAACTGTCAAAAATGGCTTCGGTCAGGTCAGCTTCAGGGTTGACATAATATTCAGTAGGTCCCTGCAAATATTTTGGAACCGCCCCTCCCAAATGATTTTGCACGATTTTAGTGCCAAACTTAAAAAAAAAAAAAAAACTACCATCGTGATTAGAGGCACCTTTAATGCTGAATACAACAGCTAAATTTAAAATAGAAAGCCTCTGGGAGGGAGCTGTCTCATCGCTGCATTTCCTAATGTTTCCAGACTGATCTAGCGGGTGTGCCCGTGTTTCGAACAATTCTGCAATAATGTTGAAGCCAAAGGCTGTACTGTTTTCAGCACATCTCCTTTTTCCTTAACTCATGTCATTCCTCCAGGGCTCTCTGCAGATTACAAATACCAACATTTGCACAAACCTACTATATACCATGAGAACGGGGGATTTAGCGAGAGGACAATCCAAGCATTTTGCGTAACAGCGTATTTAAAAACACATATAGACACATGAGGTTCATCTCCACTATCCATGGATTATATGCATTTCTACAGGCAAAAAACTCATATACTTCTACTAAATATCTACCAACCACCATGCTTTATTGTGGCACTCTTTTCTTCCTCTTTGCGTATGGTTAATTACATTATAAAGCCTGTGGCATACCCTGATGGTCCTTGACTTACAGCTATGCATTTTGTGACCCTCCAAAGTTACAGTGGTGCTTAAAAGCGATGTACAACCAGTTCTTGCATTTATGACCGTTACAGCCAGGGGTGGGATTCAAATTTTTTAACAACTGGTTCTGTGGGCATGGGTGGGTGTGGCTTCTTTTTTTGGCAGCAATCCCACCTCATTTTGGGGGCCTCAGAGAAACCTCCTGGGGGGCGTTTTTGTTCCCAGAAGGCTTCCCTAAGGCCCAGGAAGGGAAAAAATGGAGTGATCATAGGAACAGCTGATTGTCGGGAGGGGAAAAAATACCTTAAGGAGTGACTGGGCAGGGAAGAACGCAGTCAGCGATGTTGGGCATGCATGATAAGGACTGACTGGGAGGGGAGGGGTGGGCGTAGAGAGGCGCGGCCAGCCAGGGGCACAATTTGCCGGTTCTCTGAACTGCACAGATTCATAACATCCGGTTCTATAGAACCGGTCCGAACCGGTAGAATCCCATCCCTGGTTACAGCATCTCCATGGCCATGGTGATCAAAATTTGGTCTATAACAAGAGTTGGAGCATCCTGAGGTCCTGTGATCAGTATTTGCAATCTTCCCAACTGGCTTCCGACAAGGGGCCGATGGAGAAGTCACATTCGCATAACGACTACATGATTCGCTTAACAATTGCAATAATTTGCTTAAACACCATGGCCAAAGAAGTCCTAAAATTGGGTGTGACTCACTTAGCCTTGTTTAGTGACAGAAATTTTGGGCTCCGTTGTGGTTGTAAGTTGAAGAACAACTGTACTGATCACAGGTAGTTCTTGACATACAGCTATAATGGAGCCCAAAATTTATGTTGTTAAGCGAAAAATTTGTTCAGTGAATCTTTCCCAGTTTACGACTTTCCTTGCCACAGTTGTTAAGTGAATTCCTGCAGTTGTTAGATCAGTAACATGGTTGTTAAGTGAATCTATTTTCCCCATTGACTTGGCTTGTCAGAAGGTCGCAAAAGGGGACACTGCAACCATCAAAAAAGTGAACCAGTTGTCCAGCATCCGAACATAAATCGCGCAACTGTGGGGATGCTACAAAGGTTGTAAATGTGAAAAATGGTCATAACTCACATTTGGCAGTGCTGTGGTAACTTTGAACAGTCGCTGAATGAACTTGTTGTAAGTCGAGGGCATCCTGTATTACGTGCAGCTGTCAGGGTTCTAAATAACATACCCATAGCAAACAAAACTTTGAGGCAGGCAAATTCCTCAAAGAATACGTTTATTGAATATGTCATATTGGCACAGGCTGGTGAAAACCGATTCTGATTATTCCCATGGTTTTCACCTAACTACAAGTAAAAGTTCTTCACTTTCTCAAAATAATCAGTCACGTAGTCCAATCAGGATACTGTCCAGTTGCTAGGTGACTTGGGTCCTCTCCTTCCGAGCACCTGCAGGATGCCCTTGGTTCTCAAGAGAAAGTATTTTGCTTTGACCACAAACCCCAACTATCTCTATTTCCCCTTTCCTGTCCCTATTCCCCAGTGTGTCAGTGCTGAAGTCTCAAAATGGCATCAGCCAGGGCAGCTTCAGGGCTGACAGCAGTTTTAAGCAACAACTCTGGAGTGCCTTAAACCGATAAGCCGATAAGAATGAATGAGAATGCTGAAAAGAGGTGGCTGGCCAGCATGACCCAGCAGGCGGTGAGGTTATAAAACACCAGCAGAGTTTTCAGCCCTTCTGCTGCTATGAGACATCCTCTTGCCGAAGACTCTCCCATACATAACAACATCATTAAATAAAACGTGGGATTTACCTATTGTAAGCCATTTGTAGAGCTGCCTCTAAACCAATTATAACCATTCTCACCTGAAAGGCCAAACAATAACCCACAATGTAATCCCAGCTATGAATTCTGCCTATAATAAAATATGCTGTTGCTGCATCTGGCTCCCACGGAGAGAAATATTTTGGCCTCAGCACAATAACATAACATTAAAATAGTCATTTGCTATGGGGGGCCCATAATCTTTGTCCCTGTTCTTTGGCACCCGGAGTTTCAACGGACACCCAACTATCTCGTGATGTGGTTGCTAATCACATGTGGAGCTGGTGCTTTGAATATTGTAAACTTATTAAGAAAAATAAATGGTTCTACTTAATGGGGCAAGTGGAAATATTCCAAATCATAGTATTTTTTTTTTTTTTTTTGCAAAACCGATCAGTCCAGACTTCCGTTGCTTATTCTACCCCAAATGTGTCACTCCATTTGCTATACAGGTAATCCTTTTTTAGCAACCATAATTGAAACCCACAGCTTGGTTGTTAAGCAAAGCAGTTGCTAAGTGAAACGGCAACTGTGCTTTTGCTCTCCTTCGCTTTACAGACCTGCAAAGGTCATAAAAGCGAGGATTGGGCATAAAGTTATGGAGGCGTGGCATTGCGGTGTTTTGCCTTTGACACGTGTGTCCCAAGTTCAGTTAAAGATGATCAAAGGCCTGGAGACTAACACATGTGAAGAACGGCTGCAGGATTTGGGTCTGGCTCGTCTAAAGAAAAGAAGAATTAGGGGTGACATGATAGCAGTATTCCAGTATTTGAGGGGCTGCCACAAAGAAGAGGGGGGGTCAGTTTATTCTCCAAAGCACCAGAAGGCAGGACAAGAAGCAATGGATGGAAACTGATCAAAGAGAGAAGCAACCTGGAATTAAGGATAAACTTCCAACAATGAAGACACTTAACCTTGCCTTCAGAAATCGTCGGTGCTCCATTACTGGATGTTTTTAAGAAGAGTCACTTGCCTGAGATGATATAGGTTCTCCTACTGGACTAGAAGACCTCCAAGGTCCCTTTCAGCTCTATTCTAAATTCTAAATGCTAGATAAAGCTTCAAGGGCATTACGGCATTGAATTTGGAACAGATGCTTCTCCGCACAAGGGAAAGAAAGTGTGTTTTCTCTGGGGTTGTAGAGGGTTGTTTATAGTGCCTTCTGTCAGGTGTGAGATGCTTTCCTCTCCCCAGCGTGGATGTGAAGCATTCACATTCACCAGCCTGCTTGCCTTTTTAGCCCTTCTTAATGACATAGTATATGTGATGACCGAGAGTGTACACAAACGTAAAAAATCCAAAATGTAAATAAATGTCCTTTAATACCTCTAACTTGGCCCCACTGTTCAATAATTCCCAGTTGGAGATAAACTTATTAAAAAATAGTCTTCAAAAGGAAGCAGTACAGTCCGAACTTAATGAGCAGATAGAGGTGAAATAAAAAAACCAAAACAAACTACAATGAAGGAAATTCCACAAGTAATTACCAACTGCACGGAGATAACAAGGCAGTCTGTTGGAAGGATGCCAACCAAGATAACTTCAGCCCAAAATAAAACACGCTTTGCTTCTGGCAATGCTGTGTTTTAACCATCTCTCTTATATACTAGTCTCCCCAGCTGCAACCAATGACGGGGATCATGGCCGCTTCCTCTCTCACAAGCCAAGTTGTTGCCCTCTCCATTCTTCCCTGCGTGTCCTAGAATGCAGCGGGGATGGGCCTGATTCTTCCTCTGACTGCCCAGCCGGCCTCTGTCCTTCCCCAGCCTCCTCCACAACCTCTGAAACCACACCTCCACTCCCTGTCGGCTGTTCCTCCCCTCCCTCAGAGTCCGACTCTAACAAGGGCATGACAGTATATTTTCAAGCTGTCTTGCTCTCCTCAGACCCACATGGCTACCTTGAGTTGGTCTTGAGTATCCTGCAGAGAGTCAAGGAATTGACTAATAGCCTCACATCAAACTCACATTGCAGCTTCCATGTGCTTCCTCTGACATAACACCAATTGACACTAGCATACTGCTGCAGGTATGCTACGTTCAGCCAATGGTAGCTGTCATGCACACTCTAGGATTATGAAAGAGGAAAGAAGCACTAACGGTCTTGAAAAGATACTGCATTCCTTGTTTCTGCTGTCTCGGGAGGGAGCAAATATATTCTGATTTTTTTTTTAGAAAACACAGCAAATGCAGTAGTTCAATGCAGCGTTGATGCTTCAGCATCTTATGAAACAGTTTTATTGCTTATCCATCCTGATCATCATCGACTTTTTCCTCTCTAAAATCTGCACCAATTTGGCTTCAAAACGCTGCTGTTTTGAGGGACCAAGTGACATAATGAAACAGTATTTGCAAAATTTCTCATCATGTCCTCTTGTGTCTTGCTATTTCTCATGAAAACCTATTATAATGTCCTTCCCTGATCCTTGGTTATATAAACAGAGGCATAGAATCAAAACCGTCTAAAGTATTAGTGCCACTCTATAAAACCTTACAAAGATCATGCCTGGAATATTGCATCCAGTTTTGGTCAATGCATTGCAAAAAATATGTTGAGACTTTGGAAAAAGTGCAGAGAAGAGCAACTAAGATGATTAAAGGCCTGGAGATTAAAATGCATAGAGAATGGTTGCAGGAACTCTGTATGGCTAATCTAGTGAAGAGAAGGATCAGGGGTGACATGATAGCAGTGTTCCAATATTTGAGGGGCTGCCACAAAGAAGAGAGGGTCAACTTATTCTCCAAAGCATCTGAGGGCAAAACAAGAAACATTGTTTGGAAATTAATCGAGGAGAGAACCAATCTGGAAATAAGGAGAAATTTCCTAACGGTGGAACAGCTTGCCTTCAGAAGTTGTGAGTGCTTCATCACTGGAGGTTTTTAAGAAGAGACTGGAAAGTCACTTGAATGGTAGGGTCTCCTGCTTGAGCAGGGGGTTCGACTAGAAGACCTCTAAGGTCCCTTCCAGCTCTATTCTAATTGATTACCTATAAGGTACAAATATCTGTACAATGTGATTATACTTGTGTATATAGGATAGGTTCAATTCGTTATAGCCTATATTCACACAAAGTAATATTGTAATGTAAACCACTACAGTACCAAGCAGACATTATTATTTAGTGTGATGTTCGAATCTGGTCAATATTGATTTAGATTTCAAATCTTAATTAGTAAAATAACTTGCCAGCAGAAGGAATGAGCCCAGTTACTGTCTTCTATTGATCTTAATAGCATCTATTAAAAAAGATGTCAGAGTGTTTGTAGCGTGACTACTATTGTGAGACAACCCAGGAACACAACATAGGACTTTGTCTTTTAGCTGTGGTTTATATACAAAACTGCTATATACGTACATATACGTGTTAGGCACATACCAGGCAAGAAATCAGTCTTCATTACTCTGCATGGAGAACTACAATGCAGATAGAACACGAGGAGAGAGAGAGATGCCCTCTCAGGGCCACCTTTATATAGACAGCTTCTTAAAGTGGCAATAACCCTGCTGACTCAACCTCAGTCTTAAAATGGCAATACCCTGCTCACTCATTCTCATTGCATCAGCGCTTACAGCAGCCTTACAACAGCTGGTCTGCTGTTAAATCTCCAATACTTAAACAAAAATACTTAAACAAAAGTTCTGTATTAATTCAATGAGCTTGATTCGTATTTGTGTCTATGCATGTGACAGAGATTTTTCCACAAATGGAGATGAATATTCGTGTCCCAGTGGTGGGGTTCAAATTGTTTTACTACCGGTTCTGTGGGTGTGGCTTGGTGGGTGTGGCAGGGGAAGGAGATAGTAAAATCTCCAGTCAGAGGTGGTATTTGCTGGTTCTCCAGACTACTCAAAATTTCCACTACCGATTCTCCAGAACTGGTCAGAACCTGATGAATACCACCTCTGACGTGTTCCAGAATAATGTTGCAGGATCCAATCTGGGTCAGTCAATGGGGCTAGAAATTTCGCCTTCTGAGTTTTTGGACTCATGCCGGAACCCATCCTGAGGGAACTTCTCTCGAACGCTTTGTTAGAGTGAAGTTCCCTGAGGAGGGGCTCCATCACGAGTCTGAAAGCTTGGAAGGGTAAACTTCTGGTTCCAATGAGTGACCTAGATTGGATCCTGTGGAGATTCTTCCTTATATGTACTTGGTAACAGGGAAGCATCGTAGCTTTGTGTTGAATGCTAAATGTACTGTACTGTGACCATTTTCTGTCATTATTGCTCTGTTGCAGATCATACCGCATTGACTCAAGGTACAACAGACATATGAATCTCTGCAGACAAGCTTAGTTGCACCTCAGAACTACCTCAGAATGGAGTCCCATGGCCAAGATGACATGGATTTGAAAGCGGAAACTGCTCAGGTGTGGTCTGAATCAGTTGAGCAGGACCAGAACACTACTCAGGTGACCCAAAGTGATTGTAGAATTCTTTCCTTCTGTGGGAAAAAATATTCATCTGGTTCAGTTGCAAGACGGGAGGAAGACACTGGAAACATGGAGGCTGATTGGAAAGAGGGTTTAGTGATGAAGCAGAACTACATGGGTTCTGGGCAGCTGACCACATGGAGTTGAAAGTGGGGGTGGGTTATACCGTTTCTTGGGCTTTGCACTTGAGCTTCCTGTTCCTGTGCAAGAACATATATTCTATTGGCTATTGTCGGACTCCCATGGGGCCATGTAGGGGTTATGTAAGGGTCATTGCTGGCTCTATAGGCAAAGTACAAATCCTAGGTGTTTATCTGAGTTAAGTTTGGTTGAAGTTTGGACTGCTCTAGGGTCTCATGCAATGTCTGAAATGCCCTTAGGAGATTGTGCAATGTAGTGATCTCTGTGTCTTCTGCTAAATGGTAGTGGGTTAATCCTATTATGTCCTGAAGAATCATGTCCTGTTCTTCTTAATCCCATCACCCTGGAGCTGAAGGTCTTTTGTTTTGTAGATAGGCTGGCCCAGTTTTTCCAAATGGGCACAAAATACCTGATTCTTTTTTTGGGGGAAGGGCTATTAAGAGTGAGCCTGCTTCCTGCCTCTAAAAAAACATGTTTCTCCAGTTCCCATGGAGAGATATAATCTTCTGCCTTTTTAATATTCCTCAAAATATTTCATTCTTCTAGAGGTGTGTGTAGCTTCCCACACTTCTTAACCTGCGTAAGTCTATGAATCGGGTTTTTCTGAACTAGTTTAAGATGTATTTTAAATTGATTTTTTTTTTGGGGGGGAAGAGAGGTGGGAGATGGATTTTCATTTCACAGATTTTTTTTCGTAGCTCAACAATTGATTCAAAGCTTCACTTGATGCTGCGAAATTTCCTAATATGCAAATTTCCCCAAGAAAGGGCTTTGATTACTGTAATTGAATCATGACAAACTTTTCAGCTTAGCTAGAAAAGATCAGAAACAGCTGATGACTGCCTCACGTGGCAGTTGCATCCTGACATTTTCTTTGTGAAGAATTTTGGGAGAAAAACCTCGTGTAGCTGTTGGATTTTTCTTTGCAGGAGAAAAGCATATAAGAGCTTCCTGTTTCAATAAATTAGACCTAACAGAGTGCTGTTGTAGTTTATGACTTTGACTGATATGCAGTATTTATAAACATTTGAAATTTTTGTCTACTTCATGTAGTTCTTTGGTCCATTCTTTTTCAAACCATTACAGAACAGGGAACAAATGTATTAAAATATGCCAAGCACCCTCTGTATTTTGGAATCATATATCATTTTTGAAACTAATAAAAAATAAGACAGGTAAATCCAGTTGCAGAGGAAATCAATTGCTTCCATCAAATATTCTGATTAACTGGGTTTTGGACTGGACTCTATATTTTCCCCCTGCTCTGGTTTCTTCAAAGGGAATTCTGTAGGTTGGACTGTCCCATTCAAAGGCATTGGGTTATGTTTGCCCTATTTTTCTGTCTACCTTGGCTAGACTGTTGTAACAACTATGTCCTGTACACTTTCACATATTATTTATTTGACTTTTTATCCTGCCTGTATTACTTTATATTATTCCTTCCTCCTCATTTCTTTTCCCATAACAACAACCACATAAGGTGAGTTGGGCTGAGAGAAAGGGCTTGGCCCAAAGTCACCTAACTGCCTTTCATGCTTAAAATGGGACTATAACTCACCATCTCCTGGTAATTGGTCACCCAGCTGGCTTTTGGGCCTGAGGCAGGACAAGAACTAGCAGTCTACTGGTTTCTAGGCCAGCAACTTAACTACTGCACCAAACTGCCTCTTCTCTCTCTCTGTCTCTCTCTCTCTCCCTCTCTCCTTCCTCCTTCCCTCTTTCTCCTCTCTCCCTCTCTTTCTTCCCCCTCCTTCTCCCTCTCTCTCCCCCTCTCCCTCCTCCCTCTCTCCCTTCCCTCCCTCTTCTCTCTCTCTCTCTCCCTCTTTCACCCCCTCCCTCTTCTCTCTCCCTCTGTCTCTCCTGCTCCCTCACTCCTTCTCTGTTCTCCTCTCTCCCCCACGCTCTCTCCCTCTCCCTCCCTCCCTCCCTCCCTCCCTGTCTCTGTCTCTCTATCTCTCTCTCTTCTTACAAGTGTTTTCTTCCTTTCCAAACCCTTCCAGGTCCACTTTGTCCCTGACAATGGAACAGTGGCGCAGATTGTATACAGTGATGACCAAGATCGCCCTTCCCAGCAAGTGGTCTATGCAGCTGATGGCACCTCTTACACCTCTGTAGACACTTCAGAGCATACCTTAGTTTACATCCACCCTGTGGAAGCCAATCAGGCAAGTAATCTCCCCCTCCACTTGTGTTTCTGCTTATTCGTGACTGCTGAGAGAAATAATGTCATTTTAGGATGAGGGCCAGCTACCTACACCGCTTTCTGAATCCTAAGGGCTCTTAGCTGTGCGTAATCCTTCCTCTGTTGACTCCAAATAACAGCAAAGAGGTTGTAAACAAAAACCTCCAGTGGCTATGGAATAGGCAGCTTATCCATTTTGCTTTGGTGAAACTGTAGGAAAAAATAATTTTAGCCATCACTGCACTGGGCAGACAAAGGTTCTTAATATGCTGTTTTCTGAGTCATTAGTGGTGCATCAAATTGGGACAACTCATTAGTTCACAAAGCATGTTTGTTTCTAATTGTGTTAGCTTACATTTGGTAAATTTTAAATCTATCGATTTAAATTGATTTAAAATTGTGGCTTTTAGATGTCCTTTTGTCTTGGATTGCTATGTATCCTCTAGGCAAGCTTCGTGTGCCATGGGGGTCATATGCTTAATGATACAGATTTATGGAGAGAACAGGAAGAAGCTAGCTATCATAAACTGAGTAGTTGGATTGGCTGGCTTAATACTGATTAAAATCCAACATCCATATTTAATTGTTTATGGAATTGACCCAAGGACACATTGAATTACTTATTTAACTCAACGTTCTGCATTGAAGTGTAGTTCAGATGAGTTTGTAAGTCAGCATTTTCTGAATGTAGTAGTGTCTACTCTGTGCTTTCCAGGATTTCTGCTGCAAATTCTTTCTAAGTGGGGCCAGGTCTTTCATTCCAAGCGGCTGTTCTACCACCAACCTATGTCCTCTCTTCCCCTATTTACATAGGATATAAGACACCCTTGTTAGGGTTTTCAGTTGACTCCTATGAACTGGGAAATGCATTACTGTAGGACAGGGATCTCCAAACTTGGTAATTTTTAAGACTTGTGGATTTCAACTCCCAGAATTCCCAAAGGCTGGCTGGGGAATTCTGGGAGTTGAAATCTACACAAGTCTTAAATTTGCCAAGTTTGGAAACCCCTGCTATAGAACATACCAGTGGGTTTGTACAATAATGGAATGGTTGACAAATTGACTTTCAGAGAAAGCTATCATAATAAGTTTTTAGAGAATGCCCTTGTTTGAAAAGACTGTACAAATCTAACAACTTTTACCACTTAAAAAAAATTAAATCCATTATGTGCTATTCATGAAACATTAGATTGTGTGGATTGGCTTATTTTTTCAAACCAATTCATTTTGGCAACATAATGTCATTTTATATTCCTGTGCTAAATTGCCATGCAGGTGTTTCTTTTCAAATTTTGAAGTGATTGCTTTCAGTCTTAAATGTCAAATATTCATAGCTAGGCTTTGAAAGATACGTTAGTGCTTTCTAGATGAAAGCTGTTGTCTTAATGTTATCTCACGCTTTTGAAAGCTCAGTTGTGGTTTAGATGCTGAAACAAAATGTATTTTCATATAAATGTATAGAATATTAGCAGTTTACTATAGTGGCAAATTTATTTGGCATTATCAAAAAATAGAAATAAATTAGGCATTAATCCGATATGAGTCCATCAGCAGTGATATTTTTTTTTTACAAACTTCCAATAACCAAAGAATATTGAAATTATTTTAATCCTTTTTAACTTATTTTTTAAGACTCTTTTTACAGACCCATCTCAAGTCACGTATGTTCAGCAAGATGCAGAGACACAGCAGGTAAGGCTTCTTAACCATTTCCTTGATTTATAAATGCATCCATATTCTTGATTTATAAATATCTCCTTTTTTTGGAGACAGATCTTGCTAATAAACACACACACACTCACACACACCTCTTTTCCAGTACTTCCTCAGGCTGAATTCATCTATTTTTATTAGATGTGTCAGGGAAAACCAACAAAAACACAATTAAGTTTGAAAATGAATGAGGTCTGGCTGGTGATAACCTGGAAAAGATACTCGCAATTTAGTTTGATAGGTGGTTCCAGCTGATAATGCTGCCAGCCCTTTTGTTCTAAGCCCACCATTTCTTATTGTGCCACAAGGAGTCTTGGAGCAGTGGTTCGAATGCAGTATTGCAGGCAAATTCTGCCCACAACCAGGAGTTCAATCCTGACCAGCTCAAGGTTGACTCACCCTCCCATCCTTCCGAGGTCAATAAAATGAAGACCCAGATTGTTAAACCTCCCAGAGGGTGCTGTAAAGAGCTATGGGACGGTATATAAGGGTAAATGCTATGGTTATAAAGTGGAATTTATACAGCTCACTCGGTGGTTCTGTGTGCACACACAGATTCAAGAGCAGGGAAAGGAAAAACTGATATGCAACATACATGCACCATGTTTCCTTGTTACACAGAAGATTGTACCAGTTCTCCTTCTGGTCACTATTGGTAGAAGGGATAAGAAGAATTCCAGAAATCATGCTTGGTGTACTTTTCCAACTGTGTTTTTTCTCAGTCATAAACAGTCCATGCAGCTTTTTGTTTATTTATTGAAATGTATATATAGCTACTCTTAAATATTAAAGGCATGAAGGCAAAGCACATTCAGAAACAAGAAACCAGAAGCCCTAACGGTGCTGGACTCCAAGGCCTTTCACGCTTTGAAATAGCAACTATGTCCCTTATAGTGCTAGCTTCCAGCCATAGGTGCCCAATATACAGCTAGTCCTTGACTTACATCAGTTCGTTTAGCGATCATTCAAAGTTATTTACAGACCCTTCACATCCTGGACATAAACTGTTTCAACTCCTACCCTCAATACAACGCTATAGAGCACTACACCCCAGAACAACTAGACACAAGGACAGTTTTTCCCTGAATGCCATTGCTCTGCTAAACAAATAATTCCCTCAACACTGCCTAACTATTTACTGCATTACTATTACTGTTAATCTTCTCATTGTTCCTATCGCCCATCCCCTCCCACTTGTGACTGTATGATTGTAACTTTGTCGCTTGCATCCTTACGATCTATAACAGTCTATTGACTGTTTCCTAATATGATTTGATTGCTTATTGTACCCTATGACTATTATTAAGTGTTGAACCTTATGATTCTTGGCTCTTGATGAATGTATCTTTTCTTTTATGTACACTGAGAGCATTTGCACCAGGACAAATTCCTTATGTGTCCAATCATACTTGGCCAATAAAGAATTCTATTCTATTCTATTCTATTCTATTCTATTCTATTCTATTCTATTCTATTCTATTCTATTCTATTCTATTCTGTAGACTGTTTCCTCATATGATTTGATTGCTTATTGTACCCTATGACTATTATTAAGTGTTCTACCTGATGATTCTTGACTCTTGATGAATGTAATTTTTCCTTTTATGTACACTGAGAGCATTTGCACCAAGACAAATTCCTTGTGTGTCCAATCACACTTGGCCAATAAAGAATTCATTCATTCATTCATTCATTCATTCATGTATGTTACAATGGTGCTGACAAAAGTGGTACTTGCGACCGTTTTCACACTTAACAACTGTTGCCACATTCTCATGGTCACATGATCAAAATTCAGTTGCTTGGCAACTGACTCATATTTATGACGGTTGCAATGTCCCGGGGTCTTCTAATAGATCTTTTGACAAGCAAAGTCTAATGGAGAAGCTGGATTCACCTAACAAATGTGAGCAACATAAATTTTCACCTAACAAAATTTAGTAACATACATTTTGGGCTCAGTTGTGGTCTACGTGTATTGTTCTCCAGGTTGCTAAGCTTCCTCTTCCAGTGCATCTTACTGCTGGCTGAGCTATATATTGTTTGCATTTGTCTTGCCACATCTGAGCTACACATTGTTATTCATGGAGGCATGGGCTACTGTGCAATTTCCTTTACAGTAAGGTCAAGTAATTAGTCTTTGAGATTGATTTCCTAGGTGGAAAGATCTGCCAGGGTTTATCCATCCTGGTTACCTTCCCAGAGGGTTGGAAAAAAGTATGGTATGTTGGGTTTGGCAGCGGGCCATTTTTTAATGCTAGCTTCATCTTGGGTTGACCTCTCTGTTAAAACTAATTTTGTTGAGGGCAAAAAAATTATCTGTTGCTCAATTTTGCAAGTCTTTATGGTTAGCAGCAATGTTTGCTTTTTTTCACCCACAATTGAAAGTCTCCAAATAGAAATAAGAAGGGAAATTATACTTTTGAAATTGTTGAATATGTTTGCAAGGTGAAACATCTTGCAAAATATGAACTTCTAAAAAGCAACATCTTGGCATCTTTTCTTGTTCCTTCAGCCACTTATACTGGATTTAAGCAAGCATCTAGAATAAGTTTAAAAATTCCTTGATATGTGTCATTTTACAAAACTTATCAAAAAATACTTGCTGAGTATTTTGAGTACTTATCAGAAAATACTTGCTGAGTACTTTGCCAAAGTCTTTGCTTTGCACTCTTAAAAGTTTCACACAATACTGACTTCAGCCTGATCTGTTATCTTTTAAAAGTCCTTTTGCAAAAAAAACGTAAAATGTATAATGTTCTTTACCATAAGGCTTTTAGTGATTATGAGGTTGCTTTTTGTTGTTAAGGTTCAGAAATTAATTAACTCGTTTCTTAAGTGCATCGAGTTCTTTTTTTTTTTTTTTTTTGGCTACGTGGAATGAGAAAATTATGGGCAGGATTGTTGTAAGGTACATTTTAATGTCAAACTAATAACAGTTGGAATGGAGGAACTGAGTGGCTTCCTTTTTAAGATTAAATAAATATGAGATGCACCAAGTGGCTAAAACCTTTCTGACTTAATGCATTCTTTTTGCAGCTCATCATATTACTACCATGCTAAATACTTTCTCAATAATAAATCCTCTTCATGGGGCTAAATACAAGGAGGTCTTGTACACTGAAGTCCTTACTGTATTCTCAGTGTGGGTAATTAGCCTTATGCCATTGTTGAGATTCTGGATCTCTTTGGAGCAGTGGTCGCCAACTGGTGGACCATGGACCACTGATGGTCCGCGAGAAAATTTTGGTGGTCTGCAGAGAAATGTCCCCCCCCCAAAAAAGCAATTAATCCAGGCTGCGTGGGAACACAAGGCTGCACTGCCCACATGGTCTGCCCACCTGCTGGCCCCCACTCTTCGGCTGAGCGCAAACCTTTCCTTGAGTAGAGCCACACAAGCTGGAACTGGAAGGTAAGACCAATAGCAGGGGAGGGATATCCGCCCCGGGGTGGCTTGCTGACATTGGTAGGAAAGTCGGTCCCATATTCCAGAGCTGGAGTAGTCACAGGACTGGCCCTTTGGTCATCCCAGAGCAGCTGCTCCTCCAGTCCATGGCAGGCCGGTGCACCCAGGTGGAGGAGCAGCTGCTCCAGGACAGCCAAAGGGCCAGTCTTGTGACTACTGCAGCTCTGGAATATGGGACCGGCCCATGGTGGGGTTGGAAATCTTCGCCATAGCGGGTGGCACGTGTGTAATGTATAAATTTGCAGGTGGTGCAATGTGTAATCCTTGCCGGGCAGGATTACTGGTCCGCGGGATTTAAAATTATGAGTTTGGTGGTCCCTGAGGTCCAAAAGGTTGGTGACCCCTGCTCTGGAGGGTACTGAGAATGGAGAGGGTTGCAATATTGTACATGCTAGAAGCAGTAATAGTGAATTCTGACATATGTAGGTAGCTCTTGACTTATAACTCTTCCCTTAGTCGCGGGAGCCAAATTCAGACGCATGGGAGATGACTCATATCTATGACAGTTGCAGCGTCCCAAGCTCCAGTGATCCCCTTTTGCGACCTTCTGATGGGCAACGCCCATGAGAAAAACCAGATTCGCTCAACAACTGTGTTACTAATTGAATAACCGCAGCAATTTCACTTAACAACAGTGGCAAGAAAGGTCGTAAAATGGGGCAAAAAAAATTCATTTAAACCTATGTTTTTACCTAGCAACAAAAATGTCGGGCTCAGAATTTGGTCATAAGTCAAGGACTACCTGTATTTGTCCTAAGTGCTCTGTGGTAAAGCCGTATTTGCTGTAGTTACTGTGCAGACCAGAATGGATGTTAGAATAGAATAAGAATGGAATGGAATGGAATGGAATGGAATGGAATGGAATGGAATGGAATGGAATGGAATGGAATGGAATGGAATAGAATAGAATAGAACAAAACAGGACAGGACAGGACAGGACAGAACAGAACAGAATTCTTTATTGAGCAAGGGTGATTGGGCACACAAGGAATTTGTCTTGGTGCAAATGGTCTCAGTGTATATAAAAGAAAAGATACATTTGCCAAGAGTCAAGAATCATCAGGTACAACATTTAATGATAGTCATAGGGTACAAGAAGCAATCAAATCATATGAGTCAATATAAATCGTTAGGATACAAGCGACAAAGTTACAATCATAACAGTCACAAGTGGGAGGGGATGGGTGATAAGGAGTGATGAGAAGATTAATAGTAATAGTAGTGCAGACTTTGTAAAAAGTTGGACAGTGTTGAGAGAAATATTTCTTTAGCAGAGTGATGGCGTTCGGGGAAAAACTGTCCTTGTGTCTAGTTTTTTCGAGATGTTTGCAACGACAATTTCTATCATTCTGGACAACGGGCCGTGTTCAGTGTGAAATAAGCGGAAACAACTTGCCAACTCCTGGTGTGCAGGAAGGAGTTCAGCACCACAATGCTGACAAGCCTGTCTAAGGAGAGACCTTAGAGTCCATAAGGATGGCATGAATCAGTCAAGCCCGCGTAGTAAATTAACTTTCTTTTAAAGAAGTAAACAACTACCTGTAGGTACAGATGTTCCTCAATTTATAGTCACAATTTTTATTTTATTTTATTTATTTATTTATTTTTGTTTCTTTGTCAAACATGTACAAGATAACAAGCATAAGTATGAACATAAACAAGAACAAAGGAAGTAAATACAGATAAATGGGGGACAGTAAGACAGGGACGCTAGGCCCGCTGGTACACTTATGCACACCCCCTTTAAGGACCTCTTAGGAATGGGGTGAGGTCCACGGTAAACAGTTTGAAGTTGAAGCTGTGATGGGTTGAGGCTGTAACAACGGAGTCAGGTAGGGCATTCCAGGCTTTGACCACTCTGTTGCTGAGAGGTTTACCTTGAGTTTGGATCAGTTGTTTGCCGTGTATTATTCTGATTGAAACTGAAAAAGTCGTTGACAGGCAAGATGTTGTAGCAGACAATTTTGTGTATTATGCTTAGATCAGACTGCAGGCGGCACAGTTACAGATTGTCCAGGCCCAGAATTTCGAGCCTGGAGGCACAGGAAATGCTATTGTGAGTGGAGGAGTGGAGAACTTTTCTTGAGAAATACCACTGAACATGCTCAATTGTGTTAATGTCCGATATACAGTGCGGGTTCCAAGTGGATGAACTGTATTCGAGACTTGGTCTGGCAAAGGTTTTGTATGCCCTAGTTAACAAGTCAATGTTAACTGTTGAATTAAACATTCAATTGAGCCCAACATTTCCACTGCTGAACGAGACATCTTATTACCGCCATGCAAAATACTTTCTCAGGAGTAAATCCTCTTCATGAGGCTAAATATAAATCAGTCTTGTAAATTCAAGTCCTTAATATTATATTCTCACTGTGGGTAATTCGCCTAAAGCCATTCTTGAGATTCTGAATCTCTCTGGAGGGCACTTAGCTGTTGTTAAGTGAGTCTTGCCCTGTTTTGTGAACTTCCTTGCCACCATTGTTAAGTGAATTACTGCAGTCAGTAGTGTTAAGTTAGTAACATGGTTGTTAAGCCAATCTGGCTTCCCTGTTGACTTTCCTTGTCAGAAGGATGCAAAAGATCAGGTGACACTACAACCGTCATAAGTATATGCCAGTTGCCAAGCATCCAAATTTTGATCACGTGGCCACAAAGGATGCTACCAGGGTCATCAGTGTGAAAAACGACCACGAGTCACTTTTTATCAGCGCCGTTGTAACTTTGCATGGTCATTAAACAAACTGTTGTAAGTCAAGGACTCCCTCTATGTCAGTTCCTGGTTGGTGTCATGCTCCTGTCAGAGTATGAATCAGAAGAGGAAGACAAACAACTGATAGGGAGTGGGAGTGTAGCTCTATTAGCTGAGGAGGAAACTGGGGAAGGGCAAAGTCTGGCTGGGCAGAGAAGGGGAGAGGGAGTTCAGAGGAAGACCCGGACCCACCCCCTCTTCATCCTGGGGCACACAGGGAGGAATGGAGAAGAGAACAATGTGGGTTGCATGGCTTATGGGGGAGGAAAGGGCCCTGATTCCCTTCATTAGCCACAGCTGGGAAGACAGTTTTAAAAAGATGCATGTGAGTGCAGCAGCCTGCTGGGAACAAACATGAGTTTATCCTGTGTTGACTTTGGTTATCTGTGTTCCTGGCATCTTCCCAACTGTGTGAGTTTTGCCGTGCTTTCAAGTCTGGAATTCTTGCTCCTGTCCTGCCAAACTAATTACTTCAATTTGGATTGATTGGACTTAAAGTTACAGTTTGTGTTGACCATGTTTTGGACTTAATTCTCTGCAGTCAAAGGCTGTTCCTGGGAGAGTTTTTCTCCAGCCAGAAGGTAACCTGGACATTGGGGGCAAGTTGGAGATAATAAAAAGACTCTTATTGATTTTCTGATTGTGCTGCCTTTGTGCCACACCCTGGGTCATCACAGTTCGGATGTCATTGAACGAACTGTTGTAAGTTAAGGACTAGCTGTCGTTGACTTTAGCAGTTGGACTATGGACATTTTCCCACTTTTGATTTGGTTTTCATCAAAATGGGGAGGCTGCTTCTCTTGGTCGCACAAGCTGAGCAGAACAGTTTTGCCGAGAAGGCTAGGCAGATAGAAATGAAGAGGGAGTAGCTCACTTCAGTTAGCTCCTGATCTGGATGTCCATGGAGATTCTCAGTCATCCAGGTCGTGGTTGTCCCAAAGGTGCTTTTTTCCAGAGGCAACTGGACTTCCTGGTTTTTCTTGGAAGACCTTTCGCTTCTCATCCAAGAAGGTTCTTCAGCACTTGATCTGGATGCAAGCAGGAGTAGACAATCTCTTGAAAAGATTTTGAGACTCTAGAAAAAATGCAGATAAGAGCAACCAACATGATTAGGGGACTGGAAGCCAAAACATACGATGAACGGTTGCAGGAACTGGGCATGGCTAGTCTAGTGAAGAGAAGGACCAGGGGAGACAGGATAGAAGCCTTCCAATATTTGAGGGACTGCCACAGAGAGGAGGAAGAGGTCAAGCTATTTTCTAAACTGAAGGCCAGACAAGGAATAATGGGTGGAAACTGAACAAGGAGAGATTCAACCTGGAAATAAGGAGAAACTTTCTGACAGTGAGAACTATCAACCTATGGAACAGAAGTTGCCCTCGGAAGTTGTGGGAGCTTCATCCCTGGAAGCTTTCAAGAAAAGACTGGACTGCCATCTGTCAGAAATGGTGTAAGGTCTTCTGCCCGGGGTTGGACTGGATGACCTACAAGGTCCCTTCCAATTCTGTTAATCTGTTAAAAATGAGGTCCACATTCCCGCAGCAGTAATTTGTTAGGGGATGCATTTTATGCTACAGGTGGCTGTAGGAATATTAGAGTCAATACTAGGTTGGGCTACTTATTCTTTCTTTCTGACACTTCTTTCCCTCTTGTTTTCTGGTTCTCTGTTATCCATGTTAGGGATTAGAAGAAAAGAATGGGAATCTTGCACTGTTTTTCCTAGCTGGCTGTTTCTGATATTATTTCGCCCCCCTCTGTGTTTTCTAGGTGTCAATACCAGTTCACAGCCAAGCGTTGCCTCCTATGGAGGCTGTGGATGATCCAGACTCTCTTGAAACATTGCACAACCCAATGGGTAGCATGGAAGCAAAAGATCAAAATGAGGAGGAGAGGGAGGAAGAGGAAGAGGAGGAGGAGGAAGATGAGGAGGATGAAGATGAAGATGAGGAGGATGAAGATGAAGACGAGGAAGAAGGGGAAGACACGGACATGGAGGAATGGGATCCAGATCCACCTCGTCCCTTTGACCCAAATGACCTGTGTAAGTCAAAACCTTGTAATCTTCCAGAATTTATGAAATCTTTAAAGGTAAAGGTAAAGGTTCCCTTCTCACATAAGTGCTAGTCATTTCCACCTCTAGGGGGTGGTGCTCATCTCCATTACAAAGCTGAAGGTTCATTAGAAAGGGGCTATCATGCCCGTGTTAGAATCTGACTGGGAAGGAGAGGAGGGACAGCCAACAGGGAGTGGGAGTGTGGCTCCAGAGGTTGTGGAGGAAACTGGGGAAGGGCACAGGTTGGCTGGGCATTCAGAGGAAGACCCAGGCCCATCCCCTCTTCATCCTAGGGCACGCAGGGAGGAGCGGAAAAGGGAGAAATGTGAATGGCGTGGTCTATGTGGGAGGAAAGGGTCCTGATCCCCTTCATGGGCTGCAGCTGTGAGGACTGTTTAAAAGGACAAACTGCTTCTGGGCCAGTCCTGGAAACCAAGTGTAAAAATATTTTTTTCTTTCAGTTCATATCTGAGCTCTGGCATCCTTCCCAGTGTGTGTATTTTGATACTTGTGGACGTCTTCAGCCCTTATCCTGCCTTGTCTCCTTAATTGCTTCAGTGTGATTTGTTTTGGTTTTGTTTTCTATTTATAATTTATATGTATTTTGAGTTTGAACGGAAGTTCTTCCTAGTTCTTCCTTTTCCGCAACTGTTTGTGGGGGAGTTTTTTCTCCAGTCAATGATAATTGGACCTTTGAAGCTAAGTTGAAGGAGTTAAAAGGACTTCACTGGTTTTTTTGTGATTTTGTTGCTTTTGTATCCCACTCTGTGTCATCACAGGGGCTTCCACAAAGAACAGAGGTCATACCCTATTCTCCAAAACACCTGAGGGCAGGCTGAGGAGCAACAGGATAGAACAGGGGTCTCCAACCTTGGCTCCTGGAAGCCTGGCGGACTTCAACTCCCAGAGTTCCACAGCCAGGGCTGTGGAATTCTGGGAGTTGAAGTCCACCAGGCTTCCAGGGGCCAAGGTTGGAGACCCCTGGAAACTAATCAAGGAGAGAAGCAGTCTAAAACTAAGGAGAAATTTCCTGACAGTTAGAATAATTAACCAGTGAAACAACTCAGCTCTAGAAGTTGTGAATGCTCCCCAACCCTGGAAGTTTTTAAAAGAGTTTGGACAGCCATTTGTCTGAAATGATATACGGTTTCTTGCTTAAATAGGGGGCTGGACTAGAAGACCTCCAAGGTCCCTTCCAATTCTGTTCTTAAAATCTTTCTTTTCTCACCTGCCGTCTTGTGTCTTTCAGGGTGCGAGGAATGCAACAACGCACACCCCTCGGTTTGTCCAAAGCATGGGCCCTTGCATCCCATCCCTAACCGACCAGTTCTGACCAGAGCCAGAGCCAGCCTCCCCTTGGTGCTTTACATAGACCGATTCTTGGGAGGGGTCTTCTCCAAGCGACGGATCCCTAAGCGCACACAATTCGGTCCTGTGGAAGGGCCCCTAGTTAGGTTGTCAGAGCTGAAGGACTGCTATATTCATCTGAAGGTAAATCCCCTACCTTCCATTTTCCTTCGTATTGAGTTTTTGTCTGAAAGGGATTCCATGGGGCTCAAAAATCATGGATAGACAATCAGATGTGAGACAGCTAATGCAGATGTAAGATAGACATATTTATAGAATGTCACAGACATTTTTGCATTCTGGACCCAAGAAGCACGTTTTAATGAAACATTCCCTAATTGTCAAAAGCAACAAAATATGTGTTGTGGGCATGTCTCTTTCCTTCCTTCCTTCCTTCCTTCCTTCCTTCCTTCCTTCCTTCCTTCCTTCCTTCCTTCCTTCCTTCCTTCCTTCCTTTCTCTCTCTCTCTTCCTCTTTCTCTCTCTCTCTTTTTCTTTCTGTCTCTGTCTCACTCTCTCTGTCTCTCTCTCTCTCTCTTTCTCTCCTTTTCTCATGTGAAATCAGGTTGATTTTGTATTTCCCATCTTTAAAGCAAGCTTTTATTTCTGGAGAAAACCAGGAACCAAGTCTCTATCACAGCTTCCCACAGACCATACTGGTCTCAAGGAATGCTTTGTATATCTTCGGGCCTACTACTTGATTTGTAAACATCGCTTGCCAAGACATCACTGCTTATATACATACTCTGTAACAACTTAGCTATTTTTTTGTGTTGATCCATTAGCAGACTAAAAAAATATCCTCCCATCTGCTGCTATTCATCACCTTCAAGGCTTCTCTCCTCTATTAATACTGTTTTCCCCATTTTCAAATGGCATGATTAAAAATGTTCTTTGTCACGGAAGATAACAGTGAACGGGCAGCTGCTTGGGAAGTTATATGTGTGTTTTTCTTTTTCATTGTTTGCTAAAGGTGTCCCTTGACAAAAGTGACAGGAAGGACCGGGATCTACAGGAGGATCTTTGGTTTGAGTTGTCCAGCGAAGCTCTTTGCAACTGGATGATGTTTGTGCGCCCTGCTCAGAATCACCTGGAACAAAATCTAGTCGCTTATCAATACGGTCATCATATTTACTACACTACAATTAAAAATGTTGAGCCTAAACAAGAACTCAAGGTACGAGGTGACTATCTTAGCAGAACTTCTTTTACACAAATCTGGTTGGTATTTCCACCACTTCCCGCCCCCCCACAAAAAAATATGGAAAAATATTACTAATTCCATTCTCTGCATCTCGCATTCTTCCTTGTAGCTTTCGTTTGTAGCAGTGTTTTTCAAAATGTGTAGCTTTGGAAAATACTGCTTGATAGTACGGATATTCCTCAACCAATGACTACAATTCATCATCATCATCTTCTTTTTAATCCCTTGCGAGGTGGAGTCTAGGCAACTGAATGGAGCTAGCAGAGTGTTTTAAAGGCCGGATGCTCTTCCAGTCGCCAATGCTGAGGTTTTTTTTTTTTTTTCCAGCAGATATACTCTTAGAGAGAGAAATATCTGCCTCTGCCTAGGATTGAACTCACAGCCTCCTGATTGTGGGATGAGAGCTCCACCTCTGGGCCACCTCACCACTCCAAAGAAATGACTACAATTGAGAGCAGAATTTCCATTTAGACTAAACAAAGTGGTTGTTAAATAACTCATGCCCAATTTTATGGCAGGTTCTTTTTGCAATGGTTGTTAAGTGAATCACTGCAGTTGCTCAGCGAAACACATGCTCCTGATTAAAACTCCAAGGTGGAATGCATACTCAAGCTTGGTTTATTTTGCTGGTTTTTTTTTTTTAAATTCCCTCTTTAACTTCTGTTGGCTGGCTGTTTGTCCTACCTGACCCCAAATATGGGATTGTTTTCCCTCGGTCTTGTCTGGGTTAATAATTAGTTAATAAGATATCATTCATCCCAGTCAGTGTACCTCTGAGGTTTATAGCTTGGCTTGTGTAGGCGATGATATGGTATCACAAGCAGGAAAAATCAGTCATCGCCGAGTTATTTATATCTTTCATTAGAAGCAAATCAAATGGAATTTAGAGAGAACAGTTGGGAGGGGGGGGAAGCTGTAAGCTTAACATTAAAACAACAACAAAAAAAACCTGGAGGCATTCACAAGGCAAGTGCCACCATCTGGCTCTTCCTGTTCCCTAAAGAGAGGGTTGCCTTTTCTGCTCTATTTCAAAGAGCAGACAGAGAAATGCAAATTCCAATGTGAGAAAGCAGGATCTGTGATCCAGAGTCAGCCCCTGTCAAAGCCACCCTGAACAAAACAGCACACTCTCCATTTCCCGCTACACATGTGATATTTTAAAAAGTGTGCCTGTGAGTTGTTGTGGCAGTCAGTAAAAGAGGATTTTGTATACTGAAGCGTAAGATTTTGTGACTTAAGTGTAGTACACAAAATTATCTGCTACAATGTCCTACCAGTCAATGACTACTTCAGCTTCAACCGCAACAATACAAGAGAATACAACAGATACAAACTCAGTGTAAACCGCTCCAAAGTTGATTGCAGAAAGTACGACTTCAGCAGCAGAGTGGTCAATGCCTGGAATGCACTATCTGACTCTGTAGTTACATCCTCAAACCCCCACTCCTTTAACCTCAAACTATCCAATATTGACCTCACCCCATTCCTAAAAGGCTTGTAAGAGGCGTGCATAAGTGCACCATTGTGCCTCCCGTCACTGTCCTCTTGTCCCCATTTAATTGTACCTATTTTCTGTATTCTTACTCATGTTTATACTTATACCTATTGTTTTGTAAGTGATTGACAAATAAAATAAATAAAATAAATAAAACTTTCAGCCAAGCCATTTATACTATCTCTCGGTCACCCAAAATGAGAAATACGATTAAAAAAAAAAAACCTTCTATGAATCATAATCTTACAGATTAACTTGCATAAAAGCCCTCGCATAACATGGGCAGAAATTCACGCTTGCTTATGAAGATGCAATACTTGAATCTATTTCTCCCCCCCCCACCCCACCCCTCTTTCATCAAAGCATAAAAGCACATACGAAATAATCACATGCTAGAAGTTGTGGATTAGTTTGGCTCAGTGAACAGAAAGAATGGAAGAGTTGAGCTGAGGAAGCCTGGAGCTGAATCATGGTTTGACCCAAAATTGATTCTGTGACCCTGGGCTCCCTCTCCAGCCTGCAATTTGTGGAGGATGGGCACGGATTCTGTTTAGCTTTTTTTAAAAAATCCTCCTGTGAATTTCCTTCCAATTTATTATCATTTTTAGGTTTGGTATGCTGCCTCCTATGCAGAATTTGTCAATCAGAAAATCCATGATGTGTCGGAGGAGGAGAGGAAAGGTATCCACATCTTACATTTTAAATAAAAATTTAGAGCTGTAAGATATTTCTTCTTTTGATAGCAGTTGTCCTTTATGTGCTTGGCTTTTTGCAAAGGAAGTGCTGTAGCTTTGTATAACTTCAAAGGCAGCATTTCTGCTCAATCCACTGAGACAGCTCATTGGTTAGAAGGAGGAATAAAGGAATCACAAACTATTGTGTAAATCTTTATCCGCTTTCTCTTGGGTCCACTGTCTAACTTATCACTCTATTTCTCCTACTGAGGCTGCTTTTTATTAGAAGATAAAATATAACCTGTACGCTGAAATTGTGGGTTTCTCCAGTCATTCCAATAGTTGACAGCACTGGGGGTTTCTAGATATTTACTATTGATTGGTTTATCTTGAAAACACAGTTCTCCGAGAACAAGAGAAAAACTGGCCATGTTATGAATGCAATCGACGGTTCATGAGCTCCGAACAGCTCCAGCAACATCTCAACTCCCATGATGAAAAGCTGGACTTCTTTAGCAGGTATTTCAAGGGTTCTGTCAGTCACCCAATTGAACTGTTCCACAGAAATTTCTGTCCATGAGAAACAAGAAGTTTTCCAACAAAGAGGGTTACCGTAGTTATGCTCAGGTGCATTTCCTTAAGGTGGCAGCTGCCCATTCAGGATCCATTAGCTGTTAGCTCCAAGCCCTCTTTAGATTCTCCCCACCTTTCCACCCTCTGCAAAAGCTGAGAATCCATCTGTCCAGGAGATTCTTTAAAAAAGATGCATGGACAACCCAAGAGAAGGTAGATGGACAGCCACCAAAGATGGATGGGTAGCTCAAGACAAATCATACATGGAATTAAGATTCTGATAAAAGAACAAGATGCTGGCTGATCCTTCCTATATCATCCTTCCTATTCCTTCCACCAGAGCAGGGGTTGGCAACCTTAAACACTCAAAGAGCCACAAAAGAGCCACTCAAAGAAGCCCCCCATTCAATTCAGGAACTGACCAGAAGTCCAATTCCCCCACCATAGAGTCTCCTCCTAGTGTGGCATCCTTTTTTCTCTGCCAACCAGAAGTCCGCTTCCACCACCATAGAGTCTCCTCCTAGTGCAGCGTTCTTTTTCCTCTACCTGTCCTAACCAAAAGCCCAATCAATTGTGGAGCTGATCAGTGACAGGGAGCCACAGCAGAGGGATGAAAGAGCCACATGTGGCTCCAGAGCCACAGGTTGCTGACCCTTACATCAGAGGATATAGTCTCTCCTTAGTTTTCATTTTTAACTGTTTATAGCTTAGGCTATAGAAAACTGTAGGCTAAAGACAGGGAGCCTACCGTTCTCTAGATGTGGTTAGACAACAACAGAGTTGCCCAACCTTTCTCGTTTTTACTGACCAGCAGGGGGGAGGACAGGGGATGGTTCTTTGTGGGCATGCCTGCTTGTGCAGCTCCATTTCCACGAGTGACGGGAAGCATGTGCATTGCTCCATTTGCACATGTGGCAGGCAAGAGCGCACACCGCTCCCGTGAATGGATCGCATGCTTCCATACTAACCAACTGCTTTGGGTGGTCCAGTTCGGAACAGCCCCCAGTAGCTGGGGCGCCGGAGTTGGGAACCCCTGGACTACCCTGTTTATAATCCCTAAACTTGCTGACTGATGGTAAGTGGGAGTCCAACCATGGAGAGCTGCAGTCCCTGCTCCTTCTCTTAAGTTGATGTGCCCAAAGAATGACAAGGGGCATCACAATCCTCTAACCCAGAAATCTATATGTTTTGTAGAGCAAGAGGCAGAGGTCGTGGACGAGGGAAGCGAAGGTTTGGTCCAGGAAGGCGACCTGGCCGTCCTCCAAAATTCATGCGCTTGGAAGTGACCAATGAAAATGGGGGGAAGTGTGCAGAAGAGAGCCAGGTATTCTTGGAGGGAGTGGGTGAATGGAGTTTTGCGAAAAGGAGGAACCGAGTTTGCTTGGTGGATCCAAGTGTTGAAGCCAAGTGTCTTCAGCAACTGGAACAGCTGCTCAGCACCCTTTGTATCATCTACATTTTTGGTGGCATTAAAAAAAAACAAAAAACCTAACGTCAGCGTTCAAAGCAATGCACCCATTGAGAAAGCAGAACTCTGATTCCTCAAAGAACAACTTTATTGGACACATCTGGTGAAAGCTGGCTATGAAAGTTCCCATGGTTTTCACCTAATTAAAGGAGAAAGTTTTCCTCCTGCCCCGAAGTCATCAGTCACATGGACTAGTTGAGGTGCTGGCCAATTACTTTGGTTACTTTGCTCTTCCTCTCCTAGCCACTTGTTGGAATGACCTTGGTTCCCACAGGAAAACTTCTAATTTTGACTACAACACCCCAGCTAACTATCTCCCTCCCCCTCCCATCTAATGGCACCTGTGAAGCCTCAAAGATGGCCCCAGCCAGGTTCCTTCGGGATTGACACCTATTTTGCAGTTTTTAGAAACAAATAGAACTTTCTCATCTCTCTCTCTCTCTCTACTAAAATAAGAAAGAAGAGGAGAAGAAAAATGATTTCTTCCCAATATAGTAGTCTATGGCTTTCTCATTGGATGTGTCTTACAATGTTTAAGAAAAAACAATAATAAAATGAAATGTGGTTTATGGAGAAAAAAGCTGCCTCTTCTAGATTGTAGGGCATCAGGCTAGTGGGCAATCTGTCTGGCATAATGGCTGGCTAGTTAGTGGCCTCTGTCAGCAATGAGCAGTAAACCTTGAAGCTGGACAGAAGGCCAGAACATGGAACTGGATTTTCTGACTGCCAGTCTCAAGAAGATTACAGGAAACTTATTAGCTCATATCATGATTGTCAACTACTTTTTTTTTTTTTTTTGCCAAGGATGAGGGGTCCTTCTTCTATTTTTCCTTCCAGAGAACAAAGCAACTGTCATGTCCCTGTCAGAGTCTGAATCTGAGGAGGAAGACAAACAGCTGACAGGGAGGGGGAGTGAGGCTCTGTTGGCTGTGGAGGAGGCTGGGGAAGGGCAAAGTCTGGTTGGGCAGAGCAGGGGAGAGATAGAACAAGGGAGAGGGAGTTCAGAGGAAGGCCCAGGCCCACCCCTTCTTCATCCTAGGGCACGCAGGGAGGAACGGAGAAGAGAGCAGCGTGGGTTGCATGGCTTACGGGGGAGGAAAGGGCCCTGATTCCCTCCATTAGCCACACCTGGGATGAAAGTTTATAAGAACTGAATGCTGACGGTGGCATGTGCTGGGAGCAAACATGACTTTATCCTGTGTTGTCTTTGCTTATCTGTGTTCCTGGCGTCTTCCCAATTGTGTGAGTTCTAATTACCTCAGTTTGGCTTGATTGGACTTAAAAGTTACAGTTTTTGTTGACCATGTTTTGGACTTGATTCTCTGCAGCCAAAGGCTGTTCCTGGGAGAGTTTTTCTTCAGCCAGAAGGTAACCAGGACATTGGGGGCAAAGTTGGAGCTAATAAAGGGACTCTTATTGATTATCTGACTGTGTTGCTTGTGTGCCACGCACCAGGTCATCACAGCAACATTTTTGCTTTTTGGGATACTATAGCATTGAATGTGGGCATTGCAATTGCATCATCAGGGGCAGAACTGAAAAAAAATGATAACTCTGATAAGCAAACAGCGCATAGGCAGCAGCAAAGAAAGGAGTCCGAATGATGTCGGTGTATATCAAGACTCTTATCTGTTGAGCACCAAGGAAATCAGAAAATCCAGGCAATCCAAATGAGTATAAAGATTTATTGCAAGTTCTCTGCAAGAATCTGAACTACTAAAGGTCCAAGCAAATTGGCAGTAGATAAGAGTGAAAGGAATGGGCGGGATTTAGATCTCTTATGGGCACAAAGGGATTCAAGACTGATGATGTGTTTGACCCTTCCCTACCTCAGGTTCAATCTAGTCATCTCCTACAATATCCTTGGTTTATAATTTCAGGACTTGCTGCCCTTTGCTGGTAAGGGGCAGTTTGACGAAGCTGGGCAAGCCACCCTAAATGGACTCGACCAACCGGAGCAGACCCCAGTGGCCCCAGAGACATCTTCCTCCTTGGACCAGCTGCCTGAAAGCCAGTCCTTGCAGCTTCAGCCACAGGAGCAGACGGTGGTGGCTACTCCAAGCCTGATGACAGCAGACGACATGCGGCGAGCAAAGCGTATCCGGGTAAGTGAAGAGTTCAACCCCAGGCCAACCTTGCATTGATGTTGCATTCATCTACGGCGGTGTTTCTCCACCTTGGGAACTCGCAGATACGTTGACTTCCAACTCCCAGAATTCTCCTGCCAGCATAAACCAAACTGTTATATCCAGGCATGGAATTAAAAATTTCCTCGTGCCCAAATTAGGGAAAAGTCAGCGTTGGAGTTTTTGCCTCTTTGGCAACTCATACTGCTCTTTTATGAATTGTTTCGGGTGGTGGCGAAACCTCCCATGCTGGGGAAACTGGTCACCAGTTGAAACTGATTGTATTTCATTTGAGATCTGGGGCGAAAACAGTAACTGTAAGATGGACCTTGAAGTCCTAGTGGATGGATCACTTGAATATGAGCCAGCAGTGTGCACTAGCAGCCAAAAAAGCTAATACAATCCTGGGTTGTATAAACAAAGGCATAGAATTAAGATCATGTAAAGTACTTGTACCACTTTATAAAACCCTAGTAAGACCACACCCAGAATGCTGCAACCCATTTTGGTCACTCTACTACAAAAAATGATATTGAGACCTTGGAAAAAGCTCAGAGAAGAGCAACTAAGATGATCAAAGGCCTGAAAACTAAACCCATATGAAAAATGACTGCAGGATCTGGGTCTGGCTAGTCTAAAGAAAAGAATTAGGGGTGACATGATAGCAGTATTCCAGTATTTGAGGGGCTGTCACAAAGAAGAGGGGATCAAATGATTCTCCAAAGCACCAGAGAGAAGGACAAGAAACAATGGTTGGAAACCAATCAAAGAGAGAAACAACCTGGAATTAGGGAGAAACCAACAGTGAGGACAATTAACCAGTAGAATAGCTTATCTGCAAGGATCACGGGTGCGCCATCACTGGATGTTTTTAAGAAGAGTCTAGTCAGTCACTTATCTAAAATGGTATAGATTCTCCTGTTTGAGCAGGGGGCTGGACTAGAAGACCTCCAAGGTCCCTTCCAGCTCATTCTCTTCTAAAGAGTGTTAATTCTAAAGGTTGACAATATTTGGTGATCCTTTCCTGGGAACCTTGGTTTGTATAGGCTGGTTGGCAAGCAGGCATATTCTGGATGAGGTGATGTGCATTAATGGTTTGTTGGTAGCATCATCTGTACATATGTCATTGTTAGAAGCCCTGGCCAAAGATGTACAGTGACCTTGACTAAATTACTAAATTTACTGAAAGGCACGAATGTTGAGATTAAGGAAATTCTGCTAAGTTTTTATATTTGGGCAGGGGAAAAAATCAGCTAAGAGCAGGTAGGTGCTGCTACCTATTGTGCCTTTGTTGCTATTTAGTAGATATTTTTCAAGCTCTCACAGCTGGAAAGCACCAAGCATCTGATATGCATTTCCAAACTCTAACGAATGTCCCCCCAACAGCTTAAACTTTTTCTCATCCTGCCTTCTGCAGTGCAAACTTGGATAAATGAAAAGATTTCTGGTAAGAAAGCTGCCCACTGCTTGTTGCATGATGTGGGTTGAGGGATCCGAACTAATAGTCATTGTTGTTGTTTTTTAAGTTACAATTGCACCTTCTACCTTGCCTAGATTTCTTTCTCTTAAAGTCTGAATGCAAATTAATATTTGATGCTCGGGAAACAAGCTGTATTTAACAAGGGAAGAGAAATGGTAGTTCGTGAGTGCAAATTTTCTTTTGGGTTTTCTCCTACTCTGTAGGGGTATACAAAGTCCCTGCTGTCCTTTCCATCTTCTTCTGGGTTGGGGTCCTGTAATTGGAGATTTCCTGTAAACAGTGGAGAAATAGTTCCTGCCCAATTATTTGCTGACATCAAACACCCCCGTTTAATTATCGAAGCATATGCAGGACATTTGAAATGAAGACTGCCACACCAGTTGCGAACTGCTCCCACCCCAGTCTAAAATGAAATAACTAAAATGAAATAATTCCAACTGAAATCAGTTAATCTAGGTGGAAAGGAAACAAATTTGTGGAATATTTTAGTTTCATGTATGTGTAGAAAGAAAGAAAGAAAGAAAGAAAGAAAGAAAGAAAGAAAGAAAGAAAGAAAGAAAGAAAGAAGGAAGGAAGGAAGGAAGGAAGGAAGGAAGGAAGGAAGGAAGGAAGGAAGGAAGGAAGGAAGGAAGGAAGGAAGGAAGGAAAGAAAGAAGTTCCATAAGAATATTTGAAGGTCATATTCTAGAATCATTATTACTTTCTAATATTTGACAGTGAGATGGGTGGCATATAAATTTAATAAAATGAACGAATGAATGAATAAATAAATAAATACATCCATAAGTGATACTGTACAGTCTTTGGTTTTGCTTTCCTGTTCTGAGTAAAAAACAGGGTTCTGCAAATTTGAGCACATTTTTGTACATTTAAGGGGAAGCATCCTTTTTCATAAAGGGAAACAATGTTAAGAATCTAAACAGTTGCCCAATGTTCTATTCTCAAAGATCCGTCTCATCTTGGGCACCCTTTTTTTGAACTATTACCATCTGGCAGATGGTACAAGATAATAAAAATAAGGACAAATAGGCTAAAAAACAGCTTCTATCCCAGGGCAGTAACTCTATTGAATTCTACTGTATAGTGCAATATTAATGCAATATCAGGGGTTTTCAATTCAATGTACAGAATGTGAAAGATGTGTGTTTGTGTTTATTTTCATAGTCATAATGTACACTGAAGATGTTATTTAATTTCGTTGTATGAGGTGCAGTGGCAATAAAGTAAACTAAACTATTCCTTCCTTATTTAAAGTGTCTTTCTTTACTCCCCCACCCCACCCCACCCCCAAAAAACTAGAGTCCAAGTGTTCAGTCATGCAGTATAGTCATCTTGCAATTATTTTTTGGATATTGCAGATGTATCTTTGGGCAAATCTATCGACTTTCTTCTCTTTCCACCACAGATAGATGGTTTACAGGTCTCTGTTGCCATGTAATCTCCTCAGTATCCTGGCTAGTTAACCTATCCTGTTCTTGGATGTATCATTTCAGAATGCAGCCCTCCAGCACTTATTCATCCGGAAGTCATTCCGTCCATTCAAATGCCTGCATTGTGGGAAGGCGTTCCGTGACAAGGACAAATTAGACCAGCATTTAAGGTTCCATGGACGGGAAGGGAATTGTCCTTTGACCTGTGATATCTGCAACAAAGGCTTCATTAACAGCAGCGCCCTGGAAAGTCATATGAAGTTCCACCTGGATCAGAAGACCTACTCTTGCATTTTCTGCCCCGAGTCCTTTGACCGTTTAGACTTGCTGAAAGATCATGTGGCCATCCACATTAATGATGGATGCTTCACTTGTCCTACCTGCAAAAAACGCTTTCCGGATTTTATCCAGGTGAGTTTGGTGGAGGATCAACAATAAAGTCATTTATGGTTGCCGTTCCATGCGATTCGTTCCTTTATAACTGGAATCTGCAATAAGATCACAGTGTCAACTCATAAAACATTCCTATGTCTGTTTTAGTAGTTGCCATAAAAAAACGGGGAGGGAAGGAAGGAAATCTGGAAGAGCCGTTGAAAGCAAAAGTACATTCCAACTCTTATCTTTAAAAGATTATAACTAAAATACCAGAGATTTTGCCCCCAAATATATTTAATTGGAGAACGTGAATGATGACACCCAGCCTGTGAATGTGCTCAGTTGCAGAATTGGGTTTATGAGACACCCGGGGGGGGGGGGGAGAAACAGGGTCACAGTAACTGTAAATTACTTATGTTACATATGTTAGAGTTGGCTTCATATGGGGCAATGTCAGTATGTCACCTCTAATAAATCCTTTGAAGTTTTTTGAAGTTTGTCTCGAGAATCATGATTTAATTAGAGCAATTGCTGGAATCCTGGCACACAGTTTGTAAGTTACACATTCTTTTCTTTCCACTGAGATCTTTTCAACATGGGGAAAAATTGTTATGTGTTAAGTTTTGAAATGGATTTTTTCTGTTGACTGTTTCCCAACCAGGTGAAAAAACATGTGCGCAGCTTCCACTCGGAAAAGATTTACCAGTGCACAGAATGCGACAAGGCTTTCTGTCGGCCCGACAAACTGCGACTTCACATGTTGCGGCATTCAGATCGCAAGGACTTCCTCTGCTCCACCTGCGGCAAACAGTTTAAGGTAGTACATCTGAGGATCCAGGGTGGGCAGCTGTGGCAACTTTACGACCTGAGGACTTCAACTCCCAGAATGCTGTTTCAGGAATTCTGGGAGTTGAAGTCCACAGGTCATAAATTGTCCCACCTGTGTTACAGGTTCTTCTTATCATCATCATCATCATCATCATCTTTTAATGACCCCATAATCCCTTGCCGGGTGGAGTCTGGGCAACTGAATGGAGCTAGCGGAGTGTTTTAATGGCCGGATGCCCTTCCTGTTGCCAGTGCGGAGTGTTTTTTTTCCCCCAGCAGATATATTCTCAGTGTGCCCAGAGAGAAACATATTTGCCTCTACCTAGCATCAAACTCACAGCCTCCTGATCGTGAGGCAAGAGCTCCACCTCTAGGCCACTGAATACCACTCCCCTTTAGGTTCTTATGCAGAAAGCAATAGTAGGTTGACATGGCTGCCAAGGCTCTCTTCAGAAAAGAAACCATCTGTCAACACCTAACTCATGCTGAATTTGGCACCAATGACATGCGCCTTCTTGCCTGATGCATGTGCACACGTGTGTGTGGGTTGTGCTTTGGTTCAGCAAATTGGGAGCAAATGGTTTGGCATAATGGAAAGACAGATTGAAAATAGGTTACAGAGGAGTGAGTCAACGGTGTGAAGCCTCCAATGGAAGGCCCATTCCCACACCTGTTGGTTTTGTTGCACTGTTAAGAGTGAGATTAGATCAGGAGTGGGGAATTTCAATGATCAACAGGTTTGTGAAGCATGGACAACAATGTGGAATTCGGGAAATTGGATTTCTAGACTATTTGAAGTGCCATAGGTTGATCTTTTCGAAATTAGAGGTGTCTTAACTGAAATTTGCAAAGGAAGCATTTGCTACACATTTTAATATCTTTTAAAAGATTTAAATGTATTGTTTTCTAAACAATTCCCCTTACACTCATAATCATCTCAACTTACATTCCTCGATGTTTAACACAAATCTAAATATTCTTTAATTTATCTTAAGTGTCTTAACTACTGGAAGGATTCTGGACATAAATCCGGTTGTAATTTTTTTTAATATTTTTGTGAGTATTGTGGATTGATTAAATTCTGTTATCTGTCACCAAACAAATTCAATGGAAGTTTTAACAAAGATATTTACTTGCTTTTGTTCATGATTGATGTGCTTTAGAGGTCAACTTTTAAATTTTCTATGTGACCAGGCATTTCGCTTTTGTCTCTTCTCACTCTTTCTGATTATTTTGATTCTGCCCCCATCTTCCACCCCCAGAGAAAAGACAAATTGCGAGAACACATGCAGAGAATGCACAATCCAGAAAGAGAAGCCAAGAAAGCGGACAGAATTAGTCGCTCCAAAGCCTTCAAGCCCCGGATCGCCTCTACGGATTATGAGAGTTTCATGTTCAAATGTCGCTTGTGCATGATGGGTTTCCGACGACGAGGCATGCTGGTGAGTTAGATATTCCAGACCCCTCAAAATCCTAGCCTATGAAGCTCCACTAATGAAAGCTGAAGGTTAAGGTTTCCCCTGTCCAAATCTGGAGCACCATGCTTGTAAGCACTGGACTTTTTCCCTTCAACCGAAAAGAACGAACTTCTGAAAGCTAGATATTTCAAAAGGAATCCTTTATTGAAAAGGAGTGAATCTCAGCACTAGTCAAAGCAGAGTCTAAAATGTTTCCAGCCATACAGTAATAGATAACGGGAGTTAGAATCCCTTCCCTTATTTAAATGTGGATTTAGTCAAACAAAGAACCAACATGTTAATTCCCCCCTCCCCTTCTCTGGAAACGTATCTTAGGAGAGTTCCCAGGGGTATCTTGCAGAGCTGGAATTTTTATGGTCCCTTCTCATCTTGTTATCTCTTCAAGAGGTGACAAGTCTCTAGACATCTGGCTCCAATCCTCCAGTTGTATATCATGTGCAAGTTTTACAGAATCAGTATAAGATTTAATATATTCAGGGTACATCAAAAAGGATTACTTGTACCAACTTCCCCTCCCCCCTTCTTCTTCCATTGAAGAATGGTAGATACACGGATCTGACAATGCTGGTCTCTTGCTTCCCAGCTGAGGGAACCAATGTTGTATGAAGACCCTTCCCATGACTGTCAGCATTCCAAGTAATAAATGCATCCATAGCAAACAGAACTCCAAGGCAAGATGACTCCTCAAAGAACAGTTTTATTTGGGGATACCATATTGGCACAGACTAGTGAAAACCGACTCTGAGAGTTCCCACGATTTTCCACCTCATTAAAAAGTGAAAGTTTCCCTTTCCCCAAAACAATAAGTCACATTGTCCAATCGAGGCTTACTTCTCTCTTCCTCTACTCTTCAGCCAGCTGTTGGAATGTCCTTGGTTCACAGGAGAAATTGTTTTGTTTTGGCTACAAAAGCCCAACTCTCTCTATTCCCCCCTCCCTACCCCTCAGCTCCAGTGTGACAATACTGAAGCCTAAAAAATGGCCTCGGTGAGACCAGCTTCAGGGTTGACAGTGGTCATGTGGCAGGCATGAGTGTATGCCAAGACTCATGGAATGCTGTTATCTTCCCACCAAAGTGGTACCTATTTGTCTACTTGCATTTGCATGCTTTTGAATTGCTAGGTGGGCAGGAGCTGGAGCAAGGAATGGGAACTCATCCTATCCCACCATGTTTGGGTCTCAAACAGTGTCTTTCACCATTGAACCACTGCACGCTCTCCATTAACTAGACACCATTTAATAAAGGCAGTCTGTGTGAGCTTGAAGGTTTTTTTTTTGTTTTAAATTAAGAGCAAGGATGGACAGTCCCCAGGACGGAGACTGCATGCAGAATCAAGTTCTTTTTGGAGTTCAAGAGGCTCTTGAAAATGGACCATTGTTTTCCTTCTGCTGTCAGTGGGAAACCATCTTAAGTTGGCCATCCCATATTTGGAGCAAGGATTATAGGAATATCAAGCAAAATTGCTTTCTTACAGAAACACCCTTTGTTGTTTCCCTTAAATATTGCTTCTGTGAATTTATGGCACTTGTGCTGCCATCCTTCCTAGGAACATTGGAGCTTCTTCTGTAGTATTCTCACAAATACGCTGTGCCAATGATTAGATTTAGGAGGAGGATTTAAGAAAAGTCTGGCCATGGATTGGAAGTTTCAGACCCTAATACTATACCCCATCCAGGCACCATATTATTTATTAAAATCAGGCTCTCTTTGGCTGAGAAACAAGAGAGGTACTTGACTCATAAATGAAGTATTATTTGTAGCATGATGTGAATAGGTTCACAAATGGCTAAAAACAGCCATCCTGTTCATCAAATAAACAAATTACCAGAGGCCCAGAAAAATCCAGATTGTGCTTAACCTTCGTACTTTTTAAAAGGGAGATTTTCCCACCCCCACCCCTTTTTTTGTTCTTTTCATCTGTTGGCTTTTAAAATTCAGAATTTACTCCAGTGGGTTTATTTAATTTTTGTCATAAATTTGATAAGATTTTTCAACACTGGTGCCTCTGAATTTGGAAAGCGCGTTCAGAGTAGACTCCATTTAATGACTTCTTGATGTTCAATAATATATTGACTGTTGAGTGGGAATTAGTATTTTTGCAGTAGAATAGAATAGAGCTGGAAGGGACCTTGGAGGTCTTCTAGTCCAGCCCCCTGCTCAAGCGGGAGAACCTATACCATTTCAGAAAAGTGATTGTCCAATCTCTTCTTCAAAAAGTAGATGGACCACTTCTCCCTTGGCGTATCATCTGGGTCTTCTTTCTTTAGGATTCCTGGATCTCTACGCCTTATTGTTGCAAGAAACTAAATATAAGGTTCTTTGTTGTAACATAAACCGCGGTTCATTTTGTGGCTCTGATGCTTTTTTTAAAAAAAGTGATTCCTTTTTTTTTAAATCTTAGGTGAACCATTTATCAAAGAGACATCCTGATATGAAAATTGAAGAAGTGCCGGAGCTAACACTGCCTATCATCAAACCTAATAGAGATTATTTTTGTCAGTACTGTGATAAGGTATGAACTGAACCCACCTCTATATCGGCTTTATTCAGGTAGTCCTCGACTTACAACAGTTCACTTCGTGACTGTTCCAAGTTACAATGGCACTGAAAAAAGTGACTTATGGCTATTTTTCACACTTATGACCATTGCAGCACCCCCTCTGGTCACGCAATTTACATTTGGATGGTTGACAGCTTTTAAACCATTTACAATGGTTGCAGTGTCCCAGGGTTCCTGGGATCAACTTTTGTGACCTTCTGACAAGCAAAGTCAATAGGGAAGCCAGATTCACTTAACAACTGGGTTACTGATTTAACACCTGCAGCAACACTATACAGGACAAACTCACTTAACAAATGTTTCACTTAGCGACATAAATTTTGGGCTCAACTGTGGTCGGGACTCAAGGACTACCTGTATATGGGATTAAATGTAACTGATCTGGGGATTTTCTTCCTTCAGATTGAATTATTATTTGCTCAGAGTACCCAAAAAGAGAAATTTCTAGGAGGCACACACACACACGTCTCACATACTTTTTAAAAGAGAATAAGCATATATTTTACCTCTGGAAATCCAAATTGCTCTTTTATTAGAAGATTAGAGTGCTTTGAAGATTGAAAGAACTGCTGTATAGAATGAGGGGGAACTGTGTTATATAAGGCATACTGTATTATCTCTTTGGTTTTCCATTAGCAATCTCTAAAATGTGATTTTAAAAAAAATAATAATATCAAAAACCTTTGGCTGCTCAACAGACCCAGATTAACTAATAAAGCTATCATACTGAAGAACACATGTCATCTGCTAAAGCAAATGAAAAGGCTAATGTTTGATTCAAACAATTAGTCTTGATCCGTCAAATAAATAAGCAGGTAGAATAGAATAGAGATTGTTTTACAGAAACAAATAGCAGGCATGGTTCTATTAAAAAAATGCTATTGTGAAATATATCTCTTAGATACGTTTCTGCAATCTGGTCAAAGAACAGTAAAGATAATAAATGTGATTCTCTTTTTCATAAAAAGCTTTATTTGTGAAACTCCCAGTATGTTATATTAAAACCTCTGTTGTCTTTTAACTAGTAAGGCACTCTCTGGCTACATGCTAGTCACTGCGTTTCCATTTAGTTTACCTGGGATACTCAGTTTGCGTTCTAATAATCATAAAAATGAAATAAATTCCCTACCAATTAGTGTCACAAGAAACACTAATTAAGGACGCCCCTAAATAAACTCTTTATTGGAGGAGTGTATCTCCCAAAGTTTACAAGTTTTTCCTTTCCTTTCCCTTCCTAGACTAGGATATAAATAAGTTGATTAAATATGGTGGGGTCCTTAGTGATCTCTGACCTTGCTTGTTTTCTTGCAGTCACTTGCTTACCCAGCTAGGTAACATTATCAGTGGTAGGAGGGAGCAAGGTTTGGTTACATGTTCTATTAATGGTTTTCTTCTTGTTCGTACATGGAATTTGACTGTGGATTTCTAACTTCTCTTCTCTCTTGCCCAGCCACCCAAATTCACCTCTTTGTATCTCCCCGTTTGTATCTAGAGGAGGTACAAGGTAAAAAGTAATAAGTGTAATAAGATTGGGACTGGGTTAGGGACTTCTGTCCTCACTGTGAGTTGTGTTGGGGGAGGGGATGCAGGAAGGGAGGCTCAGCCAATCTCATTGTACACATGTTGTACTCTGACAATAAAGGTAATAACTAAAAGGAAGCTGTCATATAGATGATCTAATAAGTCGCCTTCCGAGGGAGGAAGAAAAGCTTCATCGTGGGACACCATCTCCATTCCCACAGCTCCCTGTTCTATTGTTGCCTTCTCCTCCATCTTCCCTGAGCCTTCACACTGCCCAGTAGGCAGGTGGGCAATCGGGACTCAGGACCCGGTACTGGGCATCTGCTTGGCAATTTAGAGATTCGGGTTAATGTCAGCGTTCCAACTAACCAACTCCAACTCAATAAACTCCAAGACAGGCACTTCCTCAAAGTTTCATTTTATTAGAGTTGTCATATTGGCACACCTGGGAAAACCCAAATCTGAGAGTTCTGGGTTTTCTCTTCCCAAAAGAAAATCAAAGATCCATCCCCTGCACCCACCAGTCCATCACATGGCCCAATCAAATCTTCGTCCCAACTGGAGACCTTCCTCCAGGCACTCCTCTCCAGGTGCAGGGTGATTTGTCCTTGACTTCTAAGAAAGAATGTTATTGAGTCTAATCTTCTACTCTCTATGAAATCCCCCCTCCCAAATTCCCAGGCACAGAATGTGCCAGCCTTGAAGCTTCCAAGTAAAATATGGCTTCCAAGGCTGACAGAAGTACCCTTTTCCAGAAGTTGTAGCTGGCTGTTATTTCTTCTGAAACAATTAACTTCCTTTGAACTATCATTGGCTGTTACCACAAGAGAAAGGGAAGGTGAAGTGATGATAGTTATCTATGAAGTGGCCTCATTTCACAAAGCCGTTATGGCACAGCTACGGATAAAAACCAGAAACTAGTGTGATCGCAACGCCGTATTAATTCAGGCAGAGAACAAATGTGAGAGTTTGCGTTGTTACAGGAAATGCCACTCCAAAACCCATTGTTTTCTCACTGCTTCAACAGCTCCCTCACACATCTGTCGGTGTAAACACAGGAGCAAGCCAACAACAAATCTGCTTCTGAGTTGCTACATAACAGCTGGTGGAAGTAGAAATTGTTATCCAAGGGCTCCCTGCAGTTGGCTGGGAGGCTAACACTGGACTGTTTCAAAGGCAGTGCCTGGGGTCATGGATTCATTTTTCTCTTCTAGGTTTATAAGAGTGCCAGCAAACGGAAGGCCCACATTTTGAAAAACCACCCAGGTGCAGAACTTCCTCCCAGTATCCGAAAGTTGCGCCCAGCAGGCCCAGGAGAGCCGGATCCAATGCTGAGCACGCACACCCAGCTGACTGGAACAATCGCCACGCCGCCTGTTTGTTGTCCTCACTGTTCCAAGCAGTATAGCAGTAAGGTATGGCGGGTATATGCCTAATACCCAGAGGTTTTCATGTACCCACTTCAGTCTAGCTATTTTTTTTTAAAAAAAATCTGTAATAATTGCATATGTTGTTGTTGTTATTAGTCATGAAGTTGTGTCCGACCCATCATGACCTCATGGACAGCGTTCCTCCAGGCCTTCCTGTACTCTACCATCCTCTGGAGTCCATTTAAGATCACACCAACTGCTTCAGTCACTCCATCCAGCCACTTCCTTCTCTGCCATCCCCTTCTTCTTCTTTTGCTCTCCATCGTTCCCAGCATTAGGCTTTTATCCAGGGAGTCCTTCCTTCTCATTAGGTGGTCAAAGTCTTTAAGTTTCATCTTCAGGATGCGGCCTTCTAAAGAGCAGTCAGGGTGGATCTCTTGTAGAACTGACCAGTTGGACCCCTTGCAGTCCAAGGGACTTGCTGGAGTCTCCTCCAGCACCAGAGTTCAAAGGCCTCCATTCTTTGGTGCTCAGCCTTCCTTAGGGTTCAACTTTCACAGCCGTACATTGCAATTGCATATACTTGTGTAATATGAGTATTCATTGGATGTTCCCTCAATGGTTCTGTTTCTTTTAATTAGGCTACAGCTGAACATATATTAAGCAATGTCCCCTTTGAAGCCTGGCTGTCGTTCCCTCCCATTGTATAGTCTTGTTTTCTGAAAATACCATCACCTCGTTTAAAATGGTCCATCTAAGTTCACTTAATTTTAAAAGACCATCTTCCATGGTTTACACTTCTCACATTCCATATTCAAGCTGCATGCAGTAGACCTCCTTTGAATATTAGTATCAAGAACTAAGATTTCCTGGTGAGCTTGGACTTTCCATTGCTTCCACAACAATTCATTAAAGTTATGTAACTTTTTCTAGTAATTAAAGGAATGTCTTTTGAGAAGCTTCCTGAGCACCCAAACTATTTCCCTATAGCTCTCTTGACAGCAGAAGAGAAGTGATTGCCGGAGCTTCTTCTCGTAGAGCTGGAGCTAGTTTTAGAGATCTGTCTGTCTGTGTAACACTATTTATAAACTGCCCCCATTTCTAATGTTCTCTGGACAGCAAACAGCAAAACACAGAAAATGCAAAGGCAGACAATAAAATGATTGATAGAATCAAGAAAGACAGCCCTAAAATATTTCCTCTGATGGATACCCACATTTATCCTAGGGCCAAAGTCTTAGTGAAATATTACAGTTTTTCACCTGCTTGCAAAATGCAAGAGGGCTCTGGGAAAAAATGTATTTCAGGGTGTGGGGCTACCACAGAGCAGCACAGTCATCTAGCCATGGCCTTGTGTACTTCTTCAAAGGGGAGAGAGAATTCTCAGCAGCTTCTGTGTAGATATATGGACTGGATAGACTCATTCAATCCCGGCAAGACGATGCCTGAACACCTTGAGGCTCAGTCTTTGTAAAACAAATTTCCAAGTTTGTTGTTCAGACCTTGAAAAATCAAGACTTCATGCCAGGATGAGAGAAACAGTAAATTTAGGTTGTGCTTCCATGTATGGACTGCTGTCTATATTTTGACCTGACTAAGGAAGATGTCCACAATCAGAGCTGATATTCCCCCCCCCCCATCTTCTAACATTCCTTCTTTCTGCTTCTGCACAGACCAAGATGGTGCAACATATTCGCAAGAAGCACCCGGAATATCCCCAGATCCCAACGAGCACAATACACGTGCCACTCACAACCGCAGTCATTAGTGCCACTCCTGCTGTCCTAACTGCTGACAGCACTTCCGGAGAGACCGTTGTGGTAAGAATTCAGGGATATTCAGTATTTGGAAGATCCGATGAAATAAAATAGCCAGAAAAGGCCAATGTCAGCTATGGAATTCATCTCTGACACATAGTTGAAGGAAGTGGGAAGGAGTGCTGTTAATTGAGTAGCTCTTAGTAGACGAAATATATTATTTTGATAGTTCAAGGTCACAGAGTGTGGCCGCAGAAAGAATTAGAACTTATTGTGGGATTGGTGCATGTGATTTATAATGTGAAAGAAAAGGGGTGGGTGTAGGTTGAGTCTTGTGGGAAGCCTAGGAGGAAACTTTAGTTTCGGAATTCCACAGAGGTGCCAAGTTTCTGTTTTAATAAAGCACTTTGAGATTATGGTTGTCTCGGAGTTACTGATTGGAACAGATAATTTCTGGAACCCTGACAGCCAAAAGATTATAGAGGGTTTTTATATATATATATGTCTGGCATTCAGCTTTGTTCGGGTATTTTCCCACGTCATAGTAGTGGTGCTTTTAAAGTTGTAGCAACGTTTCAGCAGAATCTCATCTGCCATCATCAGGCTTCTGTATAGTGTTCGTCTTTGAGTCAGAGTTTCATAGCCGTTTCAGTTTTAAATTTGGGGCTAGCCTACCCTGTGCCAGAATGGTTTTTTCTTCATCCTGATTGGTTTAAGAAAACAAATATACATACATACATACATACATACATACATACATATTATATATACATATATACACACACACAATTTCAAACTGTATAACAATCTTACTTTCCCTGTTTTTCCCTTTGCAAAGACATCGGATTTGTTGACTCAAGCCATGACGGAGCTGTCCCAGACTCTGACCACTGACTACCGAACTTCACAGGGTGATTTTCCACGTATTCAATATATTCCTGTATCACAATCCACAGCTGGCTTGCAACAGCCCCAACATATACAGTTGCAGGTTGTGCAAGTGGCTCAGGTGAGTGGTGTTTGCATTTCCTAGAAGGCAGAGGACTGGCTTGTGACAGCAATGGCGTTGAGCATCTCAGAAATAGAATGGAATGGAATAGGAATAGAAATAGAAATAGAATAGAACAGAACAGAACAGAATAGAATAGAACAGAAAAATTCTTTATTGGCCAAGTGTGGTTGGACACACAAAGAATTTGTCTTGGTGTAAATACTCAGTATACGTAAAAGAAAAGATACATTTGCAAGAGTCAAGAATCATAAGATACACTTAAGGATAGTCATAGGGTAAAATAAGCAATCAGATCCTACTAGGAAACAGTTAGTATAGATCGTAAGGATACAAGCAACCAAGTTACAGTCATACGGTCACAAGTGGGAGGGGATGGGTGATAAGGAGTGATGGGAAGATTAATAGTAATAGTACTGCAGACTATCTGTAAATAGCTGGACCGTGTTGAGGGAATTATTTGTTTAGCAGAGTGATGGCATTTGGGAAAAAACTGCCCTTGTGTCTAGTTGTTCTGGTGTGCAGTGCTTTATAGCGTCGTTTTGAGGGTAGGAATTGAAACAGTTTATGTCCAAGTTGTGACGGGTCTGTAAATATTTTCACAGACCTCTTTTTGACTCGTACAGTATACAAGTCCATGATGGAAGGCAGGTTGGTAATAACTGCTTTTTCTGCCATTCTAATTATACTCTTGAAGTCTGTGTCTATCTTGTTGGGTTGCAGAACCGAACCAGACAGTTATAGAGATGCAGATGACAGATTCAATAATTCCTCTGTAGAACTGGATCAGCAGCTGCTTGGCACTTTGAGCTTTCTGAGTTGGCCAGAAAGAATATTCTTTGTTGTGCTTTTTTGGTGATGTTTTTGATGTAAGGTGTCCATTTTAGGTCTTGTGATATGATAGAAGCAGATATTATATAAAACTGAGCAAAATAACAATGAAATAGCAGTTATTCCCAGGAGGAACATCAAAGGGTTGAACCAGGATCTGGGTGGGGCAGGACAAGATTAGATTAAATCCAACCAGGACACAACAGGACAGTTGCTAAGTGGCAATCTGTATTACAAAAGGTATCCTGTTAATTAAGAATGCCTTAGCAAGAGTCTATGGAGTCATCCAGGTCATCGTTGTCCCAAAAGTGCTTTTTTTTCAAGAGGCAACTTGATTTTTGAGTTTTTCCTTGAAGATGTTTTGTGTCTCATCCAAGAAGCTTCTTCAGCTATGGCTGGATGATGGGGAATGGAAGGATTTATGTTCCTTACAGACAGCTGGTCATTTGCATCCTTTTTAGAGAATCGTAGAGGCCACTTGGAGGTTTATCTCTGTCCTCAGGGTCACCAGAGTAGTGGAAATGGGTGTGCGGCCTTCTTGGAACTGCTGAAAGGACTGGAGATAGAGGATGTCATATCCTCCCCACTCTGTTGAGAGACGGCTGTTCAATTTGGACCCAGATGGCCTCTTTGACCCCTCTTTCAAACCAGCAGTCCTCTCTGTCCAAAATGTGGATTTTGCTGTCTTCAAAAGGGGGCCCTTTATCTCTTACACGCTGAATCTTGTCCTGATGGGTTTGTTCTCCTATAATGTGCCATGCTTCTTATTGAGAGATGCCAAAAGTTGAAGCCAAGCCTTTGAGGATGTAAAACTGTTCCCTGCCATTGAGTGGTGGTTTATCTCTGTCATGTGGTTACCCTTGGAAAGCAGGTGTTGGCACCAAACTGATTCTTGACCTTTTGGGCAATGAAGAGAACTTTTGCAGAAAGAATTACACGGGTTGACTTTGAAGAGTTGTACCACAATTCTAAAGTCAACTTGGATGTAACGTTTTCTCCTTTTTAATTTTTTTTTTTTTTTAAATTGAGTATAAACATTAAAAACATTGAACGTAGTGGTCTTCTTTGACTTTGTACATATGTATATAAAACTATATATATGGACATGTCTTTTCCTGATTCCCCAGGCTACCTCACCTCACCAGAACCAGCATTCCACTGTAGATGTTGGCCAGCTACATGACCCTCAGTCATACACCCAGCATGCTATCCAGGTACAGCATATCCAGGTCACCGAACCAACCTCTGCAACCCCATCATCTTCACAGGTAGGTCATGCAGTTGTGTATCATGTATGCATGCTGTTCTAAGATGCAAGGACAATGCAAGGACATCTCAAGGCAGCATATAAGGTGGTCCCTAAAGGTAAACCACTTAGAGACGGCTGTAAAGCGCTGTGAAGCAGGATATGAGTCTAAGTGCTATTGCTACTGCTGCAGTGCAAAAGTCCAAAGTGCTGTGTGCAACATTTTACTTTGGAGATAGCAATGTCTTACAGCCCCTCTCTAAGTGGTTCACAAAGTCATTCTACTGCCCCCAACAATCTGGATCTTCATTTTATCGACCACAGAAGGATGGAAGGCTGAGTCAACCTGGAGCTGATCAGGATTGAACTATTGGCAGTCGGCAGAAATAGCCTGCAATACTGCATTCTAACCACTGCCACCGCGGCTCAACGTGATGATCCAATGCTATTTTTGAATTTCAGTAAATGCAGAACCTTGACCCTAAAGTTCCAAATCGTTTATCTAGAAATATTCTAGCCAACTATATGGATGTTCTTGTTGCACTGCAAGGCTTTGGTCACTTGAAGTTATCTTGATTAGAAATGAAAAGGTTGTTTGGGGCTTTGTAGTTTTATTTTTCAATCATTCTTTTCAACAGAATAAGATGAAATAAAACTCTATAAATGAATGAATTAGGACGTTACTGTTTACTGATTGAAAAGCTGTGTGTATGAGTGAGAGATGGGAATTTTAGACCCAAGTAACAAGTAACTTTAGTTCTTCCGTTCCTGGAATTTTTTTTTCCTTTGTTACTCCAGGTTGGCAGCCAGCCCTTAAGTCCTTCCCAACCAACTCAGCAGGAACTCAGCCCTTCCCAGATACAGACAACTCCCTCCTCGCAAGATCAATCACAGGCAGGTTCTTCAGTCCAGCAAGCCTATCTTCCCAACACCTGGAACTCGTTCCGCACTTACCGTATGTACCAAATATGCTCAGTGGTGCTCTTTTGCTTCCCTAAAAACCACTTACACCTCACTCTTAATTTCTGAGCTACGATTTGATTGAAGTATTGTTGAAGTCACCGGAGAGAAAAAAACAACAACAACCTCTCAGGTCCCTTGATATTTGATGCCACATTTCCTTTTCCCAGCTTTGGGCATTTTCACTCGCATTTTCACTCATCTGATCCACGGGGCAATATTTGGAGAGGTATGGTGGCCTAAAGGTGAGCTCTCGCCTCACAATCAGGAGGCTGTGAGTTCAATCCTAGGCAGAGGCAAATATTTCTCTCTCTGGGCACACGGAGAATATATCTGCTGCAAAAAAACAACAACTCCGTATTGGTGACAAGAAGGGCATCTGGCCAGGAAACACTCAGCTCCACTCAGTTGCCCAGATTTCACCTCGCAAGGGATTATGGGGTCATTAAAAGAGGATGAGGGTACATACTTATTCAACTCTCTATTCTGGGAGTTGAAGTCTACTACAGGTCATAAAGTTGCCAAGGTTGGACACCCCTGCTTTAGCATGTCAATCATGTCTTGTTAGAGATAATGAACGGGATTCTCTCATCTTTTGTCCCCCAGCCTCCGAGATTCAGATGATGACAATCCCTCAGGGCCAATACGTGATTGCAGAGACAGCTGTGGGTCCTCCTGTCACAACGGTGACCACAGGGCAAGTCAAAGCAGTTGCCCAGGTAAGAAGCCAAAGCGCAACCGTGACTGAGGTGATTAAATATGTCAAGGCTTTTGAATAGGCCTATTTGGAAATAGGCATATGAGTATTATAGGCAATGGGAGATTATAGAAAAGGTGTAACGTATTTAATAATCCATGTCACCACTGCTGCAAGGGTAGCCTTTGCCCAAAGATGGAAAGGTAATGAAATGCCAGGCGAGATGGAAATAATCAGAAAAATTTGGATGTTGCGCAGAAATGGACAAATTAACTCAAGAATTAAAAAATAAGACTGAATCTGCTTATTACCAAATTTGGGAAAAGTTTTACCACTGGTTGAAAAAAAAAAGAAAGGAATTAGTGTATTAAAGATGACTAAGGTTTATATATATATGCATGTAAATTTGTATTACTCTTTATATTTGTCACTCAATGATGTAAGATAAGCCGGTATGTTGGGAAGTATGCACCACGTTCATTAGTTTTAAATGTTTTTTTTCTTTTTGTTTGGCCTATGAGTATTTTCAAGCTGCCCAGAGTTGCTGACAGTTCCACTGATTAATTGTTCTAACTGTCAGGAAATTTCTCCAACCTAGAACCAAGGAGAAATTTCCTGACAGAACAGTTAATCAGTGGAACAACTTGCCTTCAGAAGTTTTAAATGCTCTAACACTGGAAGCTTTTTAGAAAAGATTGGACTACCATTTGTTTGAAATGGTGTCAGGTCTCCTGCTTGAGCAAGGGGTTGGACTAGAGGATCTCCAAGGTCCCTTCCAGTTCTGTTATTTTATTCTAATTCAGTAAAGCAGGCGCTTTAAAATAAATTCTTTGACCATCTCTGAGGAAAATATGCATCACTTGGAGCAGAAGACATGTTGCCAATATTTTCTTTTGTGGGTTAAATTTATGTGCCACTGTCAGCACTCTGGGCAACTTGGAAATACTCATATATTATTTGGAGCAATAATTGATAAATAAGTATGTTCATTATCATGCCATACAGATTGGCCTCGACTTACAACCACAAAAGTTGAGCCCAAAAGTTCTGCTGCTAAGTGAGAATTTTGCCCCACTTTACAACCGTTAGGTAAATTTTGCCCCATTTTACAACCTTTCTTGCCCTAGTTGTTAAGTGAATCACTGCAGCTCTTAAGTTAATAAAACAATTGCTCAGTGAATCTGGCTTCCCCATTGATTTTGCTTGACAGGTCGCAAAAGGGGATCACATGACCCCCGGGAACATCATGGCAACCGTTGTAAATATGAGTCAGTTGCCAAGTGTCCAAATTTTTATCATATGATCCTGGGGATGGTGCAATGAAAAACAGTCATAAGTCATTTTTTTCAGTGCTGCTGTTTAACTTCAAATAGTCACTAAATTAATTACCTGTACTAACAAGGCTTTTTTAAGGAAAGGAAATACATTGTCATGCCCCTTTCAGAGTCACAATCGGGAGGAAGAGGAACAGCTGACAGGGGGCTCCGTTGGCTGTGGAGGAAACTGGGGAAGGGCAAAGTCCGGGTGGGCAGAGTAGGAGAGAGATAGAACAAGGGAGAAGGATTTCAGAGGAAGACCTAGGCCCACCCCCTCTTCATCCTAGGGCACGCAGAGAGGAATGAAGAAGGGAGCAATGTGGGTTGCGTGGCTTATGAGGGAGGAAAGGGTTCTGATTCCCTTCATTAGCCACACCTGGGAATTAAAGTTTATAAGAACTGAATGTGGACTGCGGCAGCTGATGGGAGCAAATGTGACTTTATCCTGTGTTGTCTTTGTGTATCTGTGTTCCTGGTGTCTTCCCAACCATGTGAATTTTGTCATGCCTTCACCTCGGGAATTCTTGCTCCTGCCCTGCCAGACAAATTACCTCAGTTTGGCTTGATTGGACTTAAAGTTACAGTTTTTGTTGACCACGTTTTGGATTTGATTCTCTGCAGTCAAAGGCTGCTCCTGGGAGAGTTTTTCTCCAGCCAGAAGGTAACCTGGACAAAGTTGGAGCTATTAAAGGGACTCTTATTGATTATCTGACTGTGTTGCCTTTGTGCCATGCCCCTTTGGGTCTTCACATACATGTGTATAGTGAGAGTGAATTTATGTGGGTTTCTTTCCTCCCAGACACATTATGTGATCGCTGAAAGTCAGCCTGAGCTGGAAGTCAAGCCAAACCTGTCTCTTTCGAGCGGCATGGAAGTAGATTTGTCTCAGCCACCTGTCCATGCCGACTCTTTGGACTCGCAAGCGGCCAGCGAGCAGCAAACGACACAATACATCATTACGGCCACCAGCAACACCAACGGCGTCAGTGACCTGCACATTGAAAAGCCATGACCTTGGTTTGCAACAAAGAACGAAAAATATGCGGCACAAGGGATGTTTGAAATCTTCATCCCGAATAGCGAAGGCGCCCAAGAGCTCTTTGACAAAGTATATTTGTACACCCTTGAAGTTCTACCTTACATGCTGAGGCTTTGCAGAGCATCAGATCTAAACAAAACCCAGGCAAGACCTTACAGGACGCCACCGTTCTTCTGGACCCGGTGCACAAAAATGGACACTAAGCCTCTTCTAGACCTCTCCCCCAATTAATTCTCCCCCCACTTCCCCAATTGTGGACAGATTTTCAGCAGAGGAAACAAAGTTGCTGAGCACACAACCATTGCCAGAGTCTATCTCTCGTGTACATTTTAGTTGCTTACATTTCTTTCGGCGTTATTATTTTCCTAAAGTTGCCTGTGAAAGAAGAAAATGCGCAGCTGGAAAGGGAGAATTAAAATAAACACGCAGCCTCGGAACCAAGACTCGATTACCAGCCATTCTTTCCTGACTGTTGTTTGACAGAGAAGACAGTGAAACTGTGAAGCTGTGCAGAACGCAGTTAAATTATTAAAAATTAGGTGGTTGGTATTGTTCAGATACCCCCGTGTTTACATAACCATCTGCACTGCCCAAATATTCGGTCCTAACGAGGATGAGGGAAACTTCCTTGGAGGCCCCATAAGCCTCATGAAATCAGAGGAGTTTGAAAAACACAGTCTGAGCCATTTGTGTCTTTGATTGTGTTGGTGTCTTTATGAAACAGGGATTCACCTTCCTTTTCTCCTCAAAACCAATAAAAAGGCTCAGAGATGGTTTAACATGTGTGGTGGCTTTCAGTGTGTTGATGAACGATGGGTATGAGAAGGAGGTGAATGCAGAACAAACTTGTTTCTTAGGCTTATCCTAATTCCATTGCTACAAGGAGACTTTAGTGTTGGAAAATAAGCTCCAACCTCTTTCCATTCTGGACAGGTTGCTTTGCTGCAGCTTCAAATCCTTCCTTCCTTCCTTCCTTCCTTCCTTCCTTCCTTCCTTCCTTCCTTCCTTCCTTCCTTCCTTCCTTCCTTCCTTCCTCCCTCCCTCCCTCCCTCCCTCCCTCCCTCCCTCCCTCCCTTCCTTCCTTCCTTCCTTCCTTCCTTCCTTCCTTCCTTCCTCTTTCTTTCCTCTCTTTTTATTGTGGCTTGTGCTGCAGGAAACATACCAAGGGGAGAACAGACTTCTATGTTGGATAAATGGTAGATTTTGAAGGTAGTTTCTGTTCCTCTGCAAACTTGCAACATGCATTTATTTAAAACCAAGTGGAAAAATATAAATTTTTCTGTTGCTTTGCTAAGGAGATCAAGAGTGCAGCTTTCTTACCAAAGGATGGATATACACAGGCACACGCGTGCATGCACACACACACACAAATTTTTTATTGGTGCCCTGGCATTTCTTCTTGGGATGCTATTGTGAAATACAGTAGATTTATTCCAAGTACTAAATTTATTTTCTCCAACCTTTGTGATGCAATAAATGGTGTGCGGCACAGAGCAGCTTTATCCTTTCATTCGAAGGAGGAAATTGATTTAAATAGCAATCGATGCTCAGCAGTCATACATAGTCAAACTGATTGCTCCAAAATGTATTTGACAATGTCTCTTGTAAACTAATCCCAGTGAGACATCATCCTGCAATAGAAACTGGAATTGGAGGGGTGGGAATCGATGTTGTTAAAGTGGCACTTATTTTGTAGCTAAAGGCTTTTATTATTACTGGTTTATTCATTCTAGAGAGACAGTTAGCTGTCATCACTTGAATGCTGTGTAACTATAACTGAGGAAGTCTGTAGAGATTCTCCGTCACCAGGTCATGGTTGTACCAAAGGTGCTTTTTCAGGAAGCAACTGGTCTTTCTTGTTTTTTCTTTGAAGACATTTCACTTCTCATCTAAGAAACTTCTTCAGCTCTTCCATTCCCCACTATCCCGTCAGAGCTGAAGAAGCTTCTGAGATGAGAAGCGAAACGCCTTCAAAAGAAAAAAACAAGAAAATCCTGTTGCCTCTTGAAAAAGCACCTTTGGGTATAACTGGGGAAGTTTCAGTAACTTAAAAAGGTTCAAATTTTCAAGTTTCAGTAACTGAAAAGGTTCAAATTTTACTGCCTATTTACCAAGAGGTGGATACTACTATAAATGAAGCAATAATAAGTAGAAAACTATAAAAAAAAAACTCACACAGAATTTTTTTTGCAAAACTCTTGCCTCTGGCATTTCTGGAAAGTAAAAACTCTTGTACTTGACACAAAAATAACATACTGACAATGTTATTCTGACCAGAGTCATGCTGGCTAGGTAGATGTCAAGTAAAGACAGTTTATTGCACGCTAACACAGCACCAAATGCTCACCAATAATACAGGAGAGACCTGCGCACGCGGAAAGTGTGTTTCGGGAATTCGGCACGTCGCGCATGCGCGGGTTGTGGTGCGGCCCCTCGCGAGGAGGAGGGGAAGCAAGGGGCGTTTCCGCAGCAGCAGGGGGCGTCTCCGACTGGAAGGCCTCTAGGACTCGAGAGCGCATGCGCACTCCGCAGTAAGGTGGGGACGTCTGCGACTGGAAAGCCTCCGGGACTCGAGCGCCCATGCGCCCTCCGTCCCCGTTCCGCCCGTGGACGTCGCCGCCGCCGCCTTTCCCGCGGCGACCTGGAAGCGGAATGCGGGAGGCGGGGCCAGACGGAGGAAGGCCGCGCAGTCGCCGTCGGGCTGCTGAGGTAACCGGGGTCTCAGGAGGAGAGGTGGGATTTGGGGAGGGGTAGATCCGGGTGGGGTGAACTATGTAGGACGGGGGGGCGAAGGTTCCGTCCTCGCCCCCCCTCGTCTGCTTTTCCCACGTGCAAAAACGATCCCCCTGTCTGTCAGCTGAGATTTCTATTCATGATATCATCATCATCATCATCTTTATTATTATTACCATTGCTCGGATTGTCCTCTGAGAAGAGGCTAAATTTCCCTCAGCAATGGGTGAAAAATAATGTACTTAAGTCCCAAAGGTGCTTTTTGAAGAAGCAAATGATGAGGAGACATAATGAAGTTAAGCCATTTTCCGGGGGGGGGGGATGGAGGGTTCCATTCCCTCTCCTCGCCTTGAGTTTGGCTGGGTTGATCCCGTGGTTGCAACAATAAAAAAAGGATTAAAAGAAGATTATAAGAGGAAGAACAACAGCAGGAAGAAGAAGGAGCAGATAGGAAGAAGATGAAGAAAAAGAAGAGTAGAGGAAGAGGAAAAAAAGCAGGTGAGAAGGAGGAAGAGGAGAAGAAAAGAAAAAGAGAAGAGGAAAACGAGAAAGAGGAAGAAGCATACAGAAGAAGTCAACAAAAACTAGAGAAAAGAAAAAGGTGAGAAGGAGGAAGAGGAGAAGAAAAGAAAGAGGGAAATGAGAAAGAGGAAGAAGATGGGAAGAAGAGGAAGACAATGATAACAGAAAAACTAGGTGAGAAGGAGGAAGAGAAGGAAGAGGAGTAGAAAAGAAAAAGGGAAAGAAGAAAGATTGGAAGAATAGGAAAATGATAACAGACAAGCTAGAGAAAGAGGAAAAAGATGAGAAGAAGGAAGAGAAGGAAGAAGAAAAGAAAAGAAAAAAAGCAGATAAGAAGAGGAGGAAGAAGGTAAGAGGAGAGACCAGAGAAAGAGGAAGATCAGAAGGAGGAGGAGAGAAGAATAAAAATTAAAAAAGGATAGTCAAAGAATAATCTTTCTTTGAGACTTTAGTGGGGTTTTTCTCATGCAAGATGGCTTATAAAATTGTTCTCCCTGAATTGATGGAACACTTTTTTTCCAGTATGAATGAAATTACAAAGAGCTAATTTTTAAGCGGCTGATAACTGCTTTTCATAATCAAATTGAGTTCTTGTTCTGACAAATGAGTATTTCTGCAAAAATTACATAATATGTTCATTAGAAATAGAATTGCATGGACACAATTCAGTCAGTGAAGGAAAAAGCTTTAAAGGAGAACATTTCTAATGAATGCTAATTTTATTTTTCCAGCATCAATGTATTTCAGATGGCAGCTATGAGCCTTTTTCTTCCCTATTTAACTAATGTTCGTGGGTTCTAGTGTACACCAAACAAAAACTCCAAGGTAAGAAATCTGTTTTTAACCATTATATGTACGTTTCTGTTTCAAAATAAGCACTGTGGTTATGATATTAAATATACTACATATGCATAAAATTAACCTGTGAGGATATATTCCAATTTAAATAATTATATTCATATTCTTAATCTTGGATCCGTGGGGTACTTGGCATTTTGCTGTTTTCTCTCTTGTTTTTCTCCCCTACCAATGGAGGAAAGCAAACACTGAAAACCTTCAAAGGCATGCTCGTTGTTTGTTTTTTATTCTTGTTTAATACATTATTATCTTGTTTATTTGGAAAATCTTATCTCACAAAACTCAAATGGTCATCTCATCTAAAAAAGAGATAGAGAGATCTGCAAACATTGGGGAGTATCAAGAAAAAGCAAAGAGAGAAGATCAATTCTTTAAGTCCAGAAAGAAATATAGTTTAGGTTAATTTGATTGTCCTTTTCTTGGCTATTAATTTGAGATTCCTGTTTGTTTGGCAGACAAGTGAAGTAAGAATTGTCCCAGTTTTTAAGATATTCTGACCCAGGGTAAGCGTGAAAAGTAGCTGAACTTTTTTTAGTCTGGAAGGGAAGATACAAGACAATTGTTTTTTCTCTGGCCATATAAAGAATCAGCAGAGCTTTTTCTGTGACATGAACTTCCTCCTGGGGCTTGGAATAAAGAGTCATAAAGGAAAAGGAATTAATGCTGGAAAAAACTTTGCAAAAAGAGATGGATAATGAATTCAACATATACAATGCCCTGCAGCAAGGAATATGCAGTATATCTTATTCCTGTTTTAGTAAGGTTGAATTGCAAAAATAACTTTAGAATTATAGGTTTCTTTTTGTTCAAGCGGTTCACTGGTGTATGAACAATGGACTCTCTGGATCATATGCTTACTGACCCATTGGAACTGGGGCCCACTGGAGAAGGAAATGGCACCCAAATTATGGAGGATTGCATGCTGGGATCCATACGTATTAGCCTTCCTGAAGATCTTTTGGAAGATGTGAGTAGACATCCAAGTAACAAAACAAAAATATGAACCAAACAGTTATTGTTATCTTCAGAAATATTAAATTAGAGAAGGTAATCATGATAATTTAGTCAGGAAATAAACATTTTGTATATGAATAACTGGAGCAGGATCATTTATTGAATGAGTATCACTTCCTTTCTCTTGTCTCATTCTTCTTAGAATCATTTGCAAATTCAGGGAAATGGAGCAGATATTAGAATAATTGCTTGAGTAAAAAAAAACAGACCAAGTATCTATTTCCTTTACTATTTGGGTGACACTCTTGGTACCTTTAAAAAATTCAGGTAGGGTACAAATGGAAAGTCATTACCTGTGCATAACATCCAAAATGTAAATACACTGCTGTTGAATTGATCATTCAGAAAAATAATGTGATGCCTTTTTCTTTTTTTTTTTTACAAAATGAATAATTGTGCTTCCAAAGGTTCTTTAGGAAAGAACCTTTTAGAAGGGGAAGTTGTTTGAATTTGGATTTTGCATACAGTACTATCTGTCTGCCTGCCAAAATTAGAGGCTCAACCTAATGACCAAATCTCCTATCTTACCTTACCTCCTCCTCTTTTGTGTGTCCTGCCACAGATAATGTTGTACATTAAGAACTGATTCTGTTTTCTCCATTGTGGGGTTTGTACCGTGGAACAAACTGTAACTGAAGCAGGCCTCTCCTAACTACTGTTTAGGAATGAGTTCAAAACAGATTTTCCCATGTATTTTACCAGTACTTCTACCACTCCTATTTTAGTTTATATTTGTCATGTTTTAATGAATATTTTATTGTATCTTTGCAAGCTCTCCATAGCTTCTAAGGGTATAAGTAGCATATATTTTTTTTTAAATGAGAAAAAAAATCATCTCTGATCTTTTATTCCATCTGTTATATTTTCTGCAGCCTGAGATCTTTTTTGAAGTTGTCAGTCTTTCAACCTGGCAGGATGTGCTGGTGGATTCACAGCGAGAACATTTAAAAAAGTTTTTGCCCCGCTTCCCGGAAAACAATCCTGATTTTCAGAATAATCTTATCCTGTCCCTATTTAACGGAGAGAACTTCCGATTTGGGAACCCACTTCATATTGCCCAAAAACTCTTTCGGGGTCAGTGACACTTTAACATATGTTTTTGGAATTCAGCTTTGCATGTTAAAATTACACTTGCTTATGAACCATTCTTATATGGGACAGCTATATAAATATAGAAGATAAATAAATCTAGCTTCATGTTTGTGGAGTTTCTCAGTCATCCAGATCATGGCTGTTCCAAAGGTGCTCTGAGCTGAAGAAGCTTCTTGGATAAGAACCTCTTCAAAGAAAAACAAGAAAGTCCAGTTGCTTCTTGAAAAAGCACTTTTGGAATAAATCATTACAGATGCAAAATGATGAGTTGTTATTAATTAAGAAAGATGAATATCCTTGAATAACCTTTATGAACTGCTGCATAAGGTTGAACATATTGCTTAATGTTTCAAGGGTTTTCAGGTATATGTCCAGATGATATATGCTGCTCAATATTACACATTTGTGTTTCATCTTTATTCCAGGAGTTCAAGGTGGCTTTCCTGAGAACTGTCAATTTTTTTATTTCCATCAGACACACCCTGGGACACACATAAAACCAGTGGGTGTTTTAGTCACATTGTCAGTGGAGCTATTTTGACTTCTTTTTTTTAATCGTACACTGAAAATACCTTATTTGTCAAGGTTAGCTGAAAAAGTAAGGGACTTAAACTTGGAGCTACGTAGTTGACTGTTACATTGACAGTGGGCAGTCATGTATATATCTAAAGTCATTGCAGACGTGTAATAATAAAACATCCAAATTTCAGCAGCAGAATGTTTGACATGTTCCTTGGACATTGGGTAGATTTTTATGATGTGAATAGGAGCATTCCTATCTTTTTCCTCAAAATGACATCTTCCAAATAGACCAGTCCCTTCCAGTAGCATCAGTGCTGATGAATCGGGCTTTTCTACAGGATGGGAGATCTGATTTGGAGAAACATTAAATCTCTTTTGTCCTCGCTTTCCACATGCAGAAATTTTGAAGTGTGTTTGGGATCCTTAAAAATTGCCAGTTTTCTTTGTAATGAAACCTTTTCTTCAGTGATTAGTAGGATTAAACAAAATAAAGGAACAACATGAATATTCTTCTTATAGATGGACATTTCAATCCTGAAGTGGTGAAATACAGACAGCTTTGCTTCAAGTCCCAGTATAAGCGCTACCTCAGTTCCCAGCAGCAGTATTTTTATCGATTGCTGAAGCAGATTCTTGCCTCCCGGAATGTAAGTATTGGAAGGCACAATTGTGGGGTATAGCATTGATCAGGGGTATCAAACTCAAGGCCTAGGAGCCAGATCTGGCCTGCAGAATACTTAGATCTGGCCCATAGTTGCCTTTCCCAGTGAAAATAGAGCTCAGGAAGGCTGCTTGCGTCTTCGTCTTTGCTGGCAGAGCCTTGCAGGAGGCCATTGGAGCCAAAGATGGAGCTCGCAAGGGCCGCAGACGGAGCTCAAAAGCCCGTTTTCACTGGCAGAGCACTTGGGTCACCATAGGTGAACCCAATACCAATGACATTAAACTAGCCACACCCACCCCGGCCCCCCAAGGTTAAACAAAACCCTGACGTGGCCCTCAATGAAATCCAAGTTTGACACCCCTGGTGTAGATCATAAACTCTAGGTTTGATTCCCCTGTTGCCTCGTAGAACTGTAGATCTCAAGAACAGTAAAACTAGATCCACAGACTTAATAAGGATGTAGCATCTGAAGTTGCCTTTTTCATGGTGTCTGTTTCAGCATCTGTTGGAACTCGCTAGGAAGGGGGGATCAGATCTGGCTGTGAAAAGGAAATACTCAGCAGCTGCTTATGCTGCTGAAGAACGAGATAGACAAACACATCAGCGATACCTTAAAATCCTCAGGGAAGTTAAAGAAGAATGTGGAGACACCACCCTCTCCTCTGATGAAGAAGGTACCACTAGTATGGATTTGATGGACTAATAATTGAAATCTTCAGGTAGAGAATAAGACAATATTTCTCAACTCGGGCAGCTTTAAGATGGGGGGACTTCAACTCCCAGAATTCCTCAGCTAGCAAGACTAGAGTCGAGTGGTCAACAGCGTTTGATATATTCAGGGCTAAGATAATTAATTGTTAAGTGTATTTGCTGAAATTGTCTCCATGCAGTGTTTTTCACATGTTTAAGGCAGGAAGTGTTTTTTGATCAGGGTTTTTCACATGTTGCTACTCTTCAGTAATGTCCCCTTAAGCTTACAAAATAAGCCCAAATCTATTTTCTCTCAACATATTTTTCGACCAAAGTTACTTTTATGGAACATTATTTATTTTGAAGACTGTTACTCTTTCTGTTGTTGTAATCAACTTACTAAAATAATATTGTTTCCTTAGAATTAGAGTGAGAAACTGATTTAACATAACATTCCTTGTTTCCTTGTGGTTTTTTTAGGGCGTTTATACGATTCTAACTTTTCTGATTAAAGAAGTGCAAGTAGATAGCTGATAGTGTCTACTGGTTAAAAAACCAGTTGTGTATCCAGCATCCCTCTAGAAATCTGCCTGCTTTGTATTTCAGATTTGAGTTCCTGGATTCCAACCTCTCCAGCTCATTGTCCAAGTCCTCCTCTTCCTCTCAGAGTGATTCCCACTTTATCAACCCAAGACATGAAAACAGCAGGTGTTGTATTCTTAAACCATCTTGAAAAATTTCTCCACCGTAAAAGTGGGCAAGATAACCACTTTTATTGGAAAAATGGGTTTTTCTAGTTTTTCTTTGTTTTCTTTTAAAAAAAGCTGTTTTGCAAAAGCAACCTTTCTTACTCTGTGAAGGACAGCGGACAATTTTAATAGAAATACATAGACAATAATTATGAGCCATGGCTTTTGAAGAAGAATATTTGAAGAAAATAAATGTGTAAATAGTGTAAATATATGTTTAATAGGAAGGGATGGGATAGATACATTATATGATTCATTGTGGTATAAGTTTATGTAAATATATTCATATTTTAATCATAATGGGTTTGTTTTCCACCAGACAAATTGGATTTCGGTGAGAATAGCTTGAAGATGATGCTGAAGAAACACCATGAAAAGCGCAAGCGGCAACCAGTAAGTTAAAAGGCAATAATATTTAGTTATTAGCACCATTTAAAGTAGCAAAGAATGACACTAATAGGCTTTTGACTTCCTTTCTCTTGTGCTAATATGTATTCAAACATCTTAACTGGTTGAATGACACATTTATATATAGAGGGTTCCAGCCTAAATTTGGTTTGAGGACTAAAACTCAGAAGGGCTGTGCTTTTTTCTGTAGACCTGTGATCCTAGGTCTTTGTATGGCCCTTACCTGAGTTGGACATTTGTCTCATCCAATCCAAGGCTGCCAAGGTGCTTCTTCTTGCTGGTTTCTTTTTGCAGCAAACCTGATTTATTGTTTGCTCTCCTCTTCTGCATAGAATCACCCTGATCTGATGACAGGGGACCTGACTCTGAATGACATCATGACACGTGTGAATGCTGGCAGGAAGGGATCTTTGGCAGGTGAGTGAATCAGATGCAGCAAAATTGTGCCTTATCAAGTGATTCAAATGAAGCTTTTTTTGCATAGCTCCAAAAAGATCCATGATAATTAAAGGTATAAATTTTCAAGCAAAAAAGCAGAATGCCCACTACATTTGTAACCATGTAGATGTGTACAACCACAGCTGTTGTGTTCAGTTAGAGCTGCGTCTTTTTGCATGTTCATTTTGGGATAAGTGCCACTGAACCTAGAATCTGCTTCCTGATAAGTGAAGTCATACAATTGAAGGGATTTTTAATTCTTGATGCATAGTATAATACTTAGGTTTCTAAATTATACATTGTTTTTAAAAACTGTTTTGTAATTTAAGTACATGGTTTTTTTCCTCTCTTGTTTTTTAAAAAAGCCTTGTTTGACCTTGCAGTCCTCAAAAAGAAGGTGAAGGAAAAGGAGGAGAAAAAGAAAAAGAAGCTAAAAGTGATTAAATCCGAGGCTGAAGATTTCTCTGAAACTCTTGGCAACTCTGAACTCCCTCCTGTTTCTCAGAACCCCTCCCCCATTCCTCCCCTGTGGGATCCCCCATCCCTTCCGTCTGTTAAAGAAGAGTAAGTCTCTTCCAAAGGGAATGGCAATTGTATACGTAACTCCCCAAAATGTAAAATAAGTCAATAGTTGTAATGAAGCCAGTTTTAGCCACATAGAGTTTAATCAATATGGAAAATATTTTGTTCTTGCTAGCAAAGTTTCAAACTTAGTATGCCATACATCAGTTCATCTGTTTTAGGTTGCAACCTTGTCAGATAAATATAAATATGACTCACGGTAAGGTACGGATACAGGTTAGGTCAGCTTTCAACACACATTGCAACATTAACTCCAATAACAGGAGAAAATTATTTGTAAATATACGTGTACCTTCAGATGGGGAAGCATAACTTTTGTGTTCTTTTGTTTTAAAGCTACAAATTGTGACTGAAAAAGCATCTAAGTAAGGGAACAATATTCAGATAATTGGGTCAGTCACAAATTTATTAATAACTTCTTAGTTTTAGTACAGTAGAACCTCTGGTCGTGAACACTTCCATTCATAACCAAATCAGGTGACAACCAAACTTTCTTACCTCTGGTTGCAAACAAATACTCGGGTGGAGACCAAACATAGCCAGAGCAATTTCTCTTTCTGCACCACGCCATATTTTTTTTACGCGCATGCGCTTCTGGTCATGACCAAATCAGGTGACTGCCGAATTCATGGAACAGATTACGGTTGTCACCTGAGGTGCTACTGTAGTTCTCCCAGATTACATTATTGAGATACCATACCTTATATTTGGGATCTGGAATAATGTGTGGGAAAATGCTTTGAACACAAACTGATATACCTAAGTGTGATTGCTACGGTACTTGATTAATTAAGTTAAAATAAACTTACCTTCTTTCCAAGGCCTCTTGAAGACATCAAGCCTTGTCTTGGAGTGAATGAAATCTCCTCCAGCTTCTTTTCTTTGCTTCTCGAGATCCTGTTGTTGGAAGGTCCTGGTTTTCTCTCAGTGGTAAGAGTTTGTTTTCACATCTCCTCTAGATGCCTATCTAGATTTGGAATGATTCAGGCTGGAATTCTATAAGGTCAGCCTTCCAAATTCAGTGGACTCATTTTGTGTTGGTCGCCTTTCCTCTTTTCCTCGCCCATGAACTGTTTTCAGCATTGGGGTTTCCACTTACCTAGAATCAGGCATTATCAGAAATTAAATGAATGAATAATAAATATTGTCAGGGTTCTGGCAGTTACCTCATTTAAATCATGAGTCTTGAGCCAAACTTCCAAAACTTCAAAAGGATTTATTGGGAGTTAACATGTCTGGCACTGCTTGAGTGTAGCAGACTCTGAGGCACATCATTCATTGTCACCCGTGACCCTGGTTTTCCCCCCACCCCCTGGGTGTATCGTAATTCATATTCTCCAATGGGACACATTCATAGCCAAGAGTCACCAATCATGCTCTCCAGTTAGAATTTTGCACGGCAAAAACTTCAGTCACCTGGTTACTATCTTTGAAAAACTATTTATGGAATGCACTTTGGATTTCCAAGCTTCCGCACTGCTCTTTCAAACCCCTTTCTCCCACCCACCCCTCCCTTTCTGTTGGCAACTCAAATGATCAAGAAATATTTTCTGGGTTGACAAATATTCCTATGTGGAAGTAAGGTTCTTTATTGGTTTGGCAGTTGAGATAGCCATGTATGACTCTGAGCTTCACACTGAATGTCAGGCCATCCACAGTGTTTGTAAGCAATATAAATTCTACCTGTCATCTTGTTTCCTTCAGCTGGAAGATAAAGTCATGGATTGGCAGTCTTCTCCTGCTAGCACATTAAACAGCTGGTTCTCCTTTGCCCCCAACTGGTCAGAACTGGTTTTGCCTGCCTTGCAGTATCTCACTGGAGTCAGCAGAGGTGAGAGACACTGTTTTTGGTTACATCCAAAACAAGTGATTCCATTTACCCTGGAATTCAGCAATTACTTGGTGCTCACTGAAAATTTAAGCTAGCTAAACAAGTGTTTTAAGCTAAACAAATGATGCTTATATAATTTGGTTGGAATTTGCTTACATCTAATCTTCCCTTGTTATTTGATTTTTTTTTTATACAAGCCACTTAATGTCAGGGTAGCAGTTGTCAGAATGAATACCTTATCGATATCATACTTTTCTTTCTCTCAGATTCATTCAGTTAAAACAATCTTTTGATCTTGAAGAAATGTGCTCAGAAACTTTATTCCACATTATAAAAAATAGAGATCAATATTTTTTAATCTGGGGGTTTCATGTTGTCAAATCTGTGTGGCTTTAGATACTGTAGTAAAGGAAATCTTTCACAAATAAAAAAAAAATTATTATGCCTGGAAGAGTTGTGTTACATGTTTCCAGTTTTGTGTTGTACTACCATTTTCATGCCAGGCTTCAAATATTTTTCTTGTGGATTGCTTTGCAATGGAAAATACCGATTTCCCAAATGTAGTGATGCTACAGTTACAGCTACAGTTCCTACTAGGAAAGAATTCCATAGATTCAATTACAATGTTTTTGGATAGGGCATGCATGACAGTTTATAGAAGAACACCAATGAGCAATGATCGAACTTCACATTTTCCATAGGTTGACCTTTAATCCAGTGCTATAATCTAAATGATTTAAAAATACATTGTAGTCATGCCTAAATCTAATAAAATGTTTTTTTTACAGATGCTTCTTCCAGTTTTTCTCCTTTTGTTGAATTTAAGGAAAAAACTCAGCAGTGGAAATTAATAGGTAAAGTTGCTAAGCCGCCTTCTGCACTCTTCTTAAATCTTGTCATCCAGGTAGACTTGTATTCATTTACTTTCTTATCTTTCCTCATTTCTTTTGTGGTGGAAATAAATACGAATATTATTTCCACACTTTTCCATTCATTATAGCAGGAGAATCAATTAATGTGGGGGTGGGCTATCCCAGCATCTACAGTGTTGCTGTTGTAGCATATTAGTGGTAGATGATAATCTGTGTGGCTTGTTTTCTTCTCTAGGCTCTTCCCAAGATCATGAGAAGGAGCTAGCAGCTCTCTTTCAACTTTGGTTGGAGACCAAAGACCAAGTTTTCTTCAAGGTGCGACCAATATTTATTTCAACTGGCACAAGTCTAGCTAGTTTATCCATTGTGTTTTATAGTCTTTCTTTCTCTTTGTCAGGACAATGAAGACAGTTCAGATGCTACCACACCAGTTCCCCGAGTGTGAGTATTTATATATTTCAGAAGTCTTTTTAAAAAGTCAAACTTGACCTAAACCCATAAAATCGATCTTAATAGTCAGTACTAAATACAGTCCAAGAATATTCATGCTTGTACAGTGACTAATGAGTAAATCTTAGATACGTTTTTTGTGCAAAAGTAAAAATAAATTTTAAACAATTCAAAGAACTAGAACAATATTATTAGTGGTAATCTTTTCTGTTTGTTGATGAATGATTTTCTAAAATTATGTTAATTTACAATCCAGCATACATGGAGCGCAGATGTCTAGTAAACTAAGAATAATTTAGAATGATATCCTTTGCATTTATTAATCAGTCAAGTGTCTAAATAAACGTTTCCCTCTTATCAGAGTGCTTAAAAATGATAGGCTCTCCTGTATTCATAATGCTCAAAATTGGTTTCTGGCTTTCCTACAATTGGCTCACATATATTTCCAATTATTTTTTACTCTTGACTTTCATCACCCTTTTTGATTCATATTAGTTTTAACAAGGTAGCCAGCACAGCTGTCAAAAAAAAAAATCTTATCCTTTCTCATCATTATTAATTGCTGTCACTTGTTCTGAGTTTCTCTGTATAGTTAGTCCTCAACTTATGACTAGTCATTTAAGTGATCATTTGAAGTTAAGATTTAGTTATGACCCAGATGTAAACTTCCAGTGCCTACCCCCACCCAAGAGTCACGTAATTGCATTTTGGGCACTAAGCAACCACATTTATGGCTGATTGTGGTGTCTTGCAGTCACGTGACTGTGATTTACATTTTGCGTGTGCGTTACTTCCAGTTTTCTGTTTAAAACCCCCCAATGCAGACAATGGAGTGGCTTAATGGTCACAGGGTTCACGTAATAACCATAGTGGATTCACTTCACGACTGCCACAAACAGGGTTATGAAATTGGGCGTGGTCACGTGGTGGCCCTCTTAACAACCCGCACAACTTACAACAGTAATTCTGGGCTTGGTTAACAGTAGCAAGTTGAAGGCTACCTATCGTTGTTCCGATCATTGAATCTCACACTGTTGTCTGTTTCAGAAGGACAGACTATATAGTCCGGCCTAGCACCGGAGAAGAGAAACACGTTTTTCAGGAACAGGTAAGGATGGCAAGGATTCATCCTTAGGCACGTATACAAAAAGCTGCAGTTGGCAGGTACCGCTGCAGTGGTTCTTAAGTGCTTTCACCCCCTTTCCCAGCCTCCAATCACATCATTACCAACCCTACAATAAAACTGGTCTCTGTTGCTATCAAGCATCTTGATACCAATAGTCCAAAACAGGTCTTTGAGTCACAGACAAGCCATTATAAATTGCTCCGTTGTCTCCAGAATATGCCCCAAATGACCCCCAGTTTTAAGAACCGCTGCGCCATTGCTCTGCCTCCATTCCATTTTCCTCTGATTAACAGGTTCAACATTTTGAATTCTTATTGCACATACAGCCTGTGGAAATGCTAAATGCACATATTTAAATCCTGCTGATCACTGTCAGCCAAGTCTTGGAATTTTCAGTGAAAACAAGGAGGATATTTTCATGTCAGCCCTTCAGATAAAATAGATTTTGTCAAGCAAACATTAAACCTGGAAGTGCTTCAGACCCATCTGACAGGGTAGCTTTTGTGGCAGAGAAAGGTTTCTACCTGCATATGCCTGCATTTATGTTATTTAAATATGATCAATTATCATATTTGCTATTAGATAGATAGACAGACAGACAGATATATTTTACACAAAGACCACATTTACAACATTTTGCTGAAGACTGGTGTTTACTTCTAGATAAGATAAAGAAAAAGATGAGAGATATAGAAATATAGATACACGGTTAATAGTAAATATAATTGATCATATTTCATATAAGTGCAGGCATATGCAGGTAGAAGCCTTTCTCTGCTACAAAAGTGTGTGTGTGTTTGTGTGCATATGTTTTTACCCACATTGCTCTGCTGTCATCTGTGAATCTCTTACTTGGGTGTCCTTTATCCTTTTATGCCTGCAGGAACGTTATCGATACAGCCAACCTCACAAAGCTTTTACCTTCTGTATGCATGGCTTTGAGTCAGTGGTGGGCCCGGTGAAAGGAGTCTTTGATAAGGAAACCTCTCTAAACAAACCCCGGGAACATTCTCTGTTGCGATCAGATAGACCTGCATATGTCACCATATTATCTCTTGGTAAGTTTTGTGTGTGTGTGTGTGTGAGAGAGAGAGAGAGAGAGAGAGGAGAAAATGTTTTCATATGGACCCACTGATTTTTACAATGGGAGGAAATGAGCGATAACGTAGCAGGGTAGAATTGAATTCGTTTCTAGTTCTAAACTACGTTGTAAAGCCATCTTGAAAATCATCTGTTGAAAGGTAGAACAAAATGATCCTCAATACATTATGTTTCTGAGTTAATTTTTGAAACCAGCAAATCACCATAGAGAGAAGATAGCGAGATAAACATAGCCAATGCAGAGCAGCCTCATAGCTTTAAGAAAGTTCCAGAGGAAAGCCAGATATTTCATGCTGCTTCATAGAGAGTCAGATTACAGGTAGTCCTTGACTTGTAACGGATGCTTAGCGATTGTTCACAGATATGGACCTCCTCAGGGATACTTAGTTCTGAAATGTTGATCGCCCTCCTCCATGATCAAATGAACACATTTGGGTGCTTGACAGCCAGTTCCCATTTTTGGCCATTTGCAGCAACCTATAATCACAAGACCACATTTGCAACATTTTTGCTGAAAACTGGTATTTACTTCTAATTATCGGCAAAAATTGTCCCATAAAAATCAAATGGTTTGCTTAACAACGGATGCAAAAGTCATAAAATCAGGTCAGTCACACAAGTGAACCCTTCATCACAACCTATGACTATAAAGGACAGATTCAATTACAGTCATAAATTGTAAATACACACACCTGTGTTGTATAACTTAGCATTATCTGCTCTACCTGGCAGTAGCTCTTTTGTCCCTTAAACAAAGGTCTTTTCCAACATAGCTTTTGGGGACTGAAGGTTTCAGGCATCAAACCTTGCTCTGTGTTGTAGAAAGCATAATCCAGAAATGATCGATCGATTGATTGCTTATTGTACTCTATGACTATTATTAAGTGTTGTACCTTATGATTATTGACTCTTGACGAATGTATCTTTTCTTTTATGTAGATTAAGAGCATTTGCACCAAAGACAAATTCCTTGTGTGTCCAATCACAATTGGCCAATAAAGAATAAAGAATTCTATTTTGTCTGCCAGGATTCACTAGCTCCCGAATAACATATCAAAAGAAGGACATAAAGAGATTCATCCTTTTGTGTCATATTAGTGTATAGCCTTAGAAGACTTGAAAGTGGGAAATCCCTTCTTAGCCCCCAAATAGGAAGATTTCGATCTTTTTACAGGAAACAGGTCATATATTTGCATTTGAAGGAATGGAGAAGCATGTAGAGAAGGAAGCTATAAGTTGAAATCATAATTGATCATAATAGTGTACAGGATTATTCTTGGAATCTGGATTGTCTGCATAACAAGAGGGCTGCCTGCAAAATTTCTTCAGGGGAAAGGAGAAAAGCTAAGTCCCAAGTGGGGCTGAAGTGGGGAAGCCTTCCAATAAATAGGACAAGAATAGCTCAAGAATTACTACTTCAGTACTGGGTTCTATCAGGACCCTGATTGAGCTTGGTCTTTTTTGGCTGTCTCAGTTCGGGATGCTGCAGCCCGTCTTCCAAACGGAGAGGGAACTCGTGCTGAAATTTGCGAGCTTCTGAAGGACTCCCAGTTTCTTGCTCCTGATGTCACCAGTGCTCAGGTAAGCTGGGCGTGTTCGAGCCACCTTACTGGTGTCTCAGAATCCCCGTAGATACGTGTGTTTCTTCCAACCGAAAATAGCAATGCACTACCACCATTTTTAAAGGCTGTAGTTTAGTAGAATGTGAGTAGAGCTGCAGATTACGGTAGCTAATGGAGTCGTAAAATACGCTTTTATTAATCTTTCATTATTACACCACAGACATGCAGAGATACGTTACACTACTGCAACTGGGTTTTCTTAGAACTGAAGCATTAGTTTAAAAATGTAAATGTTAACAAGGGACTGTAGATTAACAAGGATATTCTGTAGATCTGAATATTCAGATCTACAGAAAATGTGTCTTTTTCAATCCATCTTGCCTCTTAGTTTCGAATGGTTTGGGTATCCAGTTCCTACTTGTGGGACATATTTCTCATCCCTCAAAAACATTCTTTTCTGCACTTCCATAAGTCATTGATAGCTGGTTTCTACATAAAGTCTTTTGCACTCCTTAATTTCATGGTGATTCTTTTTCTTAGGTTAACACTGTGGTGAGTGGTGCTTTAGATCGTTTGCACTATGAGAAAGACCCCTGTGTAAAATATGACATTGGTCGCAAACTGTGGATATATTTACACCGAGACAGGAGTGAAGAGGAGTTTGGTAGGTATTGGCTGGAGGGACCTAACAGTGTTTAGTTTATTGTAATGTTGTCAGTTTGTTGCAAACATGAAGTCAGCCCTGCGTCCATCTTCTTTCATAACACACACATCGCATTATAGAAATAAAAGGGGGAGAAAGCTGGCTGCTGCTCTTTGCCATAAAGTCTTTGGTTCCTCAAGTGGACTATTTGTATGTCAGTATATAGTCAATTCATGTACCCCATATACAAACTATATATAAACTAGCAGTTGCCAACCGGTGGGCTGTGAGAAAATTTTGGTGGGCCACTGAGAAATCTCATCCCCAGAGCACCCCCCACAAAGGAATTAATCCAGGCTGTACAGAAACACAAGGCTGCGCCAATCCACATGGTCTGCAGGAACCCTCTCTGCCCACTCCTTCCTTACCCAGCAAACTTGCCTGCTAAATTGCTATTTTTCCTTTTTCCAACCATCATCTGTTCTGCTGTGCCGGGAGATTTAAATTAGCTAGGAAGCAGGAAATGGTTGGATTTTGTCCCTTAAGACAGAAGGTTCTATTATTCAGTGCAGACTCACGGCAAGCAAATTTCATGCGACAGACTGAGCTAGCCGATGGCAGATAGATAGATCACTGAATGATTCTGTGAGCAACTCAATCTGCCTGCCTGCTTTGCCTGCTTTTGGGTAAAAGTTGCTCTTTTTTATAAAAAAAAAATCAGTATTTATATAAATATTTATAATATTTACATGCAAGCCATGCCCAGCCAATCACATGACCACCAAGACACACCCACAAATTAGGCCATGCCCACAGAACTGGTTGGTGGTCCCTAGGATTTAAAATTATGAGTTTGGTGGTCCCTGAGGTCCAAAAGGTTGGCGACCCCGATATAAACCATTTATATATAAGGTACCCCATATATAAGCAGTGTATAAAAACTGGATGCATTCCTTCCTTCCTTCCTTCCTTCCTTCCTTCCTTCCTTCCTTCCTTCCTTCCTTCCTTCCTTCCTTCCTTCCTTCCATGTTTTACTCTGTTTATTGTAAATTTGGCCATTACTGAGAGGATACTCACAATTTTCCTCTTGTTCTCCTTGAATAGCCATTGCTTGCTCATATTCATAATTTAAAGCGAAAGACGTAGAAGCTATCTATAGGAAGACGATTTCAAAGGATATCAAGAAAGCGCCTTTAGAACAGGGGTGTCAAACTCACGTCGTCAAGGCGGCGTCACATGACGTATCGGGACTTTTTTCCTCCTCCGCTAAACTGGGCGTGGCCAGCGCGTGACCCTTCTGACCTGTGGGCCGGGAATTTGACGGCCCTGCTTTAGAACATGAGCAGTTTTCATGTATGACTCAACTGTTCAAGGCTGGCAAACTATGTCACTCAGCAGAGTGCGAATTTTTGGAAACGTGTATTTTTTTAAGGCAAGGGCTGCCTAGGTGTGCATGTCTTTCTCACAGCATCTGTTTGAGAACTGCTGCTGATTCCTTTCCTTGCAGAGCGGATTCATCAGGCCCAGGCAGCTGCAGCAAAGGCCAAGAAGGCTCTTCAGCAGAAACCGAAGCCTCTTGCAAAGACTGTAAGTTGCCTGGTGTAGTCTTTGGGGGCCAAGATTTTCAGAAGAATTATTTACCGCGCTACCCTGAAGGCTTGGGTAGAGATTGAGCTTTCTTTGACCATATCCTGGCTACAAACAAGTACAGTGGAACCTTGGGTCGCGAACGCTCCTGTTTGCGACCAAATCGGGTGGTGAATAAAAAAGTCCACCCAATTTTTTTAACCTCGGGTCATGATTCAAAAATCGGGTGGAGAACAAAATCATCATGGAAAGATTCCCCTTTGGCACCATTTTTTTTTTTACTGTGCAAATGCACAGTCGGTTGTTTTTCCAAACACGACCTAATCAGGTCGCAATCGGACTCCAGGAATGGATCATGGTCACAACACGAGGCTCCACTGTAGTTTGTATTCTCAAATGTGTCGGACCAACTCTTAATCTTGGGAAGACAAGTCTGCAGGGAGAGAAGATAATTCCAGTGGGTCTGTGTTCCTTCACAGACTTGATTTGATATGTAGATAAAGTCATAGAAAAACATCCCCTTCGTCGTTAGTCCCTGGTCCAAGCAGTTACATTTAAATAAAAATAAAAGCAAGACTTTCTGAGTTACTCCTGAGCTACTTAGGACAAAGGGTGGGCATTAAAAACGGAAGACACAGATTGTCCATTCAGATGTATGGATCAGTGGGGACATAAATGGGATTATTGTATCTTACTTCTCTCATGAACAATGCGGTTGGTTGCAGTCGAATATTTATGTGTAAAACAGCCAGTACAAAACCTTCTGTATACGATAAACAATATGCTAAGGATAGAAAGTTGTAATTCCTTTCAGGAATTGCTGCCTTTTCCACTGCATAGAGGAGTCGCTGCTTGTTTTTTGTTCTTCCTCAAACCTGTGCTCATAAAGACTTGAGTCTGCTCAGTGATTCATCTAGTGAAGCTCTGCCTATAACAGGGGTCTCCAACTTTGGCCACTTTAAGCCTGGCAGACTTCAACTCCCAGAATTCCCCAGACAGCTTCCTGGCCTATAATATATCAGTGGCATCTTTCTTGGTTTTCTCAATGCCATCTGAAATTTTCTGGGGCTTGCACGGCTAGCATTTTAAATGCAAAGTGTTTGCTGTATCCCTGAAACACAGATTTGGGGTTTGGTTTTGTTTTTTTAGAAAGTTTGGGTTTTATTTCACTCTGTGACCTTGTGCAGATTGTCAGAGATAAATGCAGTGTGTGTGTGTGTGTTTCAAAGAAGTAAGCTCCTTTCTTGACACTGTAGAAATCCAGCACCAAGGAGAGTTCAGCGAAAGGGGTGACCACCGGCATCTCCGAGGCCAGCCAGCTGAGCATTAGCGATTCCAGCATGCCGCCAACCCCGGTAACTCCAGTGACGCCTGCCGTGCTCCCTTTGCCAGCGATGCCTATTTCACCCCCTCCTGTCTCTGTGGTTAGCAAGAGTTTGTCTTGCGTTGCAACAGAGCCAGCAAAATCCAGCCAGAGGTAACTCCCTTGTACACCTTGATAAAAAGTTGGAGCGGGTTGGAAATATCTCCAGGCAAAATAAGGATAAGGCAGGGATTAAGAGAGGGGGCTAGACGGTTTAAATCTGCAAAGAGGAGGGAAAATATAAACTGCAAGGGTGCCAGATTTCTTGGTTACAATCTTCTACGAGTGATTCCTCCAGAGCAAAGCAGGTGACATAAGAATAGGGACTGTTTGGGAAAACATGGTTGAGTCAAGTGGTCTGGTTTGATGGAAGAATGCAGAAATATTGGCAGGCTCTCTAAGCGATTTGGGGAAATGTCTTTGAAGTAGTGTTTCAAATGATAAACAGTTTTTGGAACTATTGTTTTTTGTTTTGTTTTGTTTTTAAGAAAAGAAGGACCTGTGTTATATCGCTGTATTTTGAGCACTTGATCCAGAAATTCTGTGTTCAAGAAGAAAGGTCATGAGAATTTTTTGTTTTTTGTTTCATTGTTGCATAGCATCCTTTTGGTATCTTCTCCCACCATGCCCCAGCTTGGGACGTTGCTCTCCACCCCACAAAGCACTCAGGCTCAGCCTGGATCTCAGCTGTCAACCCCACGGACAGCTGGCCACACCACTTCCTCAGGCCTTCCTCAAGTCCGAGTAGTTACAGCTCAGACTAGCCTTCCTTCTCTGTCTCAGCCGGCCCAGGTGGTAGCGCAACAGCAGCCATCTCTAGCCTCCATCCCTCAGATCCGGGTTCCTTCCACTTCTGTGCAGAGCAAAGTATTCTCTCAGGTGAGTAACAAGTATGAATGAGCACAGGAGTTATTAATCTTCCTTCCAGGTGACCTCTCCATCACTACTGAACGTAGATCCACCTGTGTAATTTTACGTTGAAGAGCAGTTGAACAACAGTATAATTCAAGGCATTGGAACTAAAGTATCTAAATAAATTACTATTCCTTTACTACTGCCTGCAGAAAAGGGGAATAGGCGTAGATGCTTCCTGTGTAAAAACTTTAAGTCCCTAAATGACATCATAGAGCTGTGATGGTGAACCTATGGCACGCGTGCCACAATTAGCACATGAGCAGCAGGCAAACTTACCTCAATGCGCATGCCTCATGCCTCCAGCCCACGTCTCACAGCTGACTTTTTTTTTTTTTTTTTTTCGGTTGGTTTGAGGCTTTTTTCAGCCTCCCAGAGGCTTGGAAAAAGCCTCTGCAAGGCTTCTCAAGCCGAATTAGAGGCCCGTTTCGTCACTTCCTGTAATACCGCAGAGGAGGTGGGGGGCACGCATTGCATTCTGGGTGCCGGCTCGCTTGCAGTTTTTGGCACAAGAGCCTCAAAAGGTTAGCCACCACTGCCAGAGAGAGTTCCATTTTTCACAAAATCTTTGATGGGTCTTCTTGCTGAGAAAAGCAAAATATACTTTCGCTTGGGACTAGCAAGTTCTCTGGAGACAGGAAAGTTCTTAACTTCTGCTGGAAGAAATCCCATCTCCTTTTAGCCTTTTTAAACCTATGTTTTTCATAGATAGACTTCTCTTTCCATTTCCAGAGAAATGGGATCCTTCATCCCTCAATCTTGTGGTTTTTGAATGTCTAGACCGGTGATTATCAACCCTGGCAATTTTAAGATGTGTACACTTTAATTCTTAGAATTCCTCAGCCAGCCAGTAAGACTGACTGGCTGGGGAATTCTGGAAATTGAAGCCCACGCATCTGAAAGTTGCTAAGGTTCAGAAACGCTGGTCCGGATCATACATGGGGGAAAATGGGAGATAGATCTTCAGCCTCTGAACAATTTTAATGTTGTCACCACCAAATAGATTCCCCAAAGCACAAGAACAACTATGAGGAACAACTTCCTTTACAGAATGTGAGCAGTTTGTGTTGTCTGCGCTTCATCATCTGCAGTGCGAAAAGAAAAGAAAATTGAGTATGTGTGGGTCTGTCTGAATTCAGTTACATTAGCTGAATTGGGAAAAAATATTAAGGAAGTGAGTCACAGACTCCAGTCATCTCTTACATGTGCTTTTGGTTTCCTCAGCTGAGTCACGAAACAGGAGAATTGTTCCAAGTGCATATTGGACTAGAAAGGAGTCCTGACAAGAATGTCCATATTTTTGTATTCGGGGTAATAAGAGTGATGGCTACCTTGAAATTTTTGGTCACAAGTGGAGCAATCAAAAGCAGAAAGGAATGGCATTTAGATGGCGATGCAATTGTTATGATAATGGCTTCTTCTCCCCCTCAGGCTGTCATGACTGTGCCAGTGAAAGCTCAGACCAGCTCAGTCCAAGTCCAGAGGACAACTGTTGCTGTAACTGGAGCGGCCAGCGTCACCGGGACAGGGATTCCGGCAACGCCTGTGCCCGCCCCCAAGCCAGCAAATAGTTCTCCAAACAGTGCAGTGCCCAACCCTCCCACCACTCCGTTGACCTCCTCTGCTTCTTTATCATCTTCCTCCTCATCCACCACTGTCCTCCAGAACGTTGCTGGCCAAAATATCATTAAACAGGTGAGGATCTGCACTCTGCTAAGCTATTTTACTGCTTAACTACGTGCCCCTTGGAAATTCACCAGCCACGCCTGGTTTATTACGCTCTTGAATTTATTCAAATAAAAACACGTAACTCCACACCCTCCTCGCAGACATAGCTTGAAAAGGAAGGAGGTGGTAGAATGGAAGAGGAAATCCGGGCTTCTAGCAGCCGTGTTATAAACTAGGAAATAGATCTCAGGAGGCTACTCAGCCTTGAGGGATGGGCCTGTTTGCTCATTCATTTGCCTGGTTTTTAAAGACCTCTGAGCAAAGGTTTTGACCCCTGGAAGTTTGGCCTTCCAACCCTGTTTAGTTGGCATGGCTACACACAATATAACCAGTGTTGCAGGCATGGCGAAGACAATACGACCAGTGTTTCTTGAAACAGAAGTTCAAATCGGTGCCCGTTTTGCTTTGCAGGTGGCTATTACTGGACAGTTAAGCATGAAGAACCAGACTGGGAGCAGCCTCCCGCTTACCACATCCAACTTCCGTATTCAAGGCAAGGATGTTTTGCGTCTGCCTCCGTCCTCCATCACCACCGATGCCAAGGGGCAGACAGTTCTCCGCATTACTCCAGACATGATGGCCACCTTGGCCAAATCTCAAGTCACTACCGTCAAACTGACCCAAGATCTCTTTGGCACAGCCGCCGGCACCGGGAGCAACCCTGCAGGGAAGGGCATCTGCGCCACTTTGCGGGTGACCTCAAGCTCCATCCAGTCCTCGGACTCCCCCGCCAAGACCAGCACACCCAACACCTCTGCTTCGCCCGGTGCCACTGGACCAACCGTGGTAAAAGTGACACCGGACCTGAAGACAGTGGAGTCTGCCGGTTCTGCCTTCCGACTGATGCCTGCTCTGGGCATGTCCGTGGCAGACCACAAGGGCAAATCCATGACCACAATCACGTCCTCCGAAGCCAAGCCGGCAGCCACCATAAGGATTGTGCAGGGCATGGGGATGATGCCTCCCAAACCTGGCCAGACAATTACAGTGGCCACTCATGCCAAGCATGTGCCCTCTTCTTCTTCGGTCAGCATACCTCGGACTGGCCATACCTCAGCTGTTTCTCTGCCCACCATGACGGCTTCTGTCTCCAAGGCAGTCGCCGTGGTCTCAGGGGCGGCAGGAACACCCATATCTATAGGGCCAGGAACCTCCGCTGTGCGACAGGTGCCTGTGAGCACCACAGTGGTTTCCACCTCCCAGCCAGTAAGTAACTCCCTGAGATGGGAAAGTATCCACTTTGTTACTATTCTGGTTTCTTCCATGTTAGGAATTGTTTACAAGTGCCCCATGGAAAGGTCATATGTATTGCGATGGTTTCGGGGTTTTGCAGAAAATTTGGGGAAGGGGGCTTTCAGGGGGAGAGGGTATCACTTTCCTTTGGATATCTATCTCAGAGGTGCTTTTTTTCAAGAGGCAAAATTGGACTTTCTGGTTTTGAAGACATTTTGCTTCTCACCCAAGAAGCTTCTGAATAAGTTTCTTGGATGAGAAGTGAAACGTCTTCAAAGAAAAAAAACCCAGAAAAACCAGTTTGCCTTTTGAAAAAAAAAAAAAGCACTTTTGGGACAACCGTGATCTCGAAGACTGAGAATCTCAGATAACAGATAATCAGAGTTGGAAGGGACCTTGTAGGTCATCTAGTCCAACCCCCCTGCCCAAGCGGGAGACCCAACACCATTTCTGACAAACGGCAGTCTAATTTCTTCTTGAAAGTCACAAATGATTGCGCTCCCACCACTCTGGGGCAAGCTGTTCCATTGGTTGATTGTTCTCACTGTCAGAAAGTGTCTCCTTATTTCCAGCTTAAATCTCCTTGTTCAATTTCCACCCATTATTCCTTGTCTGGCCTTTAGGTGCTTTGGACAATAGATTGACCCCCTCCTCTCTGTGGCAGCCCCTCAAATATTGGAAGACCGCTATCATGTCTCTTTACTAGACTAGCCAAGCCCAGTTCCTGTAACCGTTCATATGTTTTAGTCTCCAGCCCCTTAATCATCTTGGTTGCTCTTCCCTGTATTTTTTCTAGAGTCTCAACATTTTTTTTTATTGTGTGGTGACCAAAACTGGATGCAGTACTCTAGGTGTGGTCTTACTAAGGCTTTATAGAGTGGCATTAGTACCTCATTTGATCTTGATTGTCAACTTAGGATTGCATTAGCTTTTTTGGTGGCTGCTGCACACTGCTGGCTCATATTTAGCTGGTTGTCCTCTAAGACTCCAAGATCCCTCTCACAGTTACTGTTATTGAGCCTGGTTTCACCCAGTCTATATGTGTATTTTTAGTTTTTTTTGGTCTCCATAGACATGTGGATAATCTATAGGGCAGGAGAAATGGTACGAATAATTTCTGCATCTTATTTATTTCCCAGAGGAAACTGCCTACCCGAATCACCGTGCCCCTCTCGGTCATCAGCCAGCCTGTGAAAGGCAAGAATGTTGTGACTGCTCCCATCATCAAAGGCAACCTTGGAGCCAAGTGAGTAATGCAGGAGGGATTGGGAATCTCTCAGTAACAAATTTCCTAGGGCTGTAATTCGGTCACTGGAAATCCAACAAAAAAGAGGATTGAAAGTTCCGAAAGGTCCTGCTAATTCTTTTAGCCGCTGAAAACATTATAGAGTGAAACCTCTGTCTGTAAAATGGATTAGGTAGTGTCCAGTTTGATGCTTTTGTTTTTTTTTAAAGTAATTCCTGAATGATTGTGAATGTTGCACAGCATCTTACTTTATTTGGCTATCCCCATTTCCCCCCACTCTAAATTGGTCAACTTCTCACCTGCTGCTGTAACTATTGAAAGGTAATTCTTACATAAAACATAAAAAGTTTTCAGAGTGAAAATATCAATTACTGTATTTGGTTTTTTTCCCCATAAGTTCCTTAAAACACAAAGTGAATTTCCTTTTCACTCCTTCAGCCATATGGCTACTGTGTTTCCCCATAAAACAGTTCCCTTTGTAGGGAAATGTGCAGAACTATTCTTTTTTTTTTTTTTCCTAGCGTTTTCCCCATAGAGGTAAGGTCCACTTTTTTTAGATTAACTAAATGTTGTTCCATTGGTTGTGACAGGAATTGACTCACCGGCTGTCGCCTGAGCTGTGGGCTAAGAACGATTGGCCCAATGTCACGCAGCCGGGTGCCAAAGTTTCCTGGTTTTTAGCCTGGAGGCTTAACCCCATACCAAATCAGCCCTCACAGTGAAATGTGCAGAATTCGGCTCAGATCCTGGAAACACATACTTTCAGGCACTACTAGAAGGAAAGTGATGTTTCTTCCTAAAGCAGGTGAACACCAACTCTTTCCCTGCTAGAGATGGTGCTAGTTTGGTAAAACAATAGCTTTCGCTAGGTAAAACTCTGGGAGACCTCCCTGTGAAATTGAACCCTTCTTGATGTTCTTGTAAAGTATTGGGAACCTAGAGGCTACAATAACCAATATGAAAAGCCCAGCCTTGTGCAAGGAGTCTATTGCCTTCTGCCTCCAATCTCCCCCTGACTTCTAGATGGCTTTCTTTCCATAGCATTAGCGGATTGGGGCGGAATATCATCCTGACCACCATGCCAGCCGGAACAAAACTGATTGCTGGGAACAAACCAGTGAGCTTCCTGACTGCCCAACAGTTGCAACAGCTGCAGCAACAAGGACAGGCTGCCCAGGTAAGGAACCCCAATCACTCTCTTTGTCGTTGGGTTTGAAATATCACCATCGCCTCGACGGTTGCAATTAATTTTGGGGTGTGATTTATTTATTCATGCACTTAGAGAGTGCTTTGGTCAGAGGTTGAGGATTTGAGGGACATGGGTGAGGCAAGCTTTCAGTAAGAAATTTGGTTTAACAGCAGACTTTCCCCCTAGTACCATGAGCCATGGGTGGCGCAGTGGTTAGAATGCAGTACTGCAGGCTACTTCTGCTGCTGGCAGTTCGAATCTTAGCAGGCTCAAGGTTGACTCAGCCTTCCATCCATCTGAGGTCGGTAAAATGAGGACCCAAATTGTTGGGGGCAAGAGGCTGACTCTAAACTGTTTAGAGAAGGCTGTAAAGCACTTTAAAGCAGTATATAAGTCTTAAGTGCTACTGCTATTTTCCTTCCCTCCCTCCCTCCCTTCTTTCCTCCTCTCCCTTCCCTTCACAGTGGTTAGAATGCAGTATTGCAGGCTAACTCTGCCCACCACCAGGAGTTCGATCCTGACCAGCTCAAGGTTGACTTAGCCTTCCATCCTTCCAAGGTTGGTAAAATGAGGACCCAGATTATTGGAGGCAATTAGGTTGACTATGTGAACCACTTAGGGCTGTAAAGCACTGTGAAGAGATATATAAGTCTCAGTGCTTATTGCTATTGGTGATATTTTGTGTAGTGTGTGGGGGATTTCTAATCTCATTGTCCTGTTCTGTACAGGTGCGGATTCAGACCGTTCCAGCCTCTCATCTCCAGCAAGGAACAGTCTCTGGCTCTACAAAAGCGGTGTCCACTGTAGTTGTCACGGCAGCCCCATCTCCAAAACAGACCCAGGATCAGCCGTGAAAGTGTCAGCAGGATTATATATTTTTTTTCAACGAAGTCTCTAGATCTCTTGCGCCATTTTCACCTGAGTAGCTCAGGTGGGACTTCGTGATGTTCAGGTTGGTTCCTGATGCAGCTCGAAGCGTCTCTGGTGGTCTCTGGAGTCCTGAATAGGCAGAGCCCCCGATACAAACCCAGCTAGCGTAGCATGCTAGTGAAATCCACACTGAATTTTTTAATGAGGAGTTGTCTCTCTGAATTATCAGCTTGTGTTGGTGGAAATGTCTCTTTCTACAAGGGATTCTAAACGAGACAAGAAGAAGAATGGGAGCGTTGGCAGTAGTGGACACTGGATTGGGCTTTCTGCCATCTGGATTGTTACTGTTTATTCCCAATGTTTTTGTCTGTTCTGTTTATGTATATGACTGGGTGGTTTTTTTTTTGGGAGATCTGAGACCCACTTGGTCTTTCTGCATGCGGATGTTTCTTCCGCCTGCACCAGGTTGCACAAGAAAATCTCATACGCAGGTGAACTAGTTGTGAATAAAGCCGAGAGTTAAATTCTTTTGTTTCCTCTACCCCATTTTGAAAAAATGTTGGTGGCCTTAATGGGACAGGAAAATTGCTTCTCAAAATCACAGGTGAAGCCAATTCGCCCAGAGCTTGGTGAACACTTACCTTAGGAGTCTCCAAACTTGGCAACTTTTAAGACTTGTGGACTTCAGTGCCCAGAATTCTCCAGCCAGCAGAGCAAGAAGGGTCACTTATGTATTGAGTTAGAGTTGGCTGGAGAATTCTGGGCGTTGAAGTCCAGAAGTCTTAAAGTTGCCAAGTTTGGAGACCTCTGACTTACCTGCTCACTTCAGTGGAGATTAGCCTAACTGTTGATTTTTATTACTTTTTGAATAAAGGTTACCAAACTTTATGAACGAACGTCTGCTATCAGCTCAGCTATGTTACCTGAACTGTTTTGTTTTATTGTAAAGGATCATTTTTCAAAAGTGATATTAAGCGCTGAAATGAATATCTATTTGGTTTGTATTTTTGCTAAGAGAAAAATGCCACATCTATGAACTGCGATAGTTATTGCATACCATGTTCACAGTTTTGCATGGTCTTGTTTTTTTTTTAAAGTCAAGAGAGTTACTAGCTATCATAAAGTCATCTGACATTAAAATCAGATGTTAATCAAGTGTATTGTACTTTATTGCCATAAAATGGGAATCCAAATACAGCTCTTAGTTTGGGGTGCAAGAATCAGAAAAGTTGGAAAAACGTAACAAACAATACACTGGGGGTTTGAAAACGGCACTGTTTGATTAACTAGTAATGAGACTTGTAGAATTTGGCATTTTCTGCATGTTTATTCAAACAGTATAGTAAAATGCACATAATTCAGAAGAAATATTTTGGATCTTACAGGAGCCCAGAGCAGTTCTGGTAAGCATTGCTTGTCTTCAATCATGTGTCTGCCAGACCCAGGAGGGGGAAAAAAGGATGCCATTTTTTTCATGAATCAATCATTAACATAATTTGCTTGAGGCATCTCTTAAAAGCATCCTTGCCCTGAAGTCTGAAGAGGTGTGAATGCATTGTTAAAGGGGCAGCTGACAGGTGCTGCATTCATACAAGAGCCAAAGCACTTCTTTAAAAGAATTTTCAGAAAGATCCCACATAAACGCTGAAATTTATTTGTCTTTAATGGACCACCTCATTCCACCACCTACACTCTATATAGGTATCAAGTATTTTAAGGTCCCCAAAAGGTCAGCTAATTTGCAGCAGTTGGGATTTCGCTTGGTTGAGATGCCGAAGAGGTATAGGATCTCCTGGTTGAGCACAGGGATGGACTAGAAGACCTCCAGGTCCCTTCCAGCAACATTCTAATTCAAATTCTGCCCCGATAGCCACGAAGGTCAACTTCTCGTTACCGTTTCTGCTTTTCTAGGTCAGTCTGATCAACTGGCTTGCTCTTCTCCTCACCAACCGGCATTTCCTCCTTGGCTGGATATTTTTCTCACTGGATTTTAAACCCTCCAGGTAGCAACATGTTCTTATGTAATGAATACTTGGGATGATGTCAAGATAGTGCAGGACATCCTGATGGACTAACTAGACAGCTTGCAGTAAATACACCATTCAGTGATTCTGTAAAATGGCTAGGAAACACAATGCTGTGACTTAAGTTTTCCATTAATTATGCCACTTGACGCTGAAGTTATTCTTTATACGTTTAATACATCGTGCTTTTCATTCAGGTACTTCACACTATTTCCTGATACTTTTTAAACTAAATCCATAGTGAATTTCAGCAATGTGAATTAATATTTTAATTTCATTTTCCTAAGAAACACCTTTCTCTTTCAACTCTCATCTCATCATTTATCTTTATATTTATCCATATCATCTCTATCTTCCATCATCTATCCACCTATCCATCTCTCTCTCTCTCTCTCTCTCCCCCTCCCTCCACCCCCCCAACTCAGATAGTTTTCTGGGCATCTTTGTGATTTGGCAGAAATTTGTCAGTGTTGCCTGTCTGAATATTTTAAATTACTGGCTATTTTTACTTCATTGGTCTGGCCTTTTAACCTTAGAGGCTGTGCTCAAGAGGGCAACAGCAGAAATGCTAGGATTGCAACTACTCAAATTCTGGAAAAAAAAAAAAAAAAAACCCCAAACCAACCCTCCCCAGGGTTGAATGGATAGCTTCAATTCTGGAAGCCAATCATTCCAGAAAGAGCACCGGCTTTCCTGCCCATCCAAACTGTCCCGTCTGAATCAAAGTTCAAGGTTGCAACTGTTTGCTCTACTAGGACCGCTCAGTGCTTAAAGCCACCTATGTTTTCTCCAGCCATGTATTTTCCTGTCAGTTCCCTCTGGAAGCACATCGCATTAGTCTACTCCAATAATAACAGAGATCTCCCTCCCCGGTTTATTACATAAACTGTACTTGGCTAGATTCCCACAATACGTCAAGGCAAACAGTAGACCGTATTACCAGTCAGGGTCAGAACTGACCAATGCACAACCCAACCCCGTGGTAGTCTATGCTTTAGATCAGGGGTGTGTGGTTCCTTCTCCATTCCAACGATGGTTTGTCCACCATCCCATTAGCTTATTTCTAAAACGACCTTTTCCAAATACCTGCATTCACTTTGTGACTCTGAATCCCACCCTTTTGTGGTTTATTCAAACCATCTCCAAATCTCATGAGCCCAGCAGAGGCAAACCCTCTGGGGAAGTTAAATCAGATTTGTATAGTGTTTAAGGCGCCGGTGTTGCGTTCTAGTCCTGCCTTAGGCCTGAAAAGCCAGCTGAGTGACCTGACAGGGTTGTTGCTGGGATAAATAGGAGGAGGAAGGAGCATCAGGTCTATTCACGCCCTTGAGTTATTTATAGAAAAAAGGAAGGAAAGATTTGAACAGGTCTTTTAAAAAATATGTTACTGCTTGGGTTGCCCATGGAAGAACGGAAGAGTCAAGGAAGACACAGGCAACATGGGACAGACTAAGGAGTCAGGGGTCTCTTATCAGCTGAGCCCACCAAGGAAAGCTCCCGGTCCCACAGGGTTCTTCCATCTATAAGTGTCCAGTCTGGAGTAGCTCTCCTTGGCAGCCCAGCAAGTCACTCCTGCCAGGTGCCCCTTCTTACCTATCACCTCTTCTTCCATCCCTCAGAGCTCTCACCAGAGCTGGTATATTCAGCAGGTTCTGACCAGTTTGGTCGCGGACATTTTGACTAGTTTGACGAACCGGCAAATGCCACCTCTGACTGACCCCATCTCTTCTCTGCCTCCCGAGTCCCAGCTAATTGGCTGGGTCTTTGGTTGCCCTGCACCGGAGAATGGAGCTGGAAAGCAGGTTAGTGGGGTGGGGAGGGAATGGGGATTTTGCAGTATCCCATCACTCACCTTCAGCTTCCCCACCTGGGCCAGGGGAAGGACCTCCTTTCACTGCTACTCACACGAAGAAGCAACTTAGAACTAAGGAGAAACTTTCTAACAATGGGAACAATTAACCAGTGGAACAGCTTCCCACCAGAAATCGTGGGTGCTCCATCACTGGAGGTTTTGAAGAAAAGCCTGGACAGTCAGTTGTCTGAAATGGTGTAGGGTCTCCTGCTTGAGCAGGGGGCTGGATTAGAAGACCTCCAAGGCCCCTTCCATTCTATTCTGTCTGGTTGAAGGTCTCCTGCTTGAGCAGGGGGCTGGATTAGAAGACCTCCAAGGCCCCTTCCATTCTATTCTGTCTGGTTGAAGGTCTCCTGCTTGAGCAGGGGGCTGGATTAGAAGACCTCCAAGGCCCCTTCCATTCTATTCTGACTGGTTGAAGGTCTCCTGCTTGAGCAGCGGGCTGGACTAGAAGTCCTCCAAGGTTCCCTTCCAGCTTTATTTCGACGGCTGTTCCTCCCCGCCCCCCCTCAGCTGCCAGCAGGAGAAGCGGGCGGGGACCCGCGCCGTCAGGTAACTCCCGCACTGCTCCACCGGCAGCAGCAGCTCCGCCCCGCCGCGGGTCACCTGTGCGCGCAAAGGGCGCTCCAGGAAGGTGAGGGGAGGCAGAGCGAGGCAGCGCGTCCGCGCGCGACCCAGTTCAAGCAGGGCGGAGAGAAAGAAGGGAGAAGGAAAAGCAAAGAAAAGGAGGACAAAAGGAGAGAAGAAGGCAAGAAAGCTTCCTCCTTTGGGGAGCCCCGGATGTGTGTGAATCAGCCCCCGGCTGGGTTTTCCCTCTTGGCTTTGGAGAGAGCAAATACAAGTTGCGTCTGGAAACGAGGCAAAAGTTGGAGAGAACTTTGCGCCCGGCGTCGCCAGTTCTATTTTTGTCCTTTTTGATTTTTTTTTTCCCCCTTTCCTTTTTTTTCCTTTCGTTTTTTGAGGATTCCTGGCTCTCCCGCCCCGCATCATCTGCTCGTCCCCTATCCAGGCAGCCACCCACCCACCGACCTCTCCCCCCTCCCTTCCTCCGAAAAGCGATTCGTCGATACCTGAAAGAAAGATGAATATTTATCGCCCACCTTCGGGGGCCCAAACGAAAGTCTCGGGCCTGAAATACAGCAGCAAGACCGAGGTGAGCGCTCACTTCTTTCTTTTGGGGGGGAGGGGGGAACGGGGCTAAGGGGGGGGGCTTTGACCCCCCCCCAAATCTTAAAAAATTATGTTTTAATTGTTTTAACGATCCCCTTAATAGATAGGTAGATAGAATTCTTTATTGGGCAAGTGTTGGTTGGACACACAAGGAATTTGTCTTTGGTGCAAATGCTCTCAGCGTACATAAAAGAAAAGATAAAAGAGTTTGGAAACCCGGCATGGATCCCACCTCCCTCTTTGTTGGGCTGGAAGGGCTGCGAAGGGTGGGGGGATTCTCCCGAGATGGATCAACTGAGCATGTGGGAGAGATCTGGGGGGGGGGTCTTCTCAGGCAGGCTTGGCCCTGGTCCTGCTTTGTTGATGGGGCGTTTGGAGAGGGGCTTCTCCTTCCCGAGGGATTTAGGCTTTGGGTGGAAGAGAAAAGGGGAGAGGGAAAAAACAAAAACAAATAAGGAAACGGGATCCGGGAAGCTGAGCTGCTCAGGTAGTTCAGCTGAAAGGTGTGCAAAGGTGAAATATGGCCTAAGAGGAGGAGGAGGAGAAAGGTGGGAGGAAATGGAAAAGACATTGGAAAAAATGAAATTATACCTCCGGAAACAGAACAAAAAAAATTATGGCATGTGCGGGAACCTGAGAGGTTAACTTTAGAAATAAAAGGCAAAGGAATATTACAAAACATGGAATAAATTTTATCAATGGTTGTATAACAGAAGGACGGGGTTGAAATCCTAGTAGTTACGATTAGATGAATTAGCGGTTAATGTTTTAACAAGGAGATTGTACATGATGAAGTAAAATGTATTTATGTGTAAATGAGGATAAGTTGGAAGTATTGTGTTGTATTTGCATAATTAAAATGAAAAACAATTTTTTTAAAAAATGGAAAAGGCGGGAGGATCAAGATCCCTAGTGGGATGATGGTGCTAGGCCAGCCGAGGAGGAATGAAAAAAAACAGCTAGCACAGGTAGTCCTCAACTTGCAACAGTTTGTTGAGTGACCGTTCGAAGGGACCACAGGACTGGGAGGTGTGGGGGAGGGAAGTGACTTTACAAGGACCAAGTTTTTTTTTCCACACGTTCGACCATTGTGGTTTCCCCATGGTCACGTGATCAGGCTTGGCTATCCTGACTCATGTTTATGGCGGCTGCAACGTATGACCAGCAAAATCAATGAGGAAGCCAAATTCCCTTCATAGCTGCCTTGCTAACTGGAAAAAAGCTGCAGCTGTTCGCTTAATGACAATGGTGGCAAGAAAGAGCATAAAATTGGGACAACATTCACTTCACAACTGTATCTGTTAGCAACAGAAAACTGGGGCTCAATTACGATCATAAGTCAAGAACCACCTGACATGTTAAGAGATAAAAACAGAGATAAAATAGACCAAGTTAAAAAAAACTAGAAAGTCTTTTGCCTTATCCTTAAATGGATTTAGTTGGCCATATATTATTTTTTTAACTTTGTGTGTTACTTATCCCTTTATAAATTTTATTTGCGTGTGCATGTCAGAAGTGGTATTCAGCAGGTTCTGACTGGTTCTGGAGAACCCATAGCGGAAATTTTGAGTAGTTCGGAGAACTGGCAAATCCCGCCACTGACTGGAGATTTTATAGTATCCTTCCCCTGCCAGCCCCACCAAGCCACGTCTACAAAACCAGTAGTAAAAAAAATTTGAATCCCACCACTGCTGTGTGTGTATGATACATTTATATACATATACACACGGGACTTCTGGTGGCGTTTCCGTTGAAGATGGATCTGACCGTGATCGTGCGCGGCTTTGATCTGTACTTGCCCTGCTGGAGGGGTCCCTGAGGGACTGAACCATCTGATCCACCTTGTAGGGGTGGGGGGAAGAGCAGGAGACCGCCATCTGGGTTGAGGGGAGCTGCATCTCCCCTCCCTAGCTTGGTATCTACTCCCCTAGAAGACAGGGAGAAGCGGCAGTTTAATAGCTGCCCTGAAGACGGGAAGCTACCGGGACTTAAGTTTTGTGTGCTGGAGAGTGGAAATGGTGAGCAGTGTGTAACTGGATAAAAGACTTTGAATACTTTTTTTTTTTTAATCCCCCAAAAGCAGAAAGAAACTGTCCTCATTTGAAAGAATGGTAGCGGCGAACGGGGAATAAGAGGAAAATATAAGGTAAAGGAAATACCAGGAATAAAAGAATTATATGAAATCAGAGATCAAATTTGGATTAATATATAGAATTAGATATTAATTAGGCATTGGATAAAACACTAGACTTATTTGGAATGGATGAAATTTAATATTAATACTATGGAAAAGAGAATTAAAAATAAAAGAACTTTGAAAAGAAAGTGATATAGAGTACCACCTAATGGTTAAAATTTTCCTCTTTTATGTTTTTATGGAAAATAACTAGTCATATAAATATTTGAAAGAGAGAAGAAATGGAATACAAGATTGTTAATACAACAAAAACCCTAGAAGTTGTTTTTTTTTAAAGAGGGAACTACAGTAAAACATAAAGGAATACAATATTTTGGGACTCTTGGAGGTTGAGAGAAAGTGAGAGGAGACTTCTGGCAAGGGCTATAATAGAAAAATTTGATCTTTAATAAAAAAAATGAAATAACTAAATAATTTAAGTCGGAGCTGCAAATTGTGAGAGGTATGTTAAAAGAAAGAATGAAATTGCTGGACACCATGATTAGTAAAGTAATGGCATTGTAGCTTGCAGAAGGACAAAGAAAGCCCAGAGACGACAAATTGAAAGAGGGAAACAACAGCCCAGATGAACATGGAGAACAAGGACTACTGCCAAAGAATATAAAAAGATTTAAAACAGAGACATTGATAATAGAGACAACAAATAAGAGACAAGGTTCCCAAGACTAAGAAGAAAGAATTATACAAGAAGAAACCCCCTAAAAAGAGAACTGGAATGGGTTGGGGAAAACATGGCTGACAGGCAGATGGGAATAAAAATAATACCAGAAGGAAAAATGAAGAAAGACTGGGGAAACTTAGAAAAGGGAAAGCTGGCTAAAATTAAAGGAAATAATAAAGCCAAAGAAATTAGAGATAAGGGTTAGGGATTTTATAAGGGGGATGCCACATGAAAAAACCCAGTACACAAGCCTGAGGATGGCAGATGAGATTCTGCCGAAATGTCGTTATAACTTTAAAAAGCACAACTATTAAGATGTGGGAAAATACCCGAAGAAACCTAAATACCATACATATAAATACCCGCAAAAACATATATATATATATATATAAAACATATATGTATATTATTCAGCTTTGTTCAGGTATTTTCCCATGTCATTAATAGTTGTGTTTTTAAAGTTGTAGCAACGTTTCGGCAGAATCTCATCTGCCCTCATCAGGCTTCTGTATTGTGTTCGTCGAACAAAGCTGAATACCGTATATATATATGTGTGTGTGTGTGTACATACATGTGTGTGTATGTAACACACACACACACAATTTATAAAGGGAAAAATAACACGCACACAAAGATAAAAAACAATAATATATGGCCAACTAAATCCATTTAAGGATAAAGCAAAAGACTTTTGACTAACAAATCCAATACTCATTAAGTCTACTTTGAGACCTGGGACATCATTGGACGGATTGACAGCAGATTCTTTGAAAAGAAAGGGAGGAAAATTGAATTGACTGCAATATATGAATGATAGGTTTCTGGGGCACAGTGAGGGCCTGCATTTGCTGAAGCAGAACTCAGGGGTGGGAATTGCGCTACCAGTGCATTTCCTGTCTAGAATGAAATGAAAGTATTCACATGGTGACCTAAAATACTCTGAAATTGTGAAAGGATGATGGTGATGATGACAGGTTGGTGGTTAAAGTCTCGGGTACAACTGCAGCAGAAGGCAAAAAAAAGTCATCCGTAAACTGAAAATAATGTTGAGCTCTGAAATTTGTTTTGGAAATTACAGTTATATTGCAGTATGGGCAGTGTGAAGGATGCCTACTCCTGGGATATTTCCAGAGTTGTTTCCTTTCAGAGTGGGATCGGTTTGACCTTGAAGAGTTGGAGATTGGCAACAGATCATTTCAACTTCCTGTTAGGGGATGCAGAACCTTTTCCTCCCCACACTGTAAATGCAATATTTCTAGTAGGTCACCTTCTTATTCCTGTTTTAACCCATCCGTGGAGAAAGATTTTAAGACTGTTGTACCTGTTTTAAAACCGAGATAATCCTATGTACTAGGATGGGTAAGCCTCAGCTTTGAGTTTCCTCTTCTTTTGAGATTTGTCAAAATGTAAATCTATGTGTCTTCTGCTGGGAGTGATGTAAGACATTTTCCTTTTTAAAAAGCATGGTTTTTATTGGCCAAGGGTAGGGTAAATTAACTAAGTTATGGATTGCCTTGACTCTTCAGGATGGGGCAGACTAAGTGTCCATGTATATAAAGTTAATGATATTGCAAAGGATTGGGATGCAATTTGGATCTTTCTTCAGCATCTTTGGTGATGTTGCTGTCCGTTCTTCTCTGATCTATTGACTGAATATTATTGGAGTCCTATCTATCTGGCAGGAAGGTTGTCATAAATAGTTTTAAGGATCTGTTTTAATTGGATCAGATTAGTTCTTGGATGAGAAATCATGAGAAGATCTCAAGATTCTGGGTTGGACTGGGAAGTTAAACGTTCTTATATCTTGGTTTCTCTTAGTCATAATGATCAACATTCAATAATCTATCCTAGCAGGAAGATAAGATGAAACTAAATGCTTAGGAAATAAAGCAAGATTTGTATTCAAACATGAGGAGTTACCTAACGATTTTTGATTGAAGGCCAAAAATTAGAAGTCTTGCAGCATCTTTTCAGACACTGTATTAAGAGACTTTCGTGATCTACAGCTCACTTCATCTGGTGCACAGATCAGTTCCATGGATAGGGTAAGGGTAGAAGTAATACAGATGCATTTTACATGTGAGACTGATTATTAATACCTTATCAACCATTGATATGAAAAACAATCTGTGTGTTTAGTAACAAGATTTAGCCTAGATTTAATCTTATGGTAGTGAGCCCTTCTCACCAATGCATTCAAACAAAGCAGGTGTCAACTAAAAAGATACTCCTTTGGTCTTTTTAGCTGCCAGAAAAAGGGAGTGGGAAAAAACAGTGCATTCCTTAAGTGACTAGATAATCACCCTGACAGCCCAAAGTGGTCCGAGCGCAAGGATATTACTGGAGAGCATGATTGATGACTCTTGGGGATGGATGTGTCCCATTGGAGAATACACATCCAGGGCATGGGGGGAAGACCAGGGTCAAGGGGGAAATGAATGATGTATTTTAGTATCGGCTGCATCCAGCCAACACCAACATGTCCACTTCCAATAAATCAATTTGCTTTTCTCTGAGATGCGGCTAGAGACTTATGATTTGAATGGGGGAGGATTTGTTGGAATCCTGACAGGGGTGTCAAATTCAAGGCCCAAGGGGTGCTTACATCTGGCCCATGGGGCTGCCCTAGAAACAGTGAAGGACTGTCCCGCGGGGCATCTACCAGTGACGCACGCTGTCCCCCAAGCTCCATTTTCTCTGGCAGAGGGCTACTGCAGCCAAAAACTGAGCTCAAGAGCCTGTTTTCGCTAGTAGAGCACTTCAGCCACCACAGGCACCACCACCACAGGTGACGTCATGCTGACCACCCCCATTATGGCCACACACCCCCGCCCCGAGATCAAACACAACCCTGATGTGGCCCTCAATGAAATCGAGTTTGACACCCCTGAAATAAAAGAGTTGCCTCATGCTTCCATGGTCAAAAACTAGGTTGGCATTGGATGGACATGGAAAGCTTACCTTCTTTTTCCCTATCCTGAAAAAAAAAAAAAATGACCTCCTAAAATTCTAAGTCATTAGCAACCTCTCTGGGCTCTGAAGCTTAAAAAGATCTAGTTAGGTTCATGTCTGAATGGGAGGTTACCTTGAAATCCCCAGGCTGTAGGCTGAACGGAGAAGATGAAAGAACATCCTAGAAGAAGCAGCAACAACCAGCCATTTCCTTGTTACAAGAAAAACAACATGGATGCACAGTGAAGCTACCAGGAGCGAGTTCAGTGTGAAGTAGAGTTGATCTGAGAAGTGCGCTGAATGTAGATCCCAAGATGTGGATTTTCTCTCTCTCTGATATTCTGAAGTTGCTCAAAAAAAATGAACCGATTGCCTTTTGTTAAGGTCAGAAGGTTCCTTGTTACACTGTAAGCAGACTTTCCAGTTGGAGTAGTAGAGTGGAAGTTGAACGCTTGCTCCTTGGTGGGCGAGGCCAGTAAAGACTTCCTTTAGAAGAAAAGGGTAGGTTTTCCTTAATTAACATGAATCGAGTTTCAAAATTTTAATACTTCATTAAACAGTGGTTGAGAGATGTAGCATGCAAAACAAATCTCTCCATTGGTGGACTTCAATACCAGGGCTTAAAGAAAGGAAAAGATGGGTGTAGTTGGGAATGTTCTAGCTCCGTGACGGCAAACCTATGGCACGTGTGCCGCAGATGGCATGCAAAGCCATTTTTGCCAGCATGCGAGCTGCAGGCAAACTTACCTCACTGCGCATGCGCGTGCCTCACAGCTGATTTTCGGCTGGTTTGAAGCCTTTTTCGGCCTCCCAGAGGCTTGAAGAAGGCTTCTGCAGGCTTTGCAAGCTAAAAATTAGCCCCCTTTCATCACTTCCTGTTTTTCCATCAATACCGGAAGTGACGAAACGGGGCTAGTTTTTGACCTGCAAAGCCTACAGAAGCCTTCCTCAAGTCTCTGGGAGGCCGAAAAAGGCCTCTAACCGGCCAAAAAAATCAGCTGTGAGGTGCAGTGCAGGTAATGGCTGTGGGGGGGGGGAGATTACGTGTCCATGCATAGGGGATGTGGGGGGCATACATTGCCTTCTGGGTGCTGGCATGTGAGCATGCAAGCACAAACGCACTCACAATTTTTGGCACAAGAGCCCCAAAAGGTTAACCACCACTGTTCTAGCTGTTCATGTTGACCCACATTTTCTTCGTACCTTCTTAATTTCATCCGTTGGGAAGAACTTGTTTCTGGGGAACAATGAAGCTTCCTTGGCAGCATAGATAAGTGGTTTATCATTGTCTTCTCCTAAATCTAAGAGACAGGGTAGTGAGTCTTCCTGATGTTCTCTCAGGCAAGAGCGAACTGGTTGAACCATGTTTCGTTTCCAAACCCAGTAAAGTTGGTTAGGTATTATCACCTGCTGAGATACACAAAGTCATCTCTGTTCTGTCCTTAATTTACATACTCGAAATCCCCGCGCTTTGATTGGCTAAAGCGCGGGGATTTCTGATTGGCCAGGCGAGCCGCGCCGATTGGCCCGTTTGAAGTCTCCCGCGATTGGCTCACTCCAAGAGTGGGAGACTTGAATCGCTGCCATTGGCCGCGGCCGCCGCAGCGAAAAGGATAAAAGCCGCGGGCTTTTTCCTTTTCGCCGGTTCGGTTCACAACTGTTAAATAAAGAGCTTGAAACGTAGTCACCGACTCCTGGCGTCTTTTTGCGGACACGACACTGGCGACGAGGGTGGGATCTCGACCTTGAACCGAACCCCGTGTCCAACAAGAGCCAGTTTCAGCACCGAAATGGCGAAAATAGCACCGCCCGCCCCCTTCAACCCCGCCACCGAGGACTGGGAATCGTTCTCAGACCGTTTCCGCATGTACCTCGAGTGCACCGGAATGAAGGACGCCCCGGGCCCGCTAAAACGCGCCGTTTTCCTCACCCATTGCGGAACCGACGTTTTCCAGATGGCCAAAGCATTGGCCAAGCCAGCCGACGCAACCGCCATGGACTGGGACGTCCTCGAACCTATCCTGCGGCGCCATTACGCCCCCGAGGTCCCCATCCTGATCCGGCGCAACGAATTTTACCAGCGCGACCAGAAACCGGGCGAAAAACTGAGCAATTTCGTCGCCGAGCTGCGGCGCCTAGGAGGACTCTGCGAATTTGAAGGTCTGAACAGCCTCCTAAGAGACCGATTCGTACTCGGCCTATGGGACCCTGCACTCCAGAGCCGGCTTATGGCTAAGGGCGACATCAGCCTAGCAGACGCCCTCACCGCAGCCGCAGAAGCAACCCGCACTTCCGCTGACAGCATGCGAAAATCAGACGCGAAGGGCGGAAACAACAACCCGGCAAGGTCGGCCGACTCAAAAAACGAATCAACCGCACACTACGGAGAATTCCAGTCTGCATCCAGCACGTCAGAAGACGAGGAGGACATACATCGCGTGCAGACGGGGCGCGGCGACCAACGGAACCGAAGAGGTCGTAGGTCGAGGACCAACTGTGCCAGATGCGGCGGCGACCACCCCAGATCAGAATGCCGATTTTTTGACTCTATCTGTAGGCATTGTGAAAAAAGGGGACACATCGCTCGGGTTTGCCGCCAAAAGAAGACTCGCAGCCCACCCAGATGGGACCAACACGATCGTAAGAGGGAAAGCCCACCGCCCAGGACCAGAGATCGCCAACCGGACGGCCGGTGGGACCGAATCCAGCGACCCTCAAGAGGCGGCGACAGTCGGCGCAAGGAAGAAACCCACCAGACGGTAACCATCGGCCACGCCATCTCCGACGGCGCCAGAAAGGTACACGTAGAAGTCCACATTGAAGGCCAACCATGCAAGATGGAGGTGGACTCCGGGTCCTACCTCTCCATGATTGCATGGCATGAGATAAAACGGTTAGTGCCCACCCTCCATAAGAGGAACATAAACGCCCAAAGACTTATTATAAAAGACTACCAGGGAAACCGCGTCCCGGTAGTGGGCACCAAGAACTTTAATGTAACTTACAAGGGCCGCACCGAACAACTCCCACTCACAATCGTCGATCGCGACCGCCCAAGCCTGCTGGGCTTACAATGGTTCGCCCCGCTCGACATCGCGCTAACAGGAGTCAACCACATCGCCGACGACGGCTGGGAACAGCGGCTAGCCCAGGAGTTCCGGGAGGTCTTCGACGGAAGCCTGGGCAAGTACCAGGGGCCCCTTATCTCTTTTGATCTAGACCCTAGCGTCCCCCCCAAGCGACTAAAACCTAGGCGGGTGCCATTCGCCCTAAAACCTAAGATTGACGAGCAGATTGACAAGCTCGTCAAACAGGGGGTGCTGCAGCCGATAGACCATGCCCGATGGGAGACCCCTATAGTGACCCCAGTCAAACCAGACGGGTCCGTGATAATTTGTGGGGACTATAAGGCCACGCTAAATGGCGCGTTGCAACAAAGCGCCTACCCTGTCCCAATCGTGCAACACCTACTGCACTCACTGGGAGGGGGCAGGGTCTTTGCCAAGCTCGATCTCGCCCAAGCATATCAACAGTTGCCGGTCGACGAAAAAACAGCGGAAGCCCAGACCATCGTTACCCATCGGGGGGCCTTCAAGTGCAACCGACTCCAGTTCGGAGTCAGCGTGGCATCAGGCATCTTTCAGAGCCTGATGGAATGTTTACTGCAGGGCATCAAGGGGGTGGTGCCCTATTTTGATGACGTATTAGTGGCGGCGCCAAACGAAGCCGAATTAGAAAACCGACTCAGGGAGGTCTTAACAAAATTTAAAGTAACGGGACTTAAAGTAAAACGAGAAAAATGCCAACTATGCACAGAGCGAGTGGAATTCTTGGGCTACCTTCTAGACCGGCATGGCATTCACCCTACAATTAAAAAAGTGAAAGCTATCAAAGAGGCCCCCACCCCTAGGTCTAAGACGGAACTACAGGCTTTCTTGGGGTTGCTGAATTTTTATAATGTTTTCCTACCCCAAAAGGCTACGGCGGCGGAGCCTTTGCATAGGCTCCTGGATAAGGCGGCAACCTGGACTTGGGGGAGACGGGAGCAAGCCGCCTTCCAAAAAACCAAAGACCTCCTCACCTCCGATGCCATCCTGATCCAATTCAGCGAAACCTTGCCCTTGGCCGTCACTTGCGACGCATCACCTTTCGGCGTCGGCGCTGTCCTCAGCCATACCCTCCCTGACAAAAGAGAAGCACCCATCGCTTTCTTTTCCAGGACTCTAACTAAACCGGAGCGGAACTATAGCCAGCTGGACAAAGAAGCATTGGCTATAGTTGCCGCCGTTAAGCGATTCCACGAATACCTTTACGGCCGCCCCTTTACCATTGTGACAGACCATAAGCCGTTGCTGGGCATCCTTGCAGGAAATCGAGCCACCCCGAACATTTTATCGCCCCGGATGACAAGGTGGTCCGAGTTCCTGGCAGCCTACAGCTACGAACTGCTACACAAGCCGGGTAAGAAAATTTCGCACGCGGACGCTTTAAGCCGCTCGCCTTTACCAGACTCTGATCCTGACCCAGCACCAACGACAAACACCCTTAACATCGAGAACCTGCCCAACCTACCCATTACCGCGTCAGACATTGCCCGGGAAACTATTAAGGACAGGCGTCTGGCGTGAATTTTACATTGGGTGGAAAAAGGTTGGCCTGAAAGGGACAAGGACGAATCCGTTAAGACATTCAGAAACCGCCAGACTGAACTCTCGCTGCTTAAGGGGTGTATTTTATGGGGGAGGGGGAAGAAAGCTCACCCGCCTCGCCCCTACCTCTCCTCCTGCAAATGGCCCGGCTGGATGCGGCAGGACTGGAAGGCGAGGACCAGGAGGCTCGGTGCAGCGGCAGCAGCAGCGGCGGCGGCAGAAGCAGCAGTGGTGGCGGCGGTAGAAGTGGCGGCGGAGGCGGCAGCGGCGGCAACAGCAGGAGGTAGCGGAGCGGGACTCTTGGGCTGCGGCTGCCTCAGCACGAGGAGCGCTCTGATGGCGCCCGCCTTTTCTGTTGCTGCTTGGCGTGGCGCTCGCCTCGTCCCCCCCTGCCTCTCCTCCTCCTCGCTGGCTCTTGCACAGAGGTTGGGGTGGGCACTGGGCCGCATTACGAGGCGACCTGGGCCGCATGCGGCCCGCGGGCCACGGGTGGGACAAGCCTGTCCTAAAGGAAGCTTGCACTAAGTCAATTTAACCGAAGTGATTTGCACCTATGCATGTTTTGCCAGTAGTTCGTCCCATGTTGTATTTGACTGAGACCTAAGAACCCTGTGTAGAATTGGTCTTCTCTCCTTAAAAGGATATAAAATCTTTCTCTTTAAACAATACTTTCCTTTGTTTCTCTTTCATTCCGACCGCTTTCATCATTTGTTTAGTCTATCTTGGCAAATGCAGAGAGGGAATTAGCTTGTATTTCTGTGCAGCCTGATTTATAGGATGCGTGTTTACATGGATGTTTGAGATGTTGCTAAAGCTGGAAAACCATTAATCGATTTACTCTGGTTAGAATGTTCTTAAATGCACTATTTGAGGGGGGGGGGGAGGTTTTCAATTCACTTAACCGAATCTGAGAGGGGGCTTGATTTGTGCTGAAAAACAAAACCGACTAAGAATACTTCTTGCTATGATGAGCAAGAAGTCTTGCAAAATTTCTCTTCTTTTATGAAAGATCAGAGATGATTAATTCAGAGCAGTGTCTAACTAATTTCTAACTTGGAAAGAGATGCCAAGCATTTGATTTTTATTTTTTAAAAATTTTTTTTGCAAATTTTCATTCAGAATTCTTAATACAAAACTTTCTGACCGAAACTGTCAAACTAGCCATGCAAATATGAAAATATACCATGATAAAATATCAGTAAATATGAATCGGGTTAGAAAACATCTGCTGGTACTTTGTCAGTGGAGCTCTGCCACTTGCAATTGGCAAAAGTATTTTTCAATTTTACCTTCTTAAGATCATGTCTCTGATAGGATTTTGCCTATTTTGCCTCCTAAGCAAAATCATCCCTGGCTGCAATCCAGTGTTCCCTTTCCGGATAGATGATTCCCCCTTTTTCTTTTAAAGAAAAAGGAATCTTACTGATAAAAAGATTCCAACTTAAAAGTAAGGAAGATTCGTGCAGTAAAGAACATCTTACAACATCAAAATGCTAATCAGGAAGAGAGGACAGGAAACACTGATGGAGATAAAACCAACATAGTATTTACTGAAAATATTGTGAGTTCTTGCACTGGGGTTTTCTCTATGTTGTATCTTCCTATTTTATGGTTTCAAAATTTGTTACTATCAGTTTGGTGGGTGTGGCTTGGTGGGTGTACCAGGGGAAGGATACTGCAAAATCCCATTCCCTCTCCACTCCACTAACCTGCTTTCCAGCTCTGTTCTCGTGTGCAGGGCAACCAAAGAAGACCCAGCCGATCAGCTGGGACTCGGGAGGCAAGGAATAGATGGGAGCAGGGCCAATCAGAGGTGGTATTTGCCGGTTCTCTGGACTTCTCAAAATTTATGCTACCTGTTTTGAACTAATAAAGGCATTTAACAAAGTTTTAACAACCTTAAATAAAAAGCAGGGTTCTAATTCTGCACTTCTGATTGGCTGATAATAGCGACATCGGATTGGTCCTTTCTGGGAAATCTGATTGGCTGTTAATGGGCCAATTCTCATTGGTTCAAGGGTTTAACACTTCCATGTTTTCATTGGCTAATAGGACAGCAGCCAACCCTATAAAAGGGCTGCTGCTGCCCTAGGGTTTTGCTCTGTTCAGTATGTTTAATAAAGAGTTGAAGTTCACTGTTCACTGCCTCGTCTCTGCTCCTTGCACCTTGCGCAGAACTTAACACTACCGGTTCTCCAGAACTGATCATAACCTGCTGAATGCAATCTCTGAAGAGGAGTCCTATATACTCCTTTAGTGGTTGCTGAAGAGCAGTTCTGTGCAGCCCCAAACAGCATGACCAGGAGTGAGAAATCATGAGAGGGAGTTCAAATTCAAATTCTACATCAATCTCCTAGAAATTAGGGCCAGTCTCTCTGTCAACCTCTGCAAAATTAACTTGCTTGGACTTCTACTCCAGAATTCCGGCTGTTTGGGGAATTCTGGGTAAATTCTGGGAGTGGAAGTCGATGCAAATTGAAGTTACTGAAGCTGAGAAACACTGAGTTAGACTGCAAGAGCCCTTAGACCATAAGGACAAGAGTGGAACAAAGGTTTGAATCCATGTCTCCCAGATCCAAAATTATAATCTGTCATTGTGTTGAGCTACCTACAGTCATTTTTAAATCTTGCCTCCAGGTAGGAGCAGCATAGCTTATCAAATTTGGGGAGCTGCAGATAGGGGAAACCTGACCTAATTTTTGTTTTTATCTGCCCTATCCAGACAGCTCGAGAGAATGTAGCTCAAACTGAATTGCTCTCTATCAAATGCACACCCAGAATGTAAATAAACAGCTGATATAACTGACGTGTTTCCCAGCTCTCACCAACGGTGATTTTTTTATGAGCTTGTATGTCTAACTTTAGGTTGTACTGTGATCACATAGAAAAATTGGGCTTTGCAGGTGGATTTCCAAAAGGAGAGAACCTGTTAGTATTGGTGAAGGTTATGAAATTGTTACTCAGACACTGGATGATGCAAAAGCGATTCACTCTTAGCTTAAACCTTCTTTGCAATGTTGTGTGTTTGAATTTTGGAACTATCTAGGGATTAAAAGTCTTTGCAAGTAAATTCTGTCGGTTGCACTCTGGAATAAATAGAATCATTTTAAATGAAGCGATGAGCTTTGAAATAAAGAGGGGTTTCTGGTTTGTAAAATGACATATTAGCAAATCCTTTTTATCTTTCTTGAATCAGGCAATGGAAGAAGAACGTAATGTTTCATTTGAATGTTTCCTGTCATTTCCCACATTTTTAAAATTCCCCTGGCTTTAGTATAGTGTTCCTAGACTTTCTTTTAAAAGAACTTGCAGTTATATTTCCTTATTTGCTTGGTAATAAAATGCCACTAAAATCTGTGGGATTTCTCTGTGAAGTAAATTGCATTAAGATTAAACAAGAGGATCTGGTGAGGGCTTTGTGTATTTGGTTCCAATACAGATCTGGAAATTAGGACTTCCTCGCTCCTTTTGCTGGACCAGGATCTTCTGTAAATAAATGAGACATAAGAATTTTGAAGAGCACATTGAACAAAGCAAATGTAACATAGATACACTCATCAGGAAGCAATAAAGAATTAGGACTGTGGCTATCAACTAGTTCTATTATACTTGGTTACTGTAGATGTTTTATATCTGCTGACAATCGCCCAAGTCAATAATACAGTCGTCTGTGTCATATAGTCATTCTGCTGTTTCTTACATACTAAGGAACAGCAGAATAAAAGAGTTGAAAGGGACCTTGGAGGTCCCCACTGCTCAATCAGGAGACCTAGACCATTCCAGACTGTCCAGTTTCTTAAAAGCCTCCAGTGACTGGGAACAACTGGGAACAAGTTGTTCCACTGATTATTTGTTCTAGCTCTCAGGAAATTTCTCCGTAGTTCTAAGTTGCTTTTCTCCTTGATAAGTTTCCATTCATTCCTTCTTGTCTTGCCTTCTGGTGCTTTGGAAAATAGATTGATCCCCCCATTTTCTTTGTGGCAGCTGCTCAAATATTGGAACACCGCTATCATGTCAGCCCTAGTCCTTTTCGCTAGACTAGACATACCCATTTCCTGCAACTGTTCTTCATATGTTTTAGCTTCTAGCTCCGTAATAATCTTTGTTGCCCTTCTGCATTCTTTCCAAAACCTTTACATCTCTTTTATAATATAATGAACAAAACTGGATGCACTATTCTAAGTGTGGTCTTACTATAGCTTTAGAGAGCGGTATGTGATCTTGATTCTATCCCTCTGTTAATGCAAATTAAGATTGTAATAGGTTTACAAAAGAATGGAAAATAATCGGCGGAATTAATACCTGTCTTACCAAATTAGGTAGGAAAACAGTCCTAAAATAACTAAAATGAGGATTTGAGGCATTCTTGTACCTTCTCAGCTAAACCTTGGCCATACCAGATAAGCTACCGTTGGTTTATCTACAGTTACGGCCAAAATTTAACAAGGGGATTCATGACAGAAATAAGATTTCCTGGTTTGGATCTCTCTTCCTCATATTTCATCTGTCACTTGACCAGCTCTGGTAAAGATTAATCAGAATCATCATCCAACAGTCTTTTTTTTTTTTATGGCAGGTAATTACTTTTCATGATTTGCAGGAAGGGAAAGGCTGAAAGCAAATGACAAAGTCTGCGATGTGACCTTGTGAGAATTGAATTGTGGGTTAGACACATGGGCCCTGGTGTCTTTTTCTGTGGGTGATTCCCCTATTTTTGACACTGTTAATTTTGGAAAACGTATCCCGTGGTCAGTTGGTTGGTCTTCAGAGGCCTTCCTGCTACAGGCTTATAACCGCTTCTCTTTTTCCTCTTCCTGCATGGTTAGGCACCGATCTTAATTTAGATTCTCTCCTCCTTTTCTGTAAGTTACTCTGGGAATTTCTATTGAGGGAGGCGTTTAACATTTCTGCAGTGAGTACATGCCATTGGGATGAGCTCATAGCAATACTCATGCTTGGATGCCCACAGTGGTTGATGACATACATCAAGCATCACTTCTTCATGATGAATGGACTAGACCTGAAACTGGTCTTCTCCTAAGGTTTGCTTTCCCTTTTGTCTTGGTTGATAGAAATGCAATAGAATCATAGAGTTGGAAGGGACCTTGGAGGTCTTCTAGTCCAACCCCCTGCCTAGGCAGGAAACTCTACACCACTTCAGACAAATGACTGTCCAACCTCTTTTTAAAAATTCCCAGTGTTGGAGCATTTACAACTTCTGGAGGCAAGTTGTTCCACTGATTAATTGTTCTCACTGTCAGGAAATTTCTCCTTAGTTCTAGATTAGTTCTCCTTGATTAGTTTCCACCCATTGCTTCTTATCCTGCCCTCAGGTGCATCTTCTGGCTAATTTTCTTCTGTGGCGATCGCTGGAGTAAATCAAACTAGGAGACTTGATCTTATCCTGACCACCTTCTCACCTGTCATTCAACCTGAAATTTTCTGCATGCCTATGTTTCAATTCCTCCTTCCTCCCCTCTCTAACTGTAGAACACCTGCATCATTGAACAAGAAGTCTCAAGAATGTGTTTTGCGGCATATTATTGTGTTCTACAGCTAGCGGTGGCTGCAGTAGGTTTATTCATTCATTTATTTTAGGAAATTTATATTGCTGCCCATTTGCATATATGGCGACTCAAAGCAGCTTACAGGGATATAAAACCCTCATATATATAACAATAAAACTAATAAGGAGTATTATCACATAATAAATTAATAAAATAATATAATAACCCCCCATCCCGGCCACAACATATCACACGAACCACTGAATGGGCTTCATCCCGCTCTGGATTCCCCAGGCCCGCTGGCAGAACCAAGTCTTCAGTGCCTTCCGGAAGAGTGTTAGAGTGGGGGCCATTCTAATCTCTGGGGGAATGAGATTCCAGAGAGAGGGAGCCACCACAGAGAAGGCCACTCTTCTGGGTCCCACCAGGTGTATCTCCCTAGGGGATGGGACCCACAACATTCCTTGCCTTCCTGCTCTGGTGGGTCGGATAGATGTGACTGGCAAGAGACGGTCCCTTAGTTCATCTGGTCCCAAGCCATGAAGCACCTTGAATTGCACCTGGAAGCAAATCGGCAGGTTGAGGTTGGATCTATTAAGGTTTCCCAGACTATGGCATCTCTTACACTCAATGCACATGTTTGCCTACAGAGCTTTATATATTGGTCTTAACAGTGTTCAGTTCTTTGAGTCTTGTCCCTGGTGTTCAGAGGTGATTTCTCTTTTATTTAACTTACTCTCCATTTCAACATTCACAGTCTCCAAGTATATGGAAGTGCAGGAAGCAAACTCGCTTGAAAAGCTTTGTGCAAGGTAGATGTGACCCAAGGTTGACCTTTCCAACTGTGGTGGTATTATCTTTGTTGGAGAGTTGAGTGATGCTTGATGTTGAAAACTATATTTTGTTGACACTTCCAAGTGAAAGCGGGAAAATGCATCACTTAAAAATAAATAATCTCAGAATTTTTGACCAACCTGTAGTAGGTGTTCTGTTCCTCCTTTAGAATCTGTTCTTAGTTAAACCCACAAATATGTTCTACCTTTCCATGACTGCCAGTTTCTAGTGAGAATTCTGAAATTATTTTGATACATGTGCATGCATGTGTTTTGTTTTACTTCCTTTAGTTATGCTTTTTCATGGATGGACAACTGCATAAATCTAAGGATATAGGTGTCCACAGAAGAAATGGTGGGGAAACAAGTGATAAACATGCATTCCAGTTTTGTGTTATTAAAATGACATGTTGGTATTACTTTGGCCAAAATCCTCCAGTTAAGGGATAATTGCTCATTCCACACATAGTTTTAAAGATGTGTTGCAATGTTATTTTCTTTCTGCAATATTTTCTCAACCTCAGCAATTTTAAGCTTCTTGGACTTCAGCTTCCAGAATTCCCCAGCTAGCAGCCATTGTGGCTGGGAAATTCTGGGAGCCAAAGTTCAAACAGCTTAAAGTTGTTGAAATTGAAAAACATTGCTCTAGACATTGATCCGATCTCTCATATCCCAATTAGAAACTGTGATTTATCTATTGTTACAGCAGAGTTCAAACCACTTTGTCTATAATTTAGCCATTCTTGTGTTTCATTAGATATTGGTGGATGGTTGTACCGATGTATTTTTAAACTTGTGCGGGTGTCTGAAATGGCTCTGAATGTTGTCAGCTATGATCCTTGGCCTCCACATGCAGATGAGTAAAGAGGAATTGGAAAGAGCAATTTCTCACCTATTAGTTTTGCTTTGTTGACCAACTAATCCATATATGGTTGAACTTCCCCATGTTTTCACTGTGTTTAAAGCAAGTGGTGAGTCATCAAATGAAGATAGTCCCCAAAGCAAATGAAACCAGACTTCAGGTTACACAACCGCAATGAGGCAAGACTCTCTTGAAGAAGGAAGTGAGCTTCAATGAAGGTTTACAACAGTTTCCTGAGCAGCTTTGCAAATCTGTTCTCTCATTGCTGAAACCAATCTTACTAATCTTTTTGGAGGTCAAAAACATATATGCTGAGGTTTTTTTTTCATTAGATTTCATTCATCAGAGTTACCTTGAGGTAAGACTGGTAGCCTATACAATTAATATAATTCAGGGGTTTGTGAATTCCAATATTTTATAATTTGTAGGAATTTAAACAGGATAAAATGTATTTTTCATATTAATTGAGATTGAGTAATGTACAGTATTAGATTAGTGAGAACCTTCTGGTTGGATTTCATGCATCCATGCAATAAAGACAGCTGGTTCATTTGAGGTCCAAGATGAAAGTAGGAAATGTGTGTCCCTTCAAGTTTGCTAGAGACAAACATCCTTTTAGGTTTTTTTAAATGAACATAAAAGCTAATTAAACTTCCTATTTATGAAATAAGAGGATCAGTAATACAGGATTTTTTTAAATGGAAGGGATTAGAGAACTATTTCAGTTTTATTGCCAAGAAAAGTACATGGATATGTTCATGAAGTCACTAAGTGCTCAGCTGGATATGAAGGACTATCTATATCCTGCTTTTTAATTTATTATAAATACTCAAGTTGTGGAACAGAACTCCTTCCTCCTCCTGTTTTCCTTACAATAACAACCCTGAGAGATGGATAGCAGTGGTGGGATTCAAATATTTTTACTACCAATTCTGTGGGCATACATGGTTTGGTGGGTGTGAAAGGAAAAGGATACTACAAAATCCCATTCCCTCCCCACTCCAACTAACCTGCTTTCCAGCTCCGTTCTCCTGTGCAGGGCAACAAAAGAAAACCCAGCCAATCAGCCGGACTCGGGAGGCAGAGAAGAGATGGAGTGGAGCCAATCAGAGGTGGTATTTGCCATTCTCCAAACTACTCAAAATTTCTGCTACCGGTTCTCCAGAACTGGTCAGAACCTGCTGAATACCATGTCTGGTGGGTAGATCTGAGAGACAGTGATTTATCCAAAGTCACCGTAGTGGCTTTCATGCCTAAAGTGGAACTAGAACTCACCATCTCCTGGTCATAGGCCCAAAGTCACCTAGCCAGCTTTCATGCTTAAGGTGCACTAGAATTCACACTCTACTGGTAATTGGCCCAAAGTCACCTAACTGGCTTTCAAGCCTAAGGCAGGACTACAATTCCCAGTCTCCCGCTTTCTAACTTAGTACCTTCACCACTAGCTCAAATTGGTTCACTTTTTAATGGTTTTTAGCAGTTCCCAGTGATGGAGCTACAAGGATTTTTCTAACTTTAGGATTACAAGACAATTATGTATCTTTGATTTTGGACTGAGGCAAGGAAGTAGAATTATTCCTTGAGCTTGAATTATTGCACAGTAATGGTTAAAATATACGGAGAGTCACTGAGCAATTTTGGTCCAGTCATTCTCTCTCAACTTCACCAACTTTAAAGGTGGTTGCTTTTGGTTGTTATTGCTTTGGTTGTTATTCACTCCCTTGGAGGAGTCTATGGAAGAAAAGTGAAATTTAATACTAACTAATAAGATGATGAACTAATTTAATACTAACTAATAATAAATTTAATAATAAAATTTAATACTAACTAATAAGATGATGAACTAATAAGATGATGAATTTAATACTAACTAACAAGATGATGCTTGAAGGGAAAAAAAACCCAACAATTTTGGCTATACTTTCTCTTTAAATAATTAGTTTTAGCTGCAGTCAGAGATGAAACTCTAGAGAAGCATCTGGCTGAGGAATTCTGGGAGTTGAAGTCCACAAGTCTTAAAGTTGCCAAGGTTGGACACCCCTGTTTTAAAGTATCTAAAAACAAATAGTAACTGTGTTCTGACTCTTACAACACTTAAAGTTCAGAATAGAGAGAGGAAAAGGAAGCATTGCAGCCATCAAAAATGAGGTGGGAAGTTAGAGACCAAAGATTCCCAGGCTTGTGAGAATCATTACGTCAACAAAGGGCAGAAAAGAAGAAAATAGCAATAGAAATAGAAATAGACTTATATACCTCTTCACAGTGCTTTACAGCTCTCCCTCGCCATTTATAGAGTCAGCCTATTGCCCTCAACAATCTGGGTCCTCATTTTACCAACCTCGGAAGGATAGAAAGCTGAGTCAACCTTGACCTGGTCAGGATCAAACTCCTGCTTGTGGGCAGAGTCAGTGTGCGATGCTGCATCCTTACCACTGTGCGACCATGGATGGATGGATGGATGGATGGAAGGAAGGAAGGAAGGAAGGAAGGAGGGGGAAGGGAAAAAGGAAGAGCAATAACACTTAGACTTGTATACCACCACACTGCTTTAAAGCCCTCTCTAAGCATTTTACAGAGTCAGCCTTTTGCCCCAACAATCTGGCTCCTCATTTTACCCACCTGGGAAGGATGGAAGGCGGTGTCAACCCCTGAACCTGGTGAGATTCGAACTGCCAAATTGCTGGCAGCCAGCAGTCAGCAGAAGTAGCCTGCAGTACTGCATTCTAACCCCTGCGCCACCATGGCCATGGTGACCAAATACCAGTGGGGAAGAGGAGAAATCTAGAATGAAAACCCCAGAAATGAATATATACATGCCTGAATATAGGTACACAGTTGTAAGTCCTGCCTTTGCCATGGAAACCAGCTGGGTGACTTTGACCTAATCACCAAGAGCTGAGAGTTCTAGTACTGCCTTCACCCACGAACGGTGGCTGGGTGACTTTGGGCCAGTCATTCTTTCCCACCCCAATCCACCTCACAGGGTTGTTTGTTGTGGGGAAACTAGGAGTAGGAAGGTGTGATGGATATGTTCACTGCCTTGAGTTATTTATAAAAAAGAATAAAGGCGGGATACAAGTAAACAAAAATAAACGTAGTTCCTATTGTCTGAAGAAAAAAGCCAAGAGTCTGGAAAGCCATTGTAACCATATGTAGAATGTTTGAAATGGGTTAGCAAAGAACAAAACTTGAAATTTGATAACTGAGCAGAATTTAATGTGCTCAAAAACAGGAAAAAAATGTGTATTTGGAGGGAAATTTCAAGGAACTATGAGCAAATTCATTACACGAATAAATGGAGCGATCTGGCTGTACGCTAGGAGATTTAAACCCTTCCTCGTTTACTAGATTATTTCCCTGACAGGTAGTCACGTCTGTCCACCTTTATCAGGTCAAAGAGGGAGAACACAGGCTGAATGTAGCTGGTGAGACAGAATTAGCTCCCATCCAGGTGTGTTTATGTCTGTAAGGTAGCATCCACCTGTCTGAGATCGAAAATAGTAAGGTACTTTCTGGGATCCATCCTACCTTTCCATGATTGTCATTTCCATTTTCTTTGGAAAGGTAGTTTACTCCCCTTAGAATTTCCATTCTTGAGCAGTTACAGGAAGAAGCAGGTTGTTAGCTCAAGCAGGGTTGGTGCCCTGAGAACAAAAGGAAGAAAACGCCTCTCTTTTGCTTCGCGAGACGCCTTAGAAAGGTTCATAGAGGGGATTCTATTCACCTTGGAGCTCTTGCTGCCAAGAATGTAGCACAGGTGTGGCCCAGTTGAGACAACCTGTTTTGGCCTGATCAACTCTCAGGTGCTAGAGAGGTGTTGGGTTGGGCCAGCGAGAAAAAAAAAGTGTTCCTGAAACTCCTCAGTAAGTGTGCAAGCAATACTCAGGTATCCCTGCAGTTTCTGGGAATGAGTGTGCAGGTTTTCCAGCTGTGTATTCAGAGTTTCTGTGAACTAGTACAGCATTTCCCAACCCACAGGAGGGTAATTGTCACCCGACACATTTTTTATTTATGTATTTATTTTGCCTCCTGCCTTTTTTTATTATTATTATTATTATTATTATTATTATTATTATTATTATTATTATTATTATTATTATTATTTACAAACAGCTCAATGTAGCAAACATTTCCACCACACCTCCCTTCCCTCCTCCTATTTTCCTCACCACCACAACAACCCTGTGAGGTGGATCAGGCTTATCAAGGTCATAGAAGCTGGAAAAGATTTGACAAAAGGATTAAGAATTAAGGAATTTCTCGATTTTTGATTCTTGGTTAAGCTGTTTGGATTGCAGTCTTTTTTTTTTTTTTCCAGACTGAGAGAGATTGGGGAAGAAACTAGAGTCTCCAGTTTGAATTCTGATGCCTGACCTTAATGCAACATGGCTAGCTGTTGTTCTCACCCTGTGCTTTTCGTTTTCAGATACAGTGCTACAGAGCTCTGCTTTTTTTTTTTTTTGATGGGAGAACTTTTTGATGGGTTTAGATCTAAAATACGTAATGGTTTTCCTGCATGAGTATCAATTGCTATTCGAGCAGCTTTTCTTTTTAAGTCTTCCAGTAAACCATGGGCTTTTATTTGGTCCTGCATTTTCATAGCATGTCAATAAGAAGAAGCCATTGCGCAGTAAAAATTCTGTTTCTCTATAGTCTGTGTTGGAATCAAATATTGAGATAACCTTTTCCATATGTATTTTTGCTGAGAGAATGGCTTGGTGGGTCTTGTCATTCAGACGGTTGCTGGCAAGCAGTGAAAACTCTGGGTGGCAGAGCAGGTGGATGGTGTGAGAAGCAGCAGGTGCGGGTCCCTTGAAGAGGCATTAGGAGGGAGCGGTTCTGCTTCCCTTGAGCACTCAAATAAATGTGCAAAAGGATCACATGTTATTCTGTGGGGTGGAGAGAAAGAAACGATGTTGTGTCTATCCGCCTGCCTGCCTGCCTGCCTGCCTGCCTTGCTTTCTACCACCACAAATGTGACTGGTGAGGTGGTTTGCAGTGTGATGCAGAGCAATTTAAATGCAAGTCGATTAATCCCAGGAGCTTAAAGCAAAAAAAAAATTTTTTTAATAAGGAAGAAAAATCTAACAGAGCAAAAGCTAATTAGAAATAAGAGATTGAGGGTAAGGAAGAAAGTAAAAGAGAATAAAATAAAGCATTGAACCTATTGAATCATACTTGGGCTTTTTTTTTTTCTTGCTTTGTGAGCCTCAACAATCAGGGCAACTAAATGCTGGACTACATTGGCCTTTTCCAGCATCGTTCGCACCTGGTGCCTCTACTTGCTGTGACTGATGGAACTTGTGGTACCTTCTGGATACTTTGGATTTCCTTAAGGATGGAGAGGATTGCCTTGTTGGTGCCATCTAGCAAAGCTTTGTAGGCAGGGCCAGTCTAACCCACTGGAAGAAAATATTTTTAGCTAAAGGTCAAACTTGTTTTCAGATTAACAGAGTTGGAAGGGACCTTGTAGGTCACCTAGTCCAACCCCCTGCCCATGCAGGAGAACCTACAACATTTCTGAGAGATGGTAGTCCAATCTTTTCTTGGAAGCTTCCAGTGATGAAGCTCCCACAACTTCTGAGGGCAGCTTCTGTTCCATTGGTTGATTGTTCTCACTGTCAGAAAATCTCTCCTTATTTCCAGGTTGTATCTCTCCTTGTTCAGTTTTCATCCATCCAAAACTGCGCTGTCATCGGTGCTTTCTGAGCTTGGTTGTTTTCTTGCAGACTTTTCATTACCCTGCTAGGTAACCTCATCAGTATTAGCATGATGGAGATACCTAGCTGGGTAATGAAACCTCTGCAAGAAAACAGCCAAGCTCAGTGAATTGTCTTGGGCAACAAATTCTGAGGAATTGACTCAGAAGTTGGAGAAAAGAACTGAATAAGATGAGGTTGCTTTGAACTGAGGCCTTGTTCTATGACTAGTCTGAAGAAACATTCAGGTATCAGTTGGAACTGGTGTCACGTCAAGCAGAAACATATCTTGCAATGTGTGTCAGGAGAGAAGACCCTGCTGAATACATTTGGATGAGAGAACATCCACGGTGTCAACTCATAAAATATTTCTATGGGTTTTTTTTAAGAGTTGCCAACAGAAAGGGGTGGGTGGGTGGGAGAAAGGGGTTTGAAAGAGAAGTGTAGTAGCTTGGAAATAGAAAGTGCATTCCATAAATAGTTTTTCAAAGATAGTAACTAGGTGACTGAAGTTTTTGCTGCACACAATTCTAACTGGAGAGCATGATTGGTGACTCTTGGCTATGAATGTGTCTCATTGGAGAATATGAATTACGATACACCCAGGGGGTGGGGGGAAAACCAGGGTCACGGGTGACAATGAATGATGTGTCTCAGAGTCAGCCATACCCAGGCAGTGCCAACATGTTAACTCCCAATAAATCCTTTTGAAGTTTTGGAAGTTTGGCTCAAGACTCATGATTTAAATGAGGTAACTGCCGGAATCCTGACATAGGGATTGAGACTTTGGATGTACTAAGATGCAGCCTGATCATCTCTGTCTGTCTTCCTCTAGGACATGAACGGCCTTGAGGAAGGGGTGGAGTTCCTCCCCACCATGAACACCAAGAAGCTTGAGAAGCGTGGTCCAAAACGTTGGATAGTGGTAATCATCGTGGTATCCATCTGCCTGGTCCTTTCCCTGTTGGTTGGGCTGCTGGTTTGGCACTTCAAATGTAAGTTGTGTTAAAGTTCAGCTTGCACTCCAAACTAAAAATAGGTTATGAATTATAATACATTAAAAGGAAGAACAACTAATACATTACTTAATAACCTGTGACGGATTTAACCAGCTTTACATCGAAATAAATCCATGCCCTCTGAGATCCGTGGGTTGAATCACCTGTAAAATAAAACTACTGAGCTTCTAATCCTGGTGAATATATTTATTTTACCCAGTAAAGGGCAAGATTTTGCAGGTGTCTCCAGATGAGGTTCAGCTGTAATACACAAAAAGCAACAAGGAGAAAGGAGGGGTGACATTTTCCAAATAATTGAATGGGTATCTGTTTGTTCTAGACATTCTTGGTTTGTAGCAGAAAGTGCCATAGTGTTGTGGCCTGTTGGCCCCCGTCCCCTCCAGCAGCTGAATCAAAGGAGGAGGAGGTGGCATGGGAGTGAGGGTCAGCATCAAGGCAACCTGAGAGCTCCGAGAGGGAAGACGGAATGGAGCTATGAGAGAGAGAGAGAGAGAGAGAGAGAGAGAGGCAGAGCCTTGGTCATCCGTCAGCCCTCAGACAACAGCCCCCAGGTCTGGAGGGGGTTGATGAGAAAGAGGAGAAACAGCTGGGTCCAGTGCTTGATGGGTGGAACTGCAGAAGGCAGAGGAGAGGAGAGCAGTGGAAATCTATGGGCCAATCTTTGGGATGAAAGAGCCACCTCTGCTAGTGAAGCCCCACCCTAGCTCTGGGGATAAAAGGCAGGGGGGTGGAGATGAACAGATGTGGCAGGCAACTATTCATCTTCTGGTTGGCCAGATTTGTTAGCCTGTGGTGAGAGAGAAACTTTTGGCCGGAGCTGCTGGCACTCCTAATAAAGGAATCTTTGAGTTCACTTCAGAGGGTTCGTTGTGTTTGGGGAGCTGGGTCAGAACACCTGTCCAATATTTTTGCTGATTCTGACCTCTGGCCACGATTTTCTTAGACAGGGCTGTCCTTGTGCAGAAGCCATACAACGGCCACATGAGACTGGTAGGCTTACAGTTCATTGATGCCTATGAGAATTCCAGCTCTCCTGAATTTGCTGCCCTGGCAAAGAATGCAAAGAACACGGTAAGAATTGAAAGCTGCATAAGCAATGGCAGCAACGGATTGTCTGCCTTGGATATCACGGGATAGATTAAAGCAGCTTCTCATCCCCCTGTTGATTCCAGCCGTATTGCAGTTATAATTCCCAGAATTCCCTAGCTGCAAGGAATTCTGGGAGGTACAGTCCCAGCATATTTAAGGAAGGCTGAACTCAGCAATTTGTCCTGCATGGAAGGGTCTTCTACTAATGTCTATCCAGTATTACAGGTAGTTCTTGCTTACCATCCATAATTGCGTCCTAAAACTCCATCGCTAAGTGACATGGTTGTAAGGCACAACATCATGTCACTGCCAACCCAGGAAGGCAGTTTCAGCAGTCCCAGTTGTTGCCATTAAGTGAATATTGCATGGTTGCAGCATCTAAGGTCAACGTGATTTCCATTTGCGACTTCCTGCTGGCTGCCCCATTGCCTTTAGTTGTTGGAAGACGGACATTGTCACAAATGGTGATTATGTGACGGCAGGACACTGCAATGTTGTGATTGCAAGCCAGTTTACTGAGGACCTGAAACACGAGTGTGGATATGTTGCAATGGTCACAACTATGATGATCTCTCACAAGTCCTGCTTGTACAACGCCATCGTAACTTCAAATGGTCACTGAACAAGAAGTTGTTCAGTAAGGACGACTGGTATTGGAATAGTTCTCTAGAGTCTTGAGCAGAGAAAAGCTTTGCTAATGATCTTCTTGTCCAGCATTGTAGCAACCTCTGTTTTCAAATTTTTGTTTAGTTCTGTTTTGATTCTGCATTTTAAGTCTCAGACTTCCTTGATCTTCAGGCACTGCAACAGATGGTAAAGCATTATAGTAACCTGATAGGGTTCGTACATGACACAAAACATATAATGTGATTTATTGGATTTGGGCTTAGCATGCTGACATGGATCCAGCCATCCCAATTTATAAGCCACTTTAGCATTCTGAATGACTGTAGCCCAATCCCAGTTTGTTTAGCAAATCCTAGCTACCACAAAGACTGTTAACAAAAGGATTGAAGACCTTGTAATAAAACAAAGAAGGTAGAACTCCAACAGACGAATAAGTAAGATGACAAATAATAGTACAGGATGTGAGAAAAATGAGCACCACTGGAATAGGCTGATTGTTAAGCTGAATTAAATAGAAATGTATATACTGGCATATACATATCATATACTTGTTCTCAATGCAGCCATTTTTTAAATCTTTAGCTCTTAAACATCTATGCAAAGAATTTGGATGTTGGCCCATTCCACAAAGAGTCGGTGATACTAGCATTCAGGTACGTAACTCCTGAAACTTAGAGCAGTTTGGTTTAATGATTATGACATCTATCTAGAAACTAGGAAACCATGACTTCTAGTCCCTATTTAGGCATGAAAGGAGGCTGGGTACTTTGGGCCAATCACCAGGAGACTGGGAGTTTTAGTCCCACCTTAAGCATGAAAGATGGCTGAGTGAATTTGGGCCATTCACTAGGAGACTGTGAGTTCTAGTCCTGTCTTAGCCATGAAATCCAACTGGGTGACTTTGGACCAATCAATCCAACCCATCTAGGAGGGTTACCATTGTGGGGAAAATAGGAAGAAGTCATATTAGATATGTTTTGTTGATCTTAAAGTTGCCAAATTTGAAAAATACTTTTTTAGACATTGAAGCCATTGATTATAGTAGAATTTTCTAATGCAGACATCTTGTTTTTTGCAACCCTAATTATTTAGGCTGGGTTCTAACCTATCTCTCTTTTTCCCCTTCCCACACAGTGAGGGCAGTGTGATTACTTACTTCATGTCCACGTTCAGTGTTCCTAAACACAAGTTGGATGCTCTTGATAATGCCATAGCAAATTTCCGTGGTTTAAATCTAGCTGGATCAGGAAAACTGCGGAAGCAAGAATTTCAAGTAGAGTCTCTTACTGCTTTTCGTAAGTCTCTCTTTCTTTTTGTTCTCCTCTTCCTACATGAAATTCCCTCATCTGCCTAGCTCGGTGGAGTATTTACACTAGTCACCAGGGAAGGTTGAACTTTGGGATGTGTCAAAGCAAAGAAAAGGTTTTAAAAGACAACATTACTAGAAAATCTAGCAGAATCAATCTGATACTCACAAATTTATCCCAGAATAAGGTTGCAGGATCCAATCTGGGTTGGTCACTGGGACAAGAAGTTGTATCTTCTGAGTTGTGCTGGAGCCCATCCTGAGGGAACTTATCTCTACCAGAATGTGGTATCTGATCTAATACTCCTACTTCTAATGTCTCAGCACTCTGGAGAATTGAAACTCAACTATTTTTTTAAAAAATTATGCATAAGTATAGTTGGATCTGAGTCAGTGGTGGGATTCAGCCACTTCACACCACTTCAGGAGAATCGGTTGTTAACTTTCTGAGCAGTTTTGTGAACTGGTTGTTGGAAGAAATCATTAGAGCAGAGAAGCAGTTGTAAAATTGTTTGAATCCCACCACTGACCTGAGTGGATGAGGAATGGTCAGAAAATGGTGAAAGAGGTAAATGGTAAAATCTCTTTCATGGTAAAAGAGATTTCTAAGAATCAGTCTGGGGGGCCAACATTATCATGAGGAAGGGAAAGGATTTGGGATTTGGCAATTGGCACCCCGAAGCAAGGGATCAGGGTCATAAGAAGAAATATATATATATATATATGTGTGTGTGTGTGTGTGTGTGTATCTTTGGTTATTCGGGTTTTCTCCCACGTAAGATTGGAAGTATCTAGGCAACGTTTTGATGAAGTCTCATTCATCATCTTCAGGCTTGTGTCTTCAGTTCTGTGCTTCTCAGAGTGATGAGAAGCACTTCATCACTCTGAGAAGCACAGAGCTGAAGACCAAGCCTGAAGATGATGAATGAGACTTCATCGAAACGTTGCCTAGATACTTCCAATCTTATGCGGGAGAAAACCCGAATAACCAAAGATCCACATACAAATATCCGCGAGAACCTCAGAAAATAAATAAATAAATAAATATATATGTTTTCTTAAGTTTTCGCGGGTACTTACATGTATGGCATTCAGTTTTGTTCGGGTATTTTCCCACGTCATAGTAGTGGTGCTTTTAAAGTTGTAGCAACGTTTCAGCAGAATCTCATCTGCCATCATCAGGCTTCCGTATAGTGTTCGTACAGAAGCCTGATGAGATTTTTTTTCTAGGAAAGTCCCACAATCCAGATATTGATTGCATTTAGTCCAATCTAAAGTATCCATTTCTATGAAAAGATTTGGCTGGATTCCTTCCAAAACAATTTTTGTGGGGGTGATTTCCTTTCTATGAAATCAGGTCGTCTGCGATTGTCCTATGTTGAAGGTATAAAGTTAAACTCCTCGTTATAAAAGTTTTATGTTTTTAATTTGTAGCTTCTGATGAGGATATTGTTAAAGCAACCCGAGACAGTAAGTAAAATTTGGTTTTTTGTTTTGTGCTTGTTTTTAATTACAGTTATTATAAATTATGGGATCTCTGAATAATTGGAGATTGTGTGGGAGTAGAATGGAATATTCCTATCTGGAGGAAAAAAAACATATTGAAGCTGCAATCCTGTCATTTCTTATGTGGTATAAAGGCTCTTGAACTCAATTGAACATAGAACAACAGAGTTGGCAGGGATGTAGAGGTCATTCTCCCTCGAGCCGCTCGGAGTATCCAGAGAGTGGGATGTGCTTCCGAGTCCTCTTCTTGCAGGCTGAGCTTTAACTGAGGAAATGCTCCGCCCCCTCACGTGACTCCAAGTAGCGTTCCCCCAGTCTTTTGCTCAGCCTCGAAGAGTCAGGCTCCTTGGCTGATTCATTCTGCGTGTATTATTCTGACTATTTTCCTCATTTTCAGGTCTGATATTTCCTTTCCTTCCTCCTGCGCAAAGGGTTTGGACTTAGGGGAAGTCTCCCCTCGCCCCTAGGGGCCAAGTGGGTGGGTTCGCAGTGCTTCGCGCAACCCCACCCATTATTAGATTGCGTCGCTGCCTCCGCGCTGCCTTGCACAACTTTTGCTGAATTCCCCCCCACCCTAAACGCCGACCGGGAAGGGCCAGTCGCTCCTTAAGAGCACCAGGCGTGCTGAGCTAACCGGACAAGCCCTCCTTGCCGTCCCGAAGGTGCCCGACATTGCTCAGCTCGCGGCCGCCATCTTGGGGTCGCATCGTGGTTGGGCGCCATTGTTATTTCTGATTCTTGCTGCTGCGGTGGAAGTAAAAGTTCAAGACCCACTGGGTCAAGAGTTAGTTGCTTTTAGCATTCCTTCGGGCTCGCTTTCATTGTCTCTGTTGGCCTCCCGCAGCCTCTATCGGGGTGAAGTTGCAGCACCCCCCCCTCCGGCTTGTTGCTGGAGGCTTGCTGCCAGAGGCCTCTCTCCTTCTAGGCCTCAGGCGTTTATTTGATAAATCCAGCCTGTACTGTGGTACCTCTTTGGTTCCTTTCCTGCTGTTGTATATTAAAAAAAAAGAGAGAGAGAAAAGAAATGAAAGAGAGAAAAATTTACAGATGAAATTATACGTGTTTATACGTATATACACAGATAACCTTTACATGCAGATAGCATATAAAATAAATAAATCTCCCTCCCTCAGGGGCCCCTTCTGCATCCGGAGCCCAAATGGCTCCATTTAGCCGTCTGGAGTTTGAATGGATCCGTTTGACAAGAGAAAAATTCTCCAGTCAAGTAATCGACACTATTTTGGCCGCTAGGCGACCCTCCACCACACGAATTTATGATGCCACTTGGAAGGGCTTTTCCAAGTGGTGTAGTTCCAAGTTGACCCCCTCTCTCCCTCTATTGCGCAGGTCTTGGAATTCCTTCAAGAAGCCTACATAAAGGGCTTGCCCCCAACACCCTGAGACGGCAGGTCGCTGCCCTCTCAACCGTTGTTTCTTCTGATAACTTCAATTCTCTCTCTCATCACCCCCGGGTTAGAGCTTTCCTCAGGGGCGCCACCAACTTGTGCCCTCCGACTGTTCACAGGTTCCCCACATGGGACCTCAACAAGGTCCTCGTTTTGCTTACAAGGCACCCGTTTGAACCTCTGAGGGAGTCCTCCCTTCAATTTCTAATGTTTAAAGTAGTTTTCTAGTGGCCATTACTTCTGCTCGTAGAGTCTCGGAAATAGCAGCATTGTCAATCAGAAACGATTTATGCGTGTTCCACGCTGATCGGGTGGTCCTTCGCCCCGACCCCACCTTCTTACCCAAGGTTAACTCTCCCTTCCACAGGTCTCAGGAACTGGTCCTCCCAAACTTTTGCCTCAGACCCTCGAGGGACAGGGAAACCCTTTGGCACACCCTGGATGTTAGAAGGGCCTTGCGCATATACATTAAGCGCACACAACTCCTGAGAAGATCAGAATCCCTCTTCCTCTCCTTTCAGCCCAGGACATTGGGGTTCAAGTCTCTCCCTCAACCATCAGTCGCTGGATTAGGGCGACTATTACCAGGTGCTACCTATCACAATCTCTGCCTGCTCCTGGGAGAATAACCGCTCATTCCACCAGGAGTGCAGCTATTTCGGCGGCTTGGGCCACGCAAGCCCCAATTGCTGACATTTGTCGGGCAGCCACTTGGGCCTCTCCGTCCCCATTCACCAGACATTACAAAATAGACTTATACGCCTCAGCAGAGGCCTCTTTCGGCTGACGAGTCCTACAGAGGGTCATCAGTGACCCGGAAAGGCTGCCGGCCCAGACGGAGTCCCACCCGTAGGACAGCCAAGCTTTGGTATGTCCCACTCTCTGGATGCTCCGAGCGGCTCGAGGGAGAATGGGCGTTGGTTCTTACCTGATGCGCCCCTTCTCGGCGAGCCGCGAAGAGCATCCAGCCCCACCCTAACTCCTCCGTCTGGTGGGTACTCTAGTTTCAGCCAAGGAGCCAATAGTTGATTAGAAGGATTTCATAACCTTTCTTCTCGTTATCGCAAAAAACTGGGGGAACGCTACTTGGAGTCACATGAGGGGGCGGAGCGTTTCCTCAGCTAAAGCTCAGCCTGCAAGAAGAGGACTCGGAAGCACATCCCACTCTCTGGATGCTCCTTGCGGCTCGCCGAGAAGGGGCGTATCAGGTAAGAACCAACGCCCATTTAGTCCAACCCCTGCTCCAGCAGGAGACTCTATACCATTTCAAACAAATGGATGTCCAATCTCTTCTTGAAAGCCTCCAGTGATGGGGCACCCATAACTTCTGGAAGCACCGATTGATTGTTTTCACCGTTAGGAAATTTCTCCTAGGTTAACTTTTCTCCTTGGTTAATTTCCATCTTAGGCTTACTTAGAATAACTTTATTGTCACTTTAAATGTACAATAATCAGCATACATTAAAAATGAAATTTCGTTGCATACAGCTCTCTGCTAAATAGACAAACATTCAACAAGATGTGAACAAAAGCATTGTGACTAGAACTAAAACAGATGGAAAAAGGACTAAGATGGAAGAATTACTTAAAATATTTTCTTGAATCTGGACACATTAGAGGCACCGATATAGGAAAATATTTGTAGATCAGGGTTGAATTGAGGGCCTCTTGGTGCTCTCTGATCTTGCTTGTCTCAGGACGCAGATATTTCTGCTCTCTGCTCTTCCATGAAGAGTGCAAGGTTAGTACTGTATCTCAGGAAGGTTTTTTTCTTTTGTCTTTCATTTTCTGGCCTGGTTCTTAGCAAACAAAACATATATCTCCATGCTCTCAACAGTTTAGAAGAATGTGTATGCCCTTCCGTTGTGAGGTCTCTGCTGCTAAAACTGTTGTCAAGATTTAACAGCCATATTCATTATACATTCATTATACATTGTCATCTCTCCAAGGAATATATAGCTTTTCACCCAACCAGCCAAGGAACATGAAATTTTGTCTAGGCAGGCCTTAAAAATCACTTCGAGTACATATTCCTTGCTTTGTTTATTTGTTATAACCACTCAGTAATTGCAATACTTGGTATGGTGTACAAATTCATGAAAAGTCATCATTGAAAAGCTGTTTGGCTGTATTAAAAAATTCAAAACAGCTAATGACTCAATTAACAAAGTAAAGTGTTATGATAACAGTAAGGTGATAAATAGAAAATGGTAACAAAGAGGATGATCAAAGAAAATTAGAAGTTCTACAACCATGTGACCCTGCTTATTATTGGTTGTTGTTGTTGTTGTTTTTAAAGAGTGGTAAACTAAAACACTTTTAACTTGGAAGCACAATTTATTCAAAATGTGTTGGAGACGTGGTGGCACAGTAGTTAGAATTCAGTATTGCTGATTAACTCTGCCCATAGCCAGGAAGTTCTCTCCTAAGTGGCTCAAGGTTGATTCAGGTGGGTAAAATGAGGACCCAGATTGTTGGGGGCAATATGCGACTCTGTAAACCACTTAGAGAGGGCTACAAAGCACTATAAAGCGGTATATAGGTCTAAGTGCTATTGCTATTTTCCTTCTTCCCTCCCTCCCTCCCTCCCCCCTTCCTTCCTTCCTTCCTTCCCAGTGTTTAGAATTCAATATTACAGACTAACTCTGCCCACAGCAGCAGTTCGAGTCTCACCAACTCAAGGTTGACTGATCCTTCCGAGGTCGGTAAAATGAGGACCCAGATTGTTGGGGCAATATGCTACTCTGTAAACTGCTTAGAGAGGGCTGTGAAGTGGTATATAAGTCGAAGTGCTATTGCCATTTTCCTTCTTCCCTCCCTCCCTCCCTTCCTTCCCAGTGTTTAGAATTCAATATTGCTGACTCAACCATTTAGAGAGGGCTGTAAAGCAATATATAAGTCTAAGTGCTATTGCTAAGTGCTATCGTCCATCTCTTACATCTTTTGGATCCTTCCAGTTTTAATTTGCCCATCTGAATTCCTTTACTGAATGAGAGATGCCTTCTTGCTGTCCTCTTGAGAACTTTCTCTTCTAGTGGTGTTTCTCTTACCTGACTAGACAGCTGCAAATATGCGTTGCACGCCAAAGAAGGGAAGGTGACCAGCTTTACCACGCCAGGATTCCCAAACAGCCATTACCCTCCCAACATGCGCTGCTTCTGGGCGCTGAGAGCTGATGCCAACATGGTCATTAGCTTAACCTTCACTACGTTTGAAATCGAGCCATGCAATCTAGGAGAGGACTTTGTCAAGGTGTACAACTCATTGAGCCCAGTGGAAGAACGCTCGTTGGTGAAGTAAGTCCATTGGCTACAATATGACGTGCTTTCATGGGAAGAAATATAGATGGGCTGCTGGGGGCATCATTGGCAGGAGCCTGAGGTAGACTTCAGCTTTTGTGCCTTCTTCTGGGTTGCACTGTTACTGATACCTACTCTGATGGGGGAAGGAGATTGCCAAATATGCATTGCTTAGTCACTAATCGTCCTTCCTTCTCTTTCTCCCCCAACTTCCTCCTTCACCTTTCTTTCTTTTTTTTCTTTCTTTCTTTCTTTCTTTCTTTCTTTCTTTCTTTCTTTCTTTCTTTCTTTCTTTCTTTCTTTCTTTCTTTCTTTCTTTCCTTCCTTCCTTCCTTCCTTCCTTCCTTCCTTCTTTCCTTCCTTCCTTCTTTCCTTCTTTCTTTCCTCCCTCCCTCCCTTCTTTCCTTCCTAGGCTGTGTGGGAGCTTTGACATTTCATACAACCTGACATTCATCTCCTCTCAAAATGTCCTCCTAGTTATGTTAAGTACAGATGCAAGAGGAAGATTTCCTGGGTTTGAAGCAGAATTTTTCCAGATGCCAAAGATGACATGTAAGAACCTCATTCTTTCTATTTTGGGGTGATACTAGGAGATCATGGGTTGGCAGGATGGGGGCCTGACAACAAATTCAGTACTGTTGCTCCTTTTCTTGACAGTTTTCTCCTTAAGAAGAGAGGGAAGGAGACCTGAGAAGGATATGAGCCAGAAGCCCAAGAAAAAAAAAGATGAATCGTAGCAGCCATTAACACACTATTAAGCCATTCATGCAGAAAAATAGTCTGCTTCTAATTAAGTAAAGGATCCAGTCTAGTAGAAGATAAAGATGAGTGGAAAATGAATAAGCTAGAGAGGGAGAAAATCTCAAGGATAATAAGGCACTAGGGGCACAGTTATTTTTCCCTCACTCAGGAGATGTGATAAATTATACCTTCCCCTTCCCCCACACACTTCCGGATACTCTAATAACACATCCTAATGAGAACTGGGCTGAAATTGGATGGGGTTAAGCTGATGGACAGGTGTAGTACAGGTAACCATAATTGGTCTCCTGGGTTATAGCCATGGTTTTGAATCGGGCCCTTAGCAATTGACGTCATCTTATTAATGGCCGTTCTGCACAAATGCCTTTCTTCCGGCCACCAATAAGGTTCATAATATTCTTTTTTCTCTCTCAACACCTGTTCCTCCCTTCCTGCCACCCCGATGGCAGCTTGCGGTGGAGTTTTGAAGGGCATATCAGGGAACTTTACCACTCCGTATTATCCAGCCTTCTATCCTCCAAATCTGGACTGCATATGGAATATAGAGGTAAGGATTTCAGAGCGCTTGATTCTCTTTTACTTTTGGAGCCTTGCAGCATAGACTAAGGGAGAGCATTTGTAACCTGCAGATCCGGCTAACTATCAAGGTGTTAAATAAGAGTTGAAAGGCCTTTTCTGGGATGTATTCTTAAGAGTCTGAAAACAAAGCAAAAAATAAAATAAAATAAATGATGTCAACTCAACAATGGAGAGTGTGGTGGAGATCCAAACCTTTCTTTCTTTTTATCACTACTATTTTAATAAGTTCATTTCTAGCCCTCAACTTGGAGTGGTGCAGTGGCCTAGAGGTAGAGCTCTTGCCTCATGATCGGGGGGCTGTGAGTTCGATCTTAGGTCAGGGTAAATAATTCTCTCTCTTATAATGAATAACTCTGCATTGGTGACAGGAAGGGCATTTGGCCAGTAAACGCTCTGCTCCTTTCAGTTGCCCTGACTACTCCAATATAAGGGATTATGGCAGTGATGGAGAACCTTTTTGTTGTGGTGTGCCAAAAGTGTGCGCACCCACAATTCAATGCGCCGTCCTGTGCGTGCACATGCAACCCCTGCCCCCTTTCCTGCACTGTGCATCCGTGCACCTCCCAGCTGATTTTTGGCTTGTTTTAGGCCTTTTTTGCCCTCCTGGAGGCTTAAAGGAAGCCTCTGCACCCTCGGGAGGCCGAAAAACAGGCCTTTTGGAAATACAGGAAGTGCCCATTTTCAGCCTCCAGGGGGCCTCTGGAGCCCAGGGGAGGCTGTTTTCACCCTCCCGGGGGCTTGAGGGAATCCTCTGGAGCCTCGGAAGTCTGAAAATGGGCCCGTTTCGGCACTTCCGGTATTTCCGAAAGGCCCATTTTTTTGGCCTCCCGAGGCTGCAGAGGATTCCCTCAAGCCCCCGGGAGGGCGAAAAAGGCTTCAAACAGGCCAAAAATCAGCTGGGAGGAATGCGCATGCTCCATGCAGGTAAGCTTGGCTGAGGCTCGCATGCCCGTACAAATGGCTCTGCGAGCCACCTGTGGCACTCGTGCCGTGGGTTCGCCATCATGAGATTATGGGGTCATTAAAAGACATACACACACACACACACAAATTCTAGCCCTCAACTTGATTTTACATGGCTTTTTAAAAAAGAATCCATGATAATAAAGCAAGGGAATCATTGGCAGGGTCCACTCATGATGCACTACTAAACCATAATATGGTTTGTTGGGTTTAGGTTTCATGTACTGTATGAACTGATCTCAACTGGCTTAGTCAACAAACATGGCCAAACTAAACCATGATTTAATGCTGCAGGTAACCCCAACTGAGTTGCACGTATGTGGATTCACATTCAACATTTTTATTTGTTTACTGCATCTATGCTGCACTCTTCCTTTTGAAATTCATGTAGTTCAGATGATGGTATCTCCTAATTTGTTATCCAGTGTACCTTGAACCAATGTAGGTTTAGAATGACCAGGTCATAGTCAACCAATGAGCTCTTAGTTGACCATCTTGTCCAGACCCTAAACTATTGTCCTATATTGACTCTGTAGCATAATGGTTCCAGGAATTGAGTCTTCTCACACGGAAACATCAATGGGCTCAAGTTCTATTTTCAGATTTCATGTAGACACATGGATGTTCTTTATGACAAATAGAGTGATCCAGGGTGATCTAGATCCGGGGTGTCAAACTCAAGGCTTAAGTGCTTAACTCTGGCCCACAGGGCCGGTCTGGAAATAGCAAAGGACTGGCCCATGGTATCTCTGGCAGCCAAAACGGAATGCACTCAGGTCCTCCCATGCCCCATATTGGACGACAAAGTGTTGCAGGAGGCCATCCAGGCCAAAAACGGAGCATAGGGGGGGAATGCACACAGCCCCACCATGCCCCATTTTGGCCAGCAGGTTGCTGCAGGAGGTGCCTGCCCTGTCTCCCACCTGCCCCCCAACTGGCCTAAAGAGGAGAACTACAATACTGATCCGGCCCTCGAAAAATCCAGTTTGACACCCCTGATCTAGATTACCAGAATTCTTCTTATGTTCAGTTCGGCAACAGGGTTATTTAAAACATTCCTAGTTGCCCAATGCCATGCATTTATCTTCCTTGGATAAAAAATTGTTCATGGTGACATTTCTACTCCAGAAATCAAAATGCAGGATAACCTCAGGATCATGCTTCCATGGAAAAAGCAGCAATATTGATATAAATACGCAAAGCAGGTTTGTTAAAGCAATAGTCTTCCCTCTATTGAAGTATGAGTGTGAGACTTGGACACTAAGAATGGCTGATTGAAGAAGAAGTGACGTCTTTGAACTGTGGTGCTATTGTAAAGGATTGCATATACCATGGACAGCCAGAGCAACCAACAGAGAGATGCTGAGTTCTATAAAACTAGACACATCACTAGAAGCCAAAAATCACAAGACTACGTCTGATTTACTTTGGCTATGTCATGTGGGCAAATGCACTGGAGAAGTCAATGAGGCTAGGAACGGTTAGTGGAGCAAGAAGAAGGGGCAAGTCAAGAACACAGTGGCTTGATCCCATCAAATCTGATACAATGATGAACATCCAACTAAAGTTGTGATTGACAGTGTAGCATGGAGAGGACTTGCCTATAAAGTTAGTAAAAGTTGGACACAACTGAATGGTTAAATCAACAACAACAGTTGCCGAAGACTTTTTAGAAAATGTTGGAAAAGAGATCTAGCTTGGGGAGTGGTACCAGTGTTTATTTCCTCTCATCTCTGCCCACCCCTGCCAACTTTAAATCTCATTTTCAGGTGCCTGAGGACAAAAATGTTAAGATACGCTTCAATGAATTCTTCCTTGAGGATCCTGGTGATGCCTCCAACTCCTGCCCCAAAGACTATGTGGAAATCAACGGTGTCAAGTAAGAGCCATTATTCATTTATAAACCTGTATTGCCAGTTCCTGTGTATCTGTTGCGACTGGGCAAGAAGAAAACTTGTCTTAGTCACTGGATGTCTTTAAGACCCTTCCTTGCCATCTTTTAGGATATAAATATCATAAATGAAAGGTCCTTGCTTGATTTAAAAAACAACAACAAATATTTCTCTAGTACTGTCAGCTGATCTGATTAGCTTTCCATATTGAAAGGAAAGGATGAGAAGACCTTGTCATTTTATTGCATGTGTTTTGCGTGTATGTGTGTGTGTGTGTGTGAGAGAGAGAGAGAGAGAGAGAGCTAGAGAGAAAGAGAAAGAGAAAGAGTGCTAGAGAGAGAGCTAGAGAAAGAGAGAGCTAGAGAGAGAAAGAGAGAGAGAGAGAAAGAGAGAGTTAGAGAAAGAGAAAGAGAGCTAGAGAGAGAGAGCTAGAGAAGGAGAGAGCTAGAGAGAGAAAGAAAGAGAGAGAGAGAAAGAGAGAGTTAGAGAAAGAGAAAGAGAGAGAGAGAGAGCTAGAGAGAGAGAGAAAGAAAGCTAGAGAGAGAAAGAGACAGAGAGAAAGAGAAAGAGAGAGAGCTAGAGAGAGAAAGAGAAAGAGCGCTAGAGAGAGAGCTAGAGAAAGAGAGAGACAAAGAGAGCTAGAGGGAGAGAGCTAGAGAAGGAGAGAGCTAGAGAGAGAAAGAAAGAGAGAGAGAGAAAGAGAGAGAGAGAGAGAGCTAGAGAGAGAGAGAAAGAAAGCTAGAGAGAGAAAGAGACAGAGAGAAAGAGAAAGAGAGAGAGCTAGAGAGAAAGAAAGAGCGCTAGAGAGAGAGAGCTAGAGAAAGAGAGAGAGACAGAAAGAGAGCTAGAGGGAGAGAGCTAGAGAAGGAGAGAGCTAGAGAGAGAAAGAAAGAGACAGAGAGAAAGAGAGAGCTATTGAAAGAGAAAGAGCTAGAGAGAGAAAGAGAAAGAGCGCTAGAGAGAGAGAGCTAGAGAAAGAGAGAGAGACAGAAAGAGAGCTAGAGGGAGAGAGCTAGAGAGAGAAAGAAAGAGAAAGAAAGAAAGAAAGAGAGAGTTAGAGAAAGAGAAAGAGAGAGAGAGAGAGAGCTAGAGAGAGAGAGAAAGAAAACTAGAGAGAGAAAGAGACAGAGAGAAAGAGAGAGAGAGAGAGCTAGAGAGAGAAAGAGAAAGAGCGCTAGAGAGAGAGAGAGCTAGAGAAAGAGAGAGAGACAGAGAGCTAGAGGGAGAGAGCTAGAGAAGGAGAGAGCTAGAGAGAGAGAGAAAGAGAGAGAGAGAAAGAGAGAGAAAGAGAAAGAGAGAGAGAGAGAGCTAGAGAGAGCTAGAGAAGGAGAGAGCTAGAGAAGGAGAGAGCTAGAGAGAGAAAGAAAGAGACAGAGAGAAAGAGAGAGCTATTGAAAGAGAAAGAGAGAGAGCTAGAGAGAGAAAGAGAAAGAGCGCTAGAGAGAGAGAGCTAGAGAAAGAGAGAGAGACAGAGAGCTAGAGGGAGAGAGCTAGAGAAGGAGAGAGCTAGAGAGAGAAAGAAAGAGACAGAGAGAAAGAGAGAGTTAGAGAAAGAGAAAGAGAGCTAGAGAGAGAGAGCTAGAGAAGGAGAGAGCTAGAGAGAGAGAGAGAGAGAGTTAGAGAAAGAGAAAGAGAGAGAGAGAGCTAGAGAGAGAGAGAAAGAAAGCTAGAGAGAGAAAGAGACAGAGAGAAAGAGAAAGAGAGAGAGCTAGAGAGAAAGAAAGAGCGCTAGAGAGAGAGAGGAGAAAGAGAGAGAGACAGAAAGAGAGCTAGAGGGAGAGAGCTAGAGAAGGAGAGAGCTAGAGAGAGAAAGAAAGAGACAGAGAGAAAGAGAGAGCTATTGAAAGAGAGAGAGAGCTAGAGAGAGAGAGAGAGAGAGAGAGATCTTATGTATTCATTGATGCATCACGTCATGAATGAATGAATGAATGGCTGGCCTCCAGTTGATTTTTCTTCTTCTTGTGGTCCTTTAGATATTGTCAGCCCAGCAAGGGATTTGTGGTAATGAGTAAAACCAACAGAATTACAGTTCGTTTCCACTCAGATAATTCACATGTGGACAATGGCTTCTCGGCTGAGTATTTGTCCTTTGACTCCAATGACCGTAAGTGGAGATGTCAAATGTGAGATTAATCAGGGAGGGAGGTGATAGGACGAATCACCTTCTCAGTCAGGAAGGGTTGAAACTTTGAAGCTTTTCGATAGAGAAGTCCTCTATGGGAGGACTTGATATGTAGTATCCTATAGAGCAGTGGTTTCTAACCATTTTGGGACCATGGACCAGCAGCGGTGGTGAGGTGGAGATGGGATCAAAGCTGGTATTCAGCTGGTTTGGACTGGTTCTGGAGAACCGATAGTGGAAATTTTGTGTAGTTTGGAGAACCGGCCAATCCCACTTCTGACTGGCCCCGCCCCCCTCTAGCTCTAGCTGCCTCCCAAGTCCCAGCTGATTGGCTGGGTCTTCTTTGATTGCCCTGCGCAGGAGAACAGAGCTGGAAAACAGGTTAGTGGGGTGGGCAGGGAATGGGATTTTGCCGTATTCCTTCCCCTGCCACACCCACCAAGCCACGGTAGTAAACCTAGAGAACTGGTAGTAAAAAAAATTGAATCCCACCATTGGACGGGATGGTTGCCTAATTCCATGCATACACAAATAAAAATCCACCATGCTCCCCCACCACATGTGTAGCCTGGTTCCCAAGGGGCTGCTGACCGATATCGGTCCATGGCCCAGGGGTTGGGGACCCCTGCTATAGAGAATGTGAGGAACGGTATTAGAAGAACATTGAGGCTTCCAGTGATAAGTACACTTAGATTTGGAATGACAGTAAGTAAACTGAATTTTAGAATTTTCTGTCTTTTCCCTCTTCTCATATTTAGGCACTCGCTGCCCAACAACTAATTTAAAGTTCAGTGGCGAGATTCATTATTTGCATAAGATCTCAGTTTCATCCCTGTCCAACTTCTGTCACAGAGACCGTAGGGACTTTTTTCCAAGTTTTAGTAGACGGATGAAATAGACAAGTAATCCATCAGTTATGAATCGACCCTTGTCACTTCTGCATGATTTGTAGCTCCAGGTTCTACATTAGATAAACACTGGATTTATTCCATAATGAAACAGCATCTAGAATCCTTCTGAGGTTCTGGAATCACTCTGAGAAGAAGGAGAGATTGACAATCAAGAACATTAAATTTCTAGATGAACAATCCCCAAACTTGTGCTGAAATGACCAATACTATCAAATAATATACTGACACATTCCTTAATTATTCCTTTGGGGTATGCCCTCTGAAAACATACAATAGATTAAATGATGTCCATGCTTGTCCTGATATCAGGGTTTTATTCCATGTAGAATAATTTCTGGAGATAGTTTTAAGACAGTTTTTTCAAGGGTGATCCTTGGGAGTAAAGGTTCCCCTCCCACATATGTGTTAGTCATTTCTGACTCTAAGGGGTGGTGCTCATCTCCATTACAAAGCCAAAGCTGTCCGAAGACGTCTCCATGGTCATGTGGCTGGCATGACTGAACTCTGAAGGCTCACGGAATGCTGTGACCTTCCCACCAAAGGGGTCCCTATTTTTCCACTTGCATTTTTACATGCTTTTGAACTGCTTGGTTGGCAGAAGCTGGGACAAGTAACGGGAGCTCACTCCATTACGCGGTGCTAGGGATTTGAACCGCTGAACTGCCAACCTTTTTGATCGACAAGACTTTCAGGACTAAACGCTATGGCAAAATAAGACTTTTCCCTTGAGCAGAATTGCAAATATACCATCCAGAATGGCAACGGAAGACGTTGATGCTTTCACCTATGTAGAATATTGATCTATTTATATGTTTTCTCTCCCTGTCCTCTTTGTTGACTTGTAGCTTGTCCAGGGAAATTCACCTGCAAAAGTGGCCGCTGCATCAAAAAAGAACTGCGCTGTGATGGGTGGTTTGACTGTCCAGATGCCAGTGATGAGAGAAATTGCAGTAAGTTCTCCTTTTTAGCTCTGTTTGGTGGTATGGATGATGTTCCTAAGGCTTTTTTTACATTTTTTTCAGTGGGCTGCACTGCCCACAAGTATCCAAAGCTCTGTTGATGGTCTTTCCATATAACTGCACTGCTTGTGGTCTTCTTCTTCAGATTGCACTAAGAATCAATTCCGATGCCATAATAATTGGTGCAAGCCAAAATACTGGCTTTGTGATACGGTGGATGACTGCGGGGACAACAGTGACGAACTGCAGTGCGGTGAGTTGTTTTTATGAGATGGAGAACTCTAGTGCAGGGAGAACCGAGTTCACGCTTTGGACCACTCTTAGTATGAACTAGGAGTTCAAAACTCTTAGTTGTCCAGATGGGGTTTCTTAACTGAACCGTAATTTGAAGTTTTGCACAGTTTTGTATTGAAACATGAACTGGATTTACACAGTTTAAGAAGCTCAAAACTGGTAAGGGTTGAGGGAAGATGGAAGGGCCTTGAGGGATGGAAGAAAGAGCCATTGTCATGGCAATGGTATTGCTCCAAGGATAACTGGGCCCCCATGAAAGTGTAAAATTTAGACTTTAAACTTATTTCTCATCTTGGGTGAGTTCCTCCTCATCTTTCAAGCTCAGCTAATGTCTTATCTTGACCTTATCTGAGAAATAAGCTATAAAACAAATTATTTTATTTTATATTTTATTATTTTATTTCTTATTTGTTTATTAACGTTTTATGTTTTAACTAGTTGTGTTTTATCATTTTTAAAAAATATTTTATGCGTCTTTTAAGTTTTTGATTGAGAACTGCCAGAGTTGGCTGAAAAATGGATGACTATATAAATGTTTTCAATGGTCAATAATATGGACAGATAAAAGAAGACTGAGTCCAGGGCAGAAAGATAACCTAAAAAAAAAACACATTTCAGACAAGACCCTTCCAAGTTGTCACAAAAAGAAGAGGTGGGAGCGATGATGTGCATTCAGACTTGCCAGCTCAGTGCTGCAGCTTTATAGTAATAAAACTGACCTACATGACATTGGATTCCTAGTCTGACCTAACTCAAAAGGTTGACAGCAAACTCTGTTTTCTGTTATTATGATGATCTGGACCCCAATTTGACGTGTGAGGGCCTTTTGATGGAATCTTGCAAAAATCACTTCCAGTGTTGAAGCAAAGCTAGCACGACAGAGAGTGGCTGGTGGGAATGGCTTCTTCTTGAGCAGTGAAAACTTGCAAATTTCTCTTTTCCTTCGCAGAATGTCCTCCTGACAGCTTCAAGTGCAGTAACGGCAGTTGCATCCCAATGCAGCAGAAATGCGACGGGAAAACAGACTGCAAAGACGGCAGTGACGAGGGAGAGTGTGGCTCTGGTAAAAGCTCTGGAGTGGTGATAAATGCTGGCCAAGGGGCAGGTGGGGAAGCTGTGAAAATTGTGGTTTGTAAGCAGGGAAGATTTGGGGATGTCTAGTTTGATGAAAAGAAGGATTTAGGGTGACATGATAGCAGTGTTCCGATATCTCAGGGGCTGCCCCAAAGAAGAGGGAGTCAAGCTATTCTCCAAAGTACCAGAGGGCAAGACAAGAAGCAATGGGTGGAAGGAGACAAGCAACCTAGAACTAAGGAGAAATTGCCTGACAGTGAGAAGAATTAACCCGTGGAACAACTTGCCTCCAGAAGTTGTGTATTCTCCAATACTGGAAGTTTTTAAGAAGAGATTGGATAACCATTTGTCTGAAATGGTGTGTGGTGTGTGTGTGTATGTGTGTGCACCTGACAAATATACTTTATGTGTGTTTGGTGTGTGTGTGTGTGTGTGGTGTGTATATGTATGTGGTGTGTGTGTGTCTTTGTGTGGTGTGTGTATGTGTGGAGTGTATGTGTGTGGAGTGTGTGTGTGTGTGTGTGTGTGCCACCTGACAAATATGCTCTGTGTGTGTCTATATATGTGTGTGTGTGTTCTGCAGGGTATTGTGTAATTTGTATTAAAAAATTACTCTCATGGAAGTAGACATCCTTTTCCACAAGAGAGAGAAGGCATTCCCCCCAAATGATGTGTTTTACAGGTAGTCCTTGACTTACAACATTTTGTTTAAGTGACCGTTCAAAGTTACAAAGGCACTGAAAAAAGGGATTTATGACCGCAGACAAAGGATCAAAATTCAGATGCTTGGCAACTGACTCACATTTATGATGCGTCCTGGGGTCACGTGGTCCCCTTTTACTATCTCCCCTTCTGACAAGCCAAGTCAACTGGGAAGCCAGATCCACTTAAGAACCGTGTTACTCATTTAACAATGGCTGTGATTCACTCAATTGTGGTTGAAATTTGAAGATTATCTAGGCTTCCCAGAAAGGAAGTATCCAGGTTATCCATGGTGTTGCAATGCTGTGGGAAAGATTCAAATAGTTCCAGACTTCATTTTGTGTTCCTAGCCTGGAGAGGGACACCTGCCATCTTCCTTGACTAAACACAGTTGCCCCCACAATCATCTGGGGTCCTCTTCTTCTGACCTTACATTTCTCTCTCTCTCTCTGCTTTACTCAAAGCGGTCACCGTTTCCTGTCAAGCCTATACCTACAAATGCCGCAACAATATGTGTGTGGACAAGAGGAACCCGGAATGTGATGGAGCGGCAGACTGCAGCGACAATTCAGATGAAGAGAATTGCAGTGAGTTCTGATTATTCCGAGAAAGTGGTAACCTGAGAAGTGAATACATTCACAAATGTAGCAATCTTGGACCATTAAGCTAGCTTGCATGACAGGGTTGGAAACTTTGATGATGATGATCACTATTACTATTGTTGTTTGCACTTGGTGGTTTTTGAGTTGAGTAAGTAGGGCAACCAATTGGGTCTAGTTGGCCATGTTTGTTCTTTCTTTCCTACCTGGAGAGCACAGAGTAGATGCTGTGAATATTATAACATTATTCTCGATCTGTTTTCAGAACAGTTTGATGGGCAGGATGGTCCTCCTTAGTCAGAGGTACTTATTCCTCCATTATGTGGAAAACTGACTCCGTTTTGGGGAGATTGGGAGTTACTTCCATCCCAACCTCTTCCAAATATTTTCACAACCCTTAATAAAGAAAGGAGTAGGTGGAAATAAGAGTTCAGTTCTTGCCGTGTTGTTAAAGAGGTGACAGAATTTGGGGAAGTACTGACTGGTTGGGGGTTGGGTGAGACACCAACTTTAGGCAAAGGATTGTGGGAAACTTGTTGAATGTTCCAAAGATGCTTTTCCAAATGGCAACTGGACTTTCTTCTTCTTGTTGTTTTCCTTGAAACTGTTTCGCTTCTCATCCAAGAAGCTTCTTCGATTTCATGAAGAACTGAACTGAAAAAGCTTGGATGAGAAGCGAAACGTTTTCAAGGAAGAAAAAAAAACCATCCAAGAAATTCCAGTTGCCTTTTGGAAAAACATCTTTGGGACAACCATGGCTGAATGGTCTTGTTGGATGTCTTGCCTATTGACCAAACATCTCTCTGAACTGAGGTGACCAATTGAAGTGAAACTTACTTTGGGTTTGTGTTTCAATTTTGTTCCTTTTAGACTGTGGCCTCCGTGAGTATAGCAAGCAATCCAGGATTGTGGGTGGAATGGACTCCAATTTGGGCGAATGGCCCTGGCAGGTCAGCCTGCATGTCCAGAGCGAGGGTCACGTCTGTGGGGCTTCCTTGATATCCAACAAGTGGCTGATCACAGCTGCCCATTGCTTTGTTACAAAGAACTACATCAAGTAGGTAGAGGTTTTTTAATCATGCTTCAGAAGTTAATTGTGTTTTTTAAAATACTTTATTGAATGTTTAAAGTAAAGGATCCAGGAGAGTGAGGGACTCACCTTGTCTGGGATAATGTCAGCTGCGCCTCCATTCAAAATCCAAGAAAGAAAACCTTAGACTCCATTAAAATAGAGAAAAGTACTTTTACTGGATTTGAAGTGATAGCAACGAAAGGAAAGCAAGATCTGAGGCAAATAGGCGTGGAAATTACACATTGAAAGTTATCCCAAGTCCCCTCCCCCAGTAGTTCAAACTGGACATCCAATCTGAGGCGTGTATGTTATCATGTGGGGTACATCTTCAGGTGGCATTTCACACATCTGGTATGCCAAGACGGTTGACCTTGGCCTAGAAAAGATAAGTGGATGCAGTTGCACAGAAAGCAAGAAAACATCCCATCTTTTTGAGTTCACACAACTTCGTCCTCCAACATCAAATTATCCCTCCTCCAGTTTCCATGGCAGCTGGCAAGAGTCAAGCAGTAAAAGATGTTAGGAAAAATTCTTGGAGGCTGATGGATAATGTCAGAGATCCTAGTAATAGATCCATTGCAAACAAGAAATCCGAGGCAGGTGGATTCTTCAAAGAATAGCTTTATTGGAATATCATATTGGCATATATCTAGTGAGAACCGACTCTGAGAGGCCCCTTGGTTTTCACCTAAGTAAAAATAAAAGTTTTTTTTCCATCAATCCCAAACAATCTGTCCCATGGCCCAATCAAGGCAGTGTCCACTGGTCTGGTGACATCACTCCTCCTTCCTCCAGCCAGGTGTAAGAACATCCTTGGTTCCCAAGAGAAAATATTTTGTTTTGACTACACAACCCCAGCTATCTCTTAATTTCCCCCTCCCTACCCCTCGCTGCAGTGTGGCATCACTGAAGCTCCAAGATGGTTCTTGCCAGATCCACTTCAGGGTTGACAGGGGTAAGAGGTTTCTTAGGGTGGGGATAGTAGCTGAGAAGGCCCTTCCCAAGATCCCACCATGCTAGCTTGGGGAATTCTGGGAGTTGAAGTCCACAAGTCTTAAAGGTGCCAAGATTGGAGACCCTCAAAAGACGAATGAGATACATAGCATGCCCTCCTTACTTGACTAGTTGGGAATGGGTCAGTGTAATTGGGATGGGAGGGTTCTTCAAGTATCCTGACCCTATGCCATGTATCCCATTTTGGTATGAGAAAGTGGAAAACAAGGCCGGCCTTCTTATCAGAGTCAGACACTTAGGAAGATAAGCAGTAATCATCCAACCCTTGCTGAATTTCTCATGGTCTCAAGATCCATGTCCAGTAGAACCTCTGGTCACGAATGCTTCTGACCATGGCCAACTTGGGTTCTGACCAAAAAAATTCACAATTTTGTTTTCCATAGCCAATTTTCCCCTTCCGCACCATTCTTTTTTAGTAAGCACCAAATTTCCAAAGTTAGGTTCAGGTCACAACCAAAGTTATGGGACAAATTATGGTCGTGACCAGAGGTTCTACTGTACTATCCAACTCCAAGCTTTCAAACCTTATGGAAGTTGTCCTCAGCTTAGGACCTACAACTGAGCCCAACATTTCCATAGCTAAGGCCATTACGCACGATCTCCCCCTATCGATTTTTCTCGCCACCGTTGTTAAGTGAATCACTGCAATAGTTATGTTTGTAACACAGTTGTTAAGTGAATCTGGCTTCCCCATTGACGTTGCTTGTCAGAAGGCCACAAAAGGGGATCCAGTGACCCCGGGATCCTGCAACTGTCATACATGCATGTCAGTTGCCAAGTATCTATAGTTTGATCACATGACAATGGGGATGCTGCAACTATCCTGAGTCTGAAATAGGTCATAAGTTCTTCAGTGCTGTTGTAACTTGAAATGGTCACTAAATGGTTGTTGTAAGTCAAGGATTACCTGTATACAATTTGCCTCATGGTGTAACCGGAACAATCTGGAACTGAACACACTCAAAACCGTAGAAATGGTGGTAGACTTTAGGAGAAACCCTCCCACACTACTACCTCTTACAATACTAGACAACACAGTATCAACAGTAGAGACCTTCAAATTTCTAGGTTCTATGATATCATGAGACCTAATATGGCCACCTAACATCAAAAGCATCATCAAAAAAGCACAACAAAGGATGTTCTTTTTGTTCCAACTCAGAAAGTTCAAATTGCCCAAGGAGCTGCTGATCCAGTTGTACAGAGGAATGATTGAGTCTGTCATCTGCACCCCTATAACTGTCTGGTTTGCCTCTGCAACCTAACAGGGCAGACACAGACTCCAGAAGATAATTAGGACTGCAGAAAAAACAATTACTACCATCCTGCCTTCAATCGAGGACCTGTATACTGCACAAGTCAAAAAGAGGGCTGTGAAAATATCTACAGACCCCTCACATCGGAGACATAAACTGTTTCAACTCCTACCTCAAAACAATGCTACAGAGCACTGCACACCAGAACAACTAGACACAAGGACAGGTTTTCCTCAAATGCTATTACTCTGCTAAACAAATAATTCTCTCAACACTATCCAACTATTTACAAAGTCTGCACTACTATTACTATTAATCTTCTCATCACTCCTTATCACCCATTCCATCCCACTTGTGACCATATGACTGAAACTTTGTCGCTTGTATACTTAGGATTTATATTGACTGTTTCCTAGTATGATTTGATTGCTTATTGTCCACCATGACTATCAGTAAGTGTTGTACCCGATGATCCTCGACTCTTGAAGAATGTATCCTTTCTTTTATGTACACCGAGAACATCTGCACCAAGACAAATTCCTTGTGTGTCCAATCACACTTGTCCAATAAAGAATTCTATTCTATTTTATTCTAAAATGTTCTTGATAGTTCTCAGACTTGCTAACCAACATACACTGCTCTGCCTGCAGATATAGCGATCCCTCTCTGTGGACTGCCTACATGGGCCTTCTGGATCAACAGAACAGGTCGAATAGCCTCGTTCAGAAAAGGACGATCAAGAGAATCATCAGCCACCCGCACTTCAATGACTTCACGTATGACTTTGACATTGCTGTGATGGAGCTGGCCAGCCCTGTCACTTTTTCCAAAGAGATCAGAGCTATCTGTTTGCCTGATGCCACCCACGAATTCCCTGTAGGAAAAACCATCTGGGTGACCGGATGGGGAAGGACTGAAGAAACAGGTGAGTGAACATGCTTACAAGATTGCAAAACATTGTCTGCCTCTCTCTTGATTCATGAACGTAGAACATAGAATAATAAAGTTGGGACCTTGGAGATCATCTAGACCAACCCCTTGCTTGAGCAGGAGACACTATACCCTTTCAGACCAATAGCAATAGCACTTAGACTTATATACCATTTTATAGTGCTTTCCAGCCCTCTCTAATTGGTTTACTGAGTCAGCTTATTGCCCCGAACAATTTGGGTCCTCATTTTACCCACCTCGGAAGGACGGAAGGTTGAGTCAACCCTGAGCCTGGTGGGATTCGATCTGCCAAATTGTAGGCAGCTGGCTACAGAAGTTAGTTTGCAATACTGCACTGCGCCACAGAGGCTTCGTAAATGGTTGCCCCATCTCATTTTGAAAGCCTCCAGTGATGGAGCCCCACAACTACTTCTTTTTTAAAAAAATATTTTTATCATACATTTTTCGTTATTATTCATCACATTTCCAATTTTACAACGGCAGCGTACTGGCTATTACCAAGTCCTTTTTAAATACACATCATGGTATACACCTGGTTATAACTATTATTCTTGTAGTCATACAAGTCTCTTTTAAATACATAGTTTTGTACGTCATAATTATAACTATTATTTTCATAGTTGTACCATAGCACTCTATTACATTTATCACTCTATATCCTTTAAACTATACTCATGTACAGTCCAATAGTGATATTGCTTACATTGTGTGTTCTTACATATTTCTATATATCTGTATTTATTTCTATTTTCTTAATCTTTTCATTGTTAAGTGCTAATTTCTGCACCTATTATTTAACCATTTATACAATACATCCCATGTTAAGTAGTATTCTTTAAGTTCCATTGTTAACCTGTCCAATTCAGCACATTCTAATAATTTTTTTATTACATTCTCATCTGTGGGTATAGTTTCGTTTTTCCAATTTTGTGCATATGTGATTCCAGCTGCTGTTATTATATGTAATATTAAGTATGTGAGTCTTTTATTATATTTCCCGGGTATTACCCCAGAGCATCCACAACTTTTGAAACCAAGGACAACTTCTGTTCCATTGATTGATTGTTCTCACCATTAGGAAATTCACTTTTAGGTGGTTTCTCTCCTTGGTTAGTTTCCATCTGTCGCAATGCAAGGCAGTCATAAAGAGCAGAGGCCAAAGATGTATCAATGGAGGCTACAGAAATAAATCAACATTCTAAAACTTTTTGAAAACCCTGTTTGTTTTCACACATAACATTGTTTCTCCAAATGCCCAGAGTCCTTGGCACAGATGGTCCTCAATTTACATTCATATTAGGATTTGGAATGTCCGTGACTATGCAGTGCAATCATTAAATGAACTGTGGCCAATTTTATGACCTTGTTTGTATGGTTATTAAGCAAATCTTGCTTTCCCCGTTGATTTTGCTTGTCAAATGGTGATCCTCTAATTCCAGGACACTGCAACTGTTGCAACTACATCCTGGTTGTCAGTTTGGATTACGTGACTTCCCTAAATCTCACACAAACCTTTCTGATTTTGGGGGGGCAGGTCCTGGTGCCAGAATTTTGCAGAAGGCAGAAATCCGGGTGATCAATCAGACCATGTGTGAGTCCCTGTTGCCCAATCAACTCACTGAGCAAATGATGTGTGTAGGAGTCCTGACGGGAGGAATTGATGCTTGCCAGGTGAGAAGCTTTGCAATTTCTTTTGGAAATGTTCCAGCCCCTTACATGTTCTTTTGGAGACATTCAAGCCCTTTAGATGTTCTTCTGGAGACATTCAAGCCCTTTAGATGGTCTTCTGGACATGTTCAAGCTCTTTAGATGTTCTGGAGATGTTCAAGCTCTTTAGATGTTCTGGAGATGTTCAAGCTCTTGGATGTTCTGGAGATGTTCAAGCCCTGAAGAACTTCAAGTCCTTTAGATGTTGGTCAATGGCAATTAAGAGGCTGCTGCAGCCACTCCATCCAGAAGACAGTTATTCAGCAGCATTGGGAGGTCTATCTTCTCCTTCACCATCCTTTAGGCACTTGGCAACAAAGCAGCCACTGAATGTAGAGCACAGGCTGTGTTCATCCCATCTCACTTTGCTCCTCTTCTTCTATTGTTTATCTCCCTCTAGAATAGGGGCGTCCAACCGTGGCAACTTTAAGACCTGTGGACTTCAGCTCTCAGAATTCTCCAGTCAGCCATGCTGACTAGAGGATTCTGGGAGTTGAAGTCCACAAGACTTAAGGTTGCCAAGGTTGGACACACCTGCTCTGGAAGGTCCAAGCTATAAAAGGATCCATCCAACAAACCCGGGCAATTCCTTAGAAAAACTTCCTTGAAGTAGGAAATGAGGGAAGGGAGCACCAGGGATTCTGTTCCTTGATTAACTGCTGCCTTATTTCCTTTCAGGGAGATTCTGGAGGGCCACTTGCCAGTATAGAAGTTAACAATAGGATGTTCCTGGCTGGTATAGTCAGCTGGGGAGACGGTTGCGCTCGCCGGAACAAGCCCGGCGTCTACACCCGGGTCACTAAGCTACGAACGTGGATCAAACAGAAAACAGGGTTGTAGGTGGTTCCCGCCACTAGGATTGTTCACACCTCTTGATTCCTCGTGCAGGTCAGTCAACCTGGCCATTGAAGAAGACTTTCCCACATGATGTGAAGGGAACCCAGTCTCAGACGTTCAACCCTTGTCTCCTTTGGTTCTCACCCTTCTGGGTCTTCCAGGTGGGGAAGGTTGGTTTGAGAATAAATGACCCACCTGGATTTAATTGTACCCGGACCGTTTCCACCTGGGAAAGCTTTGTTCCTTGCTTCTGTCTCTTGAGATCACCGCCATGTCTTCATTTAAACCCGAAACTGAGTTTTTGACCGGCCTGGAGCCTCCGTCACAGATCCGACTTTTGCACAGGTGTGCAAGGGAAGGTTGGAACCAATTTGAGATGGGATTATGCTGACTCCTCTTCTTCCCAAGTCGCCAAACAGATGACAGTGGGAAGAAAAGAAGATTACCTTGCCTGTTTAGAAAACAGATTGCAGATCTTTGGGCTTGAAGCCCTGTTCTTTTCCTTTTTGTGTCCAACACAGTGCTGTCTGTGACTAATCCTACATCCTATGACTTTTATCTTAAAATTCCTCACTAAGAGTAAGGTTGCTATCTTTGGTATCTTGGTGTGCAACTCCCCGGAACTCTTACGGGAAGGGAATTATGACAATTTCCAGATTTGCTATGATGTGGATTGATTTAGGGCAGAGTTCCCCAAACTTGGCAACTTTAAGACTTGTGGACTTCAACTCCCAGAATTCTGGAAGTAGAAGTCCACAAGTCTTAAAGTTGCCAAGTTTGGAGACCTCTGATTTAGAGCTATAATATTGCTGCAAAATTTGGTGGACCACTAGATGGGAGTAGAGAGATTCCGAAAGTTGTCTTTTGCTCATAGCCAGTGATATTCTGGATATTTGCAGCAGAAATGAGGAGCAGCTTCTTTGATTAAATAATTTTTCCCCCTCCCTATCCCCCCTGAGTGAATTTCACAATATCAGTGTGCAATGGCCTATAAAATATAACTTTGTTATGCCAACAAAGTAAGCACTGAAAATCATACTCAGTCTGCAATGTTAGAAGCAATCATACCAGATCTTGCTGTTTTTTAAGGAAATGTTTCCCATCTTCAACTTCACCTCCTTTTTATAATATGCTGATCAGAGATGCAAAAACCTAGGGAAAAAACAGGAAGGGAGGGGGATGGACAGCCGGTATATTTTACACCCCCCCCCCTCTGAATTTTTCCTTTCCCATCCTCATTTGTTTCCCTGTCTTTACACCACATCCGCCAGCATAATTCAGATTGAGATCCCTTCCTGATATTTTTTTGAACTATATTTCTATCCATTTTAGTTCCAGGGATAAAAAGTTCTGACTTTAGCTTTCTTTGTAGATGGAATCAAATTCTACTGTCGATTATCAATAGGTTGCCTGCAAATCTCCAAAACGCCTTTGAGGATTAAAAAAAAGGACAATCAAGGAATAATAGCCTTTTGCTTTTCTGTGTAAAAGTCCAGTTGAAATATTTGGGACTTGCAATCCACTTGCCTCTTCCTTTAATTAAAAAGAAAAAAAGAAAACCCAGTTGATTCTGGACTTATCCAACAGTGAAAAATCATGGTTCTTTCCATCAAGGGTGGAATATGCTTGTTTGAGGTTTGAAAAGCTCGTGCCTTGCATCTTAGTGGGACTTCATCTCCTGAGCTATCCCATCCTCAAATGTCCACGAGAAATCCCACCTTGGAACAACGTTGATAAGGAGCAGAGATCTCTGAGACGCTGCACTTTTAATCCAGTCCCTCTGCACCAGTTTACCTCATTAGAATGAGATAGTTGTAGAGAGATCTAGAGAATATAATTGTGTGTGTGTGTGTGTTCACAGTGAGTGTGTGTGTGTTTGTATGGGTGGATTGTTTCCTTTTTCTGCCCTGTTTTGGGGTGGATTGGCATTACCACAATGTGCCTTATTGTACAGCCTTGTTTAATCTACAGCATTTTTTTCTTCTTCAGGTTCTTTATAGGTTGATGGCAAAAGCTAATGCTGAGTCTCCAATCTGAATTCTTGTGTCTTTAGCATTCCCCTTCTTCCTAGCTATTGGCCAAGCTGGTTAGGTGTTCTGGGAGTTGTAGTCCAGTCTTTTTTAGGGAGCGCTTCTATCCTGTGCTGTACCAAATGCTGATTTGCTTCAGTGTTTGCTGGCTGCATCAATTTGAATTTGAGCCTTCTTTGAGTAGAATAAATACCTTTGTCTTTGAGTGAAAGAAAGGATGACCGTGAGATTATTTAGGGAGCAAACACTGTTAAGTAGAGCTAGATAGAGCTAAAATGTTTCTGCAAGCCAATGGACAAGATTGTTGTATCTCACTGTGTGATGTGCCTTATTTTTTTACAACTGTTTCTTTTACAACTGATGGACAAGTTATGGTTCTTTACTGTAAAACTTAGGGTTGTTCTGCACCTCTATTGGTCCAAAGTGTAGACTGGAGAAAATTACATATGTTCTTGAAGAAGTTGTTCCTCGGACATAGGACAAAAATGGGAAGAAGTCTCTTTATTCTAGGATATTTAACAATCTGGGAAATGCTTCACTATGTCCTGTTCTTTATTTAAAGCACAAAGCTACAGAAAGGGATCAGTGCAGACTTAACTGTTTTATTTCACATTAAAAGAAAGCTTTTCAAAATGGATTGAAACTAATCAGCTCAATTCTACTTCTTACCGTGTTTGTATGTATATAAAGATTGTATTTTTTTAAATGCTGTAAATAGCTTAAATGCGAGAAAACTATTCCAAACATAATTCCTACCCATATTTCTGCACCCCCTTTTTAAATTTTTCATTGGAAAACTGAATGAAATGGAAATGTCTGATGATTCTTAATCTGTTATTAAACTTGTTTTTTTTTTTTTAAAATGGATGCTTCATTTTAATTCATTATGTTCTTTGGGGTTGAAATATTTTCTTTTCAAGGGTCTTCAAACTTGGTAAGTTTTAAGACTTGTGGACTTCAACTCCCAGAATTCCTGAGCTAACATGACTGGAGGAGGAATTCTGGGAGTTGAAGTCCACAAGTCTTCAAGCTGTCCAGTTTGAAGACCCCTGTTTTAGATGAAAAGCTGGCCTGAGTAAGATCCTATAAATATCGAGAACCTCAAAACAGAAGAATAGTGTCAAGATTACAAGAATTGATGCGGGAAGTCCCCGATTTATGGCCACAACTGAGCCCAAAATTTCCATTGTTAAGTGAGACAGTTGTTCAGTGAATTTTGCTCCTTTTATATTTCTTGCCACAGTTGCTAAGTGAATCAATAGCTGTTAAATTAATAACATGACTGTTAAGTGAATCGTTGACGTTGCTTGTCAAAAGGTCATAAAGGGGGATCACGTGGCCCCTGGGACACTGCAACTGTCATAAATACGAATCAGTTGCCAAGCGTCACATGACCACGGGGATGCTGCAATGGTCATAAGTGTGGAAAATGGTCATACTTTTTTCAGTACTGTTGTAACCAGTCATTAAATGAACTATTGTAAATCAAGGACTATCTATAATATCACTTTATACAGTACGAGTGAAGTCACATTAAATATTGCATATGATTTTGGTCACTACGACCCAAAAAATGATGCTCAGAGCCTAGAAAGTGTGCAGAGAAGAGCAACAAGAATGATAAAGGGTGTGGAGCAACAGATGCTTTCACTGTATGTATGAGTCCAAAAGGGACACAGTGGCTCAGTGGCTAAGACGCTGAGCTTGTCGATCAGAAAGGCCAGCAGTTCAGCAGTTTGAATCCCTAGTGCTGCCTAATAGAGTGAGCTCCTGTTCCTTGCCTCAGCTTCTGCCAACCTAGCAGTTCAAAAGCATGTAAAAATCAAGTAGAAAAATAGGGACCACTTTGGTGGGAAGGGAACAGTGTTCTGTGCGTCTTCGGTACCTTCCACATGACCACGGAGATGTCTTCAGATAGCGCTGGCTCTTTGGCTTTGTAATGGTGATGGACACTGCCCCCTAGAGCCGGAAACAACAAGCACATATGTGTGAGCAGAACCTGTACTTTACCTGTACTTTATGAGTCCAACTCTTCTGAAGCTAATATTTCCTCCATAACCATCCCAAGGAATGGATTATACATCTTTCCCATGCATTTGGCGACTTCTAGATTTACTTTCAGAATTACAAGAGCATTCCTGAAATTCTACAGTTCCATAGTCTGACGTGCCCTGGGATGCATACATGAAGGTACATTTTTTAAACAGTACCTCCACTGAGATACAACTTGTTTAATCTTTGTTCAATTCATTTGGTGGATTCTTTAGATCACAATGCATATTGAAAGCTCAAATACCATGGATGCAGTGGTATGTATGGAGGATGGATGGATGGAAGGAAAATTGATGGATGGATATAAAATGGATGGATGGATGGATAGATAGATAGATAGATAGAAATTGAATGGATGGAAATAAAATAGATGGACAGTTGGTAGATGATAGATATTGATATAGACAGATTTAGACAGAAAATGGATGGCTAGCAATAGCAGTTATACTGATCTACTGCTTTACAGTGCTTTTACAGTTCTCTCTAAGTGGTTTACAGAGTCAGCATATTGCCCCCAACAATCTGGGTCTTCCTTTTACCTACCTCAGAAGGATGGAAGGCTGAGTCAATCCTGAACCCATAAGAATTGAACTGCCAAACTGCTGGCAGCCGGCAGTCAGCAGAAGTAGCTTGCAGTACTGCATTCTAATCACTGCGCCACCATGACTCATAGAAAATGGATGAATAAATAGAAAATGGATGGATGGATGGATGGATGGATGGATAGATAGATAGATAGATAGATAGATAGATAGATAGATAGATAGATAGATAAGAGAGAGAGAGAGATAAATGATAGACAAATGATAGATAAAGATGGCTGGATGCCTGGTTAGATAGATATTCTGTCCCATTTTTAACAGATTGGCATGACCATAAGATACCCACAGAAATCTCTCTTAAGTTGTAGACAAAAAAAACCTCAAAATGTATATCTCCTGTAGTCCACAATGTGCACTGCTGTGTTGTTGCACTTGGGGCACTGGGATAAATAACACAAGTGTTTCAATTTTGTTCAAAACCCTGGCAGGGTAAGAGAACTGAAGCTAGGGCTGTATATATTTTCAGTTGGTTGCTTTTTAATGAGTACTTCCACACTAATCATGTATGCCTTCTTCCAGTTTTTGCTGTGCATATATATCACTAATGAAAGCTAGTTTTGTGGTGCCACAAAGCTGGCCGGGCAAAGCTATAAATTGCTAGTGCAGAAATGTTCAATGTGTTCATTTTACACTTGGCTTCCTCTCATCCTGCTGAGCTGCAGCATAAGAGAGCTGCTGGGCTGAGGAAGTAGCCATGCAAAGACCTCGCACTGATTGAAAAACCACAGATGCTCACTCTCTTGGTTATAGTTAGACGAGAAAAAGAACTGTCCAGCAACAGATTATTCAAGTGTAAAATAGGCCACAGTTCGTGTGTTTGAAATGAGAAGAAAAACGTTCCAGGTTGTGAGATGAATTTTCCTGCAGAAAGATTCACCGATGAATTGACCTGAATTATTGATGAATTGATGAATTACTATGACTATTATTCTTCTCATCACTCCTTATGAACCATCCCCTCCCACTTGTGACTGTATGACAGTAAATTTGTCACTTGTATCCTTAGGATTTATATTTACTATTTCCTAATATGATTTGACTGCTTATTGTTCCCTATGACTATTATTCTTGACAAATGTATGATTCTTGACAAATGTATCTTTTATTTTTATGTACACTGAGAGCATTTGCACCAAGACAAATTCCTTGTATGTCTAATCATACTTGGCCAATAAAGAATTCGTTCATTCATTCATTCATTCATTCATCTTGTTTTCTTTCGGGATGTTTCCTGTCTTCTGGCCTACAGCTCTTGGGTGTTTCTGATGTTTTGTTTCATCCAAATACAAACCAAGAAGAACCCAGTCCAGATTATCTTTGGATCCCAACCTAGGTGTTACTGCTTGCTCAGCAGGGCCCACAACATGACTTTGTAAAAGGAAGTGGTGGCTGAGGCTAAAATGACTCTCTCAGATAATGCTCAGACCAAAAGGATGACATGTTTTGACTTCAGTTGGAGAATGGAGATTCCATTTCACGCTAGACTTTTCAGTCTCTTGAATGAGTACTCACAATCGTTGTACAGACCCCTAATCATCTTGGTTGCTCTTCTCTGAATTCTTTCTAGAGCCTCAACATCTTTTTTATAGTGTGGTGACCAAAATTGGATGCAGTACTCTAGGCGTTGTCTTACTAAGGCTTTATAGAGAGGTAGTAGTACCTACCTTGATTGTATCCCTCTGTTAATGCAATTTAGGATTGCATTGGCTTTTTTGGCTGCCACCGCACACTGCTAGCTCATATTTAGCTGGTTGTCCACTAAGACTCCAAGATCCCTCTCATAGTTACTGCTATTAAGCCTGGTTTCACCCAGTCTATATGTGTGCTTTTGGTTTTTCTTGCCTAAGTATAAAACTTTACTTTTCTCTACAATTAATTTCATTTAGTTAAATAGGGCCCAAGTCTGTGCAAGATCCTTCTGGATCTTGAGCCTATCATCCAGCGTGTTGGCTATTCCTGCCAGTTTAGTATCATCCGCAAATTTGGTAAGTTCCTCTTCTATTCCCTCATTTGGGTTTTTTTTTCCCAGAATCCTGTGCACTGTCTGCATATCCATGGGAAATGTGTTGCCTGGGCTTAGACAACTAAGCCGTGCAAGAAGACCGAAAGGAATAAACCTTGGGTGGGTACTGGAGGGCAGAAATATACTGCTTTGGATTGAGGCCACGAAGGAAATCTGGATTCTCTGGGGACAAAAGCTGAAAATCCAGTTCTTTTGCTTATGCTGGAGATGAAATCCTTCCCTCTGCAGCTCTCTCTCCATCATTGATCGGCCTGCTGGCACCAATGCAAACTTGCTGGGGAACAGAGAGAGAGGGAGGGAGAGAGAGAGGCTCACAGGGCCAAGAGTGGAATTAAAGATTACACTGAAAGATTAATTGTGCCTCGGGAGGGCCAGGAGATTATAGGGAGAGCTCTGTGCCTGGGGTGTCGGTCAAACGGGCCAGGTCTGGGCATTATCTTCACATGCTGTGCTGCTGCAAATCATTCTGTAAGGGACATTGTTCCTCATTCCTCTTTTGCAGATAAAGCCAGAAAAAAAAAAGTGTGTGGGGGGGGAGATAATAAACCACAGTCTTTAACCAGGAATGTCTGGTTTAATGAAGAAAGGAGTAGGGGTAACATGCAGAGATGGTATTCAGCCGGTTCGGACTGGTTCTGGCATACTGGTAGTGGAAATTTGGAGTAGTTTGGAGAACCAGCAAATACCACCTCTGGTTGGCCCCGTCCCCGCCGTTACTTCTCCTATATTCCCTTTTTTTTTTAGCTCAGCTGATTTACGTGGCAGAATGGGTTGATGGGCCTCAAAAACAGCTCAGCTCACCGGCGTTGACAGAGGTTGGTCTTTTGAGCCCTGCGTGCATGCAAAGCCTGTACTCCGCATAGAACCGGTAGGAACAAATTTGGAAACCCACCACTGGTGACATGATAGCAGTCTTCCAATATTTGAGGGGCTGTCAGGGAGAGGGGGGGGGTTTCAATCTATTCTCCAAAGCACCTGAAGGCAAGATAAGAAATCACAGGTGGAAGATCATTAAAAGAGAGAGCCAACTTAGGAGACGTAAGGAGACATTTCCTAACAGAACAGTTTAGTCAATAGAATGGCTTGCCCCTAGAGGTTGTGGGTGCTCTATCACTGGAGGTTTTTCAAGAAGGGACTGGACAACCCTTTCTCTGGAATGGTGTAAGGCAGGGGTGTCAAACTCGAGGGCCACATCTGCATTGAGTTTGTCAGACTGACCGTTTGGAGACTGACTGCGAGGAAGAGGAGGAACAGCCAACAGGGAGTGGGAGTGTGGATCCAGAGGTGGTGGAGGAGGCTGGGGAAGGATCGAGGCTGGTTGAGCAATCAGAGGAGGATCCAGGCCCATCCCCTATCCACCCTAGATCACGCAGGGAGGAGAGGATCAGGGAAAAGTGAGGTCTACTCAGGAGGAGATTACCATGATCCTTCTTGTGGCTTCTCAAAGTTTAGTGTTTACTTTGAAAGAGGTTTATCTTTGCTGGTGTTCTTCCCATGGACTCTCCTCGGTTATTTTCCTGGAGTTTATGATTAGTTATCTTGGCTTGCTTCGGAGCTCTCGTCAATGCGGTTTATTTTGGTTTTCTTTTTGCCTCATTATTTACTTTTGTGACTTTAAACTGTGCCTAATAAAACAGTGAAGTTAAGTTGAAGGCCCCTACTGGACTTTAATGTATGTTTGGGTTTTGGGTTATTTTGAGAGACTACAGGTCATCACAGTGTTTGACCTCGTGGGGGCATGGCTGGGGTGGGCGTGGCTGGGGTGGTCATGGCTGGGGTGGGTGTGGCTGGGATGGTCATGGCTGGGGTCAGCTCACCATCACTTATTGAAGCCCCATTTTAGGCTGTGATGGCCTCCTGCAGCCCTTTGCAAGTGAAATCAGAGCTCCTCCTCCAGCTCCGTTTTCCCTGGCAGAGGCACCGCGGGGTCCGTCCTTTGTTGTTTCCAGGGCAGTCCTGCAGGCCATATCTAAGCACTCCATGAGCCAGATCTGGTCCCTGGGCCTTCAGTTTGACACCCCTGGTATCCTTCAGCAGGGGGGTTGGACTAGAAGATCTCTAAAGTCCCTTTCAGCTCTGTTGTTCTGTATTCTAAGTGCCTGATATCCATCCGCTCACCTGTTTTCTTTCTTTTTCTTTTTTCTTTTCCCTTTCCTGGGTTAATACTTAGGTGAGCTTCAGATTTTTTTTTCTCCTCGTTCACCCATTGCAGACCCAGCCCCAAACTATTTTTATTCCTTTTAGGATAATTGATGGCTGAATACGGCTAAGATTTATAACGAAGCAACCAAAACAAGCAATGTCTGAAGATGGATTTGGGACACTAAGAATATAAAAGAGAGAGATTGTGTTTTTCATTTTTGACAGAGCTTGCTTGGTTTTTGCCTTAGCCTGTTATGCAATCTAGACAATGTTGGTTTATTCAATAAGTCATATCGTTTATGTAATCCACCATTTCACACAGGGCGTGAACTAAGATGTTGCTTGGGTCAGGTTAAATGTGACTCAATTTCCTTTTATGGGCTTGAAGAAGTTCTATCTAGAGCTTTCTTCCTTTAAACATACCATCATAACAATGTTGCCTTTTCTCTTGGTTTAGAGGAACAAAGATGAAGAAAGACTCTAGATAAATAAACACTTCTTCTGAACAAGTTCAAACCACTTCTTTCTCTTCTGAGGAGTTCCAATAAAAGTTAGGAAATCTACGCAACCCTGCAGTGGATTATCAAACTTTTGCTTTTTTATATAAATCTAATCATCGGCCATATGAAATCTTCTTCCCCTTCCTATCACTTTACTGAATTAAATTCCCACATTCGGGTTTTTATGGGTTGTTGTTTTTTTTTGTTCTTCACTAGGCTTCAACAGAATGACAGTGCTCTGTTGATACTATGCACAAGAAGGTATGTACCAACTGACACACTGTACAATGGAAAGATGGTCTTATGTTTTGTGTTTATGTTTGTATTTGCTTATGTTTGTTGTTAAAAAATAAAAATCTTTTTTTTTTTTTTAAAAAAGAATCTAATGACAGTTCTTTCCATCCACTAGGTGTCACTCTTTTATAGGTTATCACACAAGTTTTTGGCCTTCTGCCTGCTAGATGCTAAACATCTGGAGCTCAAGAGTTGGCTCATGTTGGGCGCCATTTATGTTATACTAGACTCCAGGTCCCATCAGTTCCAAGCAGCATGGGCATCCTTCTCTTCATCTTGGTGCACCAACAAGTACCTCTCATGAAGAGGAAAATCAGAACAGATCTTACAGTCCCTTTGGCATTCAAAATTTTGAAGGAGGTCTTGAACTCTGAGAAACACACAACTGAATAGAGAGAGGCCAAGTAGGTAGGAAGATTTGTTGGCTGAAACAGTCCAGCTTTGTTCCATGTAGCTGTCATTTAAATATTATCATTAAATAGCATTCAAGACAAAGAAAGAACAGTCCTGTAAAAAGTGCTGGCTTAGATGGATTTAATTGGTTGCTTTAGCTTCTGATGCTGCAAGGCAGCCCTGAGCAATAAGGAACTGGATGGAGAAGGTTCTTCATTCTCTAGAAATGGAACTGAAATGCAAAGTCATTCAGCCAAGGGAAGGATAAATCTAGAGCAAGCTTCAAAGCCACCCTATATGCCAAGGAACTCATGCTGAGAATGGTTTCAATTCATTAGTTGACCTTTTCAGATCAATTGGTTGACCTTTTCAGATCCATTGTTCTGGAAAGATTGTGATTGGAAGACACTTCACTGCTACCAAAACTTTTGGAATCAGAGAAAAGAGGCAGTGCTGAAACCATCTTTAGTACCTCCTGATAGCAAGTTGGTAAGACATCCTGAAATTCTACCAAGCCCTCCTAAATTGTATGACGTACACAAAGGTAAAGGAATACTTGTGTTCAGTGGAAAATACCACAATAAAAGGTCTACTTAGAAGTTAATTCCTTATCCTGTGGGGTTTTAACATAGACTATGGAATGGATGATCTAAAGTAGAATCTGAGGATGAAGTATAAAAAATACTCCATAGAACAGGGGTCCCCAACTCCCAGTCTGTGGACCGGTACCAGGCCACATCATGCCAGAAACTGGTCCAGGTAACAAGTGAAGCTCCATCCGTGGGATGCAGACAGCATGTGAAACCACACTCCCTCTGGCCCATGGAAAAACCTCTCTCCGCAGAATTGGTCTCTGGTACCAAAAGGTTGGGGCCATTGCTGTAGAAGATAGGAAGATGCTGAAGAAGTGGAAAAATGGGATTTACAAGTATCGTAGGAATTATAAATCTTCCTGTATATAATTCATTGATTATATACAACTGAATATATTATGTCTTCCTAGGAACCTGAAAAATCATTATGGGACTCTGAGGAATTGAATCCTAAAACGAGATAGTAAACTACTATAAATTCTACGCATACTTGTAGTGGTACAGGTAGAATTTATTATAGTTTACTATACAGTATCTCATTTTATGCTTCAAGTCCTCAGAATTCCACAATGATTTTCAGGTTCTTAAGAAGATATAGTACTTCTTTGAAGACTTATAATTTAAGAAATCTTAAGACTCTGTGTAAACTAACTTTTGCATGCAATATGAATCCATGTCTTAAATTGTAATCTAAAAATGGTTCATCCTGTCAATTAACTTTCTGTTTCCTCTAAGAGATACAAGGTTATTCTAGATATTGGACCATATTCCCACAACTTGGTTAGGAATAATTCCATAGAAGAAATCAAACATCTTTTCCAATAATTTATTATCAAGCCGATATGGAATTACATCTGCTTTCTAGGCCCTCGGGACTCAGTAGATGTTAAACATCTACTGAAATGAGAGGAGTGGACAGCTAAAAACTGTAACCTTTTGTTTCTGGTTTGTGGTCTTTGAAACTAAAAAAAAAAACAAAAAAAACAAAAACAAAAAAACAGAACCCCAAATGGAGCTGAAGAAATTAAGAGGCTTTTGAAAGCAAAAGCTTTTGTGGCATTTATTACTTGGCGGCAATGATCAGCACATTTATTATGATGGAAAATTTATGGGCATGATTAGCCTGTTTTATCCAAAGTTCATCTCTACATTTTCCAAAGCAGGGAGTGGAATTCTAGGCAACTGGATTCTGAGTTGATCTAGGAAGCAGAAAATCCAAGATTCCAAGTTCCTGTCTATTTTAGCTTAGTGCCAAGTCCACCTCTGAATTCTGTGAAAATCGATTCCAAATGTTCAGATAGAAATGTGATAGTTCATTTCTACTTGGTTTGCTGCATGCTAGAGCTGCAGAAATCTTCCCCTCCCCCGTCTCTCTCTCTCTCTCCTCTCTCTCTCGGTGACTGTGTGTAGGATGATATTTTTTTCTCAAGAACATAGAATAATAGTTGGAAGGGACTTCAGAGGTCTTTGTCCAACTCCCTTCTCAAGCAGGAGAACCTATACCATTTTGGACAAATGGCTGTCCAGTCTCTTTTTGAAAGTCTTCAGTGTTGGAGCATTTACAACTTCTGAAGGCAAGTTGTTCCACTGGTTAATTGCTCTCACTACCAAGAAGTTTCTCCTTAGTTCTTGGTTACTTTTCTTCTGGGTTGGTTTCCAACAATTGCTTCTTGTTTTGCCTTTTGGTGCTTTGGAAAATAATCTGACCCCCTCATCTTTGTAGGAGCCCCTCAAATATTGGAACACTGCTATCATGTTCCCACTAGTCTTTCTTTTCATTAGACTAGCCATGCCCAGTTGCTGTAACCATTCTTCATATGTTTCAGCCTCCAGCCCCCTAACCATCTTGGTTGCTCTTCTCTGCATTCTTTCCGGAGTCTCAGCATCTTTTTTGTATTCTGGTGACCAGAACTGGATGCAATCTTCCAAGTGCAGTCTTACTAAGGCTTTGTAAGGTGGCACTAGAACTTGTATTGGTTTAGTTTAAGAAACTTTAAGAAGGTGAACAAGTTCCTCTGAACTTCATGATGTGCCTGGATTTTGAAATATTGTCTCCCCCAACAACTTTGTTCATGGTGTCGGGGACAAAGGCATCAAGTTAAAGGCTAACTCCCAAATTCTAGAGTAATAATAAACATGCAACCAAAATGCCCTGAAAATAGGTTGTCCATGCTGAGTTAAAAATACACTCCCATATAATGGGTCTTATAATATATCAACTGTCCAAAATAAATCTGAGCATCTGCACTGCACAAAAGGCATCCTTGATTTTGGGTTGGGTTTGGGGTAAGGTAACATTAATCAAATCGAACAAATGGTCATATCATGAAAAAAAAATAGAAACTGCCACATGACTTCCTTAAGTATCAACAACAATAGACTCTCTGGATAAATTTTAAAAAACAAAGTTCAAAAAAATGGGTTTTACCAAGTGTCTGTGTGGGATGCAATTCTGCAGAAAACATTTCATAGTTTGAGAATAACCCAAGAGAAATTTAAATTCTGAATTCTCAGCAAGGATTTGTTATTCAGGTACTTTTTTTGATATTGTGGAGCCAGCGTGACTGTGTTAGACTAGAACTTTGGTGCCCATCATGTTGCTTTCAAGTGCCGGGGAAATCAGGAAATCTAGGCAGTTCAAATGAATTTAAAGCTTTATTGTAAATTTAAGGTCTCTAGAAGAATCTGAACTACTAACGGTCAAAACAAATTGGCGGTAGGTAACAGTCAATGGAATTCAAGGTGGGTGGGACTTAGATCTTTTATGGACTTGAGATTGATGATATATTTGACCCCTCTCTCTGGTCATCAGCCTGGTCATCTCCTACAGTTGCTTGGGAATGAAAGACAGATTAAAGGTTGTGTTGGACAAGTAAAGGCCATTGTCTAAATGTTTTTTTCCACAAACATTTTTCCACAGTCATGATTTCTGAAGATTTCTGAAGGTCCAGTTGCCTCTTAAAAAGCACCTTTGGGACAGACTTTACCAGTCTAATTTTTCTCCCCTTCTGTTTGACCTTGACTAGATTTTCCTGGTAAGCCGCACTCCTAAAGATAACTTTGGTCATGGGGCATAGTCAAAGTTTCAACAGAGAATTTCCAGAGAAAGTTGTAATTATTTGTACAGGCTTCTTCTTAGGAACCAGTGAGTAGTTTGTACTAGACCAAAGTTGGCCAGAGGGTTATTGTTAATGCTCAAGATGGTAGGGGAAGAGAGACTAAAATATGTGCCGTTAGTAAGGAAGAGGAATACTTCATCAAAAGCATAGAATTTCTCCCTCTGGAAAAGGAAAAGCTATCAAGCACATCAAGATAGGCTCAAAAGTCCACAGTGTGTAAAGCACTGGCAGATGACATAGTCCCCAAATGGAAGCAGCTTCTGCCAACTTTGTGATTACAACCGGGAAAATTATGCTATCAAACATCCCTGAGAGCTTGATTCATTTTGGTTGTGTGGAAATGGAGACACTTATTTTAAGGAACAGTTGCATTAGGTTCGGCTTTCTATGAGAAGGAACGTAGGCCAGAAGGAAAAGTTTAATTCTCTTTCTCCATTCCTGATAACGGATGGGAGGAGACTCTTTGTTGCTGTATATTAGCTGCTCCATTCTTCTTCTTTTAATCTCAGTGGAACAACCTGGTATATTAAAAGATCTGAAGTGATTTGCCCATACATTCTTTCCTGGCATAGTCTAAATGAGGGCAGGAAAGGTTCAACAGCCCAAATGTTCCTCTGTGCCAAGTGTACTCTTTAGCATTCAGCCAGTTCTGACCAGTTCTGGAGAACCAGTAGTGGAAATTTTGAGTAGTTTGGAGAACCGGCAAATACCATCTTGGACTGGCCCCGCCCCCATCTATTCTCGGCCTCCCATTGAGTCCCAGCTGATCGATTGGGTCTTCTTTGGTTGCCCTAAGAGAAGAGGAGCTGGAAAGCAGGTTAGTGGGATGGGGAGGGAATGGGGATTTTGCAGTAACATTCCCATGCCACGCCCCACCAAGCCACATCCACAGAACCGGTAGTAAATTGTTTTGAATCCCACCACTGTCCTGAATGTAAATAGGCTTCACTATTCAGAACGGAAAAAGCTTCTTGGGGGAGAAGTGAAATGTCTTCAAAGAAAAACCAGAAAGTCCAGTTGCCTCTTGAGAAAATAAAAAAGCACCTTTGGGACAACCATGACCTGGAGGACTGAGAATCTCCATGGACACTTAGCTTCACAATTCAGTGTAAAAGTCTATGGTGATTCTCAGTCATCCAGATCCTGGCTGTTCCAAAGGTGTTTTTTCAAAAGGCAACCAGGCTTCCTTAATTTTTCCTTGAAGACATTTCGCTTCTCATCCAAGAAGCTACATCAGTTCTGGCTAGAACCGATGAAGCTTCTTGGACAAGAAACAAAACATCCTCAAGGAAAAACAGAGAAAGTCTAGTTACCTTTTAAAAAAAAAAAAGCATTAGTGCTGCTTTACAAAACCCTAGTAAGACCACACCTGTCATACCGCAACCAGTTTTGGTCACCATACCACAGAAAAGATGTTGAGACTTTGGAAAAAGTTCAGAGAAGAGCAACTAAGATGAACAAAGGTCTGGAAACTAAAAGATATGAAGGTTTTGGGTTTGGCTAGTCTAAAGAAAAGAAGAATTAGGGGTGACATGATAGCAATATTCCAGTTTTTGAGAGGCTGCCACAAAGAAGAGGGGGGTCAAATTATTTTCCAAAGCACCAGAAGGCAGGACAAGAAACAATGGATGGAAACTGATCAAAGAAAAAAGCAACCTGGAATCAAGGGGAAACTTTCTAACACCACCACACTGACACGAGAAATCATGGGTGCTCCATCTCTGGAGCTTTTAAGAAGAGACTTAACTTTTAAGACAATCATTTATCTGCAATGGTATAAATTCTCCTGCTTGAGCTGGACTAGAAGATAGGGATTATTCAGTGTAGTTCCTACTTATTGCAGGCTGTGTAGTTAATGTGCAGGGATACTGGGTTGTATAAAAGTAGTTCTCAACTTAGACCATCACTGAGCCCAGAATTATGCTCATTGGCATAATTGCCATTGTCAAGCAGGACACTGTGATCATGCCCAATAACACAACCTTTTTTTTGCAGTGGTCATTAAGAAAATACAGCCATCGTAAAACAAATGCCATAGCTTTTAAGTGAAGCCACAGTTGCTAAGCAAATCCATTGTCCTCTAAAGGTATTTTTTGGCTTGAAACAGGAAGTAAATCCTGATTTCTGGCAAAGAAACATCAAAAATTATGGCCATGTGACTGGGGCCCTGCGAATGGACATAAATTGTGACTGGTTGCCCAGAGCCCCAAATTCAGTCAGGGTGGGCAGCCATTAGAACTTCGAATCCAGGTCATAAGTAGTCCCGGGAAGGTCCACTGTGACTTCAACTCTGGGGTGTAAGTTGAGGATTGCCTGCAGATGGTTAGGAAGTAACAGGGTTTCTTCAATGATGCTCACATCTTAAGCGCATCAGCAATTTGTGAATGGAGCAGAGTTAACACTGAGTGTTGTAAGGTTTCTTTTGCTGCAAGTGTTCCAGGGAAACCCAACCATCTCTTAGGAATCTTCAGTTGGGTGGGTGAGTAGGGTTCTTCCATCACAGGATTCAAAGTTTAAGCAAAGAGGGTTAGGAAGTCTGTAGAGTCTGTAGAGATTGTCCGTCATCCAGGTCACCGTTCTTGTCTTTTCCTTTTGAAGATGTTTCACTCAGTGGTGGGATTCAAAAATTTTTACTACTGGTTCTGTGGGTGTGGCTTGGTGAGCTTGGCATGGGAAGGATACTGCAAAATCCCCTTTACCTCCCCACCTCACTAACCTGCTTTCCAGCTCCGTTCTCCTGTGCAGGGCAACCAAGAAGACCCAGCCGATCAGCTGGGACTCAATGGGAGGCAGAGAAGAGATGGGGGCAGGGCCAGTCCGAGGTGGTGTTTGCTGGTTCTCTGAACTACTAAAAATTTCCATTACCAGTTCTCCAGAACTGATCAGAACCTGCTGAGTACCACCTCTGGTTTCAGTTCTCATTCAATAAGCTTTTTCAGCTCTTGAAGAATTGAGCTGAAGAATATTGAACTGAAGAAGTGAAATGTCTTCAAAAGAAAAGAAAAAAAACAAGAAAGTCCAGTTGCCTCCTGAAAAAGCACCTTTGGAACCACCATGACCTGGATGATTGAGAACCTCTACAGACTTTTCGCCCATACAATTTGGGATGAACACTCTGTGAATGATGTAGGGGTATGTCAGTAAGAATGGATTTCCAGAGGAAAAGCTGCAGACAACAGGAACCAGGAGCACCACTCAGGTGGCCCGGAGGACATGGAAAAACCTCCAGGTAGCATTAAGGACCTTCTAAAAAGGATGCAAATGACCAGCGGTCTGCAAGGGATATAAATCCTTCCATTCCCCACCCTCCAGTCAGAGCTGAAGAAGCCTCTTGGATGAGATAAGAAGGGAAATATCTTCAAAGAAAAAACAAGAAAGGCCAGTTGCCTCCTGAAAAAACACCTTTGGGGAGTTAGGAAGCTTCATAAACTTCAACTCTGAAGAAGCAACTATTTGCTTATCTGAACAGGTTAAGTTGGCAGGGTGAGATAGGTTGAAGCTTAACTGCATTTGCGGGGAAGGGGCTGCACTTGAGATACTATACTGTTTTTCTGGATCACTTTTAAACAAAAACGGGAGGTACAAGCTATCATGGTACCCCACCCATATATCTTCATGCTGTAGAGATACTTGAAAAACAGAACATTCTAGAAGTGTATGAGTTGCTGTGAGTTGGCTGTTCCACAGGGAAATTCTGACTGTGTGTGGAAACTGCCTTTCGGAGGAAAAAGGTAAAAGCTTTGGGGTATAATTAAATTAATCTTGGATGAGATACAGGAAAATCCAAAAGGAAGGAAGAAATCTGTGGCGTGGGAGGAGGGTGCACATTTTAACAACACACAACCTTGGCCCTTTCCCATCTCTATGGCTTTTCCAGCTTGAATTTCCATGACATTAGGATTTGCTGTGCACAAGATCAATAACAGGGCTTATAAAATGATAAAGAGCAGATGCTTTGGGATGGATAAAAGGCAGCGATAAAAATCAGGAATCTAAATAATTTTTTTTTTTTTTAAAAAAGTACAATTTCATAATCCTGATCAATACAGCAGGATGAGGAACCCAAATGCTATGCAAGGTTGATTGAGGGATGAGATGGAAAACAGCTCTAAACTTGCTGTGAAATTTAGGGAGGAACCCAACTAATGAATTCACACATCCTGGAAAATAATAACAACAACAACAATAAAAAAAAAATCTCAGAAACTGGTTATCTACAACATCATGATTGAGTTGCCAAAATTATACATTGGAAGCTCTGCCAGAAGTGTGGGCTCGAATGCACCAAAAATTACTGGGAACACCATCTTGACAAAGTTCTTGAAAATAAACAGGTCAGGATTTTGTGGGATTTTCAAATCCAAACAAACATGCCTGATATGTAGAAAAGGGGGAAAAAAGGCTGGTTCATTGATTGGTGCATAAGCGCACCAACTTGCCTACCGTCCCTGTCCTATTGTTTCTTTTATTTTTCTTATATGTACCCATTTCATGTATTCATAACTATGTATATACTTATACCTATTATCTTGTAAGCGACTGACAAATCAAAATAAATAAATAAAAAATAAAAAAAAATATTGCAATACCAGGTGATGCAGGAACTGAATAGAAACAGCTAGAAAAAAAAACAAAACAAAACATCACAATTGACAAATTGAAGTTGATTGATCGTGGAGGGAGATATCAATGTTCTAACAATAATAATAGGAGCCTCTTCAAGGAAAAAAACAAAGTAAATCAAATTGCCTTTTGGAAAAGCACCTCTGGGACAACCGAGAGAAAGGTTTAATTAAAGCCATTTCTGGAATTGACATTGGAAAGTTGCAACTTTCCACCTGTTCAATTCTCCTCCAGGCCATCACTGGCATCATATAATAAGTAAAAAGACAATATTATGGATTTATTCCACCTTTGCTGGTTTCTAATACCTCTCTAAAGACAACTGATTGAACCTCAGAGTGAATAATTAATGCTTTCATACTTTAATATTAATACATTAATGCAAGCATGTCCCTCTTTTTGGAATAGATATCTATCTGCTTCACTGTAGTAATAAAATAGGGGAAACAAGTAGATGAATTGTTGGCTTAAAACCTTGACCAAACATTTGCAGTCCTCCCTGGGAGACTGTCCTTTTGTAAAGCGCATGGATTCTTGTGAAATAACATCACTTTTGGCTTTGAACAAATGTGCTTAGCCAGAGCTTGTTAAATTCTTTGCGTGCCTTTGCCTTTCTCCCACCATCTTTCATTAATAAACAATAAGTAATTTCTTAAGGAACATCTAGCATGGCTGCAGTCAACACTAGTCTGAAAATTGTAATTTATTGTGGGATATGACTAGTTGGGAGCGCAATCTGGTTGTTGCATTTGTCACTGCCTAGGTCAGTGGTGACTAACCTTTTTGGGCTCCTATGCCAAAAATTGGGTGCGCGCTTGCACGCTCACACATGCGTGCCAGCACCCAGAAGGCAATGCGCCATTCCCATGCCCCCTACGCATGCATATGCAATCCCCACCCACCCACCCTCCACTGCCCCCTTACCTGCACTGCGCCTCACTGCTGATTTTCGGCTGGTTTGAGGCCTTTTATGGCCTCTCAAAGGCTTGAGGAAGGCTCCTGCAGGCATCTGCAGGCCGAAAACTAGCCCGATTTCATCACTTCTGGTATTTTCGGAAAAACAGGAAGTGATGAAACGGGGCTAATTTTCGGCCTGCAGAAGCCTTCGTCAAGCCTTTGGGAGGCTGAAAAAGGCCTCAAACCCACCAAAAATCAGCTGTAAGGTGCGCAGTAAAGTAAGTTTGCCTGCAGCTCACATGCCGGCACAAATAGCTCTGCGTGTCACCTGTGGCACGCATGCCATAGATTCGCCATCACGGGCCTAGGTGGATTTGGCTGATGTGGCTGGCTGGATTATCTCTCCTTGCTCCCTCATCATTCCATGCGCATCCTTCTATGAAGAAGGCTCCTTTTAAGAAGAGGCTGGATAGACACTTGTCTGGAATGGTATAGGATCTCCCAACTGGTCATACCTCAGTGGATATGATCTAGAAGAGCTCTAAGGTCCTTTCTAACTCTTGTTACTCTGAAAGCTTGATGCTTGGAAGAAGAGGACAACCCTCCCAATAAAACAAGAAAGGGTGCTTTTTGGTCAAAAGTACACAATAATTGTGCACTCCTGCTAGAATCTCCGAACAAGTTCTTCTAGAGTCACTTTTCTTGTGACAAAATCATACATTTGATTTTCTTTCCCAAAGTTTTCTAAGATTTAATGCCCCATTTCTCTCTATTTCCGTCTTTCATCCTGGAGTTGCTCTTTACTGATTGTTAAAATTATGTGTGTCTGCATGCTGGTGTCAACAATACTAGCAGAGGTGGTACTCAGCAGATTCTGACCGGTTCTGAAGAACCGGTAGTGGAAATTTTGAGTAGTTCGGAGAACGGGAAAATACCACCTCTGATTGGCCCAGCCCCCATCTATTCTCAGCCTCCCAAGCCTAAGCTGATTGGCTGGGTCTTCTTTGGTTGCCTTCACAGGAGAACGGAGCTGGAAAGCAGGTTAGTGGGGTGGGGAGGGAATGGGGATTTTGTGGTATCCTTCCCCTGCCATGCCCACCAAGCCATGCCCACAGAACTGGTAGTCATTTTTTTTGAATCCCACCACTGGTCCTATCCCCATCTCTTCTCTGCCTCCTGAGTCCCAGTTGATCGGTTGGCTCTTCTTTTGTTGCCCTGCACAGGAGAACAGAGCTGGAAAGCAGGTTAGTGGGGTGGGGAGGGAATGAGGATTTTGCAGTAACCTTCCCCCAGGAGTGGAGTGTGTCGTGTCCGGAAATAAGCTCAGAGTCGGTGACTTCAATTAAAAGCTCTTTATTTTCAACAAGTGAACCGAACCGGCGAAAGGTAAAAAGCCCGCGGCTTTTATACCTTTCGCAAGGCTGCCGCGGCCAATGGCAGCGATTCAAGTCTCCCGCTCTCGGTTTGCACCAATCGCGGGAGACCTAAATCGGGCCAATCAGAAATCCCCGTGCCTTGGCCAATCAAGGCTCGGGGATTTCGAGTATACCATTTTCAATACATAACACCCCTCCCCCCTTGGTACGGTCCGTCAGGTGGTGTAGTCACGCAGGTAGGCGGGGCTCCGTCGAGTCCTAGTTGACCTGCGCAACTCACTTCCCTGTTGTATCTCGGCCGGAGTGGTCGTTCCTTTGGCTGCTCCTGCCTCTTCGCGAACCGGCTGGATGATCGGGCCGGTTCTTTCGCCGTGGCTCCCGCCTGGGCCTACCGGGTCGGTTGAGCTGCGGATTTCGCCGCTCCCGCTTGGCTTCTCCGAGTCGGTAGAGCTGGCCAGACGGTTCTTCTCCGGAGGGGACTCACGATGGCTGTTTTCTGGTGAGTATTTTTGGTTTATTTTATTTTGCGATTGTCTTTCCGGGTATTCCCTCCCCCCTTGGTTCGCTTCTTGGGGGTTGAGGTCAGTTGCCGTTCGGGACCTTAACTGGTCAATATGCCGTTTCCAGGCTCGCCCATCCGTGGTTTGGAGCCGGTACGACTTTGGACCAGTGACTTGTGTTATGACGGCTGGGATCCATAGGGGGTCCCCCGTCATGTTTTTTGCGTAAACCAGGTCGCCTGGGTTAAATGTCCGGAACCTGGAGCTGGAGTCTGGGGGCTGCTCCGGGTTGTAGGTCGGGTGCAGTCTGTCAAGTGGAGACCTCAGCTTCCTGCCCATTAACAGCTCTGCCGGACTCTTGTTGGTTGTAGTGTTGGGAGTGATGTGTTGTATGAAGAGTAGGCGGTTGATTTTGTCGTTGATCTCCGCGTGGTCCATTTTCCTGAGTGTCTTTTTTGTAAATTGGACCATCCGTTCCGCCCTACCGTTCGCCGCCGGATGCGCCGGTGCTGTCAACGCGTGGCGGATGCCCTTCTCTGCCAGGAACCGTTCGAAATCGATGGAGGTGAATTGGGGCCCGTTGTCTGAGACGATGACGTCTGGGAGGCCGTGTGTGGAGAACAGTTTGCTCAGTTCTTTTATGACAGCCTCTGTGGTGGTGGATTTCATGTCAGCCACCTCTAGCCAATTTGAGTATGCGTCGACTGTGATTAAGAACGTGTGTCCATTTGTGGGGCCCGCAAAGTCGAGATGGATTCTGGACCAGGGCCCTCGTGGTGTTTCCCAATCCCGGATGGGTGCTGTGGATGGGCTGGATCTGGTCTCCTGGCATCGGTGGCATTTGGCGACCCATGCCTCAATTTGCTTGTCCATCCCTGGCCACCAAGCGTAGCTTCTGGCCAGGGCTTTAGTCCTGACGATGCCAGGATGACCCTCATGTAGCATCCTCAAGACTTTTTCTTGCAATCTATCTGGAATTACCACCCGGTCACCCCATAGAATGCATCCCTTCAGTAGTGACAGTTCGGTCTGGCGCTGGCGGAACGTTTTAAAAGTCTCGTCACAGTCCTTTTCCGGCCAGCCCTTTTCTAACCAGTGTAAGATTCGTGCCAGGCGCCTGTCCTTAATGGTTTCCCTGGCAATGTCGGATGCAGTAATAGGTAAACTTTCTATGCTCAGGGTATTTGTGGTAGGTGCTGGGTCAGGTTCAGAGTTAGGTAAGGGCGAGCGGCTTAAAGCGTCTGCGTGCGAGATTTTCTTACCTGGCTTGTGTAACAGTTCGTAATTGTAGGCTGCCAGGAATTCCGACCATCTTGTCATTCGGGGTGACAAGATGTTGGGCGTGGCTCGGTTTCCCGGGAGGATGCCCAACAGAGGCTTGTGATCCGTCACGATGGTGAACGGGCGGCCGTACAAGTATTCATGAAAACGTTTAACGGCGGCAACTATAGCCAAAGCTTCCTTGTCCAGCTGGCTATAGTTGCGCTCTGGTTTGGTCAGAGTCCTGGAGAAAAAGGCGATGGGTGCTTCTCTCTGGTCTGGGAGGGTGTGGCTGAGGACAGCGCCGACGCCGAAGGGTGATGCGTCGCAAGTGACAGCTAGTGGTAAAGTCTCACTAAATTGCATCAGGACAGCATCGGAGGTGAGGAGGTCCTTGGTTTTTTGAAAAGCGGCTTGTTCTCGCCTCCCCCAAGTCCAGGCTGCCTTCTTGTCTAGGAGTCTATGTAAGGGCTCCGCCGCCGTTGCCTTTTGAGGTAGGAAAACATTATAGAAATTTAGTAATCCTAGGAATGCTTGTAATTCCGTTTTGGATCTTGGGGTGGGGGCTTCCTTGATGGCTTTTATTTTTTTAGTTGTAGGGTGAATGCCCTTTTGGTCTAGGAGATAGCCCAAAAACTCTACTTGCTTTGTACATAGATTGCATTTCTCTCGCTTAACCTTAAGTCCTGTTTCTTTAAATTTTGTTAAGACTTGTCTGAGTCGCGTCTCTAACTCGGCTTCATTTGGCGCCGCTATTAGTACGTCGTCAAAATAGGGCACCACCCCTTTTATGCCCTGTAACAAACGTTCCATCAGGCTTTGAAAAATGCCTGGTGCCACGCTGACTCCGAATTGGAGCCGGTTACACCTGAAGGCCCCCCGATGGGTTACTATTGTTTGGGCTTCCGCCGTTTTCTCGTCTACCGGCAGCTGCTGATATGCCTGAGCAAGGTCGAGTTTTGCAAAGACTTTGCCCCCTCCTAGCGAGTGTAGTAAATGTTGTACTATAGGGACTGGGTAGGCGCTTTGTTGTAACGCGCCATTTAGGGTGGCCTTATAGTCCCCGCAAATTCTCACTGACCCGTCCGGTTTTACTGGGGTCACTATAGGGGTTTCCCATCTGGCATGGTCTATCGGTTGTAATACCCCCTGTTTGACGAGTTTGTCAAGCTGCTCGTCAATTTTTGGTTTTAATGCAAACGGTACCCTTCTAGGTTTAAGTCTCTTAGGGGGGACCCTTGGATCTAAGTCAAATGAGATAAGGGGCCCCTGGTACTTGCCCAAGCCTCCATCGAACACCTCCTGGAACTCCTGGGTTAGCCGCTGTTCCCAAGCTTCGATGGTGACTTGGTTGACACCTGTCAGCGCGATGTTAAGCGGGGCGAACCATTGTAGACCCAGTAGGCTTGGGCGGTCGCGATCGACGATTGTGAGTGGTAGTTGTTCGGTGTGGCCTTTGTAGGTTATGTTGAAATTCTTGGTGCCTACTACCGGGACACGGTTCCCTTGGTAGTCTTTAATGATGATCTTTTGTGTCTGCACGTTTCTCTTTTGTAGAGTGGGCACCAGTCTTTTGATTTCACGCCATGCAATCATGGAAAGGTAGGACCCAGAGTCCACTTCCATCTTGCATGGCTGGCCTTCTATATATACTTCTACATGTATTTTTCTGGCGCCGTCGGAGGTGGCGTGGCCAATGGTCACCGTCTGATGGGTCTCTTCTTTCCGTCGACCGTCGACGCTTCTTTGCGATCGTTGAGTGCGGTCCCATCGACCGTCTGGCTGTCGTTCTCTGGTTCTGGGCGGGGAGTTTTCTCTCCGTCTGTCGTGCTGTTCCCATTTGGGCGGGCTGCGAGTCTTCTTTTGGCGGCAAACTCGGGCGATGTGACCCCTTCGTTCACAATGCCTGCAGATAGAGTCAAAAAATCGGCATTCTGACCTGGGGTGGTCGCCGCCGCACCCGGCGCAGCTGGTCCTCGACTTACGGCCTTTTCGACTTCGTTGATCGCCGCGTCCCGTCTGTACTCGGTGAATGTCCTCCTCGTCTTCAGACGTGCTGGAGTTTGACTGGTATTCACCGTAGTGTGCGGTCGCTTCACTTCTTGCGTCGGCCGACCTTGCCGGGTTGTTGTTCCCGCCCTTCGCGTCAGATCTTCGCATGCTGTCTGCCGACGTGCGTGTTGCTTCAGCGGCTGCGGCGGCTGTAAGGGCATCGGCTAGGCTGATGTCGCCCTTGGCCATAAGTCGGCTCTGCAGTGTAGGATCCCATAACCCGAGTACGAAGCGGTCTCTTATGAGACTGTTGAGACCCTCGAACTCACAGAGTCCTCCCAGGCGCCGCAGTTCTGCGACGAAATCGCTCAATTTTTCGTCGGGCTTCTGGTTTCGGCGGTAAAACTCGTTGCGCCGTATTAAGATGGGGACCTCGGGGGCATAATGGCGCCGCAGTATTGGTTCGAGGACGTCCCAGTCCATGGCGGTTGCGTCTGCCGGCTTGGCTAATGCCTTAGCCATCTGGAAGACCTCTGGTCCGCAGTGTGTAAGGAAGACAGCGCGTTTCAGCGGGCCCGGGGCGTCCTTCATGCCGGCGCATTCTAGGTACATTCGGAACCGATCCGAATACGATTCCCAATCTTCGGCGGCAGGGTTGAAGGGGGCGGGCGGTGCTATCTTCGCCATCTTAATGCTGTCGCTGGTTCTTAGGTGGACACGGGGTTCGGTTCAGGGGCGAGATCCCACCTTCGTCGCCAGTGTCGTGTCCGGAAATAAGCTCAGAGTCGGTGACTTCAATTAAAAGCTCTTTATTTTCAACAAGTGAACCGAACCGGCGAAAGGTAAAAAGCCCGCGGCTTTTATACCTTTCGCAAGGCTGCCGCGGCCAATGGCAGCGATTCAAGTCTCCCGCTCTCGGTTTGCACCAATCGCGGGAGACCTAAATCGGGCCAATCAGAAATCCCCGTGCCTTGGCCAATCAAGGCTCGGGGATTTCGAGTATACCATTTTCAATACATAACAGAGTGGAATGGAGATTTTACAATATTCTTCCCTTGCCACGCCCACCAAGCAATGCCCACAGAACCGGTAGTAAATTTTTTTGAATTCCACCACTGAATGCTAGATAAATGCAACCCCAGGCTCCATTTAATGGAGGGGTAGAAACAAGTTCATGAGAAGTGTTAGTACCACTTTTAAGGCCTTTCCAAAATCACACTTGGAATATTGCATCTGGTTTTGGTCACCAGTATATAAAAAAGATGTTCGGACTCTAGAAAGAGTGCGGAGAAGAGCAACAAAAATTATTAGGGGGCTGGAGGCTAACACATAGGAAGAAGAATTGCAAGAATTGGGTATGTTGGTTCAATGAAAAGGAGGACTAGAGGTGACATTTACACCTAGACAAATTCCTTGTGTGTCTAATCACACTTGGCCAATAAAGCATTCGACATGATAGTAATCTTCTAATATTTGAGGGGCTGCCACAAACAAACGGGACTTGACCTATTCACCAAAGCACCAGAAGGCAGAACAAGAAGCAACGGATGGAATAATCCAGGAAAGAAGGAACCTAGGAGAATTCCTGACCGTGAGAATAATTAACCATCTTGCCTTCAGAGGCTGTGAATGCTCCATCATTGGAGGTTAAGAGAGATTTGTCTGAATGCTTTGTCTGAAATGGAATAGGGAGGGTGGATTAGAAGCCCCCCAAGGTTGTTTCCAACTGTGTTATTCTGAGTTCTAAATATGGCAAGAGAGCTTCTGTAGAACTTTACTTCTTTTAGCCCACTGATTTCCTTTCCCTGATTCATGCTGTCAAGTCAGGTCAAACCTTGATGATCTGGTTTGCATTCTGTTTGCCTTCACGTGCGCTTGCTTTTCATCTATAACTATCTTCTGATGGAGACCTTAGTTTTCACCTTTACCAGTGAATTCATCTGATCTGAACAAACTCTTTTTATACAATTCCACAAACTTTAAGGCCAACTTTTGGGCTAAGTTCCCTCACAGCGCTGATTCCTAATCACTGAAATATGTATTGGCTTCCTACAGATTGGTGTCCTATATCCTGTTTCCACCTCCCCCCGCCCCCCCTTCTTCATCATAAGCTTGGAAGTAGCTTGAGACTACTGAGGACTTCTGAGTTTTTGTTGTCTATTGGCAATATTTTCTTAATTCATAGCTGTAACTTCTGACCCAAAGTCTGGGAAGCAAACGCAGCTGGTTCTCCCTATTGTTTGGCTGTTCTTTGCAGCTGCTATTATCACCAAATTTTTGGATGCATGTTGCAGAGCTTTTAATGATGTAACTAAAGAATTTGCTGCAAACATGTGGATGTCAAAATTCACATTGTACTAGTTAAGCTGAGAACTCATGCCAACTCTGTCTCTGGTGCTGTTTCTTTGATTCATTTTTAGATGCCTCCAGTTAGGGTTTTCTCGAAGAAGAAAATGTAAAGGCAAAAACATACGAAGAACGTATAAAAGACTGAAGGCTAATACATATGAAGAATGGTTGCAGGAATTGGGTATGTCAAGTTTAATGAAAAGACGGACTAGAGTTGACCTGATAGCAGTCTTCCAATATCTAAGGGGCTGCTACAAAGAAGAGGGGATCAACCTATTGTCTAAAATATCTGAAAGCAGGACAATAAACAGTAGATGGAAACCAATCAAGGGAAGAAGCAATGTAGAATTAAGGAGAAATTTCCTGACAGTGAGAATAATTAATCAGTGGAATGTGATTGGTCTTCAGAAGTTATAGGTGCTCCAACACTGGATGTTTTTAAGAAAAGACTGGACAGCTTTTTGTCTGGAATGGTATAAGATCTCCTGCTTGAGAAGACCTCCAGCTCTGATATTTTGTTTCTATCACTGCTCCCTTGCTTACCTAAAACCAGAGTCAGATCTCTGTAGGTTAGGAGTTAGCTTATCATCTTCAACTGGACGTATTTAATGGTTGTCTTGAATTCCCTTGATTTCACAAGGTCTAAATCAACATGTAGCCAACTCACCCAAGCTCTTCTAGAAATATAGCAGGCAAAGAAAGGGGTCTACTATGACTATAATATTTGCCTTTTTTCTTCTTCTGAGAACAGGGTGGTTCTCTTCTATTGTGGCACACATCCTTTGGAATATAACCTCCCCCGCGCAGATTAGATTAACCCAAATAATGCTGGCCTTCCATGAGGTCTTAATGACATGGTTCTACCACCAAAACCTGGGAGTGTTCTGACCCACACCCTTTTCCAACAAATCAAAATAGATTTTGGATTTTCCAACAATCCAAATAGAATGGAAACCTTGTAATGCTTTTGCAAAAGCTGTGATAAGCACAAGCCTTGCTAAACTGTGTGAGACTTGCTAAAAGATAACAGACAAGAAATAATTTTCAATACAAGAATCTTCAAATACAAACTCAGGATACTGGAATATCCATGAGGTTGGGGTTTCAAAACGTCTTTGCTTTCTCCAAAGAACGTTCATTTCACAGCTGGCTTTTATCTTCTTGAAGGAGGGGCCATTACCTTGCAGCCTTACTCCTGAGTCACCCGTGCCATTGCAGCTGCTCTTTCCAGCGAGCAATCCTGTGTGCACGCACACTTAGCACAGGCTCCTCAGGAACCTCCTCATTGCTGCCAGCCCCTACAATCTCTGAAGGCAGCAGTCCACTCCCTGATGGTCCTGCCCTCTCATCTGCGTCCTCGCTCTCCTCAGCCATCCCCACCTGCTGCCAGCTAACCACAACACTGAGTTCAGAGGTGTGACAGAACCCATGCAATGATTGTGCTGTTTTGCTTGCTGGTTTTTTTTTTAAAAAATTTTAGGTTAGCTACTGATTATGTATATATTATTTTAACAGAAAAAAAAAAAGTTGGAAGGGATCTTGGAGGTTTTCTAGTCCACCCCCCTGCTCAAGCAGGAAATCCTATATCATTTCAGACAGATGATTGTCCTTCCAGTGTCCCACAACTTTTGGAGACACATCGTTCCACTGATTGTTTAGTTGATGGTTTGTGTTGTTGTATGGCATTTTTAACTACTTCCCAGAGTCATGAATTTGAGATAGACAGCCCTATGACTTGAACTAAATAAATAATAAAAACTCTCAGCATCTTGAGTGCATTACCATTTGGGAATGAACAGGAGGCAACTACTAAAACATCACTGAAGCAGTAATTGCATTTTCCAAAGGCGCTTCCAGATGGACATCTCTTCAGCAATTATGGTCAAAAAACCAGACCCAGCAGTGGTTGGAGAGGAATCAAAATGAAAGGACTTGTAATTCTGGAAGGGCCTAAGTTGTTTCGGTTCTATGCCATCTCCCCAAAGCAAGGTTTAGTTATGAGTAGTTATAAGGATGAAGATTTATATGTTCTAACTCCCAGTAGATTTGAGGAATGACTAAGTTGACTGGGGCAAAATCGCCTATAGGATGCCAGGTTACCTTCCCAATCCAAAATTACATAAGTTCATCGCTGGATGCATCTCTTAAAATGTCATATGTGAGTGGGTGGAACTGATAAGTAAATACACATCTGCCACATCTATCTTTCTCCTTCTATCCTGGCCCCTTTTTACAGAGGCACGATTGAGAGCGTTTTAACAAACTGCACCATTGGTTTGATGGCAGCAGATAGAAAGTCCATACAGAGTGGTGAGGACAGTGGAGATGATTATAGGAAGCTCACTTCCCATTATTCAGGATGCTGCTAATAGGTGCTGTGTGCTTAAAGCTTGAAGCATTGTTAGAGACCCCACACACCCACTCCGCGGTCTGTTTCTGTTGCTCTCCTCTGGGAGGAGTGCACATTCAAAATGACAATAAAGTTATTCTAAGTAAATCTATCTTGAGCAGCAAAACTTGATCGTTGATCCTTAGTATGGGCCATCAAGAGGGTTGCAAGATTGGTTTTCCGGTTTCGCGTGGCTTCGGGGCAGCAGGAATTCGCGACAGCTCGCGATTCCTGCTGTGCTAGCCGTCGAGGTACCCCCGATCCAGATGGGTCAGGGGGATATGGCTGCCCTGTAGGGACAGCTGAAGAGAGAGGGGAGTCGGATAGGGAGGTGGGGGTGTCGCAGACCCCCCCCTTCTCCGGAAAAACCCCTTTTTCCCAAGGCGGTGGAGCGGCGGTCAGCAATGGCCGCCACGAAGAAGCCAGCAACCGGGTAAGATTGTGCTGGAGGAAGTGTGAAGAGTGAAAGTTTTGTCTGAGCCGGGTCAAGTAACATCTTTTAAATTGCCTGGAACTGAGCTGTTTGAATTGCTGGAGGATACATTGTATCCCTAAGAAGAGCGAAAAGCGGCGGAGAAGCTGTTAAAGGGAACTTTTTTTTTCTTTACTCTCCCACCCCATGGAAACAGCAGAAATATTTGGATATATTGGACATTGAAAGTGAATTGCTTTGAGAGTTGAAGCTAAGAGACAAAAGGATTCTTGGACATTGAAAAATTTAAGAAATTGGAAAACCCTTGTTGGAGGTATGGATTTCTGATTATTTAAAATTGACATTGCAAGTGGGAAGGGAGAGAAAAAAAAATTTGAGCAGAAGCTGAAAAAGGAGGAGATTGCCTAGAATCCCAAAGGAAGATATATGGTAATTGGACCTCTTTGATTAAAAATTAACCCCAGAAAGAGAAAGAGAAGAAGGAAGAAAAGTATTAACTTTTGGAACTTTTTTTTTTTTTTAATTGCTTTTGATTGTCTTTGATTAAAAATACTTGTGGTTGTTTTGGAAAAAGTTTCCCTTTTTATAATGGCATCGTTTGTGGATGAACTAGAGATTGAATATCAAAAATATAAAAAAGAAGATACTTTGGGCACTTTGTTTCAATTCTTAGAAATGGCGTTATGTACTTATGAAAAGTTGATTACGCAGCAGAAGGACTGGGACAAGGAAGAAGAGGAAGAAGAAGCCATCTTTGATGAACAATGGGTCCCTCCCGGAGAGGAGGAGAAAAAGGATAAGAAAAAGGGGATTTTAAGAATTATAAAAACAACCAAAAGAGAGAAAAATGAGCGAAAAGGTGGAGGCAAGGTTAGAAAGCAAAGGAAAAGGAGCAAGAAAAGCGAGGAGAAAAAGCAAAGGGGTAAAAAGGGCAAGGAGAAGAATAAGCAAGAGAGAAAGGGGGGAGGAGAAGCCTTAATGGGGGGAAGCAAGACCTAAAGAAAAAAAGTTTATTTAGAGACAATGGGTGAATTTAATTTAGATTAAAAGAGGGATTCTGGAGGGTACATAAGTTTGTGTTTTTATATGTGTATTTAGAATATAAAATTCATTATGTAATCTTAGAATCTTTTAAACAGAATCCCAAGAAAAATTGCTATACAAAGTATTTTTAAGTTAGGGTAATGAGTTATAGATGTTACTCCAATTGGTGTACAGGAGAAGTATAGTAAAAGAAAAAAAGATGAATGGATAACTGGAAATAGAACAGACAAAGAATGTTGTTGAAAATGGTAATAAGATATAAGGATATATATGCTTTTTTTTTTTTTTTGGATTTTGTATATTGATAAAAGGCAATAAAATTTTAATTAATAAGAAATAATTGGGATGGAAAGGAGAAGTAGGGATAAGATATGAAGTTAATACTATATGAAGTATTGATATTATAATTTGGAAATGTTATGTCTTATTGGTCTTTTATTATTATTTTTTCCTAGAAAAGAATTTATAAGCTGTTATGCCTTGACTCTTTGTGCATTGTTTTTATAAAACTGATAAAAATGGTTTTTATATATATATATAAAAAAGAAAATGATAATAAGATATGGAAGGATATATGGGATGAATATGATGTTTGAATTTGTGTCTGTGTGAAGAGTTTTAACCCGGGAACAGACAACCTTCAGAAAAGATCTTTTAGTTTTGTTTATGTTTTGTGTTTTGTGTGTATTGTGTTTTTTGTAAAACTAATAAAATTTGTTTTTTATTAAAAAAAAAAAAAGAATCAATAAAACCTTGGAGGAATGTTAGATGAGAATAATTGTAAACAAGCCAGAAAGAAATGAATATGATGACTATAAAATGGATAAATATAGAAAAGAAATGAAATTGAATAAGAGTAAAGAGAAATAATGAGAAATTTGCTGAAAGATATTTATGTGTCCATATGGAAATGGGATAAATTAGAATTATGTTGTATAAAAATAATGTTTTATTCGACTTGTAAAAATTTATAATGTTAAGAGGTTTTATGTATTTATGTATTTAATGGTTAATGATGTGTTGTTTTATCTTTAAAATTAATAAAATTTGTTTCAAAAAAAAAAAGAGGGTTGCAAGATTAATGTTTAATTTCCATCCAGACCAGTCTTCTTTTAATGGAGTCTGAACTGAACTTATGTACCGTGATCATTTAAAATAATTTCTTTTAAGGCTTTAAAGTAATATTTTAGCACTTTGGAAGAGCTCTGAATTTTTGTTGGAGTAGGTGCGTCACTTCATATGCTTCTAATTTTACAGAATCTGGTTCGCTTTATTTTGTCTCCTTCACTTAATTGTTTCTGGTAGAATTACTTGCCTTGGGCTTTCTATTTGAGTTTTTGTGATGTCCTCATGTGAATGGTTATTCCACACTTTTATGCCATATATATAAGACCATGGAAGAGTTTGGTTTGTATGTACATGAATTAGCCAACTGATTTTGTCTGGGAAGAAAAAGAAAACAATCTTTTCTGGAATTATCAATAAAACATAGCTAATAAGACCAGGCAAAGTCAAATTTTGAGCCTTACAACATAAAAATGGTTTAAAGTGATGGACTTCTAAGGAAGCAAATTTAATTGGGGGAAACATCCTTCTCAGTCTCTTTGCCTAATTTATCTGGATCATCCATATTGTGATTGACAACAGGTTTTGGGGAATTTTCTTTTAAAAAAACACCCATTTTCAAGGTCCTTCCAATCCATCAGATATGTGATCCTTTTAGCAGGAAATATGACCAGGGACCTTAGAAGAGTTCCAAAATATTGTCTGTATCAATTTAGTTTATATTGGTTTCTTCATTGTATGGCTATACTTTTCCTTCCAGAATAGCTGAGAGCAATTTACAAGAAAGGAAGCAAAAAAAATGAGAAAATCTTCTTCCAAACTCTTTGATTAAAAGGGTCTTCATTTCCCAAGATGCTTCATTGCTTTCATTCTATCAGATGATATGTGGAAGGGTTATTTATTTGGTGAAAATTTCTTGCTTTTGAGTGTTTATTTACACGAATTGGTTAATGTTAGGTAAATTTGGACAGCAAAGTTGATAGTTCTGAAGGTGTTTTCTCGAAAGACAGCTGTACTTTCTGATCCAGTTGCCTCTTGAAAAAGCACCTTTAAGGACAACCATGACCTGGATGACTGAGAATCTCCATAGTCATTCAAAAAAGTTGATAGTTTTACAGAAGGTAAACTGACTACTGCTGGTGAATTTGGCAATAGCCATAGCACTTGGACTTATATACCACTTCACAATGCTTTACAGCCCTCTCTCTAAGTGGTTTACAGAGTCAGCCTCTTGCCCCCAACAATCTGGGCCTTCATCCTACCCACCTCGGAAGGATGGAAAGCTGAGTCAACCTTGAGCCTGGTAAGACTCGACCTGCCAAATTGCAGTCAGCTGGCAGTCAGCAGAAGTAGCCTTCAGTACTGCACTTTTAACCACTGCACCACCATGGCTCATTTAGATTAATCCTTCCCAATCTGTACTGAAATTAACTTCCTTTCTGGTTGGGAATTCTGGAATGTAGTATTTGATACATTGGGGTAAGCACCAACTTAGAGAAAGCTGCATTAAATGCTTTACATCTTGGCCAGAATGGCATTATTGCTTATACTGTAGTGAAAGAAACAAGAAAGGCTACTTTCTTTTTTTTTTGTAGAAAGAATTTAACAAAATTGTACATTTTCAAGGGACTTTATGAAGTAGAAAGGGGTGATATATGTGTATGTATGTATGTATGTATATCTCAAGTTACAAATCAGATGTTCTGTTGGCTTTGAGCATGGAGACATTATTTTGCCAAGAGAAATAAAGACAAGTGTGTTCACTGGAACAGATCTAGAAAAACAAGTATTAAATTGCTTTGAGTATCACACTGAAGAAGTGGGGATTGAAAGGGTGTTACTTGAGACACAGGAAAATGGGGTGATTTGAAAGGTGGCCATTTTCTAACCCCTGAAGTTCTAAAGATCTGCCTTTCTTAATTGCAATTGATTCTTGGTTTTGTGTTGCTGCGTTCTCTTACTTTTTTTTTTTTTTTTACTGCATTCCAAGGTTGATTTCCTTTACGTTTTAATCCCACCAGTTTGATACAGCCTGCCCTGGCGATGAAATCATCAAGTTGGCATGTCTCCTGCCAGAAGAAAGAAAAAGAAAGAGAGAGAGAGAGAGAGAGAAGAAAAGAAAAGAAAAGAAAAAAGATAAAGAGAGAGAGGGGAAAGAAAGAGAGAGAGAAAGAAAAGAGAGAAAGAAAGAAAAAGAGAGAAAAGAGAGAGAGAAAGGAAGAGAAAGAAAGAAAGAAAGAAAGAAAGAAAGAAAGAAAGAAAGAAAGAAAGAAAGAGAAAGAGAGAGAGGGAAGAAAGAAAGATTAAAAGATTAAAAGATAAAGATAAAGAAAGAAAATAGTTTTTGGGTTCAATATGCAGAAGACATTAATTCTCATTAATTTTCAAACCCATGTGGACTCTGGCAAGTTCTTCTGGCTTTGTGCCTGAGGAAGCTGATAGCGGCTGTTTCATTTTTCACATTTTGAATCCATTTTAGTTGCTAGGATTTTTTTTTAACACTTAAAAAATGATGGGGGAGAAATGGGAGAACAAAACCAGCCCTTCCCTTTCATGAACTTGAAGCTGGAAGCAGGCGATCGGTTGCTCACACTCAGGGGAAGGCCAAACACACAGCGGAAGATGTGTGGTGTTTTGGGAGTGTGTAGACAACAGCGGAGTCGGAGGAGTGCTGAAAGAATGGCTGGCCTTGAGGAAAGGAGCACCCCAGAATTGTGCTAACACTTCCCATCATCCCCAGCTAGGGTGGCCTAAAATTATCATGTCTGGAAAGCATCTGGATTGTACTAATGTGTGTGTCTCAGACATCCAATCTTGGCATCTTTAAGACTTGTGGACTTCAACTCCCAGAATTCCCCAGCTCTAGTGCTAGGTGCTAACAATTCATGGGTGTCAAACTCACCACATCTGGTTTTGGTCATGTGACATTTCATGTCGTCTTTCCCATTCTCAGAGCTGGTGTGGGCGTGGCCTGCATGTGATGCATCCGGTCAGTGGTGGGATTCAAATATTTTTACTACCGGTTCTGTGGGCGTAGCTTGACTTGGCTTGGCTTGGCTTGGTGGGCGTGGCTTGGTGGGCATTTGCAGGGGAAGGATACTGTAAAATCTCCATTCCCTCCCCACTCCTGGCAGAAGGTTACTGTAATCCCCAATCCCCTTCCTAATGTATTTAGGACAGTTGCAATATCTCAGGGTGAAATGATTGACATTTGCAACTTTCCCAGCTGGTTTCGGGCAAGCAAACTCAAGGGAAGAAGCCAAATTCGCTGAAAAACCACAAGGCTCATTTAACAACTCCAGCAGTGGTGGGATTCAAAATTTTGTTATTACCGGTTCTGTGGACATGTCTTGGTAGACGTGGCATGGCGTGCTGGGCATGGCTTGGTGGGCGTGGCAGAGGAAGGATACCACAAAATCTCCATTCCCTCCCCACCCCACTAACCTGCTTTCCAGCTCCGTTCTCCTGTGCAGGGCAACCAAAGAAGACCCAGCAGATCAGCTGGGATTCAGGAGGCAGAGAATAGATGTGGGCAGGGCCAGTCAGAGGTGGTATTGGCCGGTTCTCCGAACTACTCAAAATTTCCGCTACGGTTCTCCAGAACTGGTCAGAACCTGCTGAATCCAGTCCATGTGTTACCAGTTTGATACCCCTGTGTTGATCAGTGCTAACTGATGATGTTATCTCATTTGGATAATGAAAAGTCTGCAAAAAAACCACCCCAGTAAGCTCAGACAGCAGCAGAGAGGAAACAATCCATTATCCTAACTGCCTTTCTTCCCTAAGGGCAGCCATTTGTTGGATGGGCAACCTACTTCAGCATCCATTTTGTAGCAGGTTCTCAAGAGGGCCAGACATCTGAAAAGGTCAGGAAGACCTGCTTAGAAGTGAGCCATTGTTGTCACTGACGGTGAGGTTTGCCAGATGGTCTCTCCGGTGGCCCTCTCAGCTTGAAACCCAAAACCTACTGTGGTTGTGATGTAATGGTTTAAAATGTGGGAAACAGACGGGACTGATGGATTGCCGGGTGAGAGGGATTTGCATTACAGCTTTCTATCGTTTTCCGTGAAGAGACAAGAAAAGGGGGAAAGTAATATTTTAATCCCCTCAGCTTGCTTTGAGACACAACAATATTGTAATTGGACTGTTTGAGTGAGGGGTCATTTTCTGGGTATGTAGGCTAATAGACCGCTGCATTTCGCTTCAGATCATAGTTTTCCTTGCTTGGCATGGTGCCTTGCAGATCCCTCACAAATCTTTGTTTTTGTTGCTGTGTTGTTGTTCAGAAAAAGAAGTTTCATTCAGCATGGGAGATTTCAGGTCACATATCCCTCTGGACCACATGCTACTGCCTGTTGTTGGAAGGACCTGCAAAATGGAATCACAACTTCATGACAGTTGGCTCCATGTCTAAGAAAGTCCAGTTGCGTCCTGAAAAAGCACCTTTGGGGACAACCATGACCTGGTTGACTGAAAATCTTTATAGACTTTCATGACAAAAAGCGACATTTAAATACTTACACCGAAAAAGCCTCAGCCTCTTCTCAGTCTAGTGGTAGCTTTGACAGAGGACACTAGGGGTGTGGAAAAGAAGAGAGATCCTTGTGTGCTCCTTGGGACAGGTCACCTCACGGCCAGCCCTGCTGTTGGGCAGCTGACTTCCAGCAAGAATAAACCACCAAATGGCAGCCAATGGTCAGATGTTGTCTCTGGACACTTGTTCACAGGAATGCTGGCAAATCCGAACCCAAGCTGTGTAAAGCCTAAATGATCCTCATAATCACAATTTGAAGGATAGTGGGAACGGCTGCTGGACTGGAAGTTGGATGGGAGACTGTGGACAACTTGGTGATGGACTCCAACCTTTCCTTCCCCTGGCGACTTCCCGATGTCTGGGAGATTGCCACACATGATCCCTAGCCAGCAAAGCCAATAGGGAATCAGTTTGCAAGCACAATCATTCTAAAATCTGCAAAATCAAAGAAACAAACTAACTTCATTCTTTTCCTCTCTGACAATAATACAATAGAAAAACACAACTTGTGGAGGTAACTTGTTCCACTGATTAATTGTTCTAACTGTCAGGAAATTTCTCTCTTGCTAACCACCCTTTCCTCCTGTCAAAGACCACTGAAAACAAGCGTTACTATGCTGTGTCCAATAGCATATTCTTGATTCATGGGTTTTTAGCCAAGCCTTTCTACTTTGAGTGATTTGGGGGAGTGAACATGGCGACACTTGAAGGCAATATCATCATAGTTAAAACAACTGAATTCTTCACCATATTGGCAGATTTGACTTCTGCTTCTGCAGCTATTTAGAACTGTCTTCTCAGTTAACTTTCCTAGATAAGATTACATTTTCTGCTGTCACCCATCCCTTAGTTGTTCAGCTTTTCCACTCTCACTCATTATTCTGTGTTTTTTAATTGTTACAAATTTAGTAATTTCTGTTTGCTTTTCTATCCCACCTCTCTCCCCGAGGTAGTGCAGTGGTTAGAGTGCAGGACTACCAGTACAATTTCAGCACTTATGAAATAATAGGAATAAATTATTTGGTGGCATACCTTCATTAGTGAATGAAAAGCTAATTTTCAGTTGGAGATAAGGGAAATGGTAGTTGTTTCCATCTAAATTCATGGACTCCATGAAACTTATCTATAGATCTATACCACAGATCAGTGATGGTGAACCTTTTTGTTGTGGTGTGCCGAAAGCATGCACACACATGATGGCGCACGTGCCTGCTGGCACCCACAATGCAATGCGCCCTGCCTCCCCTATGCAGAAGTTTCCCTCGAGTCCCCAGGAGGGCGAAAATGGCCTCCCCTGGGCTCCAGAGGCCCTCTGGAGGCTGAAAATGGGCACTTCCGGTAGTTCCGGAAGGCCCATTTTTTTGGCCTCCTGAGGCTGCAGAGGCTTCCCTCAAGCCTCTGGGAGGCCGAAAACTGCCTCAAACGGGCTGAAAATCAGCTCGGAGGTGCATGCATGCGCAGTGCAAGTAAGTTTAGCTGGGGCTTGCGTACCTGCACAGATGGCTCTGCGTGCCACCTGTGGTTTGCCATCACGGCCATAGAACTTGGATTAATCTGGAGGTTGCTTTAGATCCTTCTAGTTAGCATCCAGTGGCTTAATCCAATGAGGATTGAGTTGTCAGGTACCTCAGCTGTTCAAGCTTGCATTCAAGCCAAGAGATTCAGGTAAACTGGTATGCTTCTGCCAAAATACTTGTTGGAAACAAAGCTGCAGAGGAAAATAGGAAGAGAGAACTCAGTCTCTCTGGTACATTCTCCATTTTTCTCTAGTTCTTGCTAGAGCCATTTTCCAACTTTGTGTATTGTGGATCAGACTTGTTCTTCCTCCCTTTCTTTTTTTTTCTTTGAGCAGCGGCTGCAATCAGCAAGTGTCTCACCCGTCCAGAGGATTTCTGGAGATTTTAACAAACCGTGAAAGGATAGAACATCTGGAATGAGCAGATGGTTTTAATAGCAACGGGGAGGGTGTTTTGGCACACGGCTGCCACTGAGCATCTGCTGACAAGAAAGCAGAACCCCCCCAAAAATCCCAGACAAAGCAGCCCACTCTGTAATTTGAGAGAAGGGAGTGGTGGGGGCCAAAACTGGGGAGAGATCATAATAATAAGGGTGCAGGTGGGGTGTCCAGACTGTGTTTGTGTGTTCAGTGGAGGTGACAAACCTAGGACATTTTTCTGTGTTTCATTCATTCACCTTGCATTGATATTTCTCCCCCTACTATTATCGTCTTCCCTCTCTCCCTCCTGTCCCTCCACCCCCATAAAACGTACAGAAGTTCCTTCAAAAATACAGCCAACATTTTTTTTTTTTTTGGTTTAAGATGCAGGCAGGTGGAGATAGTGCATTGGAAGAGTCCTAATGAGCCAAACATTAGACCTAAATCAGAAATTTATAGTTGGTTTTCGTTAGGAACAGTCTTACCCAAGGTGAATATTTTTCAGTATCTGGGATTCCACCTCCAAGACAATGGCAATATCAATGGTGAGGTGAGAACAAAGGTGAATGGATTGGAAAGTTGGATGCATTGGCAAGAACTCACTGGTGTGTTATGTGACAGACGAATGCCATTCCGTCTTAAATCTAAGATTGACAAGACAACCATCTGCCCTATTGCACTGTATGGCACTGAATACTGGGCAGCAACAACAGGGACCAAAAACTATCTCCATGCCATGGAAATGCAAATGCTCCATTGGATATTGGGCATCTCCCTTCTTGACCACATCATGAATGACAATATTTGACAGCATTTTGGGGTGGCACCAATTATAGAGAAGATGAGAGAAGGCCAACTCCACTGGTATGGACGTGTCCTGAGAGCAGCACCTTCCACTGTTGCAAAGACTGTCTACCAACGAGAAGTCAATGGTCGGTGACCTTGCAGGTGCCCATATCAACAAAGATATGCAAGCCATGGCTTCTACCTTGGAGATGCAGCTGACTGTGCAAAGTGGCGTTCAATGATTCGAAAAGCGGACCCTATACCTGCGGGAATATGCTAGGAAGAAGAAGAAGAGTATTACCCAAATCAGGTGTTTTGAGATTACCATCACTGGACTGTGATGAAATGAGTAAAGTGACATTTGAAATTAGAGAACAAGAAGACAAGCAATTTTATATAATATGGGATTTGTTTTATCAATGGTGGGATAAAAAGGCATGGTAATGTAATAAACTAGATAATTTTGTGATGGAAATTTAATAGATTGATATAAAACATAATATAGATATATATAACCACTCAAAAATTTTACGGATTATTAAACAATCTGTCGGTATATTGACCATTTTCCAAGCTTTTGCTAATGCAATTCTCGCTGCCGTGATAATATGTATAATCAAGATCTTTTGGGGGTATTTTCCCTTAATGATCCCCAGGAAAAACAATTCAGGCTTCAATTCTATTCGACAGTAGATGATTTCATTTAACCATTTTTGTATTTTGATCCAGTATTTTTTAATTTCCGGGCATAGCCACCAGACATGGAAAAAGGTACCTTACACTTGTTTACATTTTCAGCAATTTGGGTTTAAGTTGTCAACCCTCTTTTCCAAGCAGGAAATCTAATACCATTCCAGACAAGACTGTCCAATCTCTTCTTAAAAAACTCCAGTGTTGGAGCACTCACAACTTCTGAAGCAAGCCATTCCACTGATGAATTATTCCCATCATCAGGAGATTTCTCCTTAGTTCTAGATTGGATCTCTCTTTGATTATGTTCCATCCCTTACTTCTTGTCTTGCCCTCAGGTGCTTTGAAGAATAGATTGTCCCCTCTTCTTTGTGACAGACTCTCCAATGTCTGTTTAGATTCTCAGTCATCCAGTTGTCCCAAAAGTGCTTTTTCAAAAGGCACTTGGATGTTGTTTTTCCTTCAAGATGTTTTGCTTCTCATCCAAGAAGTTCAAAACAGTGCAGAATGGAAGAAACATCTTTGGTGAGAAGTGAAATGCCTTCAAGGAGAAATTAAAAATCCAGTTGCCTTTGGGAAAAGCATATTTGGGACAGAATCACAAATATTGGAAGACTGCTTTCATGTCACTCCAGGTCCTTCTCTTTGTTACTTGAATCTTACTTTAACCCTTCTCAGCATCTTCAGCTGAGAAGCACCTTCTTTTTAGAGAGGCAAGGCAGAGTACTTGAAGTTCAGGGAAAACAGGGAAGGGACTTGAACAGTTTCTTCTCCTGTTCCTTCCCCATCACAGAGCACCTGCAATTTGGCAGATCAAACCTCACTAGGCTCAAGGTTGACTCAGTCTTCCATCCTTCTGAGGTGGGTAAAATGAGGAGCCAGATTGTTGGGAGCAAGAGGCTGACTCTAAACCGCTTAGAGAGGGCTGTAAAGCACTGTGAAGTGGTATATAAGTCTAAGTGCTATAGCTACTTTCCTTCCTTCCTTCCTTCCTTCCTTCCTTCCTTCCTTCCTTCCTTCCTTCCTTCCTTCCTTCCTTCCTTCCCTCCCTCCCTCCCTCCCTCCCATTCCCGCTATCCATCGATCAATCCATCCATCCATCCATACCAGCTCAAGGTTGACTCAGACTTCCATCCTTCTGAGGTGGGTAAAATGAGGAGCCAGATTGTTGGGAGCAAGAGGCTGACTCTAAACCACTTAGAGAGGGCTGTAAAGCACTGTGAAGTGGTATATAAGTCTAAGTGCTATAGCTACTTTCCTTCCTTCCTTCCTTCCTTCCTTCCTTCCTTCCTTCCTTCCTTCCTTCCTTCCTCCCTCCCTCCCTCCCTCCCTCCCTCCCTCCCTCCCATTCCCGCTATCCATCGATCAATCCATCCATCCATCCATACCAGCTCAAGGTTGACTCAGCCTTCCATCCTTCTGAGGTGGGTAAAATGAGGAGCCAGATTGTTGGGAGCAAGAGGCTGACTCTAAACCGCTTAGAGAGGGCTGTAAAGCACTGTGAAGTGGTATATAAGTCTAAGTGCTATAGCTACTTCCTTCCTTCCTTCCTTCCTTCCTTCCTTCCTTCCTTCCTTCCTTCCTTCCTTCCTCCCTCCCTCCCTCCCTCCCTCCCTCCCATTCCCGCTATCCATCGATCAATCCATCCATCCATCCATACCAGCTCAAGGTTGACTCAGCCTTCCATCCTTATGAGGTGGGTAAAATGAGGAGCCAAATTACTGGGGGCAAGAGGCTGACTCTGTAAACCACTTAGAGAGGGCTGTAAAGCATTGTGAAGCAGTATATAAGTCAAAGTGCTATTGCTATCTCCTTGAGGGAAGTGCACCATTCTCCCTAATGGCAGAGCTGGCTCTACCCAGGAATAGCACAGCAGCCTGAAGCAGTAACATGGGAGTTGGGATTTGAGTAGCACCATAATTTAGTTGCTAAATGAAATAAAAACACTAATAGACCTTGGCTGACATGGCCACAGCTCTGAGGTCAGTGTGTATGTTTGTGACATGTCAACACTTCTGGATATATATATATATATATATATTTATTTACCCCATATATATATATTTACCCCAGAACAGGCTAAAAGGTTGAACACTCTGGTCAGCATCTCTTGTGCTGATGTTTACTGTCTTTATCATGGCCAAGAGCAGATCTGGCTGGGAGATTTAGGACCATCGTGTTCAAGGACTATCTCTCCTGCCTAGTTGCAGCCAGAAAATGTCTTCCAGGTTTTCTCTTTAAATCTTCTGCTGTTATAGGAATAAACCAGGCCAGCTGTTTTTCCACGGACAGCAATAATAAATCGAGAAGCTCCTCTCTCTCTCTCTCTCTCTCTGTGTGTGTGTGTGTGTGTGAGAGAGAGAGAGAGAGAGAGAGAGAAAGAACAGGTCTGAGAATGTGTGCAAGTCAGAAAGCTGTGCGTGCGTGTGCCGTTGTGAGGATGTTCAGCCATGAGCCTATCTTTGCAACTGCTCGCAATTCTGCACTCATTTTGGCATTGCCCATTAGCATGATTGCTGGCTTTATAAACAATTGCAGTTATTCATCCAACTCAAACCCTTGGCATAAGGTGAAGTGGCTTTGCAAAGAGAGATCAGCTCTCCACTTGGCACTCTTATAGGAAATGTAGGATGCGTGCCATTGCCTTCAGTGATCCTTCAGTGAGCAAACGGTCTTTAAATTAGCTCCTGGGGTCTAAGTGCAAATTTCCCAGATGAAGTAAATATCTTATCCCAGTTCCCCCCCACTCTCCCTGGTATGTTTCTCCATTGGTGCTTGGTCTTTCCAAGCTGTCTTGGAGATAAGCAGGAGCAAGATCCATGTTCCTTAATGCTTAGGCCAAGGCTCCAAACTGGAAGGCAGTGAACCTATCGCTTGGATTTTTGAATCCCACTCCTGAACATCTCATAATTAAAAATAAGTTTCCCAATATCTGGTCTCAAAAAAAGGCCATGCTAGCCAATTCTTGGCTACACTATAGGGATAGTGAATGGAAAGAGAAGGCAAGGCCTGGCACAGCTGTTATAGCAGACATCTGGATAAAATCCTTGACTTTCAGGAAGATTTCTAGCTCAACTGATTCTTTTACATCTTTACTGAAGGTGAAGGCCTGTAAAATATTTATAAATACGCAGGTGGCAGCACTTAACTTTCTGAATCTGCCGCATAGGTTTCTCTTTCCATGTCTAATCATGAACCAAGAATGTGTGGTTGTGTGGGTGCTGCATCATGCCGTTCTATGGATGCAGGCAAATTAAGCTCAGGAGACAAGCATGTTTTCCAGGTCGACTCTTCTCAACTGTGAATAGCTGAGATAAGGAGGAATCAGTTGGACGGTGATCAAATCCTGCATTCTGGGATAGGAGGAGAAAGCAAGGAGAGAGAGAGAGACATGAAGAGTCTCCTCCAAGACTATAAAAGGCAAACGTTTAGATGAAGGTGATGCTGGGGAAGGTTTGCCAAGTTATTGGAAGGTATGTGTGTGTGTGTGTGTGTAATTAAAAGCACTTTGTGGCCAGGCTTGGCATGTGCTTTTGTGCTTGTCTAAACCAGCTGTTTAAGTTTGATGGTTGTTCTTGTTGACAAGCTTTCAAGTATCTTGGCTGCATATGGAGGACTTGTGCTTTCGATGGGGCTTGCAGAATACTGGGCTGTTATTAAATCTTGGGGTTGTGGGGGAAGAGGCCCAGGGGGAGAAAGGTATCCCCGGGATCTTTTACACGCAGCTCTGGAATCTCAGAATAGAACCACCTCATCTCTGTCCAGAGCAGTTCACGAAAGCAACAGCAGCAGCAGCAGCAAAAGGTCTGGCTGGAAAGCAACCAGTTTGCAGAAGTGCCTTTCCAAATTCGAGTTTCTGGCTGTTTTAAAATCTGGACTAATTAAATGAAACCAAGAGTCATTAGTTTGGAGTGAACATACTTAAATGCTGGCCCTTGGGACTGGGTGAAATTTTGACAGTATTGCCATAAGGTCACTTAGAAAGGCTAAATGTGTATTTGTTTGATTTTTCATCCCACCTTTATTATTGTTTATCAATAACTCAAGGTGACAAACATAATACACCTTTCTCCTATTTTCCCCACAATAAACAAGCCTGTGAGATTGGTCGGGTGGAGGGAGAGGGATTAGCCCAAAGTCACCCAGTTGGCTTTCATGTGGACTAAAACTTACAATCTCCTGGTGATTGATCCAAAGTCCAAAGTCCCCCAGCTGGCTTTCATGTCTAAGGTGGGACTAGAATTTACTATCTCCTAATGATTGGCCCAAAGTCACCCAGCCAACTTTCATGTCTAAGATGGAACTAGAACTTACCATCTCCTGGTGATTGGCCCAAAGTCACCCAGTCAGCTTTCTACCTAAAGTTGGAGCCTTTCCAATTTTCTATTTTCTAACGATGCTTTAACTGCTAAACCCAACTGATTCTTGCTTTCAACTGATAATTAAAAAAACAAATTTGGTTTCACATTTAAGAAAAATTCTGAGATATGCCTACTCAAGACTGAATAAAACTATTGCTACATAGTCCAATTCCATGTAAATTTACTCAGAAGCAAGCAAGTTTGGGTAACTGATCCCCCCCTTCCTGTTCCTTCGAATCAGTGTTGACCCCTGGCCACTGCCTGGAACAGATCTTGTAGATTTCTGAGCAAGTTTTTTCAGAAATGGTTGTCATTGCTTCCTTCCCAAGGCTAAGAAAAAGTGACTGGCCCAAGGTCACTCAATTGGCTTCATGCCAAAATTGGGACTAAAACTCATGGTCTCTGTGTTTCTAGCTTTTGATGCTTCAGCCACTACAACAAAGAGACTCTAGGCCATAGGTATAAAGGACTGGTATCCTAAAGAGATGCTAATTTGGATAATTTGACAATCCAGAGTCCTTGATTCCAAACATGCTGCCTGGGGAATTCTGAGAGTTGACGTTTGCACATCTTAAAGTTGCCAAGGTTGAGATATAATACTTAGAACAATGGCAAGCTGGCCTTAATGCCATAAACCTCTTTGCAAATACAAGAATTTTCCAATCTTATAGGAAGCCTAGGTACTCCTTTTTCTTACTGAAAAACAGCTGTGACATGACGAAGAAATAATGCTGCAGGACAGAAATACTTACTCCGTAAAACATTAATGTTTTAATGAAAAATCTTCGCATTGTGTTTCTATCCAAAGACACTCAAAACTAGTTTTTCTTTCTGCTCAATTTTTGTCTTATAATGGGATCAATCGTTTTTCAAAATTTTGAAGGCTTTTTTTTTTAAAGTTTAAACAACCAGGCTAGCAAAAAAGGTACCCAATACATATTCATCTTATATCAAACAAGCTAATATTTCAGTACAAGGTAACTATACATAATATATACATTACACAGAGAATCACAAAAGCAAACACTACAGGCTCAGAACAAATCTTGAAAAAACCATGATATTCACATTGATTACAAGAACTCTAAAAATGATTGTAACAGTGAAACGGCACTTTAGTTTACAAAAAGTCACAAAAATATATATATATATATATATAGCCACCAAGAACTATGGGTTCCTTAAAAATACTAATAGCCAGATATAGTATATAAAATGTAAAGTGTATTTCAACATTTAAAAAAAACCCAAAACATTTGTCTTCCCATTAAGTCAATCAACATGCTAAAAAGCTTAGCTATGGTCAGCACAGACAGACAGCCAAGGGGTGTGTGTGTTGGTTTAATGAGATGTGGCTGGTGACCAGGGACTGGCAGAGTTAAAGGGGAAAGTAGATAAAGTCACATGCTAGAATGCCTCTTTAGGAATTGATTCAGTCTTCTAACGACAATTTTATCTCCTTCCCTGTATGGTTTTTGTAACAGCCCAGAGACAAGACAGGTGTGCAGATGTTGGGCCAGGAAATACACTCTCTAGGGCTGTAGCTCGAATAAACCAGCAACATGCAGCATTATATATTAAATCGAACAACAGTGCCATCCATTTCAGGGGTCCCCAAATACTCCAGAAAAAGCAGCTGGAATAGGTTGATACAATATGGAGAATTTAAAGAAAAAGAGCCAACTTTAAAAACGGCACATTTTGCATTTTAAAAAACAATCGCATCTTTTAACAACATCAATTGGATTCTATTGATCAGCCTGCCTACTTGCCACCCAATGATAACTTGCAAAGTACAGTAGGATCTAGGCGGGATTTTTTTTTCCTAACATGGTCTGAGTTCATGAGCAATATTTCATTTTGCTTTTATTAAAAAAAAAATCAGAAAAGCCTTGTCGTCTGCAGAAAAGCAGCAAGCAAGAAAGGAAAGTCTGTTTGCATTTAATGCTATCCAAATACTCCTGGTTGCCATGTTCTGTAGACTTTTGAGATACCAGGGTTCAGATTTAGCCCTCTGCCATCTTTAGGCTGGTGAGAAAAAAAATAGTAACCCTCTCCCCACAAAGAAAAGCAAACGAACAGGCCAATGCCACTATTCAAAATTTTGCATTGTTAAAAAAATACAATTTTAATCTCTTTGGGGACCTGGGGCCTAGGGACTATAGTTTTTATAAAATATATATATATATTTATATATTTTGCTACACCGGCACTGGTTACTTAAACAAAAAGATTCACATTTACACTTTCCAGACAAATGGTAAGTGCCAAAACTAGAACTATTCTCAAAGACATTAACTGCTGTATTTGCATTAGAACTGGGAGCATGAAATTGGTTAGTCTGAGGAAAGATTAACTGATTAAAAAAAAAATGTTTCAAGAAGCTGGTGATAGAATATTTGCAATCCCAAAATGGGTATTTTATAACAGCTTGAAGAAAAAATGGAATTGTCTGCTTTTCTCTCCTCCTTTTGTCCCATGGGAGAAGTCAGAAGATAGGACTAAATAAATATATCTCTTTCCATACTGAATTTGGGAACAGATGCTTTCCATGGGAATACAAGCCTTTCTCCCAATTCATTGGTACAAAAACATGAATTGCATACATTGGACTCTGAGAGCACATTACAGATGGATAAATAGTCAAGCATATATCCTAGCACAGGGGTGTCAAACTCGTGGCCTCACCTGATGTATTGGGAATTTCTCCCCCTTCGTTAAACCGGGCGGGGGCATGATGCATCCAGCCTACGTTTGACACACCTGTCCTAGCAACTTTAAAGGACTGTGTTGCCTAAATTACAGATACTAACCTGTTTTACTAATAATCACCTGTTACTGACAGGCACAGTCCACAAAGACAAAAAAAAAAACTCTTTAGTATCTTGAAAAAAAGAAGCTTAAATTGAGATGAGTTCTATTCCATGAAAATCTAGAGAGCTTTTAAAGCTTTTTTAAAGCTTTTTAAGTTCACTACTGCGCCATTTGGAAGCTGATACCCGAATCGTTCTCTACAAGGAAGACAGTTGCAGTATCTTGATGGGATGCCAAGGGTCTCCTTGAAAATTCAAATTGGGATGGAAGGGGAAAATCACCCATAATAAGTTGACCCAAAGGCCTGTCGCTAAGGAGAGGAGCGTAATTTGCTGCCCCTGCTGGCCAGGATACAAAATGTTCAGGGCCTAAACAAGACTTTCATGGGTGCTGCTTGAGTTGGGAACACTTTGCCACACTGCTTACTTAAAATAGGCTGTGCATAGAGCAGGGTTTATATTTTCAAGTTAAACGTGTGTGTTGCTGAAGACTTGATACCCCCTCTGCTTTTAGACTCTGAATACTTTCCTTGTTGCGTGCTTCACTTTGACCGCTGCTCACTAAAGCATGTCTGTCATCCTGTCTACCTTCTTCACATGTCGAGCCAAAGGGGGGAAACGTGAAAAAAAATGAGTTTGTTCACTGACAAATAGCTCTGCCGATCGGAAATACTTATGTAAGGAAAGGTTTCTCTTTTGAGGGTGAGAGAAAAATGGACTAATCCCTAGTTGGATCGGAGCTTTATAAAATCCTGAAAATGTATCAGGATATGGAAATTTGTATGTGTGCTATAATATAACATGATAGGACAGGAATTACACAAATGTTTACCTTTCTGTAAGGTAAATGTACCTTTTAAATTTCAGGAAGCCAACCTTGTTCTGCTGTTATTTTCAAAAAGCACTTAATTTTTGAAATGTATTTTAAATATACATCATGTGTGCCTGAGCATATACAAAATATACAACCTGCGCTAGCAAATTGCTCCCCATTACTGATCTCGTAGGCAGCAAAATGCACTGTGTAGGTCAAAAAAGGGCTCTGCGGATCAAGGTTAGATAACCTCACAACTCTTGCTAGACTTTAAAGTCTATTATATTAAACTGATTTGCTTCCTATTCTGTTTAGATCTGAGGTAACCAATTTGCAACCCTTTCTTAATATTTATTGTATTTATTTTATATTCATCTATTTTGTTTGGAACGCAGTTAATATGTTAGTGTGATTCCTGCACTCTCCAAAAAAAGTGGTGTATTTTAATTTAGATGTTAAGACAACTCTCTCAATGAAATGTGTGACTAAATAGCTTTCATCTTACATATATGGAAGAAAATAAATAGCTTAATAATTACTAGATGAGTAAAATCACTGTATGTATAATGTAGCCAATGTCCTTTTTCCTGATATGAGATTTATTTTACTTAATAAATATTCTGAAACATTCCAACCTGAAAATATCCCTTACTAAAACATCTTCTTTACCAATTTGGAAGAGTGACTTAATTTTTTTATTGAAATTCATTGGAAGAAAAATCTATGCCTATCTCATAAAATACTTTAAATTTAATCTTTGTTAATAATTATATCAAGCCCTTTAAGAAGTTGCAGAGAAGTACAAGTAATAATCTCCTTGGATCCAGTGGATTTGCTAATTAAAAAAAAATTCTTTGAAACTATTACTTCCAAAGCTTTTCATAAACGTCATTCACCACTGCATAAATATCAGTGCTTTTACAATTATTTAAACATTTCCCCCATTTATTGTGTTCTATTATATTCTTAGTCTGATAACATGAAATTCGAATTATTTATGTCCCCCTCATAAATCTCATCCTTAAAAAAAATAAAGATGGTTTAAACAAACCCAAATAGAGGGGAATAAAATATTACATATCATTTTAGACTTACCAATAAGATGCTGCCAACAAAACCAAAATTGCTGGCCTGTAAATGCCCTTTGTTGCCTTTAGAATCCTTTTAGGGGAAATAATAATTTGGTGATTGTTTGCTGGACCTGTACTTGAAGTCAGAGTAATGGTTTTTATGAAACCAGCTTGGCAAGGGTATATAAACAATTTAGAATAGGAACATTTTATCATTGCAAACAGGTCTTTTGTAAACAACTCTCACTGATTTGAAACTCAGCCTCTAAAGGAAAATAAATGGCTCTTTTTACTTAAAAAAAACCACAGGCTAATAAAATTGCAGTAAATAGCACACACATTCAGGCTAACTTGAAAAGAGCACATTAATGCGCCAAGGCGCTTTTGACTTTTGTTAACTCACTTCTCATTATACTTTCCTAGCATCCCAATTTGCAGGATTTCTTGACAGCTCGACTTCTGGAAATGAAGTTTTTGGATAAGGCCATTTGCATGAGAAGATTCTAAAAGGTATGGCCAGCACAGGTGAGCAAAACTCCACCCCACCTGTTTTGCCAAAGCCAATGAATCATCGGGTTTTAACGATGTGCATGCCACAGAACTGAAAGACTAAAAGTGATTCCTTCTAACTAAAAAAAAAAACAAAAAACACACACACACACATAATGATCAAATATCTACGACACTAGTTATTTAACTGCTTCAACTGGATACTGTAGTCAAAACAAATCTTCAACAGCCATCAATATCTTTTTCCTTAACGAGAGGTACTGCGAAATTAGGGTGGCAAACCAATGCCAAAAGTTATTAGGCCTAATTTTGCACTTGGTATGTGCTTGGCTGCTCTTCGAATGGAACCATCTTATTCTGACCAACTTTTTCCTCTGCATTTTCAAATGCTTCCATACAAGGGACCGTTTTAAGGTGTGAAGAATAGTGTAACATTGGTTGCAGTTTAGAGCTTTTAAACAGCATAGCTTATCAAATGGAAAGGGGTACATTCACTCCGCCCCCTCCTGAAAATTAAATTAAAATGTACAAGACCAAAACACAGGCACTTTCCAAAAAGACGAAAAAAAAATCCAAAAACCCGAAATCAAACTTTTTGACTTATTCGATAGTGATAGACGAGAGCCCGGCCTTCGGGAGCTCCTCTCGGCCGGCCTCGGCGCTTGAGATGGTTTTTGGTTGCTCTGACAGGTCTTCTTCCTTTTCTAACAGCCCACTCAGAGGACCCAATGGGAAAGTGCTTTCGCAATTCTGCGTCGATGAGACCTGCGAAATAACCGGCATTTGGACAGAAGAGCTGCTTTCAAATCCATGCTCTCCTAGCTCGTACTGGCCAAGAGTCTCTTCATGTTCTTGATTTAAGTAGTCTGGTACTAGGAAGTCACTGAAAAGGGGGCAAAAAGTTAAAAACAGGTTACTGGTCAGCAAGACACAGGTTGATGCTAACTGCAGCAATAGAACTAAGCGAAGGATATCTACTTTTGCCAAGAAATGAGAATGGCCCGATTTAAACAAAAGCACAACCTAGCATTGTGATGCCTGTTAAGATTTACGTGGTATATATAAACAACCTTAAAGTTTCTGCACCAAAAGCCTCCTTCACAAAAGAATAAATTTAAGGTTGGGTGGCAATTTAACACAAAGCTGATAAATTTAAAACGGGCAAAAGAATCTTTTCTATGATTGGCGGGCTTTTCAGTTCTATTGAGCATAGTCCAGGTAAAACAAAACAAGGAAAATAAGGTATAAATGCAAAGCAATCTAAAAGCAACTTTTTTTTTTTTTTTGATTACTTGAAATCCGAACCTACACTGACAGATGAATGTCGTATTTTAAAACACTGACACAAGGCAGGGCCCCAACTGCAACATGGTATTCTATAAATGTGCTGGGCTCATTTTAGTTTCTAACCATTTCCGGCCTCAACCAAGTTTGCTGCAGATTACACAAAATGGAACCCAGCACATCTTGAGGGTGCCGTGATGGACAAGACTTGAGTTCTGCCCAGGACTGCAATAAACCTGGCAACTTGACAGAAAAGGACACTACAGGTTGCGGTGAAATAGTACAGGTAGTCCTTGACTTACAATCACAACTGGGACCAGAATTTCCTTTGCTAAGAGCAAGGCGGCTGTTTATTTGAGTCACGCTGGATTTTATGACCTTTCCTCCATGTTTGTTATGCAAATCACTGCAGCTGTTAAGTGAATCAAATCTGGCTTCTCAACATTGCCTTTGCTTGTCAGAAGTCAACTGGGAAGGTTGCAAATGGCCCCCAGGATGGTATGACCACCGTAAACGCATGCTGAATGTCAAGTGTCCAAATTTTGACCACATGACCCCAGGGATGCTGCAATGGTCCTAACCAATGGTAAGTCACTTTTTTCAAAGCTATTGTAACTTCGGTCGCTAAGCAAATGGTTGTGAAGTCGAGGGCTACCTATACAAAAGAGGGTTTAGGGGGATAAAAATAAAGGTACGTTGCCCTAACAGTTTCGTTTTCTTTTTGTGCACCTCACCTGCTCTGGAAGTAGTTTGCTAGCTCTGACGCTTCATGGTTCAGACTCCTCAGATGAACGATTAAATTTCCAGAGTTGGTGAACATGGCGCCACATGTTTTGCACTCGTAAATCCGAGGCTTGCGGATAATGTGCCGGGAAACCCGCATGTGGTGTTTATATTCCCCGAAGGAAGTGAAAGTGGCACTACATATCTGGCACCGGAAACAGCGTTTACCTTCGTGCTTCAGGCGATGCATCTTTAGCGAGTAAGCCCGGGTGAACTTTTTCCCACAGCGGTCACACTGAAATGGTTTAATGCCTGTGGAGAAGAAGAATAAGCAGAAAATCTTCACCACTGAAAAGCAACGGGAATGAAAATCCAGCCGCTTCTAATGGCAATGAGTCAGCCTATTTGCACCAAGGCTGTGTAAACTTCTAAAAACAAGAGGATAATTCAGTCCAAACTTCCAAGCACTGGATCCCATTTCCCCCAAACTAAGTATTTAAATCTGTGAACTGAGTATCAAGTAAGATAAAGGCTATTCAGACCACCGTTCTCTTATTACATTCGAGAAAGCACATCTGTTCAGTGCAAGAATGGACAAAAACATGTTAAGCCCAGCAGTGGTGCATCCTATTGATCATAATTTCTGGTTTAATGGGTTTTGTTAATTTTATTCCGACTTGGGTCGGGGGCTGTAAGCCACTCAAGTGTTGTTACAATTGGAGTGATGTATCAATCAAAGTCAAAAAATACATTAAAAGTTTGTTAATTATTAAAAATAAAAGAATGAAGCATAAATCGGAGGCACATACAGAGGCCTACTAGGGGAGATATGTCATATTTATCTGGAACAATTATTAACTCATCTGTGTTAAAAACATAACCTCCTTTATAATTTTTAAAAGGGAGAAAATCTTATATTTATGTAAAACACCTTCCTATGTTGCATGAAGCCAGGATTCAAGGATTCAATAGAATAAGAGAAATACACAAAGGTTAAAACCAGCTCGGATGCATTTGTTACCATGTTCTTATTTCTAGAAAAAAAACACCTCATATGAAGCATTCTGATTTCCAGGCTAAATTCTCAGCTTTCCAGAAATCAAAGCCGTTTTTCCCCATTTTATTGCATTCTTGCAGTAGGGGCCATACATTGCTTCAAAACATTCAAGTAGTCCTCATTTAGCAACCACAACTGGGACTGTGGTTACAACTGTGCTTAGTCTGACTTTACAGAGCCATGATGCTAAACCTGTGTACTGTCACTGAATGAGGCAGTTGCTAAATGAGGACTACCTTTATAGGCTCTTGCTCAAATGATACCTTTGGGAAGTAGACCAACAGATATATCCTTACCTGAGTGGATGAGCATGTGCTGTTTTAAGTTCTGAATACGGGTGAATCGAACACCACAAGTTGGACATTGAAAAGGTCTGTCAGGACCATTTGGGCTAGGTCTTTCTGTGCTGCTGGTTGTAGGAGCAATATAGAGCTGATAAGGGTATTGGACATTCTCCAGTCTGAAGAAGCAAATAAAGAACTCCTTTAGTAGCAGACCAAGAGGAAAAAGGTGAAGGGTACAAAATACAATATGAACATATTTCAGAAAGACAATAATGAAGACGTTAGGATCAAAGACAAAGAATTGGAGATCATAAAGTATCAAGATATGAAAAATGAAGTTGAAAGATTATGGTAGCCGTGGTGGTTCCAATGGCTACTAGCACACTGGATGCCGTACCAAGAAATCTTGGATGGCACTTAGAAAATCTGTGCATGGATAATTTTTCCATCTGTTAGTTGCAAAAGACCACACTGCTTGGACCCACACATTACACCGATACCTATGACATCCTAGGTTCTTGAGAAGAACTTAATGTGTACGAAGATCAATATCAATTAAAGAACTGGCTGTTGTGACTTCTTGTTGCAAACAGATAATAATGCAACAATAACAAAAAATGTCTACCAAACCATATTAAATGACTGAATTCTGAATGATTGAAAAAGGTAATTTTAAACAAAGTGGAAGTCTTGAGGAAAGAGATGGGTCATTGTATGAAAATGAAGAGTTGCAATTAAAATATCGTCAGTGAACCTGATATAAAATCCTGGTTATCATTTCAACAGCTGATACCTGAATGATTAAATTGGTGTATATTTGGAAAGGTCAGAAATATTTTGTGGGCACAAAATGTTATAGTTATATCTATTCCAGATAATGTTGTTTAAACAATCCAAGTGCTGCGCAAGTGTGTTATGCTTTTAATTTTGCTTTTTTAAAATATCACTTAGCAGCCATATCAAATCTTTTGATACGTTCTTCTTCTTCTACCTCTAAATCTTTTTGGTAGATGTTCACTTGTATTTTTAAAAAGTGGTATCTACTTGAAAGTATGTCCCTAATGTGGACTACATAAAAGCTCAGATTTACTCTGTTCTGCTAATCCTGATTTTAACCACTCTAAAACTGTGTTTGTTGTATTGCAAGCCAAGTTATCCATTATGGTATATGCACAAAACCCAAACATGTACATGAAAAGGAAGTTAGATTGTGGGGTGCTTGATGCTCTCTGGACTTGGTTGTTTTCTTCATTACCTGTAAGAAAAGAACCAAACTCAGAGATCATCAAGGCCCCCAAAGTACAACCCCGAGCTTCCTTTTCTTGGAAGCTAGGTTGTCAGAAACCATGACTGCTTCAAGGTCACCTAGGAAACTCTATGTCTAAGTAGTATCCCAGCTTGAAAATTTCCTTGTTCTGCTTAGGAATGTAAAATGTAAAAAAATAGTCTGGTGACAGGCAGTGTGGATGGTGAACATTGGAGCTTTGTGTTCATGAACCTCATATCTTCAATCTCATGACTGGTTACTGGCTCTGAATTCTTGTTTAGAAAATCCTGCATTTTTCCAGGGATGGTTGAATTCAAAGGAGATACATGTCATGTTTGTCACCATCTTAGATGACTCAACACAGCAATCTATCTACAAGGATCTAGTTTAGGTGTTATACATCACTTTCCTCCAGCCTGACACTGTTGATAGCGTGGCCAACTACTCCACTGGCTGGAAATTCTAGGAACCATAATAGAGACAAAATGAAGAAGGTTGTTCTGCAGAATGCTTTGTATACTATATTTATACATACCGGTCATCATCTTCCACATGGATATTCCCACCAGAAGTACTCTGGAGTGTTGGTAATCCTTCAGTGACACCTTCATCTATTGAACCTAGGGGCAGTTAAATAAATCATACATATTAAGTTACAATTTAATGGAACCATAGCAATGATTTTTTTTCATCCTTCTCATAACTTTTTCACTAACAACAGTTAGTTATGCTCGTTGGTAAAATATGCTGCCATATTTAAGAATTCTGTTATAACACAATAGGATAATGATGTAAAGCAATCTGCATAATTTATAAAGAACAAACTTTAATAAATTTGGCCTATATGAATTTGAGAGATTTTTCAGTAGGCTTAGATACATATTAAATGGAGGCAGGAGGCTGTAATTACAAAGCCAGTTTGTTTAAACAATGCCCAAAGAAGGCTAAACAGTATAATGCAGAGGCAAAAACAAATAATTGCAAAGCTCATATTCTTCCTGATAACTTTTCTCCAGATTTGTGTTGCTTAGAGCTCCATATATCCCAAAGAGTCCTAACTGAAGTTGAGTGAAGCAAAATGAATGGAAAAAAGACGAGGATTTGCTGTCCGTTAAATGTGCAGCATTCATTAGTATTGTGTTTCTACTCATCTGTACTGAAGCCATTTCAAAACGGTGAACGGTGAAAAGGTGCAGAAGGAAGATTTGTTAAATGTGGTGAGATAAGTCCCTCAATATAGTACAGTAGTCCTGGACCAGAGGTGGTATTCAGCCGATTCAAATTGGTTCTGGTGTACCGGGAGTGGAATTTTGAGCGAAGCGCTCTCTCAGAATCAGTAGGAAAAAATTTGGAAACCCACCACTGTCCTGGACTTACAACCACAATTGAGCCCAAAATTTCTGTTGTGAGACATCTGTTAAGTGAGTTTCAGTTGTTAAGTGAATCTGGCAATCTCCCCATTGACTTTGCTTGTCACAAGGTTGCAAAACATGATCTTGGAACACAGCAACAGTCATAAATGTGAACCAGTCGCCAAGCAACTGAATTCTGACGTGACCATGGGGATGCTGCAAAGGTGACATTTTTCAGTGTCGTCAACTTTGAATGGTCACTAAATGAACTGTTATATGTCGAGGACTACCTGTACAGCCTGGGAGGTCTTTTACTGTGCATGTCATTTACTGGAAACCACATTCCAAAGCAGATTACTATTTTGGATTCTGAGTATGTGATATCTTAAACCACATACATCCAGTTTTCCAGGAGACAGAACTCTGCCGCTATTTCTAAGGAATCAGGACTTGCTTCATTTGTTATTAACTCATGGCTACCAAGAGAACTAGAAGTCCCATTTAATTCATTGGAATTTATTCCTGAGTCAGCACAATCACAATATTAGGTTACTTATATTGTTTGGAATTGCTAAAATAACTTGGGTTTCAATGTGTTTTAAAATTGAAAGCTGTGGTGACCTGGATATTTACAGAATTCTGTGGATATAGGATTCCAGTGTGACCCTGAAAAACCATTAGGGCTGGTAAGTTTGTTTTTAGTGTTCGACATCTACGAAAAAGAAACTAGCATCAATTTAAGGCACTGACTTCTGTTTAACTGTAATATACTATTGTTCTCCATCAATATCTGACTGGTTTAGAAAACAGAGGGAAAGAAAGGATCGTTGTTCAGTAATGAGATAAATGTCTCCTAAACATGATTGTGGGTTCCAGTTATAGGCGCCTTCATTTAAAGGATTGTCAAAGGCACACAACTGGAAGGATCCTTGTGCCGGACCCTGAGAAGCTACTGCTGTTTACAGCAGATTATCTTAGATTTTAAAAAGAAGAACGGCTTCCTTGAACCAAATTTGAATCTTGATCACTTCACAATCAAGACCATTTAATTTCTGTCACCAAGAATACTCTCTTCCAGAATTTTTTTTTAACCTCTCAATATAGTCTTGAATTTTCTGGTGGTTCAATTCATGGATTATCAGGTTTGACTTTGCTTAGCTTTTCTGAAGTTCATCTAGATATTGCTACATGAATCAAAAGCCTTACAGCATAAGGCATACGTCGGCATATTATATTTTAAATATTAAGGGTACTGTCAGTGCTAATTGAAAATGACTAGACAATATGCATATATCTCCAACTGCACTCAAAATGGTATTTATAAAGTCTTATCCAATGGTGAGATTCAAATAATTTAACAACCGGTTCTCTGCCCTAATGATTTCTTCCAAAAACCACTTCACCAAACTGCTCAGAAAGTTAACAACTGGTTCTCCCGAACTGCTGTGAACTGGCTGAATTCCACCACTGGTCTTATCAGATGACTTTTAAATTTAATTATGGGTAAATGAAATGCCAGCATAATATGGTCCAAGAGAATGGGGTTGGAGATATACTTTCAAATCATAAAGCCTGAGTCGGAAGGGACTATATCAGTCAACAGGTCTAACCTTCTACTAAATGCTGGTGGAAAAATGAAAACAATCAAACAAATAACAATCTAGAACAGGGGTCTCCAACCTTGGCTCCTGGAAGCCTGGCGGACTTCAACTCCCAGAGTTCCACAGCCAGGAACTCTGGGAGTTGAAGTCCGCCAGGCTTCCAGGAGCCAAGGTTGGAGACCCCTGATCTAGAAGTTATATCGGTAAAGGCATTCCAATTCATGTTAATATAATGAAGATAAAGTGCATCCTAGTGATGGCTAAAATTCTCAATGCACCGAGTGACAAGCTGATGGGTGATTTTTTTTTCCTGTTCATGTATCCATGCAGTAGAGTAAAGCAAGCCCAATCCCTCTTTTTCTCTCTAATAAATGTAGCATTTGAAACATTTTTATGCATCACTAAAAAAAAAGGCTCAAATGACCTACAAAAATTTGAAGTAAACTAATCCCCATGGAAGAGTATTCCTAAAAGGATTAGAAGTGGGGAAAAAACAAACTGGGGATGCTAAATTTTTACTGCAGCTACTTTTTGGATTATATCTAAACTACTGCTCACAAAGGAGTCCTTTTCATCAATGACCTTTTTTTGGGGATGCAACCAGCAACTTGTCTAAAACTATTTGATATCCCAGGAAACTGTCAACACTCATATCACTTTTAAGATCTTACATCTTCAGATGAAATATTACAAACTGTTAGTATGAACAAAGGAGCATGAAAATCAAACATGTTGTTTGTCCCAGCTCTATATTGATGGTTTTGCAGCTGGAACCCCATTGCTGCCTTCATGCAAATGAGAAAATTCAGTTGGCATGGCCAAAGCCTGTATTCTTTTTTGCACACATCCTGATCCAAACTGATCAGGAAAGACGCAGAGTGACATTTTGTTCACCACACTACCTATATAACATAAAAATGCAAAATGCCTTTAATCAACACTGATGGTCCACTCAATTATATGGATTTTTAAAAAATAATAGTAACAAATATGGCGGGTCTGAGATGTTTGGTGAGATGTTTTGATAAGAACGATGTTTGGGTAAATACATTTGAAATGCATGCCTGATTTCCTTACTTTGGGATACCATATTAGTTTTACAGTATAAAGTGTTTGTAAACTATATATTCAATATCAGTGTATTAAATAATCTTTGATTGTTTTACAAATCAAAATGTTGATAAATGTTGATAAAAAGCATTTTGGAAGGTTTTTGTTCTATCTAAATTGTTCTAATTATTTGGCAAACACTTTCTGATCTAATGTAAATCACAATGATGGAAATTGGTGTTATTTTAATCAGAAACAAAATAAATTTGCTCTTTAATGAATTTCTATTTGCATCTTCTTACCTTTTCTACTCTAGAAATGACTATCATACTTTTAAAATTACTGTAATATACCTCCAAATGAAGATGCAGTGAAGTAAGTGATCATTATATAAGACATGGTGCTCAATATTTCTGGCCTGATAGGTTCATCTGATATTTTGAGAAATGCTGTGGATGCTCTAATCTACCCAGTTAAGAATGGCTACAATAGCTGCCCTGGGAGACACACCAAGCTCTAATTTACATACCAAGGATGCTACCTTCATCCCCTTCTAGTCTCATTCCATGAAAGGATACCCCATATGACCATATGATTTTATATTTGTCATATTTCCAGACAGGCATACTCACAAAACTGGGCAGCCAATACCTATCATTTTGTTTTCTAAAATTGCTTAAAAGGTCCATTCCAAAACCATGGACACCTATAGAAATTAAGAATGAAACTGAGGCAGGCCCTTTTGCTTAGAAACTTAAGTGTTCCATTTTTTAATTAAAATACTCCTTTAAAACAAAACATCAGGCAGGGCAAGGAGAATTCCATGGGCATAATTAGTGCCCTAGGGAAATTGTCTCAGGGAGGGCAATTTAAATAATCTAGAAATTCATGTCCAAAACCTCCAAAATAGACTCAATGACATGTGTGGCTCCTAAGAAAACCAGCAAGAAATTGAATGAGTATGCAAAAGATAGCAAAGAACTGAATACTAAACTATGCTCCAGATCACTGAGGTTTCTTTGGAACATTCATAGAATAAAAAACCTGAATTAGAATTGGAAGATATCTTCCTCATATGATAATTCAACTCCTTCTCATAACAGTAAGAAAAATCCCACAACTGAAGAAGATAAATGATTAAAAAGCACAATTAAAACACATGCACATAAACAATTTTTGCGGGGTGGAATGGGGAATGTGTGCAGGGCAAGTTTCATTGCCACAAGATGTCCATATCCTTGAAGTATGTCTAGGGCATTTGTATAGTTTTCCAGGGGCTTCTGTGGGAGGAGGTTTTCTTAAAGAGTATACTTTCCCTCTTAGCAATTGATTTTAGCCATTTCTTTTCTTGAAAAGTCATTAAAAAGGTCATGTCCTTATTTCACACAATTAAGATGTTACTCTGCTCCAATAATGAATCTGTATGACTAACCATATGTCACTGGAAATTTATTTCCTGAATAACTGAACTCCCATTTCCATGTGTTGAATGGTATAGATTGGATTACGTTAGTCTGGTAAACTAGTTTTGTTCCAAGGGCTGCAGGAAAATAAATTTTGCATTTCTTATTGACAAACCACACTGTCATATTTCTGGCAGTTTAGATATATGGGTATCTAATAATACTGTAAAAACCATTCACCTTTGTTTTTCTTCTATTCAAAAATTCACAACTGCTAAAAAAAAAAAAGGCAAAACAATTTAACTTGAACTGAAACGTAGCCAATATCTATTGTTAACATAACAGCTATTCAAAATACGATGCAAGAAACAGCAATATAATTTTACTGAGGCATTGCCACTACAACTATTTCCTGCTTCCTTCAAAACAGCAACAAAACTGAATTTCTTTGATTTAGGTGTTTTCTTCTTGGGAGTTTCAAAACAGAAGGAACAACTCTTCTCTTGCCTTGCTGTGCAAAGTGTAATAACTCGTCAGGAAATAAGGCCCACTGACTCAATAGAACTTCTAGTGTAGATTGTAGACTGGTTTATTATTTTTAACTTGTTTTCTACAAAAAGTACCTAAAATGGCTTGTGGAAAATGTTGAACATATCACAAATCAAAGCAATTATTTATGTGCACGTCAAATAACATTTAAAATTGCAAGAAAGGAGATGGAACACTTCATTTTGTCTGAAATACAGTGAAAACAGTCAACTTTGACATGATACGGCACTGGTATTTCTTGCGAACCACTTGTAAACTCAGAATGAACATAAAGAAACAATGAAACACACATAGATTGAAGTGATTCTACCTATAGAAGACGACTGCGGACTGATCAAAAGGTCCTCCTGAACTTGTTCACTCCCAGGGACTGTCTGCTGGTCACTCAAAGAACTTTGGGATGCACTAACAGGCTGAGATACTTCCTCATGTACTTCTTCATCACTCAACCTTTCCACTTTTACACGCACATCTTCTTCAATCACCAGGGGTGAACTGGTTTTTGTGCTCTCACACGTCATATATTCAGAAATTCTTCTAGATGCTTCAGAGGGACCAGGCACTTCTAGAGTCCGAGAATTTTCTACTTGTTTCACTTTTTCTGACTGGAGCCTTCGGTCAATTCCAAAAGGAAAAGTCCAAGGAAAAGATAAGGAAGAGTCTACAGGATGACTTCTACTCTCTGGATAGGAAGCTGAAGTAGTCAAAACTTGTGGGGAGTTTGTCTGGGTGTTACACTTAAGTGGACTTTCTGGGGACATTACAATATAGCTTTTACGCTTCCGCCGCGATTCTCTGCAGACAGGTATGGTTCTTTCTACCACACTGCATTCCGAGGAAACTGGAGAAAGACTGCCATCCCGTGATGTAAAATTGCAGTTTGCACTGTTTTCCTGGCCTGTATCTAGCACCTTTTCTTGCTGACTACTGGGGGTGTTCCATAAAATACTTGACTTCATAAACTCAGAACAGGTGCTAGCAACACTGAACATTTGCATGTAGCTAGCAGCAGCCAAGACATCAATAATGTTTTCAGTGTTAATAGACAATGTTGCCGTGTAGGCATATTCCAGAAGAGGCAGAAAGCCAGTCACAGTCACGTGATGCAAGTCAAGTACACTCTGGCTATCATCTTCTGCTTGGCCAACCAATTTGGAACGGAAGAAGTCACTGCAAGCTGCCAGAACTACCTTGTGTGCTCTGAAGATTTTATCTTGGACACGAATGGTGATGTCACAGAAATGTCCATCATTACGTAGCATGTTCAGCTTTCCAAGCATCTCCTGGCTGTGAGCTGGAGAACTGTGGGTAAATGTTTTGACGCCCATTTTACTTGTATACTTGCTGCGACAAATATTCAAAATGGACCTAGAAAAGAAAAAAAAAGGGGTTCAGTTTTTTCAGTTACACAATTATGTAAAAGCTAAAACTCTGGGAATTTATCATAAAACACATCATTAATATGTGCTTAGGAGTGCTAGTTAAATAATGTTTCTGTGTTTGCTAACTTGATGAAAATATATTACTTGTTTGTCAATTATTTCAAACAAGACATACAAGACTGAAATGTTGTATTTGTGTCAACGGAAAATAAAGGCTACGTGAACTGTTCTTATTAACAAAAATCTGATTAATCACAGATGTGAATGCTCCTTTCCCGTCTTTAATGCTATGTCAGAATCTTTGCTTGATATATTCTCAGAATAAGGCCAAACTGTATTTAGTTTAAACAATGGTAAGACGTAGTATCTAAGTAAATTTTCAGGAGATTGCAAGTAGTGCAAATATTGTAATCAAATCTCGTCCAGCATTGCTAGCTATAAATATGGTTTGCCTCTTTTATGATTTTTACAGGAACATGAAATAAAATTTTACATTTCCTGTAGTGAAATTATTCTTAGTAAATTCCTGATTACTCTGCTTCAATAGGAATTATGACAAAATTATAATCCAATCATCATTAATAGTGTACAACTGTGCTTGCAGGAAAATTTAGAAAAATACAATATATAATTATTTGAAACTTGAATTGTAATAGTTAAATGCTGATATATAATACTCTGTGGACAATTTAGTAAACAAAGACTTTTATGTTAAAACTTGGATTCCCCTATAACACACATTATAAGAAGCTCAGACTTTGTAAGTCCACTGCTTCAAATCCTTAATCAATCATGTAGATTAGATTTCAAGCTAACGTAGACTCAAGAATAATTAATCCTGTCAGAGTTCACTTGCCTATTAAATAAGTGGTCGAACTTGATTGCAAATATGAAAAAAAAATACTCTTCAGTAATTTCAGAAAATTAAGATACTGTGTCAAAAGTATTTGCATAATTTTTTTGACATAATAAAATCACATGAGGTGAGTCAATAATATTTTCAAGTGTTGTCAAGAATGTAATTGCTCCATCTGATACCATAGCTGCTTTCAGTAATACTCATGGATTTCTAAATATAGTAGAACTTTCTCTTATACTAAAATGGGCATTTAAGGTCACCTTCTTACAGATGATCTTATCTGAAAGATAATGCGTAGGAATGACTAATCATGTTTTTAAAGCTATACAATTCTAAATAAGTCTTGGGGTGGGGGTTGATTATGTTACATGACTGCATAGTATACAATGGTAATTAAACAGTAAGTAAACAGGTAATTTAATGTGTTTGTGTATACACAAATATAGAAAGATATGGTTGGGATACTCGAAACAGTACACAATAAAGTACAAACGGCAGGCTATAATCACATATACAGCATATACCAAATGATACCCATTGAGCTCAGCAAGTTTAGCAGACATATTTATTTACATAATCCTGCCTTTCATTTAGGAACTCAAGGTGACATATATAACACAACTGTACCTCCTCCTGTTTTTCCTCATAACTTTCTAGTGAGACAGATTCCACTGAGAATGCATGACCGGCCCAAGACAGCCAGTGAGATTACTTGAATTAAGAGTAACAGTAGGCAGTTTTTTGCTATATTATCCTGCCTTTGCTTAAGGTTGTGTACACAGTGCATTTTCATCTTATTTCCCCCACCCTCCAAACAAAAATCATGAGAGAATGGTTGCCCAAAGTCATCCAGTGACCTTCCTTAGATGAGAATGAACTAGAATCTGAATCTTCTTAGATTCAACAATTTAACTACTACATTATTTATCGATGCTGGTTCTTGTAGATTAAATACGGATCCAATGTGGTTCTACTGATCCATTCTAATGTGTAACACTGTATTTTTAATGCACCATTTCCTAATAAAAATCTACAAAATAAATTATTAGGTTGAGTTTTGAATAGCTATTGTTTATTTTAATGAAGTTATAGAGCTATGCTAAAGTCTGTATATATACATATATTTTAAAGAATTACAGAATAGAAACAATGTTAAAAGTAGTAAAATAATCCTGTAGTACAATAAACTAGAATTACAACCTTAAAACAAATTAAAAGGCAAAAATAAAGAAAAACTAAACATAAAAAGGCCAGATAAATAAACATTTTAATCTGGGTCAAAAGAATAATTCTTAAGCAATACTGTAGGGGACGTGTTTTACCAAGAAGGGATAATCATAAGAATAAATCTCTTGTCCTGTTATGCTAAGTCACAATATTTGAATTCACACATTATAGTATAAGAAATAATTAGTATTTTAGTGGAAAAAATAACATATTAAATTATAATCAAAGCTACTTTTTGATTTAAAAATATCACATTTGATCATATAATATTATGTTGCAAACTGGTAGGAGTCCTGTGCTAGAGTTCCAATTAAGTTACTGTATTTTCATTTAAAAAGTCTGTACTGCAATAAATACCTTTGCCAAATACTGTACAAATATCATCCAAAACTTACTTCAAACAATAATGACTGCACTTATTTGTACATATACTGAATTGCTAGAAAAAGCACACATCAAGTTATCTCTTTAGCAATTATATGAAGTAACTTTCTAACCATTCATGTTGCCTCTTTTAAATTTTTGACTCAATCAATACTTCTCCCATACCAATCCATCTCTCATGCCCCCAGTATGGCTAAACTTAATTGTTATCACATTGTTCTACTGAAACATTCAAGGTGTGTATGGTTTTGCTAATCCATCAACTTCTACTGACATCAATTACTTCTGTACAAGGAACTGACTTTCAGGAATTTTGTTCAAGTTTAAACAAGACAAGCATTTGGTACTTGCTCTCGCCCTTTCTACACTAATTTAACTTTATAATGAATTAATTGTCTAAATGAAATCATATATTAAATGTTTTTAGATAGCTCATCTCAAACAAAAAAATTGCTTGCCATTCAGGATTAACACTTTTAGGCCAGCACAAATTCAACTCTTTTGAAAATCCTGTAAGTTTAAAAGCCGTATGTCACTGCAGTTGGGGAAGGGAAGAGATAAGATCAATACAAGAAGATAATGATTACTTAAGCAGATTTATCTAGGTTCTGTGCTGATATGTTCTCTATAACAGGAGCCAATCTTCTTTGCTCCACCCTACAGAAAATACATGAGGCTAATCAACTGTTTCTATTTATTGAAGTTACTTGGAAAATGTTTTTGTAAGACGTTTATCTCAAAGCTATGCAAACCAACTTACAGCAATTTCTGAATTTTAAAAGGTTATTTTATTAATCCTGAGAGATCATCTCATTTTACTTCACATACATCTGGAAACAGGCACTAAAAATATGTATTCTGCCTGCAGTAGAATCTAAACAAATTTCAGCCCAAATTAACGGGATGGTAAGATAATTGTGAAGCTACTTACTGCTTCACATATTTGGATAACATTTTTTGTTCAATTTGTTAGCTTATATTTGAGCCAATCTATTATTATCAATGCAAGAAATTACAATCGAGAAACTATCATTTGCCATTAAAAAAATAAACAGATTCTATACAGTAACTATCTCTTTAGCAGATCTATGACCATAATAAAAATTTGACTTCTCTGTCACCCCCTTCTTCTATTGTCCTCAATCTTTCATAGACTTTCTAGCCCTCAAAATGCCCATATCTTAACCCTAACCCATGTCTCCATTTTAGAAGTATTTGTGAACAGGTAAATTTCTGAATACTCTTTATGAGTCACTGGTATGAGGATAAAACAAACATAGCTACTTCATGTCAATTTTGCTAGGTATTGTTCATCATGGCCAGAATCCTGAAAATCTGGTATTTTATAAAAAGCAGAAATTATCTTAATTCCCTGTTGCTGTTTAATCAGATTTTTTAAAAAGCTAGTTACCTTTAAGTATGTGGCCTCTAGGAAGGGGAAGAAATTAAAAGAAAAAAGAATACAAATGATAACCACCAGAAATTAAACTTTAAATGTGACATATTCAAGGTGTTTTAAAAGTCAATTGGGGTTAGTTTACTTGAAGGTAACAATAGGTAATCTAAATAGAAACAACTGAAATTTACCATAGAGTACCAAGAAAATCTGCATATTTATATCAAGATTGGTAACAAACAATTTGCTCCAATTTCAGTACATTAAATAATTATAAATAAAAATGTTCAGGAAAAGTTCGTAATTTCTAGCAGAGATCAGTAGCTGCACTATTAAATAACTATTTGCTGTTATAATTAACTGGCCCAGGCAAGAAGCTTATCTGATAGAGGTAATTCTTTATTTCAGTGCCTTTCCACCTTCTGCACTGTTCATATATGAACAAAACCTTTCTGTAGAAATGGATAGAAATGTGTTCTTGTGTCATTTATTTTCTCTCTGTGAAAATTAAAAGTTTTATTGTCACTATGCAAAACTTTAGAGCACTAAATACCTACCCCTGGATTTCACTAGAAGTCAGATTTTAGTTAATAGGCAGTAAACCAATTAAATCAAGTACTAAATGCAGATCTAACTACCCACCTATTTAATTAAATCACCATGAACAAAGAGTGCAATTAATCTCTTGAATTTTTGCTAAGGACGTAGAATAACTTTAAATATATACTACGTATAAGGTAGCTCTTCAGAACAACCCAACTATTTAATTGCTATTCAAACTTCAATTGTACTATGATAAGTGGTTTAAATAATATTTCTGTATTATGCATTCAAGTGCTCAACAACTTCATGTGTATGATCTAACTGTATCCCTTATAACAATCTTTTGAAGTTAATGTGGACAACTGTGTTAGAGTTGCCCACATGCATTATAAAGTTTGTATAATCACATGTAAAGGATTATGTGTGTTTGTGTGAAGGCAAGTAAATGGAGAGAAAGAAGCTTAATTTGTTCCCAGGCTATTCTTACCTCTTTACTGCTGTTGATGCTAAAAAGATGCTCCAAACCTTAAGATTCCATGATAAATCCATCTCAACATAGGCTAACAGTACATTCTGTTTTAGCAGCCATTCTCAAAGAACTCTATGATCCGCCATAGCAGCCGCCAAAAAATCTCGTCACACTCCTCAAGGAGGCCCTGTTAACAACTGCATTTTAATGTCTCGGGTGGGGGTAAGTCATGTACAGAAATGGCAGATCCTCACAACAGGCCTTTAAGGCTAAGACTGCTCTAAAGGTAGTCAATTTAGTCCCTCTATTACAGAAAGAATTTTGAGGTTGAGTGTGTGGCTTGCTTATGGCCACCTAGGGAGAATATAGGAAAAGTGAGATTTAAAGTAAGGATTTCCTGGTTTATAGCTTTCTCTGTTTAGCCAGTATGCTGTCCAGCACATTTATTTCTTAGCTTATTCTTCTTCCGTGTACTTAACATATTTTAAACCAGTAGGATTTTGGCTTGAAGACAGACACTATTGAAATCATTAAAATAATTATGATTATTAGACATAATTTTGTGTAGTAACTATATTTTAGTCAAATCTACTTTATAAAGTGGTGGTGAGGCCAAAAATATCTCTCTTTTCTTTCTTGGAAGAAGAGTAACATTCTTCTCTTGTAAAGAAGAAAAGTATTTAGCTTGCAGAGTAAACTAAACATGAACTGAGACTCTTTCAAATATTTTTGTCATAAGATGCATTACCATTAAATCACTTATAAAAAGAAAACCATTCTTTCAAAAGTATTTCATGCTATATTTATTCATTGGATTATTCTAATCTACAGAATGATAAGAGACTAAATCAAATACTATCAATTTTGACAGTTACTACTTTTATCAAATACAACACTGAGTAAATTTTGCAAGCTTGAAAGTAAAGTTAAAAACCATAGAGCAGGAACAAGAAAGCAGGGATATAAACTCTGAATCTACTTGAAAGTCAATTACACTTTCACCTGCCTAACATATTCCATCTTCTACACCAGGGGTGTCAAACTCGCACCGGCGAAGTGAGATATCGCGACTTTTCCCCCCTTCACTAAACCAGGCATGGGCATGTCCAGTATGTAACACATATGGTCCATGGGCTGTGAGTTTGACACCCCTGTTCTAAACCATACAGCCCTTGGTCTTTCAGTTAGAAGTTAGAATCAATCCACCCACTGAATTCTCAGCTAATTTTATATGCCTTAAAATGTGTCTTTACTTACATAGGATTATACTTTTAAAGAGAAAACAATTGCCCTACGTTTTAGCCAAATAATAATACTCAGTTTGCTTTGTCTCCTGCTTAAAAAATGACATATTTTAGGCCATGTCTGATGCATCTTTGAAAAAAAAACAAATAAGCAGTTTTAATGTGGGTATTCCTTTTGACAATATTATATTAAGCAACAAATGATCCAGGAGATCAATATGCTGTGATTGACAAATCCATGACTCTATCGGCATAAACAAGTTTTTTTTAAATCTTTTTTTCTTTGAATGTACTAGCCATTATGAGTCCAGCAAATTCAGCAGAATACACACATCTAATAAATAAGTCTCAGTCAACAATAATGTAAAAAACACTCTATATTTCCGGCTGTGAATACTGAACCAATGCCTACAAAACAAAACACTAATAGTAAACAATTTTTTTCTTGTTTTGTTCAGCATGCAAGCAAATAAGTGTATACATTTATATCTTGTCTATTAGAACAGATCTATCAGATAAACCCTTTTGCTAAAATGAAGCGTACTATTAACCTGTTGCTTTTTCATAGGAAGAAATCATTATTCTGAGACCATAATAAATATTTGTAGTCAGATTTTAAGCAAAGAATGATATGCTCTGATGATGGGTATAAGCCTGATTTTTATGCAATAAGTTGTGACGTAGTTTGTTTGCTTTAGCTTAACACATGGGGAAATATCTTTTTTTGGCTGATGGGTATATTCAGACTGTTGTGAGTGCCCTCACAAATTAACTTCCATACTAGAGTTAAAAGGACATGATTCTGCATGGATACGTCCAAGCAGTTTCCTTGGAAACGATGAAGAAGTGGTTCTCTTCTTCAGCAATGTTTTCTCAACTTCCCAGTCCAGCTGAAAATGCTTGAACCTGAAAGTCTCTCACTGAAGGACTAATCAGGTCTGACTCTGTTTAGGTTTTCCACATGAGCCAAAGTGGGTTTTCTATTGACAAAATGCCCGTCATGGTGATTTCTGGCCATGGTAAATTTAATCAAAACTGATGCCTTTTGGTAGGGACAAGTAATTATTTTTGATTTTTTACTTGAACTGGTTAGTGCATCTTCAAACATAGCATGAGATCGTACCTACTGTTTTTTATTTTCCGATAACACAGAGACTATTCTGAACTACAAAGCATTCTTGGAAAGAGAAAGATGGCAGCTCTTCGTTTTGATTTAAACTTCAAACATTCTAAGAACCCCATAAATTTAAGCAGGTTACGGATCCATCATCACTGAAAATGAACAAGACTTGCATTCTGTATCAACAAGTCAGCATAACAAAAATCAACCAATGGGACCATAACAACCTCACATACACAATGTGCCATCAAAGGAAACAGGGCTGGGACAGAAAACCAAGCAAATTAATGTACATTCTTGACCAGTAAATAGATGGCCCAAAATAAAGGGCTGAGCAAGACACATTTCTGACCAAAACCACAGGTTGGGCTAAGGATGAAATCCAATTAAAGCCAGAACATGTTAGGGCAGACTCTTTTTAATGGCACCAACAGCTTCTTCTACCCGTACAGATCATACTTTCCTTGCAAAAATGAATGATGGACCTGAAAAAAAGGGGACACATCTGAGATTCCCCAGGACATGAAAACAATCCTGTTTATGACTTTGCTTTACAAATTCCGAGTGCCAAATCAATAAACATAAATTCAATAAAATCAATAAATAAAATCCTGCCGGGATATAACCCTAAAGGGGCAGCTTTTCTGACCTGGAATTAAGGACAGCATCCCTATCAATGTATCAGCCATACATTGGAAAGGCATCATTGGAAAGCCTCCCAGGCTGGGGAGACCTACTTTGGCAGCTTAATCTCCGTTTTGGGGGACCCACAGAGGCCATCCAGGCCTTTCTTTCCCAACATTGAAACTTCCTGCACACACACCCCCTCACGTTTTGGTGGGGGGTGTCCTATAGGACCCCTCCGCCACTTAATGAAGCATTAATAGCAACAAGGTTGCAAAACCCGCACCTGAGCAAACCCAGGTCGCGGGTGGGTGGGTGTTAAGAGAAGCCCCCCTCCCCCGTCGAGCCCTGGGAGGATCTCGAGCATCAGCGCGGAAGGAGCGCCACGGGGGAGGCCGGGATGCTCTGGGAAGGGGCGGGGCCAAGGGGCGGGGCCTGGGATCCCCTCTCTTCCCTCCCTCCCTCCCTCCTTCCCCTCAGCCTCCATTACCTGCTCTTGGCGAGGCCCTCCTTTCCCCGCGTCCAGCGGGCCGAGAGCAGGAGGGGCGAGGGGTGGTAGGTCGGCCGGTCAGTCAACAAGCGCAAGGCCCAGCTTCTCCCTTTCCGGGGCCCCGTCCCGGCTTTTCAGCTCGGCCCCCGTAGGGCCGCGGCGGCGGCTTCTTCTGGCTGAGGGGAGGGGGCGAAGGTGAGGAAAGGAGGGGGGCCCCCGCGAAGGAGGAGAACGAGTCCCGCGCACCGCCACGCAGGCGCTCTCGCGGCCTGGGCGAAGGCAAAAAGGGGGGGGAGGGCGGGGAAAGGAGAAGGACGGTGGCGGCGCGGGGCCCGCTGGAGGGCTTCGCGCGCGGGGCCCAGGCGTTCGGGCTCTCCCTCCTCCTCCTCCTCCCCCCGCCCTCGCCTTTTCACGCGGAGCCGATGAGCCGAGCACTTTGTTTGTGTCCCATAATGCAACGCGGGCGGCGGCGCCGGCCTGAACAGAAAAAGGGAGGGAATCGTCGCGCGAGGGAAAAAAAAAAAAAGGAAGGGGGGGGGAAAGAGGAGAGGCCGTCAACGTTCGCCCGAGTGGGGGCGGAGCTTGTGCCCCGAAGAGCGGCGCGCGCTCTCGGCTGCCCCGTGAAACGGGGGCGGGGCTTGTTTTCGTCCCTCGAGGAGTTTTAAATCCCTGAAATGAAGCAGGTGATGAAGAGAGAGAGAAAATAAATAAATAAACGAGTTTTTCCTTCCCTTTAAGGGTGTATTTTAATACCTTAGATATAGGGCAGAAAGCGGACTGCACATTTATGTATTTATTTCCTCAAATTTGCCAGGACCACCCTCGCCACAGACTGGGTTGGCTGTTAAAACCCAAAATATGTTAAAAACAAAAAAACACAAATAGAACGGGATAACACACACACACACACAAAAATTCCCCAATACATTAATTTAGGCCTGGGACAGAGGCCAGGAAGTGCTTCACACAAACATCCACCCACATAATTTTCTAGTTTGGTTTGGTGCCCAGAGTCTTTGGCTAAGATAATAAATCCAAATATGTAAATACACAATACATACATAAATTTGCACGTGTATATTCCATATACATATTTTAGGGAACCCCTGGAAGGTTTTCCCATGCATGCATGTGTGTGTGTGTGTATTCATGCATAGGAAAACCTTCCTGGGGTTCCCTAAAATATGTATATGAAATGTATCTATTTACATCCAGAGATATACATGTGTGTATGCATACACATATACCTGTGTGTGTAAGTAGATACACACATATACCTACATATTAATAAAAGTCTGTACAGGTAATCATTGTCTTACAACCACTATTAAACATTTGTTGTTAAGTGAGACAGTTTTGCCCCATTTTACATCCTTCCATGCATCAGTTGTTAAGTTAATCAATGCAGCATGATCAGTTCGTGATCCAGTTGCCGAACATCTGAATTGCGATCACGTGACCACAAAGATGCTGCAATGATTGTAAATGTGAAAAATTACATTTTTATGTAATTTTTACAATAATACATACAATAGTTATTTTTTCCCAGCAGAAAAATATGAAGATATTTGAAAATTGTACAATAGACATAGTTGAAAGATAATCAGTATATGACTTACCAAAATTTTGGTTTGAGAGTTTTTTCCCCCTTGTGATTCAAGGTAGTTTCTGGTCCTTTACTGCTATGTTTTCTCTCTATAATTGCTAATTCCATACAAAATTATTTTGCTAGACTTTGTATCATACTAAGACATTCAGAAGAGACAGCTACGTTTTCAGTTATTGCCTTTTAACTCTTCCCAACTGTCCTTCTGTAGTTAAATTCCTTCAGAATGCGGTTGTATTATGACAGTGGTCTCAGAATTATTGTACCCCTTCATTCTATACTTAAAAGTAAAGTCTTCTTTAATTAGAATTCATGTGTTGATATCCATGATGTTCTTTTCTCAGCAATGTTGTTTAGCTTTTTACTATTTTAGGATTTTTGTTTTTTAAAATCAGTCACAATTGCCATTTCCAGTATAACTGCCTGAAAAAAATTTAGAATGATTATTTTAATTATTTGTCCTAAGCAGTCTTTTCTCCCATCATCAGAACATGCAAATCTAAAATTAGGTTCTATGATCATTGCAGTCCCTAATATACTGACTGATACATCAATTTTGTCTTCTGTCCCAGATGTATTTATTCCAAATATAGCTGCTCTTTGATGGGAGATGGAGGCTGTCATCCAAAGAAAAGCTTGAACAAAATAACTGGAACTTCACAGCAAATATAAATAATGTATGTTCTTTTGTATACAAAGAAAAAGAAAGAAATTTTGCTTATATTGTATGTTGCTTTTTAACTGTTCTTTCATTAAGATGGAGAGCAGCTGATTAAAGAGCTAACTCTTCAAAATGTCAGCTCCAAAACTATCTCAGTCAAGTGGAGTAAAAGCAATTTATCAGTAAGAGTGCAGAGTGTTCAAATGCAGTTCTAATGATACTTAAGGAAAAATAAGTGATATTCAACTGAGTAGAAATGTGTTTAATGCAGGTGCATCTCTCCATTTGGTTATGGGTAAGATTGTGGAATACATCTTTAGATTACAAGTGAAATAATCAAAAGGTAAGTTAGCAATTGATAAGAGTAGGACTGATGATGTTACCTAGTTTGGGTAATTAAAAACCAAAGAAGCTCAGATAGCACGTGGCTACTATGCCCTGCACTTGTTTTCTGGGTAAGAAAGATGTGTATTTGTCAACTTTCTGCTTAATGCTATTTTAGAGTGAGAACAGGGAATATTTTGCTTTCTAGATGTTGATCTATATTTCAAAGCATTCTTCATGATTTGCAAGGCCATCTGAAGTTACTGACTTCCTTCAGAAATATCCAACTGTACTAATAAAGTAGAATATTTGTAGCTCAGGGTTGACATGAGGAGCCCTTGGTGCTCTCTGAGCTTGCAGATGTTTCTTGCAGATGCTTCATTACCCAATTAGATAACATCAGTGACAGTAACTAATCATGTTACCTATTTGGGTAATGAAATGACTGCAAGAAAACAAGCAAGCTCAGAGAATGCCAAGGACCCCTCATATCTAAGGGTGGTTAATTTGCTCATCTCTGTTCTGTTATCTTGGAGCTGCAGCAGTAATGGCTCTGTTTTTTGCTGCAATTATTCTAGCTTCCTTTATCCCCACCCCAAAAATTCAAACAGGACAGCAGAACTGCAAGGTGAAGTCTAAATTATGCAACTTTCACATCTCAAAAGCCTGGATTTTATGTCAATCTAGCATTTTCTCATTTGAAACCATTTTGCAGATGGATGCATTAACGTCAAAGAAGTTTCAAACACTCCCTAAAAATATTAACAAGCTGGTTCTGTTTGCATATGGACGTGTATGGCCTGCAGCTGGATTAACTCAGCCCACTGTGACAGCTTGAATGCTTCCAAGTCAGTTTCATTGGCTCATTGAGTTGAGAAGGATCAGCCAGTTCTGTGAACTATCCCACTCATCTCTGCTACGTTTCTGGACTTGAATTCCTAGTTCTGTATTCTCATCCAGTACAATTTCATTTGCTCAGAGTTTGGCAGTTGCTTAAGGGTGAAGTCAATAAATGAGTATGTGTGGATTCCATTTTATATAGATCTAGGAGAAAGATACAGTTGTAGCTGCAATGAATGTTCTATGTAATTATTTACATGTCCCATTTCCTCTCAAACAGATGACTGAATGATCTTTTAGTGGGAGCCAATTTAAAAGAATGGTTGTCTGAGAACATGTTGCAAGTCAAAATTTGAGGAAGTTTATTGCTTTGTTGTGAAATAATTTTTGGGTACAGTGAAAAAAAAAAGGTAGACTTTACAATTACCACTATAACTATAATCTAATGCATCCTTTCTTACAGTGGCTGACTTTATACAGCCATACTGGGTTTTTCCTGCATGTATCCCTTATAAGGAATGTGCATCCACTCTTATTGTTTCTTTCTGAGTATTTTGTCAGCTAAACCCAAAATTATTGCTGTCCACTAAGCCTAATAACTTCTTGATCTAATTCTAATAGCTTACTCTTCAGACTTAGTTCTTGTCTTCTTTCTAGTTGTTGGTTATCTGTATTGGTTCTCCATATTGTTTATTTTTTACCATATACCTGCAGCATTGGAGCCATTTGGGTTGATTGACAGTTCTTGTATCTTTGCTATCTTGAACAGAGCTTGTCACTAACCAAAGCCTGCTAGTTTTATTTTCTCCATTTCCTTATTTATCAAACAAGCAATTTTTTGAAGAGCAGAATAAATGTGTTTATTCATCCTTATGCCCATTTTGAATTTTAATTTAACCTATCTCTCTGTAGTCATAAACATATAAAATAATACTTAGTGAAACTGTAGTCACCGATCAATTTTTTGTGTATGTAATCCCAGCATTTGCATTGCCTCTCTGCCCCTTCCCCACAGTAGATGCTTGAAGAGCCACATTTCCTGTGCCACTCCTTTCCCAGAGAGTTATATATCACCCTGTAGTTGCTGAAACTAATAGTTGTGCAACCCTTGCCTATTCATTGCAAGTAAACACTGCAGCTGTGTTACATATGTTCTAGCTAAGCTTGTCATCTTTGCCCCCAAGATCTTTTAATTATGAAAGCCTCTCAATGGAAGCCTTAGCTTATTTGCTGTTATAAAATAACAGCATAGTCTTTTCCCCCCACAGCAGAAGGCAGCATTTCAAATTAACATTGCTTGAACTCTTCAAATGAAGATTTCCTAGCAGCTGGCCTAATCAGATACAACCATGGATAGCACTATAGCTCTGGCTCTATCTGTGCCAGCTGGGTTTTTGATTCCTTGCTTCTTTAGATATAGTGCCATCTTTTTTATCATTTCATCAAAGACCCATTTTATTAACTGTGGTTACTATGCAGCAGTGAAAGAGGATTCTTGAACATTGTGCAGAGTTACAAAAAAAATTTTTTTTAATTATTTTTGTATATAAAGGACTAGCTGGATACCTGTGCTTCACTACGAAACTATGTGATTGGGCTTAGTCTTGGGGGAGGAAAATAAGGGGAAAAAATTCGGCCTACTAGCATCTATCCGTATTCATCTGGCTAGCATCCTGTCAGTGTGTGAGAAAATTGAGGGCTGTTTGAAAATTGAAACAGTATCTATTGTGTGAGCAAGAAAGAGACAGCAAGGAGTGGCTTAGCTATACTGTTCTGTACTAAAGTTGCTTGCTGCTGTGAAACTAAAACTGAAACTGAAACTCCTTTGCTTGTGTTTTGCATTTGGAACAGATTTCTTTTCAGGTGGGGAGAGGGAGTAGAACTCCTTAGCACCAGAGCATGATAATAATAATAATAATAATAATAATAATAATAATAATAATAATAATAATAATAATAATAATAATAATAATAATAATAATAATAATAATAATATACAAAATACTAATGCTCTGATGGTCATTTCAAAAAATCCTTTCTTAGTGAGCACCTAGAAGCCAAGAGGACCATAGGTGCCAAATTTCAAGTTTGTAGGCTTTATGGTTCTGGAGATTTTGTGATGATGCATGAATGGTATTTCATTTATATAGATAGATAGAAGATAAAAGGTTAGTTATTGCAAGGATTTGTCAAGGTATATTTATAAGTATATTTATATAAACCTTGTTGCTCTCTGAGATTGCTTAACCCTAACCCTAATCCTCATGTCAACCCTGAGCTACAAATATTCTCCTTTATTGATATTTATACCTGTTGTGAAGGTGGGCAAGACCTAGGTTCAATTGTTTTCTGCTTTACAATTCCAAAACTGAGGACTTCAGGTGGTCTTTTCTTGAATTAAACCTTACTTCTGTACCAGCAATGCGACAATGATCTTCAGCACTCTCGAAGGGAATGGATTAATTTTCAGGTGATACAATGCAGGCCAAGTTCCATAAAGTTCTGTTCTCCCATACCTTGGTATTCCTTGCTTAAGGTTCTCCTTGGTGCCTTCCTGCTGCCTCTCAAATGCTAAGGCAGGGACCAGTTGTTGAATAATCAGCAACATATTCAGTGGCCTGTTGAGTGTGGGTCAGCACCTATTGTTGCTTTGTGTGTGTGTTCTTTCAGACTTGGTGTTTCTGAAATACTTAAGGAAGGACATTGGGAAAGACAAGGAGGCATCTGAGATTGCTTCAAGTCATCCTTGGTCAAGATAGCTGAGGGAACTACAACCTCTTTTCCCAGCAGATACAGCCTTAGTCAAATGCCACTGCCAATATAATGCTGAGCTGCTCTTGGCCATAGTGAATGCTCATATATGCAGATGTTTGTGGTATCATTATATATTAATTCAATGTTATATCAATGTTGCCTTCGGCCATGTGACTGCATCAGACAGTTTTCAGCTTTGTACTTCACTTGATTTAATGAGAATCTGTGCCGATGGTTTCTTCTCTTTCTCTCTCTCTTTCTCTTTCTCTGAGCCTTTATCAGAAGTTGTTGCTCTCAAAGGGATTGCGAGAACATTTGTTGGCAACCACTTTGCACCCACTGCCTGGAGGCCACTGTGGCTTATCAGAATGTTTTTATATCACTTTTCACAGCTTGTAGCACTTCACAATGGCTTCCTGAAAGCACTCCGGGCTTCAGTTTTCAAAAGAAAAAAATTGTAGCACATCTTCCAGAAATATCCTCTTGAAATTTTTTAAAGAAAGTATTGGGAGAGAGTATTCGGCCAACAATTCCTGTCCAAGTAACTCACCCACCCCGGCCTGAGGAATTCTTAGCTGCCAAATCTCACACTTCCTGTCTATGCATGGTGGGCGCCCATTTCTATCTCTTGGCTCCACAGTAACTGTCATGATGAGTCTGCCTTTTGATATCGTAGTCTGAAAGAGATGACTAATTTTTTCACAATGAAGTTACATCAGTGATGGATGGGTCTGTGCATCCTCCTCACGGTCTACCCCACCCACATGGTTTCCGTCCATGGCATGTTTTGCCCTTCCTGATATCAAGGTTTCTAAGCCTGGGATGTATTTTTTGATTTTGGGCGTGTGGAGCTTTCATTTCTTCAAAGCAGGTTTCCGGAGGACAATAGCAGGAATCATCCCTTTTGTCTAAAAGTATTTTTCCCCCTCTCTCCCTGTTTACTTTTTGCTGGCCCTCCCAATCTTCCAAACCATAGAGTTTCTTTTTTCCCTTAAAAGTCCAGCTTAAAACAACTCTTTCCATATCAGCATGTCTGCCCAGAGGATCCTTCAGGTCAAATATCAAATTATTGTTTCAAAAGTTTTTGAAAAATGCCTTAGTTTAGTTTAGTTTATTGTCACTGTACCTCGTACAACAAAATTAAATACCATTAAGGAAGCACCTTCTAATTGCACATTTGTCTGTTCTTGTATTTGTTCACACACACACACACAGAGAGAGAGAGAGAGAAAAAGCAGGCTATCCAGTTAAGGACAATACCAGCAACAGAAGCATTCATAGGATTAAAGAAAGAATGAATATAGACAACTTGTGTGAATATCTGCAAAAGGATGAAACAGAAGAATTTGAGGACTATGCCACTTCATGTTATGAATATATATATCACTTTTGATCCTTCTCTACTGAACACCTTTACCTAAACACCTTAGGTGACATCTCTCTATGAATATTTCAGAAAGAAAATGCATATACCATCAAACCTTTTGCCAGTTCTCATTTTGTAAGAGGCTCTTAAAATAGAGGAGGCATGAAAAGTTGTGAATCTCCAGTTAGAGTTTGAAACAGCTGGACTTATTTTCCCTACTGTTCTTAACATCTTTATTTGGTGTACTTGTTAGTCATGGCCTGTGGTAGAAGATGTGAAGTGCTTTGAGTAATCTAGACCAAAAATCCCTAGAATGCCAGTTTCCCTGGAACACGGAAGTTAATATTATGGCATCTATTCTGTTTTCTTCAATTTCCCCATTCTGTTGTGCATGGTTAATATAAATGCCAACTCTTTGGGAAGGGACAAAATCACCTCTACATTTTTATGTATTTAGGCATCTTTTTCATTTACGGTCTCTTTTATTTTCATTTACGGTCTCTTTTATTTTAAAGTTGTTGCGATGACCCAGGGTGGGATACAAAAGTAACAAAGTCACAAAAACAGGTGAAGTCCCTTTAATTCCTTCAGTTTGGCTTCAAAGGTCCAATTATCATTGACTGGAGAAAAAAGTTCCCCACAAACAGTTGCGAAAAAGTAGAACTTCCATTCAAACTCAAAATACATATAAATTATAAATAGAAAAAAACAACACAAACCACATTTAAGCAATTAATGAGACAAGGCAAGATAAGGGCTTGAAGACATCCACAGATATCGAAATATACACACTGGGAAGGATGCCAAAACTCAGATAAGAACTGACAAACTAGAAATATTTTCATGCTTTGCTTCCAGCACTGGCCCATGCACAGTTTGTCCTTTTAAACAGTCCTCACAGCTGCAGCCCATAAAGGGGATCAAGGCCCTTTCCTTACCATGCCATTCACGTTGCTCCCTTATCTGCTCCTCCGTGCATGCCCTAGGATGCAGAGGGGATGGGCTTGGGTCTTCCTCTGAATGCCCAGCCGGCCTGTGCCCTTCCCCAGTTTCCTGCCCAACCTCCGGAGCCACACTCCCATTCCCTGTTCCTCCTCCCTCGGAGTCAGATTCTAACGGGCATGACAGTTGTGCTTTTATTTTAAAGTTGCACTTTATATGTTTCTTGGGACTCAGAACTTTTTCCCTAATTTTCCTCTGCATGCACAATGAAGATGTGTTCAACAAGTGAAGAAAATTATGATTTGCTTATTTTACATGACATCTAATAAAATGACTGCACTGTGGAGTAGCTCAAAAACATCAATATAAATGTCTTTGATCTTTTATATAACAAAAGTCATACACAGGATCCTTGTTCCTCTGCAAGATAGTTTCACAGATGACTTTTGGAAAATGTTTCCACATGTATCTTCATGGCTGGGAAAGCGATATGCTGGCTGCTTTCCCTACTGTGAGCCTAGAATTCATAGCTTCTTTCTGGCACAATTGCTAATGTAATGTTGTCATATCAGAATGCACCGCCCCTGCTCTGATAATGCTTCTTAATTATCTTTCAAACTTTGGCATTCATTCTGCAATCCAACAGTCTTAAAAAATCTGTTCATGTGAGAGATGAAACCCTAGTCCTAGGTTGGAGCTTCGGCATCTTGTTCAACTGCGAATCATCCTTGGCCAAGAAGATAATTACTACATGTGTGGATTCAGCTTCTTCTAAAGCCCTCTCTACTATAATGAACAACCTGCCTTAACAGGACTACAGGACTACTATGCAAAGACTGAATCTTTTTATGATCTCTACTGAAATATACCTCTTAATTATTCTGTAATTTAAGCTTAAGAGACTCTGTCATCATTCTTCAGAGGATTCATCTTGGACCAGAATTTTGTGCCTGCCTGATTTATGTATTTCTATTGTGGTGAATACAGAAATGAATTGTTCATTTCTCATAGGCGATATGCCATTATAGATCAATGTTCTGTCACATTGTAATGTTGCAGGTGCCAGGGTTCCGATGGATGCCCTATTTAATTCATGAGCCTTGAGCCAAGTTCCTGGCTTGCTCTTGAGTTGCCAGCAGGATTATTTTGAAGATGTGAGTAAATCCCTTGTAGATGTGAGGGGAAAAGAAACTTTGCAGCATATAGAGATTCTAGCCATTTGCAGTGTTTTTAATGGAATATGTGTGCATAAATTGTGCTATGGGTTTTTTTAATAATTATTTTACATATTACAGTGATACCACAGGAAGAGGTTTTAGGAAGAGAACCTACTCTTCACCATGCTACTTTTATTGTTACCCTCAGACCAATAGAGTGAGACAGGTTAAACTGAGCAACTACTCCAATTGCTTTGTAGCTCTATGGAAAAAGGAACGAGACTTTGCAATCAACCACTTCATTATTAGCAGAAATTAGAACAAATGATTAATCTGGTGTCCTTTTTTATTTTAGGTTATACATTCCAAATCCTTTGTTAGAATACTCAGCTGAGGATGATGGAAGATAGTCTAAAACGTATGAGCAAGCATAGAATTAAAATCATGTGAAGTATTAGTACCGCTTTATAAAGTCTTAGTAAGACCACACTTGGAGTACTGCATTCAGTTTTGCTCACCACATTACAAAAAAGGAAGTTGAGACTTTGGAAAAAGTGCAAAGAAGAGCAACTAAGATGATTAAAGAGCTGGAGACTAAAACATTTGGAAGAACAGTTGCAGGATTTGGGTTTGGCTAGTCTAGAGAAAAGAAGGACTAAGAAGGTCATGATAGCAGTATTCCAGTATTTGAGTGGCTACCACAAAGAAGAACGAATCAATTTATTTTTCAAAGTACCAGAAGGCAAGACAAGAAACAACGGATGGAAACTAATCAAGGAGAGAAGTAACCTGGAATTAAGGAGAAAGTTTCTAACCATGAGGACAATTAACCAATGGAACAGTTTGCCTTCAGAAGTTGTGGTTCTCCATCACTGGAGCTTTTAAAGAAGAGATTGGGCAGTCACTTGTTGGAAATGATATAAGGTCTCCTGTTTGAATAGGGGGCTGGACTAGAAGACCTCCAAAGTTCCTTCCAGCCCTATTCTTTTTTTTTTTTTTGAAAATTTTATTTGGGTTTTCACAAAAACAAAATACAAATAAAACATCTTTTTTTGAAAATAGCATGGTCCCAGGTTATCACTTCTTCATACAGACACAAAACTCAATTTCATGCTCATTTTTATATTCTATTTCATATCTTTTTACCATTTTATATTTTCTACATAGTTTTTTCCCTCTTTTAATTTTCTCAACTTTGTTTTAATTATCTCATCTCAATTCAGATCATTATATTTATACTTTTGTCTGTCCTGTTTCAATTTCACATTATCTTTTCTTATTAAGCAAATGTTTCCCTGTAGTTACCAATTAGAGTATGACACCTTTATATCCTTTAATTTTATCCATTCAAACTCTTATTTAAGCTTCAATGTATACCTTTAAGATTATAGCATTCAATATAATACATAACTTCAAATCAAGTTCTGCTTGGTACATTCAGATGAACACTATACAGAAGCCTGATGATGGCAGATGAGATTCTGCTGAAACGTTGCTACAACTTTAAAAGCACAATTGCAATGACATGGGAAAATACCCAAACAAAGCTGAATGCCATACATGTAAGTACCCGCGAAAACTTTAGAAAACAAATATATATATGTATATATAACACACATTCCAATTCAATTCTATCATTAATATGCATTAAAATCTTAACATCTTTAACATTTATTTTCAATTAAATATCATACTTCCTTGGGAACACTTATAAACTTTCTATACTTAATTCTTTTTTTTCCATATTTCTCACTTATACTTTTATAAATCATTACTAATAATTAAAAATGTTCCCTTTTAATTCTCTCAATCATTTTAATTCATTTATTTATTAACAAACATCCCACTGCATTACAGTAAATATTTTATCCATCACCATATTTTCTAAAATTATTTCTATTTGTAATATAACAATGCTATCTTATGTACCTTTGCAGTATCCCTTTTGCAATTAAATTTTCACCCATTATCTCTAAGCTTATGGTTACAATCCTTATATCTTTTCTCTGTTTCTCCATTTCTTGTTTCTGTTTTTTACAACTTCTTTTCCTTGCCTTCTTCCCCCTCTTCTTCTTCCTCCTCTTTTTACCCCCTCGTCTCTTTACTTCTAACTCTCTCATCTGTAATCCCCTCTTCTGTTGCTTTCTAATATTATACTTATCTTTCAAATTGTTTTTCTTTTTGGTTGTTTTTTCTAGTCTTAAACCTTTCACTCTCTTTCCCCCCTTTCTTTTTTCCCCCCACTTAAAATTATTTGATCATTAAAGATGGCTTCTTCTTTGTCCCAATCTTCTTGTTCTGCAAGCGTTTCTTGTTGCTTCTCATAGTTCCAGATCTCCATTTCTAAGAATTGAAACACGAAGCCAAAAGAACTTCTCCCTTCTTGTGCATCTTTTTTCCATTTTTTAAGTTCTGTTTTCAGTTCTTCTAAGAGTGATACTATTTTAAAAACTTTTAAACAACCACCCGGTTAATTTTAGTCATCTAGATGCAAAAAACAAAAATCACCAAATAATCCAAGGCTGTTTCTGCTTGCTTCTTTTTTCTCCTTTCTCTTCCTGGGGTTCTATTATTTTGTTACCAAGTTTCAATTAAAATGTATCTTTGAGGAATCTTGTTAAAATTTCACTGTAAGTTCCTTTTAATTACAGTTCCATTCCTTAATTCCAGGCAGTCTCCTCCATTTTTCCAGATCCTTCCTTTTTATTCTTTTTTTTCTCCTTTCCTGCTTTTAAAAACTTTTAAATGTCCAGAAATCTTTATTATCCCTTTGACTTTTATTTTCAGCTTAGATGCCTATTAATGTGGTTTTTTTTTTTCAATTTCTTGCTTAAGTCTCTTAGCTATCAGTATAAGGAAGGGAAGAAAAAAAACCTAATCCTTTCCTGTCTCTCTCTCCTTCGCAGCTTCAAAATCTTCTTTGGGAACAATGTTGTTAAGTTTAAATTCCAGGGTATCTTATTTGTTGCTTTTGCTGTTTGACCCAGTCAACCAAAATTTTCCCTTCTTATCTTCCTCCTGCACATTCTTTTCTGGTCGAGTTCTTCTTTGTGGTGGCCATTTCTGACCACCACTACAACCGCCTTCAGGAAAGGGAGTAATGGCCACCCTGGGAGGAGAGATATGGCTCTCCTCAACCCTGCAGGCAGTCTCCCCCCTCTTCACCACATCTATGGGGTGGCTTAGCCCCAAAACCAGCCGGCTCAGGGCGCTCCAGCGGCGAGCATGGATCGAAGCCTCGGAGAGATGAGGTTTCGGTCTGTCGCCGAAGCTCAAACCAGAAGTCCTTCCAGCCCCATTCTAATTGATTGAAGTCAGCTCAGCACATCAACCTCCTCTACTCAGATGGCCTTATTCTGGTTTGGAATAATGTCTGCTCAGACTTTTTCCTTTAAATTGTTGCAGTTCCTTGGCTATTTAATAGGTCTCTGAAGAAGACACACAGCCAATTTTCAAGAGCAAATGTGATTTTTTTTGGGGGGGGGGTTGTTATTGTGCATATATGACTTAGATGTTTACCATCTAAGTCATATTGAAGTATCTAGCAGTCACATTGAATGCTAGATACTTCAATGTACTTTGGCTTAGTATTTATATATAAACAGAAGAATACATTAGCAATTATATCTTGAAAATTTAATTTGCTTCAAAGGCCATTAATAGAGACATATTACATAAACTGAAATGTTCATATTGACAAAATAAGACATAGTTCCAAGAATCTGAAAATAAATGTTATCCTCCTAAATTCTGTCTCTGGTAGGACTTGCTATGGTCAGCTGTAATCTGGAAAGGAAGGAAATAAACTTTTCCCATTTTTAATTGGAGTGTGGCATATAGGTTGATATGGAACAGGATTGAGCCATATTCTCCCATCCTAGGGTTGCAAGTGGCTCTTAAATATTTCTTTGGAGGACTTGAAATCCTCTCAATAGCTTGTTTTTCTAAAGTTTCAAGTGCATTTTCCTGTTTTTTGAGAGAATACCTGAACGTTGCTACATAAGCCCTTAAGATAACATTTTTTAAAAAAATAGAAAAATTCCAGCCCTACCAAAGACGTAGGATATGTCAGTTTCAGTCATATGTCAATTTTGTTACTGCCTTCCCAAATGAAGTCTCAAGGAACCAAGTATGATAGCTTGATTGCCCTACTGGAGATGCGAAGTTGATTGCAAGTTGATGTACCAGCTGCCACCCTACTACGCACGGATCACCTAGATCTACCTTAATCAAAAAGGTGAATATGTACGTTTATTTTTTCTATAGCTACAGATATTTGAAACCCATTTTAACTGCAAAAAAAAAGAAAAAAGACCAGGGAAACAAAATGAAGGTTTTAATTGAGGAAGTATTTTATTTACAGCTATAGGCTAGTATTACAATCCAGCTATCTGTTTCTAAAGATTAAAGGAAAGGACAGAAAGAGGAAGTAAGGTGGATTTTTGTTATTTATAAAAGAAAATTAAATACAATTAGAAACTTAGTTTTTGTCATCATGACTCGTATGAGGTTTTTAGTTTTGTGCATCAAATTATGCTGATTATATTAATTATACAACTACACCATTAGGAGAAGGGGGTGAGAGTTGTCATCTTTTCTCCTCAAACAAAATTTAGTTGGGAAAGTTTGAGAGATGGCAAGCCTTTTGTAATAACCACCCCTTCACTTTCACTTACCCAAACAGTTACTGTACACAAATAAATATCTTTCAAAAGAGGCTCAGTACAGTGCTACAATCCTTCACTGAAGGGAAATGATATACATCTCATTCTTAACATGTAACTTATTTTACATACATTACCATAAATGCTATATATCTTTTTCAAAAGAATAGCTAAGTCAGACAAGTATTTTTAAAAAGCAGCTAAGGTAAGTATGATACAGACCCAGGCAGGAAGTATGATGGCAGTCAGTACAGAATTTGAATTGTGGAAAGATACAACTTGGTTTTAGAATGGGCCATCCAATCTTGCACTGCAACATTATGGAGACTAAGTGGAAGAGTTTTCTGCATCTTTCACAGTTCACTGGGGTTTTTCAGTCTAGATGTGATTGTTTTATTGAAAGCAGGGCATGTGAAAAACCTAACAAATTGGTACAGTCATCACATCCAAGCTTAAAGTCCCAGATGTTTCATCCAAAGAGATTCTGATTTTGCTTCAACTCAAATATTTATTTTTTTCTTCCCCTGGGAGTTCTGAGACTTAATGTTACAAGGACTAGATTTCCAAATTCTAAAACTCAGCACATGAGTTGATTTGCTCATGGTTGGATTAGATCCCTCTTTGGGGTTTGGATCAACAAGACTTACAAAGCAACGTTTGCCTTTATTTGGAGGCCAATACCAAAATACATGTTGAACTGGTGTATACCTTATTCTAAACCATGGTTTATTAAATCATGATTTGTGCAATAAGATACAGGTAGCTGGGTTTCTCACAACACACTAATTCAAAAGCAAATAACTTTACATATTTCACAGTATTTGTGTGCCACTCCAATCATGAACACCATGTTAGTGTGATGCGTGAATCTAATCTTGTGTGATATAATTCCTTAGTTGTGTTCTTAAAATGGCATTGATTCATGCAGGCATGTACTTCTTGATTTTTTTAAACTAGGAATTTAACTGAAATGCTCTAGTTGCTATCCTTTAGGTCAGGGGTAGTCAACCTTTTTATACCTATCGCCCACTTTTGTATCTCTGTTAGTGGTAAAATTTTCTAACCACCCACCGGTTCCACAGTAATAATGATTTATAAATTAGGGGACAAAACCCCTACCGCCTACCATGAAAGCTGGAACGTCCACTAGTGGGCGGTAGGGACCAGGTTGACTACCACTGCTTTCGGTGAATGATAAATATTGTAGAATCACCATTTGTGAGACTGTACATGCAGTGTTAGCTGGAATCCAATATTATTTAGGCTTGCTAAAGATTTTCTAATATTCCAGGTTGATTTTTGGAATATAGAAATAGGTAGTTTGGTTATCAAAGCTTTAGTCATGAAAAGACTGGGTTCTATGAAGTGCTGTTACTACTGATAAGTTCTGTTTTAACTGCTTTTTCTTTAACAAATGAAAACAAGTGAATTCAAAAAATCCACTGCAGAGAGATTGCAAATGGCTACAGTTGTTTTTTCCCCATTGTGATACACAACCACAAGAGGATAGTGCTGAGTACATTCTGAACAATTGCTTTGGGATGGGTCATCCCAACAGATGACAGGTGACCTGAGAATGAACACAACAAATAGTCCTTTGTAATAGATGACAATTCTTTAGGGATGCACCAGAGATTTCTAGATGTTGGGTGGAGGAGGAAATAATCTTGGGAGTTTGCAACATCATTTATAACCCACTGTTATTTCTTCAATGTTGGAGTCCTCGAGAAATAACTACTTAGGAAATCAAAAGAGCTATTCCTCTAGTCTTGAGTGTGTGATCCACAGTGACCCATGTCTTTTGCAGGAAGCTCACAGCGGCTTACCAGTTGGGATCCACCACAGCATGCTTTTATTTTGCAGATTTGTATACATTTTTTCTTTTAACCGAATAGCTAAAACAGTTCTGTAGGCAGAAGAATGAACTACATTGTGTTTGAAAAGCAGCAGCTCACTGACTAGTATATACTGTATTTTCATGTAAAAGGGGAAAAAAAAACCCTAACAACAGGTCACATTAGCAGCACTGAAACTTGAGAAGTTGTTTACTTCTACACCTGATGTAGCATAGGTTCATGACAATAAGCTAATGTTTCTGAGATAGTCTTCAGGAACTGTCTGGGCAAAGTGTCAGACATATTCCAAAAGATGATAGTTACAAACAGAGGGAAGAAAGGTAATCATAGCAACTGTATATATTTGCAAGACCACCACATAAAACAAACCTAATGACAGCTTTATTAGAGACTGGAAGCCGTTTTCTACATGCTAAATATAATAACACATGGTTAACCGAAGGATTTGAAGATTAGTGTAATGTTTAGTTTAACCTGTTGGCTGCTTTTTCTTCTTTCTTCAATATGTGTGTGTGTATGTGTATTTGTGTGTGTGTGTGTGTGTGTATATATATGTGTGTGCATACATTATACCCATTATACCAACATCAACTCCATCAACCAATCAAGAGGCAGCAGCTCAGCCAACCAACCCAGCACACCAGCCTCCCCCCCAATGATTTATGGAGAGATGGCAGCTCCGATCACACACTGCTTGTACTGGCACGAAGCCGAAATGGATGGCACCAGCCTGAGGATGGCGAGTGGGACCTCACCGAAATGTCACCAAGATACTCTTAATCTTACACGGGAAAAGACCCAAACACACCTAGACTTATAGACCTATACCCGTGAAAATCTATGAAAATATATACATATATATTTATACAGTGCAGTGTGTGTATATATATATATATATTTGTTTTCTTAAGTTTTCAGGGGTACTTACATGTATGGCATTCAGCTTTGTTCGGGTATTTTCCCACGTCATTATAGTTGTTTTTTTAAAGTTGTTGCAACGTTTCAGCAGAATCTCATCTGCCATTATCAGGCTTCTGTTTGTTTTCTGTGGTTCTCGCGGGTATAGAAAAACGCCCACACAGCATAAATAAACGAGATGATACCTCCCACCTACCAGCCACTTGGAAACCCGCCCTCATGAACAGACGAGTACCGAACATTAAGAATGACACCAGACCCACACCCCTAAGAGCCACACAAGATGCCACCACCACACTTCCACGTAGAAAGCAGACTAACACCCACACAGAAGATGAGACATGACCACGCACTGCAGCTGCATCACTATCCACTTCAAACCCCTCTGAGCCATACATGAAGCGAACTGACCCCCACCATGAAGATGCAGCACGACCACGAACTCGAAGCCAAACAGCAAGATCACAGCTCACCAGCTCAAATCCCCCAGCAACTAAGACTAACCTGAGCACAACCAAGCCCCCACCTGAACAGAACACGCCTCCAGCCAATAAGAACACAGTCAACCTCCAACCAATCAGAACACAGCCAAACCCCCAACCAATGAGAACACACCCCCACCCAATCAGAACACAGCCAAGCTCCAGCCAATCAAGTCACACCCCCACTAGCAGTTAAAAGGAAGAAGCAGCTGCAAGCTCACATCACTCTGAGAAGCACAGAGCTGAAGACCAAGCCTGAAGATGATGAATGAGACTTCATCGAAACGTTGCCTAGATACTTCCAATCTTACGCGGGAGAAAACCCGAATAACCAAAGATCCACATACAAATACCCACGAGGACCTCAGAAAACTATATATATATATATATATATATATATATATAGAGAGAGAGAGAGAGAGAGAGAGAGAGAGAGAGAGAGTAGTAATTTTTTTACCTGCATATGTATTAAATGTTAAATTAATTTGATCACTTTTCTCTTTTTTTTTTGCATGCTCTTTTTTCTTTTTTGTTGTGTTAGGGTTGAACGTGTGTTTCTGTTTTGTTTTTTGTTTGTTTCTCTGTTTTGTATTTTACTGTTTATGATAAAACAATAAATAATATATTTTTTAAAATAACAGTTGGTCAAGGGTCAGGTCCTTTATTTAAAGGCAAATCCTATGTGGAAACATCACCTCTTGGCTTTTGCACAAGGGCACTAAGCTTCACTCTTTGCTCTCAGGTCAAACAGTCAAGAGCTGAAGATTCCCTGTTAAATATACACAATTGTTTAAAAGTTGCTATTTTCAGAAACAGCATCGCTTCTGCCTTTGACCCACCCTTCTTCAGAGGCTTCTTTTACACAATATCAGTCCCAAAGGAAACATCCAAGCAATGTCATGATATTCCCATTTCCCAAATATTCTGTGTCTTGCACTTTGCCTAGATACTTAATGGTTTTCAGCACAGACATTCAAAATTAAATTTGTAGCAGAGCGCTGCCATCATTTGGTTTCAATTTTCTGTTGAGAAGTTTGTCCAGCAGTCTTGAAAATATATGCTGAGCATTGTGAAAAAATAAACTGAAGCTTGATGTTTTATGGAGATTCTTAATTCTCCAGGTCATGGTTGTCTCAAAGGTGCTTTTGTAAAAAGCAACTGGACTTTGTTGATTTTTTTCCCCCTTGGAAAAAGTTTCACTTCTTTGTTCTGAATTGAAGTAGCTTCTTAGATGACAAGTCAAATGCTTTCAAGAAAAAAAAACCCAAGAAAATTCAGTTGCCTTTTGCAAAATACCCTTTTATTTTGGGATAAACTGAATCTTCTTTCCCCTCCATGTAAAGAAACTTTGTACATAATGAGCTAGCACATCAAAGCTAGGTTTTGTGAAATCCACTCTACAATCCCGAGTTATTAACTGCAGCAATCTTTTTAAATAGAGGAAATAACAAACTCCAGATCTGGTCCAGATTCCTACCACTTACACATTCATAATTCACATTTTGAATGCAAAAGCCAATATATTCTTTTTTGCAGCAAAATGGCTGATGCTGCCTGAGCACAGATGTCATTGTGAGCTGCATCCCACCTATTATATTAAGTCCAAAAAAAGAGAGCTACATGATGGAGAGGATGAAGATGGTGTTAACCTGTTGCTAGAAACAGCAGAATGAAATCCATTTTAGTCCCACTCTCCACTACCAATTAATAGGACATGGTGTCTAATTCTTGATGTAGACTGATGAAGCAAAAAAAACTGGAAAGTAGCATTACAGGTCAGCAGGAGCACAGTATGATGCTTGAAATGACGGGAATCTTCCCTAGAGTGGATATATTAATCAGAGAATGCTAACATCTTCTGCTTCAAATGGTAATCTTCCAATAAGATAGGGACAAACATATTCCAAAATCTTCAAGGAATTATTGTTATTTTAAGAAAGAAAAAAGGAAGGAAGGAAGGAAGGAAGGAAGGAAGGAAAAGAAAGGAAAGAAAGAGAAAGAAAGAAAAAGAAAGAAAGAAAGAGAGAAAAAGAAAGAAAGAAAGAAAGAAAGAAAGAAAAAAGAAAGAAAGAGGGAGAGGGGGAGAGAGAGAAAAGAAAGAAACAGGAAGAAAGGAAGGAAAGAAAAAGAAAGAAAGACAAGATGCATGATATTAATGTTTTGTTTCAAAAATACAGCACAGTCAGATACAAACAGCTGCTGGATGGAAACCAAAGGAACCTCAGCAAAGCAGAGAGAAAAAAAATGCTCTCTTTAAAATAAATTGTACCCTGGCTCCAACTGTATTTCAAAGCAGAGAATCTTAGTGTTCTTGAAGATCTATTTTGAGATACAACTCACTATCAGGGAGCATCAATCAGCAGACCCCAGTGCAAACCAAGGAAAGCTTGCTTAAAAAGGTAGAAGTTCGCTGATTTGGTGTCTGCTTTAAGGCCAGACTGTCTGGATCAGAAATAGGCCTTGGCAGTTTGGCGTGATTTTGGCAGGACTCTGGGTTGGGAAGGAAAGCGGCTCAGCCCAGGAAGAAGATATGCCTGCTCTATAGGAGATAGCAAAGAAAAGACAATGACAGGATAGTGATTTCCCTGGAGATGAATGAGGATGTATGGGCCCTGGATTAAAGGCAGACAGAGAGGCCCTCATTTGACGGAGTCTGGAGTTCAAATGCAGATAGAAGTTCAGCAGAATCTTTCGAGTGATTCCAGCATATCTTCTTCGACACATAGTTAGGCAATTCAAAATCTGCATGTTTCCCCCCCATTCTATTACTGCATACAGGTTGCCCTCAACTTACCTGTTTGCTTAATGACCATTTTCAAAGATATAGTGGCACTGAAAAAAGTGACTTATGACCATTTTTCAGACTTAAGACCGATGTAGCATCCCCATGGTCACTGATTTACATTCGGATGTCTGACCACTGACTCACATTTATGATAGATGCAGTGCCCCTGGATCATGGAGAAACGTTTCATGAAAAGGACGACCAGGGGTGACATGAAAGCAGTGTTCCAGTATCTGAGGGTCTGCCGTAAAGAAGAGGGAGTCAAGCTATTCTCCAAAGCTCCTGAGGGCAGGATGAGAAGCAATCGATGGAAACTAATCAAGGAGAGAAGCAACTTAGAACTAAGGAGAAATTTTCCTGACAGTTAGAATAATCATTGGAACAACTTGCCTCTAGAAGTTGTAAAGGCTCCAACGCTGGAAGTTTTAAAGAAGAGATTGGATAACCATTTGTCTGAAATGCTATATGGTTTCCTCCCTAAGCAGGGGGTTGGACTAGAAGACCTCCAAGGTCCCTTCCAAGTCTTTTATTCCATCCCATCCCATCCCACTCCACTCCACCCCACCCCGTTCCATTCCATTCCATTCCATTCTATTCTTGTGATCCCCTTTTAAAACCTTCTGAGAAGCAGAGTCACTGGAGAAGCCAGATTCACTTAACGCTGGTAACTTAACAAAGTGCACTTAACAACTGTGGCAGTGATTCGCTTAGCAAATGTGGCAAGGAAAGCCATAAAATGGGGCAAAACCAATTTCTCACTTAGCCAAATAATGGCGAGGTCAATTGTGGTCATACATTGAGGACTACCAACAATCTTTCTTATCTGTAGTGGTCTTAAAGAAGAAAATGTTGATGATTTGCATGCAGCAAGAAATGGAAAAACCTGCTGCAAGTATCTTTATATCATTGTGTTTCACCAGGTACAACTCAGATGTGTCCATAAGAGACAAATGCAAATTAAAGGCTAGAGCTGATAACATTACCATTTTATAGTTATGGAACAAGGCCCACTGTAAGCCCATGTTCTCTGGCTGGAATGTTGTTTTTTGTCTCAGAATGGAGATTTGCTACCTTTCAACATCAAGATATCTGACTTCCCTTCAACTGTTCCTTACTACATCAGCATAATTTAAGAGTGGAAAGAACTATGTTGCTGATGCTGTTTTTGAACCACACTTCAAAAAAGGCTGCATTCCTAGAGAAAATGGAGCTGTCTCCTAAATAAATCACACAGAAGCTCATGCAGGGAGCAAAATCTCATTCGGGATTTTCAAAATCATTAGAGATTCTGTAGCCAATCAGAATGACAATTATTATACCCAGATTGGCTGTGTAGCCAATCAGAATGAGGATTAAAGAATTAAAGTTGAAGTCAAAGTTGAGAATTAGAGAACTAAAGTTGAGGATGCAGCAAATGAAGAGGCATAGTGAACTTTGCAGGGACAAAAAGGACATTCATTTTTCAGGATTTTTAGAATTTATCACGGCAAACGCTAAAGGCTAATTTAAGAGAATAAGGTCACCATCATCTTATCAAGAGTATATAGACTAGATGTTTTAGTATGAGGTTGTTAACATCATTTTGAATACAATGCCAAAAAAGAAAAATAAAGCAGCTAGAACTTTGCTACCCATTGTGAAATAGTGGTCATGTGTTAAATTAAGCACCAATGTCCTGTTTAACGTACTGTATATGAGCTTTGAGTTACTTTAATATGAAAATTAGACTGAAGACAAAAATTCCAAGAGGTTGGAACATCTATTTACAAATAGTAAGGAATCTGATTTAAAAAAAGGTTCTTTGTGAGTCCCCCCCCCCCAAATGGCCCTATTGATAAGTACGTAAGCTTAACAAACAAATGATAGACTAGAAGTCAACCCTAAATTGCATAAACAGAGGGACACAATCAAGATAGAGTGAGGTACTAATACCACTCTATAAAGCCTTAGTAAGGCCAGACCTATAATACTGCATCTGGTTTTTGTCACCATACTATAAAAAAGATGTTGAGACTCTAGAAAAAGTGCAGAGAAGAGCAACCAAGATGATTAGGGGACTGGAGACTAAAACATACAATGAACAGTTGCAGGAACTGGGAATGGCTAGTCTAGTGAAGAGAAGGACCGGGGGGGACATGATAGCAGTGTTCCAATATCAGAGGGGCTGCCACAGAGAGGAGGGGGGTCAAGCTATTTTCTAAAGCACCTGAAGGCCAGACAAGGAATAATGAATGGAAACTTATCAAGGAGAGATTTAACCTGGAAATAAGGAGAAATTTTCTGACAGTGAGAACAATCAACCAATGGAACAGAAGTTGCCTTCGGGAGTAGTGGGAGCTTCATCACTTGAGACTTTCAAGAAGAGGTTGTCAGAAATGGTGTATGGTCTCCTGCTTGGGCGTGTGTGTATGTTTGGACTAGATGACCTACAAGATCCCCCCAACTCTGTTAATCTGTGAATCTGTGAGTTTCTCTGGCTGAGAAAATGCTAAACCATGAGTAACAGAAGACAAGAGCCAAGAAACTACTGAAATATTTTTTCTTTGCGTTATGCAGTGGATCACAGTGCCCTAGTAATTTAGATAAATATGCCTTGGCTAATATTCCCAGCATTTGTTTGATGATCTCATGCCTCCATCTGCAAATTGCAGCTTCAGAAATGAATTTTTTCACGTGCGAGGGGCAAGGGACCCTTCTTAATGACGTTACCAAATAATCTTAGGAAAGTACAATAAAAATCCTTCTTTAGTGCATTTTAGCGATTCTAAGATTGTGCCCTGCTCCCAAATAAAATTGAGGGAAGGAGAAATATTAATCATGCACTCACCCTAATATTAGAATGGATCTGGAGGCATATTCTACCCATATCGTTTTAGTTATCTTTCCTCCAGGCACTCATATTGGTACCTAAGCTTCCAAAATATTGAATGATATATGACCACAAAGGGAAGCATAGATTACAACTGTTATTTTGAATCCCCAATGCTAAGATGAGGAGTGAAGGGTAAGATGGACATGCTCTTGTAGAATAACATCTCATCTAACAGGAAGACATATAATACAGATTGATACTGTTGATAAAGATTTTATAGTCAATTGCAGAAGACCTCAGCCATTGTACTTCTCAAACTCTTATGATAATACAGATAGTCCTCAACTTACAATGGTTCGTTTAGTGACAATTCAAAGTTACAACAGCACTGGAAAAAAGTGACTTACGACTTTTTCACGCTTACAACTGTTGGTCACACAATTAAAATTCAGACATTTGGTTAACTGACTCATATTTATGATGATTGCCATATCCCTGGGTTACATGATCACCTTTTCTGACAAGCAAAGTCAGAGGGGAGGCCCAATTCACTTAACAATGGTGGCAAGAAAGGTTGTACAATGGAACAAAGCTCACTTAACAATTGTCTCGCGCAGCAACAGGAATTTTGGGCTAACTCGTGGCCATAAGTCAAGGACTACCTGTATTTGAAGAAACATTGCATAAGCCTGCATTTCATCCCAATCAAACTTTCTGGGACCGATTTGTGCAGGCTAAGAACCCAGATCTTCATTTGCATCAATTAAACCAAGGGTCTTCAAGCTTGGCAAGTTTTAAGACTTGTGGATTTCAACTCCCAGAATTCCTGAGCTAACATGACTGGAGAAGGAATTCCGAGAGTTGAAGTCTACACGTCTTAAAGCTGTCAAGTTTGAAGACCCCTGAACTAAACCACAGACTGACTTACCGGTTGCCAATATCAAAGGTAGAATTTTGTACTCCTGCCCTCCCCAAAGACTGCAGCTGTTTTGCTAACTGAAGGGTGCACGCAACTGCGTTCATGGGGATTGCCTCTGCATCGCAAGAACAACAGCATCTTAAATAACGTCTCTAAAATCCAACCCACAAAAGACGCTGGGTGAGAGTGCAGGTGAGTTTCAGCTCACCTGCAGGGATGACTTAGGACACGAATTTCCCTTAGTTACCAAGTATTGACCTGCAGGCATTTTTTTCCCCACCAAAACTTCAAATGATTTATCAAAAATTCTATTTTGTCCCCCCCACTGAGGTAGATGTCAATTTGGAGGAAAACAAAACACAACAGAGGAAGAGAGGGGGGGGGATTAGCGGTGGTAACCAGTGGTGGGATTCAGCTAGTTTGCACCAGTTCGGGAGAACCGCTTGTTAACTTTCTGAGCAGTTTGATGAAGTGGTTGTTGGAAGAAATCATTAGGGCAGAGAACCGGTTGTTAAATTATTTGAATCTCACACTGGTGGTAACCCATGCCTTCTAATCTCTCAAACAGGGAAATCAAATGGGGACCTCTTCAAGTTGATTAGTGCCCGTGGGCCTTAAAACTACTCCCTTGCTTGGATATGCCAAGCCTAGTCTGAGTTAAGTTAGTAGTTAGACTAAGTTACAGAGGCTTCTTGGATTGCATGCCAGCCTTTAGTTCACTTCAGCACTCCTGGAGGACACAGAGAGTAGAGGCTGCTGGGGGCTGCGACGAATTGCATTTCTCGAAGGCGACAGGCTTTCCAAGGTAGTCAATGCACAAGGCGCTTCGTGTCCGCATTCCTTCTCCACAAGTTTGGGAACAGGGGGACCATGGTCCCATCTGCCAGATTGGGCAAGGAAGACCACTGCATGGTTTGATGTCCTCGGGCTTGAGGGCCTGGTCACAGGTGGAAGAAGGTTGGCCTTCCACATCCAGACATTCTATTGTTCGTCTTTGCCAACCTGAGCTACAGGACTTGGAGCACTCTGACCAGTCCCCCAGAACCCATTGCGAGGTCAGCAAGGGCTTGATCATGTTGGGCAGGCTTTTCTCCTTGATCTTCTGCTTGCTGAATTGGAGGTTCTTGGGGATAAAAAAGGTGTATTTCACCTTTGGTGGGGGGAATACCTTGGGGAGGAACATCTCGCTGGAAACGGTTAACACCTGAACCACAATAGATTCGGGGAGCTTCTGATAACTCTGGATGCGTTCCAGAGTGGTCAGGGAGCCACTGTACCTCAGGACAGTCCCCTTCACAAAAATGTCTTGTTCCATAGCTGAGACGGTGAAGTTTCCATTCAGGAGGTATTTGCCATCCAGGGTCTGCAGAGCTAAATAATTTCCGTCATGCCTTACTCCTCGTCGGCTGTGTTGCTTGATATCAATGTTGGTTGCCCCCGCTGGAATGGTGACAACGTCGTTGTAGCCAAACCTACAGAGATGAGAGAAATGGGTGTTCACTTCAACTAAACAACAGTGTGAACAAACATCTACTAAAAGAACAACCTGTATTGCTCCATGACCAAAAGCATCCTTCATCTCCTGTATTTTCTCTTTGCTATTGCAAGAGGCTGAAATGCTTTAAATTGCAACTGACCTTGAGATCTCCGAAGACTTAAGAATTAAGGAACAGTAATGAAAATTTCCTATGCTTGCACTACACCATTAAATTCCAGGAATCTCAATGTGGTAAAATGAAACCATTCTCATTCATCCTTTTCTGCTGTGTTATTTGAGTGCTTTTTTTTGCATTGAGGGTGACTCTTTGCCTTTAAAAGGGGCTACCGGTCCCAAAAATATTCAGGACATACAAATGGTGGAGTCAAAATAAAATGCAAAATGGACATCAATTACATATAAAATACAGTTAATTAAACACGGATACTCTTTTTTTCTTTTCTTCTTTTCATGACCCTGTAATCCCTTTTATTGAGGTGGAGTTGGGGCAACTGAATGGAGCTGAGCATTTTCTAGCTGCGTACCTTTCATGATGCCTATGTGGAGTTTGCACCAGATATTTTCTTCTTGCGCCCTGATAGAGAAACATCTGCTGCTGCCTAGGATTGAGTTGTCAACCTCCTGATATGAGGCAAGTGTCTGTACCTCTACGCCACTATAAATATGAACGGTTAATCCTAGTTATTTATTTTTTCCCACTTTTTTATATTAGCATTGAAATTGCAAAAACAATTTAGAGAAGGTCACATTCTGCTGTAGGAAGGATTTCTGGACTCTGGACACTGGAAGATTTTTGGATTTCTGGATTTTTGCATGTGTGTTCATAAAACTCTATACTCAGCTCTAAATGGGCACTGTGTATTCTTCACCAAGCTTTGCAAAACCTTTGTGGCATTCTCTTACTTGGATTTGTTGAGTGAGTCGGATATTTTTCTACAAGTTGAGCCATCCCCACCACAAACTCCACATTTGTCCAGTTTCTTGGAAGACCCAATAATATGATCACAACCAGCCTTGATGCATTGTCCATGCACACACAGAGAGAGTGTATCAGGTGCACATGTTGTCCCGTCAATTACCTGATATAAAAGGAAAGGAAGAATAAAATGAAGTCAATCCACCCATTTATCACTCTTTAGTGTATTTTTAATGGCTTGAAAGACATTCTTTGAAATATATTTCTTACAGATATCTTTAGAATATATCTAAAGATATCTGTAGAAATATGGAGCAAAGCTATTGGTTTCAGTTGTGGTCAGTTCTTGTTTTACTAATAATAGTTTCTTTATGTTTCCACTTTTCCATCAATTGATGGATATTTTCATTTACATTTCACACATATTCATTCTTTTGGTTGTTACTACTTGTGATCTGCATGTTTTTGGAAAGCGTTTTTTAATATTGTGTCAACAATAGTGCATTATAGGCCCAGCATGCATGATCTATATATAACTCTGTACATCTTCTGCTACAAAATTCTGAAACATGGGTTTTACGCACGTGTGGATACATTCAGATGCATTTGGTAAATGTGTGCAAATGTGGCAGATGGATGTAATAATTCTGATGGATGGGGTTTTCATCTATGTCTCAAACTATATATAGATTTTTCTCCCAATTTTATAGGAAACATAGTTTTTCTTCCCAACCAAGAGAACATAGTTTTACTAGCTGGATACCCCTGTTTTGCTATGAAACCATGTGGTTGGGCTTAGTTTTTGAGGAGGAAAATAAAGAAAAGAAATTCTGCCTCTGCCAACCAGCATCCATTGGTATTTATTTGGCTCGTGTCCAGTCAGTGTGTGAGAGAGTTGAGGTCTGTTTGGAAACTGAAACAGTATTTACTGTGTGAACAAGAAGGAGACAGCAAGGAGCCTGGGCATGGCTTAGCTCAACTGTTTTGAACTAAAGCTGGTTGCTGCTCTCAAATGGAAACGCCTCTCCTCTGCTTGTATTTTACATTTGGAACATATTTCTTTTCAGATGAGAATGGGGAGTAGAACTCCTTAGAATCAGAGCATGTTAATAATAATAATGTATGCAATACTAATGCTCTGATGGTCATTTCAAAAAATCCTTTCTTACTGAGCACCTAGAAGCCAAGAGGAACATACGTGCCAAACTTCAAGTTTATAGGCTTTATAGTTCTGGAGGTTTTGTGATGATGTGTGAGTGGTGTTTCACTTTTATATATATAGATTGGTGCCATAGGGAAATTTGCAAAACGTTTAGTAGGAAAGACGTTTTGAAATCTGTAAAAATGATGGATACATGAGCAGAATTCTTACTTACTTTGGTCTCAAAGACTTTGAATTCATTCCCTCTTTTAGCCCGGCAGACTAATTTGCAACGGTCTCGAGGAGATACTCCAGCATACATGGGGACCCATTCTAGAAAATTACCATTCAAGTCGGTGAAGTTGTATCTGTCATATTTCTCACATTGTTGCTCTCGAAAGCTTTTGCCTACAATGGAAATGAAAGGGACCCAAGTGAACATGGATACACACACAACGAAATCCCGTTTTCAACGTTTCTTTTTCAGGCCAGTCATTTGTAAAACTTTTGATCTCCCTTCTCTGACCTGAAAGGTAATGCAGGAACCTGATTGACAGCCAGCAACACCTGTTGAATCTATCCTAAATTTGCTTCCACCAAATATAATTTGTATTTACCTGGGAATACATCTATCTGACATTTCAGCTCCAAAACAACTAATTCTACTGTGTAGATATGCAGCCTGCCTTACCTCATGTCCCCCATTGGCTATGCTGAGTGAGTAGCTCTTGGCATACCGCCGGGAGTCCTCATGTTTTGACTGTAATGGAGCATCCCATCATGGTTGTAACTTATGATAGTCATGAAGTTGGTCGGTCATGTGACTGAGCCAATTTTACAACCTTTTTTTTTTTTTGCAGTGGTCGTTAGGTTGTTAAGCAAACATCACAACCATCAAACAAATCAATGGTTTGCTATGGGTGCAGACAGAAAACTGGTCATGAATTCCGATTCTCAGCAAAGGCATTGTAAAATGTGGTCATGTAACTGTGAGATGCTGTAAATCAGGGGTCTCCAACCTTGGCAACTTTAAGCCAGGAGGACTTCAACTCCCAGAATTCCACAGCCAAGCTGGCTGGGGAATTCTGGGAGTTGAAGTCATCCCGGCTTAAAGTTGCCAAGGTTGGAGACCCCTGCTGTAAATGGCCATAAAATATGCTGGATTAACACAACCTTAATGGAGGCATAGGCACCACAAACAGAGGGGGTCAAAATTCAGAGAACTCTAGCAGATATCCAGTTACTAGGTTATTGCTTTGTTTCTGCCCAAGCCATTTTAGAATAGAATACGAATAGAATAGAATGAATGAGCTGGAAGGGACCTTGGAGGTCTTCTAGTCCAGCCCCCTGCTCAAGCAGGAGAACCTATATTATTTCTGATAAATGACTGTCCAGTTCTCCTCTTAAAAACCTCCAGTGATGGAGCTCCCACGATTTCTGAAGGCAAGCTGATCCCCTGGTTAATTGTTCTCAGTGTTAGAAGTTTCTGTGGTGACCCGGAGCGTAACACAAACGTAACAAAATCCAAAACGTAAATAAATGTCCTTTAATGCCTCCAACTTGGCTCCACTGTTCAACAATACTCAGTTGGAGATAAAACTTAGTCAGAAATAGTCTTCAAAAGAAAGCAATACAGTCTGAATTTAATGAGCAGATAGAGGTGAAATAAAAAAACCAAAACAAACTACAATGAAGGAATTTCCACAACGGACCAGGATAAGTAATTACCAACTTCAAGGAGATAACAAGGCACAAAATGTTGGAAGGACGCCAACCAAGATAACCTCAGCCCAAAATAAAACACTTCTAGCAATGCTGCTTTACTTCCAGTAATGCTGTGTTTTAACCGTCTCTATAATATACTATTCTTCCCAGCTGCAACCAATGAGGGGGATCATGGCCTCTTCCTCTCTCGTAAGCCAGGTTGTTTCCTTCTCCATCCTCACTGCGTGTCCTAGGATGAAGAGGGGATGGGCCTGGTTCTTCCTCTGACTGCCAACCAGCCTCTGCCCTTCCCCAGCCTCCTCCATAATCTCCAGAGCCACACCTCCACTCCCTGTTGGCTGTTCCTCTTTTCCCTCAGAATCCGACTCTAACAAGGGCATGACAGTTTCTCCTTAATTCCAGGTTGCTTCTCTCTTTGATTAGTTTCTGATCATTGTTTCTTGTCCTGCCCTCTGGTGATTTGGAGAATAATTTGATCCCCTCTTTTGTGTGGCAGCCCTTCAAATACTGGAATATTGTTATCATGTCACCCCTGGTCCTTCTTTTTTTTAGACTAGCCCAACCCAAATCCTGCAGCCGTTTTTCATATGGTTTAATCTCTAGGTCTTTGATCCTCTTAGTCACTCTTCTTTGAACTTTTTCCAAAGTCTCAACATCTTTTTTGTAATATAGTGACCAAAATTGGTTGCAACATTCCACGTGTGGTCTTACTAGGGTTTTATAAAGCGGTACTAATACTTCACGTGACCTTGATTCTATGCGTCTGTTTATACAACCCATTTTAATACACTTGATAGCAAACATTGCTGCAAAAGGGCAAATTTACCAGTTGGGGAGCATTCCTCAGTGTTGCAAGACTCATATTGGACTCTTTGTCCCTCACAGTATTTGCCCGCATTTTGGGGCACTGGGCTGTCACAGTCTCTGTAAGAGAAATGGACCCCTGCCCCACATGTCCTGGAACATGGCCCCCATGAGCTCCAGGGTCCCCAGTTTCCATCCACAGTAAGCTGCAAGACACAAATGGTTAGATTATGGTTTATTTGAGAAGTCACTGAGAGACATGTCTTCTGCCCTGGAAAGATATTAAAGTAACAGGGAAAACAGCCTTATCCCATCTACCCTCTGGTGAAGGAGCAGTAAAATGCTCTACTTCGCTCCAACTATTGTGGTGGCTGTCTTAGAAAAAGAGAGAGAAGGTCTCATCTTTGGTACCTGGAAGGAGATGAGTCTCCAAGAGATACTATTCTCTGCTTTGATTGAAAAGCTAGTTTGGCCTAGTGTTGAAGGTATGAGACTAGAAACCAAGAACTATGACTTCTAGTCCCACCTTAGACCTGAACGCCAGCAGGATAACTTTGGGCCAATTACCAGGACATTGTGAGTTCTAATCCTGCCTTATGAATGCCAGCCAGATGACTTTAGAGCAATCATTAAGACATTGTGAGTTCTAGTCCTGCCTTAGGCATGAAAGCCAACTGGGTGAGTTTGGGCCAATCACTAGGACATTTTGAGTTCTCACCCTGCCTTAGGCATGAAAGCCAACTGGGTGAGTTTGGGTCAATCACTAGGACATTGTGAGTTCTAGTTCTGCCTTAGGCAAGAAAGCCAACTGGGTGAGTTTGGGCCAATCACTAGGACATTTTGAGTTCTCCTCCTGCCTTAGACATGAAAGCCAACTGGATGAGTTTGGGCCAATCACTAGGACATTTTGAGTTCTCCTCCTGCCTTAGACATGAAAGCCAACTGGATGAGTTTGGGCCAATCACGAGGACATTGTGAGTTCTAGCCCTGTCTTAGGCATGAAAGCCAACTGGATGAGTTTGGACCAATCACTAGGACAGTGAGTTCTAGCCCTGTCTTAGGCATGAAAGCCAACTGGATGAGTTTGGACCAATCACTAGGACATTGTGAGTTCTAGCCCTGTCTTAGGCATGAAAGTCAATTGGTTGACTTTTGGACAGTCCTACTCTCTCAGCCCATCCCACCTCACACAGTTACTGTTGTAGGGAAAATAGGAAGAAGAAGGAGTATTAGGTATGTTCCAATGGTGGAATTCAAACTTTTTTTTACTACCGGTTCACGGTCCCAACCAAACCAACATTATCGTTGTTCTTCATGTGCTATTTCTACCTTATTAGAGATAGGTGGTCCCCATTATATCTCACTTTAAGATTACCTTGGGCATCACTGTATTTTGTGCCACACAGTGACTCTCCAAACACATTTTCCCTGGCCCACAGGGTGTCCCATCAGCCCAGGGCAAGCTACCGTTTTTGGTGTGGCAAAGTTGCTCTCCAGTTTCCAACTTGCACCAAAGCTGGGAGCAGATGTCTTCCTGGGTGGCATTTGGGCAGTGTTGGAACTCTTTGCCAAATATTTGCTGACATTGCTGGTCTAAGTTATACAGAGGTATTTGGCCTGGGAGGTCAGTCGGGAGGGCAATAGGTTGGGCTGGTTCATCAAGCAGACAGTTACCTGGTGAAAGAGAAAAAGTAGAAAGATAGTCTCAAAGAATGTATTGTCCTTACAGCCAAATTTCCACAAGGCTCTTAAAAAAGTCCTTAAAGCAGAAATTGGTTGTAGCTATTGTCTTGATCTTTCCGCTCTAAAACAAACAAACAAATAAACACCCATCCATCCTTCCATCCATCCATCCATGAGGGGCTATTACGAAGAAGAGTGGGTCAACTTATTTTCCAAAGCATCAGAGGGCAGGACAGGAAGCAATGGATGGAAACTAATCAAGGAGAGAAGCAACCTGGAATTAAGGAGAATTTCCTAACAGTGAAGACAATTAACCAGTGGAACAACTTGCCTCCAGAAATTGTGAATGCTCCAACACTGGAAGTTTTTAAGAAGAGATTGGATAATCACTTGTTTGAAATGATATAGAGTCTCTTCAGAGGTGAGATTTTAATTATTTCACTACCAGTTCTTTGGGCATGGCTTGGTGAGTGTGGCTTAGTGGGTGTGACAGGAAAAGGATACTGCAAAATCCCATTCCCTCCCCACTCCATTAACCTGCTTTCCAGTTCCATTCTCCTGTGCAGGGCAAGCAAAGAAGACCCAACCAATCAGCTGGGACTTGGGAGGCAGAGAAGAGATGGAGGTGGGGCCAGTCAGAGGTGGGATTTGCCAGTTCTCCAAACTACTCAAAATTTCCGCTACAGGTTCTCAGTGATGGGATTCAAATAATTTAACAACTGGTTCTCTGCCCTAATGATTTCTTCCAACAACCAGTTCACCAAACTGCTCAGAAAGTTAACAACCGGTTCTCTGGAAGTTGTGCGAACTGGCTGAATCCCACCAATGCTGTTCTCCAGAACTGGTCAGAACCTGCTAAATGCCACCTCTGAGTGTCTTACTTGAGCAGAAGACCTCAAAGTCTCTCCCAGATCTCTTTTGATTCTGATCCATCCATTTATCTCAAGGAGCCTTCAATCTGATGTATTGTAACATATTTTATCAGGGTAGCAGAACCATAACAAAGCTCCAAACCTCCCATCCCCCCCATTTTTAAGAGTTTATGAATTAAGTTTCTAAAAGTTCTGTACCTCGGTTCCCTTGTTTGAGTGCCCATTTTTTGAGAAGTAAGTTGCATGGAAGCTTAGAATGTTTAAAAGTAGATTTTTATAAAACTTTGCAGCAGAAGAAAATAATATAATTAAAAGACAGTCGGTATCGATTTGCGTTAGAGACAGGTGTTATCTGTTAAGTGTTCTTTGAAATGAACATTGAATTGGCATCAATTTACATTAGATACAGCAAAATCTGTAAAGTGTTGTTTGAAATGAAGGTAACAAATGACTAAGTTTTTGATCAGTGCTATTTCTCCAAAAACACATTTAATTTATTGGAGGCTTAAAGCGATCAGCTCTGCTCATACAAAACCGACTTACAAAAATACAGTCCAGCTTGGCATGCATCATCAATGCAGATTTGGTTCCAAAAATGGCGCTTTGAAACCTGATTCAGTTTGCAAAGGGACAAACATTGTCAAACAAGCTCAGCATGATTATTTATATACTAGCTCGATACCCGTGCTTTGCTACAAAACTATGTGGTTGGGCTTAGTGTTTGGGGATGAAACTAAGGGGGAAAACGTCTGCCTCTGCCTATCAGCATCCTCTGGCTAGCGCCCTGTCAGTGTTTGAGAGAGTTGAGGGCTGTTTGGGAACTGAAACAGTATTTGCTGCGTGAGCAAGAAGGAGACAGCAAGGAGTCTGGGCGTGGCTTTGCTCAACTATTTTGTACTAAAGCTGGTTGCTGCTCTGATATATAGAAGATATACAAGGATAAGTACCGTGTCCTCCATCCAGGAATTCTGTGATATACATGGCACTGCAGGGGGACCAAGGCAGAGTCTTGTTTAGGTGAACAAACAACGGAGCCATCATGTGATGCTTTCCTAATGTCCCAAAGAGCTTTTCGCAGCTCTTGGAGTCATCATGAGGCATGCTGAGCACGTGCCCTGCAAAGAAAGAGAAATAGGTGATTAGAACACAGAACACGGAACAACAGGGTTGGAAGGAACTTCTAGTCCAACCCCTTGCTCAAAGAGGAGACCCTGTTCCATTCCAGACAAATGGCTGTCCAATTTCTTTCTTGAAAGAGAAGGAGTACCCATAACTTCTGAAGGCACAGATTCCATTGATCAATTGCTCTCAAAATCAGGAAATTTCTCCTAGGTTCTTCTTCTTCGTTGTCTTTTTTAATGTTCTTCCACCCATTATTTCTTGTCCTACTCCCAGGTGTTCTGGACAATAGCTCAACCCACTCTTCTTTGTGATAGCCCTTTAACTACTGGAAGACTGCTATCATATCACCATTAGGCCTTCTCTTCATTAGACTAGACATAAATAGTTCCATCAATCATTCCCCATACAGTTTATCTTCTAGACTCCTTATTGTCTGTGCTGCTCTTCCCTGTACTCTTTCCAGGGTCTCTCTCTCATCATCTTTTTCTGACGTAGGATTCAGATATTAATAATATACTTCTCTAAACTAGACCTTCCAAGCAAGAATGGGCACCTGATACATGCACTCATATCTTTCTGGCATCAAACTGCCATTATAATAAAAGCTATATGTGTTTTATATTTATGTTGGTTTTGAAACCCAGAGGCAACTGCTTTCCCGGAAAATTGTAAATCATGATGTTGGAGCTACAACACATATACTCTCCTCGGAATATAGGTAACTAGGACTATATAGCCATGTCTGATTTTTTTTGAATATATATATATATATAGACACAAAGTTTAATGTTATTTTGGAATATTATGTCATTTTGGTGCCAATGGGTTCTCCACATTTCATCATAGAAAGCCATTTAACCCATCATCTTTTAGAAGAGAATATTTATATCTTAGGGCTGAACTGTGGAGTCTTTGATTCTCTCTGAGCTTGGTGGTTTAGTTGGGTAATGAAATGTCTGCAAGAAAACCATCAAGCTCAGAGAGCACCAAAGATTCCACAGTTCAGCCCTGAGCTACAAATCTTTTCTTCTAAAAGATGGTAGTTATTACCTAGTTGGGTAATGAAATGTCTGCAAGAAAACCAGCTAGCTCAGAGAGTAACAACAACCGCACCCATCATCCTTTCTTTAACGGGCAATCTTGAGAATGCAACCTACAATATGTAGGGCTAGCAAGGTAGATGTTGGTTCTGATACAATGGCAGACTGCCCATCAAGATAGGCATGGCAGCTACCTAGTTCGTGGGCCAAGGTGTAGGCTGCTTGGAGACCCTCATCTTCTATCACAGAACAGCTTTTATTTGGGTCACACATGGTGCCAGTCTCAGCCACTCCAAGGGTTCTGCAGGTTTGATGTCCACAGAAATCCTGTGATTGAGAAAGATAAGATGGAAATGATATGAATGTTGAGTTTCAAAGGAAATATCCTCCATTCTTCTACCAGACCATCTTCAAGGTGTCCCTCAGAGGAAACCAGCCAACCTTCACCTAAGTACCTGTCTTGTCAGCAGGATTGCGGTGTCATAGTGTTCTGGGTGACGATCACTTGGAGGGTTGAAGAACTGTTGCCAATTACAGAAGTTTCTCAGCATCAGACCACCATTGTCAGATACTTCTGGTCCATCCTTTTCATCTACCACTACCAAGACCTTCACCACCACCAGGTTGATAGAATTCTTCAGGCTGGGGTGCTTGTAGATTTGAGCAGCCACAGACATTAAGGTGAGGATATGATTCTGAAAAACCCACCAAAGACATGGAATTAACCAAGAGGTATTTCCAAGAAATAGAACTATAAGGTTATTATTTCCTTCAAGAATTTTCCCATTGGAGTTTCTTTTGCACTGCATGTGACACATTGCAGTGCTTAGAAAGCATGTGATGAGCCGTATGGTAGAACTTTGGCCACTTGGAAGATAGGTGGACTTCAACTCCCAGAATTCCTAGCCAGTCCTGCTGGCTGGGGAATTCTGGGAGTTCATCTATCTTCCAATGGCCAAAATTGAGAATCACTGCAGAAGAGTAACTGCTCTGTGGAGATCTCATAACAAACACCTCCCAATTCTGGGAAAAGTAGGAGGCAATAAAAGCATTGTAGAAAGTTAGCACCCACCCCTCTCCTAGAACGAAGTTTTTTGAGAAATATTAAAAAGGCAGAATATTATATTTCCCTGGATGAGAAATGGAGAAACATGCTTTTGGAAAGCAGCCCCCACCTTTCTTAATAGCCTTCAGCAGATGTTAGCACTTCAGAAATAAAGAGATAACTCACTCTATTCATAAGCAAATACCCTCACCTAAGATCCAACAAGGATAGGATTAGCCATCAGCCACAATAAGAATTGCCCAAAGCCCCTTCATTGCATTATCCCAGTTGCACCACCCCCAGCGATTCAAACTTCAATCAAACTTAGCCCAGACAAATTCCTAGGATTTGTTCATGGCCCCAATGGCAGTCTGACAACAGCCAATAGAATATATGTTCTTGCACAGGAACAGGAAGCTCAAGTGCAAAGCCCAAAAGTAGGTATAAAGACCACCCATTCTCAACTCCATTTTGTCAGCTGCCCAGAACCACAACCCATGTGGTTCTGCTTCATCAATGAACCATCTTTCCAATCAGCCTCCATGTTTCCAGTGTCTTTCTCCCGGCTTGAAACAGAACCAAATGGATATTTCTTCCAACAATATATACAGTTTTCTTGCTAATTCTGGTTGCCTCAGTGCTTGTTTTCAGCACAATTTTCTGCCAACACAACAGTTTAAATGGTGCTTTGGATAGAGAACCAATCTATCCTTTCATAACCATCAAGACTGCAAAACAAAACAGAGGAGAGACTTATATCTCTGGTCTTGGCCAGTTGCCCGCTCTCTAATTAATTTCGTAAGACAATCATGATGAAATCTCATTTAATTAAGGCTATAATCCCTAAATCAGTTTCACTACATTGAGAAAAAAAACTCCCTAGCTTCATTTCCCAGGCTATGTTGGTAGCGCACACACAACCCTGCCATGCCCCCAACATCTCACAGACAAAGCTGTTTGTAATACAGCTTGAAAACCTATTATATAGCACTAAGCTCAAGCAGAAGCGATTGAAAGAAAAATCAGTAACAACAATCCAAATAAATAATGTTAGGAAACTGGACCCATGTGCGCCTTGAGTGAAGCAAATGTCACACTGTCGGTTTTTAATACCCTTGTTGACCTGTTCATATTTTGTTTTGTTTTAACAACCTTTCTGCTGTCAGAGTATAATTATGAAATATAATCTTGTTTCCAAGTTCCATTGTTCTTGCTGATAGCTCAGCAATTGAACATTCTTAATCACGCACACATATTGTTACAGATAGTATCCCTTTTATCAGTAAATTGGATTAACCCATGCTAATTCCAGCCATTGCAGGTTTTATACTTGTTCTGCAGAGCACCTAATAATCCAATAATAAGACCACACTTTTGCATCCAGTTATAATAATAAAAGATGTTGAGGCTCTATAAAGAGTGCAGAGAAGAGCAACCAAGATGATTTAGGGACTGGAGGTTAAAACATAAGAACGGTTACAGGAACTGGACATGGCTAGTCTAGTGAAGAGAAGCACCAGGGGGAGCAGGATAGCAGTCTTCCAATATTGGTGGGGCTGCCACAGAGAGGAAGGGATCAAGCTATTTTCCAAAGCACCTGAAAGCCAGACAAGGAATAATGGATGGAAACTGAACAAGGAGAGATTCAACCTGAAAATAAGGAGAAATGTTCTGACAGTGAGAGCAATCAACGAATAGAACAGTTTTGCCTTCAGAAGTTGTGGGAGCGCCATCACTTGAGACTTTCAAGAAGAGACTGGACTGCCCTCTGTCAGAAATGGTGTAGGGTCTGCTTGGGTGGGGGGTTGGACTAGATGACCTACAAGTTCCCTTTCAACTCTATTAATCTGTATCCTTGGTTAGAATTAAGCAAATCCTGGATATTGTAGGTCTCCAGAGAACCGATCTACCAAATCAAATCAGCAACGGACTTCAGACAGCTTATTTGTGACAATCGGCAACGCTTCTTACAGAGAACGCTATAAAAAGCACTGAATTGAGCACAGTGTGTGGGAGTCACATGACATGATGCTCTTGTGAATGGAACACATTTTTGCCCAGGATATTTGCATGAGCTCTCAAAGGTTTACATCACTGAACCTTCTGTTTGGGTGAAGAAGATGGAAGTGAGATGACTTCATAGGTCAGACACTTCAGCTATGTATAAGGTTGATGTTAACATCTTATCAGTGAGTTAGAATTCCAGCTTGGCTTGGCACGAACTCATGAGACAAAAATGCAATCGGTTACACAACAGATAAAAATATTGAGAAACAGCATGCAACCACTTTATTCTCTGGCACCATTTGTCCTTGAGATTTTTGGTGCCTCGGACATGTCACCATTTCTTAAATTAAGCTGCACAAATGAGATTTAAGAGCAACTTTAAAAAAAGTCTCCTCTGCTAATTGTTCAACCTTTAACCTATCAAAGCCAAATAGCCCATCTGGTAGATTAACTAAACAATGTAATTGCTTTTTTTTTTTAAGATGAACTAGCATTTCTTCGTTTGCTGAAAATGGGTTGTAATTATATATATATATAATAAATGCATTGCTGCGTTGAGCCCCATAAAAGATGGAAATATTCCGATCAGAGGGTAAACAGACAATCTTGTCGTCTGAACAGTGAAAAAGACAATGCACTTCCCTGATTGACAACACACAAACTGAAGAAAAGCAGCAGAAGTAGAACTTTATACAGGGTAGTAACAGTTGATTGGTTCTTGGATAACAATAGGTATAGTACCTCGACTTATACATCTCTTCACAGTGCTTTACAGCCTCCTCTAAGAAGTTTACAGAGTCAACATATCTCCCCCAACAATCTGGGTCCTCATTTTACTGACCTCGGAAGGATGGAAGGCTAAGTCACTGCCAAATTTCAGGCAGCTGGTAGTCAGCAGAAGTAGCCTACAGTACTGCCACCGTGGCTCTTTAATAATGTTATTAGAACATAACACTGCATTCTAATCATTCTTGGTTGACAGCAGCCAGTACCCAAACCACATGAAATATTTTAGAGAGAGAGAAAGAAAAGAAAACATGCATCCCTGTGTATTGGAGGAAAGAAAAATATAGATCCAAACCAAATGCCTTTTTTGTTTTGGTTTTAAGGCAACTCAACTTGGAAAAAGCATTCTGGGCAAGCCAAACCATGACATAGGAAGTAGCTTTATGAGTTTGTTATCTAATAATTGGGCTTTAAAAAAAAAAACTTTTATGACTGATGGTGCTCACTGTTTTACTGAAAACCACAGTTGTTCTCAAAATTGGTCCCCAAAGAGTCTTTATTTGAGTACAGGTGTTAAATTTAGCGTTGGTATGAAACACCATCTGGTTTGGATCTATATTTTTCTTTCCCCAAATACACCAGAGATGGTTGCTATCTTCTCTCTCTCTCTCTCCCTCTCCCTTCCTCCCCCCACCTCTCAAACATTTCATGTGGTTTGGGTACTGGCTGCCATCAACCAAGAATGATTAGAATGCAATGTTACATTCTAATAATGTTATTGAAGAGCCATGGTGGCACAATGGTTAGAACACAGTACTGCAGGTTTGCCGTAGAGAGTTGGCCATGGCAAGTTGGCTACAGTGAGTTGGCTATGAGTTGTCTTGAGGCAGAGAGCCTGCTGGTACTAAGGGAAGTGTCTGCAGTCTGTGCAATCACAACCCAATCTGCATTTGACTTGCATAGCAAAGTAGCTTCCCAAGTCTAAGGAAAAGAAGGACTAGGGGTGATATGGATACCAGTGTTCCAATATTTGAGGGGCTTCTACAAAGATGAGAGGTTCAACCTATTTTCCAAAACATCAAAAGGCAAGACAGGAAGCAATGGATGGAAACAAACCAAGAAGAGAAAGCAATCCAGAACTAAGGAGAAATTTCCTAACTATGAGAGCAATCATCCAATGGAACAGCTTGCCTTCAAGGTGCTCCATCACTGGAGGCTTTCAAAAAGAGACTAGAAAACCATTTTATCTGGTGTCCTACTCAAGCAGGGGGTTGGACTAAAAGACCCCCAAGGTCCCTTCCAACTCTATTATTCTATGAAACACTGTATTTCTATGACTTACTTACAGCACCATTTTCTAAGTTTGCACAATATGTTGAGCTATAAATTAACCATGATTTGATACAACATAGTTTGCTAAAATGTGTCTGGCCAGATAATGGTTTAGCTTCTATATGAAGAAATCCTGAAATAAAGGACTGAAACACTTCTTCAGAGAAAGGATAAGTATCTTCATAATCAACAAAATCAACAAAATGGCTATTTTATCTTCTTTGACCATACTTCTATCCAGGCTAGCCGATGGGAGCCAAGTTGGCAAGCTATTTTTTTTTTCACTTAAAAGGAAGTTAATGTCCCCTTCCCCATACTTCCTGATCTCCTTGTGGGGCTGAAAATGACCTAATTTCTCAGCCTTTCCTGATACTACAGATGAAATGGAGGAAGATGGAAAGAAGACTTAGAAAGAAAGAAAGAAAGAAAGAAAGAAAGAAAGAAAGAAAGAAAGAAAGAAAGAAAGAAAGAAAGAAAGAAAGAAAGAAAGAACTTCTACTTGAAAACAGTTGAGAATCCACCCTTGTTTGATGTCTCATCTGACATTCTCTTATACTCTTTTTTTCATGCTATGGTCTAAATAAAATCGACCTCACATTGAGAAAACCAGGGTTGCTCTGGAGTAAACAATGATATTTGATAAAGAACCCCATTTGCACAGCAATAGCATGAAAACCCTCATGGATGTCTTTGCAGTCATGAATGGGTTCAATTAGAGACCCAGATTTAAAATCTGTGACCTTCTGCCCAAAGAATTTGATTCAGCACTGAGCCAAGAAACCTTTCCAACTTTCTTCAATTATCCTTGTACTCATTTAGATCCTAGACCATCACTGGCAGCTCTTTTTTAAGAAGGCAACAATAAAAAGCTAGATCACTTTCTCAGAACACGTCCTCCTTTCCTCCTATTTGCGTGCATTGTCTTCTTTGACCTAGACTTCTAATCAAATTAAAAATAGTCTCCTTATTAGATATCAGGGGCAATAAAAGCAACGAAAAAAGTCTACTGACTCAGTTCCACCTAAATGCTGAGATTCTGCACAATTTATAATTTCCTGACTACACTCATATCCTTGGCATGCGCTTGGACCACACGATAAACAGAGTGGGAATAATTCACTTGGCACTTCTGCATGGTAAACGTAGAGCTTGCTTGATGACAAACCTCTGAGATATTCTGCATAAGTACACATGTGGTTTTCTGCACAGTGATATGGTGCATATTTTGCATGCACCAAGCAAGAGAAGCAAATGGTAGTATCTCCAGTGAATAGACAATTAATAGAGCTGGAAAAAGCTCTATCTCAGGTATATTAGAGCTACTCAGTCACATTGGTGACAGAGATGTACAACATTGCAACTTAAAGATCCACACAGTGGCTGGGTTTTTGTTTTTTTTTAGCATTTAAGAAGCAAGCCAACTGTTCTCTATGGGTGATATATAAATTAGATAGATAATTGATAGATGATAGATGACTGATAGATGATAGATAATAGATGATAAAAGATAATAGATGCTAAAAGATAATAGATGATAGCTAGTTACTGTAGCTGCTAGCTAGATAATAGATAGATGATAGTTGATTGATAAGTGATCGATAGATGATAGTTGACTGATAGATAATAGATGATAGGAAATGGATAGATGATGAATGATAGATGGACAATAGATAATAGATTATAATGAGTAGATGAATGAGATGATAGATGATTGATACGGTAGATGATTGATAGATAATAATGATAGATAATGATAGATGATAGATAATGGATAGAAGATGAATGATAAATGATTGATGATTGATAGATGATAGATTTATCATCTCTCCATTACCTGTAATGGAGAGATGATAAATGATAGATAGATAGATAGATAGATAGATAGATAGATAGATAGATAGATAGATAGATAGATAGACAGACAGACAGAAAGATAGATATAGATAGAAAGTTTGGAAACTTCTGGGCTTTTTGTTGAAAATGGGAAAAATGAATTAGTAATGTATGGGTTTACTGATTAAAACTGAATATTGGAAGTATTCACTCTTGGAAGTATTCATTAAAGCAACTTTAATGAGGGAAGAGAGTAGATAAGTTTATAAGTACAGAAAGGAAGACTGGAAACAACTTGTTTATTTATCTTATCTTTTTTTCTTTTTGTAATCATTTTCCTTCAAGCTCTTGGCTGACACTTTTTTCTTTACTCTTCCTTTATATTATTGCCTGCTTATCTTTTATCTCCATGAAAATCTCTAATAAAAATGATAAAGAATGAATACAAGTGCAACATATGTCCAGGGGAAGGACATATTTTCAACAGCTGTACCAGCTAGGCATATTAAGATCATCCTGTGTATAATGTTTAAATGTAATATATTGGGGGAAAAAAGATACTACTGGTTCGTTTGCAAGAGCACAATGAAGATGCTTTAAGCAAACCATCTGGGCACGTGAAGTAAGCCACAGGAAGTCGTGGAATCTCTGTGTGAATGATTTGTGATCATTATGGTTCCTAGTCAGCTGGACCTGGGAAGTAGCCAGACCACAGATGCTCACACTAGCCGGACTAGAACAGAAGCCCCGAGACGATCCTTGCTTGCTGTTAATATCATTTGATTTCTTCTGAGGTCACTTGTCTTGGGCAAGGGTGGTGAAGAAACACAGGCAGCCTGTCAGTGGTGGGATTCAATTTTTTTTTTTACTACCAGTTCTGTGGGTGTGGCTTGGTGGGCGTGGCTTGGTAGGCATGGCGGGGGAAGGATACTGCAAAATCCCCATTTCCTCCCCACCCCACGAACCTGCTTTCCAGCTCCGTTCTCCTGTGCAGGGCAACCAAAGAAGACCCAGCCAATCAGGGGAGGCAGAGAATAGATGGGGTTGGCGGGGCCAGTCAGAGGTGGGATTGGCTGGTTCTCCGAACTACTCAAAATTTCCACTACCAGTTCTCCAGAACTGGTCAGAACCTGCTGAATATCGCCTCTGCAGCCTGTACTGTTTACTACATAGTTTTGATAAGGTCTTGGCTCCCACCTCAAATAACAGCACCTCCCCAGTCAATCTGAAGCACAATCCAGGAATTCAATTGTGCGCAATAGTTTATTTTATCCATTTTATTTTTTCATCCCACTTTTAGTATTTTTTTTTTCTGTATAACTCAAGGTGGTGAATATACTTAATAGTCTTTCTTCCTCCTATTTTCCCCACAACAATTTTATGGGTAGATTGGGCTGAGAGAGAGAGCCAGCTTTCGTGCCTAAAGTGGGACTAGAACTCACAATCTCCCAGTGATTGGCTCTAAGTCACCCAGTCGGCTTTCATGTCTGAGGCAGAACTAGAACTCATAGTCTCCTGGCCTGGTGCCTTCATTACTAAATCAAACTGGCTCTGTTGTTATTGTTCAGTCTAGCTGAGCAGAAGACAGTTGGAACATCTGAAGTGGTTCCCCCATTAGCCAGTTTGTCTTCTATATCGGGGTCTCCAACCTTGGCAATTTAAAGCCTGGCAGACTTCAACTCCTAGAATTCCCAAGCCAGCAAAGCGTTGAAGTCCACCAGGCTTAAAGTTGCCAAGATTGGAGACCCCTGCTCTATATTACTGAGATTGTGCCTCTTTTCTTGATTTTTCTTACTCCCTTCCCCACTTTTCTCTCTGCCTTAAAAAAAAAAAGAGTCTTCCTTACTGGCTCTTCTTGTGTCCTTTTCTTCTGCCTGATTCGTTTCCATCCCTTTAATCATCTTCTGTCTGATATTGCCTCTTCCTTACTGTCCTTTGTTCTTCACGAGGGTTGAAGATTCAATGGGCACATTATCCGCACAACAGTCTTAAATTGTTGAAGAGCCATTTCCTTTCCCAAAGAACTTTAGGAATAGAAGTCTTGGTGGGGGAGAGAACTTCTCAAAATAGACACTTTCAAACTTCATGGGGAATGAAGACTGAACAAAAGCGCGACTATATACAGTTCAGATATGAAGTTCGGGTTGAGTTCTTAAAGTTAGTCAACGAATCCAAACTAAGATAGATGAGTTAGATGGGAGATAGGGAAGTGGCATCCTACACACCTTCTAACCTGATCCCCTCACAGGAATAGTGGGACCTGTAAGTAACAATTAAAAGCACCAAGTGGTTACCCAATCCTTCTCCTTCTATTGTGGCAACATCAATCTGGCTCACACATGCCTCCCACATAATGCTCTTGCTATCTTGTTATGTTGGTGCTGCTTCTGTCCTTTGTCCAGGTAATCTTCAGGCCTCATTGGCTGACATCCCATTATAGTTGATGCCACTTTCGTTTGAAGATCTAGTTGGCAAAATGTTCACGAAGGTTCAAAGTAGCCAACCTATTGAATTCTTATTGGGAGAAAAGGGGTAATGGTGAGAAAGGAAAGGAAAGAGGAAAGAAAAGGAGGAGTGAAGGGAGGGAAGGGAGGAAGGAAAGGGGGAGGGAAGAGAAGGGAGGGGAGGGGAGGAAAGAAGGGAAGGGAAGGGAAGGAAAGGAAAGAAAGAAAGTTGTTTTGTCTTTGAGTTAGGATAACTCCCAGAAACGATGTCATTTGGTTTTCTAGGTGGTATTTTTGGAAGTAGTTTGCATTGCCTTCTCCCCTGGGCTGAGAAAGAGTGACTGGCTCAAAGTCACCTCTGATTTTTGTGCCTAAGGCAGATTTCAGGTGCCCCATATCTAGTCCATCACCTTGATCACAAGACCAAACTGGTTCTCCAACGTGGTTATCCTATCTTATAAATAGAACCAAACTTCATGGAATATCTTAAATTTCCCCCATTGAAGACAAATGTGAGGGCAAACTAACAACTGTTAGACTGGCCTAATTTTCTTTGGGCTTGGAAATTTCTCCAAAGTTTTCTTTCAACTGTTGGCCTTCAGAATAACAATGTCCATTTTTTGAAGTGTGTTTTTCATACCAGAACGCTTCATATTTGAGAGTTGCTGTGCCAATAGGCACTACAAAGCCACATGAAAGCAGCTGTTTAACATTAGACAGACCATAGAAGAAGAAGTTGAAAAGAATCCTGCTCTGGGTGGCCCCGTGTCCTAGTTTCAGAGGAAGGTCTCCTTCTTTGAAGAATTGCCCAATCTGGGGCAGTTTGCAGATCAAAGAGAAACATCAGCATGAAGAATATCAAGATTTTGAAACTTCCTGTTGGATTGTACCACCTGGACAGCAATTTTAAGACAATGAACACAGCTCACCTAAAAATCTTTTCTACTGTAGGGAGATGCAACTGACTGACATGGCAATTCCCTACAAACTATCTTGTTTATTATCATTCTCTTATTAAAAAAAATATTTTAAATTTTAATTATGAGAATACAACACAACACATCCAACTTATCCTTGTTATACATATATACATTTTACTTCATCATTTATAATCTCCTTATTTAATATATTAATTACTAATTAATCTAATCATAACTACTGATATTTTGACTTTGTCTTCTACTATATCATTATTATTATATTTTCATTATTCTTGATGTGTTTCAATCCTACACCTCAACTCATATATCCAAATTTGAATATCTTTCTTTGCCTTTTTATAGGGGATATGTTTTCTCCCTGGGGAGGGTTTTTTAAAAAAACTTTTTGATGTTCAGAGGAGAAAGTAAGAAACAGAAGAAGTCAGTCTGTTAAAAATTAAATTTGTTCATGTATAGATTAATTCTGAACATCTCCAAAAAAGGCAGAATATGGTTCATGATGCCTATATCTTTCAGCAGGAGAAAAAAATGATTGGCTAGGATGTGCACAGAATATTTTTGTGCCTGTGATGAAGTGGTAGCTTGTCTATTTTGACTGCATACAAGCCAACTATTTTTCTCATTCCTGAAACAGTATCATAGGCTATCTTACAGGGGGAAAAGTAAGAGGCCTGGCCCATGACATTTTCTTCCAACATTGTTTGGTGCAATGGTTAAGGCAACTGGCCAAAAATTGGGAGTCTGTAAGTTCTAGTCTCTCCTTGGACACAAAAGCAGTTGGATGACTTTGGCCCAAACATCAGGAGACTGTGAGTTCTAGTCTCTCCTAGGACTCAAAAGCAGTTGGATGACTTTGGCCCAAACATCAGGAGACTGTGAGTTCTAGTCTCTCCTTGGACTCAAAAGCAGTTGGATGACTTTGGCCCAAACATCAGGAGACTGTGAGTTCTAGTCTCTCCTTGGACTCAAAAGCAGTTGGATGACTTTGGCCCAAACATCAGGAGACTGTGAGTTCTAGTCTCTCCTTGGACTCAAAAGCAATTGGATGACTTTGGCCCAAACATCAGGAGACTGTGAGTTCTAGTTTCTCCTTGGACTCAAAAGCAGTTGGATGACTTTGGCCCAAACATCAGGAGACTGTGAGTTCTAGTCTCTCCTTGGACTCAAAAGCAGTTGGATGACCTTGGCCCAAACATCAGGAGACTGTGAGTTCTAGTCTCTCCTAGGACTCAAAAGCAGTTGGATGACCTTGGCCCAAACATCAGGAGACTGTGAGTTCTAGTCTCTCCTAGGACTCAAAAGCAGTTGGATGACTTTGGCCCAAACATCAGGAGACTGTGAGTTCTAGTCTCTCCTTGGACTCAAAAGCAGTTGGATGACTTTGGCCCAAACATCAGGAGACTGTGAGTTCTAGTCTCTCCTTGGACTCAAAAGCAGTTGGATGACTTTGGCCCAAACATCAGGAGACTGTGAGTTCTAGACCCACCTTAGGCACAAAAGCAACTGGATGACTTTGGGCTAATTACCAGGAGATTGTCAGGGGTGGGATTCTACTGGTTTGGACTGGTTCGGGCAAACCGGATGTTAAAGTTACATCTGGTTTGCCAAAATGGTATTTCAGCTGACCAGCTGGCCCCACCCACCCTGCCCTGCCCCTTCCAGAAGTTTCCATGCAATGATGGAGGTTAAGCGCAGGGTCCACATGGAAGCTCTGGGAGGAGGAAAAACGGGCCTTCTGGAAGTTCAGAAATGGGCCTGTTTCCAGCTTCCAGAGGGCCTCCAGAGCTGGGGGGAGGCTGGTTTCACCCTCCCAGAGGCCCAGGGGAAGCCTCCAGGACCCTTGGGAGGGGAAAAAATGGCCTCCCTTGGGCTCTAGAGGCCCACCGGAAGCCAGAAACAGGATGTTCCAGTAGACCATGCCCATCATGCCCACGTCCACTCAGCAACCGGGCAGCAAACTGGTTGCTGGGATCTTTGAATCCCACCCCTGGAGACTGAGTTCTATTCCCACCTTAGGCACAAAAGCAACTGGGTGACTTTGGGCCAATCTCCAGGAGATTGTGAGTTCTAGTCCCACCTTAGGCACAAAGGAAGCTGGGTGCACTGATGGTATTACCTAGTTGGTTAATGAAATGTCTGCAAGAAAACAATGAAACCCAGACAGCACCAAAGACCCCTCTTTCCACACCATTTGCACTTTCATGGCGGTAGAAGCTTTCCCTGCTTAATTGTTGGCAGTGACAGAGGCACCTGTTGAAATATAATGGCAGTCAGAGCAAAAGACCACCCAGAGTTTACAATCAAGCCTTAGCTATGATAATGTGCTTAGCAAATTGTTTCTAAATAAGAAAAAAGCAATTAAGGAAGCAATGAGTGGTGGCGGTTCAGGTTCATTTTTACCCAAGGGTTAGTTTAAGATGCTGGGAATAAATGGAGAGATCTTTTGGCAGAACAGTGTAGCTCTAATGCGATGTCTCCATCTAGAAGACAGACTTCACAGATCCTGAAAGGACATTTAAAAAAAAAGGCTTTATTGTTCACAGATCCTGGAAGGACATTTTTTTTAAAAAAAGGCTTTATTGTTCAGATTTGCTCGATATTGCTGCTGACTGGAGTCATGGAACATGCTCTTTAAATTTAAGGGCTGCAGGAACATAAGGTGTTCTGCTCATACCCAGAGTGGGCCAAATCAAATTCAGATCTAAAAAAATGAAATTCAGTGTAGAGAAAAGTAAAGTCCTAAACTTAGGCAAGAAAAACCAAAACCACACAAATAGACTGGGTTGAAACCTGGCTTAGTAGCAGTGTGAGCGATCTTGATCTTAATGGACAACCAGTTAAATATGAGCCAACAGTGTGCAGCAGCTGCCAAAAGGCTAATGCAATCCTAAATTGCATTAACAGAGGGATACAATCAAGATCAAATAAGGTACTAATACCACTCTATAAAGCCTTAGTAAGAGCACACCTAGAGTACCTCATCCAGTTTTGGTCACCACACTATAAAAAGATGTTGAGACTCTAGAAAGTGTGCAGAGAAGAGCAACTAAGATGATTAGGGGACTGGAGACTAAAACATATGAAGAATGGTTACAGGAACTGGGCTTGGCTCCTCTAGTAAAGAGAAGGACCAGGGGAGACATGAGACAGTCTTCCAATATTTGAGGAGCTGCCACAGAGGTGAGGGGGACAGCCTGTTTTCCAAGGTACCCAAAGGCCAGACAAGGAATAATGGATGGAAGCTGATCAAGAAGAGAATCAACCTAGAAGTAAGGAGAAATTTTCTGACAGTGAGAACAATCAACCCATGGAACAGAAGTTGCCTTCAGAAGTTGTGGGAGCTTCATCACTGGAGGCTTTCAAGAAGAGACTGGACTGACATCTGTCAGAAATGGTGTAGGGTCCCCTGCTTGGGCGGGGGTTTGGATTAAATGACCTATAACAGTGGCCCCCAACCTTTTTTGTGCCACGGCCTGGTACCGGCATCACAAAATGATCTGTGGCCCGGTACCGGCATCAACATGCATGACAAGGCAAGGCGAGCCGAGCGACCGGCCAGCCAGCCATCCCCCGCTTCTCCCCGCCACCTTCAACTCTTCCTTTGTACCTTTTTGGTGCTTTTTTGTGCTTTCTTAATCTCTTCCGCCATTGGGATGGCTCTTCGTTCGAAGCCCCCCCGCCCCCTTCAATGAAACTAAGACGCAAGGATTTCTTCGGGACCCAAATGCCGCTTTCCAACTGGAAAAGCTCACCCGGAAGCACTTTCTCGTCGAAACAAGATGGGGGCGCCCAGCAAACCGGCAGCCTGGTAGAAAATGATCCACAGACCGGTACCGGTCTGGGGCCTGGTGGTTGGGGACCCCTGACCTATAAGGTCCCTTCCAACTCTATTAATTTGTATCTGTATCTATATCCTGTTTCTTGGAAAAAAAACCAGGCATGTTCTTAGTGGCATTCAACAGGCGGCTATAAAGTGAGATGGTTAAGAAGCAACTATCTGCAGGCACAGGACACATGCCTATCACAAAACTTAAAGTCATTGCACAGGTTAAGGATGGAAAACTTTAGCAGTACTGGAGTCAAGCCACTGTTTTGAAGACAAGGGGAGGGGTTTTTCCTCCCTATGGCTTCTGTCTATAAGAACACCTCCCCAGCAGAGCTTAAGAGAGAAAATGTCTTGTTCTAAACAGCTTGGATTACTTAGCAAGGGTGCATCGGATGTGGAGTATTCCAGCTGCAGATGCTTAGAAGAGCATCATCTCAATGTTGTTTTTTTAAAAGGCAACTGGACTTCCAAAGAAAAACAAAGTCCAGTTGCCCTTTGAAAAAAACACTTTTAGGACAACCATGACCTAGGATGACTGAGGATCTCCATAGGCATCTAGAAGAGCACCCTTAGTTTTCAAAATCAGGGGAACAGGAGAAAAGAAAAACATAACTGCAAAAAGCTACAGTCAGTAGCCACAGAGACCCTGTGGATGAGGAGAAAATGAGAATTTTTCTGACAGTGTGAACAATCAACCCATGGAACAGAAGTTGCCTTCAGAAGTTGTGGGAGCTTCATCACTGGAGGCTTTCAAGAAGAGACTGGACTGCCATCTCTCAGGAATGGTGTAGGGTCTTCTTGCTTGGGTGGGGCGGGTTGGACTAGCTTACGTACAAGGTCTGTTCCAACTCTGTTATTCTGTTATCTGAGACCCCTTCTTCTTATTGTTTGGACTGAAAATTGAGTCATGGCAACTAGATTCATTTCTTGTTGCTTTGAGACATTTTGCTGCTCATCCAAGGAACTCAACTTTCAGACAACTGTGCCTGGATGACTGACCATCTTCATCGACATTAGAACTGTCTTGACTTTCAAGTATGCATTGTCAAATACAGAATGTGCCGGCTTGTAGAGGCTCACAGGAGTGCCTCCAGATGCCAAGATGATGGGCCTTTTGTGGAACTGGGGTCACTCTTTAGATCAGGGTGTCAAACTCAAGGCTTAGATCTGGCCCATGGGGGCCAGAAGTGGTATTCAGCAGGTTCTGACCAGTTCTGGAGAACCGGTAGCATAAATTTTGAGCAGTTTGGAGAACCGGCAAATATCATCTCTGAATGGCCCCACCCCCTTCTATTCTGTGCCTCCCATTGAGTCCAAGCTGATCAGCTGGGTCTTCTTTGGTTGCCCTGCACAGGAGAATGGAGCTGGAAAGCAGGTTAGTGGGGTGGAGAGAGAATGGGATTTTGCAGTATCTTCCCCTGCCATGCCCACCAAGCCACGCCATGCCCACCAAGCCGTGCCTACAGAACTGGTAGTAATTTTTTTTGAATCCCACCACTGGTGGGGCCACCCTGGAAACAGCAAAGGACTGGCCTGTGGTGCCTCTGCCAGTGGAAAATGGAGCTCATGAGCTCCATTTTTGCTGGCAGAGGTTTGCAGGAGGTGGTCGCGGCCAAAAACGAAGCCTGTGAGCCTTTTTCTCTGGCAGAGTGCTCTGGCCACCACAGGTGCTCCTGACACAAGTGATGTCGAGCTGGCCACATCCACCCTGGTCATGCTCCCCCACTTCCCCCAAGTTCAAACACAACTCTGATGTGGCTCTTAGTGAAATTGACTTTGACACCTCTGCTTTAGACCATGTGTCATTTGGAACGTGTGAATTGTGTGAATTGTCTCTTTTGTTAGCTTACTTCTGCCAAACGGCAGGCATGGGAGTTCTAAACGTCCCTATTTGTGTATCAGAATGTACCTCTGACTCATTCGTTGTAAGTATATTTTAAAAATGTAAATGTGCATCATGTGTGTACAACTAATGAACCATGGATTAATGAATTAGATTGTGTTTATAGGCAATTTGAATTTGTATGAAGGATCATGACATCAGCTAAGAGGACGCTTAGCAAATGTGGGTTTAATCAGCAATGGTCTTTCAAGTATTGAGCCCAATAATGGTTTGATTTAGTCATGGTTTGTTGAACAAGTCAACATTTGATGGTGATTTAAAACAAATATAATAAAAGCAGTGGGGACAGCTAACTTGCTTTGTGCAAATTCAAGTAGAGGATGATTAGGGGACTGGAGACTAAAACTTATGAAGAATGGTTATAGTAACTGGGCCTGGCTCGTCTAGTGAAGAGAATGACCAGGGGAGACACGATAGCAGTCTTCTAATATTTGAAGGGCTGTCACAGAGAGGAAGGGGTCAAGCTATTTTCTAAAGCACCTGTAGGACAGACAAGGATTAATGGATGGAAACTGAACAAGGAGAGATTCAACCTGGAAATAAGGAGGAATTTTCTGACAGTGAGAACAGTCAATCAATGGAACAGAAATTGCCTTCAAAAGTTGTGGGAGCTTCATCACTGGAAGCTTTCAAGAAGAGATTGGACTGCCATCTGTCAGAAATGGTGTAGGGTCTCCTGCTTGGGCAGGGGGTTGAACTAGATGACCTACAAGGTCCCTTCCAACTCTGATTATCTGTTATCTGTTAGGTGTAGGAGGGGAACTCAGTAGGAGGGGAACTCAGTAATGGGTTGAAGTTAATACTCACGTGAATGCTACATAAAAGGCCAAATTGCCCAAGATTCGTTGCTGTCATGTAACAAATGCTGATGCTTAAAACACTCTTTTATCCATTATATATAATTTATGCATGCGCACTGCACATGTTTAGTTTGGGGACCGTATGTTAATCATCTTAAGTCATGTACAAATCACATTCCTTATGGTGATATATGGTGGTACACAAGTGAAAGGGCAGAGTTACAACAAAACCCCTGAACCCACCAAACACTATTTCCATTGCTAAACTGAAAGGCAAAGCATATTTCATCTGCTCTTTTTATTTATTTTTCACAAATTGATCATGTCTACCACCCCCTCTCCATTATTTCCATCTTAAAATCTTTTAACCGACGTTAAGCAAAGCCAATAAATATCACAAATGCACTTAGCAGACTTCAAATGAAACAGTTTCTCCCTTTCTTCTCATGTGGTGTCTTTAAGAGATTAATTTATTCTCTGAAACGTAGCAGTTGGAGCATTTTTTCTGGATATAAATTCCAGGCGGAATACTTTTCCAATTAATGCTAGTAAATTTGAATGCAGTTTTCACGGAGACTGGCATGGAATTACTCAGGTTTTAGTATTTTCTTCAGGGGTCAGAAAAAAATAACCAGAATTTCTTTTCTTTTCTTTTCTCTCCTTTCTCCTCTCTCTCTCTTTCTGTGTGTGTATGTATGTCTTTGTCTCTCTCTTTCTCTTTCTGCTGTCTCTGTCTGTCTGTCTCTCACAGGAGGAGAAAGAGAGAGAGAGAAAGAGAGACAGACAGACAGACAGAGAGAGAGACGGACAGACAGAGAGACAGACACAAAACATGTTTTCCGGGACTTGAAAATTAACATACAGTTGAGTGTCTAGACTGCTTTGTTCCCAAACAAACTAAGCAATTGTGCCAAAGATTAAGCAAGAGGACCCTAAACTGTCCAATATGATAGATCTTGCATTCATTCAGAAGACACCAAATATGACACATACATGCCTATCCTATTCAATTGTTTTATAGTTTTCTTGTCATCTGTTTGGTACAGAGCACAGTTACTAGTTTCCCTATCCACTACAGGAAAAACAAATTGTTCCACCTTACATTTTTACTGAACGATATTATACTGTATTAATGTGCAATCGTATAGACTCCAAAAATTTCAAAAGTCTTTTGCTTTGGAGCAGGAGGGAAGGGAAGGGGAGGGATTTAAAGATAGACTTTTTTTTTTAAAGTACAAGTTTAGAGGACAGACAGAAAATAGTGTCTTATCTTTGTCCTCCAGAGCACACCAGGCTTTCAGCTTCTATTAGACCATTTCCCCAGGGACAAAGAGCAGGAGGCCAAACCAGAATATCTATAGAGATTGGCTAAAAATGCATATCTCTTCCTCCTGCCAACCACTGAAGCAGTAGCCAATTTCCATAGTCACGCTGGAGCTGAGCATTACTGGAGCCCTGGGACTACGGCCAAAAAAATAACGCCTAGGTGTTAAGCTTGCTCTTGCAACGTATATCAGCATACGTGACTTTATCCGAAATGTCTCTTGGCCTCATCCAGGGATACCAACCAGGAGAAGGAGAATGGAAGGATGCAGATGACATCATACTGCGAAGAAAATGCAGCTAGCTTTTAACAGCCCTCATTGTTCCATGGCTACTCCGAGTCTCGGTTAATACAGAATCCTGCTCTTCTATAAAAGGCAAGCTGAAAAGACATGATATTTGTGTCCTGCAGTGACCCTGTCTGTGCCTTCTTCAATGCTGGTCCTCTTTGCGTCTTTCCCTTCGATGCAACAACTACCTAGTCATGTCCCAATCGGGAGAATCTCAGCCGCTCTCTTCTGAGTTGCTAAAACTGCTCTGCAAAGCGAACCAAACTTAACTACCCTCGTAGTACAGAGGGGAGGCTGAAGACTGCCGTGTGAATTTAAAAAGCAATGTGATTTGTAAGGAAGATCCCAAGATCTGGGGCACTTACAACTGTTATGACACACGGCTGCATTTCATCAAGGTTGCTACCCCGTGCAACAGGAACACCCTGTTTCTTGATCTAAGCAGTTTTGCATGCCCTGCTTGGCAAGATAAGCAGGAATAAGAAAAAGCATTCTCACTTACCATCAGATCGGGCCCATAGAACTGGACCATGGAAGTATCGGCCACCAGCAGGGTCTCCACATAATGAGCCTGGGAGGTGAACCTCTTCTCTCTGTTGAAGGGGGTGCTGTTGGGATCCAGCTGGGCTTCCCCTCCTCGCCTGTCCTTGCCAGCTTCTTTGGAAGAGCTTCTGCGCTGGAGCTGATGAACCTGCATCAGGGGATCTCGGCTGCCACAGTTTTGGGGCTGGATGACATACTTGTCTCCATCCACAAAGAAGGAGCCATGGATGCCCTGACACAAGCTGACAGCCACTAGGGAGTTGGGTTGTGAGTTGACAGTCCCTGAGTAGAAGCACTTGCTGAGCTTCACATCCTCCTCCTCCTCCTTTTTCTCAGTCAAGAACCCAACAGGTTCTTTTCTACCAACATGTTGAATCTTCAGCCCAGGAGCCAAGAAGCTGGCATCAGGTTCCAGCTGCAGCAGGAGCACTTTCCCAAAGGCCGCGATGGAGAAAGAAACCGGTCTTCCCCTGACCCAAGGCATATCTCCCCAGACGGGCACCACCTCCTGAACACCGTCCCTATTGTGGAGAGATAATGCCCAGGCATTTTGAAACAGCAGAACCGGGAAGAGCGAAAAGAGAGCTGCCAACCAGCTAGCGCGGGATTGCTGCTGAAGAGGAAGTGGCATAGATGCTAGAAGCTGGAGAAGGAGAAGAAGACAAGTTGAGAGACAGACAGACACACACAGAGAGAGATGGAGAATCACCGGAGAAGCAAATGCCCAACTGGCTTTGAGATAGGGTGCAATCCTGAAAAGCGTAAGACTAGGAAATGAAGGAGAAAGGCAGAAGGAGACAAAGGTTGGAGAAGGCAAAAAAACAAGGGATCAGCTGAGTTTGCAGCCAAGTTGCCCAGGGTGCAAAGGGTGAAAAATCCTTTTTCTGCCCCAACCGTGATTTCTTCACCAGCTCAACTTCCTTGGGGCCTCCTGGATTTTTGCAAAACAACTGTCACAAAACCAGACAAAAAACAGCAGCACCAGCAAGTCAACTTGTCCAGTTGGGAAAAGCACAGAGAGACGAAAGAGTCTTGGGGGAAATTCTAATTTCTCTCTCTCTCTGTCTCTCTCTCTCTTTCTCTTTGGGTTTACCTCCCCTCCCACTTTTCCTTCCTTGGACGAGGACTTTCTCTCCCTGAGTAGCTCCTTGCAGAGCAAACTGCAAAGAGCTCCGGTATTTATACTTTCTTTCCTCTGCTTTGACATAAGAGGTTTATTTTTGATCTCGCTCACTATTCTGCATTCTCCTCCCCAGGGAGCAGAAAGCTGGAGGAGGAGGAGGAGGAGGAGGAGGAGAATTGGGGAGGGGGGAGAGGAAAAGGGGGGAAAAGAGGGTGGTGGTGGAGTTTTGGGATGGAACTTGAGGCCAATCAGGATCCAGGAAGATCCGCCTCCCCAGATGAAGTGTCAGCTCAAACATTTCTCTTCCTCCCTCCCTCTCCAACCCCAAACTCTTTTATTCTCTCTTGGTTAACTCTTTCTCGGCTCCAGATCGATCTCAGCAGCCAGGAAAAAAACTAGCACCCATCGACTTATTTGAAATTCCACATGGGAAGACAGTCCTCTCAACTTTCCTCTCTTTTGCACAGATTCTGTTTTTGCCTTAAAAACTAGTGGAAGGTGGGATGTTGTTTCTCCCAGCTCCAGGTGGAAAAAGATCTGCCCAAGAGGAATTTCCAAATCAGAGGAGAATGGAAGCATCCTTCTTCCTCTCCCGCGTACATTGCTGGCATCAATACCCAAAGTTGCTGTCAAGGCGTAACTAAAGCCAGGAATTTCATCTTGACGATTTCAATTGGGGTAGCCAAGATTTCTGGAGAATGGGTAGAAATGCCATGAAATGTAATAAGGTCTCCAGTTCTTCTTCATCAATTGTTTTGAACAGGGTGTGTGTGTGTGTGTGTGTATGTGTGTGTGTGGAGTTTTCTCTTTGTCACATTTTCTCATTTTGGTTGTATTATTCAGAACTTATTTGTCTCTTATGTTCTTTGCTGGTGCATGTTGATCTCTTATCTTAGATGTAATAATAAAATGTCTTGCAGGACACCAGGCATTAGAAATAGAAGACAGAAGTCAACTTCATCCTTCCTCTCTTTTGTTGATCCTCTACCAAACTTCATCTTGGAGAAAACCTCCTTCCAACTCTATTATTCTATGTTCTATCCTTCTCAAATTGTCCATTGCATGTAATTCTTCCTCTCCTATTTTTGATCCTGGTGACTGATATACGCTTTGCTGTAAGATGCTTCCTTGCTCAAAGAACAGAACATATCTCTCAAATGTATGTTCTCAGACTTTTACCCTGTTTCTTAAGCACATTCTTTGAATTCCAGGTTACAAATAGAGCAAACAACTGCATTCCCATAATTTCATCTCACTGATTAAAAAAATAAAATAAAATATCAGAGTTAAGTGAATTCCAGGCTGCCAGTCTGTCCTTTTCAAATAATCACAGGAAGGTGTCTGAAGCAATAACCAAATGATGAAATGTGGAGAAATATCAGAAATCAGCATCTTCAACTTTCTTCTAAAAAAATATGAGTGTCTCAAACATACCGTATATGACGTACTTGAAGAATCACCTGTCTCCCATAGCATCTGCCTGGCTGATTCGATTCTTGGCACAGTTGGTGTTCTCGGGGTTCCTTTTGATTAATACAATGTTCATTTATTGGGAAACTTTTCTGCCCTCTGGAATGAATTTCTCCCAAGAGTTAAGTGACTCCCACTCAGCTTCTTGTTTAGAAGTGTTGATGAGGGACAGTGGAACTTCTTTTAAACTGTGTAGGTGGTTTTCCATTCAGGTCCTTGTCATCCTTGCTATGTTTACTCTTTCCTCCTCCTCCTCCTCCTCCTCCTCCTCCTCCTCCTCCTCCTCCTCCTCCTTCCTCCTCCTCCTCCTCCTCCTCCTCTTCCTCCTCCTCCTCCTCCTCCTCTCTCTTCTTCTTCTTCTTCTTCTTCTTCTTCTTCTTCTTCTTCTTCTTCTTCTTTCTTTTCTTCTTCTTCTTCTTCTTCTTCTTCTTCTTCTTCTTCTTCTTCTTCTCTCTCTCTCTCTCTTTCATTTTAAACAAGATGTTCACTGTCCAGAGTCAGTAGGAGTTGGGCAAAACATAACTTTAATAATAATTACTGCTACTATTACTATGACTACTATACTGTAGTAACAGCATCAAACAGGAATTCTGAAACTACAAAACCATTACTATACAAATCCCTATTTGTGGGATTTCCCAAAAAGAGCTGCTGAAGCCAGTCTTAAAACGAATTCAAGTATAATATTAATCTGGTGTTTTAAATTTAAATTTTTTTTTAATATTTAAAAAAACACCCTGCATGACGAGGACCCTTTATCCACATTTCCTGGTTTAGATTCAACACACTCAAGTCATGCCGTTTCTTGAATAAGAAGCAAAAGGCTCAAGTGAAAGGAATAACCTTCCTCTAAAACGGGGCTTAATAACTTTCCTTTGTGCCCTGTGGCCTCTTATTTTTGGGAGGATGAAGGCCGCGGGTATATAAACTGGGCATGGCTCTTGTCACGCACCCAAACAGCGTGAGGAATTTGTGCCAGAAGCAATATGAAGATGGGGGTCCTTTCTGTCTTCAGAAATAGCCTGAAGCTTAGTCGTGAGGTAACAACGGCAATATTTCTGAGCCCGCCATCTGAAAATGGTGACACACACCATCTCTCAGAAGTTCAATAATCGTTATTAGATGTGGTTCTGAAGGGGAAAAAAAGAACTATAGACAACTATTTTCAAGGGTCCTTTTTCAAAAGGCGACTGGACTGTCTTTTCCTTGAGGAGGAGGAGGAGGGGGAGGAGGAGGAGGAGGAGGAGGAGGAAGAATGCATGTTGCTTCTCATCCAAGAACCAATGGATGAGAAGTGAAACAATTTTTTCTTCTTCCTCCTCAAGGAAAAAAAACAGTCCAGGTGTCTTTTGAAGAAGCACTTTTGAAACAACTATAATCTGGATGACTGAGAATGTCCACAGACCTTCAAACAAGTGAACAACTGCTTTAAACTCAATGTAAATCGTTCTAAACCTGACTGAAAAAAAAATAGTAATTCTGGAATGCAGCTGTCGAAGTCTGGAATGCCCTACCTGATTCAGTTGTCTCCGCTACAAATTTTCACAGTTTCAGTCCCAAATGGACTTCCGTGGTCTTTACTTCACACTTAAGTGGTCACTAGAGAGGGCGTGCCTCAGCGCGCTAACGTGCCTATCGTCCCCGTCATTGTATTTTTATTCTCTAATTCTTGTTCTCATTTTGGTTTGACAAATTCAAATAAATAAATAAATAAATAAATAAATAAAAATAAAGTCGCTTTGTGTGATGAAAAGTCCCTCAGCTCCCAGCTAATGTTATGCGAGTTTCACTTGGCTAAGATGGCCAAGTCCCACAAATGACCTCATCTGGCCCAGTGATGGGATTCAAATTGTTTTTATTACTGGTTCTGTGGGCGTGGCTTGGTTGGTGTGGCATGGCTTGGTGGGCGTGGCTTAGTGGACGTGGCAGGGGAAGCATATAGCAAAATCCCCATTCCCTCCCCACCCCACTGACCTGCTTTCCAGCTCCGTTCTCCTGTGCAGGGCAACCAAAGAAGACCCAGCCAATCAGCTGGGACTCAGGAGGCGGAGAATAGATAGGGGCAGGACCAATCAGAGGTGGCATTTGCCGGTTCTCCGAACGACTCAAAATTCCCACTACTGGTTCTCCAGAACTGGTCAGAACCAGCTGAATACCATCTCTGATCCTGCCCCTTTGTGAGATGTTGTTTGGAAGCCTTAATCAGGGGTGGGATTCTACCAGTTCGCACCTATTTGCTAGAACCGGTTGTTAACATTCTAAGCAGTTCAGAGAACTGGTTGTTAGAAGAAATTACTGGCCTAATCCTGTAAGGAAGGCAGGAAGGAAACATTCTGGTGTTGCTTACAGAAACTGCCTCTCCGTTAACCCTTATTGCAGTCTTGGCAGGACTAGACTTCCTGTTTCAGGAACTTCTCTGGAGTTTTTTTTCCCCCTCCTTTGCTGGTACTTTGCTTGTGTGGAGTGACCATTCAAAATTACAATGGCACTGAAAAAAGTGACTTATGACCATTTCTTACACTTACGACTGTTGCAGCATCCCCACAGTCATGAGAGGCCAGGTGAGGAGATGCGTGCCTCGATGTGAGTGATATTGAGTTGGCCATGCCCAGTCAATAACATGACCCCCCAAGCCACACCCACCAATTAAGCCACGCCCACAGAACCATTTGTTAAAAAATTTGAATCCCACCCCTGGCCTTAATCTCTCCAATATTTGTGAGGTACATATCAGTTCTGTTTTGAGGTTCCAGATATCTTGCTGACTTGGCCAGTTCTCCTTCTGGTAAAAAGCTTGGTGGATAAGAGTCAATATTTAAAGACTATTTACTCCAGACAAGTCGTTGGGCATCTGTCTAAGGGGAAGTATTTCCAACTCTGCTCATCTTTGTATATTCAGAGACACGCCAGCTGTATCTTGAAATAGCAAGGGATCGCCTGGGGGGCAACGTTACCCATTACTCCACTTCTTTTTATAAAATAAAAGCCCTTTGGAGCGTTTAAAAAAAGAAAGAAAACACAATTAGCTTTCAGACGTGCTTGTTTTCCAGGATTCCAGGATCAAGAGGTTGCTCGTGTGTCACTTAGTGTGGAAATGAAGTAATGTTGGGGTATATTTTAGAAAGAGCAGATTTTTGGATCAATGTGGATGCTCAAAGCATGTGGTGTCTGAGAAATGGATCTATCAGGAAAACAGGACCAATTAGCTTCAAAATATGGAGGTTTGGATGAGGAAACGAAAAGGAGGAAGATGAGGAGGAGGAGGAGGAGGAGGAGGAGAAAGATGATTTGAAAGAACGGGAACAACTTGCCTTCAGAAGTTGTGTGCGCTCCAGCACTGGAGGTTTTTAAAGAAGAGATTGAATAATAACTTGTTGGAAATAGAATAGGATTCCCTGCTTGAGAAGGGGGTCCAACTAGAAGACGTCCAAGATCCCTTCCAACTCTGTTATTCTGTAAATTCTGTTAACTGGTCTGTGAGGAAGGCATCCCTTTGTAGCTCCAGAACTTTGCAAAATGAATACAACATCTTGACAGAACAGAATAACAGAGTTGGAAGGATCCTTGGAGGTCTTTTAGTCCACCCCCCTTGTGAAGCAGAAGACCCTCTGCCATTTCAGACAAATGGTTGTCCAAACTCTTTTTAAAAACCTCCAGTGTTGGAGTGTTCACAACTTCTGGAGGCAAGTTGTTCCACTGATTAATTGTTCTAACTGCCAGGAAATCCCTCCTTAGTTCTAAGTTGCTCTTCTCCTTGATTCTTGGTCATTCAAAGCCCTTGATGGGGTGGTTCTCAGCAATTCTGTTCGGCCTTCAGGTTTCTGGAGAAGTGTTTCCCCTACAGACATCTGGAAGGCAACCTGCAGGTCAACTCCTCCCATTGACAAATCAAAATCAAAATAAATAAATACATTGCTTCTTTTTCCTGCTCTCAGGCGCTTTGGAAAATAGGTTCCTCTTTCCTGTTAGTGAAACTGAGTGCAGTGACTAAGGAAAAAAAAATACAGAACTGAAGAAAATTGGCTAATTTATGGGCATACAACCTATTTGGGGCTGAGGGCCATATGTAGCATTTGGGTGGAACAGGAGGGGCTAAACTGAACCACGGAGGAGACACCAAGAGACAGTGACTGAGCTGTAGAAACAGAAGATGGGCAAGACAGGCTTAAGGAAAGTCTTTTGGCCTGAGGTTGACACAAGAGGCCCCCTGCTGGTTATCTTTAATAAGATATTTCTTGGTCATTAAAAACCTTTGATGGGGAGGTTCTCCGCAATTATGTTTTGCCTTCAGGTTTCTGGAGAAGTGTTTCCCCTACAGACATCTGGCAGGCAACCTGCAGGTCAACTTCCCTTCCACTGTATGTCCAGGAACATTTGCAGCATCTTAGAAGCAATCCCCAAACTAATGAAGCAAAAGAGAGAAACACGGAAGAGATAGGGGGTTTGGGATACAAAAATGTGGGGAGATTGGGATGGCTGGGAGAGAATGGCATATTGGCTCACAGGCTCCGAAGAGTCTCCGAAGGATATGCCTAGTTGCTACCATCTCACACAGTTAAAATGACACTCACAACAACTCACAAAATTAGCTTCTAGCTTCTGCCTTTTCAAAAATCTCCCTGAATTATTTTTGCATCGGAAATTCCCAGGTGACTGGAAATTGCTAAGATGCAATAAAGGGCAATAATCAACCAACCAATAATAAACCAAACAATATTTATATTGTAAATATGCTCAGTATTCTAAGCCACCAGCAAACATTGTGTTCATAACAGAAAAACAGGAAATATCTTCAGATACCTGAATCTAAAGCATCACGTTTCTTGGTGGAAGGAAAGCTCTGCAGCCCTGCTTGTTTCTGCTATTAAAAGTCAGATCATTCTCAGATCTATGTACCTGTGGTTGGTTTCATATGCTGCGACATCCCAGCATGTTGTTTGTTTTAGCTCCTTGGGATCTAAATTCTTATCCTTTAGCTCTTAAACTTATATACTGCTTCATAGTGATTTTACAGCCCTCTCTAGGCAGTTTACAGAGTCAGCCTCTTGCCCCCAACAATCTGGGTCCTCATTTTACCAACCTCAGAAGGATGGAAGGCTGAGTCAACCTTGAGCTGCTAGAATTGAACTGCTGGCAGTTGGCAGAATTATCCTGCAATACTGCATTCTAACCACTGGGCCACCACAGTTCTCTTAAGAGCAAGTCATGATCATAAGTCACCTTTATTAATGTCATTGTAGCAATAGCAATAGCACTTAGATATATATATATATATTGCTTCACAATGCTTGACAGCCCTTTCTAAGCAGTTTCCAGAGTCAGCCTCATGCCTCCAACAATCTGGGTCCTCATTTTACTGACTTCAGAAGGACAGAAGACTGAGTCAACCCTGAGCCTGTTGAGATTCGAACTGCCAAATTGCAGTCAGCTGGCAGTCAGCAGATGTAGCCTGCAGTGCTGCACTCTAACCACTGGGCCACCATGGCTCTTCAGCCTTGCAAGCCATAGTTTAGTTTGGTGGCTGCTGTGAATCCAGTCATTATGGCTTGTAGAGCTACACCTGAAACATTGGGATGTGGAAAGCAGCCTCAGTCTCTCTCTCTCTCTGTACATGGGAAAGGCCTCAACAGAAGAACAAGGAACATGAAAGAATTATTTCTTATAGGAAAAATCCATTTTCGCACAGAGGTCTCCGCAGACATAACCAAGGGAACAAGCGCTAACACAATCCAGTTTCACCTCAACACCACCAGCGTTTTGTGTATTTCCCCATTTCTCTCCCCCCCCCCAGACATTTCTAAAAGCGAATTTTCACAGTCAGCTGTTCTTTTACTTCCATTCCAGGAAAAGGGGGCATTTTACTTGGTCTCCTGATTAAACTTTTGCAAACAAGTGAGGTAAATGCAGCGATGGCTATTCTTCACTCCTACATTTGACTGAGAGACTGAGCCAAAAACTCTGTGTGTGATAAACAAATCGCTCTATCAGAGCATCTGCTAAACTTGTTAACCTTTGGGATGGAATAAGGGAGCAGTTAGAATGCCAGAGGAGCTTGTTGATTGACTTTAGTCCTACTCTCTAATTCTTCCATCTCTTAGTTTTTTCCCAGCTGACCAATGTTGGTAGAAGTTCGCATATTATTCTAAACCACGATGCTGTTGGGTTTTTTTTAGCTCAGCATGTTGTATCAACCCAGTCCTTGTAGGTTGTAAACTGCTTGTAAATCAACCCTCAATATTTTGAGGGAAACTTTCTACTTGTTCGTTCATTTGCCATGGCTTAGAACAAACGAACGATTGAATGAATGAATTTTTTTTATTGGCCAAGTGTGATGAGACACACAAGGAATTTGTCTTGGCGAATGTGCTCTCAGTGTACATAAAAAGAAAAGATACATTCATCAAGAATCATAAGGTTCAACACTTAATGATAGTCATAGGGTACAAATAAGCAATCAAATCATACTAGGAAACAGTCAATATAAATCGTAAGGATACAAGTGACAAAGTTACAGTCATAGTCACAAGTGGGAGAGGATGGGTGATAAGGAGTGATGAGAAGATTAATAGTGATAGTAATGCAGACTTAGTAAATAGTTGGACAATGTTGAGGGAATTATTTGTTTAGCAGAGTGATGGTATTTGGGCAAAAACTGTTCTTGTGTCTAGTGCTCTATAGCGTCATTTTGAGGGTAAGAATTGAAACAGTTTATGTCCAGGATGTGAGGATAAATAAATAAATATTTTCACAGCCCTCTTTTTGACTCATGCAGTATACAGGTCCTTGGTGTTAGGCAGTTTGGTAGTAATTGTTTTTTCTGCAGTCCTAATTATCCTCTGAAGTCTGTATTTGGCTTAGAATGATCCGTTATGAAAGATAGTCAAGTCAGACAATTCCATTGTGGTTTACCAACAAACGCTGAGATATACCTGGGCAACTTTTAACAAATAACTGCTGGCAATAAATTAATCCTTGGGTTTAAAGCATCATGTAAGGATCTTTCAAACACTTGGAAACAATGCTTTGGAAAAGAATAGCTATCTATTTAGGTCCTCTTCTGATTCAAGGACAGCTATGGCAGATTCTGATTCTTGATGCTCTCACTTTGCCTTCATATACTTGGTTGCAAATGTTAGCCTGGAATTTTGGCTAGTTTCCATCACTCGCTCATTTATTAATCTAAGAATAGAATAGAATAATATAGAATGGAATTTTTTACTGGTCAAGTGTGATTGGACACACAAGGAATTTGTCTTGGTGAAATGCTCTCAGTGTACATAAAAGAAAAGAGACATTCGCCAAGAGTCAAGAATCATATGGTGCAACACTAAATGATAGTCATAGGGTACAACAAGCCATCAAATCATACTAGGAAAGAATCAATATAAATCGTAAGGATACAAGCGACAAAGTTACAGTCATACAGTCACAAGTGGGAGGGGATGGGTGATAAGGAGTGATGAGAAGATTAATAGTAATAGTAGTTCAGACTTTGTAAATAATTGGACAGTGTTGAGGGAATTATTTGTTTAGCAGAGTTTGCAAAGTTTGCTAAATTAAGTAGTTATGGATGGTTCAAGAAACAACTTGCTCTTCTTTTTTCAGGGAAATAGAAATCTTGAACAATAGCCAATTTCAGAGAGGACAGGGATGGAGAAAATCTACTCATTCCTGCTATGGATGAGCACTAACTGTATTTAAATAGGGCTTTGATGGTGAAAATTTATTTAAATCTCATTGATCAATCCTTTTCTGCAATTATCTAAGTTATACATTTCAGGGAACCATTATCTGTCTGTTTCTCTCAAAATCTGATATCAATAAGAATTTCAACTCCAATATTCTTGAGGGAAAAAAATCTTCTATAGGACACATGTGCTTCCGACATGTGGTGTTCATGCACTATACTTAACCCTAGTTAGATAAGTAGATGCATGCATTTATAAAGATTTAGTGGATGCATTTACATAGTATACTAATAAGTGGCGCGGTGGCCTAGAGGTGGAGATCTCACCTCAGAAGCAGGAGGCTGTGAGTTCAATCCTAGGTAGAGGCAGATGTTTCTCTCTCTGGGCATACTGAGAATATATCTGCTGATCAAAACTCCTCACTGGCTACAGGAAGGGCATCCTGCTAGCTCCATCCAGTTGCCCAGACTCCACCCCACAAGGGATTATGGGGTCATTAAAAGATGAATGATGATGATTTACATAGTTCACTGAGCATAACACCCTTTTTTATATGTTTGTGTGTGTGGGGGGGGGTTGTGTAGAGAAGCTGGCATTGTACAATTAAGCTAGTTCTATTCCATATATTATGCAAACTCAGCAAATAGATAAGTCCAATAATCAGATTTAGTCTATTGTGGGATGTAGACATGTTGTCCAAAATGTAACACCCATCAAAAGTGTCTTCTCTCTTTGATCTGGTTGCTGAGATTATTAGCTTATTATTAGATTATTATTAGGAAGGGCACCCTGCTAGCTCCATCCAGTTGCCCAGACTCCACCCCACAAGGGATTATGGGGTCATTAAAAGATGAATGATGATGATTTACATAGTTCACTGAGCATAACACCCTTTTTTATATGTTTGTGTGTGTGTGGGGGGGTTGTGTAGAGAAGCTGGCATTGTACAATTAAGCTAGTTCTATTCCATATATTATGCAAACTCAGCAAATAGATAAGTCCAATAATCAGATTTAGTCTATTGTGGGATGTAGACATGTTGTCCAAAATGTAACACCCATCAAAAGTGTCTTCTCTCTTTGATCTGGTTGCTGAGATTATTAGCTAGACCCGAAAGGGAAAGTTAAATGTGGTTGGGTTTTTTGTTTTTTTTTGAGGGGTAACACTACACATGATCACTCCTTTAAAGATAGTTCAATGCCCAAGAAACTTCTAGAAGTTCTAACTAGATTGTAATTTTTGCTACGATAGAAGGGTAAACTGATTAAATCAAGATTTGGATATAAATCAATTCTCTGATCAGGGGAGTACACAACTGTTATTAGGTTATAATCAATCCTAAAATGAAATTTCTCTACACGTGTTCCCTCCTAGGAATGGATGTTGCACGGGGGATTCCCCACAATTCATGAAAAAAACAACATACCAGGTACGAATCTGTCACCAATGTCAACTAGAGCAAACTAAATGATGCACAGTCTTTTTTTTTTTTTAAAAAAAAAAGCCTTAGACATCCAAAGAAATTGCTTTAGACAGCTGTTAGCTGCCAAAGAACCAACGACTTTATTCTTGTGAATGCGATGTTACAATAGCAGCTGTGTGGCCAAGTTCATGTGCCAAGAGAATTTGGACTAGTAGTTAAGATACCAGGCTAGAAAATCAGAGACTGTGAGTTCTAGTCCTGCCTAAGGCATGAAAGCTTGCTGGGTGACTGTTGTAATGACGAGGCAGTCGAGGTGTTTGATCATGATCAACTGAATCATGATGAACTTTATTGGAGTCTAGTCTTGCATTTATACACATTTTTAGTAATCCTCCAACATTGGTTAACTTTGGTTACTGCTTAACTTTGGTTACTGTTTCGCATAATAGTAATTAACACAATTAATTATCTCTAGTTAAAGTCTAACATATGTTTACTTCCTCTCTCTAACCCTCCTTTAGATAAGTGACTTGGTTTGCCTGAGTTGTATTTGCTTGGAAACATTCTTTATCTGAGGTTTGCCATCCGAGATAGGAACATTCCTGCAATTACAACTCTACAGGTGACTTTGGGCCAATCACCAGGAGATTGGGAGTTCTAGTCCATCCTTAGGCATGAAAGCCAGCTGGGAAAATAGGAGAAGGAAGATGTGTTGGATATGTTTGCTGCTTTGAGTTATTTGAAAATAATAATAATAAAGATGTGATACAAAGAAATAGACAAATAAATGGGTGTGGGATTAAGATACCCACTTGATACACGCAGTTGTATTCTAAGCAGCTGGTCACACCTTCAGTGAAGAACCTACCAGTTGTATTAAAAAGTTAGAAAATAAGAAACTGGCCTTTTCTGCTTTCCTCAAAGTAGGGCAGCCATTCCTGAGCTCACACATCTTTTTTAAAGGTCTGATGCTTTATCTCCCAAATTGTGACAAGAATATTAAAAGATCATTGTTTGTTCAGTTGTCTTGGCAACAATAAATGGTTTCTGGCCCCCTTTTCCTAGGATGCGTTTTCTACTTTCCAGTTTGCGAGGGCATCCATATATGTCTGCACACTTACACATAGGTGTGTGCATGTATGGGAACGGGTCATGGGTGGGATAAAGAGGGAAAGAGCCTTTGAAGCTGACCTCAAGTCTTGATGAGCCATCAATCTGCCCGGCCTTCAGGAGCTCAAAAAAGAGTATGGTGTGTTTCTTCTTTCTATTTGTTTTCCCCAATGACTCGGTGAGAAGGTTGGGTGAGAGAAAGAGGAGGTGACTTCAAACACACATTGTGGGCTTTTGTAACTGAATACAGGCCAGGGATTTGATTTGCCATCACAGATGTTCTTTGAGGAGGTTCTTTGGAGTCCTTGCTGCTCTCTAGCTTGGTTGTTTTCTTGCAGATGTTTCATTCCTCAACTATAGAACTTCATCAGTTATCTGGTTGGGTAATGAAATGTCTGCAAGAAAACCATCAAACTCAGAGAGCACCAAAGATCCAGTTGTTCTCCTTCTCCTTTTCCTTCTCCTTCTCCTCCTCCTCTTCCTTCCCCTCCTCCTGCTCCTCTTCCTCCTCCTCCTCCTCCCAAACCTGTCTCCCTTCTAGCACTGATGATGTTGCCTACTTTGGGTAATGAAACACCTGCAAGAAAACCGCCAAGCTCAGAGGGCACAAAGGACTTCACCATTCAACCCTGAGCTACAGATATATATTTTTTCTGATGTCCTTTGGATTTAAAAGAGCCAGTCCTGAAGTTTTCTGCTGAATTAACATCCAAGTAGAAATCCAGTATGACTCTGTGGAACATATATTGAGAGCCACCAAGATTGGCCTGGGGGTTGGCGGAGGGGGGGGTTGCAATCTGAGCTGGGTCATGGATAATGCAGCTTTTTGTAAAGTTGGGAAGTGTAATGGATCAATGCACTAAAATTTATAGTAAGAAAAGAGATTTTCTGCACGGAATGAAGAGATTTCTCCCGATTGGATGCTCTCCATATGCATTGGACTACAAGTCCTGTAATGACCTCACACGTCCTTACAGGCTGCCTGCAGGCATGTTCAAAAAAAGTCAAGAGGTTATTGTAATTGTGTCATTGATATTGTTGTAGTTCGCCGGCAGCCGGTGCAGCCGGCAGCAGAGTCGGACAGTAAGGAAGAACGGGGACCAGTCAGGGAATCTGGAGAGGACTCGGATGAGGGTCCTGCATCCGATGCAGAGATGGGGCCAGGACCATCTGGGAGTGAGATGCTGACTTTGGATCCTCTAGAATCTGGCAGCAGCAAGGCAGAGGAACAAGGGGAGCCTGTTCCCAGTGTGTGTGCGTGCAGAGCTAGAAGGCAAGAGCAGCTGAAACAAAAGGGGTGACTTGGGAGTAAGGCTGGGAAGTGATTGCCCCTCCCATAAGGGATAAAAGTCAGACCAAGATGATGATACCTTTGCAGGAAGCAAAGTAGTTCTATCGGTTCAGAGTCATTCTGGAAGCTCTTTGGTTGTTTTTTTTTTTTTTGTACTTTGGTTGGTTTCTTTTCCAGTTCATTTGATACTTTTGTTTTTAGCAGCACTTCACAGAACTGAAAGGTGGGTGCTTATCTCAGGGGACTGTTTGAGATTAATTCCGACTGGGAATGGAAACAATTCCCAGTGTTGCAATAAAATAAGTCTTGTTTTGAAAAGACGTGTGTGCGTAATTATGGTTTGGATAGTCTGCCTGGCTTTTTACATGCGATGGTTGTGATCTGCTATCTCGTGTGTGTGTGTGTGTGTGTGTGTGTGTGCAGGCATGCATGCGTGTGTGTGTGTGTATCTACATACAGACTAATATATTTATTTAACATTTCATTGCTGAATCTCTGTTCTTACCATTAGTTTAATCCAATTCTTCTTCTTGTGCCATATCCATAATCAGACATTGACGATCATGTTGGCGATCCTATTTTTATCAACAGCCGCACGAAAAAGTGCTGCTGAGCTTTGTCCAAACCAGTCCCTTAGTTTTTGAAGCCATGATGTTCTTCTTCTGCCTGGACCTCATTTGCCTCCAATCTTTCCCTGGAGTATTAAGTGAAGGATGCCATATTTTTCCGGGTGTTGCATCGCATGTCTGAAATATTCTCACTTTCGCTTCTTTATGGTTTTGATAATTTCCCTTGGCTTTTCCAGGTGGCTTATCACTTCCTCATTTCTGATTTTGTCGACCCACCTTACATCTAACAACCACTTGTCTTACATCTAACAACCACATTCATCCAATTGAGCGACCGAAAACACCGTAAGCAGCCCAACACTTTGACATTCAAACCACGAGGTGGCAGTATTGCCTTTTAGTCTTTTTGTCCTTCTGCAGAAAGCTAGGGATGACATCATTGAAGGGGACAGGACCACAGCAAACAGTCACTGTCTCACCAGGAATACTGTCTCCAGGGGGAGTTAATTAGAAGCCAAGGAGAAGTCTACAAGCAGGACTTAGATATAAGAGCACTGTCCCACACACGTTGCTCAGCAGCTGTTCTTTGGAAGCTTTATTGCTTTGTTTCTTAAAATTAGTATATATCATCCTCGTGCTGCATCATCACTGAAAAAACATTATCTTCTGGATTATCACCATCTGGACTGCAGAGATCCACAGAACTATAGATGCAGTACGTGCCAACTTGCTGCTGCTTTCCAGAGATCATCCAGATGTTTACAAGGTAGTCCTCCATTTACAACCATTTGTTCCAGGACGGTTCAAAGTCATAGCAACACTAAAAAGCAAAAGTGACTTACAACTGGTCCTTACAGCTGTTGCAGTATCCCCCTGGTCACGCAAGCAAAATTTGGGCTCTTGGCAACTGGCATGTATTTAAGACAGTTGCGATATCTCAGGGTGAAATGATCGACATTTGCAACTTTCCCAGCTGGTTTCTGGCAAGCAAACTCAAGGGAAGAAGCCAAATTTGCTGAAAAAAACACAAGGCTCATTTAACAACTCCAGCAGTGGTGGGATTCAATTTTTTTTTACTACTGGTTCTGTGGGCATGGCTTCGTAGGCGTGGCGTGGCATGGCGTGGCGGGCCTGGCTTGGTGGGCATGGCAGGGGAAGGATACTGTAAAATCTCCATTCCCACCAGACCCCACTAACCTGCTTTCCAGCTCCCTTCTCCTGTGCAGGGCAACCAAAGAAGACTCAGCCAATCACCTAGGACTTGGGAGTCAGAGAATAGATGGGGTTGGCGGGGCCAGTCAGAGGTGAGATTTGCTCGTTCTCCGAATTACTCAAAATTTCCGCTTCCGCTTCTCCAGAACTGGTCAGAACTGGTTGAACTCCACTGATTTGCTTAGCATTCATGGCAGAAAAGGTGATAAAACTGTATGTGAGTCCCTTAAGAACCGCTTTGTTTAATTAATAATGGAAATTCTGGTCCGGATTGTGGATGTAATTCGAGGAATAACTCTGCAACCCAGCTCTGTAGCCCCAGTCTTTGAACTAAGGGAATCCTTGGTGTTCTCTGAGCTTGCTTGTTTTCTTGTAAACATGTTGGATGTATATTTTGTGTATATTCGTAGATATTGTATTCTCTAATTGCAAATGGAGACATGGGTGCTTCCTCCCTTCCTCCCTTCCTCCCTTCCTTCCTTCCTTCTTTCCTTCTTTCCCCTCCTTTTCCCTCCCCTCCCCTCCCTCTCCTCTCCTCTCCTCCCTCCCTTTCCTCTCCTCTCCTCTCCTGTCCTCTCCTGTCCTCTCCTCTCCTCCTTCCCCTTCCCCTTTCAAAGAATCTAAGTTTTAAAATGAATTTCAATTTAATGCAAGAACATGTCTTTTCAGAATACTATAAGCCTATCTGATTTGGCTACTGAGGGAGAACTTTCTCTAAATCCATCACTGGAAATTGTTTAGATTTTCAATCTGCATCTTGCCCTTGCCAGTCACTTCTCAGATGTGATGACTTACAGGTCCATTTATTTATTTCATTTGGAGAACAGAAAGTGCAGGACAGACTTGAAAGAAAGAGAGATGCATAACGAAGTGGTAGCCAATTTTGCTAACATGATTTCTCCCCCCCCATCTCTCCCTTCCCACCTGAAGACCATCAATCGATGTAACCTTATATGGTGACCATTTTGTCACTAGGCAATTTCAGGGTGTGATTTCTGAACGAGGTAGATGATTGAACAGTATCTCCAACCGTCTCTTAGTAACTATTATGTGTCTTCTCTGCTCACTGGCACTGAGAGAATTCATGGCTGGATGAAAATCATGGCTAAAAATAGATCACATGCAGATATATTATAAGAGGTGGTAGAGCTCATATAGAAACGATGTAGAAGAAAAAAGGAACGGGATATTTCATACATAGCAAAGAGCTGATGATCTGCTTTTAAAAAGTATTGCACGAATTAAACTAGTACAGGTAGTCCTTGACTTACCATCACAATTAGGACTGGAACTTCCATTGTTAAGCGGGACAGTTGTTAAATGAGTTACACCCAATTTTGTGACCTTGTTCCTTTTTCCCTTCTGGGAGGAGGCTTCACGGTATCCAAAACAGAGCATCTAGATTTAATCACAGTTTTGTTCCATATAGTATTATCCTTGTGAATTGTCAAGCTATATTTTCAAAATGGACATTGATTAATATATATGTATATGTGTGTGTGTGTGTGTATGTATGTATGTATGTATGTATGTATGTATGTAAATATGTATGTCTGCCTGTCTGGTGCAGGTATATATGTGGGTATATAGCATCTGTTTGGACAGGTATATACTCTCTTGAAAGCAGGCAACAGAATTTCATTTTTAATGTGGGCCAGTGTGCTCACAGTAAAAAAATGGTTATAGTAAATCATGTGTCCGGTTTTGTGCCGGACATGTTGCTCCTGATAAATCTTTTGAATTCTTTTGAAGGTTGGCTCGAGGCTCATGGTTTAATTAGGGCAATCGTTGGAACCCTGACAGATCTCTTCTCTTCTCTTCTCTTCTCTTCTCTTCTCTGCTCTGCTCTTCTCCTTTCATCTCATCTCATCTCATCTCATCTCATTCATCTTTGTCAGTATGTTCATGAACTGGAATAGAGCTTGGTAACAAGGTCAGCCAATGAATAGGCATAGCAACTAAGTCATCCAATGAGGACTGTTTTGGAAACTGAAACTAGAAGTAGCCTAGGCTGGAAACTGAAACCAAAAGTAGCTTAGGCGTGGCTCTATGTTAAACTCTGCAGCTATGTTAAGCTCTGAAACTCTACAGCTATGTTGGAGCTCTGAGTCTGTCTATTGAGATTAAACTGCTTCTGTCCTCTTGTTTGCCTGCTGATCTATTGAAGATGAAACTAACTTGCCTGCTTGCTGAAGACTGGAGCTCTGCTCTGAACTTGCAACATGTTTCTGCTTGAGTTTGCTCCATGTTGGAGAAATCTACAACTAGTTTGTAAAATCTACTTATGATTATAAAGATGTTAAATGAAGCTTCAGCCATCTGTGTTTATTTTTCTGGCACTGAATTATCGCTGCAAAACTCTCAATAATCTTATAGTCTCATCTTATCTTATCTTTTTGGCCATGGTTTTAAGCGAATTATCATGGTTGTTAAATGAACCATATGGCTGTTAAGCAAATCTGGCTTCCCTCATTGGAAATTTCCTGGGAAGGTCGCAAAGTGTGATCACATGACTTTGGGACATTGCAACTGTTGTAAATACATTCCAGTTGCCAAGTGCCCAAATTTTGATCATGTGACCACCAGGATTTTGTGAGAATCCTATGCATGAGGACCAGTTGTCAATCACTTTTCTCAGCACCATCGTAATTTCAAACAGTCATTAAATAAGTAAGTTGACGACAATCTGTGCATCAACCAGGGAACCAAGACTCATTGCAACCTTCTTGTGAGTTCTCAACCGGCAGGTCCATGTTTGCTAATGGTACTATATCCAAAAGTCATTTTTAGACAGTCGCAGTGACTATGATTGAATATTTGAAATGTTCAGGTGGATTGCTATTTTTTTTTCTTTCAAGACCTTAAATAAAGTCCCAGGAATATTACTCTTCATCTACATTCCTGTTTACTGGGCCATTTATCCATTGACATCAATGGATAAGGAATAGAGGAAGAAAAAAAACATTGATATTAGATACAGGTAAAATAAAGCAAAACTCAAGTCAAAAGTTTATGTTGGAGTAGAATCTTCAAACAGCCTCTAGTGCTCCAGGAAAGGTTCAGGTAGGAAGGAGGGGAAGAGAGTTACAGATTGCCATCCATCCATCCATCTTCTCACCCACCCACAAACACACCCAACCAACCTTCCTTCCTTCCTTCCTTCCTTCCTTCCTTCCTTCCTTCTTCCTTCCTTCCTTCCTTCCTTCCTTCCTTCCTTCCTTCCTTCCTTCCTTCCCTCCCTCCCTCCCTCCCTCCCTCCCTCCTTCCTTCCTTCCTTCTTTCCTTCCTTCCACCCACCCACCCAATCCTCCATCCATCCATCCATCCATTCTATATTTCTACCTATCTTTCTATCCATCCTTTCTATCCATCCTTCTAAATTTTAAAGAAGTTAAAAACTAAGGAAAAGTAAGAAAAACAAAAAACAAAGAAAGACTTCAGAACCCAAAAGAAATATAAAAATACCAAGAAATAGCTTCCAATCTTCTTTACAGCACTTACATTATCATAATTTACCTCTTGCTCTATGGTTATACCGCCACTCTGTTTTTCTCTATCATCTATCCTCTCTAATCATCAAAACCATAAATCATATGTTCATTTCCCACCCCCCTTTGCTTAATGTAAAAAGTCTAGAAGGGATTTCCAGTCAGCAATAAATGCAAGATAATTGTCTTTTGCCTGATCAAAGAAAGCAGCGGGACCAAGGATGTAATTATGATGAGCAGACTATGGATGGTCTTTTTTTAATGCCTAGATACTATGATGTGTCAATGTGGCAGTTCCTTCAGACGTGCCCAGAAGGGAACTGGAATTGCCTGTAGCTCCAAAGGAAAAATGCAAATTTAATACTATGTCCAAGATGAATTGTCTAATAGAACGGGATGGACGGGATAGGTCAAAGGTCAAAAGTCAAGGACAAAAGTCAAGGTCAAAGGTCAAAAGGTCAAAGGTCAAAGGTCAAAGGTCAAAGGTCATAGGTCAAGGTCAAGGTCAAAGGTCAAGGGTCAGGATTCAAGGATCGGGGCCTTGGGTTTGGGGTTAGCGTTAGAGAGTCCGCATGTAACTCCCAGATGGCCCTGTTCCCATCTCTGTGTCGGATGCAGGACCCTCATCCTAGTCCTCCCCAGACTGGCTCATTTTCCTGGGTTAGGGGTCAAGGGTCAGAAGTCAAAGGTCAGGGGTCGTCAAAGGTCAAAAGTCAAGGTCAAAAGGTCAAAGTCAAAGGTCAAAGGTCAAAAGGTCAAGGTCAAAAGGTCAAAGGTCAAAAGGTCAAAAGGTCAAAGGTCAAGTTAAAAGGTCAAAGATCAAGGTCAAAAGATCAAAGGTCAAAGGTCAAGGTCAAGGTCAAAAGATCATAGGTCAAGGTAAAAAGGTCAAAAGTCAAAAGGACATAGGTCAAGGTCAAAGGTCAAGGGTCAGGATTCAAGGGTCGGGGGCCTTGGGTTTGGGGTTAGCGTTAGGGAGTCCGCATGCAACTCCCAGATGGCCCTGTCCCCATCTCTGTGTCGGATGCAGGACCCTCATCCTAGTCCTCCCCAGACTGGCTCATTTTCCTGGGTTAGGGGTCAAGGGTCAGAAATCAAAGGTCAGGGGTCGTCAAAGGTCAAATGTCAAGGTCAAAAGGTCAAAGGTCAAGTTCAAAGATCAAAGATCAAAGGTCAAAGTCAAAAGGTCAAAGGTCAAAAGTCAAAAGGTCAAAGGTCAAGGGTCAAAAGGTCAAAGGTCAAAGGTCAAGGGTCAGGATTCAAGGGTCGGGGGCCTTGGGTTTGGGGTTAGCGTTAGGGAGTCCACATGCAACTCCCAGATGGCCCTGTCCCCATCTCTGTGTCGGATGCAGGACCCTCATCCTAGTCCTCCCCAGACTGGCTCATTTTCCTGGGTTAGGGGTCAAGGGTCAGAAGTCAAAGGTCAGGGGTCGTCAAAGGTCAAAAGTCAAGGTCAAAAGGTCAAAGTCAAAGGGTCAAAGGTCAAAAGGTCAAGGTCAAAAGGTCAAAGGTCAAAAGGTCAAAAGGTCAAAGGTCAAGTTAAAAGGTCAAAGATCAAGGTCAAAAGATCAAAGGTCAAAGGTCAAGGTCAAGGTCAAAAGATCATAGGTCAAGGTAAAAAGGTCAAAAGTCAAAAGGACATAGGTCAAGGTCAAAGGTCAAGGGTCAGGATTCAAGGGTCGGGGGCCTTGGGTTTGGGGTTAGCGTTAGGGAGTCCGCATGCAACTCCCAGATGGCCCTGTCCCCATCTCTGTGTCGGATGCAGGACCCTCATCCTAGTCCTCCCCAGACTGGCTCATTTTCCTGGGTTAGGGGTCAAGGGTCAGAAGTCAAAGGTCAGGGGTCGTCGAAGGTCAAAGGTCAAGGTCAAAAGGTCAAAGGTCAAGTTCAAAGATCAAAGATCAAAGGTCAAAGTCAAAAGGTCAAAGGTCAAAAGTCAAAAGGTCAAAGGTCAAGGGTCAAAAGGTCAAAGGTCAAAGGTCAAGGGTCAGGATTCAAGGGTCGGGGGCCTTGGGTTTGGGGTTAGCGTTAGGGAGTCCACATGCAACTCCCAGATGGCCCTGTCCCCATCTCTGTGTCGGATGCAGGACCCTCATCCTAGTCCTCCCCAGACTGGCTCATTTTCCTGGGTTAGGGGTCAAGGGTCAGAAGTCAAAGGTCGGGGTAGTCAAAGGTCAAAGGTCAAGGTCAAAAGGTCAAAGATCAAGGTCAAAAGGTCAAAGGTCAAAGGTCAAAAGGTCAAAGGTCAAAGGTCAAGGTCAAGGTCAAAGGTCGGTCCTTTATTTAAAGGCAAACCCTATGTGGAAACATCACCTCTTGGCTTTGCACAAGGGCACTAAGCTTCACTCTTTGCTCTCAGGTCAAACAGTCAAGAGCTGAAGATTCCCTGTTAAATATACACAATTGTTTAAAAGTTGCTATTTTCAGAAACAGCATCGCTTCTGCCTTTGACCCACCCTTCTTCAGAGGCTTCTTTTACACAATATCAGTCCCAAAAGAAACATCCAAGCAATGTCATGATATTCCCATTTCCCAAATATTCTGTGTCTTGCACTTTGCCTAGATACTTAATGGTTTTCAGCACAGACATTCAAAATTAAATTTGTAGCAGAGCGCTGCCTTCATTTGGTTTCAATTTTCTGTTGAGAAGTTTGTCCAGCAGTCTTGAAAATATATGCTGAGCATTGTGAAAAAATAAACTGAAGCTTGATGTTTTATGGAGATTCTTAATTCTCCAGGTCATGGTTGTCTCAAAGGTGCTTTTGTAAAAAGCAACTGGACTTTGTTGATTTTTTTCCCCCTTGGAAAAAGTTTCACTTCCTTGTTCTGAATTGAAGTAGCTTCTTAGATGACAAGTCAAATGCTTTCAAGAAAAAAAAACCCAAGAAAATTCAGTTGCCTTTTGCAAAATACCCTTTTATTTTGGGATAAACTGAATCTTCTTTCCCCTCCATGTAAAGAAACTTTGTACATAATGAGCTGGCACATCAAAGCTAGGTTTTGTGAAATCCACTCATTTTCCTGGGTTTGGGGTCAGGGGTCAGAAGTCAAAGGTCAGGGGTCGTCAAAGGTCATGGTCAAAAGGTCAAAGGTCAAAAGGTCAAAGGTCAAAGGTCAAAAAGTCAAAGGTCAAGGTCAAAAGGTCAAAAGGCCAAGGTCAAAAGGTCAAAGGTCAAAGGTCAAAGTTCAGGGGTCAAAGGTCAAGGGTCAGAATTCAAGGGTCGGGTTTAGGGTCGGGGGCCTTGGGTCAGCGGACAGAGGTCATGGTCAAATGTCAATGGTCATAGGTCAAGGTCAAAGTTCATATATCAAGATCAAAGCTCATAGGTCAAGGTCAAAGGGCCTAGGTCAAGGTCAAAGGTCAGGGGTCAAAGGTCAAAGGTCAGGCATCAAAGGTCAAGTGTCAGGGTCAGGGTTCAAGGGTCGGGTTTAGGGTCGGGGGTTTAGGCTCTGGGGTCTTGGGTTTTGGGTTTGGGGTTACGGTTAGGGTTTAGCCCCGAACCTCTGTCCTTTGACATCTTACTCTTGACCCCTGACACTTGACCTTTGACCTCTGACCCCCCTGACCTTTGACCTTTGATTCTGGAGGCCCTGTATTCCGCACGTAACTCCCAGATGGCCGTGGCCCCATCTCTGTTGGATGCAGGACCCTCATCCTAGTCCTCCCCAGACCGGCCCATATTCCTGGGTTAGGGATCAAAGGTCAGAAGTCAAAGGTCAGGGGTTAAGGTCAAGGTCAAAGCTCAGAGGTCAAGGTCGGGGGTCAAAAGGCAAAGGTCATAGGTCAAGGTCAAAGTGCAAAGGGCAAAGGGCAAAGGTCAGAGGTCAAGGTCAAAGGTCACAGGTCAAGGTCAGGGGTCAAAAGGCAAAGGTCATAGGTCAAGGTCAAAGGTCAAAGGGTAAAGGGCAAAGGTCAGAGGTCGAGGTCAGAGGTCAAGGTCAAAGGTCTGGGTCAGGGGTCAAAGGCCAGGGGTCAAAGGTCATAGGTCATAGGTCAAAGGTCATAGGTCAAGGTCAAAGGTCGGTCCTTTATTTAAAGGCAAACCCTATGTGGAAACATCACCTCTTGGCTTTGCACAAGGGCACTAAGCTTCACGCTTTGCTCTCAGGTCAAACAGTCAAGAGCTGAAGATTCCCTGTTAAATATACACAATTGTTTAAAAGTTGCTATTTTCAGAAACAGCATCACTTCTGCCTTTGACCCACCCTTCTTCAGAGGCTTCTTTTACACAATATCAGTCCCAAAAGAAACATCCAAGCAATGTCATGATATTCCCATTTCCCAAATATTCTGTGTCTTGCACTTTGCCTGGATACTTAATGGTTTTCAGCACAGACATTCAAAATTAAATTTGTAGCAGAGCGCTGCCTTCATTTGGTTTCAATTTTCTGTTGAGAAGTTTGTCCAGCAGTCTTGAAAATATATGCTGAGCATTGTGAAAAAATAAACTGAAGCTTGATGTTTTATGGAGATTCTTAATTCTCCAGGTCATGGTTGTCTCAAAGGTGCTTTTGTAAAAAGCAACTGGATTTTGTTGATTTTTTTTCCCCCTTGGAAAAAGTTTCACTTCTTTGTTCTGAATTGAAGTAGCTTCTTAGATGACAAGTCAAATGCTTTCAAGAAAAAAAAACCCAAGAAAATTCAGTTGCCTTTTGCAAAATACCCTTTTATTTTGGGATAAACTGAATCTTCTTTCCCCTCCATGTAAAGAAACTTTGTACATAATGAGCTAGCACATCAAAGCTAGGTTTTGTGAAATCCACTCATTTTCCTGGGTTAGGGGTCAAGGGTCAGAAGTCAAAGGTCAGGGGTCGTCAAAGGTCAAAGGTCATGGTCAAAAGGTCAAAGGTCAAGGTCAAAAGGTCAAGGTCAAAGGTCAAGGTCAAAGGTCAAGGTCAAAAGGTCAAAGGTCAGTTCTGCTCAGTTTCTGCCAGACAACTCTTGTTGAAGGCTTTGCATGAGCATTTAAATTGCATTAAATTGGAGTCAGGTTTTACCCTAAAATTGGAAAGGTATCACGCAAAGGACATGCCTCCACACTGCACATAATGTCAAAGGTCAAAGGTCAAGGTCAAAAGGTCAAAGGTCAAGAGGTCAAAGGTCAAAAGGTCAAAAGGTCAAGGTCAAAGGTCAAAAGGTCAAAGGTCAAAATCCAGCAAGGCTTTCCAAGAGCATTTAAATAGCATTAAATTGGAGTAAGGTTTTACCCTGGAATTGGAAAGGTATCATGCAAAGGACATGCCTCCAGACTGCACATAATTTCAAAGGTCAAAGGTCAAGGTCAAAAGGTCAAAAGGTCAAAAGGTCAAAAGGTCAAAAGGTCAAAAGGTCAAAAGGTCAAAAAGTCAAAGGTCAAAGGTCAAAAGGTCAAAGGCCAAAAGGTCAAAGGTCAAGGTCAAAAGGTCAAAGATCAAAAGGTCAAGGTCAAAAGGTCAAAAGGTCAAGGTCAAAAGGTCAAAATCCAGCAAGGCTTTCCAAGAGCATTGAAATAGCATTAAATTGGAGTCAGGTTTTACCCTGAAATTGGAAAGGTATCATGCAAAGGACATGCCTCCAGACTGCACATAATGTCAAAGGTCAAAGGTCAAAAGGTCAAAGGTCAAAAGTCAAAAGGTCAAGGTCAAAGGTCAAAAGGTCAAAGGTCAAAATCCAGCAAGGCTTTCCAAGAACATTTAAATAGCATTAAATTGGAGTCAGGTTTTACCCTGAAATTAGAAAGGTATCACGCAAAGGACATGCCTCCAGACTGCACATAATTTCAAAGGTCAAAGGTCAAAAGGTCAAAGGTCAAAAGTCAAAAGGTCAAGGTCAAAGGTCAAAAGGTCAAAGGTCTGCTGAGTTTCTGCGAGACAAGGCACTAAATTCAACTCTTATCTTTCAACCAAGACTGTTCATTGTTTCCAAAATAAAACTGGCATCTGCCAATTCTCCAGGCTTTATCAAGTTCCTGATAGTTAGACATGGCATTAGGTTCTGCTTGTGTTTTCAAAGGTCAAGGTCAAAAGGTCAAAGGTCAAGGTCAAAAGGTCAAAGGTCAAAGGTCAGTTCTGCTCAGTTTCTGCCAGACAACTCTCATTGAAGGCTTTCCAAGAGCATTTAAATAGCATTAAATTGGAGTCAGGTTTTACCCTAAAATTGGAAAGGTATCACGGAAAGGACATGCCTCCACACTGCACATAATGTCAAAGGTCAAAGGTCAAGGTCAAAAGGTCAAAGGTCAAGGTCAAAAGGTCAAAAGGTCAAAGGTCAGTTCTGCTCAGTTTCTGCCAGACAACTCTTATTGAAGGCTTTCCAAGAACATTTAAATAGCATTAAATTGGAGTCAGGTTTTACCCTGAAATTGGAAAGGTATCACGCAAAGGACATGCCTCCACACTGCACATAATGTCAAAGGTCAAGGTCAAAAGGTCAAAGGTCAAAGGTCAAAGGTCAAGGTCAAAAGTCAAAAGGTCAAAGGTCAAAATCCAGCAAGGCTTTGCAAGAGCATTTAAATAGCATTAAATTGGAGTCAGGTTTTACCCTGAAATTGGAAAGGTATCACGCAAAGGACATGCCTCCAGACTGCACATAATGTCAAAGGTCAAAAGTCAAGGTCAAAGGTCAAGGTCAAAAGGTCAAAGGTCAAAGGTCAAAGGTCAAAAGGTCAACGTCAAGGTCAAAAGGTCAAGGTCAAAAGGTCAAAGGTCAAAATCCAGCAAGGCTTTCCAAGAGCATTTAAATAGCATTAAATTGGAGTCAGGTTTTACCCTGAAATTAGAAAGGTATCACGCAAAGGACATGCCTCCAGACCACATAATTTCAAAGGTCAAAGGTCAAAGGTCAAAAGGTCAAAGGTCAAAAGGTCAAAAGTCAAAAGGTCAAGGTCAAAGGTCAAAAGGTCAAAGGTCAGTTCTGCTGAGTTTTTGCGAGACAAGGCACTAAATTCAACTCTTATCTTTCAACCAAGACTGTTCGTTGTTTCCAAACAAATGAAAACTGGCATCTGCCAATTCTCCAGGCTTTATCAAGTTCCTGATAGTTAGACATGGCATTAGGTTCTGCTAGTGTTTTCAAAGGTCAAGGTCAAAAGGTCAAAGGTCAAGGTCAAAAGGTCAAAGGTCAAAAGGTCAAAGGTCAGTTCTGCTCAGTTTCTGCCAGACAACTCTTATTCAATGCTTTCCAAGAGCATTTAAATAGCATTAAATTGGAGTCAGGTTTTACCCTAAAATTGGAAAGGTATCACGCAGACATGCCTCCACACTGCACATAATGTCAAAGGTCAAAGGTCAAGGTCAAAAGGTCAAAGGTCAAAAGGTCAAAGGTCAAAAGGTCAAAGGTCAAGGTCAAAGGTCAAAAGGTCAAAGGTCAAAATCCAGCAAGGCTTTCCAAGAGCATTTAAATAGCATTAAATTGGAGTCAGGTTTTACCCTGAAATTGGAAAGGTATCATGCAAAGGACATGCCTCCAGACTGCACATAATTTCAAAGGTCAAAGGTCAAAAGGTCAAAGGTCAAAAGTCAAAAGGTCAAGGTCAAAGGTCAAAAGGTCAAAGGTCAGTTCTGCTGAGTTTCTGCGAGACAAGGCACTAAATTCAACTCTTATCTTTCAACCAAGACTGTTCATTGTTTCCAAACTAAAACTGGCATCTGCCAATTCTCCAGGCTTTATCAAGTTCCTGATCCGGGGTCAGAAAAAGTGATGTTTGGGGAAGCAAAATTTTTTATCCCAAATGCAAAAATGGATGCCAGGACGAGATTCGGGGTAGAATTCCATGCTTAACAATGGTATTGCTTGCTGTTTTTAAAAATCAAGCTTTTTGTGCCTGAAGAAGAAAACGCGTGATGCTGGGGTCAGAAAAAGTGATGTTTGGGGAGGCAATTTTTTTTTGATTCCAAATGCAAAAATGGATGCCAGGATGAGATTCGGGGTAGAATTCCATAGTTAAAAATGGTATTTCTTGCTGTTTTTAAAAATCAAGCTTTTTTTGCCTGAAGAAGAAAACGCGTGATGCCGGGGTCAGAAAAATTGTTGCCTGGGGAGGCAATTTTTTTTTATCCCAAATGAAAAATGGATGCCAGGATGAGATTGAGGGAAGGAAATGCGTGATGCAGGGGTCAGAAAAATTGGTGCCTGGGGAGGCAAATTTTTTTTTATCCCAAATGCAAAAATGGATACCAAGATGAGATTCGGGGTAGAATTCCATACTTAAAAATGGTATTGCTTGCTGTTTTTAAAAATGAAGCTTTTTGGTGCCCAAAGAAGAACACGCGTGATGACGGGGTCAGAAAAACTGGTGCCTGCGGAGGCCAATTTTTTTTGATCCAAAACACAAAAATGGATGCCAGGATGAGATTCGGGGTAGAATTCCATACTTAAAAATGGTATTGCTTGCTGTTTTTAAAAATCAAGCTTTTTGTGCCTGAAGAAGAAAACGCATGATGCCGGGGTCAGAAAAATTGGTGCCTGGGGAGGCAAAAATTTTTTGATCCCAAATGCAAAAACGGATGCCAAGATGAGATTCACAGTAGAATTCCATACTTAAAAAGTTTATTGCTTGCTGTTTTTAAAAATCAAGCTTTTTGGTGCCTAAAGAAGAAAACGCGTGATGCCGGGGTCAGAAAAAGTGATGTTTGGGGAGGCAAATTTTTTTTGATCCCAAATACAAAAATGGATGCCAGAACGAGATTCGGGGTAGAATTCCATACTTAAAAATGATATTGCTTGCTGTTTTTAAAAATCCAGCTTTTTGTGCCTGAAGAAGAAAACGCGTGATGCCGGGGTCAGAAAAAGTGATGTTTGGGGAGGCAATTTTTTTTGACCCAAAACGCAAAAATGGATGCCAGGATGAGATTCGGGGTTGAATTCTATACTTAAAAATGGTATTTCTTGCTGTTTTTAAAAATCAAGCTTTTTGGTGCCTAAAGAAGAAAACGCGTGATGCTGGGGTCAGAAAAAGTGATGTCTGGGGAGGCAATTTTTTTTGATCCCAAATGAAAAATGGATGCCAGGATGAGATTGAGGGAAGGAAATGCGTGATGCCGGGGTCAGAAAAAGTGGTTTCTGGGGAGGCAATTTTTTTTTGATACCAAATGCAAAAATGGATGCCAGGATGATTCGGGGCAGAATTCCACACTTAAAAATGGTATTACTTACTGTTTTTCAAAATCAAGCTTTTTGGTGCCTAAAGAAGAAAACGCATGATGCCGGGGTCAGAAAAAGTGATGTTTGGGGAAGCAAAATTTTTTATCCCAAATGCAAAAATGGATACCAAGATGAGATTCAGGGTAGAATTCCATACTTAAAAATGGTATTGCTTGCTGTTTTTAAAAATCAAGCTTTTTCTGCCTGAAGAAGAAAACGCATGATGCCGGGGTCAGAAAAATTGGTGCCTGGGGAGGCAAAAATTTTTTGATCCCAAATGCAAAAACGGATGCCAAGATGAGATTCACAGTAGAATTCCATACTTAAAAAGTTTATTGCTTCCTTTTTTTAAAAGTCAAGCTTTTTGGTGCCTAAAGAAGAAAACGCGTGATGCCGGGGTCAGAAAAAGTGATGTTTGGGGAGGCAAATTTTTTTTGATCCCAAATACAAAAATGGATGCCAGGACGAGATTCGGGGTTGAATTCCATACTTAAAAATGGTATTGCTTGCTGTTTTTAAAAATCAAGCTTTTTGTGCCTGAAGAAGAAAACGTGTGATGCCAGGGTCAGAAAAAGTGATGTTTGGGGAGGCAAATTTTTTTTGATCCCAAATACAAAAATGGATGCCAGGACGAGATTCGGGGTTGAATTCCATACTTAAAAATGGTATTCCTTGCTGTTTTTAAAAATCAAGCTTTTTGGTGCCTAAAGAAGAAAACGCGAAAAGTGATGTCTGGGGAGGCAATTTTTTTTGATCCCAAATGAAAAATGGATGCCTGGATGAGATTGAGGGAAGGAAATGCTTGATGCCGGGGTCAGAAAAAGTGGTTTCTGGGAAGGCAAATTTTTTTTGATACGAAATGCAAAAATGGATGCCAGGATGAGATTCGGGGTAGAATTCCATACTTAAAAATGATATTGCTTGCTGTTTTTAAAAATCAAGCTTTTTCGTGCCTAAAAAAGAATACGCGTGATGCCGGGCTCAGAAAAATTGATTCCTGGGGAGGCAAATTTTTTTTTATCCCAAATGAAAAATGGATGCCAGGATGAGATTCGGGGTTGAATTCCATACTTAAAAATGGTATTGGTTGCTGTTTTTAAAAATCAAGCTTTTTGTTGCCTAAAGAAGAAAACGCGTGTTGTAGGGTTCAGAAAAAGTGATGTCTGGGGAGGCAATTTTTTTTGATCCCAAATGAAAAATGGATGTCAGGATGAGATTGAGGGAAGGAAACGCGTGATGCCGGGGTCAGAAAAAGTGGTTTCTGGGGAGGCAAATTTTTTTTGATACCAAATGCAAAAATGGATGCCAGGATGAGATTCGGGGCAGAATTCCACACTTAAAAATGGTATTGCTTACTGTTTTTCAAAATCAAGCTTTTTGTGCCTGAAGAAGAAAACGCGTGATGCCGGGGTCAGAAAAAGTGATGTTTGGGGAGGCAAATTTTTTTTAATCCCAAATACAAAAATGGATGCCAGGACGAGATTCGGGGTAGAATTCCATGCTTAAAAATGGTATTGCTTGCTGTTTTTAAAAATCAAGCTTTTTGTGCCTGAAGAAGAAAACGCGTGATGCCGGGGTCAGAAAAAGTGATGTTTGGGGAGGCAATTTTTTTTTGATTCCAAATGCAAAAATGGATGCCAGGACGAGATTCGGGGTAGAATTCCATAGTTAAAAATGGTATTTCTTGCTGTTTTTAAAAATCAAGCTTTTTTTGCCTGAAGAAGAAAACGCCTGATGCCGGGTTCAGAAAAATAGGTACCTGGGGAGGCAAATTTTTTTTGATCCCAAATGCAAAAATGGATGCCAGGACGAGATTCGGGGTAGAATTCCATACTTAAAAATGGTATTGCTTGCTGTTTTTAAAAATCAAGATTTTTCATGCCTAAAAAAGAAAACGCGTGATGCCGGGGTCAGAAAAATTGGTACCTGGTGAGGCAAATTTTTTTTGATCCCAAATGCAAAAATGGATGCCAGGATGAGATTCGCGGCAGAATTCCATACTTAAAAAGTTTATTGCTTGCTGTTTTTAAAAATCAAGCTTTTTGGTGCCTAAAGAAGAAAACGCGTGATGCCGGGGTCAGAAAAAGTGATGTTTGGGGAGGCAAATTTTTTTTGACCCCAAATACAAAAATGGATGCCAGGACGAGATTCGGGGTAGAATTCCATACTTAAAAATGATATTGCTTGCTGTTTTTAAAAATCAAGCTTTTTGGTGCCTAAAGAAGAAAACCCGTGATGCCGGGGTCAGAAAAATTGGTGCCTGGGGAGGCAAATTTTTTTTTATCCCAAATGCAAAAATGGATACCAAGATGAGATTCGGGGTTGAATTCCATACGTAAAAATGGTATTGCTTGCTGTTTTTAAAAATCAAGCTTTTTGGTGCCTAAAGAAGAAAACGCGTGATGCCGGAGTCAGAAAAAGTGATGTCTGGGGAGGCAATTTTTGTTGATCCCAAATGAAAAATGGATGCCAGGATGAGATTCGGGGCAGAATTCCACACTTAAAAATGGTATTACTTACTGTTTTTCAAAATCAAGCTTTTTGGTGCCTAAAGAAGAAAACCCGTGATGCCGAGGTCAGAAAAAGTGATGTTTGGGGAGGCAAATTTTTTTTTATCCCAAATGCAAAAATGGATGCCAGGACGAGATTCGGGGTAGAATTCCATGCTTAACAATGGTATTGCTTGCTGTTTTTAAAAATCAAGCTTTTTGTGCCTGAAGAAGAAAAGGCGTGATGCCGGGGTCAGAAAAAGTGATGTCTGGGGAGGCAATTTTTTTTGATCCCAAATGAAAAATGGATGCCAGGATGAGATTCGGGGCAGAATTCCACACTTAAAAATGGTATTACTTACTGTTTTTCAAAATCAAGCTTTTTGGTGCCTAAAGAAGAACACGCGTGATGCCGGGGTCAGAAAAATTGGTGCCTGGGGAGGCAAAATTTTTTTGATCCCAAATGCAAAAACGGATGCCAAGATGAGATTCACAGTAGAATTCCATACTTAAAAAGTTTATTGCTTCCTTTTTTTAAAAATCAAGCTTTTTGGTGCCTAAAGAAGAAAACGCGTGATGCCGGGGTCAGAAAAAGTGATGTTTGGGGAGGCAAATTTTTTTTTATCCCAAATGCAAAAATGGATGCCAGGACGAGATTCGGGGTAGAATTCCATGCTTAACAATGGTATTGCTTGCTGTTTTTAAAAATCAAGCTTTTTGTGCCTGAAGAAGAAAACGCGTGATGCCGGGGTCAGAAAAAGTGATGTTTGGGGAGGCCAATTTTTTTTGATCCCAAATACAAAAATGGATGCCAGGACGAGATTCGGGGTTGAATTCCATACTTAAAAATGGTATTGCTTGCTGTTTTTCAAAATCAAGCTTTTTGGTGCCTAAAGAAGAAAACGCGTGATGCCGGGGTCAGAAAAATTGGGGCCTGGGGAGGCCAATTTTTTTTGATCCAAAACGCAAAAATGGATGCCAGGATGAGATTCGGGGTTGAATTCCATACTTAAAAATCGTATTGCTTGCTGTTTTTAAAAATCAAGCTTTTTGGTGCCTAAAGAAGAAAACGCGTGATGCCGGGGTCAGAAAAAGTGATTTGTGGGGAGGCAATTTTTTTTGATCCAAAATGAAAAATGGATGCCAGGATGAGATTGAGGGAAGGAAATGCGTGATGCCGGGGTCAGAAAAATTGGTGCCTGGGGAGGCAAATTTTTTTTTATCCCAAATGCAAAAATGGATGAGATTCAGGGCAGAACTCCACACTTAAAAATGGTATTACTTACTGTTTTTCAAAATCAAGCTTATTGGTGCCTAAAGAAGAATATGTGTGATGCCGGGGTCAGAAAAAGTGGTTTCTGGGGAGGCAAATTTTTTTTGATACCAAATGCAAAAATGGATGCCAGGATGAGATTCAGGGCAGAATTCCACACTTAAAAATGGTTATTACTTACTGTTTTTCAAAATCAAGCTTTTTGGTGCCTAAAGAAGAATACGCGTGATGCCGGGGTCAGAAAAACTGGTGCCTGCGGAGGCCAATTTTTTTTGATCCAAAACGCAAAAATGAATGCCAGGATGAGATTCAGGGTAGAATTCCATCCTTAAAAATGGTATTGCTTCCTGTTTATAAAAATCAAGCTTTTTGTTGCCAAAAGAAGGAAACACGTGTTGTAGGGTTCAGAAAAAGTGATATCTGGGGAGGCAATTTTTTTTGATCCCAAATGAAAAATGGATGCCAGGATGAGATTGAGGGAAGGAAATGCGTGATGCCGGGGTCAGAAAAAGTGGTTTCTGGGGAGGCAAATTTTTTTTGATACCAAATGCAAAAATGGATGCCAGGATGAGATTCAGGGCAGAATTCCACACTTAAAAATGGTATTACTTACTGTTTTTAAAAATCAAGCTTTTTGGTGCCTAAAGTAGAAAACACGTGATGCCGGGGTCAGAAAAAGTGATGTTTGGGGAGGCAATTTTTTTTTATTCCAAATGCAAAAATGGATGCCAGGACGAGATTCGGGGTTGAATTCCATACTTAAAAATGGTATTGCTTGCTGTTTTTAAAAATCAAGCTTTTTGTGCCTGAAGAAGAAAACGCGTGATGCCGGGGTCAGAAAAAGTGATGTTTGGGGAGGCAATTTTTTTTTATTCCAAATGCAAAAATGGATGCCAGGACGAGATTCGGGGTAGAATTCCATGCTTAACAATGGTATTGCTTGCTGTTTTTAAAAATCAAGCTTTTTGTGCCTGAAGAAGAAAACGCGTGATGCCGGGGTCAGAAAAAGTGATGTTTGGGGAGGCCAATTTTTTTTGATCCCAAATACAAAAATGGATGCCAGGACGAGATTCGGGGTTGAATTCCATACTTAAAAATGGTATTGCTTGCTGTTTTTCAAAATCAAGCTTTTTGGTGCCTAAAGAAGAAAACGCGTGATGCCGGGGTCAGAAAAATTGGTGCCTGGGGAGGCCAATTTTTTTTGATCCAAAACGCAAAAATGGATGCCAGGATGAGATTCGGAGTTGAATTCCATACTTAAAAATGGTATTGCTTGCTGTTTTTAAAAATCAAGCTTTTTGGTGCCTAAAGAAGAAAACGCGTGATGCCGGGGTCAGAAAAAGTGATTTGTGGGGAGGCAATTTTTTTTGATCCAAAATGAAAAATGGATGCCAGGATGAGATTGAGGGAAGGAAATGCGTGATGCCGGGGTCAGAAAAATTGGTGCCTGGGGAGGCAAATTTTTTTCTATCCCAAATGCAAAAATGGATGAGATTCAGGGCAGAACTCCACACTTAAAAATGGTATTACTTACTGTTTTTCAAAATCAAGCTTATTGGTGCCTAAAGAAGAATATGTGTGATGCCGGGGTCAGAAAAAGTGGTTTCTGGGGAGGCAAATTTTTTTTGATACCAAATGCAAAAATGGATGCCAGGATGAGATTCAGGGCAGAATTCCACACTTAAAAATGGTATTACTTACTGTTTTTCAAAATCAAGCTTTTTGGTGCCTAAAGAAGAATACGCGTGATGCCGGGGTCAGAAAAACTGGTGCCTGCGGAGGCCAATTTTTTTTGATCCAAAACGCAAAAATGAATGCCAGGATGAGATTCAGGGTAGAATTCCATCCTTAAAAATGGTATTGCTTCCTGTTTATAAAAATCAAGCTTTTTGTTGCCAAAAGAAGGAAACACGTGTTGTAGGGTTCAGAAAAAGTGATATCTGGGGAGGCAATTTTTTTTGATCCCAAATGAAAAATGGATGCCAGGATGAGATTGAGGGAAGGAAATGCGTGATGCCGGGGTCAGAAAAAGTGGTTTCTGGGGAGGCAAATTTTTTTTGATACCAAATGCAAAAATGGATGCCAGGATGAGATTCAGGGCAGAATTCCACACTTAAAAATGGTATTACTTACTGTTTTTAAAAATCAAGCTTTTTGGTGCCTAAAGTAGAAAACACGTGATGCCGGGGTCAGAAAAAGTGATGTTTGGGGAGGCAATTTTTTTTTATTCCAAATGCAAAAATGGATGGCAGGACGAGATTCGGGGTAGAATTCCATACTTAAAAATGATATTGCTTGCTGTTTTTAAAAATCAAGCTTTTTCGTGCCTAAAAAAGAATACGCGTGATGCCGGGGTCAGAAAAATTGGTGCCTGGGGAGGCCAATTTTTTTTGATCCAAAACACAAAAATGGATGCCAGGATGAGATTCGGGGTAGAATTCCATACTTAAAAATGGTATTGCTTGCTGTTTTTAAAAATCAAGCTTTTTCTGCCTGAAGAAGAAAACGCATGATGCCGGGGTCAGAAAAATTGGTGCCTGGGGAGGCAAAATTTTTTTGATCCCAAATGCAAAAACGGATGCCAAGATGAGATTCACAGTAGAATTCCATACTTAAAAAGTTTATTGCTTCCTTTTTTTAAAAATCAAGCTTTTTGGTGCCTAAAGAAGAAAACGCGTGATGCCGGGGTCAGAAAAAGTGATGTTTGGGGAGGCCAATTTTTTTTGATCCCAAATACAAAAATGGATGCCAGGACGAGATTCGGGGTTGAATTCCATACTTAAAAATGGTATTGCTTGCTGTTTTTCAAAATCAAGCTTTTTGGTGCCTAAAGAAGAAAACGCGTGATGCCGGGGTCAGAAAAATTGGTGCCTGGGGAGGCCAATTTTTTTTGATCCAAAACGCAAAAATGGATGCCAGGATGAGATTCGGGGTTGAATTCCATACTTAAAAATGGTATTGCTTGCTGTTTTTAAAAATCAAGCTTTTTGGTGCCTAAAGAAGAAAACGCGTGATGCCGGGGTCAGAAAAAGTGATTTGTGGGGAGGCAATTTTTTTTGATCCAAAATGAAAAATGGATGCCAGGATGAGATTGAGGGAAGGAAATGCGTGATGCCGGGGTCAGAAAAATTGGTGCCTGGGGAGGCAAATTTTTTTTTATCCCAAATGCAAAAATGGATGAGATTCAGGGCAGAACTCCACACTTAAAAATGGTATTACTTACTGTTTTTCAAAATCAAGCTTATTGGTGCCTAAAGAAGAATATGCGTGATGCCGGGGTCAGAAAAAGTGGTTTCTGGGGAGGCAAATTTTTTTTGATACCAAATGCAAAAATGGATGCCAGGATGAGATTCAGGGCAGAATTCCACACTTAAAAATGGTATTACTTACTGTTTTTCAAAATCAAGCTTTTTGGTGCCTAAAGAAGAATACGCGTGATGCCGGGGTCAGAAAAATTGGTGCCTGCGGAGGCCAATTTTTTTTGATCCAAAACGCAAAAATGAATGCCAGGATGAGATTCAGGGTAGAATTCCATCCTTAAAAATGGTATTGCTTCCTGTTTATAAAAATCAAGCTTTTTGTTGCCAAAAGAAGGAAACACGTGTTGTAGGGTTCAGAAAAAGTGATATCTGGGGAGGCAATTTTTTTTGATCCCAAATGAAAAATGGATGCCAGGATGAGATTGAGGGAAGGAAATGCGTGATGCCGGGGTCAGAAAAAGTGGTTTCTGGGGAGGCAAATTTTTTTTGATACCAAATGCAAAAATGGATGCCAGGATGAGATTCAGGGCAGAATTCCACACTTAAAAATGGTATTACTTACTGTTTTTAAAAATCAAGCTTTTTGGTGCCTAAAGTAGAAAACACGTGATGCCGGGGTCAGAAAAAGTGATGTTTGGGGAGGCAATTTTTTTTTATTCCAAATGCAAAAATGGATGGCAGGACGAGATTCGGGGTAGAATTCCATACTTAAAAATGATATTGCTTGCTGTTTTTAAAAATCAAGCTTTTTCGTGCCTAAAAAAGAATACGCGTGATGCCGGGGTCAGAAAAATTGGTGCCTGGGGAGGCCAATTTTTTTTGATCCAAAACACAAAAATGGATGCCAGGATGAGATTCGGGGTAGAATTCCATACTTAAAAATGGTATTGCTTGCTGTTTTTAAAAATCAAGCTTTTTCTGCCTGAAGAAGAAAACGCATGATGCCGGGGTCAGAAAAATTGGTGCCTGGGGAGGCAAAATTTTTTTGATCCCAAATGCAAAAACGGATGCCAAGATGAGATTCACAGTAGAATTCCATACTTAAAAAGTTTATTGCTTCCTTTTTTTAAAAATCAAGCTTTTTGGTGCCTAAAGAAGAAAACGCGTGATGCCGGGGTCAGAAAAAGTGATGTTTGGGGAGGCAAATTTTTTTTGATCCCAAATACAAAAATGGATGCCAGGACGAGATTCGGGGTTGAATTCCATACTTAAAAATGGTATTGCTTGCTGTTTTTAAAAATCAAGCTTTTTGGTGCCTAAAGAAGAAAACGCGTGATGCCGGGGTCAGAAAAATTGGTGCCTGGGGAGGCCAATTTTTTTTGATCCAAAATGCAAAAATGGATGCCAGGATGAGATTCGGGGTTGAATTCCATACTTAAAAATGGTATTGCTTGCTGTTTTTAAAAATCAAGCTTTTTGGTGCCTAAAGAAGAAAACGCGTGATGCCGGGGTCAAAAAAAGTGATTTGTGGGGAGGCAATTTTTTTTGATCCCAAATGAAAAATGGATGCCAGGATGAGATTGAGGGAAGGAAATGCGTGATGCCGGAGTCAGAAAAATTGGTGCCTGGGGAGGCAAAATTTTTTTATCCCAAATGCAAAAATGGATGAGATTCAGGGCAGAATTCCACACTTAAAAATGGTATTACTTACTGTTTTTCAAAATCAAGCTTATTGGTGCCTAAAGAAGAATATGCGTGATGCCGGGGTCAGAAAAAGTGGTTTCTGGGGAGGCAAATTTTTTTTGATACCAAATGCAAAAATGGATGCCAGGATGAGATTCAGGGCAGAATTCCACACTTAAAAATGGTATTACTTACTGTTTTTCAAAATCAAGCTTTTTGGTGCCTAAAGAAGAATACGCGTGATGCCGGGGTCAGAAAAACTGGTGCCTGCGGAGGCCAATTTTTTTTGATCCAAAACGCAAAAATGGATGCCAGGATGAGATTCAGGGTAGAATTCCATCCTTAAAAATGGTATTGCTTCCTGTTTATAAAAATCAAGCTTTTTGTTGCCAAAAGAAGAAAACACATATTGTAGGGTTCAGAAAAAGTGATATCTGGGGAGGCAATTTTTTTTGATCCCAAATGAAAAATGGATGCCAGGATGAGATAGAGGGAAGGAAATGCGTGATGCCGGGGTCAGAAAAAGTGGTTTCTGGGGAGGCAAATTTTTTTTGATACCAAATGCAAAAATGGATGCCAGGATGAGATTCAGGGCAGAATTCCACACTTAAAAATGGTATTACTTACTGTTTTTAAAAATCAAGCTTTTTGGTGCCTAAAGTAGAAAACACGTGATGCCGGGGTCAGAAAAAGTGATGTTTGGGGAGGCAATTTTTTTTTATTCCAAATGCAAAAATGGATGGCAGGACGAGATTCGGGGTAGAATTCCATACTTAAAAATGATATTGCTTGCTGTTTTTAAAAATCAAGCTTTTTCGTGCCTAAAAAAGAATACGCGTGATGCCGGGGTCAGAAAAATTGGTGCCTGGGGAGGCCAATTTTTTTTGATCCAAAACACAAAAATGGATGCCAGGATGAGATTCGGGGTAGAATTCCATACTTAAAAATGGTATTGCTTGCTGTTTTTAAAAATCAAGCTTTTTCTGCCTGAAGAAGAAAACGCATGATGCCGGGGTCAGAAAAATTGGTTCCTGGGGAGGCAAAATTTTTTTGATCCCAAATGCAAAAACGGATGCCAAGATGAGATTCACAGTAGAATTCCATACTTAAAAAGTTTATTGCTTCCTTTTTTTAAAAATCAAGCTTTTTGGTGCCTAAAGAAGAAAACGCGTGATGCCGGGGTCAGAAAAAGTGATGTTTGGGGAGGCAAATTTTTTTTGATCCCAAATACAAAAATGGATGCCAGGACGAGATTCGGGGTTGAATTCCATACTTAAAAATTGTATTGCGTGCTGTTTTTAAAAATCAAGCTTTTTGGTGCTTAAAGAAGAAAACGCGAAAAGTGATGGCTGGGGAGGCAATTTTTTTTGATCCCAAATGAAAAATGGATGCCTGGATGAGATTGAGGGAAGGAAATGCGTGATGCCGGGGTCAGAAAAAGTGGTTTCTGGGGAGGCAAATTTTTTTTGATCCCAAATGAAAAATGGATGCCAGGATGAGATTCGGGGCAGAATTCCACACTTAAAAATGGTATTACTTACTGTTTCTCAAAATCAAGCTTTTTGGTGCCTAAAGAAGAAAACGCGTGATGCCGGGGTCAGAAAAATTGGTTCCTGGGGAGGCAAAATTTTTTTGATCCCAAATGCAAAAACGGATGCCAAGATGAGATTCACAGTAGAATTCCATACTTAAAAAGTTTATTGCTTCCTTTTTTTAAAAATCAAGCTTTTTGGTGCCTAAAGAAGAAAACGCGTGATGCCGGGGTCAGAAAAAGTGATGTTTGGGGAGGCAAATTTTTTTTGATCCCAAATACAAAAATGGATGCCAGGACGAGATTCGGGGTTGAATTCCATACTTAAAAATTGTATTGCGTGCTGTTTTTAAAAATCAAGCTTTTTGGTGCTTAAAGAAGAAAACGCGAAAAGTGATGGCTGGGGAGGCAATTTTTTTTGATCCCAAATGAAAAATGGAGGCCTGGATGAGATTGAGGGAAGGAAATGCGTGATGCCGGGGTCAGAAAAAGTGGTTTCTGGGGAGGCAAATTTTTTTTGATCCCAAATGAAAAATGGATGCCAGGATGAGATTCGGGGCAGAATTCCACACTTAAAAATGGTATTACTTACTGTTTCTCAAAATCAAGCTTTTTGGTGCCTAAAGAAGAAAACGCGTGATGCCGGGGTCAGAAAAAGTGATGTTTGGGGAGGCAAATTTTTTTTGATCCCAAATACAAAAATGGATGCCAGGACGAGATTCGGGGTAGAATTCCATACTTAAAAATGATATTGCTTGCTGTTTTTAAAAATCAAGCTTTTTCGTGCCTAGAAAAGATTACGCGTGATGCCGGGCTCAGAAAAATTGGTGCCTGGGGAGGCAAATTTTTTTTTTATCCCAAATGCAAAAATGGATACCAAGATGAGATTCAGGGTAGAATTCCATACTTAAAAATGGTATTGGTTGCTGTTTTTAAAAATCAAGCTTTTTGGTGCCTGAAGAAGAAAACGCGTGATGCCGGGGTCAGAAAAATTGGTACCTGGGGAGGCAAATTTTTTTTGATCCCAAATGCAAAAATGGATGCCAGGACGAGATTCGGGGTAGAATATCCTACTTAAAAATGGTATTGCTTGCTGTTTTTAAAAATCAAGATTTTTCGTGCCTAAAAAAGAAAACGCATGATGCCGGTGTCAGAAAAATTGGTAGCTGGTGAGGCAAATTTTTTTTGCTCCCAAATGCAAAAATGGATGCCAGGATGAGATTCGCGGCAGAATTCCATACTTAAAAATGGTATTGCTTGCTGTTTTTAAAAATCAAGCTTTTTGGTGCCTAAAGAAGAAAACGCGTGATGCCGGGGTCAGAAAAAGTGATGTTTGGGGAGGCAAATTTTTTTTGATCCCAAATACAAAAATGGATGCCAGGACGAGATTCGGGGTAGAATTCCATACTTAAAAATGATATTGCTTGCTGTTATTAAAAATCAAGCTTTTTCGTGCCTAAAAAAGAATACGCGTGATGCCGGGCTCAGAAAAATTGGTGCCTGGGGAGGCAAATTTTTTTTGATCCCAAATGCAAAAACGGATGCCAAGATGAGATTCACAGTAGAATTCCATCCTTAAAAATGGTATTGCTTGCTGTTTTTAAAAATCAAGCTTTTTGGTGCCTAAAGAAGAAAACGCGTGATGCCGGGGTCAGAAAAAGTGATGTCTGGGGAGGCAATTTTTTTTGATCCCAAATGAAAAATGGATGCCAGGATGAGATTCGGGGCAGAATTCCACACTTAAAAATGGTATTACTTACTGTTTTTCAAAATCAAGCTTTTTGGTGCCTAAAGAAGAAAACGCGTGATGCCGGGGTCAGAAAAAGTGATGTTTGGGGAGGCAAATTTTTTTTTATCCCAAATGCAAAAATGGATGCCAGGACGAGATTCGGGGTAGAATTCCATGCTTAACAATGGTATTGCTTGCTGTTTTTAAAAATCAAGCTTTTTGTGCCTGAAGAAGAAAACGCGTGATGCCGGGGTCCGAAAAAGTGATGTTTGGGGAGGCAAATTTTTTTTTTATCCCAAATACAAAAATGGATGCCAGGACGAGATTCGGGGTAGAATTCCATGCTTAAAAATGGTATTGCTTGCTGTTTTTAAAAATCAAGCTTTTTGTGCCTGAAGAAGAAAACGCGTGATGCCAGGGTCAGAAAAAGTGATGTTTGGGGAGGCAATTTTTTTTTGATTCCAAATGCAAAAATGGATGCCAGGACGAGATTCGGGGTAGAGTTCCATAGTTAAAAATGGTATTTCTTGCTGTTTTTAAAAATCAAGCTTTTTTTGCCTGAAGAGGAAAACGCGTGATGCCGGGGTCAGAAAAATTGGTGCCTGGGGAGGCAAATTTTTTTTGATCCCAAATGCAAAAACGGATGCCAAGATGAGATTCACAGTAAAATTCCATACTTAAAAAGTTTATTACTTGTTGTTTTTAAAAATCAAACTTTTTGTGCCTGAAGAAGAAAACGCGTGATGCCGGGGTCAGAAAAATTGGTACCTGGGGAGGCAAATTTTTTTTGATCCCAAATGCAAAAATGGATGCCAGGACGAGATTCGGGGTAGAATTCCATACTTAAAAATGGTATTGCTTGCTATTTTTAAAAATCAAGATTTTTCGTGCCTAAAAAAGAAAACGCGTGATGCAGGGGTCAGAAAAACTGGTGCCTGGGGAGGCCAATTTTTTTTGATCCAAAACGCAAAAATGGATGCCAGGATGAGATTCAGGGTAGAATTCCATACTTAAAAATGGTATTGCTTCCTGTTTATAAAAATCAAGCTTTTTGTTGCCTAAAGAAGAAAACGCGTGATGCAGGGGTCAGAAAAACTGGTGCCTGGGGAGGCCAATTTTTTTTGATCCAAAATGCAAAAATGGATGCCAGGATGAGATTCAGGGTAGAATTCCATACTTAAAAATGGTATTGCTTCCTGTTTATAAAAATCAAGCTTTTTTTGCCTGAAGAAGAAAACGCGTGATGCCGGGGTCAGAAAAACTGGTGTCTGGGGAGGCAAATTTTTTTTGATCCAAAATGCAAAAACGGATGCCAAGATGAGATTCACAGTAAGATTCCATACTTAAAAAGTTTATTGCTTGCTGTTTTTAAAAATCAAACTTTTTGTGCCTGAAGAAGAAAACGCGTGATGCCGGGGTCAGAAAAATTGGTACCTGGGGAGGCAAATTTTTTTTGATCCCAAATGCAAAAATGGATGCCAGGACGAGATTCGGGGTAGAATTCCATACTTAAAAATGGTATTGCTTGCTGTTTTTAAAAATCAAGATTTTTCGTGCCTAAAAAAGAAAACGCGTGATGCAGGGGTCAGAAAAACTGGTGCCTGGGGAGGCCAATTTTTTTTGATCCAAAACGCAAAAATGGATGCCAGGATGAGATTCAGGGTAGAATTCCATACTTAAAAATGGTATTGCTTCCTGTTTATAAAAATCAAGCTTTTTGTTGCCTAAAGAAGAAAACGCGTGATGCCGGGGTCAGAAAAAGTGGTTTCTGGGGAGGCAAATTTTTTTTGATACCAAATGCAAAAATGGATGCCAGGATGAGATTTGGGGCAGAATTCCACACTTAAAAATGGTATTGCTTACTGTTTTTCAAAATCAAGCTTTTTGTGCCTGAAGAAGAAAACGCGTGATGCCGGGGTCAGAAAAAGTGATGTTTGGGGAGGCAAATTTTTTTTTTATCCCAAATACAAAAATGGATGCCAGGACGAGATTCGGGGTAGAATTCCATGCTTAAAAATGGTATTGCTTGCTGTTTTTAAAAATCAAGCTTTTTGTGCCTGAAGAAGAAAACGCGTGATGCCGGGGTCAGAAAAAGTGATGTTTGGGGAGGCAATTTTTTTTTGATTCCAAATGCAAAATTGGATGCCAGGACGAGATTCGGGGTAGAATTCCATAGTTAAAAATGGTATTTCTTGCTGTTTTTAAAAATCAAGCTTTTTTTGCCTGAAGAAGAAAACGCCTGATGCCGGGTTCAGAAAAATTGGTACCTGGAGAGGCAAATTTTTTTTGATCCCAAATGCAAAAATGGATGCCAGGACGAGATTCGGGGTAGAATTCCATACTTAAAAATGGTATTGCTTGCTGTTTTTAAAAATCAAGATTTTTCGTGCCTAAAAAAGAAAACGCGTGATGCCGGGGTCAGAAAAATTGGTAGCTGGTGAGGCAAATTTTTTTTGATCCCAAATGCAAAAATGGATGCCAGGATGAGATTCGCGGCAGAATTCCATACTTAAAAAGGGTATTGCTTGCTGTTTTTAAAAATCAAGCTTTTTCGTGCCTAAAAAAGAATACGCGTGATGCCGGGGTCAGAAAAATTGGTGCCTGGGGAGGCCAATTTTTTTTGATCCAAAACACAAAAATGGATGCCAGGATGAGATTCGGGGTAGAATTCCATACTTAAAAATGGTATTGCTTGCTGTTTTTAAAAATCAAGCTTTTTGTGCCTGAAGAAGAAAACGCATGATGCTGGGGTCAGAAAAATTGGTGCCTGGGGAGGCAAAAAATTTTTGATCCCAAATGCAAAAACGGATGCCAAGATGAGATTCACAGTAGAATTCCATACTTAAAAAGTTTATTGCTTGCTGTTTTTAAAAATCAAGCTTTTTGGTGCCTAAAGAAGAAAACGCGTGATGCCGGGGTCAGAAAAAGTGATGTTTGGGGAGGCAAATTTTTTTTGATCCCAAATACAAAAATGGATGCCAGGACGAGATTCGGGGTAGAATTCCATACTTAAAAATGATATTGCTTGCTGTTTTTAAAAATCAAGCTTTTTCGTGCCTAAAAAAGAATACGCGTGATGCCGGGGTCAGAAAAATTGGTGCCTGGGGAGGCCAATTTTTTTTTATCCCAAATGCAAAAACGGATACCAAGATGAGATTCGGGGTTGAATTCCATACTTAAAAATGGTATTGCTTGCTGTTTTTAAAAATCAAGCTTTTTGGTGCCTAAAGAAGAAGACGCGTGATGCCAGGGTCAGAAAAATTGGTGCCTGGGGAGGCCAATTTTTTTTTTATCCAAAACGCAAAAATGGATGCCAGGATGAGATTCGGGGTTGAATTCCATACTTAAAAATGGTATTGCTTGCTGTTTTTAAAAATCAAGCTTTTTGGTGCCTAAAGAAGAAAACGCGTGTTGTAGGGTTCAGAAAAAGTGATGTCTGGGGAGGCAATTTTTTTTGATCCCAAATGAAAAATGGAAGCCAGGATGAGATTGAGGGAAGGAAATGCGTGATGCCGGGGTCAGAAAAAGTGGTTTCTGCGGAGGCAAATTTATTTTGATACCAAATGCAAAAATGGATGCCAGGATGAGATTCAGGGCAGAATTCCACACTTAAAAATGGTATTACTTACTGTTTTTCAAAATCAAGCTTTTTGGTGCCTAAAGAAGAATACGCGTGATGCCGGGCTCAGAAAAAGTGGTTTCTGGGGAGGCAAATTTTTTTTGATACCAAATGCAAAAATGGATGCCAGGATGAGATTCAGGGCAGAATTCCACACTTAAAAATGGTATTACTTACTGTTTTTAAAAATCAAGCTTTTTGGTGCCTAAAGTAGAAAACACGTGATGCCGGGGTCAGAAAAAGTGATGTTTGGGGAGGCAATTTTTTTTTTATTCCAAATGCAAAAATGGATGCCAGGACGAGATTCGGGGTAGAATTCCATACTTAAAAATGATATTGCTTGCTGTTTTTAAAAATCAAGCTTTTTCGTGCCTAAAAAAGAATACGCGTGATGCCGGGGTCAGAAAAATTGGTGCCTGGGGAGGCCAATTTTTTTTGATCCAAAACACAAAAATGGATGCCAGGATGAGATTCGGGGTAGAATTCCATACTTAAAAATGGTATTGCTTGCTGTTTTTAAAAATCAAGCTTTTTGTGCCTGAAGAAGAAAACGTATGATGCCGGGGTCAGAAAAATTGGTGCCTGGGGAGGCAAAAAATTTTTGATCCCAAATGCAAAAATGGATGCCAAGATGAGATTCACAGTAGAATTCCATACTTAAAAAGTTTATTGCTTCCTTTTTTAAAAAATCAAGCTTTTTGGTGCCTAAAGAAGAAAACGCGTGATGCCGGGGTCAGAAAAAGTGATGTTTGGGGAGGCAAATTTTTTTTGATCCCAAATACAAAAATGGATGCCAGGACGAGATTCGGGGTTGAATTCCATACTTAAAAATGGTATTGCTTGCTGTTTTTAAAAATCAAGCTTTTTGGTGCCTAAAGAAGAAAACGCGTGATGCAGGGGTCAGAAAAACTGGTGCCTGGGGAGGCCAATTTTTTTTGATCCAAAACGCAAAAATGGATGCCAGGATGAGATTCAGGGTAGAATTCCATACTTAAAAATGGTATTGCTTCCTGTTTATAAAAATCAAGCTTTTTGTTGCCTAAAGAAGAAAACGCGTGATGCCGGGGTCAGAAAAAGTGGTTTCTGGGGAGGCAAATTTTTTTTGATACCAAATGCAAAAATGGATGCCAGGATGAGATTTGGGGCAGAATTCCACACTTAAAAATGGTATTGCTTACTGTTTTTCCAAATCAAGCTTTTTGTGCCTGAAGAAGAAAACGCGTGATGCCGGGGTCAGAAAAAGTGATGTTTGGGGAGGCAAATTTTTTTTTTATCCCAAATACAAAAATGGATGCCAGGACGAGATTCGGGGTAGAATTCCATGCTTAAAAATGGTATTGCTTGCTGTTTTTAAAAATCAAGCTTTTTGTGCCTGAAGAAGAAAACGCGTGATGCCGGGGTCAGAAAAAGTGATGTTTGGGGAGGCAATTTTTTTTTGATTCCAAATGCAAAATTGGATGCCAGGACGAGATTCGGGGTAGAATTCCATAGTTAAAAATGGTATTTCTTGCTGTTTTTAAAAATCAAGCTTTTTTTGCCTGAAGAAGAAAACGCCTGATGCCGGGTTCAGAAAAATTGGTACCTGGAGAGGCAAATTTTTTTTGATCCCAAATGCAAAAATGGATGCCAGGACGAGATTCGGGGTAGAATTCCATACTTAAAAATGGTATTGCTTGCTGTTTTTAAAAATCAAGATTTTTCGTGCCTAAAAAAGAAAACGCGTGATGCCGGGGTCAGAAAAATTGGTAGCTGGTGAGGCAAATTTTTTTTGATCCCAAATGCAAAAATGGATGCCAGGATGAGATTCGCGGCAGAATTCCATACTTAAAAAGGGTATTGCTTGCTGTTTTTAAAAATCAAGCTTTTTCGTGCCTAAAAAAGAATACGCGTGATGCCGGGGTCAGAAAAATTGGTGCCTGGGGAGGCCAATTTTTTTTGATCCAAAACACAAAAATGGATGCCAGGATGAGATTCGGGGTAGAATTCCATACTTAAAAATGGTATTGCTTGCTGTTTTTAAAAATCAAGCTTTTTGTGCCTGAAGAAGAAAACGCATGATGCTGGGGTCAGAAAAATTGGTGCCTGGGGAGGCAAAAAATTTTTGATCCCAAATGCAAAAACGGATGCCAAGATGAGATTCACAGTAGAATTCCATACTTAAAAAGTTTATTGCTTGCTGTTTTTAAAAATCAAGCTTTTTGGTGCCTAAAGAAGAAAACGCGTGATGCCGGGGTCAGAAAAAGTGATGTTTGGGGAGGCAAATTTTTTTTGATCCCAAATACAAAAATGGATGCCAGGACGAGATTCGGGGTAGAATTCCATACTTAAAAATGATATTGCTTGCTGTTTTTAAAAATCAAGCTTTTTCGTGCCTAAAAAAGAATACGCGTGATGCCGGGGTCAGAAAAATTGGTGCCTGGGGAGGCCAATTTTTTTTTATCCCAAATGCAAAAACGGATACCAAGATGAGATTCGGGGTTGAATTCCATACTTAAAAATGGTATTGCTTGCTGTTTTTAAAAATCAAGCTTTTTGGTGCCTAAAGAAGAAGACGCGTGATGCCAGGGTCAGAAAAATTGGTGCCTGGGGAGGCCAATTTTTTTTTTATCCAAAACGCAAAAATGGATGCCAGGATGAGATTCGGGGTTGAATTCCATACTTAAAAATGGTATTGCTTGCTGTTTTTAAAAATCAAGCTTTTTGGTGCCTAAAGAAGAAAACGCGTGTTGTAGGGTTCAGAAAAAGTGATGTCTGGGGAGGCAATTTTTTTTGATCCCAAATGAAAAATGGAAGCCAGGATGAGATTGAGGGAAGGAAATGCGTGATGCCGGGGTCAGAAAAAGTGGTTTCTGCGGAGGCAAATTTATTTTGATACCAAATGCAAAAATGGATGCCAGGATGAGATTCAGGGCAGAATTCCACACTTAAAAATGGTATTACTTACTGTTTTTCAAAATCAAGCTTTTTGGTGCCTAAAGAAGAATACGCGTGATGCCGGGCTCAGAAAAAGTGGTTTCTGGGGAGGCAAATTTTTTTTGATACCAAATGCAAAAATGGATGCCAGGATGAGATTCAGGGCAGAATTCCACACTTAAAAATGGTATTACTTACTGTTTTTAAAAATCAAGCTTTTTGGTGCCTAAAGTAGAAAACACGTGATGCCGGGGTCAGAAAAAGTGATGTTTGGGGAGGCAATTTTTTTTTTATTCCAAATGCAAAAATGGATGCCAGGACGAGATTCGGGGTAGAATTCCATACTTAAAAATGATATTGCTTGCTGTTTTTAAAAATCAAGCTTTTTCGTGCCTAAAAAAGAATACGCGTGATGCCGGGGTCAGAAAAATTGGTGCCTGGGGAGGCCAATTTTTTTTGATCCAAAACACAAAAATGGATGCCAGGATGAGATTCGGGGTAGAATTCCATACTTAAAAATGGTATTGCTTGCTGTTTTTAAAAATCAAGCTTTTTGTGCCTGAAGAAGAAAACGTATGATGCCGGGGTCAGAAAAATTGGTGCCTGGGGAGGCAAAAAATTTTTGATCCCAAATGCAAAAATGGATGCCAAGATGAGATTCACAGTAGAATTCCATACTTAAAAAGTTTATTGCTTCCTTTTTTAAAAAATCAAGCTTTTTGGTGCCTAAAGAAGAAAACGCGTGATGCCGGGGTCAGAAAAAGTGATGTTTGGGGAGGCAAATTTTTTTTGATCCCAAATACAAAAATGGATGCCAGGACGAGATTCGGGGTTGAATTCCATACTTAAAAATGGTATTGCTTGCTGTTTTTAAAAATCAAGCTTTTTGGTGCCTAAAGAAGAAAACGCGTCATGCCGGGGTCAGAAAAATTGGTGCCTGGGGAGGCCAATTTTTTTTATCCAAAACGCAAAAATGGATGCCAGGATGAGATTCGGGGTTGAATTCCATACTTAAAAATGGTATTGCTTGCTGTTTTTAAAAATCAAGCTTTTTGGTGCCTAAAGAAGAAAACGCGTGATGCCGGGGTCAGAAAAAGTGATTTGTGGGGAGGCAATTTTTTTTGATCCCAAATGAAAAATGGATGCCAGGATGAGATTGAGGGAAGGAAATGCGTGATGCCGGGGTCAGAAAAAGTGGTTTCTGGGGAGGCAAATTTTTTTTGATACCAAATGCAAAAATGAATGCCAGGATGAGATTCAGGGCAGAATTCCACACTTAAAAATGGTATTACTTACTGTTTTTCAAAATCAAGCTTTTTGGTGCTAAAAGAAGAATACGCGTGATGCCGGGGTCAGAAAAACTGGTGCCTGGGGAGGCAAATTTTTTTTGATCCCAAATGCAAAAACGGATGCCAGGACGAAATGCAGGGTCTTATTCCAAACTTAAAAATGGTATTGCTTGCTGTTTTTAAAAATCAAGCATTTTGGTGCCTGAAGAAGAAATCGCGTGATGCCGGGGTCAGAAAAACTGGTGCCTGGGGAGGCAAATTTTTTTTTGATCCCAAATGCAAAAACGGATGCCAGGACGAAATTCCGGGTCGAATTCCAAACTTAAAAATGGTATTGCTTGCTGTTTTTAAAAATCAAGCATTTTGGTGCCTGAAGAAGAAAACGCGTGATGCCGGGGTCAGAAAAACTGGTGCCTGGGGAGGCAAAAATTTTTTGATCCCAAATGCAAAAACAGATGCCAGTAAGAGATTTGGGGTACAATTCCATACTTAAAAATGGTATTGCTTGCTGTTTTCAAAAATCAAGCTTCTTGGTGCCTGAATAAAAAAAGGTGTGATGCCGGGGTCAAAAAAAATGATGCCTGGGTAGGCAAAATTTTTTTGATCCCAAAGGCAAAAACGGATGCCAGGATGAGATTCAGGGTAGAATTCCATACTTAAAAATGGTATTGCTTGCTGTTTTTAAAAATCAAGCTTTTTGGTGCCTGAAGAAGAAAAGGCGTGATGCCGGGGTCAGAAATACTGGTGCCTGGGGAGGCAAATTTTTTTTGATCCCAAATGCAAAAACGGATGCCAGGACGAAATTCCGGGTCGAATTCCAAACTTAAAAATGGTATTGCTTGCTGTTTTTAAAAATCAAGCTTTTTGGTGCCTGAAGAAGAAAACGCGTGATGCCGGGGTCAGAAAAAATGATGCCTGGGTAGGCAAAAATTTTTTGATCCCAAATGCAAAAACGGATGCCAGGACGAAATGCAGGGTCTTATTCCAAACTTAAAAATGGTATTGCTTGCTGTTTTTAAAAATCAAGCATTTTGGTGCCTGAAGAAGAAATCGCGTGATTCCGGGGTCAGAAAAACTGGTGCCTGGGGAGGCAAATTTTTTTTGATCCCAAATGCAAAAACGGATGCCAGGACGAAATTCCGGGTCGAATTCCAAACTTAAAAATGGTATTGCTTGCTGTTTTTAAAAATCAAGCATTTTGGTGCCTGAAGAAGAAAACGCGTGATGCCGGGGTCAGAAAAACTGGTGCCTGGGGAGGCAAAAATTTTTTGATCCCAAATGCAAAAACAGATGCCAGTAAGAGATTTGGGGTACAATTCCATGCTTTAAAATGGTATTGCTTGCTGTTTTCAAAAATCAAGCTTCTTGGTGCCTGAATAAAAAAAGGTGTGATGCCGGGGTCAGAAAAAATGATGCCTGGGTAGGCAAAAAATTTTTGATCCCAAAGGCAAAAACGGATGCCAGGATGAGATTCAGGGTAGAATTCCATACTTAAAAATGGTATTGCTTGCTGTTTTTAAAAATCAAGCTTTTTGGTGCCTGAAGAAGAAAAGGCGTGATGCCGGGGTCAGAAATACTGGTGCCTGGGGAGGCAAATTTTTTTTGATCCCAAATGCAAAAACGGATGCCAGGACGAAATTCGGGGTCGAATTCCAAACTTAAAAATGGTATTGCTTGCTGTTTTTAAAAATCAAGCTTTTTGGTGCCTGAAGAAGAAAACGCGTGATGCCGGGGTCAGAAAAACTGGTGCCTGGGGAGGCAAATTTTTTTTGATCCCAAATGCAAAAACGGATGCCAGGACGAAATGCAGGGTCGATTTCCAAACTTAAAAATGGTATTGCTTGCTGTTTTTAAAAATCAAGCTTTTTGGTGCCTGAAGAAGAAAACGCGTGATGCCGGGGTCAGAAAAAATGGTGCCTGGGGAGGTGAAATTTTTTTGATCCCAAATGCAAAAACGGATGCCAGGACGAAATTCGGGGTCGAATTCCGTCCTTAAAAATGGTATTGCTTGCTGTTTTTAAAAATGAAGCTTTTTCGTGCCTGAAGAAGAAAACGCGTGATGCCGGGGTCAGAAAAACTGGTGCCTGGGGAGGCAAATTTTTTTTGATCCCAAATGCAAAAATCCATGCCAGGATGAGTTTCGGGGTAGAATTCCATACTTAAAAATGGTATTGCTTGCTGTTTTTAAAAATCAAGCATTTTGGTGCCTGAAGAAGAAAACGCGTGATGCCGGGGTCAGAAAAAATGGTGCCTGGGGAGGCAAATTTTTTTTGATCCCAAATGCAAAAACGGATGCCAGGACGAAATTCCGGGTCGAATTCGAAACTTAAAAATGGTATTGCTTGCTATTTTTAAAAATCAAGCTTTTTGGTGCCTGAAGAAGAAAACGCGTGATGCCGGGGTCAGAAAAACTGGTGCCTGGGGAGGCAAATTTTTTTTGATCCCAAATGCAAAAACGGATGCCAGGACGAAATGCAGGGTCTTATTCCAAACTTAAAAATGGTATTGCTTGCTGTTTTTAAAAATCAAGCATTTTGGTGCCTGAAGAAGAAATCGCGTGATGCCGGGGTCAGAAAAACTGGTGCCTGGGGAGGCAAATTTTTTTTGATCCCAAATGCAAAAACGGATGCCAGGACGAAATGCAGGGTCTTATTCCAAACTTAAAAATGGTATTGCTTGCTGTTTTTAAAAATCAAGCTTTTTGGTGCCTGAAGAAGAAAACGCGTGATGCCGGGGTCAGAAAAACTGGTGCCTGGGGAGGCAAATTTTTTTTGATCCCAAATGCAAAAACGGATGCCAGGACGAAATGCAGGGTCTTATTCCAAACTTAAAAATGGTATTGCTTGCTGTTTTTAAAAATCAAGCATTTTGGTGCCTGAAGAAGAAATCGCGTGATGCCGGGGTCAGAAAAACTGGTGCCTGGGGAGGCAAATTTTTTTTGATCCCAAATGCAAAAATCCATGCCAGGATGAGTTTCGGGGTAGAATTCCATACTTAAAAATGGTATTGCTTGCTGTTTTTAAAAATCAGTCTTTTTGTGCCTGAAGAAGAAAACGCGTGATGCCGGGGTCAGATAAAATGATTCCTGGGTAGGCAAAAATTTTTTGATCCCAAAGGCAAAAACGGATGCCAGGACGAAATTCGGGGTCGAATTCCAAACTTAAAAATGGTATTGCTTGCTGTTTTTAAAAATCAAGCTTTTTGGTGTCTGAAGAAGAAAACGCGTGATGCCGGGGTCAGAAAAACTGGTGCCTGGGGAGGCAAATTTTTTTTGTTCCCAAATGCAAAAACGGATGCCAGGATTAAATTCGGGGTCGAATTCCAAACTTAAAAATGGTATTGCTTGCTGTTTTTAAAAATCAAGCTTTTTGGTGCCTGAAGAAGAAAACGCGTGATGCCGGGGTCAGAAAAACTGGTGCCTGGGGAGGCAAATTTTTTTTGGTCCCAAATGCAAAAACGGATGCCAGGATGAAATTCAGGGTCGAATTCCAAACTTAAAAATGGTATTGCTTGCTGTTTTTAAAAATCAAGCTTTTTGGTGCCTGAAGAAGAAAACGCGTGATGCCGGGTTCAGAAAAACTGGTGCCGGGGGAGGCAAAAATTTTTTGATCCCAAATGCAAAAACGGATGCCAGGACGAAATTCCGGGTCGAATTCCAAACTTAAAAATGGTATTGCTTGCTGTTTTTAAAAATCAGTCTTTTTGTGCCTGAAGAAGAAAACGCGTGATTCCGGGGTCAGAAAAACTGGTGCCTGGGGAGCCAAATTTTTTTTGATCCCAAATGCAAAAACGGATGCCAGGACGAAATTCCGGGTCAAATTCCAATCTTAAAAATGGTATTGCTTGCTGTTTTTAAAAATCAAGCTTTTTGGTGCCTAAAGAAGAAAACGCGTGATGCCGGGGTCAGAAAAAATGATGCCTGGGTAGGCAAAATTTTTTTGATCCCAAATGCAAAAACGGATGCCAGGACGAAATGCAGGGTCGAATTCCAAACTTAAAAATGGTATTGCTTGCTGTTTTTAAAAATCAAGCTTTTTGGTGCCTGAAGAAGAAAACGCGTGATGCCGGGGTCAGAAAAACTGGTGCCTGGGGAGGCAAATTTTTTTTGATCCCAAATGCAAAAACGGATGCCAGGACGAAATTCCGGGTCGAATTCCAAACTTAAAAATGGTATTGCTTGCTGTTTTTAAAAATCAAGCTTTTTGGTGCCTGAAGAAGAAACGCGTGATGCCGGGGTCAGAAAAACTGGTGCCTGGGGAGGCAAATTTTTTTTGATCCCAAAGGCAAAAACGGATGCCAGTAAGAGATTTGGGGTACAATTCCATACTTAAAAATGGTATTGCTTGCTGTTTTCAAAAATGAAGCTTCTTGGTGCCTGAATAAAAAAAGGTGTGATGCCGGGGTCAGAAAAAATGATGCCTGGGTAGGCAAAATTTTTTTGATCCCAAAGGCAAAAACGGATGCCAGGATGAGATTCAGGGTAGAATTCCATACTTAAAAATGGTATTGCTTGCTGTTTTTAAAAATCAAGCTTTTTGGTGCCTGAAGAAGAAAACGCGTGATGCCGGGGTCAGAAATACTGGTGCCTGGGGAGGCAAATTTTTTTTGTTCCCAAATGCAAAAACGGATGCCAGGATGAAATTCGGGGTCGAATTCCAAACTTAAAAATGGTATTGCTTGCTGTTTTTAAAAATCAAGCTTTTTGGTGCCTGAAGAAGAAAACGCGTGATGCCGGGGTCAGAAAAACTGGTGCCGGGGGAGGCAAAATTTTTTTGATCCCAAATGCAAAAACGGATGCCAGGACGAAATTCCGGGTCGAATACAAAATTAAAAATGGTATTGCTTGCTGTTTTTAAAAATCAAGCATTTTGGTGCCTGAAGAAGAAATCGCGTGATGCCGGGGTCAGAAAAACTGGTGCCTGGGGAGGCAAATTTTTTTTGTTCCCAAATGCAAAAACGGATGCCAGGATGAAATTCGGGGTCGAATTCCAAACTTAAAAATGGTATTGCTTGCTGTTTTTAAAAATCAAGCTTTTTGGTGCCTGAAGAAGAAAACGCGTGATGCCGGGGTCAGAAAAACTGGTGCCTGGGGAGGCAAAATTTTTTTGATCCCAAATGCAAAAACAGATGCCAGTAAGAGATTTGGGGTACAATTCCATACTTAAAAATGGTATTGCTTGCTGTTTTCAAAAATCAAGCTTCTTGGTGCCTGAATAAAAAAAGGTGTGATGCCGGGGTCAGAAAAAATGATGCCTGGGTAGGCAAAATTTTTTTGATCCCAAAGGCAAAAACGGATGCCGGGATGAGATTCAGGGTAGAATTCCAAACTTAAAAATGGTATTGCTTGCTGTTTTTAAAAATCAAGCTTTTTGGTGCCTGAAGAAGAAAACGCGTGATGCCGGGGTCAGAAATACTGGTGCCTGGGGAGGCAAATTTTTTTTGATCCCAAATGCAAAAACGGATGCCAGGACGAAATGCAGGGTCGAATTCCAAACTTAAAAATGGTATTGCTTGCTGTTTTTAAAAATCAAGCATTTTGGTGCCTGAAGAAGAAATCGCGTGATGCCGGGGTCAGAAAAACTGGTGCCTGGGGAGGCAAATTTTTTTTGATCCCAAATGCAAAAACGGATGCCAGGACAAAATTCCGGGTCGAATTCCAAACTTAAAAATGGTATTGCCTGAAGAAGAAAACGCGTGATGCCGGGGTCAGAAAAACTGGTGCCTGGGGAGGCAAAAATTTTTTGATCCCAAATGCAAAAACGGATGCCAGGACGAAATTCCGGGTCGAATTCCAAACTTAAAAATGGTATTGCTTGCTGTTTTTAAAAATCAAGCATTTTGGTGCCTGAAGAAGAAAACGCGTGATGCCGGGGTCAGAAAAACTGGTGCCTGGGGAGGCAAAATTTTTTTGATCCCAAATGCAAAAACAGATGCCAGTAAGAGATTTGGGGTACAATTCCATACTTAAAAATGGTATTGCTTGCTGTTTTCAAAAATCAAGCTTCTTGGTGCCTGAATAAAAAAAGGTGTGATGCCGGGGTCAGAAAAAATGATGCCTGGGTAGGCAAAATTTTTTTGATCCCAAAGGCAAAAACGGATGCCAGGATGAGATTCAGGGTAGAATTCCATACTTAAAAATGGTATTGCTTGCTGTTTTTAAAAATCAAGCTTTTTGGTGCCTGAAGAAGAAAACGCGTGATGCCGGGGTCAGAAATACTGGTGCCTGGGGAGGCAAATTTTTTTTGATCCCAAATGCAAAAACGGATGCCAGGACGAAATTCGGGGTCAAATTCCAAACTTAAAAATGGTATTGCTTGCTGTTTTTAAAAATCAAGCTTTTTGGTGCCTGAAGAAGAAAACACGTGATGCCGGGGTCAGAAAAACTGGTGCCTAGGGAGGCAAATTTTTTTTGTTCCCAAATGCAAAAACAGATGCCAGGATGAAATTCGGGGTCGAATTCCAAACTTAAAAATGGTATTGCTTGCTGTTTTTAAAAATCAAGCTTTTTGGTGCCTGAAGAAGAAAACGCGTGATGCCGGGGTCAGAAAAACTGGTGCCTGGGAGGCAAAATTTTTTTGATCCCAAATGCAAAAACGGATGCCAGGACGAAATTCGGGGTCGAATTCCGTCTTAAAAATGGTATTGCTTGCTGTTTTTAAAAATGAAGCTTTTTCGTGCCTGAAGAAGAAAACGCGTGATGCCGGGGTCAGAAAATCTGGTGCCTGGGGAGGCAAATTTTTTTTGATCCCAAATGCAAAAATCCATGCCAGGATGAGTTTCGGGGTAGAATTCCATACTTAAAAATGGTATTGCTTGCTGTTTTTAAAAATCAAGCATTTTGTTTCCTGAAGAAGAAAACGCGTGATGCCGGGGTCAGAAAAACTGGTGCCTGGGGAGGCAAATTTTTTTTGATCCCAAATGCAAAAACAGATGCCAGGACGAAATTCCGGGTCGAATTCCAAACTTAAAAATGGTATTGCTTGCTGTTTTTAAAAATCAAGCTTTTTGGTGCCTGAAGAAGAAAACGCGTGATGCCGGGGTCAGAAAAACTGGTGCCTGGGGAGGCAAATTTTTTTTGATCCCAAATGCAAAAACGGATGCCAGGACGAAATTCCGGGTCGAATTCCAAACTTAAAAATGGTATTGCTTGCTGTTTTTAAAAATCAAGCTTTTTGGTGCCTGAAGAAGAAAACACGTGATGCCGGGGTCAGAAAAACTGGTGCCTGGGGAGGTAAAATTTTTTTGATCCCAAATGCAAAAACGGATGCCAGGACGAAATTCGGGGTCGAATTCCAATCTTAAAAATGGTATTGCTTGCTGTTTTTAAAAATCAAGCTTTTTGGTGCCTGAAGAAGAAATCGCGTGATGCCGGGGTCAGAAAAACTGGTGCCTGGGGAGGCAAATTTTTTTTGATCCCAAATGCAAAAACGGATGCCAGGACGAAATGCAGGGTTGAATTCCAAACTTAAAAATGGTATTGCTTGCTGTTTTTAAAAATCAAGCATTTTGGTGCCTGAAGAAGAAATCGCGTGATGCCGGGGTCAGAAAAACTGGTGCCTGGGGAGGCAAAATTTTTTTTGTTCCCAAATGCAAAAACGGATGCCAGGATGAAATTCGGGGTCGAATTCCCAACTTAAAAATGGTATTGCTTGCTGTTTTTAAAAATCAAGCTTTTTGGTGCCTGAAGAAGAAAACGCGTGATGCCGGGGTCAGAAAAACTGGTGCCGGGGGAGGCAAAATTTTTTTGATCCCAAATGCAAAAACGGATGCCAGGACGAAATTCCGGGTCGAATACAAAATTAAAAATGGTATTGCTTGCTGTTTTTAAAATTCAAGCATTTTGGTGCCTGAAGAAGAAAACGCGTGATGCCGGGGTCAGAAAAACTGGTTCCTGGGGAGGCAAAATTTTTTTGATCCCAAATGCAAAAACAGATGCCAGTAAGAGATTTGGGGTACAATTCCATACTTAAAAATGGTATTGCTTGCTGTTTTCAAAAATCAAGCTTCTTGGTGCCTGAATAAAAAAAGGTGTGATGCCGGGGTCAGAAAAAATGATGCCTGGGTAGGCAAAAAATTTTTGATCCCAAAGGCAAAAACGGATGCCGGGATGAGATTCAGGGTAGAATTCCAAACTTAAAAATGGTATTGCTTGGTGTTTTTAAAAATCAAGCTTTTTGGTGCCTGAAGAAGAAAACGCGTGATGCCGGGGTCAGAAATACTGGTGCCTGGGGAGGCAAATTTTTTTTGATCCCAAATGCAAAAACGGATGCCAGGACGAAATGCAGGGTCGAATTCCAAACTTAAAAATGGTATTGCTTGCTGTTTTTAAAAATCAAGCATTTTGGTGCCTGAAGAAGAAATCGCGTGATGCCGGGGTCAGAAAAACTGGTGCCTGGGGAGGCAAATTTTTTTTGTTCCCAAATGCAAAAACAGATGCCAGGATGAAATTCGGGGTCGATTTCCAAACTTAAAAATGGTATTGCTTGCTGTTTTTAAAAATCAAGCTTTTTGGTGCCTGAAGAAGAAAACGCGTGATGCCGGGGTCAGAAAAACTGGTGCCTGGGGAGGCAAATTTTTTTTGATCCCAAATGCAAAAACGGATGCCAGGACGAAATTCCGGGTCGAATTCCAAACTTAAAAATGGTATTGCCTGAAGAAGAAAACGCGTGATGCCGGGGTCAGAAAAACTGGTGCCTGGGGAGGCAAATTTTTTTTGATCCCAAATGCAAAAACGGATGCCAGGACGAAATTCCGGGTCGAATTCCAAACTTAAAAATGGTATTGCTTGCTGTTTTTAAAAATCAAGCATTTTGGTGCCTGAAGAAGAAAACGCGTGATGCCGGGGTCAGAAAAACTGGTGCCTGGGGAGGCAAATTTTTTTTGATCCCAAATGCAAAAACAGATGCCAGGACGAAATTCCGGGTCGAATTCCAAACTTAAAAATGGTATTGCTTGCTGTTTTTAAAAATCAAGCTTTTTGGTGCCTGAAGAAGAAAACGCGTGATGCCGGGGTCAGAAAAACTGGTGCCTGGGGAGGCAAATTTTTTTTGATCCCAAATGCAAAAACGGATGCCAGGACGAAATTCGGGGTCGAATTCCAATCTTAAAAATGGTATTGCTTGCTGTTTTTAAAAATCAAGCTTTTTGGTGCCTGAAGAAGAAAACACGTGATGCCGGGGTCAGAAAAACTGGTGCCTGGGGAGGCAAATTTTTTTTGATCCCAAATGCAAAAACGGATGCCAGGACGAAATTCGGGGTCGAATTCCAATCTTAAAAATGGTATTGCTTGCTGTTTTTAAAAATCAAGCTTTTTGGTGCCTGAAGAAGAAATCGCGTGATGCCGGGGTCAGAAAAACTGGTGCCTGGGGAGGCAAAATTTTTTTTGTTCCCAAATGCAAAAACGGATGCCAGGATGAAATTCGGGGTCGAATTCCCAACTTAAAAATGGTATTGCTTGCTGTTTTTAAAAATCAAGCTTTTTGGTGCCTGAAGAAGAAAACGCGTGATGCCGGGGTCAGAAAAACTGGTGCCGGGGGAGGCAAAATTTTTTTGATCCCAAATGCAAAAACGGATGCCAGGACGAAATTCCGGGTCGAATACAAAATTAAAAATGGTATTGCTTGCTGTTTTTAAAATTCAAGCATTTTGGTGCCTGAAGAAGAAAACGCGTGATGCCGGGGTCAGAAAAACTGGTTCCTGGGGAGGCAAAATTTTTTTGATCCCAAATGCAAAAACAGATGCCAGTAAGAGATTTGGGGTACAATTCCATACTTAAAAATGGTATTGCTTGCTGTTTTCAAAAATCAAGCTTCTTGGTGCCTGAATAAAAAAAGGTGTGATGCCGGGGTCAGAAAAAATGATGCCTGGGTAGGCAAAATTTTTTTGATCCCAAAGGCAAAAACGGATGCCAGGATGAGATTCAGGGTAGAATTCCATACTTAAAAATGGTATTGCTTGCTGTTTTTAAAAATCAAGCTTTTTGGTGCCTGAAGAAGAAAACGCGTGATGCCGGGGTCAGAAATACTGGTGCCTGGGGAGGCAAATTTTTTTTGATCCCAAATGCAAAAATCCATGCCAGGATGAGTTTCGGGGTCGAATTCCAAACTTAAAAATGGTATTGCTTGCTGTTTTTAAAAATCAAGCATTTTGGTGCCTGAAGAAGAAAACGCGTGATGCCGGGGTCAGAAAAACTGGTGCCTGGGGAGGCAAATTTTTTTTGATCCCAAATGCAAAAACGGATGCCAGGACGAAATTCCGGGTCGAATTCAAAACTTAAAAATGGTATTGCTTGCTGTTTTTAAAAATCAAGCTTTTTGGTGCCTGAAGAAGAAAACGCGTGATGCCGGGGTCAGAAAAACTGGTGCCTGGGGAGGCAAATTTTTTTTGATCCCAAATGCAAAAACGGATGCCAGGACGAAATTCCGGGTCGAATTCCAAACTTGAAAATGGTATTGCTTGCTGTTTTTAAAAATCAAGCTTTTTGGTGCCTGAAGAAGAAAACACGTGATGCCGGGGTCAGAAAAACTGGTGCCTGGGGAGGTAAAATTTTTTTGATCCCAAATGCAAAAACGGATGCCAGGACGAAATTCGGGGTCGAATTCCAATCTTAAAAATGGTATTGCTTGCTGTTTTTAAAAATCAAGCTTTTTGGTGCCTGAAGAAGAAATCGCATGATGCCGGGGTCAGAAAAACTGGTGCCTGGGAGGCAAAAATTTTTTGATCCCAAATGCAAAAACGGATGCCAGGACGAAATTCGGGGTCGAATTCCGTCTTAAAAATGGTATTGCTTGCTGTTTTTCAAAATGAAGCTTTTTCGTGCCTGAAGAAGAAAACGCGTGATGCTGGGGTCAGAAAAACTGGTGCCTGGGGAGGCAAAATTTTTTTTGATCCCAAATGCAAAAACGGATGCCAGGACAAAATTCCGGGTCGAATTCCAAACTTAAAAATGGTATTGCTTGCTGTTTTTAAAAATCAAGCTTTTTGGTGCCTGAAGAAGAAAACGCGTGATGCCGGGGTCAGAAAAACTGGTGCCTGGGAGGCAAAATTTTTTTGATCCCAAATGCAAAAACGGATGCCAGGACGAAATTCGGGGTCGAATTCCGTCTTAAAAATGGTATTGCTTGCTGTTTTTCAAAATGAAGCTTTTTCGTGCCTGAAGAAGAAAACGCGTGATGCTGGGGTCAGAAAAACTGGTGCCTGGGGAGGCAAATTTTTTTTGATCCCAAATGCAAAAATCCATGCCAGGATGGGTTTCGGGGTAGAATTCCATACTTAAAAATGGTATTGCTTGCTGTTTTTAAAAATCAAGCATTTTGGTGCCTGAAGAAGAAAACGCGTGATGCCGGGGTCAGAAAAACTGGTGCCTGGGGAGGCAAATTTTTTTTGATCCCAAATGCAAAAACGGATGCCAGGACGAAATTCCGGGTCGAATTCCAAACTTAAAAATGGTATTGCTTGCTGTTTTTAAAAATCAAGCTTTTTGGTGCCTGAAGAAGAAAACGCGTGATGCCGGGGTCAGAAAAACTGGTGCCTGGGGAGGCAAATTTTTTTTGATCCCAAATGCAAAAACGGATGCCAGGACGAAATTCCGGGTCGAATTCCAAACTTAAAAATGGTATTGCTTGCTGTTTTTAAAAATCAAGCTTTTTGGTGCCTGAAGAAGAAAACACGTGATGCCGGGGTCAGAAAAACTGGTGCCTGGGGAGGTAAAATTTTTTTGATCCCAAATGCAAAAACGGATGCCAGGACGAAATTCGGGGTCGAATTCCAATCTTAAAAATGGTATTGCTTGCTGTTTTTAAAAATCAAGCTTTTTGGTGCCTGAAGAAGAAATCGCGTGATGCCGGGGTCAGAAAAACTGGTGCCTGGGGAGGCAAAATTTTTTTGATCCCAAATGCAAAAACGGATGCCAGGACGAAATGCAGGGTTGAATTCCAAACTTAAAAATGGTATTGCTTGCTGTTTTTAAAAATCAAGCATTTTGGTGCCTGAAGAAGAAATCGCGTGATGCCGGGGTCAGAAAAACTGGTGCCTGGGGAGGCAAAATTTTTTTTGATCCCAAATGCAAAAACGGATGCCAGGACGAAATTCCGGGTCGAATTCCAAACTTAAAAATGGTATTGCTTGCTGTTTTTAAAAATCAAGCTTTTAGGTGCCTGAAGATGAAAACACGTGATGCCGGGGTCAGAAAAACTGGTGCCTGGGGAGGTAAAATTTTTTTGATCCCAAATGCAAAAACGGATGCCAGGACGAAATTCGGGGTCGAATTCCAATCTTAAAAATGGTATTGCTTGCTGTTTTTAAAAATCAAGCTTTTTGGTGCCTAAGGAAGAAAACGCGTGATGCCGGGGTCAGAAAAAATGATGCCTGGGTAGGCAAAATTTTTTTGATCCCAAACGCAAAAACGGATGCCAGGACGAAATGCAGGGTCGAATTCCAAACTTAAAAATGGTATTGCTTGCTGTTTTTAAAAAATCAAGCATTTTGGTGCCTGAAGAAGAAATCGCGTGATGCCGGAGTCAGAAAAACTGGTGCCTGGGGAGGCAAATTTTTTTTGATCCCAAATGCAAAAACGGATGCCAGGACGAAATTCCGGGTCGAATTCCAAACTTAAAAATGGTATTGCTTGCTGTTTTCAAAAATCAAGCATTTTGGTGCCTGAAGAAGAAAACGCGTGATGCCGGGGTCAGAAAAACTGGTGCCTGGGGAGGCAAAATTTTTTTGATCCCAAGTGCAAAAACAGATGCCAGTAAGAGATTTGGGGTACAATTCCATACTTAAAAATGGTATTGCTTGCTGTTTTCAAAAATCAAGCTTCTTGGTGCCTGAATAAAAAAAGGTGTGATGCCGGGGTCAGAAAAAATGATGCCTGGGTAGGCAAAATTTTTTTGATCCCAAAGGCAAAAACGGATGCCAGGATGAGATTCAGGGTAGAATTCCATACTTAAAAATGGTATTGCTTGCTGTTTTTAAAAATCAAGCTTTTTGGTGCCTGAAGGAGAAAACGCGTGATGCCGGGGTCAGAAATACTGGTGCCTGGGGAGGCAAATTTTTTTTGATCCCAAATGCAAAAACGGATGCCAGGACGAAATTCGGGGTCGAATTCCAAACTTAAAAATGGTATTGCTTGCTGTTTTTAAAAATCAAGCTTTTTGGTGCCTGAAGAAGAAAACACGTGATGCCGGGGTCAGAAAAACTGGTGCCTAGGGAGGCAAATTTTTTTTGATCCCAAATGCAAAAATCCATGCCAGGATGAGTTTCGGGGTAGAATTCCATACTTAAAAATGGTATTGCTTGCTGTTTTTAAAAATCAAGCATTTTGGTGCCTGAAGAAGAAAACGCGTGATGCCGGGGTCAGAAAAACTGGTGCCTGGGGAGGCAAATTTTTTTTGATCCCAAATGCAAAAACGGATGCAGGACGAAATTCCGGGTCGAATTCCAAACTTAAAAATGGTATTGCTTGCTGTTTTGAAAAATCAAGCTTTTTGGTGCCTGAAGAAGAAATCGCGTGATGCCGGGGTCAGAAAAACTGGTGCCTGGGGAGGCAAAATTTTTTTTGATCCCAAATGCAAAAACGGATGCCAGGACGAAATTCCGGGTCGAATTCCAAACTTAAAAATGGTATTGCTTGCTGTTTTTAAAAATCAAGCTTTTAGGTGCCTGAAGATGAAAACACGTGATGCCGGGGTCAGAAAAACTGGTGCCTGGGGAGGTAAAATTTTTTTGATCCCAAATGCAAAAACGGATGCCAGGACGAAATTCGGGGTCGAATTCCAATCTTAAAAATGGTATTGCTTGCTGTTTTTAAAAATCAAGCTTTTTGGTGCCTAAGGAAGAAAACGCGTGATGCCGGGGTCAGAAAAAATGATGCCTGGGTAGGCAAAATTTTTTTGATCCCAAATGCAAAAACGGATGCCAGGACGAAATGCAGGGTCGAATTCCAAACTTAAAAATGGTATTGCTTGCTGTTTTTAAAAATCAAGCATTTTGGTGCCTGAAGAAGAAATCGCGTGATGCCGGAGTCAGAAAAACTGGTGCCTGGGGAGGCAAATTTTTTTGATCCCAAATGCAAAAACGGATGCCAGGACGAAATGCAGGGTCGATTTCCAAACTTAAAAATGGTATTGCTTGCTGTTTTTAAAAATCAAGCATTTTGGTGCCTGAAGAAGAAAACGCGTGATGCCGGGGTCAGAAAAACAGGTGCCTGGGGAGGCAAATTTTTTTTGATCCCAAATGCAAAAACGGATGCCAGGACGAAATTCCGGGTCGAATTCCAAACTTAAAAATGGTATTGCTTGCTGTTTTTAAAAATCAAGCTTTTTGGTGCCTGAAGAAGAAAACGCGTGATGCCGGGGTCAGAAAAACTGGTGCCTGGGGAGGTAAAATTTTTTTGATCCCAAATGCAAAAACGGATGCCAGGACGAAATTCCGGGTCGAATTCCAAACTTAAAAATGGTATTGCTTGCTGTTTTTAAAAATCAAGCATTTTGGTGCCTGAAGAAGAAAACGCGTGATGCCGGGGTCAGAAAAACTGGTGCCTGGGGAGGCAAAATTTTTTTGATCCCAAGTGCAAAAACAGATGCCAGTAAGAGATTTGGGGTACAATTCCATACTTAAAAATGGTATTGCTTGCTGTTTTCAAAAATCAAGCTTCTTGGTGCCTGAATAAAAAAAGGTGTGATGCCGGGGTCAGAAAAAATGATGCCTGGGTAGGCAAAATTTTTTTGATCCCAAAGGCAAAAACGGATGCCAGGATGAGATTCAGGGTAGAATTCCATACTTAAAAATGGTATTGCTTGCTGTTTTTAAAAATCAAGCTTTTTGGTGCCTGAAGGAGAAAACGCGTGATGCCGGGGTCAGAAATACTGGTGCCTGGGGAGGCAAATTTTTTTTGATCCCAAATGCAAAAACGGATGCCAGGACGAAATTCGGGGTCGAATTCCAAACTTAAAAATGGTATTGCTTGCTGTTTTTAAAAATCAAGCTTTTTGGTGCCTGAAGAAGAAAACACGTGATGCCGGGGTCAGAAAAACTGGTGCCTAGGGAGGCAAATTTTTTTTGATCCCAAATGCAAAAATCCATGCCAGGATGAGTTTCGGGGTAGAATTCCATACTTAAAAATGGTATTGCTTGCTGTTTTTAAAAATCAAGCATTTTGGTGCCTGAAGAAGAAAGCGCGTGATGTCGGGGTCAGAAAAACTGGTGCCTGGGGAGGCAAATTTTTTTTGATCCCAAATGCAAAAATGGATGCCAGGACGAAATTCCGGGTCGAATTCCAAACTTAAAAATGGTATTGCTTGCTGTTTTGAAAAATCAAGCTTTTTGGTGCCTGAAGAAGAAAACGCGTGATGCCGGGGTCAGAAAAATTGGTGCCTGGGGAGGCAAATTTTTTTTGATCCCAAATGCAAAAACGGATGCCAGGACGAAATTCCGGGTCGAATTCCAAACTTAAAAATGGTATTGCTTGCTGTTTTTAAAAATGAAGCTTTTAGGTGCCTGAAGATGAAAACACGTGATGCCGGGGTCAGAAAAACTGGTGCCTGGGGAGGTAAAATTTTTTTGATCCCAAATGCAAAAACGGATGCCAGGACGAAATTCGGGGTCGAATTCCAATCTTAAAAATGGTATTGCTTGCTGTTTTTAAAAATCAAGCTTTTTGGTGCCTAAGGAAGAAAACGCGTGATGCCGGGGTCAGAAAAAATGATGCCTGGGTAGGCAAAATTTTTTTGATCCCAAACGCAAAAACGGATGCCAGGACGAAATGCAGGGTCGAATTCCAAACTTAAAAATGGTATTGCTTGCTGTTTTTAAAAATCAAGCATTTTGGTGCCTGAAGAAGAAATCGCGTGATGCCGGAGTCAGAAAAACTGGTGCCTGGGGAGGCAAATTTTTTTTGATCCCAAATGCAAAAACGGATGCCAGGACGAAATGCAGGGTTGATTTCCAAACTTAAAAATGGTATTGCTTGCTGTTTTTAAAAATCAAGCATTTTGGTGCCTGAAGAAGAAAACGCGTGATGCCGGGGTCAGAAAAACTGGTGCCTGGGGAGGCAAATTTTTTTTGATCCCAAATGCAAAAACGGATGCCAGGACGAAATTCCGGGTCGAATTCCAAACTTAAAAATGGTATTGCTTGCTGTTTTTAAAAATCAAGCTTTTTGGTGCCTGAAGAAGAAAACGCGTGATGCCGGGGTCAGAAAAACTGGTGCCTGGGGAGGTAAATTTTTTTTGATCCCAAATGCAAAAACGGATGCCAGGACGAAATTCCGGGTCGAATTCCAAACTTAAAAATGGTATTGCTTGCTGTTTTCAAAAATCAAGCATTTTGGTGCCTGAAGAAGAAAACGCGTGATGCCGGGGTCAGAAAAACTGGTGCCTGGGGAGGCAAAATTTTTTTGATCCCAAGTGCAAAAACAGATGCCAGTAAGAGATTTGGGGTACAATTCCATACTTAAAAATGGTATTGCTTGCTGTTTTCAAAAATCAAGCTTCTTGGTGCCTGAATAAAAAAAGGTGTGATGCCGGGGTCAGAAAAAATGATGCCTGGGTAGGCAAAATTTTTTTGATCCCAAAGGCAAAAACGGATGCCAGGATGAGATTCAGGGTAGAATTCCATACTTAAAAATGGTATTGCTTGCTGTTTTTAAAAATCAAGCTTTTTGGTGCCTGAAGGAGAAAACGCGTGATGCCGGGGTCAGAAATACTGGTGCCTGGGGAGGCAAATTTTTTTTGATCCCAAATGCAAAAACGGATGCCAGGACGAAATTCGGGGTCGAATTCCAAACTTAAAAATGGTATTGCTTGCTGTTTTTAAAAATCAAGCTTTTTGGTGCCTGAAGAAGAAAACACGTGATGCCGGGGTCAGAAAAACTGGTGCCTAGGGAGGCAAATTTTTTTTGATCCCAAATGCAAAAATCCATGCCAGGATGAGTTTCGGGGTAGAATTCCATACTTAAAAATGGTATTGCTTGCTGTTTTTAAAAATCAAGCATTTTGGTGCCTGAAGAAGAAAACGCGTGATGCCGGGGTCAGAAAAACTGGTGCCTGGGGAGGCAAATTTTTTTTGATCCCAAATGCAAAAACGGATGCAGGACGAAATTCCGGGTCGAATTCCAAACTTAAAAATGGTATTGCTTGCTGTTTTGAAAAATCAAGCTTTTTGGTGCCTGAAGAAGAAATCGCGTGATGCCGGGGTCAGAAAAACTGGTGCCTGGGGAGGCAAAATTTTTTTTGATCCCAAATGCAAAAACGGATGCCAGGACGAAATTCCGGGTCGAATTCCAAACTTAAAAATGGTATTGCTTGCTGTTTTTAAAAATCAAGCTTTTAGGTGCCTGAAGATGAAAACACGTGATGCCGGGGTCAGAAAAACTGGTGCCTGGGGAGGTAAAATTTTTTTGATCCCAAATGCAAAAACGGATGCCAGGACGAAATTCGGGGTCGAATTCCAATCTTAAAAATGGTATTGCTTGCTGTTTTTAAAAATCAAGCTTTTTGGTGCCTAAGGAAGAAAACGCGTGATGCCGGGGTCAGAAAAAATGATGCCTGGGTAGGCAAAATTTTTTTGATCCCAAATGCAAAAACGGATGCCAGGACGAAATGCAGGGTCGAATTCCAAACTTAAAAATGGTATTGCTTGCTGTTTTTAAAAATCAAGCATTTTGGTGCCTGAAGAAGAAATCGCGTGATGCCGGAGTCAGAAAAACTGGTGCCTGGGGAGGCAAATTTTTTTGATCCCAAATGCAAAAACGGATGCCAGGACGAAATGCAGGGTCGATTTCCAAACTTAAAAATGGTATTGCTTGCTGTTTTTAAAAATCAAGCATTTTGGTGCCTGAAGAAGAAAACGCGTGATGCCGGGGTCAGAAAAACAGGTGCCTGGGGAGGCAAATTTTTTTTGATCCCAAATGCAAAAACGGATGCCAGGACGAAATTCCGGGTCGAATTCCAAACTTAAAAATGGTATTGCTTGCTGTTTTTAAAAATCAAGCTTTTTGGTGCCTGAAGAAGAAAACGCGTGATGCCGGGGTCAGAAAAACTGGTGCCTGGGGAGGTAAAATTTTTTTGATCCCAAATGCAAAAACGGATGCCAGGACGAAATTCCGGGTCGAATTCCAAACTTAAAAATGGTATTGCTTGCTGTTTTTAAAAATCAAGCATTTTGGTGCCTGAAGAAGAAAACGCGTGATGCCGGGGTCAGAAAAACTGGTGCCTGGGGAGGCAAAATTTTTTTGATCCCAAGTGCAAAAACAGATGCCAGTAAGAGATTTGGGGTACAATTCCATACTTAAAAATGGTATTGCTTGCTGTTTTCAAAAATCAAGCTTCTTGGTGCCTGAATAAAAAAAGGTGTGATGCCGGGGTCAGAAAAAATGATGCCTGGGTAGGCAAAATTTTTTTGATCCCAAAGGCAAAAACGGATGCCAGGATGAGATTCAGGGTAGAATTCCATACTTAAAAATGGTATTGCTTGCTGTTTTTAAAAATCAAGCTTTTTGGTGCCTGAAGGAGAAAACGCGTGATGCCGGGGTCAGAAATACTGGTGCCTGGGGAGGCAAATTTTTTTTGATCCCAAATGCAAAAACGGATGCCAGGACGAAATTCGGGGTCGAATTCCAAACTTAAAAATGGTATTGCTTGCTGTTTTTAAAAATCAAGCTTTTTGGTGCCTGAAGAAGAAAACACGTGATGCCGGGGTCAGAAAAACTGGTGCCTAGGGAGGCAAATTTTTTTTGATCCCAAATGCAAAAATCCATGCCAGGATGAGTTTCGGGGTAGAATTCCATACTTAAAAATGGTATTGCTTGCTGTTTTTAAAAATCAAGCATTTTGGTGCCTGAAGAAGAAAGCGCGTGATGTCGGGGTCAGAAAAACTGGTGCCTGGGGAGGCAAATTTTTTTTGATCCCAAATGCAAAAATGGATGCCAGGACGAAATTCCGGGTCGAATTCCAAACTTAAAAATGGTATTGCTTGCTGTTTTGAAAAATCAAGCTTTTTGGTGCCTGAAGAAGAAAACGCGTGATGCCGGGGTCAGAAAAATTGGTGCCTGGGGAGGCAAATTTTTTTTGATCCCAAATGCAAAAACGGATGCCAGGACGAAATTCCGGGTCGAATTCCAAACTTAAAAATGGTATTGCTTGCTGTTTTTAAAAATGAAGCTTTTAGGTGCCTGAAGATGAAAACACGTGATGCCGGGGTCAGAAAAACTGGTGCCTGGGGAGGTAAAATTTTTTTGATCCCAAATGCAAAAACGGATGCCAGGACGAAATTCGGGGTCGAATTCCAATCTTAAAAATGGTATTGCTTGCTGTTTTTAAAAATCAAGCTTTTTGGTGCCTAAGGAAGAAAACGCGTGATGCCGGGGTCAGAAAAAATGATGCCTGGGTAGGCAAAATTTTTTTGATCCCAAACGCAAAAACGGATGCCAGGACGAAATGCAGAGTCGAATTCCAAACTTAAAAATGGTATTGCTTGCTGTTTTTAAAAATCAAGCATTTTGGTGCCTGAAGAAGAAATCGCGTGATGCCGGAGTCAGAAAAACTGGTGCCTGGGGAGGCAAATTTTTTTTGATCCCAAATGCAAAAACGGATGCCAGGACGAAATGCAGGGTTGATTTCCAAACTTAAAAATGGTATTGCTTGCTGTTTTTAAAAATCAAGCATTTTGGTGCCTGAAGAAGAAAACGCGTGATGCCGGGGTCAGAAAAACTGGTGCCTGGGGAGGCAAATTTTTTTTGATCCCAAATGCAAAAACGGATGCCAGGACGAAATTCCGGGTCGAATTCCAAACTTAAAAATGGTATTGCTTGCTGTTTTTAAAAATCAAGCTTTTTGGTGCCTGAAGAAGAAAACGCGTGATGCCGGGGTCAGAAAAACTGGTGCCTGGGGAGGTAAATTTTTTTTGATCCCAAATGCAAAAACGGATGCCAGGACGAAATTCCGGGTCGAATTCCAAACTTAAAAATGGTATTGCTTGCTGTTTTGAAAAATCAAGCATTTTGGTGCCTGAAGAAGAAAACGCGTGATGCCGGGGTCAGAAAAACTGGTGCCTGGGGAGGCAAAATTTTTTTGATCCCAAGTGCAAAAACAGATGCCAGTTAGAGATTTGGGGTACAATTCCATACTTAAAAATGCTATTGCTTGCTGTTTTCAAAAATCAAGCTTCTTGGTGCCTGAATAAAAAAAGGTGTGATGCCGGGGTCAGAAAAAATGATGCCTGGGTAGGCAAAATTTTTTTGATCCCAAAGGCAAAAACGGATGCCAGGATGAGATTCAGGGTAGAATTCCATACTTAAAAATGGTATTGCTTGCTGTTTTTAAAAATCAAGCTTTTTGGTGCCTGAAGGAGAAAACGCGTGATGCCGGGGTCAGAAATACTGGTGCCTGGGGAGGCAAATTTTTTTTGATCCCAAATGCAAAAATGGATGCCAGGACGAAATTCGGGGTCGAATTCCAAACTTAAAAATGGTATTGCTTGCTGTTTTTAAAAATCAAGCTTTTTGGTGCCTGAAGAAGAAAACACGTGATGCCGGGGTCAGAAAAACTGGTGCCTAGGGAGGCAAATTTTTTTTGATCCCAAATGCAAAAATCCATGCCAGGATGAGTTTCGGGGTAGAATTCCATACTTAAAAATGGTATTGCTTGCTGTTTTTAAAAATCAAGCATTTTGGTGCCTGAAGAAGAAAGCGCGTGATGTCGGGGTCAGAAAAACTGGTGCCTGGGGAGGCAAATTTTTTTTGATCCCAAATGCAAAAACGGATGCCAGGACGAAATTCCGGGTCGAATTCCAAACTTAAAAATGGTATTGCTTGCTGTTTTGAAAAATCAAGCTTTTTGGTGCCTGAAGAAGAAAACGCGTGATGCCGGGGTCAGAAAAATTGGTGCCTGGGGAGGCAAATTTTTTTTGATCCCAAATGCAAAAACGGATGCCAGGACGAAATTCCGGGTCGAATTCCAAACTTAAAAATGGTATTGCTTGCTGTTTTTAAAAATGAAGCTTTTAGGTGCCTGAAGATGAAAACACGTGATGCCGGGGTCAGAAAAACTGGTGCCTGGGGAGGTAAAATTTTTTTGATCCCAAATGCAAAAACGGATGCCAGGACGAAATTCGGGGTCGAATTCCAATCTTAAAAATGGTATTGCTTGCTGTTTTTAAAAATCAAGCTTTTTGGTGCCTAAGGAAGAAAACGCGTGATGCCGGGGTCAGAAAAAATGATGCCTGGGTAGGCAAAATTTTTTTGATCCCAAACGCAAAAACGGATGCCAGGACGAAATGCAGGGTCGATTTCCAAACTTAAAAATGGTATTGCTTGCTGTTTTTAAAAATCAAGCATTTTGGTGCCTGAAGAAGAAAACGCGTGATGCCGGGGTCAGAAAAACTGGTGCCTGGGGAGGCATATTTTTTTTGATCCCAAATGCAAAAACGGATGCCAGGACGAAATTCCGGGTCGAATTCCAAACTTAAAAATGGTATTGCTTGCTGTTTTTAAAAATCAAGCTTCTTGGTGCCTGAAGAAGAAAACGCGTGATGCCGGGGTCAGAAAAACTGGTGCCGGGGGAGGCAAAATTTTTTTGATCCCAAATGCAAAAACGGATGCCAGGACGAAATTCCGGGTCGAATACAAAATTAAAAATGGTATTGCTTGCTGTTTTTAAAATTCAAGCATTTTGGTGCCTGAAGAAGAAAACGCGTGATGCCGGGGTCAGAAAAACTGGTTCCTGGGGAGGCAAAATTTTTTTGATCCCAAATGCAAAAACAGATGCCAGTAAGAGATTTGGGGTACAATTCCATACTTAAAAATGGTATTGCTTGCTGTTTTCAAAAATCAAGCTTCTTGGTGCCTGAATAAAAAAAGGTGTGATGCCGGGGTCAGAAAAAATGATGCCTGGGTAGGCAAAAAATTTTTGATCCCAAAGGCAAAAACGGATGCCGGGATGAGATTCAGGGTAGAATTCCAAACTTAAAAATGGTATTGCTTGGTGTTTTTAAAAATCAAGCTTTTTGGTGCCTGAAGAAGAAAACGCGTGATGCCGGGGTCAGAAATACTGGTGCCTGGGGAGGCAAATTTTTTTTGATCCCAAATGCAAAAACGGATGCCAGGACGAAATGCAGGGTCGAATTCCAAACTTAAAAATGGTATTGCTTGCTGTTTTTAAAAATCAAGCATTTTGGTGCCTGAAGAAGAAATCGCGTGATGCCGGGGTCAGAAAAACTGGTGCCTGGGGAGGCAAATTTTTTTTGTTCCCAAATGCAAAAACAGATGCCAGGATGAAATTCGGGGTCGATTTCCAAACTTAAAAATGGTATTGCTTGCTGTTTTTAAAAATCAAGCTTTTTGGTGCCTGAAGAAGAAAACGCGTGATGCCGGGGTCAGAAAAACTGGTGCCTGGGGAGGCAAATTTTTTTTGATCCCAAATGCAAAAACGGATGCCAGGACGAAATTCCGGGTCGAATTCCAAACTTAAAAATGGTATTGCCTGAAGAAGAAAACGCGTGATGCCGGGGTCAGAAAAACTGGTGCCTGGGGAGGCAAATTTTTTTTGATCCCAAATGCAAAAACGGATGCCAGGACGAAATTCCGGGTCGAATTCCAAACTTAAAAATGGTATTGCTTGCTGTTTTTAAAAATCAAGCATTTTGGTGCCTGAAGAAGAAAACGCGTGATGCCGGGGTCAGAAAAACTGGTGCCTGGGGAGGCAAATTTTTTTTGATCCCAAATGCAAAAACAGATGCCAGGACGAAATTCCGGGTCGAATTCCAAACTTAAAAATGGTATTGCTTGCTGTTTTTAAAAATCAAGCTTTTTGGTGCCTGAAGAAGAAAACGCGTGATGCCGGGGTCAGAAAAACTGGTGCCTGGGGAGGCAAATTTTTTTTGATCCCAAATGCAAAAACGGATGCCAGGACGAAATTCGGGGTCGAATTCCAATCTTAAAAATGGTATTGCTTGCTGTTTTTAAAAATCAAGCTTTTTGGTGCCTGAAGAAGAAAACACGTGATGCCGGGGTCAGAAAAACTGGTGCCTGGGGAGGCAAATTTTTTTTGATCCCAAATGCAAAAACGGATGCCAGGACGAAATTCGGGGTCGAATTCCAATCTTAAAAATGGTATTGCTTGCTGTTTTTAAAAATCAAGCTTTTTGGTGCCTGAAGAAGAAATCGCGTGATGCCGGGGTCAGAAAAACTGGTGCCTGGGGAGGCAAAATTTTTTTTGTTCCCAAATGCAAAAACGGATGCCAGGATGAAATTCGGGGTCGAATTCCCAACTTAAAAATGGTATTGCTTGCTGTTTTTAAAAATCAAGCTTTTTGGTGCCTGAAGAAGAAAACGCGTGATGCCGGGGTCAGAAAAACTGGTGCCGGGGGAGGCAAAATTTTTTTGATCCCAAATGCAAAAACGGATGCCAGGACGAAATTCCGGGTCGAATACAAAATTAAAAATGGTATTGCTTGCTGTTTTTAAAATTCAAGCATTTTGGTGCCTGAAGAAGAAAACGCGTGATGCCGGGGTCAGAAAAACTGGTTCCTGGGGAGGCAAAATTTTTTTGATCCCAAATGCAAAAACAGATGCCAGTAAGAGATTTGGGGTACAATTCCATACTTAAAAATGGTATTGCTTGCTGTTTTCAAAAATCAAGCTTCTTGGTGCCTGAATAAAAAAAGGTGTGATGCCGGGGTCAGAAAAAATGATGCCTGGGTAGGCAAAATTTTTTTGATCCCAAAGGCAAAAACGGATGCCAGGATGAGATTCAGGGTAGAATTCCATACTTAAAAATGGTATTGCTTGCTGTTTTTAAAAATCAAGCTTTTTGGTGCCTGAAGAAGAAAACGCGTGATGCCGGGGTCAGAAATACTGGTGCCTGGGGAGGCAAATTTTTTTTGATCCCAAATGCAAAAATCCATGCCAGGATGAGTTTCGGGGTCGAATTCCAAACTTAAAAATGGTATTGCTTGCTGTTTTTAAAAATCAAGCATTTTGGTGCCTGAAGAAGAAAACGCGTGATGCCGGGGTCAGAAAAACTGGTGCCTGGGGAGGCAAATTTTTTTTGATCCCAAATGCAAAAACGGATGCCAGGACGAAATTCCGGGTCGAATTCAAAACTTAAAAATGGTATTGCTTGCTGTTTTTAAAAATCAAGCTTTTTGGTGCCTGAAGAAGAAAACGCGTGATGCCGGGGTCAGAAAAACTGGTGCCTGGGGAGGCAAATTTTTTTTGATCCCAAATGCAAAAACGGATGCCAGGACGAAATTCCGGGTCGAATTCCAAACTTGAAAATGGTATTGCTTGCTGTTTTTAAAAATCAAGCTTTTTGGTGCCTGAAGAAGAAAACACGTGATGCCGGGGTCAGAAAAACTGGTGCCTGGGGAGGTAAAATTTTTTTGATCCCAAATGCAAAAACGGATGCCAGGACGAAATTCGGGGTCGAATTCCAATCTTAAAAATGGTATTGCTTGCTGTTTTTAAAAATCAAGCTTTTTGGTGCCTGAAGAAGAAATCGCATGATGCCGGGGTCAGAAAAACTGGTGCCTGGGAGGCAAAAATTTTTTGATCCCAAATGCAAAAACGGATGCCAGGACGAAATTCGGGGTCGAATTCCGTCTTAAAAATGGTATTGCTTGCTGTTTTTCAAAATGAAGCTTTTTCGTGCCTGAAGAAGAAAACGCGTGATGCTGGGGTCAGAAAAACTGGTGCCTGGGGAGGCAAAATTTTTTTTGATCCCAAATGCAAAAACGGATGCCAGGACAAAATTCCGGGTCGAATTCCAAACTTAAAAATGGTATTGCTTGCTGTTTTTAAAAATCAAGCTTTTTGGTGCCTGAAGAAGAAAACGCGTGATGCCGGGGTCAGAAAAACTGGTGCCTGGGAGGCAAAATTTTTTTGATCCCAAATGCAAAAACGGATGCCAGGACGAAATTCGGGGTCGAATTCCGTCTTAAAAATGGTATTGCTTGCTGTTTTTCAAAATGAAGCTTTTTCGTGCCTGAAGAAGAAAACGCGTGATGCTGGGGTCAGAAAAACTGGTGCCTGGGGAGGCAAATTTTTTTTGATCCCAAATGCAAAAATCCATGCCAGGATGGGTTTCGGGGTAGAATTCCATACTTAAAAATGGTATTGCTTGCTGTTTTTAAAAATCAAGCATTTTGGTGCCTGAAGAAGAAAACGCGTGATGCCGGGGTCAGAAAAACTGGTGCCTGGGGAGGCAAATTTTTTTTGATCCCAAATGCAAAAACGGATGCCAGGACGAAATTCCGGGTCGAATTCCAAACTTAAAAATGGTATTGCTTGCTGTTTTTAAAAATCAAGCTTTTTGGTGCCTGAAGAAGAAAACGCGTGATGCCGGGGTCAGAAAAACTGGTGCCTGGGGAGGCAAATTTTTTTTGATCCCAAATGCAAAAACGGATGCCAGGACGAAATTCCGGGTCGAATTCCAAACTTAAAAATGGTATTGCTTGCTGTTTTTAAAAATCAAGCTTTTTGGTGCCTGAAGAAGAAAACACGTGATGCCGGGGTCAGAAAAACTGGTGCCTGGGGAGGTAAAATTTTTTTGATCCCAAATGCAAAAACGGATGCCAGGACGAAATTCGGGGTCGAATTCCAATCTTAAAAATGGTATTGCTTGCTGTTTTTAAAAATCAAGCTTTTTGGTGCCTGAAGAAGAAATCGCGTGATGCCGGGGTCAGAAAAACTGGTGCCTGGGGAGGCAAAATTTTTTTGATCCCAAATGCAAAAACGGATGCCAGGACGAAATGCAGGGTTGAATTCCAAACTTAAAAATGGTATTGCTTGCTGTTTTTAAAAATCAAGCATTTTGGTGCCTGAAGAAGAAATCGCGTGATGCCGGGGTCAGAAAAACTGGTGCCTGGGGAGGCAAAATTTTTTTTGATCCCAAATGCAAAAACGGATGCCAGGACGAAATTCCGGGTCGAATTCCAAACTTAAAAATGGTATTGCTTGCTGTTTTTAAAAATCAAGCTTTTAGGTGCCTGAAGATGAAAACACGTGATGCCGGGGTCAGAAAAACTGGTGCCTGGGGAGGTAAAATTTTTTTGATCCCAAATGCAAAAACGGATGCCAGGACGAAATTCGGGGTCGAATTCCAATCTTAAAAATGGTATTGCTTGCTGTTTTTAAAAATCAAGCTTTTTGGTGCCTAAGGAAGAAAACGCGTGATGCCGGGGTCAGAAAAAATGATGCCTGGGTAGGCAAAATTTTTTTGATCCCAAACGCAAAAACGGATGCCAGGACGAAATGCAGGGTCGAATTCCAAACTTAAAAATGGTATTGCTTGCTGTTTTTAAAAATCAAGCATTTTGGTGCCTGAAGAAGAAATCGCGTGATGCCGGAGTCAGAAAAACTGGTGCCTGGGGAGGCAAATTTTTTTTGATCCCAAATGCAAAAACGGATGCCAGGACGAAATTCCGGGTCGAATTCCAAACTTAAAAATGGTATTGCTTGCTGTTTTCAAAAATCAAGCATTTTGGTGCCTGAAGAAGAAAACGCGTGATGCCGGGGTCAGAAAAACTGGTGCCTGGGGAGGCAAAATTTTTTTGATCCCAAGTGCAAAAACAGATGCCAGTAAGAGATTTGGGGTACAATTCCATACTTAAAAATGGTATTGCTTGCTGTTTTCAAAAATCAAGCTTCTTGGTGCCTGAATAAAAAAAGGTGTGATGCCGGGGTCAGAAAAAATGATGCCTGGGTAGGCAAAATTTTTTTGATCCCAAAGGCAAAAACGGATGCCAGGATGAGATTCAGGGTAGAATTCCATACTTAAAAATGGTATTGCTTGCTGTTTTTAAAAATCAAGCTTTTTGGTGCCTGAAGGAGAAAACGCGTGATGCCGGGGTCAGAAATACTGGTGCCTGGGGAGGCAAATTTTTTTTGATCCCAAATGCAAAAACGGATGCCAGGACGAAATTCGGGGTCGAATTCCAAACTTAAAAATGGTATTGCTTGCTGTTTTTAAAAATCAAGCTTTTTGGTGCCTGAAGAAGAAAACACGTGATGCCGGGGTCAGAAAAACTGGTGCCTAGGGAGGCAAATTTTTTTTGATCCCAAATGCAAAAATCCATGCCAGGATGAGTTTCGGGGTAGAATTCCATACTTAAAAATGGTATTGCTTGCTGTTTTTAAAAATCAAGCATTTTGGTGCCTGAAGAAGAAAACGCGTGATGCCGGGGTCAGAAAAACTGGTGCCTGGGGAGGCAAATTTTTTTTGATCCCAAATGCAAAAACGGATGCAGGACGAAATTCCGGGTCGAATTCCAAACTTAAAAATGGTATTGCTTGCTGTTTTGAAAAATCAAGCTTTTTGGTGCCTGAAGAAGAAATCGCGTGATGCCGGGGTCAGAAAAACTGGTGCCTGGGGAGGCAAAATTTTTTTTGATCCCAAATGCAAAAACGGATGCCAGGACGAAATTCCGGGTCGAATTCCAAACTTAAAAATGGTATTGCTTGCTGTTTTTAAAAATCAAGCTTTTAGGTGCCTGAAGATGAAAACACGTGATGCCGGGGTCAGAAAAACTGGTGCCTGGGGAGGTAAAATTTTTTTGATCCCAAATGCAAAAACGGATGCCAGGACGAAATTCGGGGTCGAATTCCAATCTTAAAAATGGTATTGCTTGCTGTTTTTAAAAATCAAGCTTTTTGGTGCCTAAGGAAGAAAACGCGTGATGCCGGGGTCAGAAAAAATGATGCCTGGGTAGGCAAAATTTTTTTGATCCCAAATGCAAAAACGGATGCCAGGACGAAATGCAGGGTCGAATTCCAAACTTAAAAATGGTATTGCTTGCTGTTTTTAAAAATCAAGCATTTTGGTGCCTGAAGAAGAAATCGCGTGATGCCGGAGTCAGAAAAACTGGTGCCTGGGGAGGCAAATTTTTTTGATCCCAAATGCAAAAACGGATGCCAGGACGAAATGCAGGGTCGATTTCCAAACTTAAAAATGGTATTGCTTGCTGTTTTTAAAAATCAAGCATTTTGGTGCCTGAAGAAGAAAACGCGTGATGCCGGGGTCAGAAAAACAGGTGCCTGGGGAGGCAAATTTTTTTTGATCCCAAATGCAAAAACGGATGCCAGGACGAAATTCCGGGTCGAATTCCAAACTTAAAAATGGTATTGCTTGCTGTTTTTAAAAATCAAGCTTTTTGGTGCCTGAAGAAGAAAACGCGTGATGCCGGGGTCAGAAAAACTGGTGCCTGGGGAGGTAAAATTTTTTTGATCCCAAATGCAAAAACGGATGCCAGGACGAAATTCCGGGTCGAATTCCAAACTTAAAAATGGTATTGCTTGCTGTTTTTAAAAATCAAGCATTTTGGTGCCTGAAGAAGAAAACGCGTGATGCCGGGGTCAGAAAAACTGGTGCCTGGGGAGGCAAAATTTTTTTGATCCCAAGTGCAAAAACAGATGCCAGTAAGAGATTTGGGGTACAATTCCATACTTAAAAATGGTATTGCTTGCTGTTTTCAAAAATCAAGCTTCTTGGTGCCTGAATAAAAAAAGGTGTGATGCCGGGGTCAGAAAAAATGATGCCTGGGTAGGCAAAATTTTTTTGATCCCAAAGGCAAAAACGGATGCCAGGATGAGATTCAGGGTAGAATTCCATACTTAAAAATGGTATTGCTTGCTGTTTTTAAAAATCAAGCTTTTTGGTGCCTGAAGGAGAAAACGCGTGATGCCGGGGTCAGAAATACTGGTGCCTGGGGAGGCAAATTTTTTTTGATCCCAAATGCAAAAACGGATGCCAGGACGAAATTCGGGGTCGAATTCCAAACTTAAAAATGGTATTGCTTGCTGTTTTTAAAAATCAAGCTTTTTGGTGCCTGAAGAAGAAAACACGTGATGCCGGGGTCAGAAAAACTGGTGCCTAGGGAGGCAAATTTTTTTTGATCCCAAATGCAAAAATCCATGCCAGGATGAGTTTCGGGGTAGAATTCCATACTTAAAAATGGTATTGCTTGCTGTTTTTAAAAATCAAGCATTTTGGTGCCTGAAGAAGAAAGCGCGTGATGTCGGGGTCAGAAAAACTGGTGCCTGGGGAGGCAAATTTTTTTTGATCCCAAATGCAAAAATGGATGCCAGGACGAAATTCCGGGTCGAATTCCAAACTTAAAAATGGTATTGCTTGCTGTTTTGAAAAATCAAGCTTTTTGGTGCCTGAAGAAGAAAACGCGTGATGCCGGGGTCAGAAAAATTGGTGCCTGGGGAGGCAAATTTTTTTTGATCCCAAATGCAAAAACGGATGCCAGGACGAAATTCCGGGTCGAATTCCAAACTTAAAAATGGTATTGCTTGCTGTTTTTAAAAATGAAGCTTTTAGGTGCCTGAAGATGAAAACACGTGATGCCGGGGTCAGAAAAACTGGTGCCTGGGGAGGTAAAATTTTTTTGATCCCAAATGCAAAAACGGATGCCAGGACGAAATTCGGGGTCGAATTCCAATCTTAAAAATGGTATTGCTTGCTGTTTTTAAAAATCAAGCTTTTTGGTGCCTAAGGAAGAAAACGCGTGATGCCGGGGTCAGAAAAAATGATGCCTGGGTAGGCAAAATTTTTTTGATCCCAAACGCAAAAACGGATGCCAGGACGAAATGCAGGGTCGAATTCCAAACTTAAAAATGGTATTGCTTGCTGTTTTTAAAAATCAAGCATTTTGGTGCCTGAAGAAGAAATCGCGTGATGCCGGAGTCAGAAAAACTGGTGCCTGGGGAGGCAAATTTTTTTTGATCCCAAATGCAAAAACGGATGCCAGGACGAAATGCAGGGTTGATTTCCAAACTTAAAAATGGTATTGCTTGCTGTTTTTAAAAATCAAGCATTTTGGTGCCTGAAGAAGAAAACGCGTGATGCCGGGGTCAGAAAAACTGGTGCCTGGGGAGGCAAATTTTTTTTGATCCCAAATGCAAAAACGGATGCCAGGACGAAATTCCGGGTCGAATTCCAAACTTAAAAATGGTATTGCTTGCTGTTTTTAAAAATCAAGCTTTTTGGTGCCTGAAGAAGAAAACGCGTGATGCCGGGGTCAGAAAAACTGGTGCCTGGGGAGGTAAATTTTTTTTGATCCCAAATGCAAAAACGGATGCCAGGACGAAATTCCGGGTCGAATTCCAAACTTAAAAATGGTATTGCTTGCTGTTTTCAAAAATCAAGCATTTTGGTGCCTGAAGAAGAAAACGCGTGATGCCGGGGTCAGAAAAACTGGTGCCTGGGGAGGCAAAATTTTTTTGATCCCAAGTGCAAAAACAGATGCCAGTAAGAGATTTGGGGTACAATTCCATACTTAAAAATGGTATTGCTTGCTGTTTTCAAAAATCAAGCTTCTTGGTGCCTGAATAAAAAAAGGTGTGATGCCGGGGTCAGAAAAAATGATGCCTGGGTAGGCAAAATTTTTTTGATCCCAAAGGCAAAAACGGATGCCAGGATGAGATTCAGGGTAGAATTCCATACTTAAAAATGGTATTGCTTGCTGTTTTTAAAAATCAAGCTTTTTGGTGCCTGAAGGAGAAAACGCGTGATGCCGGGGTCAGAAATACTGGTGCCTGGGGAGGCAAATTTTTTTTGATCCCAAATGCAAAAACGGATGCCAGGACGAAATTCGGGGTCGAATTCCAAACTTAAAAATGGTATTGCTTGCTGTTTTTAAAAATCAAGCTTTTTGGTGCCTGAAGAAGAAAACACGTGATGCCGGGGTCAGAAAAACTGGTGCCTAGGGAGGCAAATTTTTTTTGATCCCAAATGCAAAAATCCATGCCAGGATGAGTTTCGGGGTAGAATTCCATACTTAAAAATGGTATTGCTTGCTGTTTTTAAAAATCAAGCATTTTGGTGCCTGAAGAAGAAAACGCGTGATGCCGGGGTCAGAAAAACTGGTGCCTGGGGAGGCAAATTTTTTTTGATCCCAAATGCAAAAACGGATGCAGGACGAAATTCCGGGTCGAATTCCAAACTTAAAAATGGTATTGCTTGCTGTTTTGAAAAATCAAGCTTTTTGGTGCCTGAAGAAGAAATCGCGTGATGCCGGGGTCAGAAAAACTGGTGCCTGGGGAGGCAAAATTTTTTTTGATCCCAAATGCAAAAACGGATGCCAGGACGAAATTCCGGGTCGAATTCCAAACTTAAAAATGGTATTGCTTGCTGTTTTTAAAAATCAAGCTTTTAGGTGCCTGAAGATGAAAACACGTGATGCCGGGGTCAGAAAAACTGGTGCCTGGGGAGGTAAAATTTTTTTGATCCCAAATGCAAAAACGGATGCCAGGACGAAATTCGGGGTCGAATTCCAATCTTAAAAATGGTATTGCTTGCTGTTTTTAAAAATCAAGCTTTTTGGTGCCTAAGGAAGAAAACGCGTGATGCCGGGGTCAGAAAAAATGATGCCTGGGTAGGCAAAATTTTTTTGATCCCAAATGCAAAAACGGATGCCAGGACGAAATGCAGGGTCGAATTCCAAACTTAAAAATGGTATTGCTTGCTGTTTTTAAAAATCAAGCATTTTGGTGCCTGAAGAAGAAATCGCGTGATGCCGGAGTCAGAAAAACTGGTGCCTGGGGAGGCAAATTTTTTTGATCCCAAATGCAAAAACGGATGCCAGGACGAAATGCAGGGTCGATTTCCAAACTTAAAAATGGTATTGCTTGCTGTTTTTAAAAATCAAGCATTTTGGTGCCTGAAGAAGAAAACGCGTGATGCCGGGGTCAGAAAAACAGGTGCCTGGGGAGGCAAATTTTTTTTGATCCCAAATGCAAAAACGGATGCCAGGACGAAATTCCGGGTCGAATTCCAAACTTAAAAATGGTATTGCTTGCTGTTTTTAAAAATCAAGCTTTTTGGTGCCTGAAGAAGAAAACGCGTGATGCCGGGGTCAGAAAAACTGGTGCCTGGGGAGGTAAAATTTTTTTGATCCCAAATGCAAAAACGGATGCCAGGACGAAATTCCGGGTCGAATTCCAAACTTAAAAATGGTATTGCTTGCTGTTTTTAAAAATCAAGCATTTTGGTGCCTGAAGAAGAAAACGCGTGATGCCGGGGTCAGAAAAACTGGTGCCTGGGGAGGCAAAATTTTTTTGATCCCAAGTGCAAAAACAGATGCCAGTAAGAGATTTGGGGTACAATTCCATACTTAAAAATGGTATTGCTTGCTGTTTTCAAAAATCAAGCTTCTTGGTGCCTGAATAAAAAAAGGTGTGATGCCGGGGTCAGAAAAAATGATGCCTGGGTAGGCAAAATTTTTTTGATCCCAAAGGCAAAAACGGATGCCAGGATGAGATTCAGGGTAGAATTCCATACTTAAAAATGGTATTGCTTGCTGTTTTTAAAAATCAAGCTTTTTGGTGCCTGAAGGAGAAAACGCGTGATGCCGGGGTCAGAAATACTGGTGCCTGGGGAGGCAAATTTTTTTTGATCCCAAATGCAAAAACGGATGCCAGGACGAAATTCGGGGTCGAATTCCAAACTTAAAAATGGTATTGCTTGCTGTTTTTAAAAATCAAGCTTTTTGGTGCCTGAAGAAGAAAACACGTGATGCCGGGGTCAGAAAAACTGGTGCCTAGGGAGGCAAATTTTTTTTGATCCCAAATGCAAAAATCCATGCCAGGATGAGTTTCGGGGTAGAATTCCATACTTAAAAATGGTATTGCTTGCTGTTTTTAAAAATCAAGCATTTTGGTGCCTGAAGAAGAAAGCGCGTGATGTCGGGGTCAGAAAAACTGGTGCCTGGGGAGGCAAATTTTTTTTGATCCCAAATGCAAAAATGGATGCCAGGACGAAATTCCGGGTCGAATTCCAAACTTAAAAATGGTATTGCTTGCTGTTTTGAAAAATCAAGCTTTTTGGTGCCTGAAGAAGAAAACGCGTGATGCCGGGGTCAGAAAAATTGGTGCCTGGGGAGGCAAATTTTTTTTGATCCCAAATGCAAAAACGGATGCCAGGACGAAATTCCGGGTCGAATTCCAAACTTAAAAATGGTATTGCTTGCTGTTTTTAAAAATGAAGCTTTTAGGTGCCTGAAGATGAAAACACGTGATGCCGGGGTCAGAAAAACTGGTGCCTGGGGAGGTAAAATTTTTTTGATCCCAAATGCAAAAACGGATGCCAGGACGAAATTCGGGGTCGAATTCCAATCTTAAAAATGGTATTGCTTGCTGTTTTTAAAAATCAAGCTTTTTGGTGCCTAAGGAAGAAAACGCGTGATGCCGGGGTCAGAAAAAATGATGCCTGGGTAGGCAAAATTTTTTTGATCCCAAACGCAAAAACGGATGCCAGGACGAAATGCAGAGTCGAATTCCAAACTTAAAAATGGTATTGCTTGCTGTTTTTAAAAATCAAGCATTTTGGTGCCTGAAGAAGAAATCGCGTGATGCCGGAGTCAGAAAAACTGGTGCCTGGGGAGGCAAATTTTTTTTGATCCCAAATGCAAAAACGGATGCCAGGACGAAATGCAGGGTTGATTTCCAAACTTAAAAATGGTATTGCTTGCTGTTTTTAAAAATCAAGCATTTTGGTGCCTGAAGAAGAAAACGCGTGATGCCGGGGTCAGAAAAACTGGTGCCTGGGGAGGCAAATTTTTTTTGATCCCAAATGCAAAAACGGATGCCAGGACGAAATTCCGGGTCGAATTCCAAACTTAAAAATGGTATTGCTTGCTGTTTTTAAAAATCAAGCTTTTTGGTGCCTGAAGAAGAAAACGCGTGATGCCGGGGTCAGAAAAACTGGTGCCTGGGGAGGTAAATTTTTTTTGATCCCAAATGCAAAAACGGATGCCAGGACGAAATTCCGGGTCGAATTCCAAACTTAAAAATGGTATTGCTTGCTGTTTTGAAAAATCAAGCATTTTGGTGCCTGAAGAAGAAAACGCGTGATGCCGGGGTCAGAAAAACTGGTGCCTGGGGAGGCAAAATTTTTTTGATCCCAAGTGCAAAAACAGATGCCAGTTAGAGATTTGGGGTACAATTCCATACTTAAAAATGCTATTGCTTGCTGTTTTCAAAAATCAAGCTTCTTGGTGCCTGAATAAAAAAAGGTGTGATGCCGGGGTCAGAAAAAATGATGCCTGGGTAGGCAAAATTTTTTTGATCCCAAAGGCAAAAACGGATGCCAGGATGAGATTCAGGGTAGAATTCCATACTTAAAAATGGTATTGCTTGCTGTTTTTAAAAATCAAGCTTTTTGGTGCCTGAAGGAGAAAACGCGTGATGCCGGGGTCAGAAATACTGGTGCCTGGGGAGGCAAATTTTTTTTGATCCCAAATGCAAAAATGGATGCCAGGACGAAATTCGGGGTCGAATTCCAAACTTAAAAATGGTATTGCTTGCTGTTTTTAAAAATCAAGCTTTTTGGTGCCTGAAGAAGAAAACACGTGATGCCGGGGTCAGAAAAACTGGTGCCTAGGGAGGCAAATTTTTTTTGATCCCAAATGCAAAAATCCATGCCAGGATGAGTTTCGGGGTAGAATTCCATACTTAAAAATGGTATTGCTTGCTGTTTTTAAAAATCAAGCATTTTGGTGCCTGAAGAAGAAAGCGCGTGATGTCGGGGTCAGAAAAACTGGTGCCTGGGGAGGCAAATTTTTTTTGATCCCAAATGCAAAAACGGATGCCAGGACGAAATTCCGGGTCGAATTCCAAACTTAAAAATGGTATTGCTTGCTGTTTTGAAAAATCAAGCTTTTTGGTGCCTGAAGAAGAAAACGCGTGATGCCGGGGTCAGAAAAATTGGTGCCTGGGGAGGCAAATTTTTTTTGATCCCAAATGCAAAAACGGATGCCAGGACGAAATTCCGGGTCGAATTCCAAACTTAAAAATGGTATTGCTTGCTGTTTTTAAAAATGAAGCTTTTAGGTGCCTGAAGATGAAAACACGTGATGCCGGGGTCAGAAAAACTGGTGCCTGGGGAGGTAAAATTTTTTTGATCCCAAATGCAAAAACGGATGCCAGGACGAAATTCGGGGTCGAATTCCAATCTTAAAAATGGTATTGCTTGCTGTTTTTAAAAATCAAGCTTTTTGGTGCCTAAGGAAGAAAACGCGTGATGCCGGGGTCAGAAAAAATGATGCCTGGGTAGGCAAAATTTTTTTGATCCCAAACGCAAAAACGGATGCCAGGACGAAATGCAGGGTCGATTTCCAAACTTAAAAATGGTATTGCTTGCTGTTTTTAAAAATCAAGCATTTTGGTGCCTGAAGAAGAAAACGCGTGATGCCGGGGTCAGAAAAACTGGTGCCTGGGGAGGCATATTTTTTTTGATCCCAAATGCAAAAACGGATGCCAGGACGAAATTCCGGGTCGAATTCCAAACTTAAAAATGGTATTGCTTGCTGTTTTTAAAAATCAAGCTTTTTGGTGCCTGAAGAAGAAAACGCGTGATGCCGGGGTCAGAAAAACTGGTGCCTGGGGAGGTAAATTTTTTTTGATCCCAAATGCAAAAACGGATGCCAGGACGAAATTCCGGGTCGAATTCCAAACTTAAAAATGGTATTGCTTGCTGTTTTTAAAAATCAAGCATTTTGGTGCCTGAAGAAGAAAACGCGTGATGCCGGGGTCAGAAAAACTGGTGCCTGGGGAGCCAAAATTTTTTTGATCCCAAGTGCAAAAACAGATGCCAGTAAGAGATTTGGGGTACAATTCCATACTTAAAAATGGTATTGCTTGCTGTTTTCAAAAATCAAGCTTCTTGGTGCCTGAATAAAAAAAGGTGTGATGCCGGGGTCAGAAAAAATGATGCCTGGGTAGGCAAAATTTTTTTGATCCCAAAGGCAAAAACGGATGCCAGGATGAGATTCAGGGTAGAATTCCATACTTAAAAATGGTATTGCTTGCTGTTTTTAAAAATCAAGCTTTTTGGTGCCTGAAGGAGAAAACGCGTGATGCCGGGGTCAGAAATACTGGTGCCTGGGGAGGCAAATTTTTTTTGATCCCAAATGCAAAAACGGATGCCAGGACGAAATTCGGGGTCGAATTCCAAACTTAAAAATGGTATTGCTTGCTGTTTTTAAAAATCAAGCTTTTTGGTGCCTGAAGAAGAAAACACGTAATGCCGGGGTCAGAAAAACTGGTGCCTAGGGAGGCAAATTTTTTTTGATCCCAAATGCAAAAATCCATGCCAGGATGAGTTTCGGGGTAGAATTCCATACTTAAAAATGGTATTGCTTGCTGTTTTTAAAAATCAAGCATTTTGGTGCCTGAAGAAGAAAGCGCGTGATGTCGGGGTCAGAAAAACTGGTGCCTGGGGAGGCAAATTTTTTTTGATCCCAAATGCAAAAACGGATGCCAGGACGAAATTCCGGGTCGAATTCCAAACTTAAAAATGGTATTGCTTGCTGTTTTTAAAAATCAAGCTTTTTGGTGCCTGAAGAAGAAAACGCGTGATGCCGGGGTCAGAAAAACTGGTGCCTGGGGAGGCAAATTTTTTTTGATCCCAAATGCAAAAACGGATGCCAGTACGAAATTCCGGGTCGAATTCCAAACTTAAAAATGGTATTGCTTGCTGTTTTTAAAAATCAAGCTTTTTGGTGCCTGAAGAAGAAAACACGTGATGCCGGGGTCAGAAAAACTGGTGCCTGGGGAGGTAAAATTTTTTTGATCCCAAATGCAAAAACGGATGCCAGGACGAAATTCGGGGTCGAATTCCAATCTTAAAAATGGTATTGCTTGCTGTTTTTAAAAATCAAGCTTTTTGGTGCCTAAAGAAGAAAACGCGTGATGCAGGGGTCAGAAAAACTGGTGCCTGGGGAGGCAAAATTTTTTTGATCCCAAATGCAAAAACGGATGCCAGGACGAAATTCCGGGTTGAATTCCAAACTTAAAAATGGTATTGCTTGCTGTTTTTAAAAATCAAGCATTTTGGTGCCTGAAGAAGAAAACGCGTGATGCCGGGGTCAGAAAAACTGGTGCCTGGGGAGGCAAAATTTTTTTGATCCCAAATGCAAAAACAGATGCCAGTAAGAGATTTGGGGTACAATTCCATACTTAAAAATGGTATTGCTTGCTGTTTTCAAAAATCAAGCTTCTTGGTGCCTGAATAAAAAAAGGTGTGATGCCGGGGTCAGAAAAAATGATGCCTGGGTAGGCAAAATTTTTTTGATCCCAAAGGCAAAAACGGATGCCAGGATGAGATTCAGGGTAGAATTCCATACTTAAAAATGGTATTGCTTGCTGTTTTTAAAAATCAAGCTTTTTGGTGCCTGAAGAAGAAAACGCGTGATGCCGGGGTCAGAAATACTGGTGCCTGGGGAGGCAAATTTTTTTTGATCCCAAATGCAAAAACGGATGCCAGGACGAAATTCGGGGTCGAATTCCAAACTTAAAAATGGTATTGCTTGCTGTTTTTAAAAATCAAGCTTTTTGGTGCCTGAAGAAGAAAACACGTGATGCCGGGGTCAGAAAAACTGGTGCCTAGGGAGGCAAATTTTTTTTGTTCCCAAATGCAAAAACGGATGCCAGGATGAAATTCGGGGTCGAATTCCAAACTTAAAAATGGTATTGCTTGCTGTTTTTAAAAATCAAGCTTTTTGGTGCCTGAAGAAGAAAACGCGTGATGCCGGGGTCAGAAAAACTGGTGCCTGGGGAGGCAAATTTTTTTTGATCCCAAATGCAAAAATCCATGCCAGGATGAGTTTCGGGGTAGAATTCCATACTTAAAAATGGTATTGCTTGCTGTTTTTAAAAATCAAGCATTTTGGTGCCTGAAGAAGAAAACGCGTGATGCCGGGGTCAGAAAAACTGGTGCCTGGGGAGGCAAATTTTTTTTGATCCCAAATGCAAAAACGGATGCCAGGACGAAATTCCGGGTCGAATTCCAAACTTAAAAATGGTATTGCTTGCTGTTTTTAAAAATCAAGCTTTTTGGTGCCTGAAGAAGAAAACGCGTGATGCCGGGGTCAGAAAAACTGGTGCCTGGGGAGGCAAATTTTTTTTGATCCCAAATGCAAAAACGGATGCCAGGACGAAATTCCGGGTCGAATTCCAAACTTAAAAATGGTATTGCTTGCTGTTTTTAAAAATCAAGCTTTTTGGTGCCTGAAGAAGAAAACACGTGATGCCGGGGTCAGAAAAACTGGTGCCTGGGGAGGTAAAATTTTTTTGATCCCAAATGCAAAAACGGATGCCAGGACGAAATTCGGGGTCGAATTCCAATCTTAAAAATGGTATTGCTTGCTGTTTTTAAAAATCAAGCTTTTTGGTGCCTGAAGAAGAAATCGCGTGATGCCGGGGTCAGAAAAACTGGTGCCTGGGGAGGCAAAATTTTTTTGATCCCAAATGCAAAAACGGATGCCAGGACGAAATTCGGGGTCGAATTCCAATCTTAAAAATGGTATTGCTTGCTGTTTTTAAAAATCAAGCTTTTAGGTGCCTGAAGATGAAAACACGTGATGCCGGGGTCAGAAAAACTGGTGCCTGGGGAGGTAAAATTTTTTTGATCCCAAATGCAAAAACGGATGCCAGGACGAAATTCGGGGTCGAATTCCAATCTTAAAAATGGTATTGCTTGCTGTTTTTAAAAATCAAGCTTTTTGGTGCCTAAGGAAGAAAACGCGTGATGCCGGGGTCAGAAAAAATGATGCCTGGGTAGGCAAAATTTTTTTGATCCCAAATGCAAAAACGGATGCCAGGACGAAATGCAGGGTCGAATTCCAAACTTAAAAATGGTATTGCTTGCTGTTTTTAAAAATCAAGCATTTTGGTGCCTGAAGAAGAAATCGCGTGATGCCGGAGTCAGAAAAACTGGTGCCTGGGGAGGCAAATTTTTTTGATCCCAAATGCAAAAACGGATGCCAGGACGAAATGCAGGGTCGATTTCCAAACTTAAAAATGGTATTGCTTGCTGTTTTTAAAAATCAAGCATTTTGGTGCCTGAAGAAGAAAACGCGTGATGCCGGGGTCAGAAAAACTGGTGCCTGGGGAGGCAAATTTTTTTTGATCCCAAATGCAAAAACGGATGCCAGGACGAAATTCCGGGTCGAATTCCAAACTTAAAAATGGTATTGCTTGCTGTTTTTAAAAATCAAGCTTTTTGGTGCCTGAAGAAGAAAACGCGTGATGCCGGGGTCAGAAAAACTGGTGCCTGGGGAGGTAAATTTTTTTTGATCCCAAATGCAAAAACGGATGCCAGGACGAAATTCCGGGTCGAATTCCAAACTTAAAAATGGTATTGCTTGCTGTTTTTAAAAATCAAGCATTTTGGTGCCTGAAGAAGAAAACGCGTGATGCCGGGGTCAGAAAAACTGGTGCCTGGGGAGGCAAAATTTTTTTGATCCCAAGTGCAAAAACAGATGCCAGTAAGAGATTTGGGGTACAATTCCATACTTAAAAATGGTATTGCTTGCTGTTTTCAAAAATCAAGCTTCTTGGTGCCTGAATAAAAAAAGGTGTGATGCCGGGGTCAGAAAAAATGATGCCTGGGTAGGCAAAATTTTTTTGATCCCAAAGGCAAAAACGGATGCCAGGATGAGATTCAGGGTAGAATTCCATACTTAAAAATGGTATTGCTTGCTGTTTTTAAAAATCAAGCTTTTTGGTGCCTGAAGGAGAAAACGCGTGATGCCGGGGTCAGAAATACTGGTGCCTGGGGAGGCAAATTTTTTTTGATCCCAAATGCAAAAACGGATGCCAGGACGAAATTCGGGGTCGAATTCCAAACTTAAAAATGGTATTGCTTGCTGTTTTTAAAAATCAAGCTTTTTGGTGCCTGAAGAAGAAAACACGTGATGCCGGGGTCAGAAAAACTGGTGCCTAGGGAGGCAAATTTTTTTTGATCCCAAATGCAAAAATCCATGCCAGGATGAGTTTCGGGGTAGAATTCCATACTTAAAAATGGTATTGCTTGCTGTTTTTAAAAATCAAGCATTTTGGTGCCTGAAGAAGAAAGCGCGTGATGTCGGGGTCAGAAAAACTGGTGCCTGGGGAGGCAAATTTTTTTTGATCCCAAATGCAAAAACGGATGCCAGGACGAAATTCCGGGTCGAATTCCAAACTTAAAAATGGTATTGCTTGCTGTTTTTAAAAATCAAGCTTTTTGGTGCCTGAAGAAGAAAACGCGTGATGCCGGGGTCAGAAAAACTGGTGCCTGGGGAGGCAAATTTTTTTTGATCCCAAATGCAAAAACGGATGCCAGGACGAAATTCCGGGTCGAATTCCAAACTTAAAAATGGTATTGCTTGCTGTTTTTAAAAATCAAGCTTTTTGGTGCCTGAAGAAGAAAACACGTGATGCCGGGGTCAGAAAAACTGGTGCCTGGGGAGGTAAAATTTTTTTGATCCCAAATGCAAAAACGGATGCCAGGACGAAATTCGGGGTCGAATTCCAATCTTAAAAATGGTATTGCTTGCTGTTTTTAAAAATCAAGCTTTTTGGTGCCTAAAGAAGAAAACGCGTGATGCCGGGGTCAGAAAAACTGGTGCCTGGGGAGGCAAAATTTTTTTGATCCCAAATGCAAAAACGGATGCCAGGACGAAATTCCGGGTTGAATTCCAAACTTAAAAATGGTATTGCTTGCTGTTTTTAAAAATCAAGCATTTTGGTGCCTGAAGAAGAAAACGCGTGATGCCGGGGTCAGAAAAACTGGTGCCTGGGGAGGCAAAATTTTTTTGATCCCAAATGCAAAAACAGATGCCAGTAAGAGATTTGGGGTACAATTCCATACTTAAAAATGGTATTGCTTGCTGTTTTCAAAAATCAAGCTTCTTGGTGCCTGAATAAAAAAAGTTGTGATGCCGGGGTCAGAAAAAATGATGCCTGGGTAGGCAAAATTTTTTTGATCCCAAAGGCAAAAACGGATGCCAGGATGAGATTCAGGGTAGAATTCCATACTTAAAAATGGTATTGCTTGCTGTTTTTAAAAATCAAGCTTTTTGGTGCCTGAAGAAGAAAACGCGTGATGCCGGGGTCAGAAATACTGGTGCCTGGGGAGGCAAATTTTTTTTGATCCCAAATGCAAAAACGGATGCCAGGACGAAATTCGGGGTCGAATTCCAAACTTAAAAATGGTATTGCTTGCTGTTTTTAAAAATCAAGCTTTTTGGTGCCTGAAGAAGAAAACACGTGATGCCGGGGTCAGAAAAACTGGTGCCTAGGGAGGCAAATTTTTTTTGTTCCCAAATGCAAAAACGGATGCCAGGATGAAATTCGGGGTCGAATTCCAAACTTAAAAATGGTATTGCTTGCTGTTTTTAAAAATCAAGCTTTTTGGTGCCTGAAGAAGAAAACGCGTGATGCCGGGGTCAGAAAAACTGGTGCCTGGGGAGGCAAATTTTTTTTGATCCCAAATGCAAAAATCCATGCCAGGATGAGTTTCGGGGTAGAATTCCATACTTAAAAATGGTATTGCTTGCTGTTTTTAAAAATCAAGCATTTTGGTGCCTGAAGAAGAAAACGCGTGATGCCGGGGTCAGAAAAACTGGTGCCTGGGGAGGCAAATTTTTTTTGATCCCAAATGCAAAAACGGATGCCAGGACGAAATTCCGGGTCGAATTCCAAACTTAAAAATGGTATTGCTTGCTGTTTTTAAAAATCAAGCTTTTTGGTGCCTGAAGAAGAAAACGCGTGATGCCGGGGTCAGAAAAACTGGTGCCTGGGGAGGCAAATTTTTTTTGATCCCAAATGCAAAAACGGATGCCAGGACGAAATTCCGGGTCGAATTCCAAACTTAAAAATGGTATTGCTTGCTGTTTTTAAAAATCAAGCTTTTTGGTGCCTGAAGAAGAAAATACGTGATGCCGGGGTCAGAAAAACTGGTGCCTGGGGAGGTAAAATTTTTTTGATCCCAAATGCAAAAACGGATGCCAGGACGAAATTCGGGGTCGAATTCCAATCTTAAAAATGGTATTGCTTGCTGTTTTTAAAAATCAAGCTTTTTGGTGCCTGAAGAAGAAATCGCGTGATGCCGGGGTCAGAAAAACTGGTGCCTGGGGAGGCAAAATTTTTTTGATCCCAAATGCAAAAACGGATGCCAGGACGAAATGCAGGGTTGAATTCCAAACTTAAAAATGGTATTGCTTGCTGTTTTTAAAAATCAAGCATTTTGGTGCCTGAAGAAGAAATCGCGTGATGCCGGGGTCAGAAAAACTGGTGCCTGGGGAGGCAAAAATTTTTTTGATCCCAAATGCAAAAACGGATGCCAGGACGAAATTCCGGGTCGAATTCCAAACTTAAAAATGGTATTGCTTGCTGTTTTTAAAAATCAAGCTTTTTGGTGCCTGAAGAAGAAAACGCGTGATGCCGGGGTCAGAAAAACTGGTGCCTGGGAGGCAAAATTTTTTTGATCCCAAATGCAAAAACGGATGCCAGGACGAAATTCGGGGTCGAATTCCGTCTTAAAAATGGTATTGCTTGCTGTTTTTAAAAATGAAGCTTTTTCGTGCCTGAAGAAGAAAACGCGTGATGCTGGGGTCAGAAAAACTGGTGCCTGGGGAGGCAAATTTTTTTTGATCCCAAATGCAAAAATCCATGCCAGGATGAGTTTCGGGGTAGAATTCCATACTTAAAAATGGTATTGCTTGCTGTTTTTAAAAATCAAGCATTTTGGTGCCTGAAGAAGAAAACGCGTGATGCCGGGGTCAGAAAAACTGGTGCCTGGGGAGGCAAATTTTTTTTGATCCCAAATGCAAAAACAGATGCCAGGACGAAATTCCGGGTCGAATTCCAAACTTAAAAATGGTATTGCTTGCTGTTTTTAAAAATCAAGCTTTTTGGTGCCTGAAGAAGAAAACGCGTGATGCCGGGGTCAGAAAAACTGGTGCCTGGGGAGGCAAATTTTTTTTGATCCCAAATGCAAAAACGGATGCCAGGACGAAATTCCGGGTCGAATTCCAAACTTAAAAATGGTATTGCTTGCTGTTTTTAAAAATCAAGCTTTTTGGTGCCTGAAGAAGAAAACACGTGATGCCGGGGTCAGAAAAACTGGTGCCTGGGGAGGCAAATTTTTTTTGATCCCAAATGCAAAAACGGATGCCAGGACGAAATTCGGGGTCGAATTCCAATCTTAAAAATGGTATTGCTTGCTGTTTTTAAAAATCAAGCTTTTTGGTGCCTGAAGAAGAAATCGCGTGATGCCGGGGTCAGAAAAACTGGTGCCTGGGGAGGCAAAATTTTTTTGATCCCAAATGCAAAAACGGATGCCAGGACGAAATGCAGGGTTGAATTCCAAACTTAAAAATGGTATTGCTTGCTGTTTTTAAAAATCAAGCATTTTGGTGCCTGAAGAAGAAAACGCGTGATGCCGGGGTCAGAAAAACTGGTGCCTGGGGAGGCAAAATTTTTTTTGATCCCAAATGCAAAAACGGATGCCAGGACGAAATTCCGGGTCGAATTCCAAACTTAAAAATGGTATTGCTTGCTGTTTTTAAAAATCAAGCTTTTAGGTGCCTGAAGATGAAAACACGTGATGCCGGGGTCAGAAAAACTGGTGCCTGGGGAGGTAAAATTTTTTTGATCCCAAATGCAAAAACGGATGCCAGGACGAAATTCGGGGTCGAATTCCAATCTTAAAGATGGTATTGCTTGCTGTTTTTAAAAATCAAGCTTTTTGGTGCCTAAGGAAGAAAACGCGTGATGCCGGGGTCAGAAAAAATGATGCCTGGGTAGGCAAAAATTTTTTGATCCCAAACGCAAAAACGGATGCCAGGACGAAATGCAGGGTCGAATTCCAAACTTAAAAATGGTATTGCTTGCTGTTTTTAAAAATCAAGCATTTTGGTGCCTGAAGAAGAAATCGCGTGATGCCGGAGTCAGAAAAACTGGTGCCTGGGGAGGCAAATTTTTTTTGATCCCAAATGCAAAAACGGATGCCAGGACGAAATGCAGGGTCGATTTCCAAACTTAAAAATGGTATTGCTTGCTGTTTTTAAAAATCAAGCATTTTGGTGCCTGAAGAAGAAAACGCGTGATGCCGGGGTCAGAAAAACTGGTGCCTGGGGAGGCAAATTTTTTTTGATCCCAAATGCAAAAACGGATGCCAGGACAAAATTCCGGGTCGAATTCCAAACTTAAAAATGGTATTGCTTGCTGTTTTTAAAAATCAAGCTTTTTGGTGCCTGAAGAAGAAAACGCGTGATGCCGGGGTCAGAAAAACTGGTGCCTGGGGAGGTAATTTTTTTTTGATCCCAAATGCAAAAATGGATGCCAGGACGAAATTCCGGGTCGAATTCCAAACTTAAAAATGGTATTGCTTGCTGTTTTGAAAAATCAAGCATTTTGGTGCCTGAAGAAGAAAACGCGTGATGCCGGGGTCAGAAAAACTGGTGCCTGGGGAGGCAAAATTTTTTTGATCCCAAGTGCAAAAACAGATGCCAGTAAGAGATTTGGGGTACAATTCCATACTTAAAAATGGTATTGCTTGCTGTTTTCAAAAATCAAGCTTCTTGGTGCCTGAATAAAAAAAGGTGTGATGCCGGGGTCAGAAAAAATGATGCCTGGGTAGGCAAAATTTTTTTGATCCCAAAGGCAAAAACGGATGCCAGGATGAGATTCAGGGTAGAATTCCATACTTAAAAATGGTATTGCTTGCTGTTTTTAAAAATCAAGCTTTTTGGTGCCTGAAGGAGAAAACGCGTGATGCCGGGGTCAGAAATACTGGTGCCTGGGGAGGCAAATTTTTTTTGATCCCAAATGCAAAAACGGATGCCAGGACGAAATTCGGGGTCGAATTCCAAACTTAAAAATGGTATTGCTTGCTGTTTTTAAAAATCAAGCTTTTTGGTGCCTGAAGAAGAAAACACGTGATGCCGGGGTCAGAAAAACTGGTGCCTAGGGAGGCAAATTTTTTTTGATCCCAAATGCAAAAATCCATGCCAGGATGAGTTTCGGGGTAGAATTCCATACTTAAAAATGGTATTGCTTGCTGTTTTTAAAAATCAAGCATTTTGGTGCCTGAAGAAGAAAACGCGTGATGCCGGGGTCAGAAAAACTGGTGCCTGGGGAGGCAAATTTTTTTTGATCCCAAATGCAAAAACGGATGCCAGGACGAAATTCCGGGTCGAATTCCAAACTTAAAAATGGTATTGCTTGCTGTTTTGAAAAATCAAGCTTTTTGGTGCCTGAAGAAGAAATCGCGTGATGCCGGGGTCAGAAAAACTGGTGCCTGGGGAGGCAAAAATTTTTTTGATCCCAAATGCAAAAACGGATGCCAGGACGAAATTCCGGGTCGAATTCCAAACTTAAAAATGGTATTGCTTGCTGTTTTTAAAAATCAAGCTTTTAGGTGCCTGAAGATGAAAACACGTGATGCCGGGGTCAGAAAAACTGGTGCCTGGGGAGGTAAAATTTTTTTGATCCCAAATGCAAAAACGGATGCCAGGACGAAATTCGGGGTCGAATTCCAATCTTAAAAATGGTATTGCTTGCTGTTTTTAAAAATCAAGCTTTTTGGTGCCTAAGGAAGAAAACGCGTGATGCCGGGGTCAGAAAAAATGATGCCTGGGTAGGCAAAATTTTTTTGATCCCAAATGCAAAAACGGATGCCAGGACGAAATGCAGGGTCGAATTCCAAACTTAAAAATGGTATTGCTTGCTGTTTTTAAAAATCAAGCATTTTGGTGCCTGAAGAAGAAATCGCGTGATGCCGGAGTCAGAAAAACTGGTGCCTGGGGAGGCAAATTTTTTTGATCCCAAATGCAAAAACGGATGCCAGGACGAAATGCAGGGTCGATTTCCAAACTTAAAAATGGTATTGCTTGCTGTTTTTAAAAATCAAGCATTTTGGTGCCTGAAGAAGAAAACGCGTGATGCCGGGGTCAGAAAAACTGGTGCCTGGGGAGGCAAATTTTTTTTGATCCCAAATGCAAAAACGGATGCCAGGACGAAATTCGGGGTCGAATTCCAAACTTAAAAATGGTATTGCTTGCTGTTTTTAAAAATCAAGCTTTTTGGTGCCTGAAGAAGAAAACACGTGATGCCGGGGTCAGAAAAACTGGTGCCTAGGGAGGCAAATTTTTTTTGATCCCAAATGCAAAAATCCATGCCAGGATGAGTTTCGGGGTAGAATTCCATACTTAAAAATGGTATTGCTTGCTGTTTTTAAAAATCAAGCATTTTGGTGCCTGAAGAAGAAAGCGCGTGATGTCGGGGTCAGAAAAACTGGTGCCTGGGGAGGCAAATTTTTTTTGATCCCAAATGCAAAAACGGATGCCAGGACGAAATTCCGGGTCGAATTCCAAACTTAAAAATGGTATTGCTTGCTGTTTTGAAAAATCAAGCTTTTTGGTGCCTGAAGAAGAAAACACGTGATGCCGGGGTCAGAAAAATTGGTGCCTGGGGAGGCAAATTTTTTTTGATCCCAAATGCAAAAACGGATGCCAGGACGAAATTCCGGGTCGAATTCCAAACTTAAAAATGGTATTGCTTGCTGTTTTTAAAAATCAAGCTTTTTGGTGCCTGAAGAAGAAAACACGTGATGCCGGGGTCAGAAAAACTGGTGCCTGGGGAGGTAAAATTTTTTTGATCCCAAATGCAAAAACGGATGCCAGGACGAAATTCGGGGTCGAATTCCAATCTTAAAAATGGTATTGCTTGCTGTTTTTAAAAATCAAGCTTTTTGGTGCCTAAAGAAGAAAACGCGTGATGCCGGGGTCAGAAAAAATGATGCCTGGGTAGGCAAAAATTTTTTGATCCCAAAAGCAAAAACGGATGCCAGGACGAAATGCAGGGTCGAATTCCAAACTTAAAAATGGTATTGCTTGCTGTTTTTAAAAATCAAGCATTTTGGTGCCTGAAGAAGAAAACGCGTGATGCCGGGTTCAGAAAAACTGGTGCCTGGGGAGGCAAAATTTTTTTGATCCCAAATGCAAAAACAGATGCCAGTGAGAGATTTGGGGTACAATTCCATACTTAAAAATGGTATTGCTTGCTGTTTTCAAAAATCAAGCTTCTTGGTGCCTGAATAAAAAAAGGTGTGATGCCGGGGTCAGAAAAAATGATGCCTGGGTAGGCAAAATTTTTTTGATCCCAAAGGAAAAAACGGATGCCAGGATGAGATTCAGGGTAGAATTCCATACTTAAAAATGGTATTGCTTGCTGTTTTTAAAAATCAAGCTTTTTGGTGCCTGAAGAAGAAAACGCATGATGCCGGGGTCAGAAAAACTGGTGCCGGGGGAGGCAAAATTTTTTTGATCCCAAATGCAAAAACGGATGCCAGGACGAAATTCCGGGTCGAATTCCAAACTTAAAAATGGTATTGCTTGCTGTTTTTAAAAATCAAGCTTTTTGGTGCCTGAAGAAGAAAACGCGTGATGCCGGGGTCAGAAAAACTGGTGCCTGGGAGGCAAAATTTTTTTGATCCCAAATGCAAAAACGGATGCCAGGACGAAATTCGGGGTCGAATTCCATCCTTAAAAATGGTATTGCTTGCTGTTTTTAAAAATGAAGCTTTTTCGTGCCTGAAGAAGAAAACGCGTGATGCCGGGGTCAGAAAAACTGGTGCCTGGGGAGGCAAATTTTTTTTGATCCCAAATGCAAAAACGGATGCCAGGACGAAATTCGGGGTCGAATTCCAAACTTAAAAATGGTATTGCTTGCTGTTTTTAAAAATCAAGCATTTTGGTGCCTGAAGAAGAAAACGCGTGATGCCGGGGTCAGAAAAACTGGTGCCTGGGGAGGCAAATTTTTTTTGATCCCAAATGCAAAAACGGATGCCAGGACGAAATTCCGGGTCGAATTCCAAACTTAAAAATGGTATTGCTTGCTGTTTTTAAAAATCAAGCTTTTTGGTGCCTGAAGAAGAAAACGCGTGATGCCGGGGTCAGAAAAACTGGTGCCTGGGAGGCAAAATTTTTTTGATCCCAAATGCAAAAACGGATGCCAGGACGAAATTCCGGGTCGAATTCCATCCTTAAAAATGGTATTGCTTGCTGTTTTTAAAAATGAAGCTTTTTCGTGCCTGAAGAAGAAAACGCGTGATGCCGGGGTCAGAAAAACTGGTGCCTGGGGAGGCAAATTTTTTTTGATCCCAAATGCAAAAACGGATGCCAGGACGAAATTCGGGGTCGAATTCCAAACTTAAAAATGGTATTGCTTGCTGTTTTTAAAAATCAAGCTTTTTGGTGCCTGAAGAAGAAAACACGTGATGCCGGGGTCAGAAAAACTGGTGCCTAGGGAGGCAAATTTTTTTTGTTCCCAAATGCAAAAACGGATGCCAGGATGAAATTCCGGGTCGAATTCCAAACTTAAAAATGGTATTGCTTGCTGTTTTTAAAAATCAAGCTTTTTGGTTCCTGAAGAAGAAAACGCGTGATGCCGGGGTCAGAAAAACTGGTGCCTGGGAGGCAAAATTTTTTTGATCCCAAATGCAAAAACGGATGCCAGGACGAAATTCGGGGTCGAATTCCATCCTTAAAAATGGTATTGCTTGCTGTTTTTAAAAATGAAGCTTTTTCGTGCCTGAAGAAGAAAACGCGTGATGCCGGGGTCAGAAAAACTGGTGCCTGGGGAGGCAAATTTTTTTTGATCCCAAATGCAAAAACAGATGCCAGTAAGAGATTTGGGGTACAATTCCATACTTAAAAATGGTATTGCTTGCTGTTTTCAAAAATCAAGCTTCTTGGTGCCTGAATAAAAAAAGGTGTGATGCCGGGGTCAGAAAAAATGATGCCTGGGTAGGCAAAATTTTTTTGATCCCAAAGGCAAAAACGGATGCCAGGATGAGATTCAGGGTAGAATTCCATACTTAAAAATGGTATTGCTTGCTGTTTTTAAAAATCAAGCTTTTTGGTGCCTGAAGGAGAAAACGCGTGATGCCGGGGTCAGAAATACTGGTGCCTGGGGAGGCAAATTTTTTTTGATCCCAAATGCAAAAACGGATGCCAGGACGAAATTCGGGGTCGAATTCCAAACTTAAAAATGGTATTGCTTGCTGTTTTTAAAAATCAAGCTTTTTGGTGCCTGAAGAAGAAAACACGTGATGCCGGGGTCAGAAAAACTGGTGCCTAGGGAGGCAAATTTTTTTTGATCCCAAATGCAAAAATCCATGCCAGGATGAGTTTCGGGGTAGAATTCCATACTTAAAAATGGTATTGCTTGCTGTTTTTAAAAATCAAGCATTTTGGTGCCTGAAGAAGAAAGCGCGTGATGTCGGGGTCAGAAAAACTGGTGCCTGGGGAGGCAAATTTTTTTTGATCCCAAATGCAAAAACGGATGCCAGGACGAAATTCCGGGTCGAATTCCAAACTTAAAAATGGTATTGCTTGCTGTTTTGAAAAATCAAGCTTTTTGGTGCCTGAAGAAGAAAACGCGTGATGCCGGGGTCAGAAAAATTGGTGCCTGGGGAGGCAAATTTTTTTTGATCCCAAATGCAAAAACGGATGCCAGGACGAAATTCCGGGTCGAATTCCAAACTTAAAAATGGTATTGCTTGCTGTTTTTAAAAATCAAGCTTTTTGGTGCCTGAAGAAGAAAACACGTGATGCCGGGGTCAGAAAAACTGGTGCCTGGGGAGGTAAAATTTTTTTGATCCCAAATGCAAAAACGGATGCCAGGACGAAATTCGGGGTCGAATTCCAATCTTAAAAATGGTATTGCTTGCTGTTTTTAAAAATCAAGCTTTTTGGTGCCTAAAGAAGAAAACGCGTGATGCCGGGGTCAGAAAAACTGGTGCCTGGGGAGGCAAAATTTTTTTGATCCCAAATGCAAAAACAGATGCCAGTAAGAGATTTGGGGTACAATTCCATACTTAAAAATGGTATTGCTTGCTGTTTTCAAAAATCAAGCTTCTTGGTGCCTGAATAAAAAAAGGTGTGATGCCGGGGTCAGAAAAAATGATGCCTGGGTAGGCAAAATTTTTTTGATCCCAAAGGAAAAAACGGATGCCAGGATGAGATTCAGGGTAGAATTCCATACTTAAAAATGGTATTGCTTGCTGTTTTTAAAAATCAAGCTTTTTGGTGCCTGAAGAAGAAAACGCATGATGCCGGGGTCAGAAAAACTGGTGGGGGGGAGGCAAAAATTTTTTGATCCCAAATGCAAAAACGGATGCCAGGACGAAATTCCGGGTCGAATTCCAAACTTAAAAATGGTATTGCTTGCTGTTTTTAAAAATCAAGCTTTTTGGTGCCTGAAGAAGAAAACGCGTGATGCCGGGGTCAGAAAAACTGGTGCCTGGGAGGCAAAATTTTTTTGATCCCAAATGCAAAAACGGATGCCAGGACGAAATTCGGGGTCGAATTCCATCCTTAAAAATGGTATTGCTTGCTGTTTTTAAAAATGAAGCTTTTTCGTGCCTGAAGAAGAAAACGCGTGATGCCGGGGTCAGAAAAACTGGTGCCTGGGGAGGCAAATTTTTTTTGATCCCAAATGCAAAAATCCATGCCAGGATGAGTTTCGGGGTAGAATTCCATACTTAAAAATGGTATTGCTTGCTGTTTTTAAAAATCAAGCATTTTGGTGCCTGAAGAAGAAAACGCGTGATGCCGGGGTCAGAAAAACTGGTGCCTGGGGAGGCAAATTTTTTTTGATCCCAAATGCAAAAACGGATGCCAGGACGAAATTCCGGGTCGAATTCCAAACTTAAAAATGGTATTGCTTGCTGTTTTTAAAAATCAAGCTTTTTGGTGCCTGAAGAAGAAAACGCGTGATGCCGGGGTCAGAAAAACTGGTGCCTGGGAGGCAAAATTTTTTTGATCCCAAATCTAAAAACGGATGCCAGGACGAAATTCGGGGTCGAATTCCATCCTTAAAAATGGTATTGCTTGCTGTTTTTAAAAATGAAGCTTTTTCGTGCCTGAAGAAGAAAACGCGTGATGCCGGGGTCAGAAAAACTGGTGCCTGGGGAGGCAAATTTTTTTTGATCCCAAATGCAAAAATCCATGCCAGGATGAGTTTCGGGGTAGAATTCCATACTTAAAAATGGTATTGCTTGCTGTTTTTAAAAATCAAGCATTTTGGTGCCTGAAGAAGAAAACGCGTGATGCCGGGGTCAGAAAAACTGGTGCCTGGGGAGGCAAATTTTTTTTGATCCCAAATGCAAAAACGGATGCCAGGACGAAATTCCGGGTCGAATTCCAAACTTAAAAATGGTATTGCTTGCTGTTTTTAAAAATCAAGCTTTTTGGTGCCTGAAGAAGAAAACGCGTGATGCCGGGGTCAGAAAAACTGGTGCCTGGGAGGCAAAATTTTTTTGATCCCAAATGCAAAAACGGATGCCAGGACGAAATTCGGGGTCGAATTCCATCCTTAAAAATGGTATTGCTTGCTGTTTTTAAAAATGAAGCTTTTTCGTGCCTGAAGAAGAAAACGCGTGATGCCGGGGTCAGAAAAACTGGTGCCTGGGGAGGCAAATTTTATTTGATCCCAAATGCAAAAACGGATGCCAGGACGAAATTCGTGGTCGAATTCCAAACTTAAAAATGGTATTGCTTGCTGTTTTTAAAAATCAAGCTTTTTGGTGCCTGAAGAAGAAAACACGTGATGCCGGGGTCAGAAAAACTGGTGCCTAGGGAGGCAAATTTTTTTTGTTCCCAAATGCAAAAACGGATGCCAGGATGAAATTCCGGGTCGAATTCCAAACTTAAAAATGGTATTGCTTGCTGTTTTTAAAAATCAAGCTTTTTGGTGCCTGAAGAAGAAAACGCGTGATGCCGGGGTCAGAAAAACTGGTGCCTGGGAGGCAAAATTTTTTTGATCCCAAATGCAAAAACGGATGCCAGGACGAAATTCGGGGTCGAATTCCATCCTTAAAAATGGTATTGCTTGCTGTTTTTAAAAATGAAGCTTTTTCGTGCCTGAAGAAGAAAACGCGTGATGCCGGGGTCAGAAAAACTGGTGCCTGGGGAGGCAAATTTTTTTTGATCCCAAATGCAAAAACGGATGCCAGGACGAAATTCGGGGTCGAATTCCAAACTTAAAAATGGTATTGCTTGCTGTTTTTAAAAATCAAGCTTTTTGGTGCCTGAAGAAGAAAACGCGTGATGCCGGGGTCAGAAAAACTGGTGCCTGGGAGGCAAAATTTTTTTGATCCCAAATGCAAAAACGGATGCCAGGACGAAATTCGGGGTCGAATTCCATCCTTAAAAATGGTATTGCTTGCTGTTTTTAAAAATGAAGCTTTTTCGTGCCTGAAGAAGAAAACGCGTGATGCCGGGGTCAGAAAAACTGGTGCCTGGGGAGGCAAATTTTTTTTGATCCCAAATGCAAAAACGGATGCCAGGACGAAATTCGGGGTCGAATTCCAAACTTAAAAATGGTATTGCTTGCTGTTTTTAAAAATCAAGCTTTTTGGTGCCTGAAGAAGAAAACACGTGATGCCGGGGTCAGAAAAACTGGTGCCTAGGGAGGCAAATTTTTTTTGTTCCCAAATGCAAAAACGGATGCCAGGATGAAATTCGGGGTCGAATTCCAAACTTAAAAATGGTATTGCTTGCTGTTTTTAAAAATCAAGCTTTTTGGTGCCTGAAGAAGAAAACGCGTGATGCCGGGGTCAGAAAAACTGGTGCCGGGGGAGGCAAAATTTTTTTGATCCCAAATGCAAAAACGGATGCCAGGACGAAATTCCGGGTCGAATTCCAAACTTAAAAATGGTATTGCTTGCTGTTTTTAAAAATCAAGCTTTTTGGTGCCTGAAGAAGAAAACGCGTGATGCCGGGGTCAGAAAAACTGGTGCCTGGGAGGCAAAATTTTTTTGATCCCAAATGCAAAAACGGATGCCAGGACGAAATTCGGGGTCGAATTCCATCCTTAAAAATGGTATTGCTTGCTGTTTTTAAAAATGAAGCTTTTTCGTGCCTGAAGAAGAAAACGCGTGATGCCGGGGTCAGAAAAACTGGTGCCTGGGGAGGCAAATTTTTTTTGATCCCAAATGCAAAAACGGATGCCAGGACGAAATTCGGGGTCGAATTCCAAACTTAAAAATGGTATTGCTTGCTGTTTTTAAAAATCAAGCTTTTTGGTGCCTGAAGAAGAAAACGCGTGATGCCGGGGTCAGAAAAACTGGTGCCTGGGAGGCAAAATTTTTTTGATCCCAAATGCAAAAACGGATGCCAGGACGAAATTCGGGGTCGAATTCCATCCTTAAAAATGGTATTGATTGCTGTTTTTAAAAATGAAGCTTTTTCGTGCCTGAAGAAGAAAACGCGTGATGCCGGGGTCAGAAAAACTGGTGCCTGGGGAGGCAAATTTTTTTTGATCCCAAATGCAAAAACGGATGCCAGGACGAAATTCGGGGTCGAATTCCAAACTTAAAAATGGTATTGCTTGCTGTTTTTAAAAATCAAGCTTTTTGGTGCCTGAAGAAGAAAACACGTGATGCCGGGGTCAGAAAAACTGGTGCCTAGGGAGGCAAATTTTTTTTGTTCCCAAATGCAAAAACGGATGCCAGGATGAAATTCGGGGTCGAATTCCAAACTTAAAAATGGTATTGCTTGCTGTTTTTAAAAATGAAGCTTTTTGGTGCCTGAAGAAGAAAACGCGTGATGCCGGGGTCAGAAAAACTGGTGCCGGGGGAGGCAAAATTTTTTTGATCCCAAATGCAGAAACGGATGCCAGGACGAAATTCCGGGTCGAATTCCAAACTTAAAAATGGTATTGCTTGCTGTTTTTAAAAATCAAGCTTTTTGGTGCCTGAAGAAGAAAACGCGTGATGCCGGGGTCAGAAAAACTGGTGCCTGGGAGGCAAAATTTTTTTGATCCCAAATGCAAAAACGGATGCCAGGACGAAATTCGGGGTCGAATTCCATCCTTAAAAATGGTATTGCTTGCTGTTTTTAAAAATGAAGCTTTTTCGTGCCTGAAGAAGAAAACGCGTGATGCCGGGGTCAGAAAAACTGGTGCCTGGGGAGGCAAATTTTTTTTGATCCCAAATGCAAAAATCCATGCCAGGATGAGTTTCGGGGTAGAATTCCATACTTAAAAATGGTATTGCTTGCTGTTTTTAAAAATCAAGCATTTTGGTGCCTGAAGAAGAAAACGCGTGATGCCGGGGTCAGAAAAACTGGTGCCTGGGGAGGCAAATTTTTTTTGATCCCAAATGCAAAAACGGATGCCAGGACGAAATTCCGGGTCGAATTCCAAACTTAAAAATGGTATTGCTTGCTGTTTTTAAAAATCAAGCTTTTTGGTGCCTGAAGAAGAAAACGCGTGATGCCGGGGTCAGAAAAACTGGTGCCTGGGAGGCAAAATTTTTTTGATCCCAAATGCAAAAACGGATGCCAGGACGAAATTCGGGGTCGAATTCCATCCTTAAAAATGGTATTGCTTGCTGTTTTTAAAAATGAAGCTTTTTCGTGCCTGAAGAAGAAAACGCGTGATGCCGGGGTCAGAAAAACTGGTGCCTGGGGAGGCAAATTTTTTTTGATCCCAAATGCAAAAATCCATGCCAGGATGAGTTTCGGGGTAGAATTCCATACTTAAAAATGGTATTGCTTGCTGTTTTTAAAAATCAAGCATTTTGGTGCCTGAAGAAGAAAACGCGTGATGCCGGGGTCAGAAAAACTGGTGCCTGGGGAGGCAAATTTTTTTTGATCCCAAATGCAAAAACGGATGCCAGGACGAAATTCCGGGTCGAATTCCAAACTTAAAAATGGTATTGCTTGCTGTTTTTAAAAATCAAGCTTTTTGGTGCCTGAAGAAGAAAACGCGTGATGCCGGGGTCAGAAAAACTGGTGCCTGGGAGGCAAAATTTTTTTGATCCCAAATGCAAAAACGGATGCCAGGACGAAATTCGGGGTCGAATTCCATCCTTAAAAATGGTATTGCTTGCTGTTTTTAAAAATGAAGCTTTTTCGTGCCTGAAGAAGAAAACGCGTGATGCCGGGGTCAGAAAAACTGGTGCCTGGGGAGGCAAATTTTTTTTGATCCCAAATGCAAAAATCCATGCCAGGATGAGTTTCGGGGTAGAATTCCATACTTAAAAATGGTATTGCTTGCTGTTTTTAAAAATCAAGCATTTTGGTGCCTGAAGAAGAAAACGCGTGATGCCGGGGTCAGAAAAACTGGTGCCTGGGGAGGCAAAATTTTTTTGATCCCAAATGCAAAAACGGATGCCAGGACGAAATTCCGGGTCGAATTCCAAACTTAAAAATGGTATTGCTTGCTGTTTTTAAAAATCAAGCTTTTTGGTGCCTGAAGAAGAAAACGCGTGATGCCGGGGTCAGAAAAACTGGTGCCTGGGAGGCAAAATTTTTTTGATCCCAAATGCAAAAACGGATGCCAGGACGAAATTCGGGGTCAAATTCCATCCTTAAAAATGGTATTGCTTGCTGTTTTTAAAAATGAAGCTTTTTCGTGCCTGAAGAAGAAAACGCGTGATGCCGGGGTCAGAAAAACTGGTGCCTGGGGAGGCAAATTTTTTTTGATCCCAAATGCAAAAACGGATGCCAGCACGAAATTCGGGGTCGAATTCCAAACTTAAAAATGGTATTGCTTGCTGTTTTTAAAAATCAAGCTTTTTGGTGCCTGAAGAAGAAAACGCGTGATGCCGGGGTCAGAAAAACTGGTGCCTGGGGAGGTAAATTTTTTTTGATCCCAAATGCAAAAACGGATGCCAGGACGAAATTCCGGGTCGAATTCCAAACTTAAAAATGGTATTGCTTGCTGTTTTTAAAAATCAAGCTTTTTGGTGCCTGAAGAAGAAAACGCGTGATGCCGGGGTCAGAAAAACTGGTGCCTGGGGAGGTAAATTTTTTTTGATCCCAAATGCAAAAACGGATGCCAGGACGAAATTCCGGGTCGAATTCCAAACTTAAAAATGGTATTGCTTGCTGTTTTTAAAAATCAAGCATTTTGGTGCCTGAAGAAGAAAACGCGTGATGCCGGGGTCAGAAAAACTGGTGCCTGGGGAGGCAAAATTTTTTTGATCCCAAGTGCAAAAACAGATGCCAGTAAGAGATTTGGGGTAGAATTCCATACTTAAAAATGGTATTGCTTGCTGTTTTCAAAAATCAAGCTTCTTGGTGCCTGAATAAAAAAAGGTGTGATGCCGGGGTCAGAAAAAATGATGCCTGGGTAGGCAAAATTTTTTTGATCCCAAAGGCAAAAACGGATGCCAGGATGAGATTCAGGGTAGAATTCCATACTTAAAAATGGTATTGCTTGCTGTTTTTAAAAATCAAGCTTTTTGGTGCCTGAAGAAGAAAACGCGTGATGCCGGGGTCAGAAAAACTGATGCCTGGGGAGGCAAATTTTTTTTGATCCCAAATGCAAAAACGGATGCCAGGACGAAATTCCGGGTCGAATTCCAAACTTAAAAATGGTATTGCTTGCTGTTTTTAAAAATCAAGCTTTTTGGTGCCTGAAGAAGAAAACGCGTGATGCCGGGGTCAGAAAAACTGGTGCCTGGGAGGCAAAATTTTTTTGATCCCAAATGCAAAAACGGATGCCAGGACGAAATTCGGGGTCGAATTCCATCCTTAAAAATGGTATTGCTTGCTGTTTTTAAAAATGAAGCTTTTTCGTGCCTGAAGAAGAAAACGCGTGATGCCGGGGTCAGAAAAACTGGTGCCTGGGGAGGCAAATTTTTTTTGATCCCAAATGCAAAAATCCATGCCAGGATGAGTTTCGGGGTAGAATTCCATACTTAAAAATGGTATTGCTTGCTGTTTTTAAAAATCAAGCATTTTGGTGCCTGAAGAAGAAAACGCGTGATGCCGGGGTCAGAAAAACTGGTGCCTGGGGAGGCAAATTTTTTTTGATCCCAAATGCAAAAACGGATGCCAGGACGAAATTCCGGGTCGAATTCCAAACTTAAAAATGGTATTGCTTGCTGTTTTTAAAAATCAAGCTTTTTGGTGCCTGAAGAAGAAAACGCGTGATGCCGGGGTCAGAAAAACTGGTGCCTGGGGAGGCAAATTTTTTTTGATCCCAAATGCAAAAACGGATGCCAGGACGAAATTCCGGGTCGAATTCCATACTTAAAAATGGTATTGCTTGCTGTTTTTAAAAATCAAGCTTTTTGGTGCCTGAAGAAGAAAACGCGTGATGGCGGGGTCAGAAAAACTGGTGCCTGGGGAGGCAAATTTTTTTTGATCCCAAATGCAAAAACGGATGCCAGGACGAAATTCCGGGTCGAATTCCAAACTTAAAAATGGTATTGCTTGCTGTTTTTAAAAATCAAGCTTTTTGGTGCCTGAAGAAGAAAACGCGTGATGCCGGGGTCAGAAAAACTGGTGCCTGGGAGGCAAAATTTTTTTGATCCCAAATGCAAAAACGGATGCCAGGACGAAATTCGGGGTCGAATTCCATCCTTAAAAATGGTATTGCTTGCTGTTTTTAAAAATGAAGCTTTTTCGTGCCTGAAGAAGAAAACGCGTGATGCCGGGGTCAGAAAAACTGGTGCCTGGGGAGGCAAATTTTTTTTGATCCCAAATGCAAAAATCCATGCCAGGATGAGTTTCGGGGTAGAATTCCATACTTAAAAATGGTATTGCTTGCTGTTTTTAAAAATCAAGCATTTTGGTGCCTGAAGAAGAAAACGCGTGATGCCGGGGTCAGAAAAACTGGTGCCTGGGGAGGCAAATTTTTTTTGATCCCAAATGCAAAAACGGATGCCAGGACGAAATTCCGGGTCGAATTCCAAACTTAAAAATGGTATTGCTTGCTGTTTTTAAAAATCAAGCTTTTTGGTGCCTGAAGAAGAAAACGCGTGATGCCGGGGTCAGAAAAACTGGTGCCTGGGAGGCAAAATTTTTTTGATCCCAAATGCAAAAACGGATGCCAGGACGAAATTCGGGGTCAAATTCCATCCTTAAAAATGGTATTGCTTGCTGTTTTTAAAAATGAAGCTTTTTCGTGCCTGAAGAAGAAAACGCGTGATGCCGGGGTCAGAAAAACTGGTGCCTGGGGAGGCAAATTTTTTTTGATCCCAAATGCAAAAACGGATGCCAGGACGAAATTCGGGGTCGAATTCCAAACTTAAAAATGGTATTGCTTGCTGTTTTTAAAAATCAAGCTTTTTGGTGCCTGAAGAAGAAAACGCGTGATGCCGGGGTCAGAAAAACTGGTGCCTGGGAGGCAAAATTTTTTTGATCCCAAATGCAAAAACGGATGCCAGGACGAAATTCGGGGTCGAATTCCATCCTTAAAAATGGTATTGCTTGCTGTTTTTAAAAATGAAGCTTTTTCGTGCCTGAAGAAGAAAACGCGTGATGCCGGGGTCAGAAAAACTGGTGCCTGGGGAGGCAAATTTTTTTTGATCCCAAATGCAAAAACGGATGCCAGGACGAAATTCGGGGTCGAATTCCAAACTTAAAAATGGTATTGCTTGCTGTTTTTAAAAATCAAGCTTTTTGGTGCCTGAAGAAGAAAACACGTGATGCCGGGGTCAGAAAAACTGGTGCCTAGGGAGGCAAATTTTTTTTGTTCCCAAATGCAAAAACGGATGCCAGGATGAAATTCGGGGTCGAATTCCAAACTTAAAAATGGTATTGCTTGCTGTTTTTAAAAATCAAGCTTTTTGGTGCCTGAAGAAGAAAACGCGTGATGCCGGGGTCAGAAAAACTGGTGCCGGGGGAGGCAAAATTTTTTTGATCCCAAATGCAAAAACGGATGCCAGGACGAAATTCCGGGTCGAATTCCAAACTTAAAAATGGTATTGCTTGCTGTTTTTAAAAATCAAGCTTTTTGGTGCCTGAAGAAGAAAACGCGTGATGCCGGGGTCAGAAAAACTGGTGCCTGGGAGGCAAAATTTTTTTGATCCCAAATGCAAAAACGGATGCCAGGACGAAATTCGGGGTCGAATTCCATCCTTAAAAATGGTATTGCTTGCTGTTTTTAAAAATGAAGCTTTTTCGTGCCTGAAGAAGAAAACGCGTGATGCCGGGGTCAGAAAAACTGGTGCCTGGGGAGGCAAATTTTTTTTGATCCCAAATGCAAAAACGGATGCCAGGACGAAATTCGGGGTCGAATTCCAAACTTAAAAATGGTATTGCTTGCTGTTTTTAAAAATCAAGCTTTTTGGTGCCTGAAGAAGAAAACGCGTGATGCCGGGGTCAGAAAAACTGGTGCCTGGGAGGCAAAATTTTTTTGATCCCAAATGCAAAAACGGATGCCAGGACGAAATTCGGGGTCGAATTCCATCCTTAAAAATGGTATTGCTTGCTGTTTTTAAAAATGAAGCTTTTTCGTGCCTGAAGAAGAAAACGCGTGATGCCGGGGTCAGAAAAACTGGTGCCTGGGGAGGCAAATTTTTTTTGATCCCAAATGCAAAAACGGATGCCAGGACAAAATTCGGGGTCGAATTCCAAACTTAAAAATGGTATTGCTTGCTGTTTTTAAAAATCAAGCTTTTTGGTGCCTGAAGAAGAAAACACGTGATGCCGGGGTCAGAAAAACTGGTGCCTAGGGAGGCAAATTTTTTTTGTTCCCAAATGCAAAAACGGATGCCAGGATGAAATTCGGGGTCGAATTCCAAACTTAAAAATGGTATTGCTTGCTGTTTTTAAAAATCAAGCTTTTTGGTGCCTGAAGAAGAAAACGCGTGATGCCGGGGTCAGAAAAACTGGTGCCGGGGGAGGCAAAATTTTTTTGATCCCAAATGCAGAAACGGATGCCAGGACGAAATTCCGGGTCGAATTCCAAACTTAAAAATGGTATTGCTTGCTGTTTTTAAAAATCAAGCTTTTTGGTGCCTGAAGAAGAAAACGCGTGATGCCGGGGTCAGAAAAACTGGTGCCTGGGAGGCAAAATTTTTTTGATCCCAAATGCAAAAACGGATGCCAGGACGAAATTCGGGGTCGAATTCCATCCTTAAAAATGGTATTGCTTGCTGTTTTTAAAAATGAAGCTTTTTCGTGCCTGAAGAAGAAAACGCGTGATGCCGGGGTCAGAAAAACTGGTGCCTGGGGAGGCAAATTTTTTTTGATCCCAAATGCAAAAATCCATGCCAGGATGAGTTTCGGGGTAGAATTCCATACTTAAAAATGGTATTGCTTGCTGTTTTTAAAAATCAAGCATTTTGGTGCCTGAAGAAGAAAACGCGTGATGCCGGGGTCAGAAAAACTGGTGCCTGGGGAGGCAAATTTTTTTTGATCCCAAATGCAAAAACGGATGCCAGGACGAAATTCCGGGTCGAATTCCAAACTTAAAAATGGTATTGCTTGCTGTTTTTAAAAATCAAGCTTTTTGGTGCCTGAAGAAGAAAACGCGTGATGCCGGGGTCAGAAAAACTGGTGCCTGGGAGGCAAAATTTTTTTGATCCCAAATGCAAAAATGGATGCCAGGACGAAATTCGGGGTCGAATTCCATCCTTAAAAATGGTATTGCTTGCTGTTTTTAAAAATGAAGCTTTTTCGTGCCTGAAGAAGAAAACGCGTGATGCCGGGGTCAGAAAAACTGGTGCCTGGGGAGGCAAATTTTTTTTGATCCCAAATGCAAAAATCCATGCCAGGATGAGTTTCGGGGTAGAATTCCATACTTAAAAATGGTATTGCTTGCTGTTTTTAAAAATCAAGCATTTTGGTGCCTGAAGAAGAAAACGCGTGATGCCGGGGTCAGAAAAACTGGTGCCTGGGGAGGCAAAATTTTTTTGATCCCAAATGCAAAAACGGATGCCAGGACGAAATTCCGGGTCGAATTCCAAACTTAAAAATGGTATTGCTTGCTGTTTTTAAAAATCAAGCTTTTTGGTGCCTGAAGAAGAAAACGCGTGATGCCGGGGTCAGAAAAACTGGTGCCTGGGAGGCAAAATTTTTTTGATCCCAAATGCAAAAACGGATGCCAGGACGAAATTCGGGGTCAAATTCCATCCTTAAAAATGGTATTGCTTGCTGTTTTTAAAAATGAAGCTTTTTCGTGCCTGAAGAAGAAAACGCGTGATGCCGGGGTCAGAAAAACTGGTGCCTGGGGAGGCAAATTTTTTTTGATCCCAAATGCAAAAACGGATGCCAGCACGAAATTCGGGGTCGAATTCCAAACTTAAAAATGGTATTGCTTGCTGTTTTTAAAAATCAAGCTTTTTGGTGCCTGAAGAAGAAAACGCGTGATGCCGGGGTCAGAAAAACTGGTGCCTGGGGAGGTAAATTTTTTTTGATCCCAAATGCAAAAACGGATGCCAGGACGAAATTCCGGGTCGAATTCCAAACTTAAAAATGGTATTGCTTGCTGTTTTTAAAAATCAAGCTTTTTGGTGCCTGAAGAAGAAATCGCGTGATGCCGGGGTCAGAAAAACTGGTGCCTGGGGAGGTAAATTTTTTTTGATCCCAAATGCAAAAACGGATGCCAGGACGAAATTCCGGGTCGAATTCCAAACTTAAAAATGGTATTGCTTGCTGTTTTTAAAAATCAAGCATTTTGGTGCCTGAAGAAGAAAACGCGTGATGCCGGGGTCAGAAAAACTGGTGCCTGGGGAGGCAAAATTTTTTTGATCCCAAGTGCAAAAACAGATGCCAGTAAGAGATTTGGGGTAGAATTCCATACTTAAAAATGGTATTGCTTGCTGTTTTCAAAAATCAAGCTTCTTGGTGCCTGAATAAAAAAAGGTGTGATGCCGGGGTCAGAAAAAATGATGCCTGGGTAGGCAAAAATTTTTTGATCCCAAAGGCAAAAACGGATGCCAGGATGAGATTCAGGGTAGAATTCCATACTTAAAAATGGTATTGCTTGCTGTTTTTAAAAATCAAGCTTTTTGGTGCCTGAAGAAGAAAACGCGTGATGCCGGGGTCAGAAAAACTGATGCCTGGGGAGGCAAATTTTTTTTGATCCCAAATGCAAAAACGGATGCCAGGACGAAATTCCGGGTCGAATTCCAAACTTAAAAATGGTATTGCTTGCTGTTTTTAAAAATCAAGCTTTTTGGTGCCTGAAGAAGAAAACGCGTGATGCCGGGGTCAGAAAAACTGGTGCCTGGGAGGCAAAATTTTTTTGATCCCAAATGCAAAAACGGATGCCAGGACGAAATTCGGGGTCGAATTCCATCCTTAAAAATGGTATTGCTTGCTGTTTTTAAAAATGAAGCTTTTTCGTGCCTGAAGAAGAAAACGCGTGATGCCGGGGTCAGAAAAACTGGTGCCTGGGGAGGCAAATTTTTTTTGATCCCAAATGCAAAAATCCATGCCAGGATGAGTTTCGGGGTAGAATTCCATACTTAAAAATGGTATTGCTTGCTGTTTTTAAAAATCAAGCATTTTGGTGCCTGAAGAAGAAAACGCGTGATGCCGGGGTCAGAAAAACTGGTGCCTGGGGAGGCAAATTTTTTTTGATCCCAAATGCAAAAACGGATGCCAGGACGAAATGCAGGGTTGAATTCCAAACTTAAAAATGGTATTGCTTGCTGTTTTTAAAAATCAAGCATTTTGGTGCCTGAAGAAGAAATCGCGTGATGCCGGGGTCAGAAAAACTGGTGCCTGGGGAGGCAAAAATTTTTTTGATCCCAAATGCAAAAACGGATGCCAGGACGAAATTCCGGGTCGAATTCCAAACTTAAAAATGGTATTGCTTGCTGTTTTTAAAAATCAAGCTTTTTGGTGCCTGAAGAAGAAAACGCGTGATGCCGGGGTCAGAAAAACTGGTGCCTGGGAGGCAAAATTTTTTTGATCCCAAATGCAAAAACGGATGCCAGGACGAAATTCGGGGTCGAATTCCGTCTTAAAAATGGTATTGCTTGCTGTTTTTAAAAATGAAGCTTTTTCGTGCCTGAAGAAGAAAACGCGTGATGCTGGGGTCAGAAAAACTGGTGCCTGGGGAGGCAAATTTTTTTTGATCCCAAATGCAAAAATCCATGCCAGGATGAGTTTCGGGGTAGAATTCCATACTTAAAAATGGTATTGCTTGCTGTTTTTAAAAATCAAGCATTTTGGTGCCTGAAGAAGAAAACGCGTGATGCCGGGGTCAGAAAAACTGGTGCCTGGGGAGGCAAATTTTTTTTGATCCCAAATGCAAAAACAGATGCCAGGACGAAATTCCGGGTCGAATTCCAAACTTAAAAATGGTATTGCTTGCTGTTTTTAAAAATCAAGCTTTTTGGTGCCTGAAGAAGAAAACGCGTGATGCCGGGGTCAGAAAAACTGGTGCCTGGGGAGGCAAATTTTTTTTGATCCCAAATGCAAAAACGGATGCCAGGACGAAATTCCGGGTCGAATTCCAAACTTAAAAATGGTATTGCTTGCTGTTTTTAAAAATCAAGCTTTTTGGTGCCTGAAGAAGAAAACACGTGATGCCGGGGTCAGAAAAACTGGTGCCTGGGGAGGCAAATTTTTTTTGATCCCAAATGCAAAAACGGATGCCAGGACGAAATTCGGGGTCGAATTCCAATCTTAAAAATGGTATTGCTTGCTGTTTTTAAAAATCAAGCTTTTTGGTGCCTGAAGAAGAAATCGCGTGATGCCGGGGTCAGAAAAACTGGTGCCTGGGGAGGCAAAATTTTTTTGATCCCAAATGCAAAAACGGATGCCAGGACGAAATGCAGGGTTGAATTCCAAACTTAAAAATGGTATTGCTTGCTGTTTTTAAAAATCAAGCATTTTGGTGCCTGAAGAAGAAAACGCGTGATGCCGGGGTCAGAAAAACTGGTGCCTGGGGAGGCAAAATTTTTTTTGATCCCAAATGCAAAAACGGATGCCAGGACGAAATTCCGGGTCGAATTCCAAACTTAAAAATGGTATTGCTTGCTGTTTTTAAAAATCAAGCTTTTAGGTGCCTGAAGATGAAAACACGTGATGCCGGGGTCAGAAAAACTGGTGCCTGGGGAGGTAAAATTTTTTTGATCCCAAATGCAAAAACGGATGCCAGGACGAAATTCGGGGTCGAATTCCAATCTTAAAGATGGTATTGCTTGCTGTTTTTAAAAATCAAGCTTTTTGGTGCCTAAGGAAGAAAACGCGTGATGCCGGGGTCAGAAAAAATGATGCCTGGGTAGGCAAAAATTTTTTGATCCCAAACGCAAAAACGGATGCCAGGACGAAATGCAGGGTCGAATTCCAAACTTAAAAATGGTATTGCTTGCTGTTTTTAAAAATCAAGCATTTTGGTGCCTGAAGAAGAAATCGCGTGATGCCGGAGTCAGAAAAACTGGTGCCTGGGGAGGCAAATTTTTTTTGATCCCAAATGCAAAAACGGATGCCAGGACGAAATGCAGGGTCGATTTCCAAACTTAAAAATGGTATTGCTTGCTGTTTTTAAAAATCAAGCATTTTGGTGCCTGAAGAAGAAAACGCGTGATGCCGGGGTCAGAAAAACTGGTGCCTGGGGAGGCAAATTTTTTTTGATCCCAAATGCAAAAACGGATGCCAGGACAAAATTCCGGGTCGAATTCCAAACTTAAAAATGGTATTGCTTGCTGTTTTTAAAAATCAAGCTTTTTGGTGCCTGAAGAAGAAAACGCGTGATGCCGGGGTCAGAAAAACTGGTGCCTGGGGAGGTAATTTTTTTTTGATCCCAAATGCAAAAATGGATGCCAGGACGAAATTCCGGGTCGAATTCCAAACTTAAAAATGGTATTGCTTGCTGTTTTGAAAAATCAAGCATTTTGGTGCCTGAAGAAGAAAACGCGTGATGCCGGGGTCAGAAAAACTGGTGCCTGGGGAGGCAAAATTTTTTTGATCCCAAGTGCAAAAACAGATGCCAGTAAGAGATTTGGGGTACAATTCCATACTTAAAAATGGTATTGCTTGCTGTTTTCAAAAATCAAGCTTCTTGGTGCCTGAATAAAAAAAGGTGTGATGCCGGGGTCAGAAAAAATGATGCCTGGGTAGGCAAAATTTTTTTGATCCCAAAGGCAAAAACGGATGCCAGGATGAGATTCAGGGTAGAATTCCATACTTAAAAATGGTATTGCTTGCTGTTTTTAAAAATCAAGCTTTTTGGTGCCTGAAGGAGAAAACGCGTGATGCCGGGGTCAGAAATACTGGTGCCTGGGGAGGCAAATTTTTTTTGATCCCAAATGCAAAAACGGATGCCAGGACGAAATTCGGGGTCGAATTCCAAACTTAAAAATGGTATTGCTTGCTGTTTTTAAAAATCAAGCTTTTTGGTGCCTGAAGAAGAAAACACGTGATGCCGGGGTCAGAAAAACTGGTGCCTAGGGAGGCAAATTTTTTTTGATCCCAAATGCAAAAATCCATGCCAGGATGAGTTTCGGGGTAGAATTCCATACTTAAAAATGGTATTGCTTGCTGTTTTTAAAAATCAAGCATTTTGGTGCCTGAAGAAGAAAACGCGTGATGCCGGGGTCAGAAAAACTGGTGCCTGGGGAGGCAAATTTTTTTTGATCCCAAATGCAAAAACGGATGCCAGGACGAAATTCCGGGTCGAATTCCAAACTTAAAAATGGTATTGCTTGCTGTTTTGAAAAATCAAGCTTTTTGGTGCCTGAAGAAGAAATCGCGTGATGCCGGGGTCAGAAAAACTGGTGCCTGGGGAGGCAAAAATTTTTTTGATCCCAAATGCAAAAACGGATGCCAGGACGAAATTCCGGGTCGAATTCCAAACTTAAAAATGGTATTGCTTGCTGTTTTTAAAAATCAAGCTTTTAGGTGCCTGAAGATGAAAACACGTGATGCCGGGGTCAGAAAAACTGGTGCCTGGGGAGGTAAAATTTTTTTGATCCCAAATGCAAAAACGGATGCCAGGACGAAATTCGGGGTCGAATTCCAATCTTAAAAATGGTATTGCTTGCTGTTTTTAAAAATCAAGCTTTTTGGTGCCTAAGGAAGAAAACGCGTGATGCCGGGGTCAGAAAAAATGATGCCTGGGTAGGCAAAATTTTTTTGATCCCAAATGCAAAAACGGATGCCAGGACGAAATGCAGGGTCGAATTCCAAACTTAAAAATGGTATTGCTTGCTGTTTTTAAAAATCAAGCATTTTGGTGCCTGAAGAAGAAATCGCGTGATGCCGGAGTCAGAAAAACTGGTGCCTGGGGAGGCAAATTTTTTTGATCCCAAATGCAAAAACGGATGCCAGGACGAAATGCAGGGTCGATTTCCAAACTTAAAAATGGTATTGCTTGCTGTTTTTAAAAATCAAGCATTTTGGTGCCTGAAGAAGAAAACGCGTGATGCCGGGGTCAGAAAAACTGGTGCCTGGGGAGGCAAATTTTTTTTGATCCCAAATGCAAAAACGGATGCCAGGACGAAATTCGGGGTCGAATTCCAAACTTAAAAATGGTATTGCTTGCTGTTTTTAAAAATCAAGCTTTTTGGTGCCTGAAGAAGAAAACACGTGATGCCGGGGTCAGAAAAACTGGTGCCTAGGGAGGCAAATTTTTTTTGATCCCAAATGCAAAAATCCATGCCAGGATGAGTTTCGGGGTAGAATTCCATACTTAAAAATGGTATTGCTTGCTGTTTTTAAAAATCAAGCATTTTGGTGCCTGAAGAAGAAAGCGCGTGATGTCGGGGTCAGAAAAACTGGTGCCTGGGGAGGCAAATTTTTTTTGATCCCAAATGCAAAAACGGATGCCAGGACGAAATTCCGGGTCGAATTCCAAACTTAAAAATGGTATTGCTTGCTGTTTTGAAAAATCAAGCTTTTTGGTGCCTGAAGAAGAAAACACGTGATGCCGGGGTCAGAAAAATTGGTGCCTGGGGAGGCAAATTTTTTTTGATCCCAAATGCAAAAACGGATGCCAGGACGAAATTCCGGGTCGAATTCCAAACTTAAAAATGGTATTGCTTGCTGTTTTTAAAAATCAAGCTTTTTGGTGCCTGAAGAAGAAAACACGTGATGCCGGGGTCAGAAAAACTGGTGCCTGGGGAGGTAAAATTTTTTTGATCCCAAATGCAAAAACGGATGCCAGGACGAAATTCGGGGTCGAATTCCAATCTTAAAAATGGTATTGCTTGCTGTTTTTAAAAATCAAGCTTTTTGGTGCCTAAAGAAGAAAACGCGTGATGCCGGGGTCAGAAAAAATGATGCCTGGGTAGGCAAAAATTTTTTGATCCCAAAAGCAAAAACGGATGCCAGGACGAAATGCAGGGTCGAATTCCAAACTTAAAAATGGTATTGCTTGCTGTTTTTAAAAATCAAGCATTTTGGTGCCTGAAGAAGAAAACGCGTGATGCCGGGGTCAGAAAAACTGGTGCCTGGGGAGGCAAAATTTTTTTGATCCCAAATGCAAAAACAGATGCCAGTGAGAGATTTGGGGTACAATTCCATACTTAAAAATGGTATTGCTTGCTGTTTTCAAAAATCAAGCTTCTTGGTGCCTGAATAAAAAAAGGTGTGATGCCGGGGTCAGAAAAAATGATGCCTGGGTAGGCAAAATTTTTTTGATCCCAAAGGAAAAAACGGATGCCAGGATGAGATTCAGGGTAGAATTCCATACTTAAAAATGGTATTGCTTGCTGTTTTTAAAAATCAAGCTTTTTGGTGCCTGAAGAAGAAAACGCATGATGCCGGGGTCAGAAAAACTGGTGCCGGGGGAGGCAAAATTTTTTTGATCCCAAATGCAAAAACGGATGCCAGGACGAAATTCCGGGTCGAATTCCAAACTTAAAAATGGTATTGCTTGCTGTTTTTAAAAATCAAGCTTTTTGGTGCCTGAAGAAGAAAACGCGTGATGCCGGGGTCAGAAAAACTGGTGCCTGGGAGGCAAAATTTTTTTGATCCCAAATGCAAAAACGGATGCCAGGACGAAATTCGGGGTCGAATTCCATCCTTAAAAATGGTATTGCTTGCTGTTTTTAAAAATGAAGCTTTTTCGTGCCTGAAGAAGAAAACGCGTGATGCCGGGGTCAGAAAAACTGGTGCCTGGGGAGGCAAATTTTTTTTGATCCCAAATGCAAAAACGGATGCCAGGACGAAATTCGGGGTCGAATTCCAAACTTAAAAATGGTATTGCTTGCTGTTTTTAAAAATCAAGCATTTTGGTGCCTGAAGAAGAAAACGCGTGATGCCGGGGTCAGAAAAACTGGTGCCTGGGGAGGCAAATTTTTTTTGATCCCAAATGCAAAAACGGATGCCAGGACGAAATTCCGGGTCGAATTCCAAACTTAAAAATGGTATTGCTTGCTGTTTTTAAAAATCAAGCTTTTTGGTGCCTGAAGAAGAAAACGCGTGATGCCGGGGTCAGAAAAACTGGTGCCTGGGAGGCAAAATTTTTTTGATCCCAAATGCAAAAACGGATGCCAGGACGAAATTCCGGGTCGAATTCCATCCTTAAAAATGGTATTGCTTGCTGTTTTTAAAAATGAAGCTTTTTCGTGCCTGAAGAAGAAAACGCGTGATGCCGGGGTCAGAAAAACTGGTGCCTGGGGAGGCAAATTTTTTTTGATCCCAAATGAAAAAACGGATGCCAGGACGAAATTCGGGGTCGAATTCCAAACTTAAAAATGGTATTGCTTGCTGTTTTTAAAAATCAAGCTTTTTGGTGCCTGAAGAAGAAAACACGTGATGCCGGGGTCAGAAAAACTGGTGCCTAGGGAGGCAAATTTTTTTTGTTCCCAAATGCAAAAACGGATGCCAGGATGAAATTCCGGGTCGAATTCCAAACTTAAAAATGGTATTGCTTGCTGTTTTTAAAAATCAAGCTTTTTGGTTCCTGAAGAAGAAAAAGCGTGATGCCGGGGTCAGAAAAACTGGTGCCTGGGAGGCAAAATTTTTTTGATCCCAAATGCAAAAACGGATGCCAGGACGAAATTCGGGGTCGAATTCCATCCTTAAAAATGGTATTGCTTGCTGTTTTTAAAAATGAAGCTTTTTCGTGCCTGAAGAAGAAAACGCGTGATGCCGGGGTCAGAAAAACTGGTGCCTGGGGAGGCAAATTTTTTTTGATCCCAAATGCAAAAACAGATGCCAGTAAGAGATTTGGGGTACAATTCCATACTTAAAAATGGTATTGCTTGCTGTTTTCAAAAATCAAGCTTCTTGGTGCCTGAATAAAAAAAGGTGTGATGCCGGGGTCAGAAAAAATGATGCCTGGGTAGGCAAAATTTTTTTGATCCCAAAGGCAAAAACGGATGCCAGGATGAGATTCAGGGTAGAATTCCATACTTAAAAATGGTATTGCTTGCTGTTTTTAAAAATCAAGCTTTTTGGTGCCTGAAGGAGAAAACGCGTGATGCCGGGGTCAGAAATACTGGTGCCTGGGGAGGCAAATTTTTTTTGATCCCAAATGCAAAAACGGATGCCAGGACGAAATTCGGGGTCGAATTCCAAACTTAAAAATGGTATTGCTTGCTGTTTTTAAAAATCAAGCTTTTTGGTGCCTGAAGAAGAAAACACGTGATGCCGGGGTCAGAAAAACTGGTGCCTAGGGAGGCAAATTTTTTTTGATCCCAAATGCAAAAATCCATGCCAGGATGAGTTTCGGGGTAGAATTCCATACTTAAAAATGGTATTGCTTGCTGTTTTTAAAAATCAAGCATTTTGGTGCCTGAAGAAGAAAGCGCGTGATGTCGGGGTCAGAAAAACTGGTGCCTGGGGAGGCAAATTTTTTTTGATCCCAAATGCAAAAACGGATGCCAGGACGAAATTCCGGGTCGAATTCCAAACTTAAAAATGGTATTGCTTGCTGTTTTGAAAAATCAAGCTTTTTGGTGCCTGAAGAAGAAAACGCGTGATGCCGGGGTCAGAAAAATTGGTGCCTGGGGAGGCAAATTTTTTTTGATCCCAAATGCAAAAACGGATGCCAGGACGAAATTCCGGGTCGAATTCCAAACTTAAAAATGGTATTGCTTGCTGTTTTTAAAAATCAAGCTTTTTGGTGCCTGAAGAAGAAAACACGTGATGCCGGGGTCAGAAAAACTGGTGCCTGGGGAGGTAAAATTTTTTTGATCCCAAATGCAAAAACGGATGCCAGGACGAAATTCGGGGTCGAATTCCAATCTTAAAAATGGTATTGCTTGCTGTTTTTAAAAATCAAGCTTTTTGGTGCCTAAAGAAGAAAACGCGTGATGCCGGGGTCAGAAAAACTGGTGCCTGGGGAGGCAAAATTTTTTTGATCCCAAATGCAAAAACAGATGCCAGTAAGAGATTTGGGGTACAATTCCATACTTAAAAATGGTATTGCTTGCTGTTTTCAAAAATCAAGCTTCTTGGTGCCTGAATAATAAAAGGTGTGATGCCGGGGTCAGAAAAAATGATGCCTGGGTAGGCAAAATTTTTTTGATCCCAAAGGAAAAAACGGATGCCAGGATGAGATTCAGGGTAGAATTCCATACTTAAAAATGGTATTGCTTGCTGTTTTTAAAAATCAAGCTTTTTGGTGCCTGAAGAAGAAAACGCATGATGCCGGGGTCAGAAAAACTGGTGGGGGGGAGGCAAAAATTTTTTGATCCCAAATGCAAAAACGGATGCCAGGACGAAATTCCGGGTCGAATTCCAAACTTAAAAATGGTATTGCTTGCTGTTTTTAAAAATCAAGCTTTTTGGTGCCTGAAGAAGAAAACGCGTGATGCCGGGGTCAGAAAAACTGGTGCCTGGGAGGCAAAATTTTTTTGATCCCAAATGCAAAAACGGATGCCAGGACGAAATTCGGGGTCGAATTCCATCCTTAAAAATGGTATTGCTTGCTGTTTTTAAAAATGAAGCTTTTTCGTGCCTGAAGAAGAAAACGCGTGATGCCGGGGTCAGAAAAACTGGTGCCTGGGGAGGCAAATTTTTTTTGATCCCAAATGCAAAAATCCATGCCAGGATGAGTTTCGGGGTAGAATTCCATACTTAAAAATGGTATTGCTTGCTGTTTTTAAAAATCAAGCATTTTGGTGCCTGAAGAAGAAAACGCGTGATGCCGGGGTCAGAAAAACTGGTGCCTGGGGAGGCAAATTTTTTTTGATCCCAAATGCAAAAACGGATGCCAGGACGAAATTCCGGGTCGAATTCCAAACTTAAAAATGGTATTGCTTGCTGTTTTTAAAAATCAAGCTTTTTGGTGCCTGAAGAAGAAAACGCGTGATGCCGGGGTCAGAAAAACTGGTGCCTGGGAGGCAAAATTTTTTTGATCCCAAATCTAAAAACGGATGCCAGGACGAAATTCGGGGTCGAATTCCATCCTTAAAAATGGTATTGCTTGCTGTTTTTAAAAATGAAGCTTTTTCGTGCCTGAAGAAGAAAACGCGTGATGCCGGGGTCAGAAAAACTGGTGCCTGGGGAGGCAAATTTTTTTTGATCCCAAATGCAAAAATCCATGCCAGGATGAGTTTCGGGGTAGAATTCCATACTTAAAAATGGTATTGCTTGCTGTTTTTAAAAATCAAGCATTTTGGTGCCTGAAGAAGAAAACGCGTGATGCCGGGGTCAGAAAAACTGGTGCCTGGGGAGGCAAATTTTTTTTGATCCCAAATGCAAAAACGGATGCCAGGACGAAATTCCGGGTCGAATTCCAAACTTAAAAATGGTATTGCTTGCTGTTTTTAAAAATCAAGCTTTTTGGTGCCTGAAGAAGAAAACGCGTGATGCCGGGGTCAGAAAAACTGGTGCCTGGGAGGCAAAATTTTTTTGATCCCAAATGCAAAAACGGATGCCAGGACGAAATTCGGGGTCGAATTCCATCCTTAAAAATGGTATTGCTTGCTGTTTTTAAAAATGAAGCTTTTTCGTGCCTGAAGAAGAAAACGCGTGATGCCGGGGTCAGAAAAACTGGTGCCTGGGGAGGCAAATTTTATTTGATCCCAAATGCAAAAACGGATGCCAGGACGAAATTCGGGGTCGAATTCCAAACTTAAAAATGGTATTGCTTGCTGTTTTTAAAAATCAAGCTTTTTGGTGCCTGAAGAAGAAAACACGTGATGCCGGGGTCAGAAAAACTGGTGCCTAGGGAGGCAAATTTTTTTTGTTCCCAAATGCAAAAACGGATGCCAGGATGAAATTCCGGGTCGAATTCCAAACTTAAAAATGGTATTGCTTGCTGTTTTTAAAAATCAAGCTTTTTGGTGCCTGAAGAAGAAAACGCGTGATGCCGGGGTCAGAAAAACTGGTGCCTGGGAGGCAAAATTTTTTTGATCCCAAATGCAAAAACGGATGCCAGGACGAAATTCGGGGTCGAATTCCATCCTTAAAAATGGTATTGCTTGCTGTTTTTAAAAATGAAGCTTTTTCGTGCCTGAAGAAGAAAACGCGTGATGCCGGGGTCAGAAAAACTGGTGCCTGGGGAGGCAAATTTTTTTTGATCCCAAATGCAAAAACGGATGCCAGGACGAAATTCGGGGTCGAATTCCAAACTTAAAAATGGTATTGCTTGCTGTTTTTAAAAATCAAGCTTTTTGGTGCCTGAAGAAGAAAACGCGTGATGCCGGGGTCAGAAAAACTGGTGCCTGGGAGGCAAAATTTTTTTGATCCCAAATGCAAAAACGGATGCCAGGACGAAATTCGGGGTCGAATTCCATCCTTAAAAATGGTATTGCTTGCTGTTTTTAAAAATGAAGCTTTTTCGTGCCTGAAGAAGAAAACGCGTGATGCCGGGGTCAGAAAAACTGGTGCCTGGGGAGGCAAATTTTTTTTGATCCCAAATGCAAAAACGGATGCCAGGACGAAATTCGGGGTCGAATTCCAAACTTAAAAATGGTATTGCTTGCTGTTTTTAAAAATCAAGCTTTTTGGTGCCTGAAGAAGAAAACACGTGATGCCGGGGTCAGAAAAACTGGTGCCTAGGGAGGCAAATTTTTTTTGTTCCCAAATGCAAAAACGGATGCCAGGATGAAATTCGGGGTCGAATTCCAAACTTAAAAATGGTATTGCTTGCTGTTTTTAAAAATCAAGCTTTTTGGTGCCTGAAGAAGAAAACGCGTGATGCCGGGGTCAGAAAAACTGGTGCCGGGGGAGGCAAAATTTTTTTGATCCCAAATGCAAAAACGGATGCCAGGACGAAATTCCGGGTCGAATTCCAAACTTAAAAATGGTATTGCTTGCTGTTTTTAAAAATCAAGCTTTTTGGTGCCTGAAGAAGAAAACGCGTGATGCCGGGGTCAGAAAAACTGGTGCCTGGGAGGCAAAATTTTTTTGATCCCAAATGCAAAAACGGATGCCAGGACGAAATTCGGGGTCGAATTCCATCCTTAAAAATGGTATTGCTTGCTGTTTTTAAAAATGAAGCTTTTTCGTGCCTGAAGAAGAAAACGCGTGATGCCGGGGTCAGAAAAACTGGTGCCTGGGGAGGCAAATTTTTTTTGATCCCAAATGCAAAAACGGATGCCAGGACGAAATTCGGGGTCGAATTCCAAACTTAAAAATGGTATTGCTTGCTGTTTTTAAAAATCAAGCTTTTTGGTGCCTGAAGAAGAAAACGCGTGATGCCGGGGTCAGAAAAACTGGTGCCTGGGAGGCAAAATTTTTTTGATCCCAAATGCAAAAACGGATGCCAGGACGAAATTCGGGGTCGAATTCCATCCTTAAAAATGGTATTGCTTGCTGTTTTTAAAAATGAAGCTTTTTCGTGCCTGAAGAAGAAAACGCGTGATGCCGGGGTCAGAAAAACTGGTGCCTGGGGAGGCAAATTTTTTTTGATCCCAAATGCAAAAACGGATGCCAGGATGAAATTCGGGGTCGAATTCCAAACTTAAAAATGGTATTGCTTGCTGTTTTTAAAAATCAAGCTTTTTGGTGCCTGAAGAAGAAAACACGTGATGCCGGGGTCAGAAAAACTGGTGCCTAGGGAGGCAAATTTTTTTTGTTCCCAAATGCAAAAACGGATGCCAGGATGAAATTCGGGGTCGAATTCCAAACTTAAAAATGGTATTGCTTGCTGTTTTTAAAAATGAAGCTTTTTGGTGCCTGAAGAAGAAAACGCGTGATGCCGGGGTCAGAAAAACTGGTGCCGGGGGAGGCAAAATTTTTTTGATCCCAAATGCAGAAACGGATGCCAGGACGAAATTCCGGGTCGAATTCCAAACTTAAAAATGGTATTGCTTGCTGTTTTTAAAAATCAAGCTTTTTGGTGCCTGAAGAAGAAAACGCGTGATGCCGGGGTCAGAAAAACTGGTGCCTGGGAGGCAAAATTTTTTTGATCCCAAATGCAAAAACGGATGCCAGGACGAAATTCGGGGTCGAATTCCATCCTTAAAAATGGTATTGCTTGCTGTTTTTAAAAATGAAGCTTTTTCGTGCCTGAAGAAGAAAACGCGTGATGCCGGGGTCAGAAAAACTGGTGCCTGGGGAGGCAAATTTTTTTTGATCCCAAATGCAAAAATCCATGCCAGGATGAGTTTCGGGGTAGAATTCCATACTTAAAAATGGTATTGCTTGCTGTTTTTAAAAATCAAGCATTTTGGTGCCTGAAGAAGAAAACGCGTGATGCCGGGGTCAGAAAAACTGGTGCCTGGGGAGGCAAATTTTTTTTGATCCCAAATGCAAAAACGGATGCCAGGACGAAATTCCGGGTCGAATTCCAAACTTAAAAATGGTATTGCTTGCTGTTTTTAAAAATCAAGCTTTTTGGTGCCTGAAGAAGAAAACGCGTGATGCCGGGGTCAGAAAAACTGGTGCCTGGGAGGCAAAATTTTTTTGATCCCAAATGCAAAAACGGATGCCAGGACGAAATTCGGGGTCGAATTCCATCCTTAAAAATGGTATTGCTTGCTGTTTTTAAAAATGAAGCTTTTTCGTGCCTGAAGAAGAAAACGCGTGATGCCGGGGTCAGAAAAACTGGTGCCTGGGGAGGCAAATTTTTTTTGATCCCAAATGCAAAAATCCATGCCAGGATGAGTTTCGGGGTAGAATTCCATACTTAAAAATGGTATTGCTTGCTGTTTTTAAAAATCAAGCATTTTGGTGCCTGAAGAAGAAAACGCGTGATGCCGGGGTCAGAAAAACTGGTGCCTGGGGAGGCAAAATTTTTTTGATCCCAAATGCAAAAACGGATGCCAGGACGAAATTCCGGGTCGAATTCCAAACTTAAAAATGGTATTGCTTGCTGTTTTTAAAAATCAAGCTTTTTGGTGCCTGAAGAAGAAAACGCGTGATGCCGGGGTCAGAAAAACTGGTGCCTGGGAGGCAAAATTTTTTTGATCCCAAATGCAAAAACGGATGCCAGGACGAAATTCGGGGTCAAATTCCATCCTTAAAAATGGTATTGCTTGCTGTTTTTAAAAATGAAGCTTTTTCGTGCCTGAAGAAGAAAACGCGTGATGCCGGGGTCAGAAAAACTGGTGCCTGGGGAGGCAAATTTTTTTTGATCCCAAATGCAAAAACGGATGCCAGCACGAAATTCGGGGTCGAATTCCAAACTTAAAAATGGTATTGCTTGCTGTTTTTAAAAATCAAGCTTTTTGGTGCCTGAAGAAGAAAACGCGTGATGCCGGGGTCAGAAAAACTGGTGCCTGGGGAGGTAAATTTTTTTTGATCCCAAATGCAAAAACGGATGCCAGGACGAAATTCCGGGTCGAATTCCAAACTTAAAAATGGTATTGCTTGCTGTTTTTAAAAATCAAGCTTTTTGGTGCCTGAAGAAGAAAACGCGTGATGCCGGGGTCAGAAAAACTGGTGCCTGGGGAGGTAAATTTTTTTTGATCCCAAATGCAAAAACGGATGCCAGGACGAAATTCCGGGTCGAATTCCAAACTTAAAAATGGTATTGCTTGCTGTTTTTAAAAATCAAGCATTTTGGTGCCTGAAGAAGAAAACGCGTGATGCCGGGGTCAGAAAAACTGGTGCCTGGGGAGGCAAAATTTTTTTGATCCCAAGTGCAAAAACAGATGCCAGTAAGAGATTTGGGGTAGAATTCCATACTTAAAAATGGTATTGCTTGCTGTTTTCAAAAATCAAGCTTCTTGGTGCCTGAATAAAAAAAGGTGTGATGCCGGGGTCAGAAAAAATGATGCCTGGGTAGGCAAAATTTTTTTGATCCCAAAGGCAAAAACGGATGCCAGGATGAGATTCAGGGTAGAATTCCATACTTAAAAATGGTATTGCTTGCTGTTTTTAAAAATCAAGCTTTTTGGTGCCTGAAGAAGAAAACGCGTGATGCCGGGGTCAGAAAAACTGATGCCTGGGGAGGCAAATTTTTTTTGATCCCAAATGCAAAAACGGATGCCAGGACGAAATTCCGGGTCGAATTCCAAACTTAAAAATGGTATTGCTTGCTGTTTTTAAAAATCAAGCTTTTTGGTGCCTGAAGAAGAAAACGCGTGATGCCGGGGTCAGAAAAACTGGTGCCTGGGAGGCAAAATTTTTTTGATCCCAAATGCAAAAACGGATGCCAGGACGAAATTCGGGGTCGAATTCCATCCTTAAAAATGGTATTGCTTGCTGTTTTTAAAAATGAAGCTTTTTCGTGCCTGAAGAAGAAAACGCGTGATGCCGGGGTCAGAAAAACTGGTGCCTGGGGAGGCAAATTTTTTTTGATCCCAAATGCAAAAATCCATGCCAGGATGAGTTTCGGGGTAGAATTCCATACTTAAAAATGGTATTGCTTGCTGTTTTTAAAAATCAAGCATTTTGGTGCCTGAAGAAGAAAACGCGTGATGCCGGGGTCAGAAAAACTGGTGCCTGGGGAGGCAAATTTTTTTTGATCCCAAATGCAAAAACGGATGCCAGGACGAAATTCCGGGTCGAATTCCAAACTTAAAAATGGTATTGCTTGCTGTTTTTAAAAATCAAGCTTTTTGGTGCCTGAAGAAGAAAACGCGTGATGCCGGGGTCAGAAAAACTGGTGCCTGGGGAGGCAAATTTTTTTTGATCCCAAATGCAAAAACGGATGCCAGGACGAAATTCCGGGTCGAATTCCATACTTAAAAATGGTATTGCTTGCTGTTTTTAAAAATCAAGCTTTTTGGTGCCTGAAGAAGAAAACGCGTGATGGCGGGGTCAGAAAAACTGGTGCCTGGGGAGGCAAATTTTTTTTGATCCCAAATGCAAAAACGGATGCCAGGACGAAATTCCGGGTCGAATTCCAAACTTAAAAATGGTATTGCTTGCTGTTTTTAAAAATCAAGCTTTTTGGTGCCTGAAGAAGAAAACGCGTGATGCCGGGGTCAGAAAAACTGGTGCCTGGGAGGCAAAATTTTTTTGATCCCAAATGCAAAAACGGATGCCAGGACGAAATTCGGGGTCGAATTCCATCCTTAAAAATGGTATTGCTTGCTGTTTTTAAAAATGAAGCTTTTTCGTGCCTGAAGAAGAAAACGCGTGATGCCGGGGTCAGAAAAACTGGTGCCTGGGGAGGCAAATTTTTTTTGATCCCAAATGCAAAAATCCATGCCAGGATGAGTTTCGGGGTAGAATTCCATACTTAAAAATGGTATTGCTTGCTGTTTTTAAAAATCAAGCATTTTGGTGCCTGAAGAAGAAAACGCGTGATGCCGGGGTCAGAAAAACTGGTGCCTGGGGAGGCAAATTTTTTTTGATCCCAAATGCAAAAACGGATGCCAGGACGAAATTCCGGGTCGAATTCCAAACTTAAAAATGGTATTGCTTGCTGTTTTTAAAAATCAAGCTTTTTGGTGCCTGAAGAAGAAAACGCGTGATGCCGGGGTCAGAAAAACTGGTGCCTGGGAGGCAAAATTTTTTTGATCCCAAATGCAAAAACGGATGCCAGGACGAAATTCGGGGTCAAATTCCATCCTTAAAAATGGTATTGCTTGCTGTTTTTAAAAATGAAGCTTTTTCGTGCCTGAAGAAGAAAACGCGTGATGCCGGGGTCAGAAAAACTGGTGCCTGGGGAGGCAAATTTTTTTTGATCCCAAATGCAAAAACGGATGCCAGGACGAAATTCGGGGTCGAATTCCAAACTTAAAAATGGTATTGCTTGCTGTTTTTAAAAATCAAGCTTTTTGGTGCCTGAAGAAGAAAACGCGTGATGCCGGGGTCAGAAAAACTGGTGCCTGGGAGGCAAAATTTTTTTGATCCCAAATGCAAAAACGGATGCCAGGACGAAATTCGGGGTCGAATTCCATCCTTAAAAATGGTATTGCTTGCTGTTTTTAAAAATGAAGCTTTTTCGTGCCTGAAGAAGAAAACGCGTGATGCCGGGGTCAGAAAAACTGGTGCCTGGGGAGGCAAATTTTTTTTGATCCCAAATGCAAAAACGGATGCCAGGACGAAATTCGGGGTCGAATTCCAAACTTAAAAATGGTATTGCTTGCTGTTTTTAAAAATCAAGCTTTTTGGTGCCTGAAGAAGAAAACACGTGATGCCGGGGTCAGAAAAACTGGTGCCTAGGGAGGCAAATTTTTTTTGTTCCCAAATGCAAAAACGGATGCCAGGATGAAATTCGGGGTCGAATTCCAAACTTAAAAATGGTATTGCTTGCTGTTTTTAAAAATCAAGCTTTTTGGTGCCTGAAGAAGAAAACGCGTGATGCCGGGGTCAGAAAAACTGGTGCCGGGGGAGGCAAAATTTTTTTGATCCCAAATGCAAAAACGGATGCCAGGACGAAATTCCGGGTCGAATTCCAAACTTAAAAATGGTATTGCTTGCTGTTTTTAAAAATCAAGCTTTTTGGTGCCTGAAGAAGAAAACGCGTGATGCCGGGGTCAGAAAAACTGGTGCCTGGGAGGCAAAATTTTTTTGATCCCAAATGCAAAAACGGATGCCAGGACGAAATTCGGGGTCGAATTCCATCCTTAAAAATGGTATTGCTTGCTGTTTTTAAAAATGAAGCTTTTTCGTGCCTGAAGAAGAAAACGCGTGATGCCGGGGTCAGAAAAACTGGTGCCTGGGGAGGCAAATTTTTTTTGATCCCAAATGCAAAAACGGATGCCAGGACGAAATTCGGGGTCGAATTCCAAACTTAAAAATGGTATTGCTTGCTGTTTTTAAAAATCAAGCTTTTTGGTGCCTGAAGAAGAAAACGCGTGATGCCGGGGTCAGAAAAACTGGTGCCTGGGAGGCAAAATTTTTTTGATCCCAAATGCAAAAACGGATGCCAGGACGAAATTCGGGGTCGAATTCCATCCTTAAAAATGGTATTGCTTGCTGTTTTTAAAAATGAAGCTTTTTCGTGCCTGAAGAAGAAAACGCGTGATGCCGGGGTCAGAAAAACTGGTGCCTGGGGAGGCAAATTTTTTTTGATCCCAAATGCAAAAACGGATGCCAGGACGAAATTCGGGGTCGAATTCCAAACTTAAAAATGGTATTGCTTGCTGTTTTTAAAAATCAAGCTTTTTGGTGCCTGAAGAAGAAAACACGTGATGCCGGGGTCAGAAAAACTGGTGCCTAGGGAGGCAAATTTTTTTTGTTCCCAAATGCAAAAACGGATGCCAGGATGAAATTCGGGGTCGAATTCCAAACTTAAAAATGGTATTGCTTGCTGTTTTTAAAAATCAAGCTTTTTGGTGCCTGAAGAAGAAAACGCGTGATGCCGGGGTCAGAAAAACTGGTGCCGGGGGAGGCAAAATTTTTTTGATCCCAAATGCAGAAACGGATGCCAGGACGAAATTCCGGGTCGAATTCCAAACTTAAAAATGGTATTGCTTGCTGTTTTTAAAAATCAAGCTTTTTGGTGCCTGAAGAAGAAAACGCGTGATGCCGGGGTCAGAAAAACTGGTGCCTGGGAGGCAAAATTTTTTTGATCCCAAATGCAAAAACGGATGCCAGGACGAAATTCGGGGTCGAATTCCATCCTTAAAAATGGTATTGCTTGCTGTTTTTAAAAATGAAGCTTTTTCGTGCCTGAAGAAGAAAACGCGTGATGCCGGGGTCAGAAAAACTGGTGCCTGGGGAGGCAAATTTTTTTTGATCCCAAATGCAAAAATCCATGCCAGGATGAGTTTCGGGGTAGAATTCCATACTTAAAAATGGTATTGCTTGCTGTTTTTAAAAATCAAGCATTTTGGTGCCTGAAGAAGAAAACGCGTGATGCCGGGGTCAGAAAAACTGGTGCCTGGGGAGGCAAATTTTTTTTGATCCCAAATGCAAAAACGGATGCCAGGACGAAATTCCGGGTCGAATTCCAAACTTAAAAATGGTATTGCTTGCTGTTTTTAAAAATCAAGCTTTTTGGTGCCTGAAGAAGAAAACGCGTGATGCCGGGGTCAGAAAAACTGGTGCCTGGGAGGCAAAATTTTTTTGATCCCAAATGCAAAAATGGATGCCAGGACGAAATTCGGGGTCGAATTCCATCCTTAAAAATGGTATTGCTTGCTGTTTTTAAAAATGAAGCTTTTTCGTGCCTGAAGAAGAAAACGCGTGATGCCGGGGTCAGAAAAACTGGTGCCTGGGGAGGCAAATTTTTTTTGATCCCAAATGCAAAAATCCATGCCAGGATGAGTTTCGGGGTAGAATTCCATACTTAAAAATGGTATTGCTTGCTGTTTTTAAAAATCAAGCATTTTGGTGCCTGAAGAAGAAAACGCGTGATGCCGGGGTCAGAAAAACTGGTGCCTGGGGAGGCAAAATTTTTTTGATCCCAAATGCAAAAACGGATGCCAGGACGAAATTCCGGGTCGAATTCCAAACTTAAAAATGGTATTGCTTGCTGTTTTTAAAAATCAAGCTTTTTGGTGCCTGAAGAAGAAAACGCGTGATGCCGGGGTCAGAAAAACTGGTGCCTGGGAGGCAAAATTTTTTTGATCCCAAATGCAAAAACGGATGCCAGGACGAAATTCGGGGTCAAATTCCATCCTTAAAAATGGTATTGCTTGCTGTTTTTAAAAATGAAGCTTTTTCGTGCCTGAAGAAGAAAACGCGTGATGCCGGGGTCAGAAAAACTGGTGCCTGGGGAGGCAAATTTTTTTTGATCCCAAATGCAAAAACGGATGCCAGCACGAAATTCGGGGTCGAATTCCAAACTTAAAAATGGTATTGCTTGCTGTTTTTAAAAATCAAGCTTTTTGGTGCCTGAAGAAGAAAACGCGTGATGCCGGGGTCAGAAAAACTGGTGCCTGGGGAGGTAAATTTTTTTTGATCCCAAATGCAAAAACGGATGCCAGGACGAAATTCCGGGTCGAATTCCAAACTTAAAAATGGTATTGCTTGCTGTTTTTAAAAATCAAGCTTTTTGGTGCCTGAAGAAGAAAACGCGTGATGCCGGGGTCAGAAAAACTGGTGCCTGGGGAGGTAAATTTTTTTTGATCCCAAATGCAAAAACGGATGCCAGGACGAAATTCCGGGTCGAATTCCAAACTTAAAAATGGTATTGCTTGCTGTTTTTAAAAATCAAGCATTTTGGTGCCTGAAGAAGAAAACGCGTGATGCCGGGGTCAGAAAAACTGGTGCCTGGGGAGGCAAAATTTTTTTGATCCCAAGTGCAAAAACAGATGCCAGTAAGAGATTTGGGGTAGAATTCCATACTTAAAAATGGTATTGCTTGCTGTTTTCAAAAATCAAGCTTCTTGGTGCCTGAATAAAAAAAGGTGTGATGCCGGGGTCAGAAAAAATGATGCCTGGGTAGGCAAAAATTTTTTGATCCCAAAGGCAAAAACGGATGCCAGGATGAGATTCAGGGTAGAATTCCATACTTAAAAATGGTATTGCTTGCTGTTTTTAAAAATCAAGCTTTTTGGTGCCTGAAGAAGAAAACGCGTGATGCCGGGGTCAGAAAAACTGATGCCTGGGGAGGCAAATTTTTTTTGATCCCAAATGCAAAAACGGATGCCAGGACGAAATTCCGGGTCGAATTCCAAACTTAAAAATGGTATTGCTTGCTGTTTTTAAAAATCAAGCTTTTTGGTGCCTGAAGAAGAAAACGCGTGATGCCGGGGTCAGAAAAACTGGTGCCTGGGAGGCAAAATTTTTTTGATCCCAAATGCAAAAACGGATGCCAGGACGAAATTCGGGGTCGAATTCCATCCTTAAAAATGGTATTGCTTGCTGTTTTTAAAAATGAAGCTTTTTCGTGCCTGAAGAAGAAAACGCGTGATGCCGGGGTCAGAAAAACTGGTGCCTGGGGAGGCAAATTTTTTTTGATCCCAAATGCAAAAATCCATGCCAGGATGAGTTTCGGGGTAGAATTCCATACTTAAAAATGGTATTGCTTGCTGTTTTTAAAAATCAAGCATTTTGGTGCCTGAAGAAGAAAACGCGTGATGCCGGGGTCAGAAAAACTGGTGCCTGGGGAGGCAAATTTTTTTTGATCCCAAATGCAAAAACGGATGCCAGGACGAAATTCCGGGTCGAATTCCAAACTTAAAAATGGTATTGCTTGCTGTTTTGAAAAATCAAGCTTTTTGGTGCCTGAAGAAGAAAACGCGTGATGCCGGGGTCAGAAAAACTGGTGCCTGGGAGGCAAAATTTTTTTGATCCCAAATGCAAAAACGGATGCCAGGACGAAATTCGGGGTCAAATTCCATCCTTAAAAATGGTATTGCTTGCTGTTTTTAAAAATGAAGCTTTTTCGTGCCTGAAGAAGAAAACGCGTGATGCCGGGATCAGAAAAACTGGTGCCTGGGGAGGCAAAATTTTTTTGATCCCAAGTGCAAAAACAGATGCCAGTAAGAGATTTGGGGTACAATTCCATACTTAAAAATGGTATTGCTTGCTGTTTTCAAAAATCAAGCTTCTTGGTGCCTGAATAAAAAAAGGTGTGATGCCGGGGTCAGAAAAAATGATGCCTGGGTAGGCAAAATTTTTTTGATCCCAAAGGCAAAAACGGATGCCAGGATGAGATTCAGGGTAGAATTCCATACTTAAAAATGGTATTGCTTGCTGTTTTTAAAAATCAAGCTTTTTGGTGCCTGAAGAAGAAAACGCGTGATGGCGGGGTCAGAAAAACTGGTGCCTGGGGAGGCAAATTTTTTTTGATCCCAAATGCAAAAACGGATGCCAGGACGAAATTCCGGGTCGAATTCCAAACTTAAAAATGGTATTGCTTGCTGTTTTTAAAATCAAGCTTTTTGGTGCCTGAAGAAGAAAACGCGTGATGCCGGGGTCAGAAAAACTGGTGCCTGGGAGGCAAAATTTTTTTGATCCCAAATGCAAAAACGGATGCCAGGACGAAATTCGGGGTCAAATTCCATCCTTAAAAATGGTATTGCTTGCTGTTTTTAAAAATGAAGCTTTTTCGTGCCTGAAGAAGAAAACGCGTGATGCCGGGGTCAGAAAAACTGGTGCCTGGGGAGGCAAATTTTTTTTGATCCCAAATGCAAAAACGGATGCCAGGACGAAATTCGGGGTCGAATTCCAAACTTAAAAATGGTATTGCTTGCTGTTTTTAAAAATCAAGCTTTTTGGTGCCTGAAGAAGAAAACACGTGATGCCGGGGTCAGAAAAACTGGTGCCTAGGGAGGCAAATTTTTTTTGTTCCCAAATGCAAAAACGGATGCCAGGATGAAATTCCGGGTCGAATTCCAAACTTAAAAATGGTATTGCTTGCTGTTTTTAAAAATCAAGCTTTTTGGTGCCTGAAGAAGAAAACGCGTGATGCCGGGGTCAGAAAAACTGGTGCCTGGGAGGCAAAATTTTTTTGATCCCAAATGCAAAAACGGATGCCAGGACGAAATTCGGGGTCGAATTCCATCCTTAAAAATGGTATTGCTTGCTGTTTTTAAAAATGAAGCTTTTTCGTGCCTGAAGAAGAAAACGCGTGATGCCGGGGTCAGAAAAACTGGTGCCTGGGGAGGCAAATTTTTTTTGATCCCAAATGCAAAAACGGATGCCAGGATGAAATTCGGGGTCGAATTCCAAACTTAAAAATGGTATTGCTTGCTGTTTTTAAAAATCAAGCTTTTTGGTGCCTGAAGAAGAAAACGCGTGATGCCGGGGTCAGAAAAACTGGTGCCTGGGGAGGTAAATTTTTTTTGATCCCAAATGCAAAAACGGATGCCAGGACGAAATTCCGGGTCGAATTCCAAACTTAAAAATGGTATTGCTTGCTGTTTTTAAAAATCAAGCTTTTTGGTGCCTGAAGAAGAAAACGCGTGATGCCGGGGTCAGAAAAACTGGTGCCTGGGGAGGTAAATTTTTTTTGATCCCAAATGCAAAAACGGATGCCAGGACGAAATTCCGGGTCGAATTCCAAACTTAAAAATGGTATTGCTTGCTGTTTTTAAAAATCAAGCATTTTGGTGCCTGAAGAAGAAAACGCGTGATGCCGGGGTCAGAAAAACTGGTGCCTGGGGAGGCAAAATTTTTTTGATCCCAAGTGCAAAAACAGATGCCAGTAAGAGATTTGGGGTACAATTCCATACTTAAAAATGGTATTGCTTGCTGTTTTCAAAAATCAAGCTTCTTGGTGCCTGAATAAAAAAAGGTGTGATGCCGGGGTCAGAAAAAATGATGCCTGGGTAGGCAAAAATTTTTTGATCCCAAAGGCAAAAACGGATGCCAGGATGAGATTCAGGGTAGAATTCCATACTTAAAAATGGTATTGCTTGCTGTTTTTAAAAATCAAGCTTTTTGGTGCCTGAAGGAGAAAACGCGTGATGCCGGGGTCAGAAATACTGGTGCCTGGGGAGGCAAATTTTTTTTGATCCCAAATGCAAAAACGGATGCCAGGACGAAATTCGGGGTCGAATTCCAAACTTAAAAATGGTATTGCTTGCTGTTTTTAAAAATCAAGCTTTTTGGTGCCTGAAGAAGAAAACACGTGATGCCGGGGTCAGAAAAACTGGTGCCTAGGGAGGCAAATTTTTTTTGATCCCAAATGCAAAAATCCATGCCAGGATGAGTTTCGGGGTAGAATTCCATACTTAAAAATGGTATTGCTTGCTGTTTTTAAAAATCAAGCATTTTGGTGCCTGAAGAAGAAAGCGCGTGATGTCGGGGTCAGAAAAACTGGTGCCTGGGGAGGCAAATTTTTTTTGATCCCAAATGCAAAAACGGATGCCAGGACGAAATTCCGGGTCGAATTCCAAACTTAAAAATGGTATTGCTTGCTGTTTTGAAAAATCAAGCTTTTTGGTGCCTGAAGAAGAAAACGCGTGATGCCGGGGTCAGAAAAATTGGTGCCTGGGGAGGCAAATTTTTTTTGATCCCAAATGCAAAAACGGATGCCAGGACGAAATTCCGGGTCGAATTCCAAACTTAAAAATGGTATTGCTTGCTGTTTTTAAAAATCAAGCTTTTTGGTGCCTGAAGAAGAAAACACGTGATGCCGGGGTCAGAAAAACTGGTGCCTGGGGAGGTAAAATTTTTTTGATCCCAAATGCAAAAACGGATGCCAGGACAAAATTCGGGGTCGAATTCCAATCTTAAAAATGGTATTGCTTGCTGTTTTTAAAAATCAAGCTTTTTGGTGCCTAAAGAAGAAAACGCGTGATGCCGGGGTCAGAAAAAATGATGCCTGGGTAGGCAAAAATTTTTTGATCCCAAAAGCAAAAACGGATGCCAGGATGAAATGCAGGGTCGAATTCCAAACTTAAAAATGGTATTGCTTGCTGTTTTTAAAAATCAAGCATTTTGGTGCCTGAAGAAGAAAACGCGTGATGCCGGGGTCAGAAAAACTGGTGCCTGGGGAGGCAAAATTTTTTTGATCCCAAATGCAAAAACAGATGCCAGTAAGAGATTTGGGGTACAATTCCATACTTAAAAATGGTATTGCTTGCTGTTTTCAAAAATCAAGCTTCTTGGTGCCTGAATAAAAAAAGGTGTGATGCCGGGGTCAGAAAAAATGATGCCTGGGTAGGCAAAAATTTTTTGATCCCAAAGGAAAAAACGGATGCCAGGATGAGATTCAGGGTAGAATTCCATACTTAAAAATGGTATTGCTTGCTGTTTTTAAAAATCAAGCTTTTTGGTGCCTGAAGAAGAAAACGCATGATGCCGGGGTCAGAAAAACTGGTGCCGGGGGAGGCAAAATTTTTTTGATCCCAAATGCAAAAACGGATGCCAGGACGAAATTCCGGGTCGAATTCCAAACTTAAAAATGGTATTGCTTGCTGTTTTTAAAAATCAAGCTTTTTGGTGCCTGAAGAAGAAAACGCGTGATGCCGGGGTCAGAAAAACTGGTGCCTGGGAGGCAAAATTTTTTTGATCCCAAATGCAAAAACGGATGCCAGGACGAAATTCGGGGTCGAATTCCATCCTTAAAAATGGTATTGCTTGCTGTTTTTAAAAATGAAGCTTTTTCGTGCCTGAAGAAGAAAACGCGTGATGCCGGGGTCAGAAAAACTGGTGCCTGGGGAGGCAAATTTTTTTTGATCCCAAATGCAAAAACGGATGCCAGGACGAAATTCGGGGTCGAATTCCAAACTTAAAAATGGTATTGCTTGCTGTTTTTAAAAATCAAGCTTTTTGGTGCCTGAAGAAGAAAACACGTGATGCCGGGGTCAGAAAAACTGGTGCCTAGGGAGGCAAATTTTTTTTGTTCCCAAATGCAAAAACGGATGCCAGGATGAAATTCGGGGTCAAATTCCAAACTTAAAAATGGTATTGCTTGCTGTTTTTAAAAATCAAGCTTTTTGGTGCCTGAAGAAGAAAACGCGTGATGCCGGGGTCAGAAAAACTGGTGCCGGGGGAGGCAAAATTTTTTTGATCCCAAATGCAAAAACGGATGCCAGGATGAAATTCCGGGTCGAATTCCAAACTTAAAAATGGTATTGCTTGCTGTTTTTAAAAATCAAGCTTTTTGGTGCCTGAAGAAGAAAACGCGTGATGCCGGGGTCAGAAAAACTGGTGCCTGGGGAGGTAAAATTTTTTTGATCCCAAATGCAAAAACGGATGCCAGGACGAAATTCGGGGTCGAATTCCAATCTTAAAAATGGTATTGCTTGCTGTTTTTAAAAATCAAGCTTTTTGGTGCCTAAAGAAGAAAACGCGTGATGCCGGGGTCAGAAAAAATGATGCCTGGGTAGGCAAAAAATTTTTGATCCCAAAAGCAAAAACGGATGCCAGGATGAAATTCGGGGTCGAATTCCAAACTTAAAAATGGTATTGCTTGCTGTTTTTAAAAATCAAGCTTTTTGGTGCCTGAAGAAGAAAACACGTGATGCCGGGGTCAGAAAAACTGGTGCCTAGGGAGGCAAATTTTTTTTGTTCCCAAATGCAAAAACGGATGCCAGGATGAAATTCGGGGTCGAATTCCAAACTTAAAAATGGTATTGCTTGCTGTTTTTAAAAATCAAGCTTTTTGGTGCCTGAAGAAGAAAACGCGTGATGCCGGGGTCAGAAAAACTGGTGCCGGGGGAGGCAAAATTTTTTTGATCCCAAATGCAAAAACGGATGCCAGGACGAAATTCCGGGTCGAATTCCAAACTTAAAAATGGTATTGCTTGCTGTTTTTAAAAATCAAGCTTTTTGGTGCCTGAAGAAGAAAACGCGTGATGCCGGGGTCAGAAAAACTGGTGCCTGGGAGGCAAAATTTTTTTGATCCCAAATGCAAAAACGGATGCCAGGATGAAATTCGGGGTCGAATTCCATCCTTAAAAATGGTATTGCTTGCTGTTTTTAAAAATGAAGCTTTTTCGTGCCTGAAGAAGAAAACGCGTGATGCCGGGGTCAGAAAAACTGGTGCCTGGGGAGGCAAATTTTTTTTGATCCCAAATGCAAAAATCCATGCCAGGATGAGTTTCGGGGTAGAATTCCATACTTAAAAATGGTATTGCTTGCTGTTTTTAAAAATCAAGCATTTTGGTGCCTGAAGAAGAAAACGCGTGATGCCGGGGTCAGAAAAACTGGTGCCTGGGGAGGCAAATTTTTTTTGATCCCAAATGCAAAAACGGATGCCAGGACGAAATTCCGGGTCGAATTCCAAACTTAAAAATGGTATTGCTTGCTGTTTTTAAAAATCAAGCTTTTTGGTGCCTGAAGAAGAAAACGCGTGATGCCGGGGTCAGAAAAACTGGTGCCTGGGAGGCAAAATTTTTTTGATCCCAAATGCAAAAACGGATGCCAGGACGAAATTCGGGGTCGAATTCCATCCTTAAAAATGGTATTGCTTGCTGTTTTTAAAAATGAAGCTTTTTCGTGCCTGAAGAAGAAAACGCGTGATGCCGGGGTCAGAAAAACTGGTGCCTGGGGAGGCAAATTTTTTTTGATCCCAAATGCAAAAATCCATGCCAGGATGAGTTTCGGGGTAGAATTCCATACTTAAAAATGGTATTGCTTGCTGTTTTTAAAAATCAAGCATTTTGGTGCCTGAAGAAGAAAACGCGTGATGCCGGGGTCAGAAAAACTGGTGCCTGGGGAGGCAAATTTTTTTTGATCCCAAATGCAAAAACGGATGCCAGGACGAAATTCCGGGTCGAATTCCAAACTTAAAAATGGTATTGCTTGCTGTTTTGAAAAATCAAGCTTTTTGGTGCCTGAAGAAGAAAACGCGTGATGCCGGGGTCAGAAAAATTGGTGCCTGGGGAGGCAAATTTTTTTTGATCCCAAATGCAAAAACGGATGCCAGGACGAAATTCCGGGTCGAATTCCAAACTTAAAAATGGTATTGCTTGCTGTTTTTAAAAATCAAGCTTTTTGGTGCCTGAAGAAGAAAACACGTGATGCCGGGGTCAGAAAAACTGGTGCCTGGGGAGGTAAAATTTTTTTGATCCCAAATGCAAAAACGGATGCCAGGACGAAATTCGGGGTCGAATTCCAATCTTAAAAATGGTATTGCTTGCTGTTTTTAAAAATCAAGCTTTTTGGTGCCTAAAGAAGAAAACGCGTGATGCCGGGGTCAGAAAAAATGATGCCTGGGTAGGCAAAAATTTTTTGATCCCAAAAGCAAAAACGGATGCCAGGACGAAATGCAGGGTCGAATTCCAAACTTAAAAATGGTATTGCTTGCTGTTTTTAAAAATCAAGCATTTTGGTGCCTGAAGAAGAAAACGCGTGATGCCGGGGTCAGAAAAACTGGTGCCTGGGGAGGCAAAATTTTTTTGATCCCAAATGCAAAAACAGATGCCAGTAAGAGATTTGGGGTACAATTCCATACTTAAAAATGGTATTGCTTGCTGTTTTCAAAAATCAAGCTTCTTGGTGCCTGAATAAAAAAAGGTGTGATGCCGGGGTCAGAAAAAATGATGCCTGGGTAGGCAAAATTTTTTTGATCCCAAAGGAAAAAACGGATGCCAGGATGAGATTCAGGGTAGAATTCCATACTTAAAAATGGTATTGCTTGCTGTTTTTAAAAATCAAGCTTTTTGGTGCCTGAAGAAGAAAACGCATGATGCCGGGGTCAGAAAAACTGGTGCCGGGGGAGGCAAAATTTTTTTGATCCCAAATGCAAAAACGGATGCCAGGACGAAATTCCGGGTCGAATTCCAAACTTAAAAATGGTATTGCTTGCTGTTTTTAAAAATCAAGCTTTTTGGTGCCTGAAGAAGAAAACGCGTGATGCCGGGGTCAGAAAAACTGGTGCCTGGGAGGCAAAATTTTTTTGATCCCAAATGCAAAAACGGATGCCAGGACGAAATTCGGGGTCGAATTCCATCCTTAAAAATGGTATTGCTTGCTGTTTTTAAAAATGAAGCTTTTTCGTGCCTGAAGAAGAAAACGCGTGATGCCGGGGTCAGAAAAACTGGTGCCTGGGGAGGCAAATTTTTTTTGATCCCAAATGCAAAAACGGATGCCAGGACGAAATTCGGGGTCGAATTCCAAACTTAAAAATGGTATTGCTTGCTGTTTTTAAAAATCAAGCTTTTTGGTGCCTGAAGAAGAAAACACGTGATGCCGGGGTCAGAAAAACTGGTGCCTAGGGAGGCAAATTTTTTTTGTTCCCAAATGCAAAAACGGATGCCAGGATGAAATTCGGGGTCAAATTCCAAACTTAAAAATGGTATTGCTTGCTGTTTTTAAAAATCAAGCTTTTTGGTGCCTGAAGAAGAAAACGCGTGATGCCGGGGTCAGAAAAACTGGTGCCGGGGGAGGCAAAATTTTTTTGATCCCAAATGCAAAAACGGATGCCAGGATGAAATTCCGGGTCGAATTCCAAACTTAAAAATGGTATTGCTTGCTGTTTTTAAAAATCAAGCTTTTTGGTGCCTGAAGAAGAAAACGCGTGATGCCGGGGTCAGAAAAACTGGTGCCTGGGGAGGTAAAATTTTTTTGATCCCAAATGCAAAAACGGATGCCAGGACGAAATTCGGGGTCGAATTCCAATCTTAAAAATGGTATTGCTTGCTGTTTTTAAAAATCAAGCTTTTTGGTGCCTAAAGAAGAAAACGCGTGATGCCGGGGTCAGAAAAAATGATGCCTGGGTAGGCAAAAATTTTTTGATCCCAAAAGCAAAAACGGATGCCAGGATGAAATTCGGGGTCGAATTCCAAACTTAAAAATGGTATTGCTTGCTGTTTTGAAAAATCAAGCTTTTTGGTGCCTGAAGAAGAAAACGCGTGATGCCGGGGTCAGAAAAATTGGTGCCTGGGGAGGCAAATTTTTTTTGATCCCATATGCAAAAACGGATGCCAGGACGAAATTCCGGGTCGAATTCCATCCTTAAAAATGGTATTGCTTGCTGTTTTTAAAAATCAAGCTTTTTGGTGCCTGAAGAAGAAAACACGTGATGCCGGGGTCAGAAAAACTGGTGCCTGGGGAGGTAAAATTTTTTTGATCCCAAATGCAAAAACGGATGCCAGGACGAAATTCGGGGTCGAATTCCAATCTTAAAAATGGTATTGCTTGCTGTTTTTAAAAATCAAGCTTTTTGGTGCCTAAAGAAGAAAACGCGTGATGCCGGGGTCAGAAAAAATGATGCCTGGGTAGGCAAAAATTTTTTGATCCCAAAAGCAAAAACGGATGCCAGGACGAAATGCAGGGTCGAATTCCAAACTTAAAAATGGTATTGCTTGCTGTTTTTAAAAATCAAGCATTTTGGTGCCTGAAGAAGAAAACGCGTGATGCCGGGGTCAGAAAAACTGGTGCCTGGGGAGGCAAAATTTTTTTGATCCCAAATGCAAAAACAGATGCCAGTAAGAGATTTGGGGTACAATTCCATACTTAAAAATGGTATTGCTTGCTGTTTTCAAAAATCAAGCTTCTTGGTGCCTGAATAAAAAAAGGTGTGATGCCGGGGTCAGAAAAAATGATGCCTGGGTAGGCAAAATTTTTTTGATCCCAAAGGAAAAAACGGATGCCAGGATGAGATTCAGGGTAGAATTCCATACTTAAAAATGGTATTGCTTGCTGTTTTTAAAAATCAAGCTTTTTGGGGCCTGAAGAAGAAAACGCATGATGCCGGGGTCAGAAAAACTGGTGCCGGGGGAGGCAAAATTTTTTTGATCCCAAATGCAAAAACGGATGCCAGGACGAAATTCCGGGTCGAATTCCAAACTTAAAAATGGTATTGCTTGCTGTTTTTAAAAATCAAGCTTTTTGGTGCCTGAAGAAGAAAACGCGTGATGCCGGGGTCAGAAAAACTGGTGCCTGGGAGGCAAAATTTTTTTGATCCCAAATGCAAAAACGGATGCCAGGACGAAATTCGGGGTCGAATTCCATCCTTAAAAATGGTATTGCTTGCTGTTTTTAAAAATGAAGCTTTTTCGTGCCTGAAGAAGAAAACGCGTGATGCCGGGGTCAGAAAAACTGGTGCCTGGGGAGGCAAATTTTTTTTGATCCCAAATGCAAAAACGGATGCCAGGACGAAATTCGGGGTCGAATTCCAAACTTAAAAATGGTATTGCTTGCTGTTTTTAAAAATCAAGCTTTTTGGTGCCTGAAGAAGAAAACACGTGATGCCGGGGTCAGAAAAACTGGTGCCTAGGGAGGCAAATTTTTTTTGTTCCCAAATGCAAAAACGGATGCCAGGATGAAATTCGGGGTCGAATTCCAAACTTAAAAATGGTATTGCTTGCTGTTTTTAAAAATCAAGCTTTTTGGTGCCTGAAGAAGAAAACGCGTGATGCCGGGGTCAGAAAAACTGGTGCCGGGGGAGGCAAAATTTTTTTGATCCCAAATGCAAAAACGGATGCCAGGATGAAATTCCGGGTCGAATTCCAAACTTAAAAATGGTATTGCTTGCTGTTTTTAAAAATCAAGCTTTTTGGTGCCTGAAGAAGAAAACGCGTGATGCCGGGGTCAGAAAAACTGGTGCCTGGGGAGGTAAAATTTTTTTGATCCCAAATGCAAAAACGGATGCCAGGACGAAATTCGGGGTCGAATTCCAATCTTAAAAATGGTATTGCTTGCTGTTTTTAAAAATCAAGCTTTTTGGTGCCTAAAGAAGAAAACGCGTGATGCCGGGGTCAGAAAAAATGATGCCTGGGTAGGCAAAAATTTTTTGATCCCAAAAGCAAAAACGGATGCCAGGACGAAATGCAGGGTCGAATTCCAAACTTAAAAATGGTATTGCTTGCTGTTTTTAAAAATCAAGCATTTTGGTGCCTGAAGAAGAAAACGCGTGATGCCGGGGTCAGAAAAACTGGTGCCTGGGGAGGCAAAATTTTTTTGATCCCAAATGCAAAAACAGATGCCAGTAAGAGATTTGGGGTACAATTCCATACTTAAAAATGGTATTGCTTGCTGTTTTCAAAAATCAAGCTTCTTGGTGCCTGAATAAAAAAAGGTGTGATGCCGGGGTCAGAAAAAATGATGCCTGGGTAGGCAGAATTTTTTTGATCCCAAAGGAAAAAACGGATGCCAGGATGAGATTCAGGGTAGAATTCCATACTTAAAAATGGTATTGCTTGCTGTTTTTAAAAATCAAGCTTTTTGGTGCCTGAAGAAGAAAACGCATGATGCCGGGGTCAGAAAAACTGGTGCCGGGGGAGGCAAAAATTTTTTGATCCCAAATGCAAAAACGGATGCCAGGACGAAATTCCGGGTCGAATTCCAAACTTAAAAATGGTATTGCTTGCTGTTTTTAAAAATCAAGCTTTTTGGTGCCTGAAGAAGAAAACGCGTGATGCCGGGGTCAGAAAAACTGTTGCCTGGGAGGCAAAATTTTTTTGATCCCAAATGCAAAAACGGATGCCAGGACGAAATTCGGGGTCGAATTCCATCCTTAAAAATGGTATTGCTTGCTGTTTTTAAAAATGAAGCTTTTTCGTGCCTGAAGAAGAAAACGCGTGATGCCGGGGTCAGAAAAACTGGTGCCTGGGGAGGCAAATTTTTTTTGATCCCAAATGCAAAAACGGATGCCAGGACGAAATTCCGGGTCGAATTCCAAACTTAAAAATGGTATTGCTTGCTGTTTTTAAAAATCAAGCTTTTTGGTGCCTGAAGAAGAAAACACGTGATGCCGGGGTCAGAAAAACTGGTGCCTGGGGAGGTAAAATTTTTTTGATCCCAAATGCAAAAACGGATGCCAGGACGAAATTCGGGGTCGAATTCCAATCTTAAAAATGGTATTGCTTGCTGTTTTTAAAAATCAAGCTTTTTGGTGCCTAAAGAAGAAAACGCGTGATGCCGGGGTCAGAAAAACTGGTGCCTGGGGAGGTAAAATTTTTTTGATCCCAAATGCAAAAACGGATGCCAGGACGAAATTCGGGGTCGAATTCCAATCTTAAAAATGGTATTGCTTGCTGTTTTTAAAAATCAAGCTTTTTGGTGCCTAAAGAAGAAAACGCGTGATGCCGGGGTCAGAAAAAATGATGCCTGGGTAGGCAAAAATTTTTTGATCCCAAAAGCAAAAACGGATGCCAGGACGAAATGCAGGGTCGAATTCCAAACTTAAAAATGGTATTGCTTGCTGTTTTTAAAAATCAAGCATTTTGGTGCCTGAAGAAGAAAACGCGTGATGCCGGGGTCAGAAAAACTGGTGCCTGGGGAGGCAAAAATTTTTTGATCCCAAATGCAAAAACAGATGCCAGTAAGAGATTTGGGGTACAATTCCATACTTAAAAATGGTATTGCTTGCTGTTTTCAAAAATCAAGCTTCTTGGTGCCTGAATAAAAAAAGGTGTGATGCCGGGGTCAGAAAAAATGATGCCTGGGTAGGCAGAATTTTTTTGATCCCAAAGGAAAAAACGGATGCCAGGATGAGATTCAGGGTAGAATTCCATACTTAAAAATGGTATTGCTTGCTGTTTTTAAAAATCAAGCTTTTTGGTGCCTGAAGAAGAAAACGCATGATGCCGGGGTCAGAAAAACTGGTGCCGGGGGAGGCAAAAATTTTTTGATCCCAAATGCAAAAACGGATGCCAGGACGAAATTCCGGGTCGAATTCCAAACTTAAAAATGGTATTGCTTGCTGTTTTTAAAAATCAAGCTTTTTGGTGCCTGAAGAAGAAAACGCGTGATGCCGGGGTCAGAAAAACTGTTGCCTGGGAGGCAAAATTTTTTTGATCCCAAATGCAAAAACGGATGCCAGGACGAAATTCGGGGTCGAATTCCATCCTTAAAAATGGTATTGCTTGCTGTTTTTAAAAATGAAGCTTTTTCGTGCCTGAAGAAGAAAACGCGTGATGCCGGGGTCAGAAAAACTGGTGCCTGGGGAGGCAAATTTTTTTTGATCCCAAATGCAAAAACGGATGCCAGGACGAAATTCGGGGTCGAATTCCAAACTTAAAAATGGTATTGCTTGCTGTTTTTAAAAATGAAGCTTTTTGGTGCCTGAAGAAGAAAACACGTGATGCCGGGGTCAGAAAAACTGGTGCCTAGGGAGGCAAATTTTTTTTGTTCCCAAATGCAAAAACGGATGCCAGGATGAAATTCGGGGTCGAATTCCAAACTTAAAAATGGTATTGCTTGCTGTTTTTAAAAATCAAGCTTTTTGGTGCCTGAAGAAGAAAACGCGTGATGCCGGGGTCAGAAAAACTGGTGCCGGGGGAGGCAAAATTTTTTTGATCCCAAATGCAAAAACGGATGCCAGGACGAAATTCCGGGTCGAATTCCAAACTTAAAAATGGTATTGCTTGCTGTTTTTAAAAATCAAGCTTTTTGGTGCCTGAAGAAGAAAACGCGTGATGCCGGGGTCAGAAAAAATGATGCCTGGGTAGGCAAAAAATTTTTGATCCCAAAAGCAAAAACGGATGCCAGGACGAAATTCCGGGTCGAATTCCAAACTTAAAAATGGTATTGCTTGCTGTTTTTAAAAATCAAGCATTTTGGTGCCTGAAGAAGAAAACGCGTGATGCCGGGGTCAGAAAAACTGGTGCCTGGGGAGGCAAAAATTTTTTGATCCCAAATGCAAAAACAGATGCCAGTAAGAGATTTGGGGTACAATTCCATACTTAAAAATGGTATTGCTTGCTGTTTTCAAAAATCAAGCTTCTTGGTGCCTGAATAAAAAAAGGTGTGATGCCGGGGTCAGAAAAAATGATGCCTGGGTAGGCAGAATTTTTTTGATCCCAAAGGAAAAAACGGATGCCAGGATGAGATTCAGGGTAGAATTCCATACTTAAAAATGGTATTGCTTGCTGTTTTTAAAAATCAAGCTTTTTGGTGCCTGAAGAAGAAAACGCATGATGCCGGGGTCAGAAAAACTGGTGCCGGGGGAGGCAAAAATTTTTTGATCCCAAATGCAAAAACGGATGCCAGGACGAAATTCCGGGTCGAATTCCAAACTTAAAAATGGTATTGCTTGCTGTTTTTAAAAATCAAGCTTTTTGGTGCCTGAAGAAGAAAACGCGTGATGCCGGGGTCAGAAAAACTGGTGCCTGGGAGGCAAAATTTTTTTGATCCCAAATGCAAAAACGGATGCCAGGACGAAATTCGGGGTCGAATTCCATCCTTAAAAATGGTATTGCTTGCTGTTTTTAAAAATGAAGCTTTTTCGTGCCTGAAGAAGAAAACGCGTGATGCCGGGGTCAGAAAAACTGGTGCCTGGCGAGGCAAATTTTTTTTGATCCCAAATGCAAAAACGGATGCCAGGACGAAATTCGGGGTCGAATTCCAAACTTAAAAATGGTATTGCTTGCTGTTTTTAAAAATCAAGCTTTTTGGTGCCTGAAGAAGAAAACACGTGATGCCGGGGTCAGAAAAACTGGTGCCTAGGGAGGCAAATTTTTTTTGTTCCCAAATGCAAAAACGGATGCCAGGATGAAATTCGGGGTCGAATTCCAAACTTAAAAATGGTATTGCTTGCTGTTTTTAAAAATCAAGCTTTTTGGTGCCTGAAGAAGAAAACGCGTGATGCCGGGGTCAGAAAAACTGGTGCCGGGGGAGGCAAAATTTTTTTGATCCCAAATGCAAAAACGGATGCCAGGACGAAATTCCGGGTCGAATTCCAAACTTAAAAATGGTATTGCTTGCTGTTTTTAAAAATCAAGCTTTTTGGTGCCTGAAGAAGAAAACGCGTGATGCCGGGGTCAGAAAAACTGGTGCCTGGGAGGCAAAATTTTTTTGATCCCAAATGCAAAAACGGATGCCAGGACGAAATTCGGGGTCGAATTCCATCCTTAAAAATGGTATTGCTTGCTGTTTTTAAAAATGAAGCTTTTTCGTGCCTGAAGAAGAAAACGCGTGATGCCGGGGTCAGAAAAACTGGTGCCTGGGGAGGCAAATTTTTTTTGATCCCAAATGCAAAAATCCATGCCAGGATGAGTTTCGGGGTAGAATTCCATACTTAAAAATGGTATTGCTTGCTGTTTTTAAAAATCAAGCATTTTGGTGCCTGAAGAAGAAAACGCGTGATGCCGGGGTCAGAAAAACTGGTGCCTGGGGAGGCAAATTTTTTTTGATCCCAAATGCAAAAACGGATGCCAGGACGAAATTCCGGGTCGAATTCCAAACTTAAAAATGGTATTGCTTGCTGTTTTTAAAAATCAAGCTTTTTGGTGCCTGAAGAAGAAAACGCGTGATGCCGGGGTCAGAAAAACTGGTGCCTGGGAGGCAAAATTTTTTTGATCCCAAATGCAAAAACGGATGCCAGGACGAAATTCGGGGTCGAATTCCATCCTTAAAAATGGTATTGCTTGCTGTTTTTAAAAATCAAGCTTTTTGGTGCCTGAAGAAGAAAACACGTGATGCCGGGGTCAGAAAAACTGGTGCCTAGGGAGGCAAATTTTTTTTGTTCCCAAATGCAAAAACGGATGCCAGGATGAAATTCCGGGTCGAATTCCAAACTTAAAAATGGTATTGCTTGCTGTTTTTAAAAATCAAGCTTTTTGGTGCCTGAAGAAGAAAACGCGTGATGCCGGGGTCAGAAAAACTGGTGCCTGGGAGGCAAAATTTTTTTGATCCCAAATGCAAAAACGGATGCCAGGACGAAATTCGGGGTCGAATTCCATCCTTAAAAATGGTATTGCTTGCTGTTTTTAAAAATGAAGCTTTTTCGTGCCTGAAGAAGAAAACGCGTGATGCCGGGGTCAGAAAAACTGGTGCCTGGGGAGGCAAATTTTTTTTGATCCCAAATGCAAAAACGGATGCCAGGACGAAATTCGGGGTCGAATTCCAAACTTAAAAATGGTATTGCTTGCTGTTTTTAAAAATCAAGCTTTTTGGTGCCTGAAGAAGAAAACACGTGATGCCGGGGTCAGAAAAACTGGTGCCTAGGGAGGCAAATTTTTTTTGTTCCCTAATGCAAACACGGATGCCAGGATGAAATTCGGGGTCGAATTCCAAACTTAAAAATGGTATTGCTTGCTGTTTTTAAAAATCAAGCTTTTTGGTGCCTGAAGAAGAAAACGCGTGATGCCGGGGTCAGAAAAACTGGTGCCGGGGGAGGCAAAATTTTTTTGATCCCAAATGCAAAAACGGATGCCAGGACGAAATTCCGGGTCGAATTCCAAACTTAAAAATGGTATTGCTTGCTGTTTTTAAAAATCAAGCTTTTTGGTGCCTGAAGAAGAAAACGCGTGATGCCGGGGTCAGAAAAACTGGTGCCTGGGAGGCAAAATTTTTTTGATCCCAAATGCAAAAACGGATGCCAGGACGAAATTCGGGGTCGAATTCCATCCTTAAAAATGGTATTGCTTGCTGTTTTTAAAAATGAAGCTTTTTCGTGCCTGAAGAAGAAAACGCGTGATGCCGGGGTCAGAAAAACTGGTGCCTGGGGAGGCAAATTTTTTTTGATCCCAAATGCAAAAATCCATGCCAGGATGAGTTTCGGGGTAGAATTCCATACTTAAAAATGGTATTGCTTGCTGTTTTTAAAAATCAAGCATTTTGGTGCCTGAAGAAGAAAACGCGTGATGCCGGGGTCAGAAAAACTGGTGCCTGGGGAGGCAAATTTTTTTTGATCCCAAATGCAAAAACGGATGCCAGGACGAAATTCCGGGTCGAATTCCAAACTTAAAAATGGTATTTCTTGCTGTTTTTAAAAATCAAGCTTTTTGGTGCCTGAAGAAGAAAACGCGTGATGCCGGGGTCAGAAAAACTGGTGCCTGGGGAGGCAAATTTTTTTTGATCCCAAATGCAAAAACGGATGCCAGGACGAAATTCCGGGTCGAATTCCAAACTTAAAAATGGTATTGCTTGCTGTTTTTAAAAATCAAGCTTTTTGGTGCCTGAAGAAGAAAACACGTGATGCCGGGGTCAGAAAAACTGGTGCCTGGGGAGGTAAAATTTTTTTGATCCCAAATGCAAAAACGGATGCCAGGACGAAATTCGGGGTCGAATTCCAATCTTAAAAATGGTATTGCTTGCTGTTTTTAAAAATCAAGCTTTTTGGTGCCTAAAGAGGAAAACGCGTGATGCCGGGGACAGAAAAACTGGTGCCTGGGGAGGCAAATTTTTTTTGATCCCAAATGCAAAAACGGATGCCAGGACGAAATTCGGGGTCGAATTCCATCCTTAAAAATGGTATTGCTTGCTGTTTTTAAAAATCAAGCTTTTTGGTGCCTGAAGAAGAAAACACGTGATGCCGGGGTCAGAAAAACTGGTGCCTAGGGAGGCAAATTTTTTTTGTTCCCAAATGCAAAAACGGATGCCAGGATGAAATTCCGGGTCGAATTCCAAACTTAAAAATGGTATTGCTTGCTGTTTTTAAAAATCAAGCTTTTTGGTGCCTGAAGAAGAAAACGCGTGATGCCGGGGTCAGAAAAACTGGTGCCTGGGAGGCAAAATTTTTTTGATCCCAAATGCAAAAACGGATGCCAGGACGAAATTCGGGGTCGAATTCCATCCTTAAAAATGGTATTGCTTGCTGTTTTTAAAAATGAAGCTTTTTCGTGCCTGAAGAAGAAAACGCGTGATGCCGGGGTCAGAAAAACTGGTGCCTGGGGAGGCAAATTTTTTTTGATCCCAAATGCAAAAACGGATGCCAGGACGAAATTCGGGGTCGAATTCCAAACTTAAAAATGGTATTGCTTGCTGTTTTTAAAAATCAAGCTTTTTGGTGCCTGAAGAAGAAAACACGTGATGCCGGGGTCAGAAAAACTGGTGCCTAGGGAGGCAAATTTTTTTTGTTCCCTAATGCAAACACGGATGCCAGGATGAAATTCGGGGTCGAATTCCAAACTTAAAAATGGTATTGCTTGCTGTTTTTAAAAATCAAGCTTTTTGGTGCCTGAAGAAGAAAACGCGTGATGCCGGGGTCAGAAAAACTGGTGCCGGGGGAGGCAAAATTTTTTTGATCCCAAATGCAAAAACGGATGCCAGGACGAAATTCCGGGTCGAATTCCAAACTTAAAAATGGTATTGCTTGCTGTTTTTAAAAATCAAGCTTTTTGGTGCCTGAAGAAGAAAACGCGTGATGCCGGGGTCAGAAAAACTGGTGCCTGGGAGGCAAAATTTTTTTGATCCCAAATGCAAAAACGGATGCCAGGACGAAATTCGGGGTCGAATTCCATCCTTAAAAATGGTATTGCTTGCTGTTTTTAAAAATGAAGCTTTTTCGTGCCTGAAGAAGAAAACGCGTGATGCCGGGGTCAGAAAAACTGGTGCCTGGGGAGGCAAATTTTTTTTGATCCCAAATGCAAAAATCCATGCCAGGATGAGTTTCGGGGTAGAATTCCATACTTAAAAATGGTATTGCTTGCTGTTTTTAAAAATCAAGCATTTTGGTGCCTGAAGAAGAAAACGCGTGATGCCGGGGTCAGAAAAACTGGTGCCTGGGGAGGCAAATTTTTTTTGATCCCAAATGCAAAAACGGATGCCAGGACGAAATTCCGGGTCGAATTCCAAACTTAAAAATGGTATTTCTTGCTGTTTTTAAAAATCAAGCTTTTTGGTGCCTGAAGAAGAAAACGCGTGATGCCGGGGTCAGAAAAACTGGTGCCTGGGGAGGCAAATTTTTTTTGATCCCAAATGCAAAAACGGATGCCAGGACGAAATTCCGGGTCGAATTCCAAACTTAAAAATGGTATTGCTTGCTGTTTTTAAAAATCAAGCTTTTTGGTGCCTGAAGAAGAAAACACGTGATGCCGGGGTCAGAAAAACTGGTGCCTGGGGAGGTAAAATTTTTTTGATCCCAAATGCAAAAACGGATGCCAGGACGAAATTCGGGGTCGAATTCCAATCTTAAAAATGGTATTGCTTGCTGTTTTTAAAAATCAAGCTTTTTGGTGCCTAAAGAGGAAAACGCGTGATGCCGGGGACAGAAAAAATGATGCCTGGGTAGGCAAAAATTTTTTGATCCCAAATGCAAAAACGGATGCCAGGACGAAATGCAGGGTTGAATTCCAAACTTAAAAATGGTATTGCTTGCTGTTTTTAAAAATCAAGCATTTTGGTGCCTGAAGAAGAAAACGCGTGATGCCGGGGTCAGAAAAACTGGTGCCTGGGGAGGCAAAATTTTTTTTGATCCCAAATGCAAAAACGGATGCCAGGACGAAATTCCGGGTCGAATTCCAAACTTAAAAATGGTATTGCTTGCTGTTTTTAAAAATCAAGCTTTTAGGTGCCTGAAGATGAATACACGTGATGCCGGGGTCAGAAAAACTGGTGCCTGGGGAGGTAAAAATTTTTTGATCCCAAATGCAAAAACGGATGCCAGGACGAAATTCGGGGTCGAATTCCAATCTTAAAAATGGTATTGCTTGCTGTTTTTAAAAATCAAGCTTTTTGGTGCCTAAGGAAGAAAACGCGTGATGCCGGGGTCAGAAAAAATGATGCCTGGGTAGGCAAAATTTTTTTGATCCCAAATGCAAAAACGGATGCCAGGACGAAATGCAGGGTCGAATTCCAAACTTAAAAATGGTATTGCTTGCTGTTTTTAAAAATCAAGCATTTTGGTGCCTGAAGAAGAAATCGCGTGATGCCGGAGTCAGAAAAACTGGTGCCTGGGGAGGCAAATTTTTTTTGATCCCAAATGCAAAAACGGATGCCAGGACGAAATGCAGGGTCGATTTCCAAACTTAAAAATGGTATTGCTTGCTGTTTTTAAAAATCAAGCATTTTGGTGCCTGAAGAAGAAAACGCGTGATGCCGGGGTCAGAAAAACTGGTGCCTGGGGAGGCAAATTTTTTTTGATCCCAAATGCAAAAACGGATGCCAGGACGAAATTCCGGGTCGAATTCCAAACTTAAAAATGGTATTGCTTGCTGTTTTTAAAAATCAAGCTTTTTGGTGCCTGAAGAAGAAAACGCGTGATGCCGGGGTCAGAAAAACTGGTGCCTGGGGAGGTAAATTTTTTTTGATCCCAAATGCAAAAACGGATGCCAGGACAAAATTCCGGGTCGAATTCCAAACTTAAAAATGGTATTGCTTGCTGTTTTTAAAAATCAAGCATTTTGGTGCCTGAAGAAGAAAACGCGTGATGCCGGGGTCAGAAAAACTGGTGCCTGGGGAGGCAAAATTATTTTGATCCCAAGTGCAAAAACGGATGCCAGGACGAAATGCAGGGTCGATTTCCAAACTTAAAAATGGTATTGCTTGCTGTTTTTAAAAATCAAGCATTTTGGTGCCTGAAGAAGAAAACGCGTGATGCCGGGGTCAGAAAAACTGGTGCCTGGGGAGGCAAATTTTTTTTGATCCCAAATGCAAAAACGGATGCCAGGACGAAATTCCGGGTCGAATTCCAAACTTAAAAATGGTATTGCTTGCTGTTTTTAAAAATCAAGCTTTTTGGTGCCTGAAGAAGAAAACGCGTGATGCCGGGGTCAGAAAAACTGGTGCCTGGGGAGGTAAATTTTTTTTGATCCCAAATGCAAAAACGGATGCCAGGACAAAATTCCGGGTCGAATTCCAAACTTAAAAATGGTATTGCTTGCTGTTTTTAAAAATCAAGCATTTTGGTGCCTGAAGAAGAAAACGCGTGATGCCGGGGTCAGAAAAACTGGTGCCTGGGGAGGCAAAATTATTTTGATCCCAAGTGCAAAAACAGATGCCAGTAAGAGATTTGGGGTACAATTCCATACTTAAAAATGGTATTGCTTGCTGTTTTCAAAAATCAAGCTTCTTGGTGCCTGAATAAAAAAAGGTGTGATGCCGGGGTCAGAAAAAATGATGCCTGGGTAGGCAAAAATTTTTTGATCCCAAAGGCAAAAACGGATGCCAGGATGAGATTCAGGGTAGAATTCCATACTTAAAAATGGTATTGCTTGCTGTTTTTAAAAATCAAGCTTTTTGGTGCCTGAAGGAGAAAACGCGTGATGCCGGGGTCAGAAATACTGGTGCCTGGGGAGGCAAATTTTTTTTGATCCCAAATGCAAAAACGGATGCCAGGACGAAATTCGGGGTCGAATTCCAAACTTAAAAATGGTATTGCTTGCTGTTTTTAAAAATCAAGCTTTTTGGTGCCTGAAGGAGAAAACGCGTGATGCCGGGGTCAGAAATACTGGTGCCTGGGGAGGCAAATTTTTTTTGATCCCAAATGCAAAAACGGATGCCAGGACGAAATTCGGGGTCGAATTCCAAACTTAAAAATGGTATTGCTTGCTGTTTTTAAAAATCAACTTTTTGGTGCCTGAAGAAGAAAACACGTGATGCCGGGGTCAGAAAAACTGGTGCCTGGGGAGGCAAATTTTTTTTGATCCCAAATGCAAAAATCCATGCCAGGATGAGTTTCGGGGTAGAATTCCATACTTAAAAATCGTATTGCTTGCTGTTTTTAAAAATCAAGCATTTTGGTGCCTGAAGAAGAAAACGCGTGATGCCGGGGTCAGAAAAAATGATGCCTGGGTAGGCAAAAATTTTTTGATCCCAAAAGCAAAAACGGATGCCAGGACGAAATGCAGGGTCGAATTCCAAACTTAAAAATGGTATTGCTTGCTGTTTTTAAAAATCAAGCATTTTGGTGCCTGAAGAAGAAATCGCGTGATGCCGGGGTCAGAAAAACTGGTGCCTGGGGAGGCAAATTTTTTTTGTTCCCAAATGCAAAAACGGATGCCAGGATGAAATTCGGGGTCGAATTCCAAACTTAAAAATGGTATTGCTTGCTGTTTTTAAAAATCAAGCTTTTTGGTGCCTGAAGAAGAAAACGCGTGATGGCGGGGTCAGAAAAATTGGTGCCTGGGGAGGCAAATTTTTTTTGATCCCAAATGCAAAAACGGATGCCAGGACGAAATTCGGGGTCGAATTCCATACTTAAAAATGGTATTGCTTGCTGTTTTTAAAAATGAAGCTTTTTCGTGCCTGAAGAAGAAAACGCGTGATGCCGGGGTCAGAAAAACTGGTTTCTGGGGAGGCAAATTTTTTTTGATCCCAAATGCAAAAATCCATGCCAGGATGAGTTTCGGGGTAGAATTCCATACTTAAAAATGGTATTGCTTGCTGTTTTTAAAAATCAGTCTTTTTGTGCCTGAAGAAGAAAACGCGTGATGCCGGGGTCAGAAAAAATGGTGCCTGGGGAGGCAAATTTTTTTTGATCCCAAATGCAAAAACGGATGCCAGGACGAAATTCCGGGTCGAATTCCAAACTTAAAAATGGTATTGCTTGCTGTTTTTAAAAATGAAGCTTTTTGGTGCCTGAAGAAGAAAACGCGTGATGCCGGGGTCAGAAAAACTGGTGCCTGGGGAGGCAAATTTTTTTTGATCCCAAATGCAAAAACGGATGCCAGGACGAAATGCAGGGTCTTATTCCAAACTTAAAAATGGTATTGCTTGCTGTTTTTAAAAATCAAGCATTTTAGTGCCTGAAGAAGAAATCGCGTGATGCCGGGGTCAGAAAAACTGGTGCCTGGGGAGGCAAATTTTTTTTTATCCCAAATGCAAAAACGGATGCCAGGACGAAATTCCGGGTCGAATTCCTAACTTAAAAATGGTATTGCTTGCTGTTTTTAAAAATCAAGCATTTTGGTGCCTGAAGAAGAAAACGCGTGATGCCGGGGTCAGAAAAACTGGTGCCTGGGGAGGCAAAATTTTTTTGATCCCAAATGCAAAAACAGATGCCAGTAAGATATTTGGGGTACAATTCCATACTTTAAAATGGTATTGCTTGCTGTTTTCAAAAATCAAGCTTCTTGGTGCCTGAATAAAAAAAGGTGTGATGCCGGGGTCAGAAAAAATGATGCCTGGGTAGGCAAAATTTTTTTGATCCCAAAGGCAAAAACGGATGCCAGGATGAGATTCAGGGTAGAATTCCATACTTAAAAATGGTATTGCTTGCTGTTTTTAAAAATCAAGCTTTTTGGTGCCTGAAGAAGAAAACGCGTGATGCCGGGGTCAGAAAAACTGGTGCCTGGGGAGGCAAATTTTTTTTGATCCCAAATGCAAAAATCCATGCCAGGATGAGTTTCGGGGTAGAATTCCATACTTAAAAATCGTATTGCTTGCTGTTTTTAAAAATCAAGCATTTTGGTGCCTGAAGAAGAAAACGCGTGATGCCGGGGTCAGAAAAAATGATGCCTGGGTAGGCAAAAATTTTTTGATCCCAAAAGCAAAAACGGATGCCAGGACGAAATGCAGGGTCGAATTCCAAACTTAAAAATGGTATTGCTTGCTGTTTTTAAAAATCAAGCATTTTGGTGCCTGAAGAAGAAATCGCGTGATGCCGGGGTCAGAAAAACTGGTGCCTGGGGAGGCAAATTTTTTTTGTTCCCAAATGCAAAAACGGATGCCAGGATGAAATTCGGGGTCGAATTCCAAACTTAAAAATGGTATTGCTTGCTGTTTTTAAAAATCAAGCTTTTTGGTGCCTGAAGAAGAAAACGCGTGATGGCGGGGTCAGAAAAATTGGTGCCTGGGGAGGCAAATTTTTTTTGATCCCAAATGCAAAAACGGATGCCAGGACGAAATTCGGGGTCGAATTCCATACTTAAAAATGGTATTGCTTGCTGTTTTTAAAAATGAAGCTTTTTCGTGCCTGAAGAAGAAAACGCGTGATGCCGGGGTCAGAAAAACTGGTTTCTGGGGAGGCAAATTTTTTTTGATCCCAAATGCAAAAATCCATGCCAGGATGAGTTTCGGGGTAGAATTCCATACTTAAAAATGGTATTGCTTGCTGTTTTTAAAAATCAGTCTTTTTGTGCCTGAAGAAGAAAACGCGTGATGCCGGGGTCAGAAAAAATGGTGCCTGGGGAGGCAAATTTTTTTTGATCCCAAATGCAAAAACGGATGCCAGGACGAAATTCCGGGTCGAATTCCAAACTTAAAAATGGTATTGCTTGCTGTTTTTAAAAATGAAGCTTTTTGGTGCCTGAAGAAGAAAACGCGTGATGCCGGGGTCAGAAAAACTGGTGCCTGGGGAGGCAAATTTTTTTTGATCCCAAATGCAAAAACGGATGCCAGGACGAAATGCAGGGTCTTATTCCAAACTTAAAAATGGTATTGCTTGCTGTTTTTAAAAATCAAGCATTTTGGTGCCTGAAGAAGAAATCGCGTGATGCCGGGGTCAGAAAAACTGGTGCCTGGGGAGGCAAATTTTTTTTTATCCCAAATGCAAAAACGGATGCCAGGACGAAATTCCGGGTCGAATTCCTAACTTAAAAATGGTATTGCTTGCTGTTTTTAAAAATCAAGCATTTTGGTGCCTGAAGAAGAAAACGCGTGATGCCGGGGTCAGAAAAACTGGTGCCTGGGGAGGCAAAATTTTTTTGATCCCAAATGCAAAAACAGATGCCAGTAAGATATTTGGGGTACAATTCCATACTTTAAAATGGTATTGCTTGCTGTTTTCAAAAATCAAGCTTCTTGGTGCCTGAATAAAAAAAGGTGTGATGCCGGGGTCAGAAAAAATGATGCCTGGGTAGGCAAAAATTTTTTGATCCCAAAGGCAAAAACGGATGCCAGGATGAGATTCAGGGTAGAATTCCATACTTAAAAATGGTATTGCTTGCTGTTTTTAAAAATCAAGCTTTTTGGTGCCTGAAGAAGAAAACGCGTGATGCCGGGGTCAGAAATACTGGTGCCTGGGGAGGCAAATATTTTTTGATCCCAAATGCAAAAACGGATGCCAGGACGAAATTCGGGGTCGAATTCCAAACTTAAAAATGGTATTGCTTGCTGTTTTTAAAAATCAAGCTTTTTGGTGCCTGAAGAAGAAAACACGTGATGCCGGGGTCAGAAAAACTGGTGCCTGGGGAGGCAAATTTTTTTTGTTCCCAAATGCAAAAACGGATGCCAGGATGAAATTCGGGGTCGAATTCCAAACTTAAAAATGGTATTGCTTGCTGTTTTTAAAAATCAAGCTTTTTGGTGCCTGAAGGAGAAAACGCGTGATGCCGGGGTCAGAAATACTGGTGCCTGGGGAGGCAAATTTTTTTTGATCCCAAATGCAAAAACGGATGCCAGGACGAAATTCGGGGTCGAATTCCAAACTTAAAAAAGGTATTGCTTGCTGTTTTTAAAAATCAAGCTTTTTGGTGCCTGAAGAAGAAAACACGTGATGCCGGGGTCAGAAAAACTGGTGCCTGGGGAGGCAAATTTTTTTTGATCCCAAATGCAAAAATCCATGCCAGGATGAGTTTCGGGGTAGAATTCCATACTTAAAAATGGTATTGCTTGCTGTTTTTAAAAATCAAGCATTTTGGTGCCTGAAGAAGAAAACGCGTGATGCCGGGGTCAGAAAAAATGATGCCTGGGGAGGCAAAATTTTTTTGATCCCAAAAACAAAAACGGATGCCAGGACGAAATGCAGGGTCGAATTCCAAACTTAAAAATGGTATTGCTTGCTGTTTTTAAAAATCAAGCTTTTTGGTGCCTGAAGAAGAAAACACGTGATGCCGGGGTCAGAAAAACTGGTGCCTAGGGAGGCAAATTTTTTTTGTTCCCAAATGCAAAAATGGATGCCAGAATGAAATTCGGGGTCGAATTCCAAACTTAAAAATGGTATTGCTTGCTGTTTTTAAAAATCAAGCTTTTTGGTGCCTGAAGAAGAAAACGCGTGATGCCGGGGTCAGAAAAACTGGTGCCGGGGGAGGCAAAATTTTTTTGATCCCAAATGCAAAAACGGATGCCAGGACGAAATTCCGGGTCGAATTCCAAACTTAAAAATGGTATTGCTTGCTGTTTTTAAAAATCAAGCTTTTTGGTGCCTGAAGGAGAAAACGCGTGATGCCGGGGTCAGAAATACTGGTGCCTGGGGAGGCAAATTTTTTTTGATCCCAAATGCAAAAACGGATGCCAGGACGAAATTCGGGGTCGAATTCCAAACTTAAAAATGGTATTGCTTGCTGTTTTTAAAAATCAAGCTTTTTGGTGCCTGAAGAAGAAAACACGTGATGCCGGGGTCAGAAAAACTGGTGCCTGGGGAGGCAAATTTTTTTTGATCCCAAATGCAAAAATCCATGCCAGGATGAGTTTCGGGGTAGAATTCCATACTTAAAAATCGTATTGCTTGCTGTTTTTAAAAATCAAGCATTTTGGTGCCTGAAGAAGAAAACGCGTGATGCCGGGGTCAGAAAAAATGATGCCTGGGTAGGCAAAAATTTTTTGATCCCAAAAGCAAAAACGGATGCCAGGACGAAATGCAGGGTCGAATTCCAAACTTAAAAATGGTATTGCTTGCTGTTTTTAAAAATCAAGCATTTTGGTGCCTGAAGAAGAAATCGCGTGATGCCGGGGTCAGAAAAACTGGTGCCTGGGGAGGCAAATTTTTTTTGTTCCCAAATGCAAAAACGGATGCCAGGATGAAATTCGGGGTCGAATTCCAAACTTAAAAATGGTATTGCTTGCTGTTTTTAAAAATCAAGCTTTTTGGTGCCTGAAGAAGAAAACGCGTGATGGCGGGGTCAGAAAAACTGGTGCCTGGGGAGGCAAATTTTTTTTGATCCCAAATGCAAAAACGGATGCCAGGATGAAATTCGGGGTAGAATTCCATACTTAAAAATGGTATTGCTTGCTGTTTTTAAAAATCAGTCTTTTTGTGCCTGAAGAAGAAAACGCGTGATGCCGGGGTCAGAAAAAATGGTGCCTGGGGAGGCAAATTTTTTTTGATCCCAAATGCAAAAACGGATGCCAGGACGAAATTCGGGGTCGAATTCCATACTTAAAAATGGTATTGCTTGCTGTTTTTAAAAATGAAGCTTTTTCGTGCCTGAAGAAGAAAACGCGTGATGCCGGGGTCAGAAAAACTGGTTCCTGGGGAGGCAAATTTTTTTTGATCCCAAATGCAAAAATCCATGCCAGGATGAGTTTCGGGGTAGAATTCCATACTTAAAAATGGTATTGCTTGCTGTTTTTAAAAATCAGTCTTTTTGTGCCTGAAGAAGAAAACGCGTGATGCCGGGGTCAGAAAAAATGGTGCCTGGGGAGGCAAATTTTTTTTGATCCCAAATGCAAAAACGGATGCCAGGACGAAATTCGGGGTCGAATTCCATACTTAAAAATGGTATTGCTTGCTGTTTTTAAAAATGAAGCTTTTTCGTGCCTGAAGAAGAAAACGCGTGATGCCGGGGTCAGAAAAACTGGTGCCTGGGGAGGCAAATTTTTTTTGATCCCAAATGCAAAAATCCATGCCAGGATGAGTTTCGGGGTAGAATTCCATACTTAAAAATGGTATTGCTTGCTGTTTTTAAAAATCAAGCATTTTGGTGCCTGAAGAAGAAAACGCGTGATGCCGGGGTCAGAAAAACTGGTGCCTGGGGAGGCAAATTTTTTTTGATCCCAAATGCAAAAACGGATGCCAGGACGAAATTCCGGGTCGAATTCCAAACTTAAAAATGGTATTGCTTGCTGTTTTTAAAAATCAAGCTTTTTGGTGCCTGAAGAAGAAAACGCGTGATGCCGGGGTCAGAAAAACTGGTGCCTGGGAGGCAAAAATTTTTTGATCCCAAATGCAAAAACGGATGCCAGGACGAAATTCGGGGTCGAATTCAATCCTTAAAAATGGTATTGCTTGCTGTTTTTAAAAATGAAGCTTTTTCGTGCCTGAAGAAGAAAACGCGTGATGCCGGGGTCAGAAAAACTGGTGCCTGGGGAGGCAAATTTTTTTTGATCCCAAATGCAAAAATCCATGCCAGGATGAGTTTCGGGGTAGAATTCCATACTTAAAAATGGTATTGCTTGCTGTTTTTAAAAATCAAGCATTTTGGTGCCTGAAGAAGAAAACGCGTGATGCCGGGGTCAGAAAAACTGGTGCCTGGGGAGGCAAATTTTTTTTGATCCCAAATGCAAAAACGGATGCCAGGACGAAATTCCGGGTCGAATTCCAAACTTAAAAATGGTATTGCTTGCTGTTTTTAAAAATCAAGCTTTTTGGTGCCTGAAGAAGAAAACGCGTGATGCCGGGGTCAGAAAAACTGGTGCCGGGGGAGGCAAAATTTTTTTGATCCCAAATGCAAAAACGGATGCCAGGACGAAATTCGGGGTCGAATTCCATCCTTAAAAATGGTATTGCTTGCTGTTTTTAAAAATGAAGCTTTTTCGTGCCTGAAGAAGAAAACGCGTGATGCCGGGGTCAGAAAAACTGGTGCCTGGGGAGGCAAATTTTTTTTGATCCCAAATGCAAAAATCCATGCCAGGATGAGTTTCGGGGTAGAATTCCATACTTAAAAATGGTATTGCTTGCTGTTTTTAAAAATCAAGCATTTTGGTGCCTGAAGAAGAAAACGCGTGATGCCGGGGTCAGAAAAACTGGTGCCTGGGGAGGCAAATTTTTTTTGATCCCAAATGCAAAAACGGATGCCAGGACGAAATTCGGGGTCGAATTCCATACTTAAAAATGGTATTGCTTGCTGTTTTTAAAAATGAAGCTTTTTCGTGCCTGAAGAAGAAAACGCGTGATGCCGGGGTCAGAAAAACTGGTTCCTGGGGAGGCAAATTTTTTTTGATCCCAAATGCAAAAATCCATGCCAGGATGAGTTTCGGGGTAGAATTCCATACTTAAAAATGGTATTGCTTGCTGTTTTTAAAAATCAGTCTTTTTGTGCCTGAAGAAGAAAACGCGTGATGCCGGGGTCAGAAAAAATGGTGCCTGGGGAGGCAAATTTTTTTTGATCCCAAATGCAAAAACGGATGCCAGGACGAAATTCGGGGTCGAATTCCATACTTAAAAATGGTATTGCTTGCTGTTTTTAAAAATGAAGCTTTTTCGTGCCTGAAGAAGAAAACGCGTGATGCCGGGGTCAGAAAAACTGGTGCCTGGGGAGGCAAATTTTTTTTGATCCCAAATGCAAAAATCCATGCCAGGATGAGTTTCGGGGTAGAATTCCATACTTAAAAATGGTATTGCTTGCTGTTTTTAAAAATCAAGCATTTTGGTGCCTGAAGAAGAAAACGCGTGATGCCGGGGTCAGAAAAACTGGTGCCTGGGGAGGCAAATTTTTTTTGATCCCAAATGCAAAAACGGATGCCAGGACGAAATTCCGGGTCGAATTCCAAACTTAAAAATGGTATTGCTTGCTGTTTTTAAAAATCAAGCTTTTTGGTGCCTGAAGAAGAAAACGCGTGATGCCGGGGTCAGAAAAACTGGTGCCTGGGAGGCAAAATTTTTTTGATCCCAAATGCAAAAACGGATGCCAGGACGAAATTCGGGGTCGAATTCCATCCTTAAAAATGGTATTGCTTGCTGTTTTTAAAAATGAAGCTTTTTCGTGCCTGAAGAAGAAAACGCGTGATGCCGGGGTCAGAAAAACTGGTGCCTGGGGAGGCAAATTTTTTTTGATCCCAAATGCAAAAATCCATGCCAGGATGAGTTTCGGGGTAGAATTCCATACTTAAAAATGGTATTGCTTGCTGTTTTTAAAAATCAAGCATTTTGGTGCCTGAAGAAGAAAACGCGTGATGCCGGGGTCAGAAAAACTGGTGCCTGGGGAGGCAAATTTTTTTTGATCCCAAATGCAAAAACGGATGCCAGGACGAAATTCCGGGTCGAATTCCAAACTTAAAAATGGTATTGCTTGCTGTTTTTAAAAATCAAGCTTTTTGGTGCCTGAAGAAGAAAACGCGTGATGCCGGGGTCAGAAAAACTGGTGCCTGGGAGGCAAAATTTTTTTGATCCCAAATGCAAAAACGGATGCCAGGACGAAATTCGGGGTCGAATTCCATCCTTAAAAATGGTATTGCTTGCTGTTTTTAAAAATGAAGCTTTTTCGTGCCTGAAGAAGAAAACGCGTGATGCCGGGGTCAGAAAAACTGGTGCCTGGGGAGGCAAATTTTTTTTGATCCCAAATGCAAAAATCCATGCCAGGATGAGTTTCGGGGTAGAATTCCATACTTAAAAATGGTATTGCTTGCTGTTTTTAAAAATGAAGCTTTTTCGTGCCTGAAGAAGAAAACGCGTGATGCCGGGGTCAGAAAAACTGGTGCCTGGGGAGGCAAATTTTTTTTGATCCCAAATGCAAAAACGGATGCCAGGACGAAATTCGGGGTCGAATTCCAAACTTAAAAATGGTATTGCTTGCTGTTTTTAAAAATCAAGCTTTTTGGTGCCTGAAGAAGAAAACACGTGATGCCGGGGTCAGAAAAACTGGTGCCTAGGGAGGCAAATTTTTTTTGTTCCCAAATGCAAAAACGGATGCCAGGATGAAATTCGGGGTCGAATTCCAAACTTAAAAATGGTATTGCTTGCTGTTTTTAAAAATCAAGCATTTTGGTGCCTGAAGAAGAAAACGCGTGATGCCGGGGTCAGAAAAACTGGTGCCTGGGGAGGCAAATTTTTTTTGATCCCAAATGCAAAAACGGATGCCAGGACGAAATTCCGGGTCGAATTCCAAACTTAAAAATGGTATTGCTTGCTGTTTTTAAAAATCAAGCTTTTTGGTGCCTGAAGAAGAAAACGCGTGATGCCGGGGTCAGAAAAACTGGTGCCTGGGAGGCAAAATTTTTTTGATCCCAAATGCAAAAACGGATGCCAGGACGAAATTCGGGGTCGAATTCCATCCTTAAAAATGGTATTGCTTGCTGTTTTTAAAAATGAAGCTTTTTCGTGCCTGAAGAAGAAAACGCGTGATGCCGGGGTCAGAAAAACTGGTGCCTGGGGAGGCAAATTTTTTTTGATCCCAAATGCAAAAATCCATGCCAGGATGAGTTTCGGGGTAGAATTCCATACTTAAAAATGGTATTGCTTGCTGTTTTTAAAAATCAAGCTTTTTCGTGCCTGAAGAAGAAAACGCGTGATGCCGGGGTCAGAAAAACTGGTGCCTGGGGAGGCAAATTTTTTTTGATCCCAAATGCAAAAACGGATGCCAGGACGAAATTCGGGGTCGAATTCCAAACTTAAAAATGGTATTGCTTGCTGTTTTTAAAAATCAAGCTTTTTGGTGCCTGAAGAAGAAAACACGTGATGCCGGGGTCAGAAAAACTGGTGCCTAGGGAGGCAAATTTTTTTTGTTCCCAAATGCAAAAACGGATGCCAGGATGAAATTCCGGGTCGAATTCCAAACTTAAAAATGGTATTGCTTGCTGTTTTTAAAAATCAAGCTTTTTGGTGCCTGAAGAAGAAAACACGTGATGCCGGGGTCAGAAAAACTGGTGCCTAGGGAGGCAAATTTTTTTTGATCCCAAATGCAAAAATCCATGCCAGGATGAGTTTCGGGGTAGAATTCCATACTTAAAAATGGTATTGCTTGCTGTTTTTAAAAATCAAGCATTTTGGTGCCTGAAGAAGAAAGCGCGTGATGTCGGGGTCAGAAAAACTGGTGCCTGGGGAGGCAAATTTTTTTTGATCCCAAATGCAAAAACGGATGCCAGGACGAAATTCCGGGTCGAATTCCAAACTTAAAAATGGTATTGCTTGCTGTTTTGAAAAATCAAGCTTTTTGGTGCCTGAAGAAGAAAACGCGTGATGCCGGGGTCAGAAAAATTGGTGCCTGGGGAGGCAAATTTTTTTTGATCCCATATGCAAAAACGGATGCCAGGACGAAATTCCGGGTCGAATTCCAAACTTAAAAATGGTATTGCTTGCTGTTTTTAAAAATCAAGCTTTTTGGTGCCTGAAGAAGAAAACACGTGATGCCGGGGTCAGAAAAACTGGTGCCTGGGGAGGTAAAATTTTTTTGATCCCAAATGCAAAAACGGATGCCAGGACGAAATTCGGGGTCGAATTCCAATCTTAAAAATGGTATTGCTTGCTGTTTTTAAAAATCAAGCTTTTTGGTGCCTAAAGAAGAAAACGCGTGATGCCGGGGTCAGAAAAAATGATGCCTGGGTAGGCAAAAATTTTTTGATCCCAAAAGCAAAAACGGATGCCAGGACGAAATGCAGGGTCGAATTCCAAACTTAAAAATGGTATTGCTTGCTGTTTTTAAAAATCAAGCATTTTGGTGCCTGAAGAAGAAAACGCGTGATGCCGGGGTCAGAAAAACTGGTGCCTGGGGAGGCAAAATTTTTTTGATCCCAAATGCAAAAACAGATGCCAGTAAGAGATTTGGGGTACAATTCCATACTTAAAAATGGTATTGCTTGCTGTTTTCAAAAATCAAGCTTCTTGGTGCCTGAATAAAAAAAGGTGTGATGCCGGGGTCAGAAAAAATGATGCCTGGGTAGGCAAAATTTTTTTGATCCCAAAGGAAAAAACGGATGCCAGGATGAGATTCAGGGTAGAATTCCATACTTAAAAATGGTATTGCTTGCTGTTTTTAAAAATCAAGCTTTTTGGGGCCTGAAGAAGAAAACGCATGATGCCGGGGTCAGAAAAACTGGTGCCGGGGGAGGCAAAATTTTTTTGATCCCAAATGCAAAAACGGATGCCAGGACGAAATTCCGGGTCGAATTCCAAACTTAAAAATGGTATTGCTTGCTGTTTTTAAAAATCAAGCTTTTTGGTGCCTGTAGAAGAAAACGCGTGATGCCGGGGTCAGAAAAACTGGTGCCTGGGAGGCAAAATTTTTTTGATCCCAAATGCAAAAACGGATGCCAGGACGAAATTCGGGGTCGAATTCCATCCTTAAAAATGGTATTGCTTGCTGTTTTTAAAAATGAAGCTTTTTCGTGCCTGAAGAAGAAAACGCGTGATGCCGGGGTCAGAAAAACTGGTGCCTGGGGAGGCAAATTTTTTTTGATCCCAAATGCAAAAACGGATGCCAGGACGAAATTCGGGGTCGAATTCCAAACTTAAAAATGGTATTGCTTGCTGTTTTTAAAAATCAAGCTTTTTGGTGCCTGAAGAAGAAAACACGTGATGCCGGGGTCAGAAAAACTGGTGCCTAGGGAGGCAAATTTTTTTTGTTCCCAAATGCAAAAACGGATGCCAGGATGAAATTCGGGGTCGAATTCCAAACTTAAAAATGGTATTGCTTGCTGTTTTTAAAAATCAAGCTTTTTGGTGCCTGAAGAAGAAAACGCGTGATGCCGGGGTCAGAAAAACTGGTGCCGGGGGAGGCAAAATTTTTTTGATCCCAAATGCAAAAACGGATGCCAGGATGAAATTCCGGGTCGAATTCCAAACTTAAAAATGGTATTGCTTGCTGTTTTTAAAAATCAAGCTTTTTGGTGCCTGAAGAAGAAAACGCGTGATGCCGGGGTCAGAAAAAATGATGCCTGGGTAGGCAAAAATTTTTTGATCCCAAAAGCAAAAACGGATGCCAGGACGAAATGCAGGGTCGAATTCCAAACTTAAAAATGGTATTGCTTGCTGTTTTTAAAAATCAAGCATTTTGGTGCCTGAAGAAGAAAACGCGTGATGCCGGGGTCAGAAAAACTGGTGCCTGGGGAGGCAAAATTTTTTTGATCCCAAATGCAAAAACAGATGCCAGTAAGAGATTTGGGGTACAATTCCATACTTAAAAATGGTATTGCTTGCTGTTTTCAAAAATCAAGCTTCTTGGTGCCTGAATAAAAAAAGGTGTGATGCCGGGGTCAGAAAAAATGATGCCTGGGTAGGCAGAATTTTTTTGATCCCAAAGGAAAAAACGGATGCCAGGATGAGATTCAGGGTAGAATTCCATACTTAAAAATGGTATTGCTTGCTGTTTTTAAAAATCAAGCTTTTTGGTGCCTGAAGAAGAAAACGCATGATGCCGGGGTCAGAAAAACTGGTGCCGGGGGAGGCAAAAATTTTTTGATCCCAAATGCAAAAACGGATGCCAGGACGAAATTCCGGGTCGAATTCCAAACTTAAAAATGGTATTGCTTGCTGTTTTTAAAAATCAAGCTTTTTGGTGCCTGAAGAAGAAAACGCGTGATGCCGGGGTCAGAAAAACTGTTGCCTGGGAGGCAAAATTTTTTTGATCCCAAATGCAAAAACGGATGCCAGGACGAAATTCGGGGTCGAATTCCATCCTTAAAAATGGTATTGCTTGCTGTTTTTAAAAATGAAGCTTTTTCGTGCCTGAAGAAGAAAACGCGTGATGCCGGGGTCAGAAAAACTGGTGCCTGGGGAGGCAAATTTTTTTTGATCCCAAATGCAAAAACGGATGCCAGGACGAAATTCCGGGTCGAATTCCAAACTTAAAAATGGTATTGCTTGCTGTTTTTAAAAATCAAGCTTTTTGGTGCCTGAAGAAGAAAACACGTGATGCCGGGGTCAGAAAAACTGGTGCCTGGGGAGGTAAAATTTTTTTGATCCCAAATGCAAAAACGGATGCCAGGACGAAATTCGGGGTCGAATTCCAATCTTAAAAATGGTATTGCTTGCTGTTTTTAAAAATCAAGCTTTTTGGTGCCTAAAGAAGAAAACGCGTGATGCCGGGGTCAGAAAAAATGATGCCTGGGTAGGCAAAAATTTTTTGATCCCAAAAGCAAAAACGGATGCCAGGACGAAATGCAGGGTCGAATTCCAAACTTAAAAATGGTATTGCTTGCTGTTTTTAAAAATCAAGCATTTTGGTGCCTGAAGAAGAAAACGCGTGATGCCGGGGTCAGAAAAACTGGTGCCTGGGGAGGCAAAATTTTTTTGATCCCAAATGCAAAAACAGATGCCAGTAAGAGATTTGGGGTACAATTCCATACTTAAAAATGGTATTGCTTGCTGTTTTCAAAAATCAAGCTTCTTGGTGCCTGAATAAAAAAAGGTGTGATGCCGGGGTCAGAAAAAATGATGCCTGGGTAGGCAAAATTTTTTTGATCCCAAAGGCAAAAACGGATGCCGGGATGAGATTCAGGGTAGAATTCCAAACTTAAAAATGGTATTGCTTGCTGTTTTTAAAAATCAAGCATTTTGGTGCCTGAAGAAGAAATCGCGTGATGCCGGGGTCAGAAAAACTGGTGCCTGGGGAGGCAAATTTTTTTTGTTCCCAAATGCAAAAACAGATGCCAGGATGAAATTCGGGGTCGATTTCCAAACTTAAAAATGGTATTGCTTGCTGTTTTTAAAAATCAAGCTTTTTGGTGCCTGAAGAAGAAAACGCATGATGCCGGGGTCAGAAAAACTGGTGCCGGGGGAGGCAAAATTTTTTTGATCCCAAATGCAAAAACGGATGCCAGGACGAAATTCCGGGTCGAATTCCAAACTTAAAAATGGTATTGCTTGCTGTTTTTAAAAATCAAGCTTTTTGGTGCCTGAAGAAGAAAACGCGTGATGCCGGGGTCAGAAAAACTGGTGCCTGGGAGGCAAAATTTTTTTGATCCCAAATGCAAAAACGGATGCCAGGACGAAATTCGGGGTCGAATTCCATCCTTAAAAATGGTATTGCTTGCTGTTTTTAAAAATGAAGCTTTTTCGTGCCTGAAGAAGAAAACGCGTCATCCCGGGGTCAGAAAAACTGGTGCCTGGGGAGGCAAATTTTTTTTGATCCCAAATGCAAAAACGGATGCCAGGACGAAATTCGGGGTCGAATTCCAAACTTAAAAATGGTATTGCTTGCTGTTTTTAAAAATCAAGCTTTTTGGTGCCTGAAGAAGAAAACACGTGATGCCGGGGTCAGAAAAACTGGTGCCTAGGGAGGCAAATTTTTTTTGTTCCCAAATGCAAAAACGGATGCCAGGATGAAATTCGGGGTCAAATTCCAAACTTAAAAATGGTATTGCTTGCTGTTTTTAAAAATCAAGCTTTTTGGTGCCTGAAGAAGAAAACGCGTGATGCCGGGGTCAGAAAAACTGGTGCCGGGGGAGGCAAAATTTTTTTGATCCCAAATGCAAAAACGGATGCCAGGATGAAATTCCGGGTCGAATTCCAAACTTAAAAATGGTATTGCTTGCTGTTTTTAAAAATCAAGCTTTTTGGTGCCTGAAGAAGAAAACGCGTGATGCCGGGGTCAGAAAAACTGGTGCCTGGGGAGGTAAAATTTTTTTGATCCCAAATGCAAAAACGGATGCCAGGACGAAATTCGGGGTCGAATTCCAATCTTAAAAATTGTATTGCTTGCTGTTTTTAAAAATCAAGCTTTTTGGTGCCTAAAGAAGAAAACGCGTGATGCCGGGGTCAGAAAAAATGATGCCTGGGTAGGCAAAAATTTTTTGATCCCAAAAGCAAAAACGGATGCCAGGACGAAATGCAGGGTCGAATTCCAAACTTAAAAATGGTATTGCTTGCTGTTTTTAAAAATCAAGCATTTTGGTGCCTGAAGAAGAAAACGCGTGATGCCGGGGTCAGAAAAACTGGTGCCTGGGGAGGCAAAAATTTTTTGATCCCAAATGCAAAAACAGATGCCAGTAAGAGATTTGGGGTACAATTCCATACTTAAAAATGGTATTGCTTGCTGTTTTCAAAAATCAAGCTTCTTGGTGCCTGAATAAAAAAAGGTGTGATGCCGGGGTCAGAAAAAATGATGCCTGGGTAGGCAGAATTTTTTTGATCCCAAAGGAAAAAACGGATGCCAGGATGAGATTCAGGGTAGAATTCCATACTTAAAAATGGTATTGCTTGCTGTTTTTAAAAATCAAGCTTTTTGGTGCCTGAAGAAGAAAACGCATGATGCCGGGGTCAGAAAAACTGGTGCCGGGGGAGGCAAAAATTTTTTGATCCCAAATGCAAAAACGGATGCCAGGACGAAATTCCGGGTCGAATTCCAAACTTAAAAATGGTATTGCTTGCTGTTTTTAAAAATCAAGCTTTTTGGTGCCTGAAGAAGAAAACGCGTGATGCCGGGGTCAGAAAAACTGTTGCCTGGGAGGCAAAATTTTTTTGATCCCAAATGCAAAAACGGATGCCAGGACGAAATTCGGGGTCGAATTCCATCCTTAAAAATGGTATTGCTTGCTGTTTTTAAAAATGAAGCTTTTTCGTGCCTGAAGAAGAAAACGCGTGATGCCGGGGTCAGAAAAACTGGTGCCTGGGGAGGCAAATTTTTTTTGATCCCAAATGCAAAAACGGATGCCAGGACGAAATTCGGGGTCAAATTCCAAACTTAAAAATGGTATTGCTTGCTGTTTTTAAAAATCAAGCTTTTTGGTGCCTGAAGAAGAAAACACGTGATGCCGGGGTCAGAAAAACTGGTGCCTAGGGAGGCAAATTTTTTTTGTTCCCAAATGCAAAAACGGATGCCAGGATGAAATTCGGGGTCGAATTCCAAACTTAAAAATGGTATTGCTTGCTGTTTTTAAAAATCAAGCTTTTTGGTGCCTGAAGAAGAAAACGCGTGATGCCGGGGTCAGAAAAACTGGTGCCGGGGGAGGCAAAATTTTTTTGATCCCAAATGCAAAAACGGATGCCAGGACGAAATTCCGGGTCGAATTCCAAACTTAAAAATGGTATTGCTTGCTGTTTTTAAAAATCAAGCTTTTTGGTGCCTGAAGAAGAAAACGCGTGATGCCGGGGTCAGAAAAAATGATGCCTGGGTAGGCAAAAAATTTTTGATCCCAAAAGCAAAAACGGATGCCAGGACGAAATTCCGGGTCGAATTCCAAACTTAAAAATGGTATTGCTTGCTGTTTTTAAAAATCAAGCATTTTGGTGCCTGAAGAAGAAAACGCGTGATGCCGGGGTCAGAAAAACTGGTGCCTGGGGAGGCAAAAATTTTTTGATCCCAAATGCAAAAACAGATGCCAGTAAGAGATTTGGGGTACTATTCCATACTTAAAAATGGTATTGCTTGCTGTTTTCAAAAATCAAGCTTCTTGGTGCCTGAATAAAAAAAGGTGTGATGCCGGGGTCAGAAAAAATGATGCCTGGGTAGGCAGAATTTTTTTGATCCCAAAGGAAAAAACGGATGCCAGGATGAGATTCAGGGTAGAATTCCATACTTAAAAATGGTATTGCTTGCTGTTTTTAAAAATCAAGCTTTTTGGTGCCTGAAGAAGAAAACGCATGATGCCGGGGTCAGAAAAACTGGTGCCGGGGGAGGCAAAAATTTTTTGATCCCAAATGCAAAAACGGATGCCAGGACGAAATTCCGGGTCGAATTCCAAACTTAAAAATGGTATTGCTTGCTGTTTTTAAAAATCAAGCTTTTTGGTGCCTGAAGAAGAAAACGCGTGATGCCGGGGTCAGAAAAACTGGTGCCTGGGAGGCAAAATTTTTTTGATCCCAAATGCAAAAACGGATGCCAGGACGAAATTCGGGGTCGAATTCCATCCTTAAAAATGGTATTGCTTGCTGTTTTTAAAAATGAAGCTTTTTCGTGCCTGAAGAAGAAAACGCGTGATGCCGGGGTCAGAAAAACTGGTGCCTGGGGAGGCAAATTTTTTTTGATCCCAAATGCAAAAACGGATGCCAGGACGAAATTCGGGGTCGAATTCCAAACTTAAAAATGGTATTGCTTGCTGTTTTTAAAAATCAAGCTTTTTGGTGCCTGAAGAAGAAAACACGTGATGCCGGGGTCAGAAAAACTGGTGCCTAGGGAGGCAAATTTTTTTTGTTCCCAAATGCAAAAACGGATGCCAGGATGAAATTCGGGGTCGAATTCCAAACTTAAAAATGGTATTGCTTGCTGTTTTTAAAAATCAAGCTTTTTGGTGCCTGAAGAAGAAAACGCGTGATGCCGGGGTCAGAAAAACTGGTGCCGGGGGAGGCAAAATTTTTTTGATCCCAAATGCAAAAACGGATGCCAGGACGAAATTCCGGGTCGAATTCCAAACTTAAAAATGGTATTGCTTGCTGTTTTTAAAAATCAAGCTTTTTGGTGCCTGAAGAAGAAAACGCGTGATGCCGGGGTCAGAAAAACTGGTGCCTGGGAGGCAAAATTTTTTTGATCCCAAATGCAAAAACGGATGCCAGGACGAAATTCGGGGTCGAATTCCATCCTTAAAAATGGTATTGCTTGCTGTTTTTAAAAATGAAGCTTTTTCGTGCCTGAAGAAGAAAACGCGTGATGCCGGGGTCAGAAAAACTGGTGCCTGGGGAGGCAAATTTTTTTTGATCCCAAATGCAAAAATCCATGCCAGGATGAGTTTCGGGGTAGAATTCCATACTTAAAAATGGTATTGCTTGCTGTTTTTAAAAATCAAGCATTTTGGTGCCTGAAGAAGAAAACGCGTGATGCCGGGGTCAGAAAAACTGGTGCCTGGGGAGGCAAATTTTTTTTGATCCCAAATGCAAAAACGGATGCCAGGACGAAATTCCGGGTCGAATTCCAAACTTAAAAATGGTATTGCTTGCTGTTTTTAAAAATCAAGCTTTTTGGTGCCTGAAGAAGAAAACGCGTGATGCCGGGGTCAGAAAAACTGGTGCCTGGGAGGCAAAATTTTTTTGATCCCAAATGCAAAAACGGATGCCAGGACGAAATTCCGGGTCGAATTCCATCCTTAAAAATGGTATTGCTTGCTGTTTTTAAAAATGAAGCTTTTTCGTGCCTGAAGAAGAAAACGCGTGATGCCGGGGTCAGAAAAACTGGTGCCTGGGGAGGCAAATTTTTTTTGATCCCAAATGCAAAAACGGATGCCAGGACGAAATTCGGGGTCGAATTCCAAACTTAAAAATGGTATTGCTTGCTGTTTTTAAAAATCAAGCTTTTTGGTGCCTGAAGAAGAAAACACGTGATGCCGGGGTCAGAAAAACTGGTGCCTAGGGAGGCAAATTTTTTTTGTTCCCAAATGCAAAAACGGATGCCAGGATGAAATTCCGGGTCGAATTCCAAACTTAAAAATGGTATTGCTTGCTGTTTTTAAAAATCAAGCTTTTTGGTGCCTGAAGAAGAAAACGCGTGATGCCGGGGTCAGAAAAACTGGTGCCTGGGAGGCAAAATTTTTTTGATCCCAAATGCAAAAACGGATGCCAGGACGAAATTCGGGGTCGAATTCCATCCTTAAAAATGGTATTGCTTGCTGTTTTTAAAAATGAAGCTTTTTCGTGCCTGAAGAAGAAAACGCGTGATGCCGGGGTCAGAAAAACTGGTGCCTGGGGAGGCAAATTTTTTTTGATCCCAAATGCAAAAACGGATGCCAGGACGAAATTCGGGGTCGAATTCCAAACTTAAAAATGGTATTGCTTGCTGTTTTTAAAAATCAAGCTTTTTGGTGCCTGAAGAAGAAAACACGTGATGCCGGGGTCAGAAAAACTGGTGCCTAGGGAGGCAAATTTTTTTTGTTCCCTAATGCAAACACGGATGCCAGGATGAAATTCGGGGTCGAATTCCAAACTTAAAAATGGTATTGCTTGCTGTTTTTAAAAATCAAGCTTTTTGGTGCCTGAAGAAGAAAACGCGTGATGGCGGGGTCAGAAAAACTGGTGCCTGGGGAGGCAAATTTTTTTTGATCCCAAATGCAAAAACGGATGCCAGGACGAAATTCCGGGTCGAATTCCAAACTTAAAAATGGTATTGCTTGCTGTTTTTAAAAATCAAGCTTTTTGGTGCCTGAAGAAGAAAACACGTGATGCCGGGGTCAGAAAAACTGGTGCCTGGGGAGGTAAAATTTTTTTGATCCCAAATGCAAAAACGGATGCCAGGACGAAATTCGGGGTCGAATTCCAATCTTAAAAATGGTATTGCTTGCTGTTTTTAAAAATCAAGCTTTTTGGTGCCTAAAGAGGAAAACGCGTGATGCCGGGGACAGAAAAAATGATGCCTGGGTAGGCAAAAATTTTTTGATCCCAAATGCAAAAACGGATGCCAGGACGAAATGCAGGGTTGAATTCCAAACTTAAAAATGGTATTGCTTGCTGTTTTTAAAAATCAAGCATTTTGGTGCCTGAAGAAGAAAACGCGTGATGCCGGGGTCAGAAAAACTGGTGCCTGGGGAGGCAAAATTTTTTTTGATCCCAAATGCAAAAACGGATGCCAGGACGAAATTCCGGGTCAAATTCCAAACTTAAAAATGGTATTGCTTGCTGTTTTTAAAAATCAAGCTTTTAGGTGCCTGAAGATGAATACACGTGATGCCGGGGTCAGAAAAACTGGTGCCTGGGGAGGTAAAATTTTTTTGATCCCAAATGCAAAAACGGATGCCAGGACGAAATTCGGGGTCGAATTCCAATCTTAAAAATGGTATTGCTTGCTGTTTTTAAAAATCAAGCTTTTTGGTGCCTAAGGAAGAAAACGCGTGATGCCGGGGTCAGAAAAAATGATGCCTGGGTAGGCAAAATTTTTTTGATCCCAAATGCAAAAACGGATGCCAGGACGAAATGCAGGGTCGAATTCCAAACTTAAAAATGGTATTGCTTGCTGTTTTTAAAAATCAAGCATTTTGGTGCCTGAAGAAGAAATCGCGTGATGCCGGAGTCAGAAAAACTGGTGCCTGGGGAGGCAAATTTTTTTTGATCCCAAATGCAAAAACGGATGCCAGGACGAAATGCAGGGTCGATTTCCAAACTTAAAAATGGTATTGCTTGCTGTTTTTAAAAATCAAGCATTTTGGTGCCTGAAGAAGAAAACGCGTGATGCCGGGGTCAGAAAAACTGGTGCCTGGGGAGGCAAATTTTTTTTGATCCCAAATGCAAAAACGGATGCCAGGACGAAATTCCGGGTCGAATTCCAAACTTAAAAATGGTATTGCTTGCTGTTTTTAAAAATCAAGCTTTTTGGTGCCTGAAGAAGAAAACGCGTGATGCCGGGGTCAGAAAAACTGGTGCCTGGGGAGGTAAATTTTTTTTGATCCCAAATGCAAAAACGGATGCCAGGACAAAATTCCGGGTCGAATTCCAAACTTAAAAATGGTATTGCTTGCTGTTTTTAAAAATCAAGCATTTTGGTGCCTGAAGAAGAAAACGCGTGATGCCGGGGTCAGAAAAACTGGTGCCTGGGGAGGCAAAATTATTTTGATCCCAAGTGCAAAAACAGATGCCAGTAAGAGATTTGGGGTACAATTCCATACTTAAAAATGGTATTGCTTGCTGTTTTCAAAAATCAAGCTTCTTGGTGCCTGAATAAAAAAAGGTGTGATGCCGGGGTCAGAAAAAATGATGCCTGGGTAGGCAAAAAATTTTTGATCCCAAAGGCAAAAACGGATGCCAGGATGAGATTCAGGGTAGAATTCCATACTTAAAAATGGTATTGCTTGCTGTTTTTAAAAATCAAGCTTTTTGGTGCCTGAAGGAGAAAACGCGTGATGCCGGGGTCAGAAATACTGGTGCCTGGGGAGGCAAATTTTTTTTGATCCCAAATGCAAAAACGGATGCCAGGACGAAATTCGGGGTCGAATTCCAAACTTAAAAATGGTATTGCTTGCTGTTTTTAAAAATCAAGCTTTTTGGTGCCTGAAGGAGAAAACGCGTGATGCCGGGGTCAGAAATACTGGTGCCTGGGGAGGCAAATTTTTTTTGATCCCAAATGCAAAAACGGATGCCAGGACGAAATTCGGGGTCGAATTCCAAACTTAAAAATGGTATTGCTTGCTGTTTTTAAAAATCAACTTTTTGGTGCCTGAAGAAGAAAACACGTGATGCCGGGGTCAGAAAAACTGGTGCCTGGGGAGGCAAATTTTTTTTGATCCCAAATGCAAAAATCCATGCCAGGATGAGTTTCGGGGTAGAATTCCATACTTAAAAATCGTATTGCTTGCTGTTTTTAAAAATCAAGCATTTTGGTGCCTGAAGAAGAAAACGCGTGATGCCGGGGTCAGAAAAAATGATGCCTGGGTAGGCAAAAATTTTTTGATCCCAAAAGCAAAAACGGATGCCAGGACGAAATGCAGGGTCGAATTCCAAACTTAAAAATGGTATTGCTTGCTGTTTTTAAAAATCAAGCATTTTGGTGCCTGAAGAAGAAATCGCGTGATGCCGGGGTCAGAAAAACTGGTGCCTGGGGAGGCAAATTTTTTTTGTTCCCAAATGCAAAAACGGATGCCAGGATGAAATTCGGGGTCGAATTCCAAACTTAAAAATGGTATTGCTTGCTGTTTTTAAAAATCAAGCTTTTTGGTGCCTGAAGAAGAAAACGCGTGATGGCGGGGTCAGAAAAATTGGTGCCTGGGGAGGCAAATTTTTTTTGATCCCAAATGCAAAAACGGATGCCAGGACGAAATTCGGGGTCGAATTCCATACTTAAAAATGGTATTGCTTGCTGTTTTTAAAAATGAAGCTTTTTCGTGCCTGAAGAAGAAAACGCGTGATGCCGGGGTCAGAAAAACTGGTTTCTGGGGAGGCAAATTTTTTTTGATCCCAAATGCAAAAATCCATGCCAGGATGAGTTTCGGGGTAGAATTCCATACTTAAAAATGGTATTGCTTGCTGTTTTTAAAAATCAGTCTTTTTGTGCCTGAAGAAGAAAACGCGTGATGCCGGGGTCAGAAAAAATGGTGCCTGGGGAGGCAAATTTTTTTTGATCCCAAATGCAAAAACGGATGCCAGGACGAAATTCCGGGTCGAATTCCAAACTTAAAAATGGTATTGCTTGCTGTTTTTAAAAATGAAGCTTTTTGGTGCCTGAAGAAGAAAACGCGTGATGCCGGGGTCAGAAAAACTGGTGCCTGGGGAGGCAAATTTTTTTTGATCCCAAATGCAAAAACGGATGCCAGGACGAAATGCAGGGTCTTATTCCAAACTTAAAAATGGTATTGCTTGCTGTTTTTAAAAATCAAGCATTTTAGTGCCTGAAGAAGAAATCGCGTGATGCCGGGGTCAGAAAAACTGGTGCCTGGGGAGGCAAATTTTTTTTTATCCCAAATGCAAAAACGGATGCCAGGACGAAATTCCGGGTCGAATTCCTAACTTAAAAATGGTATTGCTTGCTGTTTTTAAAAATCAAGCATTTTGGTGCCTGAAGAAGAAAACGCGTGATGCCGGGGTCAGAAAAACTGGTGCCTGGGGAGGCAAAATTTTTTTGATCCCAAATGCAAAAACAGATGCCAGTAAGATATTTGGGGTACAATTCCATACTTTAAAATGGTATTGCTTGCTGTTTTCAAAAATCAAGCTTCTTGGTGCCTGAATAAAAAAAGGTGTGATGCCGGGGTCAGAAAAAATGATGCCTGGGTAGGCAAAATTTTTTTGATCCCAAAGGCAAAAACGGATGCCAGGATGAGATTCAGGGTAGAATTCCATACTTAAAAATGGTATTGCTTGCTGTTTTTAAAAATCAAGCTTTTTGGTGCCTGAAGAAGAAAACGCGTGATGCCGGGGTCAGAAAAACTGGTGCCTGGGGAGGCAAATTTTTTTTGATCCCAAATGCAAAAATCCATGCCAGGATGAGTTTCGGGGTAGAATTCCATACTTAAAAATCGTATTGCTTGCTGTTTTTAAAAATCAAGCATTTTGGTGCCTGAAGAAGAAAACGCGTGATGCCGGGGTCAGAAAAAATGATGCCTGGGTAGGCAAAAATTTTTTGATCCCAAAAGCAAAAACGGATGCCAGGACGAAATGCAGGGTCGAATTCCAAACTTAAAAATGGTATTGCTTGCTGTTTTTAAAAATCAAGCATTTTGGTGCCTGAAGAAGAAATCGCGTGATGCCGGGGTCAGAAAAACTGGTGCCTGGGGAGGCAAATTTTTTTTGTTCCCAAATGCAAAAACGGATGCCAGGATGAAATTCGGGGTCGAATTCCAAACTTAAAAATGGTATTGCTTGCTGTTTTTAAAAATCAAGCTTTTTGGTGCCTGAAGAAGAAAACGCGTGATGGCGGGGTCAGAAAAATTGGTGCCTGGGGAGGCAAATTTTTTTTGATCCCAAATGCAAAAACGGATGCCAGGACGAAATTCGGGGTCGAATTCCATACTTAAAAATGGTATTGCTTGCTGTTTTTAAAAATGAAGCTTTTTCGTGCCTGAAGAAGAAAACGCGTGATGCCGGGGTCAGAAAAACTGGTTTCTGGGGAGGCAAATTTTTTTTGATCCCAAATGCAAAAATCCATGCCAGGATGAGTTTCGGGGTAGAATTCCATACTTAAAAATGGTATTGCTTGCTGTTTTTAAAAATCAGTCTTTTTGTGCCTGAAGAAGAAAACGCGTGATGCCGGGGTCAGAAAAAATGGTGCCTGGGGAGGCAAATTTTTTTTGATCCCAAATGCAAAAACGGATGCCAGGACGAAATTCCGGGTCGAATTCCAAACTTAAAAATGGTATTGCTTGCTGTTTTTAAAAATGAAGCTTTTTGGTGCCTGAAGAAGAAAACGCGTGATGCCGGGGTCAGAAAAACTGGTGCCTGGGGAGGCAAATTTTTTTTGATCCCAAATGCAAAAACGGATGCCAGGACGAAATGCAGGGTCTTATTCCAAACTTAAAAATGGTATTGCTTGCTGTTTTTAAAAATCAAGCATTTTGGTGCCTGAAGAAGAAATCGCGTGATGCCGGGGTCAGAAAAACTGGTGCCTGGGGAGGCAAATTTTTTTTTATCCCAAATGCAAAAACGGATGCCAGGACGAAATTCCGGGTCGAATTCCTAACTTAAAAATGGTATTGCTTGCTGTTTTTAAAAATCAAGCATTTTGGTGCCTGAAGAAGAAAACGCGTGATGCCGGGGTCAGAAAAACTGGTGCCTGGGGAGGCAAAATTTTTTTGATCCCAAATGCAAAAACAGATGCCAGTAAGATATTTGGGGTACAATTCCATACTTTAAAATGGTATTGCTTGCTGTTTTCAAAAATCAAGCTTCTTGGTGCCTGAATAAAAAAAGGTGTGATGCCGGGGTCAGAAAAAATGATGCCTGGGTAGGCAAAAATTTTTTGATCCCAAAGGCAAAAACGGATGCCAGGATGAGATTCAGGGTAGAATTCCATACTTAAAAATGGTATTGCTTGCTGTTTTTAAAAATCAAGCTTTTTGGTGCCTGAAGAAGAAAACGCGTGATGCCGGGGTCAGAAATACTGGTGCCTGGGGAGGCAAATTTTTTTTGATCCCAAATGCAAAAACGGATGCCAGGACGAAATTCGGGGTCGAATTCCAAACTTAAAAATGGTATTGCTTGCTGTTTTTAAAAATCAAGCTTTTTGGTGCCTGAAGAAGAAAACACGTGATGCCGGGGTCAGAAAAACTGGTGCCTGGGGAGGCAAATTTTTTTTGTTCCCAAATGCAAAAACGGATGCCAGGATGAAATTCGGGGTCGAATTCCAAACTTAAAAATGGTATTGCTTGCTGTTTTTAAAAATCAAGCTTTTTGGTGCCTGAAGGAGAAAACGCGTGATGCCGGGGTCAGAAATACTGGTGCCTGGGGAGGCAAATTTTTTTTGATCCCAAATGCAAAAACGGATGCCAGGACGAAATTCGGGGTCGAATTCCAAACTTAAAAAAGGTATTGCTTGCTGTTTTTAAAAATCAAGCTTTTTGGTGCCTGAAGAAGAAAACACGTGATGCCGGGGTCAGAAAAACTGGTGCCTGGGGAGGCAAATTTTTTTTGATCCCAAATGCAAAAATCCATGCCAGGATGAGTTTCGGGGTAGAATTCCATACTTAAAAATGGTATTGCTTGCTGTTTTTAAAAATCAAGCATTTTGGTGCCTGAAGAAGAAAACGCGTGATGCCGGGGTCAGAAAAAATGATGCCTGGGGAGGCAAAATTTTTTTGATCCCAAAAACAAAAACGGATGCCAGGACGAAATGCAGGGTCGAATTCCAAACTTAAAAATGGTATTGCTTGCTGTTTTTAAAAATCAAGCTTTTTGGTGCCTGAAGAAGAAAACACGTGATGCCGGGGTCAGAAAAACTGGTGCCTAGGGAGGCAAATTTTTTTTGTTCCCAAATGCAAAAATGGATGCCAGAATGAAATTCGGGGTCGAATTCCAAACTTAAAAATGGTATTGCTTGCTGTTTTTAAAAATCAAGCTTTTTGGTGCCTGAAGAAGAAAACGCGTGATGCCGGGGTCAGAAAAACTGGTGCCGGGGGAGGCAAAATTTTTTTGATCCCAAATGCAAAAACGGATGCCAGGACGAAATTCCGGGTCGAATTCCAAACTTAAAAATGGTATTGCTTGCTGTTTTTAAAAATCAAGCTTTTTGGTGCCTGAAGGAGAAAACGCGTGATGCCGGGGTCAGAAATACTGGTGCCTGGGGAGGCAAAATTTTTTTGATCCCAAATGCAAAAACGGATGCCAGGACGAAATTCGGGGTCGAATTCCAAACTTAAAAATGGTATTGCTTGCTGTTTTTAAAAATCAAGCTTTTTGGTGCCTGAAGAAGAAAACACGTGATGCCGGGGTCAGAAAAACTGGTGCCTGGGGAGGCAAATTTTTTTTGATCCCAAATGCAAAAATCCATGCCAGGATGAGTTTCGGGGTAGAATTCCATACTTAAAAATCGAATTGCTTGCTGTTTTTAAAAATCAAGCATTTTGGTGCCTGAAGAAGAAAACGCGTGATGCCGGGGTCAGAAAAAATGATGCCTGGGTAGGCAAAAATTTTTTGATCCCAAAAGCAAAAACGGATGCCAGGACGAAATGCAGGGTCGAATTCCAAACTTAAAAATGGTATTGCTTGCTGTTTTTAAAAATCAAGCATTTTGGTGCCTGAAGAAGAAATCGCGTGATGCCGGGGTCAGAAAAACTGGTGCCTGGGGAGGCAAATTTTTTTTGTTCCCAAATGCAAAAACGGATGCCAGGATGAAATTCGGGGTCGAATTCCAAACTTAAAAATGGTATTGCTTGCTGTTTTTAAAAATCAAGCTTTTTGGTGCCTGAAGAAGAAAACGCGTGATGGCGGGGTCAGAAAAACTGGTGCCTGGGGAGGCAAATTTTTTTTGATCCCAAATGCAAAAACGGATGCCAGGATGAAATTCGGGGTAGAATTCCATACTTAAAAATGGTATTGCTTGCTGTTTTTAAAAATCAGTCTTTTTGTGCCTGAAGAAGAAAACGCGTGATGCCGGGGTCAGAAAAAATGGTGCCTGGGGAGGCAAATTTTTTTTGATCCCAAATGCAAAAACGGATGCCAGGACGAAATTCGGGGTCGAATTCCATACTTAAAAATGGTATTGCTTGCTGTTTTTAAAAATGAAGCTTTTTCGTGCCTGAAGAAGAAAACGCGTGATGCCGGGGTCAGAAAAACTGGTTCCTGGGGAGGCAAATTTTTTTTGATCCCAAATGCAAAAATCCATGCCAGGATGAGTTTCGGGGTAGAATTCCATACTTAAAAATGGTATTGCTTGCTGTTTTTAAAAATCAGTCTTTTTGTGCCTGAAGAAGAAAACGCGTGATGCCGGGGTCAGAAAAAATGGTGCCTGGGGAGGCAAATTTTTTTTGATCCCAAATGCAAAAACGGATGCCAGGACGAAATTCCGGGTCGAATTCCAAACTTAAAAATGGTATTGCTTGCTGTTTTTAAAAATGAAGCTTTTTGGTGCCTGAAGAAGAAAACGCGTGATGCCGGGGTCAGAAAAACTGGTGCCTGGGGAGGCAAATTTTTTTTGATCCCAAATGCAAAAACGGATGCCAGGACGAAATGCAGGGTCTTATTCCAAACTTAAAAATGGTATTGCTTGCTGTTTTTAAAAATCAAGCATTTTGGTGCCTGAAGAAGAAATCGCGTGATGCCGGGGTCAGAAAAACTGGTGCCTGGGGAGGCAAATTTTTTTTTATCCCAAATGCAAAAACGGATGCCAGGACGAAATTCCGGGTCGAATTCCTAACTTAAAAATGGTATTGCTTGCTGTTTTTAAAAATCAAGCATTTTGGTGCCTGAAGAAGAAAACGCGTGATGCCGGGGTCAGAAAAACTGGTGCCTGGGGAGGCAAAATTTTTTTGATCCCAAATGCAAAAACAGATGCCAGTAAGATATTTGGGGTACAATTCCATACTTTAAAATGGTATTGCTTGCTGTTTTCAAAAATCAAGCTTCTTGGTGCCTGAATAAAAAAAGGTGTGATGCCGGGGTCAGAAAAAATGATGCCTGGGTAGGCAAAAATTTTTTGATCCCAAAGGCAAAAACGGATGCCAGGATGAGATTCAGGGTAGAATTCCATACTTAAAAATGGTATTGCTTGCTGTTTTTAAAAATCAAGCTTTTTGGTGCCTGAAGAAGAAAACGCGTGATGCCGGGGTCAGAAATACTGGTGCCTGGGGAGGCAAATTTTTTTTGATCCCAAATGCAAAAACGGATGCCAGGACGAAATTCGGGGTCGAATTCCAAACTTAAAAATGGTATTGCTTGCTGTTTTTAAAAATCAAGCTTTTTGGTGCCTGAAGAAGAAAACACGTGATGCCGGGGTCAGAAAAACTGGTGCCTGGGGAGGCAAATTTTTTTTGTTCCCAAATGCAAAAACGGATGCCAGGATGAAATTCGGGGTCGAATTCCAAACTTAAAAATGGTATTGCTTGCTGTTTTTAAAAATCAAGCTTTTTGGTGCCTGAAGGAGAAAACGCGTGATGCCGGGGTCAGAAATACTGGTGCCTGGGGAGGCAAATTTTTTTTGATCCCAAATGCAAAAACGGATGCCAGGACGAAATTCGGGGTCGAATTCCAAACTTAAAAAAGGTATTGCTTGCTGTTTTTAAAAATCAAGCTTTTTGGTGCCTGAAGAAGAAAACACGTGATGCCGGGGTCAGAAAAACTGGTGCCTGGGGAGGCAAATTTTTTTTGATCCCAAATGCAAAAATCCATGCCAGGATGAGTTTCGGGGTAGAATTCCATACTTAAAAATGGTATTGCTTGCTGTTTTTAAAAATCAAGCATTTTGGTGCCTGAAGAAGAAAACGCGTGATGCCGGGGTCAGAAAAAATGATGCCTGGGTAGGCAAAATTTTTTTGATCCCAAAAGCAAAAACGGATGCCAGGACGAAATGCAGGGTCGAATTCCAAACTTAAAAATGGTATTGCTTGCTGTTTTTAAAAATCAAGCTTTTTGGTGCCTGAAGAAGAAAACACGTGATGCCGGGGTCAGAAAAACTGGTGCCTAGGGAGGCAAATTTTTTTTGTTCCCAAATGCAAAAATGGATGCCAGAATGAAATTCGGGGTCGAATTCCAAACTTAAAAATGGTATTGCTTGCTGTTTTTAAAAATCAAGCTTTTTGGTGCCTGAAGAAGAAAACGCGTGATGCCGGGGTCAGAAAAACTGGTGCCGGGGGAGGCAAAATTTTTTTGATCCCAAATGCAAAAACGGATGCCAGGACGAAATTCCGGGTCGAATTCCAAACTTAAAAATGGTATTGCTTGCTGTTTTTAAAAATCAAGCTTTTTGGTGCCTGAAGGAGAAAACGCGTGATGCCGGGGTCAGAAATACTGGTGCCTGGGGAGGCAAAATTTTTTTGATCCCAAATGCAAAAACGGATGCCAGGACGAAATTCGGGGTCGAATTCCAAACTTAAAAATGGTATTGCTTGCTGTTTTTAAAAATCAAGCTTTTTGGTGCCTGAAGAAGAAAACACGTGATGCCGGGGTCAGAAAAACTGGTGCCTGGGGAGGCAAATTTTTTTTGATCCCAAATGCAAAAATCCATGCCAGGATGAGTTTCGGGGTAGAATTCCATACTTAAAAATCGTATTGCTTGCTGTTTTTAAAAATCAAGCATTTTGGTGCCTGAAGAAGAAAACGCGTGATGCCGGGGTCAGAAAAAATGATGCCTGGGTAGGCAAAAATTTTTTGATCCCAAAAGCAAAAACGGATGCCAGGACGAAATGCAGGGTCGAATTCCAAACTTAAAAATGGTATTGCTTGCTGTTTTTAAAAATCAAGCATTTTGGTGCCTGAAGAAGAAATCGCGTGATGCCGGGGTCAGAAAAACTGGTGCCTGGGGAGGCAAATTTTTTTTGTTCCCAAATGCAAAAACGGATGCCAGGATGAAATTCGGGGTCGAATTCCAAACTTAAAAATGGTATTGCTTGCTGTTTTTAAAAATCAAGCTTTTTGGTGCCTGAAGAAGAAAACGCGTGATGGCGGGGTCAGAAAAACTGGTGCCTGGGGAGGCAAATTTTTTTTGATCCCAAATGCAAAAACGGATGCCAGGATGAAATTCGGGGTAGAATTCCATACTTAAAAATGGTATTGCTTGCTGTTTTTAAAAATCAGTCTTTTTGTGCCTGAAGAAGAAAACGCGTGATGCCGGGGTCAGAAAAAATGGTGCCTGGGGAGGCAAATTTTTTTTGATCCCAAATGCAAAAACGGATGCCAGGACGAAATTCGGGGTCGAATTCCATACTTAAAAATGGTATTGCTTGCTGTTTTTAAAAATGAAGCTTTTTCGTGCCTGAAGAAGAAAACGCGTGATGCCGGGGTCAGAAAAACTGGTTCCTGGGGAGGCAAATTTTTTTTGATCCCAAATGCAAAAATCCATGCCAGGATGAGTTTCGGGGTAGAATTCCATACTTAAAAATGGTATTGCTTGCTGTTTTTAAAAATCAGTCTTTTTGTGCCTGAAGAAGAAAACGCGTGATGCCGGGGTCAGAAAAAATGGTGCCTGGGGAGGCAAATTTTTTTTGATCCCAAATGCAAAAACGGATGCCAGGACGAAATTCCGGGTCGAATTCCAAACTTAAAAATGGTATTGCTTGCTGTTTTTAAAAATGAAGCTTTTTGGTGCCTGAAGAAGAAAACGCGTGATGCCGGGGTCAGAAAAACTGGTGCCTGGGGAGGCAAATTTTTTTTGATCCCAAATGCAAAAACGGATGCCAGGACGAAATGCAGGGTCTTATTCCAAACTTAAAAATGGTATTGCTTGCTGTTTTTAAAAATCAAGCATTTTGGTGCCTGAAGAAGAAATCGCGTGATGCCGGGGTCAGAAAAACTGGTGCCTGGGGAGGCAAATTTTTTTTTATCCCAAATGCAAAAACGGATGCCAGGACGAAATTCCGGGTCGAATTCCTAACTTAAAAATGGTATTGCTTGCTGTTTTTAAAAATCAAGCATTTTGGTGCCTGAAGAAGAAAACGCGTGATGCCGGGGTCAGAAAAACTGGTGCCTGGGGAGGCAAAATTTTTTTGATCCCAAATGCAAAAACAGATGCCAGTAAGATATTTGGGGTACAATTCCATACTTTAAAATGGTATTGCTTGCTGTTTTCAAAAATCAAGCTTCTTGGTGCCTGAATAAAAAAAGGTGTGATGCCGGGGTCAGAAAAAATGATGCCTGGGTAGGCAAAAATTTTTTGATCCCAAAGGCAAAAACGGATGCCAGGATGAGATTCAGGGTAGAATTCCATACTTAAAAATGGTATTGCTTGCTGTTTTTAAAAATCAAGCTTTTTGGTGCCTGAAGAAGAAAACGCGTGATGCCGGGGTCAGAAATACTGGTGCCTGGGGAGGCAAATTTTTTTTGATCCCAAATGCAAAAACGGATGCCAGGACGAAATTCGGGGTCGAATTCCAAACTTAAAAATGGTATTGCTTGCTGTTTTTAAAAATCAAGCTTTTTGGTGCCTGAAGAAGAAAACACGTGATGCCGGGGTCAGAAAAACTGGTGCCTGGGGAGGCAAATTTTTTTTGTTCCCAAATGCAAAAACGGATGCCAGGATGAAATTCGGGGTCGAATTCCAAACTTAAAAATGGTATTGCTTGCTGTTTTTAAAAATCAAGCTTTTTGGTGCCTGAAGGAGAAAACGCGTGATGCCGGGGTCAGAAATACTGGTGCCTGGGGAGGCAAATTTTTTTTGATCCCAAATGCAAAAACGGATGCCAGGACGAAATTCGGGGTCGAATTCCAAACTTAAAAAAGGTATTGCTTGCTGTTTTTAAAAATCAAGCTTTTTGGTGCCTGAAGAAGAAAACACGTGATGCCGGGGTCAGAAAAACTGGTGCCTGGGGAGGCAAATTTTTTTTGATCCCAAATGCAAAAATCCATGCCAGGATGAGTTTCGGGGTAGAATTCCATACTTAAAAATGGTATTGCTTGCTGTTTTTAAAAATCAAGCATTTTGGTGCCTGAAGAAGAAAACGCGTGATGCCGGGGTCAGAAAAAATGATGCCTGGGTAGGCAAAATTTTTTTGATCCCAAAAGCAAAAACGGATGCCAGGACGAAATGCAGGGTCGAATTCCAAACTTAAAAATGGTATTGCTTGCTGTTTTTAAAAATCAAGCTTTTTGGTGCCTGAAGAAGAAAACACGTGATGCCGGGGTCAGAAAAACTGGTGCCTAGGGAGGCAAATTTTTTTTGTTCCCAAATGCAAAAATGGATGCCAGAATGAAATTCGGGGTCGAATTCCAAACTTAAAAATGGTATTGCTTGCTGTTTTTAAAAATCAAGCTTTTTGGTGCCTGAAGAAGAAAACGCGTGATGCCGGGGTCAGAAAAACTGGTGCCGGGGGAGGCAAAATTTTTTTGATCCCAAATGCAAAAACGGATGCCAGGACGAAATTCCGGGTCGAATTCCAAACTTAAAAATGGTATTGCTTGCTGTTTTTAAAAATCAAGCTTTTTGGTGCCTGAAGGAGAAAACGCGTGATGCCGGGGTCAGAAATACTGGTGCCTGGGGAGGCAAAATTTTTTTGATCCCAAATGCAAAAACGGATGCCAGGACGAAATTCGGGGTCGAATTCCAAACTTAAAAATGGTATTGCTTGCTGTTTTTAAAAATCAAGCTTTTTGGTGCCTGAAGAAGAAAACACGTGATGCCGGGGTCAGAAAAACTGGTGCCTGGGGAGGCAAATTTTTTTTGATCCCAAATGCAAAAATCCATGCCAGGATGAGTTTCGGGGTAGAATTCCATACTTAAAAATCGTATTGCTTGCTGTTTTTAAAAATCAAGCATTTTGGTGCCTGAAGAAGAAAACGCGTGATGCCGGGGTCAGAAAAAATGATGCCTGGGTAGGCAAAAATTTTTTGATCCCAAAAGCAAAAACGGATGCCAGGACGAAATGCAGGGTCGAATTCCAAACTTAAAAATGGTATTGCTTGCTGTTTTTAAAAATCAAGCATTTTGGTGCCTGAAGAAGAAATCGCGTGATGCCGGGGTCAGAAAAACTGGTGCCTGGGGAGGCAAATTTTTTTTGTTCCCAAATGCAAAAACGGATGCCAGGATATAATTCGGGGTCGAATTCCAAACTTAAAAATGGTATTGCTTGCTGTTTTTAAAAATCAAGCTTTTTGGTGCCTGAAGAAGAAAACGCGTGATGGCGGGGTCAGAAAAACTGGTGCCTGGGGAGGCAAATTTTTTTTGATCCCAAATGCAAAAACGGATGCCAGGACGAAATTCGGGGTCGAATTCCATACTTAAAAATGGTATTGCTTGCTGTTTTTAAAAATGAAGCTTTTTCGTGCCTGAAGAAGAAAACGCGTGATGCCGGGGTCAGAAAAACTGGTTCCTGGGGAGGCAAATTTTTTTTGATCCCAAATGCAAAAATCCATGCCAGGATGAGTTTCGGGGTAGAATTCCATACTTAAAAATGGTATTGCTTGCTGTTTTTAAAAATCAGTCTTTTTGTGCCTGAAGAAGAAAACGCGTGATGCCGGGGTCAGAAAAAATGGTGCCTGGGGAGGCAAATTTTTTTTGATCCCAAATGCAAAAACGGATGCCAGGACGAAATTCCGGGTCGAATTCCAAACTTAAAAATGGTATTGCTTGCTGTTTTTAAAAATGAAGCTTTTTGGTGCCTGAAGAAGAAAACGCGTGATGCCGGGGTCAGAAAAACTGGTGCCTGGGGAGGCAAATTTTTTTTGATCCCAAATGCAAAAACGGATGCCAGGACGAAATGCAGGGTCTTATTCCAAACTTAAAAATGGTATTGCTTGCTGTTTTTAAAAATCAAGCATTTTGGTGCCTGAAGAAGAAATCGCGTGATGCCGGGGTCAGAAAAACTGGTGCCTGGGGAGGCAAATTTTTTTTTATCCCAAATGCAAAAACGGATGCCAGGACGAAATTCCGGGTCGAATTCCTAACTTAAAAATGGTATTGCTTGCTGTTTTTAAAAATCAAGCTTTTTGGTGCCTGAAGAAGAAAACACGTGATGCCGGGGTCAGAAAAACTGGTGCCTGGGGAGGCAAATTTTTTTTGTTCCCAAATGCAAAAACGGATGCCAGGATGAAATTCGGGGTCGAATTCCAAACTTAAAAATGGTATTGCTTGCTGTTTTTAAAAATCAAGCTTTTTGGTGCCTGAAGGAGAAAACGCGTGATGCCGGGGTCAGAAATACTGGTGCCTGGGGAGGCAAATTTTTTTTGATCCCAAATGCAAAAACGGATGCCAGGACGAAATTCGGGGTCGAATTCCAAACTTAAAAAAGGTATTGCTTGCTGTTTTTAAAAATCAAGCTTTTTGGTGCCTGAAGAAGAAAACACGTGATGCCGGGGTCAGAAAAACTGGTGCCTGGGGAGGCAAATTTTTTTTGATCCCAAATGCAAAAATCCATGCCAGGATGAGTTTCGGGGTAGAATTCCATACTTAAAAATGGTATTGCTTGCTGTTTTTAAAAATCAAGCATTTTGGTGCCTGAAGAAGAAAACGCGTGATGCCGGGGTCAGAAAAAATGATGCCTGGGTAGGCAAAATTTTTTTGATCCCAAAAGCAAAAACGGATGCCAGGACGAAATGCAGGGTCGAATTCCAAACTTAAAAATGGTATTGCTTGCTGTTTTTAAAAATCAAGCTTTTTGGTGCCTGAAGAAGAAAACACGTGATGCCGGGGTCAGAAAAACTGGTGCCTAGGGAGGCAAATTTTTTTTGTTCCCAAATGCAAAAATGGATGCCAGAATGAAATTCGGGGTCGAATTCCAAACTTAAAAATGGTATTGCTTGCTGTTTTTAAAAATCAAGCTTTTTGGTGCCTGAAGAAGAAAACGCGTGATGCCGGGGTCAGAAAAACTGGTGCCGGGGGAGGCAAAATTTTTTTGATCCCAAATGCAAAAACGGATGCCAGGACGAAATTCCGGGTCGAATTCCAAACTTAAAAATGGTATTGCTTGCTGTTTTTAAAAATCAAGCTTTTTGGTGCCTGAAGGAGAAAACGCGTGATGCCGGGGTCAGAAATACTGGTGCCTGGGGAGGCAAAATTTTTTTGATCCCAAATGCAAAAACGGATGCCAGGACGAAATTCGGGGTCGAATTCCAAACTTAAAAATGGTATTGCTTGCTGTTTTTAAAAATCAAGCTTTTTGGTGCCTGAAGAAGAAAACACGTGATGCCGGGGTCAGAAAAACTGGTGCCTGGGGAGGCAAATTTTTTTTGATCCCAAATGCAAAAATCCATGCCAGGATGAGTTTCGGGGTAGAATTCCATACTTAAAAATCGTATTGCTTGCTGTTTTTAAAAATCAAGCATTTTGGTGCCTGAAGAAGAAAACGCGTGATGCCGGGGTCAGAAAAAATGATGCCTGGGTAGGCAAAAATTTTTTGATCCCAAAAGCAAAAACGGATGCCAGGACGAAATGCAGGGTCGAATTCCAAACTTAAAAATGGTATTGCTTGCTGTTTTTAAAAATCAAGCATTTTGGTGCCTGAAGAAGAAATCGCGTGATGCCGGGGTCAGAAAAACTGGTGCCTGGGGAGGCAAATTTTTTTTGTTCCCAAATGCAAAAACGGATGCCAGGATATAATTCGGGGTCGAATTCCAAACTTAAAAATGGTATTGCTTGCTGTTTTTAAAAATCAAGCTTTTTGGTGCCTGAAGAAGAAAACGCGTGATGGCGGGGTCAGAAAAACTGGTGCCTGGGGAGGCAAATTTTTTTTGATCCCAAATGCAAAAACGGATGCCAGGACGAAATTCGGGGTCGAATTCCATACTTAAAAATGGTATTGCTTGCTGTTTTTAAAAATGAAGCTTTTTCGTGCCTGAAGAAGAAAACGCGTGATGCCGGGGTCAGAAAAACTGGTTCCTGGGGAGGCAAATTTTTTTTGATCCCAAATGCAAAAATCCATGCCAGGATGAGTTTCGGGGTAGAATTCCATACTTAAAAATGGTATTGCTTGCTGTTTTTAAAAATCAGTCTTTTTGTGCCTGAAGAAGAAAACGCGTGATGCCGGGGTCAGAAAAAATGGTGCCTGGGGAGGCAAATTTTTTTTGATCCCAAATGCAAAAACGGATGCCAGGACGAAATTCCGGGTCGAATTCCAAACTTAAAAATGGTATTGCTTGCTGTTTTTAAAAATGAAGCTTTTTGGTGCCTGAAGAAGAAAACGCGTGATGCCGGGGTCAGAAAAACTGGTGCCTGGGGAGGCAAATTTTTTTTGATCCCAAATGCAAAAACGGATGCCAGGACGAAATGCAGGGTCTTATTCCAAACTTAAAAATGGTATTGCTTGCTGTTTTTAAAAATCAAGCATTTTGGTGCCTGAAGAAGAAATCGCGTGATGCCGGGGTCAGAAAAACTGGTGCCTGGGGAGGCAAATTTTTTTTTATCCCAAATGCAAAAACGGATGCCAGGACGAAATTCCGGGTCGAATTCCTAACTTAAAAATGGTATTGCTTGCTGTTTTTAAAAATCAAGCATTTTGGTGCCTGAAGAAGAAAACGCGTGATGCCGGGGTAAGAAAAACTGGTGCCTGGGGAGGCAAAAATTTTTTGATCCCAAATGCAAAAACAGATGCCAGTAAGATATTTGGGGTACAATTCCATACTTTAAAATGGTATTGCTTGCTGTTTTCAAAAATCAAGCTTCTTGGTGCCTGAATAAAAAAAGGTGTGATGCCGGGGTCAGAAAAAATGATGCCTGGGTAGGCAAAAATTTTTTGATCCCAAAGGCAAAAACGGATGCCAGGATGAGATTCAGGGTAGAATTCCATACTTAAAAATGGTATTGCTTGCTGTTTTTAAAAATCAAGCTTTTTGGTGCCTGAAGAAGAAAACGCGTGATGCCGGGGTCAGAAATACTGGTGCCTGGGGAGGCAAATTTTTTTTGATCCCAAATGCAAAAACGGATGCCAGGACGAAATTCGGGGTCGAATTCCAAACTTAAAAATGGTATTGCTTGCTGTTTTTAAAAATCAAGCTTTTTGGTGCCTGAAGAAGAAAACACGTGATGCCGGGGTCAGAAAAACTGGTGCCTGGGGAGGCAAATTTTTTTTGTTCCCAAATGCAAAAACGGATGCCAGGATGAAATTCGGGGTCGAATTCCAAACTTAAAAATGGTATTGCTTGCTGTTTTTAAAAATCAAGCTTTTTGGTGCCTGAAGGAGAAAACGCGTGATGCCGGGGTCAGAAATACTGGTGCCTGGGGAGGCAAATTTTTTTTGATCCCAAATGCAAAAACGGATGCCAGGACGAAATTCGGGGTCGAATTCCAAACTTAAAAAAGGTATTGCTTGCTGTTTTTAAAAATCAAGCTTTTTGGTGCCTGAAGAAGAAAACACGTGATGCCGGGGTCAGAAAAACTGGTGCCTGGGGAGGCAAATTTTTTTTGATCCCAAATGCAAAAATCCATGCCAGGATGAGTTTCGGGGTAGAATTCCATACTTAAAAATGGTATTGCTTGCTGTTTTTAAAAATCAAGCATTTTGGTGCCTGAAGAAGAAAACGCGTGATGCCGGGGTCAGAAAAAATGATGCCTGGGTAGGCAAAATTTTTTTGATCCCAAAAGCAAAAACGGATGCCAGGACGAAATGCAGGGTCGAATTCCAAACTTAAAAATGGTATTGCTTGCTGTTTTTAAAAATCAAGCTTTTTGGTGCCTGAAGAAGAAAACACGTGATGCCGGGGTCAGAAAAACTGGTGCCTAGGGAGGCAAATTTTTTTTGTTCCCAAATGCAAAAATGGATGCCAGGATGAAATTCGGGGTCGAATTCCAAACTTAAAAATGGTATTGCTTGCTGTTTTTAAAAATCAAGCTTTTTGGTGCCTGAAGAAGAAAACGCGTGATGCCGGGGTCAGAAAAACTGGTGCCGGGGGAGGCAAAATTTTTTTGATCCCAAATGCAAAAACGGATGCCAGGACGAAATTCCGGGTCGAATTCCAAACTTAAAAATGGTATTGCTTGCTGTTTTTAAAAATCAAGCTTTTTGGTGCCTGAAGAAGAAAACGCGTGATGCCGGGGTCAGAAAAACTGGTGCCTGGGAGGCAAAATTTTTTTGATCCCAAATGCAAAAACGGATGCCAGGACGAAATTCGGGGTCGAATTCCAAACTTAAAAATGGTATTGCTTGCTGTTTTTAAAAATGAAGCTTTTTGGTGCCTGAAGAAGAAAACGCGTGATGCCGGGGTCAGAAAAACTGGTGCCTGGGGAGGCAAATTTTTTTTGATCCCAAATGCAAAAACGGATGCCAGGACGAAATGCAGGGTCTTATTCCAAACTTAAAAATGGTATTGCTTGCTGTTTTTAAAAATCAAGCATTTTGGTGCCTGAAGAAGAAATCGCGTGATGCCGGGGTCAGAAAAACTGGTGCCTGGGGAGGCAAATTTTTTTTGATCCCAAATGCAAAAACGGATGCCAGGACGAAATTCCGGGTCGAATTCCTAACTTAAAAATGGTATTGCTTGCTGTTTTTAAAAATCAAGCATTTTGGTGCCTGAAGAAGAAAACGCGTGATGCCGGGGTCAGAAAAACTGGTGCCTGGGGAGGCAAAATTTTTTTGATCCCAAATGCAAAAACAGATGCCAGTAAGATATTTGGGGTACAATTCCATACTTTAAAATGGTATTGCTTGCTGTTTTCAAAAATCAAGCTTCTTGGTGCCTGAATAAAAAAAGGTGTGATGCCGGGGTCAGAAAAAATGATGCCTGGGTAGGCAAAAATTTTTTGATCCCAAAGGCAAAAACGGATGCCAGGATGAGATTCAGGGTAGAATTCCATACTTAAAAATGGTATTGCTTGCTGTTTTTAAAAATCAAGCTTTTTGGTGCCTGAAGAAGAAAACCCGTGATGCCGGGGTCAAAAATACTGGTGCCTGGGGAGGCAAATTTTTTTTGATCCCAAATGCAAAAACGGATGCCAGGACGAAATTCGGGGTCGAATTCCAAACTTAAAAATGGTATTGCTTGCTGTTTTTAAAAATCAAGCTTTTTGGTGCCTGAAGAAGAAAACACGTGATGCCGGGGTCAGAAAAACTGGTGCCTGGGGAGGCAAATTTTTTTTGTTCCCAAATGCAAAAACGGATGCCAGGATGAAATTCGGGGTCGAATTCCAAACTTAAAAATGGTATTGCTTGCTGTTTTTAAAAATCAAGCTTTTTGGTGCCTGAAGAAGAAAACACGTGATGCCGGGGTCAGAAAAACTGGTGCCTGGGGAGGCAAATTTTTTTTGATCCCAAATGCAAAAATCCATGCCAGGATGAGTTTCGGGGTAGAATTCCATACTTAAAAATGGTATTGCTTGCTGTTTTTAAAAATCAAGCATTTTGGTGCCTGAAGAAGAAAACGCGTGATGCCGGGGTCAGAAAAAATGATGCCTGGGTAGGCAAAATTTTTTTGATCCCAAAAGCAAAAACGGATGCCAGGACGAAATGCAGGGTCGAATTCCAAACTTAAAAATGGTATTGCTTGCTGTTTTTAAAAATCAAGCTTTTTGGTGCCTGAAGAAGAAAACACGTGATGCCGGGGTCAGAAAAACTGGTGCCTAGGGAGGCAAATTTTTTTTGTTCCCAAATGCAAAAATGGATGCCAGGATGAAATTCGGGGTCGAATTCCAAACTTAAAAATGGTATTGCTTGCTGTTTTTAAAAATCAAGCTTTTTGGTGCCTGAAGAAGAAAACGCGTGATGCCGGGGTCAGAAAAACTGGTGCCGGGGGAGGCAAAATTTTTTTGATCCCAAATGCAAAAACGGATGCCAGGACGAAATTCGGGGTCGAATTCCAAACTTAAAAATGGTATTGCTTGCTGTTTTTAAAAATCAAGCTTTTTGGTGCCTGAAGAAGAAAACGCGTGATGCCGGGGTCAGAAAAACTGGTGCCTGGGAGGCAAAATTTTTTTGATCCCAAATGCAAAAACGGATGCCAGGACGAAATTCGGGGTCGAATTCCATCCTTAAAAATGGTATTGCTTGCTGTTTTTAAAAATGAAGCTTTTTCGTGCCTGAAGAAGAAAACGCGTGATGCCGGGGTCAGAAAAACTGGTGCCTGGGGAGGCAAATTTTTTTTGATCCCAAATGCAAAAATCCATGCCAGGATGAGTTTCGGGGTAGAATTCCATACTTAAAAATGGTATTGCTTGCTGTTTTTAAAAATCAAGCATTTTGGTGCCTGAAGAAGAAAACGCGTGATGCCGGGGTCAGAAAAACTGGTGCCTGGGGAGGCAAATTTTTTTTGATCCCAAATGCAAAAACGGATGCCAGGACGAAATTCCGGGTCGAATTCCAAACTTAAAAATGGTATTGCTTGCTGTTTTTAAAAATCAAGCTTTTTGGTGCCTGAAGAAGAAAACGCGTGATGCCGGGGTCAGAAAAACTGGTGCCTGGGGAGGCAAATTTTTTTTGATCCCAAATGCAAAAACGGATGCCAGGACGAAATTCCGGGTCGAATTCCAAACTTAAAAATGGTATTGCTTGCTGTTTTTAAAAATCAAGCTTTTTGGTGCCTGAAGAAGAAAACACGTGATGCCGGGGTCAGAAAAACTGGTGCCTGGGGAGGTAAAATTTTTTTGATCCCAAATGCAAAAACGGATGCCAGGACGAAATTCGGGGTCGAATTCCAATCTTAAAAATGGTATTGCTTGCTGTTTTTAAAAATCAAGCTTTTTGGTGCCTAAAGAAGAAAACGCGTGATGCCGGGGACAGAAAAAATGATGCCTGGGTAGGCAAAATTTTTTTGATCCCAAATGAAAAAACGGATGCCAGGACGAAATGCAGGGTTGAATTCCAAACTTAAAAATGGTATTGCTTGCTGTTTTTAAAAATCAAGCATTTTGGTGGCTGAAGAAGAAATCGCGTGATGCCGGGGTCAGAAAAACTGGTGCCTGGGGAGGCAAAATTTTTTTTGATCCCAAATGCAAAAACGGATGCCAGGACGAAATTCCGGGTCGAATTCCAAACTTAAAAATGGTATTGCTTGCTGTTTTTAAAAATCAAGCATTTTGGTGCCTGAAGAAGAAAACGCGTGATGCCGGGGTCAGAAAAACTGGTGCCTGGGGAGGCAAATTTTTTTTGATCCCAAATGCAAAAACGGATGCCAGGACGAAATTCCGGGTCGAATTCCAAACTTAAAAATGGTATTGCTTGCTGTTTTTAAAAATCAAGCTTTTTGGTGCCTGAAGAAGAAAACGCGTGATCCCGGGGTCAGAAAAACTGGTGCCTGGGGAGGTAAATTTTTTTTGATCCCAAATGCAAAAACGGATGCCAGGACAAAATTCCGGGTCGAATTCCAAACTTAAAAATGGTATTGCTTGCTGTTTTTAAAAATCAAGCATTTTGGTGCCTGAAGAAGAAAACGCGTGATGCCGGGGTCAGAAAAACTGGTGCCTGGGGAGGCAAAATTTTTTTGATCCCAAGTGCAAAAACAGATGCCAGTAAGAGATTCGGGGTACAATTCCATACTTAAAAATGGTATTGCTTGCTGTTTTCAAAAATCAAGCTTCTTGGTGCCTGAATAAAAAAAGGTGTGATGCCGGGGTCAGAAAAAATGATGCCTGGGTAGGCAAAAATTTTTTGATCCCAAAGGCAAAAACGGATGCCAGGATGAGATTCAGGGTAGAATTCCATACTTAAAAATGGTATTGCTTGCTGTTTTTAAAAATCAAGCTTTTTGGTGCCTGAAGGAGAAAACGCGTGATGCCGGGGTCAGAAATACTGGTGCCTGGGGAGGCAAATTTTTTTTGATCCCAAATGCAAAAACGGATGCCAGGACGAAATTCGGGGTCGAATTCCAAACTTAAAAATGGTATTGCTTGCTGTTTTTAAAAATCAAGCTTTTTGGTGCCTGAAGAAGAAAACACGTGATGCCGGGGTCAGAAAAACTGGTGCCTGGGGAGGCAAATTTTTTTTGATCCCAAATGCAAAAATCCATGCCAGGATGAGTTTCGGGGTAGAATTCCATACTTAAAAATGGTATTGCTTGCTGTTTTTAAAAATCAAGCTTTTTGGTGCCTGAAGAAGAAAACGCGTGATGCCGGGGTCAGAAAAAATGATGCCTGGGTAGGCAAAAATTTTTTGATCCCAAAAGCAAAAACGGATGCCAGGACGAAATGCAGGGTCGAATTCCAAACTTAAAAATGGTATTGCTTGCTGTTTTTAAAAATCAAGCATTTTGGTGCCTGAAGAAGAAATCGCGTGATGCCGGGGTCAGAAAAACTGGTGCCTGGGGAGGCAAATTTTTTTTGTTCCCAAATGCAAAAACGGATGCCAGGATGAAATTCGGGGTCGAATTCCAAACTTAAAAATGGTATTGCTTGCTGTTTTTAAAAATCAAGCTTTTTGGTGCCTGAAGAAGAAAACGCGTGATGGCGGGGTCAGAAAAACTGGTGCCTGGGGAGGCAAATTTTTTTTGATCCCAAATGCAAAAACGGATGCCAGGACGAAATTCGGGGTCGAATTCCATACTTAAAAATTGTATTGCTTGCTGTTTTTAAAAATGAAGCTTTTTCGTGCCTGAAGAAGAAAACGCGTGATGCCGGGGTCAGAAAAACTGGTGCCTGGGGAGGCAAATTTTTTTTGATCCCAAATGCAAAAATCCATGCCAGGATGAGTTTCGGGGTAGAATTCCATACTTAAAAATGGTATTGCTTGCTGTTTTTAAAAATCAGTCTTTTTGTGCCTGAAGAAGAAAACGCGTGATGCCGGGGTCAGAAAAAATGGTGCCTGGGGAGGCAAATTTTTTTTGATCCCAAATGCAAAAACGGATGCCAGGACGAAATTCCGGGTCGAATTCCAAACTTAAAAATGGTATTGCTTGCTGTTTTTAAAAATGAAACTTTTTGGTGCCTGAAGAAGAAAACGCGTGATGCCGGGGTCAGAAAAACTGGTGCCTGGGGAGGCAAATTTTTTTTGATCCCAAATGCAAAAACGGATGCCAGGACGAAATGCAGGGTCTTATTCCAAACTTAAAAATGGTATTGCTTGCTGTTTTTAAAAATCAAGCATTTTGGTGCCTGAAGAAGAAATCGCGTGATGCCGGGGTCAGAAAAACTGGTGCCTGGGGAGGCAAATTTTTTTTGATCCCAAATGCAAAAACGGATGCCAGGACGAAATTCCGGGTCGAATTCCAAACTTAAAAATGGTATTGCTTGCTGTTTTTAAAAATCAAGCATTTTGGTCCCTGCAGAAGAAAACGCGTGATGCCGGGGTCAGAAAAACTGGTGCCTGGGGAGGCAAAATTTTTTTGATCCCAAATGCAAAAACAGATGCCAGTAAGATATTTGGGGTACAATTCCATACTTTAAAATGGTATTGCTTGCTGTTTTCAAAAATCAAGCTTCTTGGTGCCTGAATAAAAAAAGGTGTGATGCCGGGGTCAGAAAAAATGATGCCTGGGTAGGCAAAAATTTTTTGATCCCAAAGGCAAAAACGGATGCCAGGATGAGATTCAGGGTAGAATTCCATACTTAAAAATGGTATTGCTTGCTGTTTTTAAAAATCAAGCTTTTTGGTGCCTGAAGAAGAAAACGCGTGATGCCGGGGTCAGAAATACTGGTGCCTGGGGAGGCAAATTTTTTTTGATCCCAAATGCAAAAACGGATGCCAGGACGAAATTCGGGGTCGAATTCCAAACTTAAAAATGGTATTGCTTGCTGTTTTTAAAAATCAAGCTTTTTGGTGCCTGAAGAAGAAAACACGTGATGCCGGGGTCAGAAAAACTGGTGCCTGGGGAGGCAAATTTTTTTTGTTCCCAAATGCAAAAACGGATGCCAGGATGAAATTCGGGGTCGAATTCCAAACTTAAAAATGGTATTGCTTGCTGTTTTTAAAAATCAAGCTTTTTGGTGCCTGAAGGAGAAAACGCGTGATGCCGGGGTCAGAAATACTGGTGCCTGGGGAGGCAAATTTTTTTTGATCCCAAATGCAAAAACGGATGCCAGGACGAAATTCGGGGTCGAATTCCAAACTTAAAAATGGTATTGCTTGCTGTTTTTAAAAATCAAGCTTTTTGGTGCCTGAAGAAGAAAACACGTGATGCCGGGGTCAGAAAAACTGGCGCCTGGGGAGGCAAATTTTTTTTGATCCCAAATGCAAAAATCCATGCCAGGATGAGTTTCGGGGTAGAATTCCATACTTAAAAATGGTATTGCTTGCTGTTTTTAAAAATCAAGCATTTTGGTGCCTGAAGAAGAAAACGCGTGATGCCGGGGTCAGAAAAAATGATGCCTGGGTAGGCAAAAATTTTTTGATCCCAAAAGCAAAAACGGATGCCAGGACGAAATGCAGGGTCGAATTCCAAACTTAAAAATGGTATTGCTTGCTGTTTTTAAAAATCAAGCATTTTGGTGCCTGAAGAAGAAATCGCGTGATGCCGGGGTCAGAAAAACTGGTGCCTGGGGAGGCAAATTTTTTTTGTTCCCAAATGCAAAAACGGATGCCAGGATGAAATTTGGGGTCGAATTCCAAACTTAAAAATGGTATTGCTTGCTGTTTTTAAAAATCAAGCTTTTTGGTGCCTGAAGAAGAAAACGCGTGATGGCGGGGTCAGAAAAACTGGTGCCTGGGGAGGCAAATTTTTTTTGATCCCAAATGCAAAAACGGATGCCAGGACGAAATTCGGGGTCGAATTCCATACTTAAAAATGGTATTGCTTGCTGTTTTTAAAAATGAAGCTTTTTCGTGCCTGAAGAAGAAAACGCGTGATGCCGGGGTCAGAAAAACTGGTGCCTGGGGAGGCAAATTTTTTTTGATCCCAAATGCAAAAATCCATGCCAGGATGAGTTTCGGGGTAGAATTCCATACTTAAAAATGGTATTGCTTGCTGTTTTTAAAAATCAGTCTTTTTGTGCCTGAAGAAGAAAACTCGTGATGCCGGGGTCAGAAATACTGGTGCCTGGGGAGGCAAATTTTTTTTGATCCCAAATGCAAAAACGGATGCCAGGACGAAATTCGGGGTCGAATTCCAAACTTAAAAATGGTATTGCTTGCTGTTTTTAAAAATCAAGCTTTTTGGTGCCTGAAGAAGAAAACACGTGATGCCGGGGTCAGAAAAACTGGTGCCTAGGGAGGCAAATTTTTTTTGTTCCCAAATGCAAAAACGGATGCCAGGATGAGATTCAGGGTAGAATTCCATACTTAAAAATGGTATTGCTTGCTGTTTTTAAAAATCAAGCTTTTTGGTGCCTGAAGAAGAAAACGCGTGATGCCGGGGTCAGAAATACTTGTGCCTGGGGAGGCAAATTTTTTTTGGTCCCAAATGCAAAAACGGATGCCAGGATGAAATTCGGGGTCGAATTCCAAACTTAAAAATGGTATTGCTTGCTGTTTTTAAAAATCAAGCTTTTTGGTGCCTGAAGAAGAAAACGCGTGATGCCGGGGTCAGAAAAACTGGTGCCGGGGGAGGCAAAATTTTTTTGATCCCAAATGCAAAAACGGATGCCAGGACGAAATTCCGGGTCGAATTTCAAACTTAAAAATGGTATTGCTTGCTGTTTTTAAAAATCCAGCATTTTGGTGCCTGAAGAAGAAAACGCGTGATGCCGGGGTGAGAAAAACTGGTGCCTGGGGAGGCAAAAATTTTTTGATCCCAAATGCAAAAACAGATGCCAGTAAGAGATTTGGGGTACAATTCCATACTTAAAAATGGTATTGCTTGCTGTTTTCAAAAATCAAGCTTCTTGGTGCCTGAATAAAAAAAGGTGTGATGCCGGGGTCAGAAAAAATGATGCCTGGGTAGGCAAAAATTTTTTGATCCCAAAGGCAAAAACGGATGCCGGGATGAGATTCAGGGTAGAATTCCAAACTTAAAAATGGTATTGCTTGCTGTTTTTAAAAATCAAGCATTTTGGTGCCTGAAGAAGAAATCGCGTGATGCCGGGGTCAGAAAAACTGGTGCCTGGGGAGGCAAATTTTTTTTGTTCCCAAATGCAAAAACAGATGCAAGGATGAAATTCGGGGTCGATTTCCAAACTTAAAAATGGTATTGCTTGCTGTTTTTAAAAATCAAGCTTTTTGGTGCCTGAAGAAGAAAACGCGTGATGCCGGGGTCAGAAAAACTGGTGCCTGGGGAGGCAAATTTTTTTTGATCCCAAATGCAAAAACGGATGCCAGGACGAAATTCCGGGTCAAATTCCAAACTTAAAAATGGTATTGCCTGAAGAAGAAAACGCGTGATGCCGGGGTCAGAAAAACTGGTGCCTGGGGAGGCAAAATTTTTTTGATCCCAAATGCAAAAACGGATGCCAGGACGAAATTCCGGGTCGAATTCCAAACTTAAAAATGGTATTGCTTGCTGTTTTTAAAAATCAAGCATTTTGGTGCCTGAAGAAGAAAACGCGTGATGCCGGGGTCAGAAAAAATGATGCCTGGGTAGGCAAAATTTTTTTGATCCCAAAGGCAAAAACGGATGCCAGGATGAGATTCAGGGTAGAATTCCATACTTAAAAATGGTATTGCTTGCTGTTTTTAAAAATCAAGCTTTTTGGTGCCTGAAGAAGAAAACGTGTGATGCCGGGGTCAGAAATACTGGTGCCTGGGGAGGCAAATTTTTTTTGATCCCAAATGCAAAAACGGATGCCAGGACGAAATTCGGGGTCGAATTCCAAACTTAAAAATGGTATTGCTTGCTGTTTTTAAAAATCAAGCTTTTTGGTGCCTGAAGAAGAAAACACGTGATGCCGGGGTCAGAAAAACTGGTGCCTAGGGAGGCAAATTTTTTTTGTTCCCAAATGCAAAAACGGATGCCAGGATGAAATTCGGGGTCGAATTCCAAACTTAAAAATGGTATTGCTTGCTGTTTTTAAAAATCAAGCTTTTTGGTGCCTGAAGAAGAAAACGCGTGATGCCGGGGTCAGAAAAACTGGTGCCGGGGGAGGCAAAATTTTTTTGATCCCAAATGCAAAAACGGATGCCAGGACGAAATTCCGGGTCGAATTCCAAACTTAAAAATGGTATTGCTTGCTGTTTTTAAAAATCAAGCTTTTTGGTGCCTGAAGAAGAAAACGCGTGATGCCGGGGTCAGAAAAACTGGTGCCTGGGAGGCAAAATTTTTTTGATCCCAAATGCAAAAACGGATGCCAGGACGAAATTCGGGGTCGAATTCCATCCTTAAAAATGGTATTGCTTGCTGTTTTTAAAAATGAAGCTTTTTCGTGCCTGAAGAAGAAAACGCGTGATGCCGGGGTCAGAAAAACTGGTGCCTGGGGAGGCAAATTTTTTTTGATCCCAAATGCAAAAATCCATGCCAGGATGAGTTTCGGGGTAGAATTCCATACTTAAAAATGGTATTGCTTGCTGTTTTTAAAAATCAAGCTTTTAGGTGCCTGAAGATGAAAACACGTGATGCCGGGGTCAGAAAAACTGGTGCCTGGGGAGGTAAAATTTTTTTGATCCCAAATGCAAAAACGGATGCCAGGACGAAATTCGGGGTCGAATTCCAATCTTAAAAATGGTATTGCTTGCTGTTTTTAAAAATCAAGCTTTTTGCTGCCTAAGGAAGAAAACGCGTGATGCCGGGGTCAGAAAAAATGATGCCTGGGTAGGCAAAATTTTTTTGATCCCAAATGCAAAAACGGATGCCAGGACGAAATGCAGGGTCGAATTTCAAACTTAAAAATGGTATTGCTTGCTGTTTTTAAAAATCAAGCATTTTGGTGCCTGAAGAAGAAATCGCGTGATGCCGGAGTCAGAAAAACTGGTGCCTGGGGAGGCAAATTTTTTTTGATCCCAAATGCAAAAACGGATGCCAGCACGAAATGCAGGGTCGATTTCCAAACTTAAAAATGGTATTGCTTGCTGTTTTTAAAAATCAAGCATTTTGGTGCCTGAAGAAGAAAACGCGTGATGCCGGGGTCAGAAAAACTGGTGCCTGGGGAGGCAAATTTTTTTTGATCCCAAATGCAAAAACGGATGCCAGGACGAAATTCCGGGTCGAATTCCAAACTTAAAAATGGTATTGCTTGCTGTTTTTAAAAATCAAGCTTTTTGGTGCCTAAAGAAGAAAACGCGTGATGCCGGGGTCAGAAAAAATGATGCCTGGGTAGGCAAAAGTTTTTTGATCCCAAATGCAAAAACGGATGCCAGGACGAAATGCAGGGTCGAATTCCAAACTTAAAAATGGTATTGCTTGCTGTTTTTAAAAATCAAGCATTTTGGTGCCTGAAGAAGAAAACGCGTGATGCCGGGGTCAGAAAAACTGGTGCCTGGGGAGGCAAATTTTTTTTGATCCCAAATGCAAAAACGGATGCCAGGACGAAATTCCGGGTCGAATTCCAAACTTAAAAATGGTATTGCTTGCTGTTTTTAAAAATCAAGCTTTTTGGTGCCTAAAGAAGAAAACGCGTGATGCCGGGGTCAGAAAAACTGGTGCCTGGGGAGGCAAAATTTTTTTGATCCCAAATGCAAAAACAGATGCCAGTAAGAGATTTGGGGTACAATTCCATACTTAAAAATGCTATTGCTTGCTGTTTTCAAAAATCAAGCTTCTTGGTGCCTGAATAAAAAAAGGTGTGATGCCGGGGTCAGAAAAAATGATGCCTGGGTAGGCAAAATTTTTTTGATCCCAAAGGCAAAAACGGATGCCAGGATGAGATTCAGGGTAGAATTCCATACTTAAAAATGGTATTGCTTGCTGTTTTTAAAAATCAAGCTTTTTGGTGCCTGAAGGAGAAAACGCGTGATGCCGGGGTCAGAAATACTGGTGCCTGGGGAGGCAAATTTTTTTTGATCCCAAATGCAAAAACGGATGCCAGGACGAAATTCGGGGTCGAATTCCAAACTTAAAAATGGTATTGCTTGCTGTTTTTAAAAATCAAGCTTTTTGGTGCCTGAAGAAGAAAACGCGTGATGCCGGGGTCAGAAAAACTGGTGCCTGGGGAGGCAAATTTTTTTTGATCCCAAATGCAAAAACGGATGCCAGGACGAAATGCAGGGTCGAATTCCAAACTTAAAAATGGTATTGCTTGCTGTTTTTAAAAATCAAGCTTTTTGGTGCCTGAAGAAGAAAACACGTGATGCCGGGGTCAGAAAAACTGGTGCCTGGGGAGGTAAAATTTTTTTTGATCCCAAATGCAAAAACGGATGCCAGGACGAAATTCGGGGTCGAATTCCAATCTTAAAAATGGTATTGCTTGCTGTTTTTAAAAATCAAGCTTTTTGGGTCCTAAAGAAGAAAACGCGTGATGCCGGGGTCAGAAAAAATGATGCCTGGGTAGGCAAAATTTTTTTGATCCCAAATGCAAAAATGGATGCCAGGACGAAATGCAGGGTCGAATTCCAAAGTTAAAAATGGTATTGCTTGCTGTTTTTAAAAATCAAGCATTTTGGTGCCTGAAGAAGAAATCGCGTGATGCCGGGGTCAGAAAAACTGGTGCCTGGGGAGGCAAAAATTTTTTTGATCCCAAATGCAAAAACGGATGCCAGGACGAAATTCCGGGTCGAATTCCAAACTTAAAAATGGTATTGCTTGCTGTTTTTAAAAATCAAGCTTTTAGGTGCCTGAAGATGAAAACACGTGATGCCGGGGTCAGAAAAACTGGTGCCTGGGGAGGTAAAATTTTTTTGATCCCAAATGCAAAAACGGATGCCAGGATGAGATTCAGGGTAGAATTCCATACTTAAAAATGGTATTGCTTGCTGTTTTTAAAAATCAAGCTTTTAGGTGCCTGAAGATGAAAACACGTGATGCCGGGGTCAGAAAAACTGGTGCCTAGGGAGGCAAATTTTTTTTGTTCCCAAATGCAAAAACGGATGCCAGGATGAGATTCAGGGTAGAATTCCATACTTAAAAATGGTATTGCTTGCTGTTTTTAAAAATCAAGCTTTTTGGTGCCTGAAGAAGAAAACGCGTGATGCCGGGGTCAGAAATACTGGTGCCTGGGGAGGCAAATTTTTTTTGGTCCCATATGCAAAAACGGATGCCAGGATGAAATTCGGGGTCGAATTCCAAACTTAAAAATGGTATTGCTTGCTGTTTTTAAAAATCAAGCTTTTTGGTGCCTGAAGAAGAAAACGCGTGATGCCGGGGTCAGAAAAACTGGTGCCGGGGGAGGCAAAATTTTTTTGATCCCAAATGCAAAAACGGATGCCAGGACGAAATGCAGGGTCGAATTCCAAACTTAAAAATGGTATTGCTTGCTGTTTTTAAAAATCAAGCATTTTGGTGCCTGAAGAAGAAAACGCGTGATGCCGGGGTCAGAAAAACTGGTGCCTGGGGAGGCAAATTTTTTTTGATCCCAAATGCAAAAACGGATGCCAGGACGAAATTCCGGGTCGAATTCCAAACTTAAAAATGGTATTGCTTGCTGTTTTTAAAAATCAAGCTTTTTGGTGCCTAAAGAAGAAAACGCGTGATGCCGGGGTCAGAAAAACTGGTGCCTGGGGAGGCAAAATTTTTTTGATCCCAAATGCAAAAACAGATGCCAGTAAGAGATTTGGGGTACAATTCCATACTTAAAAATGCTATTGCTTGCTGTTTTCAAAAATCAAGCTTCTTGGTGCCTGAATAAAAAAAGGTGTGATGCCGGGGTCAGAAAAAATGATGCCTGGGTAGGCAAAATTTTTTTGATCCCAAAGGCAAAAACGGATGCCAGGATGAGATTCAGGGTAGAATTCCATACTTAAAAATGGTATTGCTTGCTGTTTTTAAAAATCAAGCTTTTTGGTGCCTGAAGGAGAAAACGCGTGATGCCGGGGTCAGAAATACTGGTGCCTGGGGAGGCAAATTTTTTTTGATCCCAAATGCAAAAACGGATGCCAGGACGAAATTCGGGGTCGAATTCCAAACTTAAAAATGGTATTGCTTGCTGTTTTTAAAAATCAAGCTTTTTGGTGCCTGAAGAAGAAAACGCGTGATGCCGGGGTCAGAAAAACTGGTGCCTGGGGAGGCAAATTTTTTTTGATCCCAAATGCAAAAACGGATGCCAGGACGAAATGCAGGGTCGAATTCCAAACTTAAAAATGGTATTGCTTGCTGTTTTTAAAAATCAAGCTTTTTGGTGCCTGAAGAAGAAAACACGTGATGCCGGGGTCAGAAAAACTGGTGCCTGGGGAGGTAAAATTTTTTTTGATCCCAAATGCAAAAACGGATGCCAGGACGAAATTCGGGGTCGAATTCCAATCTTAAAAATGGTATTGCTTGCTGTTTTTAAAAATCAAGCTTTTTGGGTCCTAAAGAAGAAAACGCGTGATGCCGGGGTCAGAAAAAATGATGCCTGGGTAGGCAAAATTTTTTTGATCCCAAATGCAAAAATGGATGCCAGGACGAAATGCAGGGTCGAATTCCAAAGTTAAAAATGGTATTGCTTGCTGTTTTTAAAAATCAAGCATTTTGGTGCCTGAAGAAGAAATCGCGTGATGCCGGGGTCAGAAAAACTGGTGCCTGGGGAGGCAAAAATTTTTTTGATCCCAAATGCAAAAACGGATGCCAGGACGAAATTCCGGGTCGAATTCCAAACTTAAAAATGGTATTGCTTGCTGTTTTTAAAAATCAAGCTTTTAGGTGCCTGAAGATGAAAACACGTGATGCCGGGGTCAGAAAAACTGGTGCCTGGGGAGGTAAAATTTTTTTGATCCCAAATGCAAAAACGGATGCCAGGATGAGATTCAGGGTAGAATTCCATACTTAAAAATGGTATTGCTTGCTGTTTTTAAAAATCAAGCTTTTAGGTGCCTGAAGATGAAAACACGTGATGCCGGGGTCAGAAAAACTGGTGCCTAGGGAGGCAAATTTTTTTTGTTCCCAAATGCAAAAACGGATGCCAGGATGAGATTCAGGGTAGAATTCCATACTTAAAAATGGTATTGCTTGCTGTTTTTAAAAATCAAGCTTTTTGGTGCCTGAAGAAGAAAACGCGTGATGCCGGGGTCAGAAATACTGGTGCCTGGGGAGGCAAATTTTTTTTGGTCCCATATGCAAAAACGGATGCCAGGATGAAATTCGGGGTCGAATTCCAAACTTAAAAATGGTATTGCTTGCTGTTTTTAAAAATCAAGCTTTTTGGTGCCTGAAGAAGAAAACGCGTGATGCCGGGGTCAGAAAAACTGGTGCCGGGGGAGGCAAAATTTTTTTGATCCCAAATGCAAAAACGGATGCCAGGACGAAATTCCGGGTCGAATTCCAAACTTAAAAATGGTATTGCTTGCTGTTTTTAAAAATCAAGCATTTTGGTGCCTGAAGAAGAAAACGCGTGATGCCGGGGTGAGAAAAACTGGTGCCTGGGGAGGCAAAAATTTTTTGATCCCAAATGCAAAAACAGATGCCAGTAAGAGATTTGGGGTACAATTCCATACTTAAAAATGGTATTGCTTGCTGTTTTCAAAAATCAAGCTTCTTGGTGCCTGAATAAAAAAAGGTGTGATGCCGGGGTCAGAAAAAATGATGCCTGGGTAGGCAAAATTTTTTTGATCCCAAAGGCAAAAACGGATGCCGGGATGAGATTCAGGGTAGAATTCCATACTTAAAAATGGTATTGCTTGCTGTTTTTAAAAATCAAGCTTTTTCGTGCCTGAAGAAGAAAACGCGTGATGCCGGGGTCAGAAAAACTGGTGCCTGGGGAGGCAAATTTTTTTTGTTCCCAAATGCAAAAACAGATGCCAGGATGAAATTCGGGGTCGATTTCCAAACTTAAAAATGGTATTGCTTGCTGTTTTTAAAAATCAAGCTTTTTCGTGCCTGAAGAAGAAAACGCGTGATGCCGGGGTCAGAAAAACTGGTGCCTGGGGAGGCAAATTTTTTTTGATCCCAAATGCAAAAACGGATGCCAGGACGAAATTCCGGGTCAAATTCCAAACTTAAAAATGGTATTGCCTGAAGAAGAAAACGCGTGATGCCGGGGTCAGAAAAACTGGTGCCTGGGGAGGCAAAATTTTTTTGATCCCAAATGCAAAAACGGATGCCAGGACGAAATTCCGGGTCGAATTCCAAACTTAAAAATGGTATTGCTTGCTGTTTTTAAAAATCAAGCATTTTGGTGCCTGAAGAAGAAAACGCGTGATGCCGGGGTCAGAAAAACTGGTGCCGGGGGAGGCAAAATTTTTTTGATCCCAAATGCAAAAACGGATGCCAGGACGAAATTCCGGGTCGAATTCCAAACTTAAAAATGGTATTGCTTGCTGTTTTTAAAAATCAAGCTTTTTGGTGCCTGAAGAAGAAAACGCGTGATGCCGGGGTCAGAAAAACTGGTGCCTGGGAGGCAAAATTTTTTTGATCCCAAATGCAAAAACGGATGCCAGGATGAAATTCGGGGTCGATTTCCAAACTTAAAAATGGTATTGCTTGCTGTTTTTAAAAATCAAGCATTTTGGTGCCTGAAGAAGAAAACGCGTGATGCCGGGGTCAGAAAAACTGGTGCCTGGGGAGGCAAATTTTTTTTGATCCCAAATGCAAAAACGGATGCCAGGACGAAATTCCGGGTCGAATTCCAAACTTAAAAATGGTATTGCTTGCTGTTTTTAAAAATCAAGCTTTTTGGTGCCTGAAGAAGAAAACGCGTGATGCCGGGGTCAGAAAAACTGGTGCCTGGGGAGGTAAATTTTTTTTGATCCCAAATGCAAAAACGGATGCCAGGACGAAATTCCGGGTCGAATTCCAAACTTAAAAATGGTATTGCTTGCTGTTTTTAAAAATCAAGCATTTTGGTGCCTGAAGAAGAAAACGCGTGATGCCGGGGTCAGAAAAACTGGTGCCTGGGGAGGCAAAATTTTTTTGATCCCAAATGCAAAAACAGATGCCAGTAAGAGATTTGGGGTACAATTCCATACTTAAAAATGGTATTGCTTGCTGTTTTCAAAAATCAAGCTTCTTGGTGCCTGAATAAAAAAAGGTGTGATGCCGGGGTCAGAAAAAATGATGCCTGGGTAGGCAAAATTTTTTTGATCCCAAAGGCAAAAACGGATGCCAGGATGAGATTCAGGGTAGAATTCCATACTTAAAAATGGTATTGCTTGCTGTTTTTAAAAATCAAGCTTTTTGGTGCCTGAAGGAGAAAACGCGTGATGCCGGGGTCAGAAATACTGGTGCCTGGGTAGGCAAATTTTTTTTGATCCCAAATGCAAAAACGGATGCCAGGACGAAATTCGGGGTCGAATTCCAAACTTAAAAATGGTATTGCTTGCTGTTTTTAAAAATCAAGCTTTTTGGTGCCTGAAGAAGAAAACACGTGATGCCGGGGTCAGAAAAACTGGTGCCTAGGGAGGCAAATTTTTTTTGATCCCAAATGCAAAAATCCATGCCAGGATGAGTTTCGGGGTAGAATTCCATACTTAAAAATGGTATTGCTTGCTGTTTTTAAAAATCAAGCATTTTGGTGCCTGAAGAAGAAAACGCGTGATGCCGGGGTCAGAAAAACTGGTGCCTGGGGAGGCAAATTTTTTTTGATCCCAAATGCAAAAACGGATGCCAGGACGAAATTCCGGGTCTAATTCCAAACTTAAAAATGGTATTGCTTGCTGTTTTTAAAAATCAAGCTTTTTGGTGCCTGAAGAAGAAAACGCGTGATGCCGGGGTCAGAAAAACTGGTGCCTGGGGAGGCAAATTTTTTTTGATCCCAAATGCAAAAACGGATGCCAGGACGAAATTTCGGGTCAAATTCCAAACTTAAAAATGGTATTGCTTGCTGTTTTTAAAAATCAAGCTTTTTGGTGCCTGAAGAAGAAAACACGTGATGCCGGGGTCAGAAAAACTGGTGCCTGGGGAGGTAAAATTTTTTTGATCCCAAATGCAAAAACGGATGCCAGGACGAAATTCGGGGTCGAATTCCAATCTTAAAAATGGTATTGCTTGCTGTTTTTAAAAATCAAGCTTTTTGGTGCCTAAAGAAGAAAACGCGTGATGCCGGGGTCAGAAAAAATGATGCCTGGGTAGGCAAAATTTTTTTGATCGCAAATGCAAAAACGGATGCCAGGACGAAATGCAGGGTCGAATTCCAAACTTAAAAATGGTATTGCTTGCTGTTTTTAAAAATCAAGCATTTTGGTGCCTGAAGAAGGAATCGCGTGATGCCAGGGTCAGAAAAACTGGTGCCTGGGGAGGCAAATTTTTTTTGTTCCCAAATGCAAAAACGGATGCCAGGATGAAATTCGGGGTCGAATTCCAAACTTAAAAATGGTATTGCTTGCTGTTTTTAAAAATCAAGCTTTTTGGTGCCTGAAGAAGAAAACGCGTGATGGCGGGGTCAGAAAAACTGGTGCCTGGGGAGGCAAATTTTTTTTGATCCCAAATGCAAAAACGGATGGCAGGACGAAATTCGGGGTCGAATTCCAATCTTAAAAATGGTATTGCTTGCTGTTTTTAAAAATCAAGCTTTTTGGTGCCTGAAGAAGAAAACGCGTGATGCCGGGTTCAGAAATACTGGTGCCTGGGGAGGCAAAAAATTTTTTGATCCCAAATGCAAAAACGGATGCCAGGACGAAATTCCGGGTCGAATTCCAAACTTAAAAATGGTATTGCTTGCTGTTTTTAAAAATCAAGCTTTTTGGTGCCTGAAGAAGAAAACGCGTGATGCCGGGGTCAGAAAAACTGGTGCCTGGGGAGGTAAATTTTTTTTTATCCCAAATGCAAAAACGGATGCCAGGACGAAATTCCGGGTCGAATTCCAAACTTAAAAATGGTATTGCTTGCTGTTTTTAAAAATCAAGCATTTTGGTGCCTGAAGAAGAAAACGCGTGACGCCGGGGTCAGAAAAACTGGTGCCTGGGGAGGCAAAATTTTTTTGATCCCAAATGCAAAAACAGATGCCAGTAAGAGATTTGGGGTACAATTCCATACTTAAAAATGGTATTGCTTGCTGTTTTCAAAAATCAAGCTTCTTGGTGCCTGAATAAAAAAAGGTGTGATGCCGGGGTCAGAAAAAATGATGCCTGGGTAGGCAAAATTTTTTTGATCCCAAAGGCAAAAATGGATGCCAGGATGAGATTCAGGGTAGAATTCCATACTTAAAAATGGTATTGCTTGCTGTTTTTAAAAATCAAGCTTTTTGGTGCCTGAAGAAGAAAACGCGTGATGCCGGGGTCAGAAATACTGGTGCCTGGGGAGGCAAATTTTTTTTGATCCCAAATGCAAAAACGGATGCCAGGACGAAATTCGGGGTCGAATTCCAAACTTAAAAATGGTATTGCTTGCTGTTTTTAAAAATCAAGCTTTTTGGTGCCTGAAGAAGAAAACACGTGATGCCGGGGTCAGAAAAACTGGTGCCTGGGGAGGCAAATTTTTTTTGTTCCCAAATGCAAAAACGGATGCCAGGATGAAATTCGGGGTCGAATTCCAAACTTAAAAATGGTATTGCTTGCTGTTTTTAAAAATCAAGCTTTTTGGTGCCTGAAGAAGAAAACGCGTGATGCCGGGGTCAGAAAAACTGGTGCCGGGGGAGGCAAAAATTTTTTGATCCCAAATGCAAAAACGGATGCCAGGACGAAATTCCGGGTCGAATTCCAAACTTAAAAATGGTATTGCTTGCTGTTTTTAAAAATCAAGCTTTTTGGTGCCTGAAGAAGAAAACGCGTGATGCCGGGGTCAGAAAAACTGGTGCCTGGGAGGCAAAAATTTTTTGATCCCAAATGCAAAAACGGATGCCAGGACGAAATTCGGGGTCGAATTCCATCCTTAAAAATGGTATTGCTTGCTGTTTTTAAAAATGAAGCTTTTTCGTGCCTGAAGAAGAAAACGCGTGATGCCGGGGTCAGAAAAACTGGTGCCTGGGGAGGCAAATTTTTTTTGATCCCAAATGCAAAAATCCATGCCAGGATGAGTTTCGGGGTAGAATTCCATACTTAAAAATGGTATTGCTTGCTGTTTTTAAAAATCAAGCATTTTGGTGCCTGAAGAAGAAAACGCGTGATGCCGGGGTCAGAAAAACTGGTTCCTGGGTAGGCAAATTTTTTTTGATCCCAAATGCAAAAACGGATGCCAGGACGAAATTCCGGGTCGAATTCCAAACTTAAAAATGGTATTGCTTGCTGTTTTTAAAAATCAAGCTTTTTGGTGCCTGAAGAAGAAAACGCGTGATGCCGGGGTCAGAAAAACTGGTGCCTGGGGAGGCAAAATTTTTTTGATCCCAAATGCAAAAACGGATGCCAGGACGAAATTCCGGGTCGAATTCCAAACTTAAAAATGGTATTGCTTGCTGTTTTTAAAAATCAAGCTTTTTGGTGCCTGAAGAAGAAAACGCGTGATGCCGGGGTCAGAAAAAATGATGCCTGGGGAGGCAAAAATTTTTTGATCCCAAATGCAAAAACGGATGCCAGGACGAAATGCAGGGTCGAATTCCAAACTTAAAAATGGTATTGCTTGCTGTTTTTAAAAATCAAGCATTTTGGTGCCTGAAGAAGAAATCGCGTGATGCCGGGGTCAGAAAAACTGGTGCCTGGGGAGGCAAATTTTTTTTGATCCCAAATGCAAAAACGGATGCCAGGACGAAATTCCGGGTCGAATTCCAAACTTAAAAATGGTATTGCTTGCTGTTTTGAAAAATCAAGCTTTTAGGTGCCTGAAGATGAAAACACGTGATGCCGGGGTCAGAAAAACTGGTGCCTGGGGAGGTAAAATTTTTTTGATCCCAAATGCAAAAATGGATGCCAGGACGAAATTCGGGGTCGAATTCCAATCTTAAAAATGGTATTGCTTGCTGTTTTTAAAAATCAAGCTTTTTGGTGCCTAAAGAAGAAAACGCGAGATGCCGGGGTCAGAAAAAATGATGCCTGGGTAGGCAAAATTTTTTTGATCCCAAATGCAAAAACGGATGCCAGGACGAAATGCAGGGTCGAATTCCATCCTTAAAAATGGTATTGCTTGCTGTTTTTAAAAATGAAGCTTTTTCGTGCCTGAAGAAGAAAACGCGTGATGCCGGGGTCAGAAAAACTGGTGCCTGGGGAGGCAAATTTTTTTTGATCCCAAATGCAAAAATCCATGCCAGGATGAGTTTCGGGGTAGAATTCCATACTTAAAAATGGTATTGCTTGCTGTTTTTAAAAATCAAGCATTTTGGTGCCTGAAGTAGAAAAGGCGTGATGCCGGGGTCAGAAAAACTGGTGCCTGGGGAGGCAAATTTTTTTTGATCCCAAATGCAAAAACGGATGCCAGGACGAAATTCCGGGTCGAATTCCAAACTTAAAAATGGTATTGCTTGCTGTTTTTAAAAATCAAGCTTTTTGGTGCCTGAAGAAGAAAACGCGTGATGCCGGGGTCAGAAAAACTGGTGCCTGGGAGGCAAAATTTTTTTGATCCCAAATGCAAAAACGGATGCCAGGACGAAATTCGGGGTCGAATTCCATCCTTAAAAATGGTATTGCTTGCTGTTTTTAAAAATGAAGCTTTTTCGTGCCTGAAGAAGAAAACGCGTGATGCCGGGGTCAGAAAAACTGGTGCCTGGGGAGGCAAATTTTTTTTGATCCCAAATGCAAAAACGGATGCCAGGACGAAATGCAGGGTCGAATTCCAAACTTAAAAATGGTATTGCTTGCTGTTTTTAAAAATCAAGCATTTTGGTGCCTGAAGAAGAAATCGCGTGATGCCGGAGTCAGAAAAACTGGTGCCTGGGGAGGCAAATTTTTTTTGATCCCAAATGCAAAAACGGATGCCAGGACGAAATGCAGGGTCGATTTCCAAACTTAAAAATGGTATTGCTTGCTGTTTTTAAAAATCAAGCATTTTGGTGCCTGAAGAAGAAAACGCGTGATGCCGGGGTCAGAAAAACTGGTGCCTGGGGAGGCAAATTTTTTTTGATCCCAAATGCAAAAACGGATGCCAGGACGAAATTCCGGGTCGAATTCCAAACTTAAAAATGGTATTGCTTGCTGTTTTTAAAAATCAAGCTTTTTGGTGCCTGAAGAAGAAAACACGTGATGCCGGGGTCAGAAAAACTGGTGCCTGGGGAGGTAAAAATTTTTTGATCCCAAATGCAAAAACGGATGCCAGGACGAAATTCGGGGTCGAATTCCAATCTTAAAAATGGTATTGCTTGCTGTTTTTAAAAATCAAGCATTTTGGTGCCTAAAGAAGAAAACGCGTGATGCCGGGGTCAGAAAAAATGATGCCTGGGTAGGCAAAAATTTTTTGATCCCAAATGCAAAAATGGATGCCAGGACGAAATGCAGGGTCGAATTCCAAACTTAAAAATGGTATTGCTTGCTGTTTTTAAAAATCAAGCATTTTGGTGCCTGAAGAAGAAATCGCGTGATGCCGGGGTCAGAAAAACTGGTGCCTGGGGAGGCAAATTTTTTTTGTTCCCAAATGCAAAAACGGATGCCAGGATGAAATTCGGGGTCGAATTCCAAACTTAAAAATGGTATTGCTTGCTGTTTTTAAAAATCAAGTTTTTTCGTGCCTGAAGAAGAAATCGCGTGATGCCGGAGTCAGAAAAACTGGTGCCTGGGGAGGCAAATTTTTTTTGATCCCAAATGCAAAAACGGATGCCAGGACGAAATGCAGGGTCGATTTCCAAACTTAAAAATGGTATTGCTTGCTGTTTTTAAAAATCAAGCATTTTGGTGCCTGAAGAAGAAAACGCGTGATGCCGGGGTCAGAAAAACTGGTGCCTGGGGAGGCAAATTTTTTTTGATCCCAAATGCAAAAACGGATGCCAGGACGAAATTCCGGGTCGAATTCCAAACTTAAAAATGGTATTGCTTGCTGTTTTTAAAAATCAAGCTTTTTGGTGCCTGAAGAAGAAAACGCGTGATGCCGGGGTCAGAAAAACTGGTGCCTGGGGAGGTAAATTTTTTTTGATCCCAAATGCAAAAACGGATGCCAGGACGAAATTCCGGGTCAAATTCCAAACTTAAAAATGGTATTGCTTGCTGTTTTTAAAAATCAAGCATTTTGGTGCCTGAAGAAGAAAACGCGTGATGCCGGGGTCAGAAAAACTGGTGCCTGGGGAGGCAAAATTTTTTTGATCCCAAATGCAAAAACAGATGCCAGTAAGAGATTTGGAGTACAATTCCATACTTAAAAATGGTATTGCTTGCTGTTTTCAAAAATCAAGCTTCTTGGTGCCTGAATAAAAAAAGGTGTGATGCCGGGGTCAGAAAAAATGATGCCTGGGTAGGCAAAATTTTTTTGATCCCAAAGGCAAAAACGGATGCCAGGATGAGATTCAGGGTAGAATTCCATACTTAAAAATGGTATTGCTTGCTGTTTTTAAAAATCAAGCTTTCTGGTGCCTGAAGAAGAAAACGCGTGATGCCGGGGTCAGAAATACTGGTGCCTGGGGAGGCAAATTTTTTTTGATCCCAAATGCAAAAACGGATGCCAGGACGAAATTCGGGGTCGAATTCCAAACTTAAAAATGGTATTGCTTGCTGTTTTTAAAAATCAAGCTTTTTGGTGCCTGAAGAAGAAAACACGTGATGCCGGGGTCAGAAAAACTGGTGCCTGGGAAGCAAAATTTTTTTGATCCCAAATGCAAAAACGGATGCCAGGACGAAATTCGGGGTCGAATTCCATCCTTAAAAATGGTATTGCTTGCTGTTTTTAAAAATGAAGCTTTTTCGTGCCTGAAGAAGAAAACGTGTGATGCCGGGGTCAGAAAAACTGGTGCCTGGGGAGGCAAATTTTTTTTGATCCCAAATGCAAAAATCCATGCCAGGATGAGTTTCGGGGTAGAATTCCATACTTAAAAATGGTATTGCTTGCTGTTTTTAAAAATCAAGCATTTTGGTGCCTGAAGAAGAAAACGCGTGATGCCGGGGTCAGAAAAACTGGTTTCTGGGGAGGCAAATTTTTTTTGATACCAAATGCAAAAACGGATGCCAGGACGAAATGCAGGGTCGAATTCCAAACTTAAAAATGGTATTGCTTGCTGTTTTTAAAAATCAAGCTTTTTGGTGCCTGAAGAAGAAAACGCGTGATGCCGGGGTCAGAAAAACTGGTGCCTGGGGAGGTAAATTTTTTTTGATCCCAAATGCAAAAACGGATGCCAGGACGAAATTCGGGGTCGAATTCCAATCTTAAAAATGGTATTGCTTGCTGTTTTTAAAAATCAAGCTTTTTGGTGCCTAAAGAAGAAAACGCGTGATGCCGGGGTCAGAAAAAATGATGCCTGGGTAGGCAAAAATTTTTTGATCCCAAATGCAAAAACGGATGCCAGGACGAAATGCAGGGTCGAATTCCAAACTTAAAAATGGTATTGCTTGCTGTTTTTAAAAATCAAGCATTTTGGTGCCTGAAGAAGAAAACGCGTGATGCCGGGGTCAGAAAAACTGGTGCCTGGGGAGGCAAATTTTTTTTGATCCCAAATGCAAAAACGGATGCCAGGACGAAATTCCGGGTCGAATTCCAAACTTAAAAATGGTATTGCTTGCTGTTTTTAAAAATCAAGGATTTTGGTGCCTGAAGAAGAAAACGCGTGATGCCGGGGTCAGAAAAACTGGTGCCTGGGGAGGCAAAATTTTTTTGATCCCAAATGCAAAAACAGATGCCAGTAAGAGATTTGGAGTACAATTCCATACTTAAAAATGGTATTGCTTGCTGTTTTCAAAAATCAAGCTTCTTGGTGCCTGAATAAAAAAAGGTGTGATGCCGGGGTCAGAAAAAATGATGCCTGGGTAGGCAAAATTTTTTTGATCCCAAAGGCAAAAACGGATGCCAGGATGAGATTCAGGGTAGAATTCCATACTTAAAAATGGTATTGCTTGCTGTTTTTAAAAATCAAGCTTTCTGGTGCCTGAAGAAGAAAACGCGTGATGCCGGGGTCAGAAATACTGGTGCCTGGGGAGGCAAATTTTTTTTGATCCCAAATGCAAAAACGGATGCCAGGACGAAATTCGGGGTCGAATTCCAAACTTAAAAATGGTATTGCTTGCTGTTTTTAAAAATCAAGCTTTTTGGTGCCTGAAGAAGAAAACACGTGATGCCGGGGTCAGAAAAACTGGTGCCTGGGAAGCAAAATTTTTTTGATCCCAAATGCAAAAATGGATGCCAGGACGAAATTCGGGGTCGAATTCCATCCTTAAAAATGGTATTGCTTGCTGTTTTTAAAAATGAAGCTTTTTCGTGCCTGAAGAAGAAAACGTGTGATGCCGGGGTCAGAAAAACTGGTGCCTGGGGAGGCAAATTTTTTTTGATCCCAAATGCAAAAATCCATGCCAGGATGAGTTTCGGGGTAGAATTCCATACTTAAAAATGGTATTGCTTGCTGTTTTTAAAAATCAAGCATTTTGGTGCCTGAAGAAGAAAACGCGTGATGCCGGGGTCAGAAAAACTGGTTTCTGGGGAGGCAAATTTTTTTTGATCCCAAATGCAAAAACGGATGCCAGGACGAAATTCCGGGTCGAATTCCAAACTTAAAAATGGTATTGCTTGCTGTTTTTAAAAATCAAGCTTTTTGGTGCCTGAAGAAGAAAACGCGTGATGCCGGGGTCAGAAAAACTGGTGCCTGGGGAGGTAAAATTTTTTTGATCCCAAATGCAAAAACGGATGCCAGGACGAAATTCGGGGTCGAATTCCAATCTTAAAAATGGTATTGCTTGCTGTTTTTAAAAATCAAGCTTTTTGGTGCCTAAAGAAGAAAACGCGTGATGCCGGGGTCAGAAAAAATGATGCCTGGGTAGGCAAAAATTTTTTGATCCCAAATGCAAAAACGGATGCCAGGACGAAATGCAGGGTCGAATTCCAAACTTAAAAATGGTATTGCTTGCTGTTTTTAAAAATCAAGCATTTTGGTGCCTGAAGAAGAAAACGCGTGATGCCGGGGTCAGAAAAACTGGTGCCTGGGGAGGCAAATTTTTTTTGATCCCAAATGCAAAAACGGATGCCAGGACGAAATTCCGGGTCGAATTCCAAACTTAAAAATGGTATTGCTTGCTGTTTTTAAAAATCAAGCTTTTTGGTGCCTGAAGAAGAAAACGCATGATGCCGGGGTCAGAAAAACTGGTGCCTGGGGAGGCAAAATTTTTTTGATCCCAAATGCAAAAACGGATGCCAGGACGAAATTCGGGGTTGAATTCCAATCTTAAAAATGGTATTGCTTGCTGTTTTTAAAAATCAAGCTTTTTGGTGCCTAAAGAAGAAAACGCGTGATGCCGGGGTCAGAAAAAATGATGCCTGGGGAGGCAAAAATTTTTTGATCCCAAATGCAAAAACGGATGCCAGGACGAAATGCAGGGTCGAATTCCAAACTTAAAAATGGTATTGCTTGCTGTTTTTAAAAATCAAGCATTTTGGTGCCTGAAGAAGAAATCGCGTGATGCCGGAGTCAGAAAAACTGGTGCCTGGGGAGGCAAAATTTTTTTGATCCCAAATGCAAAAACGGATGCCAGGACGAAATGCAGGGTCGATTTCCAAACTTAAAAATGGTATTGCTTGCTGTTTTTAAAAATCAAGCATTTTGGTGCCTGAAGAAGAAAACGCGTGATGCCGGGGTCAGAAAAACTGGTGCCTGGGGAGGCAAATTTTTTTTGATCCCAAATGCAAAAACGGATGCCAGGACGAAATTCCGGGTCGAATTCCAAACTTAAAAATGGTATTGCTTGCTGTTTTTAAAAATCAAGCTTTTTGGTGCCTGAAGAAGAAAACGCGTGATGCCGGGGTCAGAAAAACTGGTGCCTGGGGAGGTAAATTTTTTTTGATCCCAAATGCAAAAACGGATGCCAGGACGAAATTCCGGGTCGAATTCCAAACTTAAAAATGGTATTGCTTGCTGTTTTTAAAAATCAAGCATTTTGGTGCCTGAAGAAGAAAACGCGTGATGCCGGGGTCAGAAAAACTGGTGCCTGGGGAGGCAAAATTTTTTTGATCCCAAATGCAAAAACAGATGCCAGTAAGAGATTTGGGGTACAATTCCATACTTAAAAATGGTATTGCTTGCTGTTTTCAAAAATCAAGCTTCTTGGTGCCTGAATAAAAAAAGGTGTGATGCCGGGGTCAGAAAAAATGATGCCTGGGTAGGCAAAATTTTTTTGATCCCAAAGGCAAAAACGGATGCCAGGATGAGATTCAGGGTAGAATTCCATACTTAAAAATGGTATTGCTTGCTGTTTTTAAAAATCAAGCTTTTTGGTGCCTGAAGAAGAAAACGCGTGATGCCGGGGTCAGAAATACTGGTGCCTGGGGAGGCAAATTTTTTTTGATCCCAAATGCAAAAACGGATGCCAGGACGAAATTCGGGGTCGAATTCCAAACTTAAAAATGGTATTGCTTGCTGTTTTTAAAAATCAAGCTTTTTGGTGCCTGAAGAAGAAAACACGTGATGCCGGGGTCAGAAAAACTGGTGCCTAGGGAGGCAAATTTTTTTTGTTCCCAAATGCAAAAACGGATGCCAGGATGAAATTCGGGGTCGAATTCCAAACTTAAAAATGGTATTGCTTGCTGTTTTTAAAAATCAAGCTTTTTGGTGCCTGAAGAAGAAAACGCGTGATGAAATTCCAGGTCGAATTCCAAACTTAAAAATGGTATTGCTTGCTGTTTTTAAAAATCAAGCTTTTTGGTGCCTGAAGAAGAAAACGCGTGATGCCGGGGTCAGAAAAACTGGTGCCTGGGAGGCAAAATTTTTTTGATCCCAAATGCAAAAACGGATGCCAGGACGAAATTCGGGGTCGAATTCCATCCTTAAAAATGGTATTGCTTGCTGTTTTTAAAAATGAAGCTTTTTCGTGCCTGAAGAAGAAAACGCGTGATGCCGGGGTCAGAAAAACTGGTGCCTGGGGAGGCAAATTTTTTTTGATCCCAAATGCAAAAATCCATGCCAGGATGAGTTTCGGGGTAGAATTCCATACTTAAAAATGGTATTGCTTGCTGTTTTTAAAAATCAAGCTTTTTGGTGCCTGAAGAAGAAAACGCGTGATGCCGGGGTCAGAAAAACTGGTGCCTGGGGAGGCAAATTTTTTTTGATCCCAAATGCAAAAACGGATGCCAGGACGAAATTCCGGGTCGAATTCCAAACTTAAAAATGGTATTGCTTGCTGTTTTTAAAAATCAAGCTTTTTGGTGCCTGAAGAAGAAAACGCGTGATGCCGGGGTCAGAAAAACTGGTGCCTGGGGAGGCAAATTTTTTTTGATCCCAAATGCAAAAACGGATGCCAGGACGAAATTCCGGGTGGAATTCCAAACTTAAAAATGGTATTGCTTGCTGTTTTTAAAAATCAAGCTTTTTGGTGCCTGAAGAAGAAAACACGTGATGCCGGGGTCAGAAAAACTGGTGCCTGGGGAGGTAAAAATTTTTTGATCCCAAATGCAAAAACGGATGCCAGGACGAAATTCGGGGTCGAATTCCAATCTTAAAAATGGTATTGCTTGCTGTTTTTAAAAATCAAGCTTTTTGGTGCCTAAAGAAGAAAACGCGTGATGCCGGGGTCAGAAAAAATGATGCCTGGGTAGGCAAAAATTTTTTGATCCCAAATGCAAAAATGGATGCCAGGACGAAATGCAGGGTCGAATTCCAAACTTAAAAATGGTATTGCTTGCTGTTTTTAAAAATCAAGCATTTTGGTGCCTGAAGAAGAAATCGCGTGATGCCGGGGTCAGAAAAACTGGTGCCTGGGGAGGTAAATTTTTTTTGTTCCCAAATGCAAAAACGGATGCCAGGATGAAATTCGGGGTCGAATTCCAAACTTAAAAATGGTATTGCTTGCTGTTTTTAAAAATCAAGCTTTTTGGTGCCTGAAGAAGAAAACGCATGATGCCGGGGTCAGAAAAACTGGTGCCTGGGGAGGCAAAATTTTTTTGATCCCAAATGCAAAAACGGATGCCAGGACGAAATTCCGGGTCGAATTCCAAACTTAAAAATGGTATTGCTTGCTGTTTTTAAAAATCAAGCTTTTTGGTGCCTGAAGAAGAAAACGCGTGATGCCGGGGTCAGAAATACTGGTGCCTGGGGAGGCAAATTTTTTTTGATCCCAAATGCAAAAACGGATGCCAGGACGAAATGCAGGGTCGAATTCCAAACTTAAAAATGGTATTGCTTGCTGTTTTTAAAAATCAAGCTTTTTGGTGCCTGAAGAAGAAAACACGTGATGCCGGAGTCAGAAAAACTGGTGCCTGGGGAGGCAAAATTTTTTTGATCCCAAATGCAAAAACGGATGCCAGGACGAAATGCAGGGTCGATTTCCAAACTTAAAAATGGTATTGCTTGCTGTTTTTAAAAATCAAGCATTTTGGTGCCTGAAGAAGAAAACGCGTGATGCCGGGGTCAGAAAAACTGGTGCCTGGGGAGGCAAATTTTTTTTGATCCCAAATGCAAAAACGGATGCCAGGACGAAATTCCGGGTCGAATTCCAAACTTAAAAATGGTATTGCTTGCTGTTTTTAAAAATCAAGCTTTTTGGTGCCTGAAGAAGAAAACGCGTGATGCCGGGGTCAGAAAAACTGGTGCCTGGGGAGGTAAATTTTTTTTGATCCCAAATGCAAAAACGGATGCCAGGACGAAATTCCGGGTCGAATTCCAAACTTAAAAATGGTATTGCTTGCTGTTTTTAAAAATCAAGCATTTTGGTGCCTGAAGAAGAAAACGCGTGATGCCGGGGTCAGAAAAACTGGTGCCTGGGGAGGCAAAATTTTTTTGATCCCAAATGCAAAAACAGATGCCAGTAAGAGATTTGGGGTACAATTCCATACTTAAAAATGGTATTGCTTGCTGTTTTCAAAAATCAAGCTTCTTGGTGCCTGAATAAAAAAAGGTGTGATGCCGGGGTCAGAAAAAATGATGCCTGGGTAGGCAAAATTTTTTTGATCCCAAAGGCAAAAACGGATGCCAGGATGAGATTCAGGGTAGAATTCCATACTTAAAAATGGTATTGCTTGCTGTTTTTAAAAATCAAGCTTTTTGGTGCCTGAAGAAGAAAACGCGTGATGCCGGGGTCAGAAATACTGGTGCCTGGGGAGGCAAATTTTTTTTGATCCCAAATGCAAAAACGGATGCCAGGACGAAATTCGGGGTCGAATTCCAAACTTAAAAATGGTATTGCTTGCTGTTTTTAAAAATCAAGCTTTTTGGTGCCTGAAGAAGAAAACACGTGATGCCGGGGTCAGAAAAACTGGTGCCTAGGGAGGCAAATTTTTTTTGTTCCCAAATGCAAAAACGGATGCCAGGATGAAATTCGGGGTCGAATTCCAAACTTAAAAATGGTATTGCTTGCTGTTTTTAAAAATCAAGCTTTTTGGTGCCTGAAGAAGAAAACGCGTGATGCCGGGGTCAGAAAAACTGGTGCCGGGGGAGGCAAAAATTTTTTGATCCCAAATGCAAAAACGGATGCCAGGATGAAATTCGGGGTCGAATTCCAAACTTAAAAATGGTATTGCTTGCTGTTTTTAAAAATCAAGCTTTTTGGTGCCTGAAGAAGAAAACGCGTGATGCCGGGGTCAGAAAAACTGGTGCCTGGGAGGCAAAATTTTTTTGATCCCAAATGCAAAAACGGATGCCAGGACGAAATTCGGGGTCGAATTCCATCCTTAAAAATGGTATTGCTTGCTGTTTTTAAAAATGAAGCTTTTTCGTGCCTGAAGAAGAAAACGCGTGATGCCGGGGTCAGAAAAACTGGTGCCTGGGGAGGCAAATTTTTTTTGATCCCAAATGCAAAAATCCATGCCAGGATGAGTTTCGGGGTAGAATTCCATACTTAAAAATGGTATTGCTTGCTGTTTTTGAAAATCAAGCATTTTGGTGCCTGAAGCAGAAAACGCGTGATGCCGGGGTCAGAAAAACTGGTGCCTGGGGAGGCAAATTTTTTTTGATCCCAAATGCAAAAACGGATGCCAGGACGAAATTCCGGGTCGAATTCCAAACTTAAAAATGGTATTGCTTGCTGTTTTTAAAAATCAAGCTTTTTGGTGCCTGAAGAAGAAAACGCGTGATGCCGGGGTCAGAAAAACTGGTGCCTGGGGAGGCAAATTTTTTTTGATCCCAAATGCAAAAACGGATGCCAGGACGAAATTCCGGGTGGAATTCCAAACTTAAAAATGGTATTGCTTGCTGTTTTTAAAAATCAAGCTTTTTGGTGCCTGAAGAAGAAAACACGTGATGCCGGGGTCAGAAAAACTGGTGCCTGGGGAGGTAAAAATTTTTTGATCCCAAATGCAAAAACGGATGCCAGGACGAAATTCGGGGTCGAATTCCAATCTTAAAAATGGTATTGCTTGCTGTTTTTAAAAATCAAGCTTTTTGGTGCCTAAAGAAGAAAACGCGTGATGCCGGGGTCAGAAAAAATGATGCCTGGGTAGGCAAAAAATTTTTGATCCCAAATGCAAAAATGGATGCCAGGACGAAATGCAGGGTCGAATTCCAAACTTAAAAATGGTATTGCTTGCTGTTTTTAAAAATCAAGCATTTTGGTGCCTGAAGAAGAAATCGCGTGATGCCGGGGTCAGAAAAACTGGTGCCTGGGGAGGCAAATTTTTTTTGTTCCCAAATGCAAAAACGGATGCCAGGATGAAATTCGGGGTCGAATTCCAAACTTAAAAATGGTATTGCTTGCTGTTTTTAAAAATCAAGCTTTTTGGTGCCTGAAGAAGAAAACGCATGATGCCGGGGTCAGAAAAACTGGTGCCTGGGGAGGCAAAATTTTTTTGATCCCAAATGCAAAAACGGATGCCAGGACGAAATTCCGGGTCGAATTCCAAACTTAAAAATGGTATTGCTTGCTGTTTTTAAAAATCAAGCTTTTTGGTGCCTGAAGAAGAAAACGCGTGATGCCGGGGTCAGAAATACTGGTGCCTGGGGAGGCAAATTTTTTTTGATCCCAAATGCAAAAACGGATGCCAGGACGAAATGCAGGGTCGAATTCCAAACTTAAAAATGGTATTGCTTGCTGTTTTTAAAAATCAAGCTTTTTGGTGCCTGAAGAAGAAAACACGTGATGCCGGGGTCAGAAAAACTGGTGCCTGGGGAGGCAAATTTTTTTTGTTCCCAAATGCAAAAACGGATGCCAGGATGAAATTCGGGGTCGAATTCCAAACTTAAAAATGGTATTGCTTGCTGTTTTTAAAAATCAAGCTTTTTGGTGCCTGAAGAAGAAAACGCGTGATGCCGGGGTCAGAAAAACTGGTGCCGGGGGAGGCAAAAATTTTTTGATCCCAAATGCAAAAACGGATGCCAGGACGAAATTCCGGGTCGAATTCCAAACTTAAAAATGGTATTGCTTGCTGTTTTTAAAAATCAAGCTTTTTGGTGCCTGAAGAAGAAAACGCGTGATGCCGGGGTCAGAAAAACTGGTGCCTGGGAGGCAAAATTTTTTTGATCCCAAATGCAAAAACGGATGCCAGGACGAAATTCGGGGTAGAATTCCATCCTTAAAAATGGTATTGCTTGCTGTTTTTAAAAATGAAGCTTTTTCGTGCCTGAAGAAGAAAACGCGTGATGCCGGGGTCAGAAAAATTGGTGCCTGGGGAGGCAAATTTTTTTTGATCCCAAATGCAAAAATCCATGCCAGGATGAGTTTCGGGGTAGAATTCCATACTTAAAAATGGTATTGCTTGCTGTTTTTAAAAATCAAGCATTTTGGTGCCTGAAGAAGAAAACGCGTGATGCCGGGGTCAGAAAAACTGGTTCCTGGGTAGGCAAATTTTTTTTGATCCCAAATGCAAAAACGGATGCCAGGACGAAATTCCGGGTCGAATTCCAAACTTAAAAATGGTATTGCTTGCTGTTTTTAAAAATCAAGCTTTTTGGTGCCTGAAGAAGAAAACGCGTGATGCCGGGGTCAGAAAAACTGGTGCCTGGGGAGGTAAAATTTTTTTGATCCCAAATGCAAAAACGGATGCCAGGACGAAATTCGGGGTCGAATTCCAATCTTAAAAATGGTATTGCTTGCTGTTTTTAAAAATCAAGCTTTTTGGTGCCTAAAGAAGAAAACGCGTGATGCCGGGGTCAGAAAAAATGATGCCTGGGTAGGCAAAAATTTTTTGATCCCAAATGCAAAAACGGATGCCAGGACGAAATGCAGGGTCGAATTCCAAACTTAAAAATGGTATTGCTTGCTGTTTTTAAAAATCAAGCATTTTGGTGCCTGAAGAAGAAAACGCGTGATGCCGGGGTCAGAAAAACTGGTGCCTGGGGAGGCAAATTTTTTTTGATCCCAAATGCAAAAACGGATGCCAGGACGAAATTCCGGGTCGAATTCCAAACTTAAAAATGGTATTGCTTGCTGTTTTTAAAAATCAAGCTTTTTGGTGCCTGAAGAAGAAAACGCATGATGCCGGGGTCAGAAAAACTGGTGCCTGGGGAGGCAAAATTTTTTTGATCCCAAATGCAAAAACGGATGCCAGGACGAAATTCGGGGTTGAATTCCAATCTTAAAAATGGTATTGCTTGCTGTTTTTAAAAATCAAGCTTTTTGGTGCCTAAAGAAGAAAACGCGTGATGCCGGGGTCAGAAAAAATGATGCCTGGGGAGGCAAAAATTTTTTGATCCCAAATGCAAAAACGGATGCCAGGACGAAATGCAGGGTCGAATTCCAAACTTAAAAATGGTATTGCTTGCTGTTTTTAAAAATCAAGCATTTTGGTGCCTGAAGAAGAAATCGCGTGATGCCGGAGTCAGAAAAACTGGTGCCTGGGGAGGCAAAATTTTTTTGATCCCAAATGCAAAAACGGATGCCAGGACGAAATGCAGGGTCGATTTCCAAACTTAAAAATGGTATTGCTTGCTGTTTTTAAAAATCAAGCATTTTGGTGCCTGAAGAAGAAAACGCGTGATGCCGGGGTCAGAAAAACTGGTGCCTGGGGAGGCAAATTTTTTTTGATCCCAAATGCAAAAACGGATGCCAGGACGAAATTCCGGGTCGAATTCCAAACTTAAAAATGGTATTGCTTGCTGTTTTTAAAAATCAAGCTTTTTGGTGCCTGAAGAAGAAAACGCGTGATGCCGGGGTCAGAAAAACTGGTGCCTGGGGAGGTAAATTTTTTTTGATCCCAAATGCAAAAACGGATGCCAGGACGAAATTCCGGGTCGAATTCCAAACTTAAAAATAGTATTGCTTGCTGTTTTTAAAAATCAAGCATTTTGGTGCCTGAAGAAGAAAACGCGTGATGCCGGGGTCAGAAAAACTGGTGCTTGGGGAGGCAAAATTTTTTTGATCCCAAATGCAAAAACAGATGCCAGTAAGAGATTTGGGGTACAATTCCATACTTAAAAATGGTATTGCTTGCTGTTTTCAAAAATCAAGCTTCTTGGTGCCTGAATAAAAAAAGGTGTGATGCCGGGGTCAGAAAAAATGATGCCTGGGTAGGCAAAATTTTTTTGATCCCAAAGGCAAAAACGGATGCCAGGATGAGATTCAGGGTAGAATTCCATACTTAAAAATGGTATTGCTTGCTGTTTTTAAAAATCAAGCTTTTTGGTGCCTGAAGAAGAAAACGCGTGATGCCGGGGTCAGAAATACTGGTGCCTGGGGAGGCAAATTTTTTTTGATCCCAAATGCAAAAACGGATGCCAGGACGAAATTCGGGGTCGAATTCCAAACTTAAAAATGGTATTGCTTGCTGTTTTTAAAAATCAAGCTTTTTGGTGCCTGAAGAAGAAAACACGTGATGCCGGGGTCAGAAAAACTGGTGCCTAGGGAGGCAAATTTTTTTTGTTCCCAAATGCAAAAACGGATGCCAGGATGAAATTCGGGGTCGAATTCCAAACTTAAAAATGGTATTGCTTGCTGTTTTTAAAAATCAAGCTTTTTGGTGCCTGAAGAAGAAAACGCGTGATGCCGGGGTCAGAAAAACTGGTGCCGGGGGAGGCAAAAATTTTTTGATCCCAAATGCAAAAACGGATGCCAGGATGAAATTCCAGGTCGAATTCCAAACTTAAAAATGGTATTGCTTGCTGTTTTTAAAAATCAAGCTTTTTGGTGCCTGAAGAAGAAAACGCGTGATGCCGGGGTCAGAAAAACTGGTGCCTGGGAGGCAAAATTTTTTTGATCCCAAATGCAAAAACGGATGCCAGGACGAAATTCGGGGTCGAATTCCATCCTTAAAAATGGTATTGCTTGCTGTTTTTAAAAATGAAGCTTTTTCGTGCCTGAAGAAGAAAACGCGTGATGCCGGGGTCAGAAAAACTGGTGCCTGGGGAGGCAAATTTTTTTTGATCCCAAATGCAAAAATCCATGCCAGGATGAGTTTCGGGGTAGAATTCCATACTTAAAAATGGTATTGCTTGCTGTTTTTGAAAATCAAGCATTTTGGTGCCTGAAGCAGAAAACGCGTGATGCCGGGGTCAGAAAAACTGGTGCCTGGGGAGGCAAATTTTTTTTGATCCCAAATGCAAAAACGGATGCCAGGACGAAATTCCGGGTCGAATTCCAAACTTAAAAATGGTATTGCTTGCTGTTTTTAAAAATCAAGCTTTTTGGTGCCTGAAGAAGAAAACGCGTGATGCCGGGGTCAGAAAAACTGGTGCCTGGGGAGGCAAATTTTTTTTGATCCCAAATGCAAAAACGGATGCCAGGACGAAATTCCGGGTGGAATTCCAAACTTAAAAATGGTATTGCTTGCTGTTTTTAAAAATCAAGCTTTTTGGTGCCTGAAGAAGAAAACACGTGATGCCGGGGTCAGAAAAACTGGTGCCTGGGGAGGTAAAAATTTTTTGATCCCAAATGCAAAAACGGATGCCAGGACGAAATTCGGGGTCGAATTCCAATCTTAAAAATGGTATTGCTTGCTGTTTTTTAAAATCAAGCTTTTTGGTGCCTAAAGAAGAAAACGCGTGATGCCGGGGTCAGAAAAAATGATGCCTGGGTAGGCAAAAAATTTTTGATCCCAAATGCAAAAATGGATGCCAGGACGAAATGCAGGGTCGAATTCCAAACTTAAAAATGGTATTGCTTGCTGTTTTTAAAAATCAAGCATTTTGGTGCCTGAAGAAGAAATCGCGTGATGCCGGGGTCAGAAAAACTGGTGCCTGGGGAGGCAAATTTTTTTTGTTCCCAAATGCAAAAACGGATGCCAGGATGAAATTCGGGGTCGAATTCCAAACTTAAAAATGGTATTGCTTGCTGTTTTTAAAAATCAAGCTTTTTGGTGCCTGAAGAAGAAAACGCATGATGCCGGGGTCAGAAAAACTGGTGCCTGGGGAGGCAAAATTTTTTTGATCCCAAATGCAAAAACGGATGCCAGGACGAAATTCCGGGTCGAATTCCAAACTTAAAAATGGTATTGCTTGCTGTTTTTAAAAATCAAGCTTTTTGGTGCCTGAAGAAGAAAACGCGTGATGCCGGGGTCAGAAATACTGGTGCCTGGGGAGGCAAATTTTTTTTGATCCCAAATGCAAAAACGGATGCCAGGACGAAATGCAGGGTCGAATTCCAAACTTAAAAATGGTATTGCTTGCTGTTTTTAAAAATCAAGCTTTTTGGTGCCTGAAGAAGAAAACACGTGATGCCGGGGTCAGAAAAACTGGTGCCTGGGGAGGCAAATTTTTTTTGTTCCCAAATGCAAAAACGGATGCCAGGATGAAATTCGGGGTCGAATTCCAAACTTAAAAATGGTATTGCTTGCTGTTTTTAAAAATCAAGCTTTTTGGTGCCTGAAGAAGAAAACGCGTGATGCCGGGGTCAGAAAAACTGGTGCCGGGGGAGGCAAAAATTTTTTGATCCCAAATGCAAAAACGGATGCCAGGACGAAATTCCGGGTCGAATTCCAAACTTAAAAATGGTATTGCTTGCTGTTTTTAAAAATCAAGCTTTTTGGTGCCTGAAGAAGAAAACGCGTGATGCCGGGGTCAGAAAAACTGGTGCCTGGGAGGCAAAATTTTTTTGATCCCAAATGCAAAAACGGATGCCAGGACGAAATTCGGGGTAGAATTCCATCCTTAAAAATGGTATTGCTTGCTGTTTTTAAAAATGAAGCTTTTTCGTGCCTGAAGAAGAAAACGCGTGATGCCGGGGTCAGAAAAATTGGTGCCTGGGGAGGCAAATTTTTTTTGATCCCAAATGCAAAAATCCATGCCAGGATGAGTTTCGGGGTAGAATTCCATACTTAAAAATGGTATTGCTTGCTGTTTTTAAAAATCAAGCATTTTGGTGCCTGAAGAAGAAAACGCGTGATGCCGGGGTCAGAAAAACTGGTTCCTGGGTAGGCAAATTTTTTTTGATCCCAAATGCAAAAACGGATGCCAGGACGAAATTCCGGGTCGAATTCCAAACTTAAAAATGGTATTGCTTGCTGTTTTTAAAAATCAAGCTTTTTGGTGCCTGAAGAAGAAAACGCGTGATGCCGGGGTCAGAAAAACTGGTGCCTGGGGAGGTAAAATTTTTTTGATCCCAAATGCAAAAACGGATGCCAGGACGAAATTCGGGGTCGAATTCCAATCTTAAAAATGGTATTGCTTGCTGTTTTTAAAAATCAAGCTTTTTGGTGCCTAAAGAAGAAAACGCGTGATGCCGGGGTCAGAAAAAATGATGCCTGGGTAGGCAAAAATTTTTTGATCCCAAATGCAAAAACGGATGCCAGGACGAAATGCAGGGTCGAATTCCAAACTTAAAAATGGTATTGCTTGCTGTTTTTAAAAATCAAGCATTTTGGTGCCTGAAGAAGAAAACGCGTGATGCCGGGGTCAGAAAAACTGGTGCCTGGGGAGGCAAATTTTTTTTGATCCCAAATGCAAAAACGGATGCCAGGACGAAATTCCGGGTCGAATTCCAAACTTAAAAATGGTATTGCTTGCTGTTTTTAAAAATCAAGCTTTTTGGTGCCTGAAGAAGAAAACGCATGATGCCGGGGTCAGAAAAACTGGTGCCTGGGGAGGCAAAATTTTTTTGATCCCAAATGCAAAAACGGATGCCAGGACGAAATTCGGGGTTGAATTCCAATCTTAAAAATGGTATTGCTTGCTGTTTTTAAAAATCAAGCTTTTTGGTGCCTAAAGAAGAAAACGCGTGATGCCGGGGTCAGAAAAAATGATGCCTGGGGAGGCAAAAATTTTTTGATCCCAAATGCAAAAACGGATGCCAGGACGAAATGCAGGGTCGAATTCCAAACTTAAAAATGGTATTGCTTGCTGTTTTTAAAAATCAAGCATTTTGGTGCCTGAAGAAGAAATCGCGTGATGCCGGAGTCAGAAAAACTGGTGCCTGGGGAGGCAAAATTTTTTTGATCCCAAATGCAAAAACGGATGCCAGGACGAAATGCAGGGTCGATTTCCAAACTTAAAAATGGTATTGCTTGCTGTTTTTAAAAATCAAGCATTTTGGTGCCTGAAGAAGAAAACGCGTGATGCCGGGGTCAGAAAAACTGGTGCCTGGGGAGGCAAATTTTTTTTGATCCCAAATGCAAAAACGGATGCCAGGACGAAATTCCGGGTCGAATTCCAAACTTAAAAATGGTATTGCTTGCTGTTTTTAAAAATCAAGCTTTTTGGTGCCTGAAGAAGAAAACGCGTGATGCCGGGGTCAGAAAAACTGGTGCCTGGGGAGGTAAATTTTTTTTGATCCCAAATGCAAAAACGGATGCCAGGACGAAATTCCGGGTCGAATTCCAAACTTAAAAATAGTATTGCTTGCTGTTTTTAAAAATCAAGCATTTTGGTGCCTGAAGAAGAAAACGCGTGATGCCGGGGTCAGAAAAACTGGTGCTTGGGGAGGCAAAATTTTTTTGATCCCAAATGCAAAAACAGATGCCAGTAAGAGATTTGGGGTACAATTCCATACTTAAAAATGGTATTGCTTGCTGTTTTCAAAAATCAAGCTTCTTGGTGCCTGAATAAAAAAAGGTGTGATGCCGGGGTCAGAAAAAATGATGCCTGGGTAGGCAAAATTTTTTTGATCCCAAAGGCAAAAACGGATGCCAGGATGAGATTCAGGGTAGAATTCCATACTTAAAAATGGTATTGCTTGCTGTTTTTAAAAATCAAGCTTTTTGGTGCCTGAAGAAGAAAACGCGTGATGCCGGGGTCAGAAATACTGGTGCCTGGGGAGGCAAATTTTTTTTGATTCCAAATGCAAAAACGGATGCCAGGACGAAATTCGGGGTCGAATTCCAAACTTAAAAATGGTATTGCTTGCTGTTTTTAAAAATCAAGCTTTTTGGTGCCTGAAGAAGAAAACACGTGATGCCGGGGTCAGAAAAACTGGTGCCTAGGGAGGCAAATTTTTTTTGTTCCCAAATGCAAAAACGGATGCCAGGATGAAATTCGGGGTCGAATTCCAAACTTAAAAATGGTATTGCTTGCTGTTTTTAAAAATCAAGCTTTTTGGTGCCTGAAGAAGAAAACGCGTGATGCCGGGGTCAGAAAAACTGGTGCCGGGGGAGGCAAAAATTTTTTGATCCCAAATGCAAAAACGGATGCCAGGATGAAATTCCAGGTCGAATTCCAAACTTAAAAATGGTATTGCTTGCTGTTTTTAAAAATCAAGCTTTTTGGTGCCTGAAGAAGAAAACGCGTGATGCCGGGGTCAGAAAAACTGGTGCCTGGGAGGCAAAATTTTTTTGATCCCAAATGCAAAAACGGATGCCAGGACGAAATTCGGGGTCGAATTCCGTCCTTAAAAATGGTATTGCTTGCTGTTTTTAAAAATGAAGCTTTTTGGTGCCTGAAGAAGAAAACGCGTGATGCCGGGGTCAGAAAAACTGGTGCCTGGGGAGGCAAATTTTTTTTGATCCCAAATGCAAAAATCCATGCCAGGATGAGTTTCGGGGTAGAATTCCATACTTAAAAATGGTATTGCTTGCTGTTTTTAAAAATCAAGCATTTTGGTGCCTGAAGAAGAAAACGCGTGATGCCGGGGTCAGAAAAACTGGTGCCTGGGGAGGCAAATTTTTTTTGATCCCAAATGCAAAAACGGATGCCAGGACGAAATTCCGGGTCGAATTCCAAACTTAAAAATGGTATTGCTTGCTGTTTTTAAAAATCAAGCTTTTTGGTGCCTGAAGAAGAAAACGCGTGATGCCGGGGTCAGAAAAACTGGTGCCTGGGGAGGCAAATTTTTTTTGATCCCAAATGCAAAAACGGATGCCAGGACGAAATTCCGGGTGGAATTCCAAACTTAAAAATGGTATTGCTTGCTGTTTTTAAAAATCAAGCTTTTTGGTGCCTGAAGAAGAAAACACGTGATGCCGGGGTCAGAAAAACTGGTGCCTGGGGAGGTAAAAATTTTTTGATCCCAAATGCAAAAACGGATGCCAGGACGAAATTCGGGGTCGAATTCCAATCTTAAAAATGGTATTGCTTGCTGTTTTTAAAAATCAAGCTTTTTGGTGCCTAAAGAAGAAAACGCGTGATGCCGGGGTCAGAAAAAATGATGCCTGGGTAGGCAAAAATTTTTTGATCCCAAATGCAAAAATGGATGCCAGGACGAAATGCAGGGTCGAATTCCAAACTTAAAAATGGTATTGCTTGCTGTTTTTAAAAATCAAGCATTTTGGTGCCTGAAGAAGAAATCGCGTGATGCCGGGGTCAGAAAAACTGGTGCCTGGGGAGGCAAATTTTTTTTGTTCCCAAATGCAAAAACGGATGCCAGGATGAAATTCGGGGTCGAATTCCAAACTTAAAAATGGTATTGCTTGCTGTTTTTAAAAATCAAGCTTTTTGGTGCCTGAAGAAGAAAACGCGTGATGCCGGGGTCAGAAATACTGGTGCCTGGGGAGGCAAATTTTTTTTGATCCCAAATGCAAAAACGGATGCCAGGACGAAATGCAGGGTCGAATTCCAAACTTAAAAATGGTATTGCTTGCTGTTTTTAAAAATCAAGCTTTTTGGTGCCTGAAGAAGAAAACACGTGATGCCGGAGTCAGAAAAACTGGTGCCTGGGGAGGCAAAATTTTTTTGATCCCAAATGCAAAAACGGATGCCAGGACGAAATGCAGGGTCGATTTCCAAACTTAAAAATGGTATTGCTTGCTGTTTTTAAAAATCAAGCATTTTGGTGCCTGAAGAAGAAAACGCGTGATGCCGGGGTCAGAAAAACTGGTGCCTGGGGAGGCAAATTTTTTTTGATCCCAAATGCAAAAACGGATGCCAGGACGAAATTCCGGGTCGAATTCCAAACTTAAAAATGGTATTGCTTGCTGTTTTTAAAAATCAAGCTTTTTGGTGCCTGAAGAAGAAAACGCGTGATGCCGGGGTCAGAAAAACTGGTGCCTGGGGAGGTAAATTTTTTTTGATCCCAAATGCAAAAACGGATGCCAGGACGAAATTCCGGGTCGAATTCCAAACTTAAAAATGGTATTGCTTGCTGTTTTTAAAAATCAAGCATTTTGGTGCCTGAAGAAGAAAACGCGTGATGCCGGGGTCAGAAAAACTGGTGCCTGGGGAGGCAAAATTTTTTTGATCCCAAATGCAAAAACAGATGCCAGTAAGAGATTTGGGGTACAATTCCATACTTAAAAATGGTATTGCTTGCTGTTTTCAAAAATCAAGCTTCTTGGTGCCTGAATAAAAAAAGGTGTGATGCCGGGGTCAGAAAAAATGATGCCTGGGTAGGCAAAATTTTTTTGATCCCAAAGGCAAAAACGGATGCCAGGATGAGATTCAGGGTAGAATTCCATACTTAAAAATGGTATTGCTTGCTGTTTTTAAAAATCAAGCTTTTTGGTGCCTGAAGAAGAAAACGCGTGATGCCGGGGTCAGAAATACTGGTGCCTGGGGAGGCAAATTTTTTTTGATCCCAAATGCAAAAACGGATGCCAGGACGAAATTCGGGGTCGAATTCCAAACTTAAAAATGGTATTGCTTGCTGTTTTTAAAAATCAAGCTTTTTGGTGCCTGAAGAAGAAAACACGTGATGCCGGGGTCAGAAAAACTGGTGCCTAGGGAGGCAAATTTTTTTTGTTCCCAAATGCAAAAACGGATGCCAGGATGAAATTCGGGGTCGAATTCCAAACTTAAAAATGGTATTGCTTGCTGTTTTTAAAAATCAAGCTTTTTGGTGCCTGAAGAAGAAAACGCGTGATGCCGGGGTCAGAAAAACTGGTGCCGGGGGAGGCAAAAATTTTTTGATCCCAAATGCAAAAACGGATGCCAGGATGAAATTCCAGGTCGAATTCCAAACTTAAAAATGGTATTGCTTGCTGTTTTTAAAAATCAAGCTTTTTGGTGCCTGAAGAAGAAAACGCGTGATGCCGGGGTCAGAAAAACTGGTGCCTGGGAGGCAAAATTTTTTTGATCCCAAATGCAAAAACGGATGCCAGGACGAAATTCGGGGTCGAATTCCATCCTTAAAAATGGTATTGCTTGCTGTTTTTAAAAATGAAGCTTTTTGGTGCCTGAAGAAGAAAACGCGTGATGCCGGGGTCAGAAAAACTGGTGCCTGGGGAGGCAAATTTTTTTTGATCCCAAATGCAAAAATCCATGCCAGGATGAGTTTCGGGGTAGAATTCCATACTTAAAAATGGTATTGCTTGCTGTTTTTAAAAATCAAGCATTTTGGTGCCTGAAGCAGAAAACGCGTGATGCCGGGGTCAGAAAAACTGGTGCCTGGGGAGGCAAATTTTTTTTGATCCCAAATGCAAAAACGGATGCCAGGACGAAATTCCGGGTCGAATTCCAAACTTAAAAATGGTATTGCTTGCTGTTTTTAAAAATCAAGCTTTTTGGTGCCTGAAGAAGAAAACGCGTGATGCCGGGGTCAGAAAAACTGGTGCCTGGGGAGGCAAATTTTTTTTGATCCCAAATGCAAAAACGGATGCCAGGACGAAATTCCGGGTGGAATTCCAAACTTAAAAATGGTATTGCTTGCTGTTTTTAAAAATCAAGCTTTTTGGTGCCTGAAGAAGAAAACACGTGATGCCGGGGTCAGAAAAACTGGTGCCTGGGGAGGTAAAAATTTTTTGATCCCAAATGCAAAAACGGATGCCAGGACGAAATTCGGGGTCGAATTCCAATCTTAAAAATGGTATTGCTTGCTGTTTTTAAAAATCAAGCTTTTTGGTGCCTAAAGAAGAAAACGCGTGATGCCGGGGTCAGAAAAAATGATGCCTGGGTAGGCAAAAATTTTTTGATCCCAAATGCAAAAATGGATGCCAGGACGAAATGCAGGGTCGAATTCCAAACTTAAAAATGGTATTGCTTGCTGTTTTTAAAAATCAAGCATTTTGGTGCCTGAAGAAGAAATCGCGTGATGCCGGGGTCAGAAAAACTGGTGCCTGGGGAGGCAAATTTTTTTTGTTCCCAAATGCAAAAACGGATGCCAGGATGAAATTCGGGGTCGAATTCCAAACTTAAAAATGGTATTGCTTGCTGTTTTTAAAAATCAAGCTTTTTGGTGCCTGAAGAAGAAAACGCATGATGCCGGGGTCAGAAAAACTGGTGCCTGGGGAGGAAAAATTTTTTTGATCCCAAATGCAAAAACGGATGCCAGGACGAAATTCCGGGTCGAATTCCAAACTTAAAAATGGTATTGCTTGCTGTTTTTAAAAATCAAGCTTTTTGGTGCCTGAAGAAGAAAACGCGTGATGCCGGGGTCAGAAAAACTGGTGCCTGGGGAGGCAAAATTTTTTTGATCCCAAATGCAAAAACGGATGCCAGGACGAAATGCAGGGTCGAATTCCAAACTTAAAAATGGTATTGCTTGCTGTTTTTAAAAATCAAGCTTTTTGGTGCCTGAAGAAGAAAACACGTGATGCCGGGGTCAGAAAAACTGGTGCCTGGGGAGGCAAATTTTTTTTGTTCCCAAATGCAAAAACGGATGCCAGGATGAAATTCGGGGTCGAATTCCAAACTTAAAAATGGTATTGCTTGCTGTTTTTAAAAATCAAGCTTTTTGGTGCCTGAAGAAGAAAACGCGTGATGCCGGGGTCAGAAAAACTGGTGCCGGGGGAGGCAAAAATTTTTTGATCCCAAATGCAAAAACGGATGCCAGGACGAAATTCCGGGTCGAATTCCAAACTTAAAAATGGTATTGCTTGCTGTTTTTAAAAATCAAGCTTTTTGGTGCCTGAAGAAGAAAACGCGTGATGCCGGGGTCAGAAAAACTGGTGCCTGGGAGGCAAAATTTTTTTGATCCCAAATGCAAAAACGGATGCCAGGACGAAATTCGGGGTAGAATTCCATCCTTAAAAATGGTATTGCTTGCTGTTTTTAAAAATGAAGCTTTTTCGTGCCTGAAGAAGAAAACGCGTGATGCCGGGGTCAGAAAAACTGGTGCCTGGGGAGGCAAATTTTTTTTGATCCCAAATGCAAAAACGGATGCCAGGACGAAATTCCGGGTCGAATTCCAAACTTAAAAATGGTATTGCTTGCTGTTTTTAAAAATCAAGCTTTTTGGTGCCTGAAGAAGAAAACGCGTGATGCCGGGGTCAGAAAAACTGGTGCTTGGGGAGGCAAAATTTTTTTGATCCCAAATGCAAAAACGGATGCCAGGACGAAATTCCGGGTCGAATTCCAAACTTAAAAATGGTATTGCTTGCTGTTTTTAAAAATCAAGCTTTTTGGTGCCTGAAGAAGAAAACACGTGATGCCGGGGTCAGAAAAACTGGTGCCTGGGGAGGTAAAATTTTTTTGATCCCAAATGCAAAAACGGATGCCAGGACGAAATTCGGGGATGAATTCCAATCTTAAAAATGGTATTGCTTGCTGTTTTTAAAAATCAAGCTTTTTGGTGCCTAAAGAAGAAAACGCGTGATGCCGGGGTCAGAAAAAATGATGCCTGGGGAGGCAAAAATTTTTTGATCCCAAATGCAAAAACGGATGCCAGGACGAAATTCCGGGTCGAATTCCAAACTTAAAAATGGTATTGCTTGCTGTTTTTAAAAATCAAGCTTTTTGGTGCCTGAAGAAGAAAACGCGTGATGCCGGGGTCAGAAAAACTGGTGCCTGGGGAGGCAAAATTTTTTTGATCCCAAATGCAAAAACGGATGCCAGGACGAAATGCAGGGTCGAATTCCAAACTTAAAAATGGTATTGCTTGCTGTTTTTAAAAATCAAGCTTTTTGGTGCCTGAAGAAGAAAACACGTGATGCCGGGGTCAGAAAAACTGGTGCCTGGGGAGGCAAATTTTTTTTGTTCCCAAATGCAAAAACGGATGCCAGGATGAAATTCGGGGTCGAATTCCAAACTTAAAAATGGTATTGCTTGCTATTTTAAAAATCAAGCTTTTTGGTGCCTGAAGAAGAAAACGCGTGATGCCGGGGTCAGAAAAACTGGTGCCGGGGGAGGCAAAAATTTTTTGATCCCAAATGCAAAAACGGATGCCAGGACGAAATTCCGGGTCGAATTCCAAACTTAAAAATGGTATTGCTTGCTGTTTTTAAAAATCAAGCTTTTTGGTGCCTGAAGAAGAAAACGCGTGATGCCGGGGTCAGAAAAACTGGTGCCTGGGAGGCAAAATTTTTTTGATCCCAAATGCAAAAACGGATGCCAGGACGAAATTCGGGGTAGAATTCCATCCTTAAAAATGGTATTGCTTGCTGTTTTTAAAAATGAAGCTTTTTCGTGCCTGAAGAAGAAAACGCGTGATGCCGGGGTCAGAAAAACTGGTGCCTGGGGAGGCAAATTTTTTTTGATCCCAAATGCAAAAATCCATGCCAGGATGAGTTTCGGGGTAGAATTCCATACTTAAAAATGGTATTGCTTGCTGTTTTTAAAAATCAAGCATTTTGGTGCCTGAAGAAGAAAACGCGTGATGCCGGGGTCAGAAAAACTGGTTCCTGGGTAGGCAAATTTTTTTTGATCCCAAATGCAAAAACGGATGCCAGGACGAAATTCCGGGTCGAATTCCAAACTTAAAAATGGTATTGCTTGCTGTTTTTAAAAATCAAGCTTTTTGGTGCCTGAAGAAGAAAACGCGTGATGCCGGGGTCAGAAAAACTGGTGCTTGGGGAGGCAAAATTTTTTTGATCCCAAATGCAAAAACGGATGCCAGGACGAAATTCCGGGTCGAATTCCAAACTTAAAAATGGTATTGCTTGCTGTTTTTAAAAATCAAGCTTTTTGGTGCCTGAAGAAGAAAACACGTGATGCCGGGGTCAGAAAAACTGGTGCCTGGGGAGGTAAAATTTTTTTGATCCCAAATGCAAAAACGGATGCCAGGACGAAATTCGGGGATGAATTCCAATCTTAAAAATGGTATTGCTTGCTGTTTTTAAAAATCAAGCTTTTTGGTGCCTAAAGAAGAAAACGCGTGATGCCGGGGTCAGAAAAAATGATGCCTGGGGAGGCAAAAATTTTTTGATCCCAAATGCAAAAACGGATGCCAGGACGAAATTCCGGGTCGAATTCCAAACTTAAAAATGGTATTGCTTGCTGTTTTTAAAAATCAAGCTTTTTGGTGCCTGAAGAAGAAAACGCGTGATGCCGGGGTCAGAAAAACTGGTGCCTGGGGAGGCAAATTTTTTTTGATCCCAAATGCAAAAATCCATGCCAGGATGAGTTTCGGGGTAGAATTCCATACTTAAAAATGGTATTGCTTGCTGTTTTTAAAAATCAAGCATTTTGGTGCCTGAAGAAGAAAACGCGTGATGCCGGGGTCAGAAAAACTGGTTCCTGGGTAGGCAAATTTTTTTTGATCCCAAATGCAAAAACGGATGCCAGGACGAAATTCCGGGTCGAATTCCAAACTTAAAAATGGTATTGCTTGCTGTTTTTAAAAATCAAGCTTTTTGGTGCCTGAAGAAGAAAACGCGTGATGCCGGGGTCAGAAAAACTGGTGCCTGGGGAGGCAAAATTTTTTTGATCCCAAATGCAAAAACGGATGCCAGGACGAAATTCCGGGTCGAATTCCAAACTTAAAAATGGTATTGCTTGCTGTTTTTAAAAATCAAGCTTTTTGGTGCCTGAAGAAGAAAACACGTGATGCCGGGGTCAGAAAAACTGGTGCCTGGGGAGGTAAAATTTTTTTGATCCCAAATGCAAAAACGGATGCCAGGACGAAATTCGGGGATGAATTCCAATCTTAAAAATGGTATTGCTTGCTGTTTTTAAAAATCAAGCTTTTTGGTGCCTAAAGAAGAAAACGCGTGATGCCGGGGTCAGAAAAAATGATGCCTGGGGAGGCAAAAATTTTTTGATCCCAAATGCAAAAACGGATGCCAGGACGAAATGCAGGGTCGAATTCCAAACTTAAAAATGGTATTGCTTGCTGTTTTTAAAAATCAAGCATTTTGGTGCCTGAAGAAGAAATCGCGTGATGCCGGGGTCAGAAAAACTGGTGCCTGGGGAGGCAAATTTTTTTTGATCCCAAATGCAAAAACGGATGCCAGGACGAAATTCCGGGTCGAATTCCAAACTTAAAAATGGTATTGCTTGCTGTTTTGAAAAATCAAGCTTTTAGGTGCCTGAAGATGAAAACACGTGATGCCGGGGTCAGAAAAACTGGTGCCTGGGGAGGTAAAATTTTTTTGATCCCAAATGCAAAAATGGATGCCAGGACGAAATTCGGGGTCGAATTCCAATCTTAAAAATGGTATTGCTTGCTGTTTTTAAAAATCAAGCTTTTTGGTGCCTAAAGAAGAAAACGCGAGATGCCGGGGTCAGAAAAAATGATGCCTGGGTAGGCAAAATTTTTTTGATCCCAAATGCAAAAACGGATGCCAGGACGAAATGCAGGGTCGAATTCCAAACTTAAAAATGGTATTGCTTGCTGTTTTTAAAAATCAAGCATTTTGGTGCCTGAAGAAGAAATCGCGTGATGCCGGAGTCAGAAAAACTGGTGCCTGGGGAGGCAAAATTTTTTTGATCCCAAATGCAAAAACGGATGCCAGGACGAAATGCAGGGTCGATTTCCAAACTTAAAAATGGTATTGCTTGCTGTTTTTAAAAATCAAGCTTTTTGGTGCCTGAAGAAGAAAACGCGTGATGCCGGGGTCAGAAAAACTGGTGCCTGGGGAGGCAAATTTTTTTTGATCCCAAATGCAAAAATCCATGCCAGGATGAGTTTCGGGGTAGAATTCCATACTTAAAAATGGTATTGCTTGCTGTTTTTAAAAATCAAGCATTTTGGTGCCTGAAGAAGAAAACGCGTGATGCCGGGGTCAGAAAAACTGGTTCCTGGGTAGGCAAATTTTTTTTGATCCCAAATGCAAAAACGGATGCCAGGACGAAATTCCGGGTCGAATTCCAAACTTAAAAATGGTATTGCTTGCTGTTTTTAAAAATCAAGCTTTTTGGTGCCTGAAGAAGAAAACGCGTGATGCCGGGGTCAGAAAAACTGGTGCCTGGGGAGGCAAAATTTTTTTGATCCCAAATGCAAAAACGGATGCCAGGACGAAATTCCGGGTCGAATTCCAAACTTAAAAATGGTATTGCTTGCTGTTTTTAAAAATCAAGCTTTTTGGTGCCTGAAGAAGAAAACACGTGATGCCGGGGTCAGAAAAACTGGTGCCTGGGGAGGTAAAATTTTTTTGATCCCAAATGCAAAAACGGATGCCAGGACGAAATTCGGGGATGAATTCCAATCTTAAAAATGGTATTGCTTGCTGTTTTTAAAAATCAAGCTTTTTGGTGCCTAAAGAAGAAAACGCGTGATGCCGGGGTCAGAAAAAATGATGCCTGGGGAGGCAAAAATTTTTTGATCCCAAATGCAAAAACGGATGCCAGGACGAAATGCAGGGTCGAATTCCAAACTTAAAAATGGTATTGCTTGCTGTTTTTAAAAATCAAGCATTTTGGTGCCTGAAGAAGAAATCGCGTGATGCCGGGGTCAGAAAAACTGGTGCCTGGGGAGGCAAATTTTTTTTGATCCCAAATGCAAAAACGGATGCCAGGACGAAATTCCGGGTCGAATTCCAAACTTAAAAATGGTATTGCTTGCTGTTTTGAAAAATCAAGCTTTTAGGTGCCTGAAGATGAAAACACGTGATGCCGGGGTCAGAAAAACTGGTGCCTGGGGAGGTAAAATTTTTTTGATCCCAAATGCAAAAATGGATGCCAGGACGAAATTCGGGGTCGAATTCCAATCTTAAAAATGGTATTGCTTGCTGTTTTTAAAAATCAAGCTTTTTGGTGCCTAAAGAAGAAAACGCGAGATGCCGGGGTCAGAAAAAATGATGCCTGGGTAGGCAAAATTTTTTTGATCCCAAATGCAAAAACGGATGCCAGGACGAAATGCAGGGTCGAATTCCAAACTTAAAAATGGTATTGCTTGCTGTTTTTAAAAATCAAGCATTTTGGTGCCTGAAGAAGAAATCGCGTGATGCCGGAGTCAGAAAAACTGGTGCCTGGGGAGGCAAAATTTTTTTGATCCCAAATGCAAAAACGGATGCCAGGACGAAATGCAGGGTCGATTTCCAAACTTAAAAATGGTATTGCTTGCTGTTTTTAAAAATCAAGCATTTTGGTGCCTGAAGAAGAAAACGCGTGATGCCGGGGTCAGAAAAACTGGTGCCTGGGAGGCAAATTTTTTTTGATCCCAAATGCAAAAACGGATGCCAGGACGAAATTCCGGGTCGAATTCCAAACTTAAAAATGGTATTGCTTGCTGTTTTTAAAAATCAAGCTTTTTGGTGCCTGAAGAAGAAAACGCGTGATGCCGGGGTCAGAAAAACTGGTGCCTGGGGAGGTAAATTTTTTTTGATCCCAAATGCAAAAACGGATGCCAGGACGAAATTCCGGGTCGAATTCCAAACTTAAAAATGGTATTGCTTGCTGTTTTTAAAAATCAAGCATTTTGGTGCCTGAAGAAGAAAACGCGTGATGCCGGGGTCAGAAAAACTGGTGCCTGGGGAGGCAAAAATTTTTTGATCCCAAATGCAAAAACAGATGCCAGTAAGAGATTTGGGGTACAATTCCATACTTAAAAATGGTATTGCTTGCTGTTTTCAAAAATCAAGCTTCTTGGTGCCTGAATAAAAAAAGGTGTGATGCCGGGGTCAGAAAAAATGATGCCTGGGTAGGCAAAAATTTTTTGATCCCAAAGGCAAAAACGGATGCCAGGATGAGATTCAGGGTAGAATTCCATACTTAAAAATGGTATTGCTTGCTGTTTTTAAAAATCAAGCTTTTTGGTGCCTGAAGAAGAAAACGCGTGATGCCGGGGTCAGAAATACTGGTGCCTGGGGAGGCAAATTTTTTTTGATCCCAAATGCAAAAACGGATGCCAGGACGAAATTCGGGGTCGAATTCCAAACTTAAAAATGGTATTGCTTGCTGTTTTTAAAAATCAAGCTTTTTGGTGCCTGAAGAAGAAAACACGTGATGCCGGGGTCAGAAAAACTGGTGCCTAGGGAGGCAAATTTTTTTTGTTCCCAAATGCAAAAACGGATGCCAGGACGAAATTCCGGGTCGAATTCCAAACTTAAAAATGGTATTGCTTGCTGTTTTTAAAAATCAAGCTTTTTGGTGCCTGAAGAAGAAAACACGTGATGCCGGGGTCAGAAAAACTGGTGCCTGGGGAGGTAAAATTTTTTTGATCCCAAATGCAAAAACGGATGCCAGGACGAAATTCGGGGATGAATTCCAATCTTAAAAATGGTATTGCTTGCTGTTTTTAAAAATCAAGCTTTTTGGTGCCTAAAGAAGAAAACGCGTGATGCCGGGGTCAGAAAAAATGATGCCTGGGGAGGCAAAAATTTTTTGATCCCAAATGCAAAAACGGATGCCAGGACGAAATTCCGGGTCGAATTCCAAACTTAAAAATGGTATTGCTTGCTGTTTTTAAAAATCAAGCTTTTTGGTGCCTGAAGAAGAAAACGCGTGATGCCGGGGTCAGAAAAACTGGTGCCTGGGAGGCAAAAATTTTTTGATCCCAAATGCAAAAACGGATGCCAGGACGAAATTCGGGGTCGAATTCCATCCTTAAAAATGGTATTGCTTGCTGTTTTTAAAAATGAAGCTTTTTCGTGCCTGAAGAAGAAAACGCGTGATGCCGGGGTCAGAAAAACTGGTGCCTGGGGAGGCAAATTTTTTTTGATCCCAAATGCAAAAATCCATGCCAGGATGAGTTTCGGGGTAGAATTCCATACTTAAAAATGGTATTGCTTGCTGTTTTTAAAAATCAAGCATTTTGGTGCCTGAAGAAGAAAACGCGTGATGCCGGGGTCAGAAAAACTGGTTCCTGGGTAGGCAAATTTTTTTTGATCCCAAATGCAAAAACGGATGCCAGGACGAAATTCCGGGTCGAATTCCAAACTTAAAAATGGTATTGCTTGCTGTTTTTAAAAATCAAGCTTTTTGGTGCCTGAAGAAGAAAACGCGTGATGCCGGGGTCAGAAAAACTGGTGCCTGGGGAGGCAAAATTTTTTTGATCCCAAATGCAAAAACGGATGCCAGGACGAAATTCCGGGTCGAATTCCAAACTTAAAAATGGTATTGCTTGCTGTTTTTAAAAATCAAGCTTTTTGGTGCCTGAAGAAGAAAACACGTGATGCCGGGGTCAGAAAAACTGGTGCCTGGGGAGGTAAAATTTTTTTGATCCCAAATGCAAAAACGGATGCCAGGACGAAATTCGGGGATGAATTCCAATCTTAAAAATGGTATTGCTTGCTGTTTTTAAAAATCAAGCTTTTTGGTGCCTAAAGAAGAAAACGCGTGATGCCGGGGTCAGAAAAAATGATGCCTGGGGAGGCAAAAATTTTTTGATCCCAAATGCAAAAACGGATGCCAGGACGAAATGCAGGGTCGAATTCCAAACTTAAAAATGGTATTGCTTGCTGTTTTTAAAAATCAAGCATTTTGGTGCCTGAAGAAGAAATCGCGTGATGCCGGGGTCAGAAAAACTGGTGCCTGGGGAGGCAAATTTTTTTTGATCCCAAATGCAAAAACGGATGCCAGGACGAAATTCCGGGTCGAATTCCAAACTTAAAAATGGTATTGCTTGCTGTTTTGAAAAATCAAGCTTTTAGGTGCCTGAAGATGAAAACACGTGATGCCGGGGTCAGAAAAACTGGTGCCTGGGGAGGTAAAATTTTTTTGATCCCAAATGCAAAAATGGATGCCAGGAAGAAATTCGGGGTCGAATTCCAATCTTAAAAATGGTATTGCTTGCTGTTTTTAAAAATCAAGCTTTTTGGTGCCTAAAGAAGAAAACGCGAGATGCCGGGGTCAGAAAAAATGATGCCTGGGTAGGCAAAATTTTTTTGATCCCAAATGCAAAAACGGATGCCAGGACGAAATGCAGGGTCGAATTCCAAACTTAAAAATGGTATTGCTTGCTGTTTTTAAAAATCAAGCATTTTGGTGCCTGAAGAAGAAATCGCGTGATGCCGGAGTCAGAAAAACTGGTGCCTGGGGAGGCAAAATTTTTTTGATCCCAAATGCAAAAACGGATGCCAGGACGAAATGCAGGGTCGATTTCCAAACTTAAAAATGGTATTGCTTGCTGTTTTTAAAAATCAAGCATTTTGGTGCCTGAAGAAGAAAACGCGTGATGCCGGGGTCAGAAAAACTGGTGCCTGGGGAGGCAAATTTTTTTTGATCCCAAATGCAAAAACGGATGCCAGGACGAAATTCCGGGTCGAATTCCAAACTTAAAAATGGTATTGTTTGCTGTTTTTAAAAATCAAGCTTTTTGGTGCCTGAAGAAGAAAACGCGTGATGCCGGGGTCAGAAAAACTGGTGCCTGGGGAGGCAAAATTTTTTTGATCCCAAATGCAAAAATCCATGCCAGGATGAGTTTCGGGGTAGAATTCCATACTTAAAAATGGTATTGCTTGCTGTTTTTAAAAATCAAGCATTTTGGTGCCTGAAGTAGAAAACGCGTGATGCCGGGGTCAGAAAAACTGGTGCCTGGGGAGGCAAATTTTTTTTGATCCCAAATGCAAAAACGGATGCCAGGACGAAATTCCGGGTCGAATTCCAAACTTAAAAATGGTATTGCTTGCTGTTTTTCAAAATCAAGCTTTTTGGTGCCTGAAGAAGAAAACGCGTGATGCCGGGGTCAGAAAAACTGGTGCCTGGGGAGGCAAATTTTTTTTGATCCCAAATGCAAAAACGGATGCCAGGACGAAATTCCGGGTCGAATTCCAAACTTAAAAATGGTATTGCTTGCTGTTTTTAAAAATCAAGCTTTTTGGTGCCTGAAGAAGAAAACACGTGATGCCGGGGTCAGAAAAACTGGTGCCTGGGGAGGTAAAAATTTTTTGATCCCAAATGCAAAAACGGATGCCAGGACGAAATTCGGGGTCGAATTCCAATCTTAAAAATGGTATTGCTTGCTGTTTTTAAAAATCAAGCTTTTTGGTACCTAAAGAAGAAAACGCGTGATGCCGGGGTCAGAAAAAATGATGCCTGGGTAGGCAAAAATTTTTTGATCCCAAATGCAAAAATGGATGCCAGGACGAAATGCAGGGTCGAATTCCAAACTTAAAAATGGTATTGCTTGCTGTTTTTAAAAATCAAGCATTTTGGTGCCTGAAGAAGAAATCGCGTGATGCCGGGGTCAGAAAAACTGGTGCCTGGGGAGGCAAATTTTTTTTGTTCCCAAATGCAAAAACGGATGCCAGGATGAAATTCGGGGTCGAATTCCAAACTTAAAAATGGTATTGCTTGCTGTTTTTAAAAATCAAGCTTTTTGGTGCCTGAAGAAGAAAACGCATGATGCCGGGGTCAGAAAAACTGGTGCCTGGGGAGGCAAAATTTTTTTGATCCCAAATGCAAAAACGGATGCCAGGACGAAATTCGGGGTCGAATTCCAAACTTAAAAATGGTATTGCTTGCTGTTTTTAAAAATCAAGCTTTTTGGTGCCTGAAGAAGAAAAGACGTGATGCCGGGGTCAGAAAAACTGGTGCCTGGGGAGGCAAATTTTTTTTGTTCCCAAATGCAAAAACGGATGCCAGGATGAAATTCGGGGTCGAATTCCAAACTTAAAAATGGTATTGCTTGCTGTTTTTAAAAATCAAGCTTTTTGGTGCCTGAAGAAGAAAACGCGTGATGCCGGGGTCAGAAAAACTGGTGCCGGGGGAGGCAAAAATTTTTTGATCCCAAATGCAAAAACGGATGCCAGGACGAAATTCCGGGTCGAATTCCAAACTTAAAAATGGTATTGCTTGCTGTTTTTAAAAATCAAGCTTTTTGGTGCCTGAAGAAGAAAACGCGTGATGCCGGGGTCAGAAAAACTGGTGCCTGGGAGGCAAAATTTTTTTGATCCCAAATGCAAAAACGGATGCCAGGACGAAATTCGGGGTCGAATTCCATCCTTAAAAATGGTATTGCTTGCTGTTTTTAAAAATGAAGCTTTTTTGTGCCTGAAGAAGAAAACGCGTGATGCCGGGGTCAGAAAAACTGGTGCCTGGGGAGGCAAATTTTTTTTGATCCCAAATGCAAAAATCCATGCCAGGATGAGTTTCGGGGTAGAATTCCATACTTAAAAATGGTATTGCTTGCTGTTTTTAAAAATCAAGCATTTTGGTGCCTGAAGAAGAAAACGCGTGATGCCGGGGTCAGAAAAACTGGTTCCTGGGTAGGCAAATTTTTTTTGATCCCAAATGCAAAAACGGATGCCAGGACGAAATTCCGGGTCGAATTCCAAACTTAAAAATGGTATTGCTTGCTGTTTTTAAAAATCAAGCATTTTGGTGCCTGAAGAAGAAATCGCGTGATGCCGGAGTCAGAAAAACTGGTGCCTGGGGAGGCAAAATTTTTTTGATCCCAAATGCAAAAACGGATGCCAGGACGAAATGCAGGGTCGATTTCCAAACTTAAAAATGGTATTGCTTGCTGTTTTTAAAAATCAAGCATTTTGGTGCCTGAAGAAGAAAACGCGTGATGCCGGGGTCAGAAAAACTGGTGCCTGGGAGGCAAATTTTTTTTGATCCCAAATGCAAAAACGGATGCCAGGACGAAATTCCGGGTCGAATTCCAAACTTAAAAATGGTATTGCTTGCTGTTTTTAAAAATCAAGCTTTTTGGTGCCTGAAGAAGAAAACGCGTGATGCCGGGGTCAGAAAAACTGGTGCCTGGGGAGGTAAATTTTTTTTGATCCCAAATGCAAAAACGGATGCCAGGACGAAATTCCGGGTCGAATTCCAAACTTAAAAATGGTATTGCTTGCTGTTTTTAAAAATCAAGCATTTTGGTGCCTGAAGAAGAAAACGCGTGATGCCGGGGTCAGAAAAACTGGTGCCTGGGGAGGCAAAATTTTTTTGATCCCAAATGCAAAAACAGATGCCAGTAAGAGATTTGGGGTACAATTCCATACTTAAAAATGGTATTGCTTGCTGTTTTCAAAAATCAAGCTTCTTGGTGCCTGAATAAAAAAAGGTGTGATGCCGGGGTCAGAAAAAATGATGCCTGGGTAGGCAAAAATTTTTTGATCCCAAAGGCAAAAACGGATGCCAGGATGAGATTCAGGGTAGAATTCCATACTTAAAAATGGTATTGCTTGCTGTTTTTAAAAATCAAGCTTTTTGGTGCCTGAAGAAGAAAACGCGTGATGCCGGGGTCAGAAATACTGGTGCCTGGGGAGGCAAATTTTTTTTGATCCCAAATGCAAAAACGGATGCCAGGACGAAATTCGGGGTCGAATTCCAAACTTAAAAATGGTATTGCTTGCTGTTTTTAAAAATCAAGCTTTTTGGTGCCTGAAGAAGAAAACACGTGATGCCGGGGTCAGAAAAACTGGTGCCTAGGGAGGCAAATTTTTTTTGTTCCCAAATGCAAAAACGGATGCCAGGACGAAATTCCGGGTCGAATTCCAAACTTAAAAATGGTATTGCTTGCTGTTTTTAAAAATCAAGCTTTTTGGTGCCTGAAGAAGAAAACACGTGATGCCGGGGTCAGAAAAACTGGTGCCTGGGGAGGTAAAATTTTTTTGATCCCAAATGCAAAAACGGATGCCAGGACGAAATTCGGGGATGAATTCCAATCTTAAAAATGGTATTGCTTGCTGTTTTTAAAAATCAAGCTTTTTGGTGCCTAAAGAAGAAAACGCGTGATGCCGGGGTCAGAAAAAATGATGCCTGGGGAGGCAAAAATTTTTTGATCCCAAATGCAAAAACGGATGCCAGGACGAAATTCCGGGTCGAATTCCAAACTTAAAAATGGTATTGCTTGCTGTTTTTAAAAATCAAGCTTTTTGGTGCCTGAAGAAGAAAACGCGTGATGCCGGGGTCAGAAAAACTGGTGCCTGGGAGGCAAAAATTTTTTGATCCCAAATGCAAAAACGGATGCCAGGACGAAATTCGGGGTCGAATTCCATCCTTAAAAATGGTATTGCTTGCTGTTTTTAAAAATGAAGCTTTTTCGTGCCTGAAGAAGAAAACGCGTGATGCCGGGGTCAGAAAAACTGGTGCCTGGGGAGGCAAATTTTTTTTGATCCCAAATGCAAAAATCCATGCCAGGATGAGTTTCGGGGTAGAATTCCATACTTAAAAATGGTATTGCTTGCTGTTTTTAAAAATCAAGCATTTTGGTGCCTGAAGAAGAAAACGCGTGATGCCGGGGTCAGAAAAACTGGTTCCTGGGTAGGCAAATTTTTTTTGATCCCAAATGCAAAAACGGATGCCAGGACGAAATTCCGGGTCGAATTCCAAACTTAAAAATGGTATTGCTTGCTGTTTTTAAAAATCAAGCTTTTTGGTGCCTGAAGAAGAAAACGCGTGATGCCGGGGTCAGAAAAACTGGTGCCTGGGGAGGCAAAATTTTTTTGATCCCAAATGCAAAAACGGATGCCAGGACGAAATTCCGGGTCGAATTCCAAACTTAAAAATGGTATTGCTTGCTGTTTTTAAAAATCAAGCTTTTTGGTGCCTGAAGAAGAAAACACGTGATGCCGGGGTCAGAAAAACTGGTGCCTGGGGAGGTAAAATTTTTTTGATCCCAAATGCAAAAACGGATGCCAGGACGAAATTCGGGGATGAATTCCAATCTTAAAAATGGTATTGCTTGCTGTTTTTAAAAATCAAGCTTTTTGGTGCCTAAAGAAGAAAACGCGTGATGCCGGGGTCAGAAAAAATGATGCCTGGGGAGGCAAAAATTTTTTGATCCCAAATGCAAAAACGGATGCCAGGACGAAATGCAGGGTCGAATTCCAAACTTAAAAATGGTATTGCTTGCTGTTTTTAAAAATCAAGCATTTTGGTGCCTGAAGAAGAAATCGCGTGATGCCGGGGTCAGAAAAACTGGTGCCTGGGGAGGCAAATTTTTTTTGATCCCAAATGCAAAAACGGATGCCAGGACGAAATTCCGGGTCGAATTCCAAACTTAAAAATGGTATTGCTTGCTGTTTTGAAAAATCAAGCTTTTAGGTGCCTGAAGATGAAAACACGTGATGCCGGGGTCAGAAAAACTGGTGCCTGGGGAGGTAAAATTTTTTTGATCCCAAATGCAAAAATGGATGCCAGGACGAAATTCGGGGTCGAATTCCAATCTTAAAAATGGTATTGCTTGCTGTTTTTAAAAATCAAGCTTTTTGGTGCCTAAAGAAGAAAACGCGAGATGCCGGGGTCAGAAAAAATGATGCCTGGGTAGGCAAAATTTTTTTGATCCCAAATGCAAAAACGGATGCCAGGACGAAATGCAGGGTCGAATTCCAAACTTAAAAATGGTATTGCTTGCTGTTTTTAAAAATCAAGCATTTTGGTGCCTGAAGAAGAAATCGCGTGATGCCGGAGTCAGAAAAACTGGTGCCTGGGGAGGCAAAATTTTTTTGATCCCAAATGCAAAAACGGATGCCAGGACGAAATGCAGGGTCGATTTCCAAACTTAAAAATGGTATTGCTTGCTGTTTTTAAAAATCAAGCATTTTGGTGCCTGAAGAAGAAAACGCGTGATGCCGGGGTCAGAAAAACTGGTGCCTGGGGAGGCAAATTTTTTTTGATCCCAAATGCAAAAACGGATGCCAGGACGAAATTCCGGGTCGAATTCCAAACTTAAAAATGGTATTGCTTGCTGTTTTTAAAAATCAAGCTTTTTGGTGCCTGAAGAAGAAAACGCGTGATGCCGGGGTCAGAAAAACTGGTGCCTGGGGAGGTAAATTTTTTTTGATCCCAAATGCAAAAACGGATGCCAGGACGAAATTCCGGGTCGAATTCCAAACTTAAAAATGGTATTGCTTGCTGTTTTTAAAAATCAAGCTTTTTGGTGCCTGAAGAAGAAAACGCGTGATGCCGGGGTCAGAAAAACTGGTGCCGGGGGAGGCAAAAAATTTTTGATCCCAAATGCAAAAACGGATGCCAGGATGAAATTCCAGGTCGAATTCCAAACTTAAAAATGGTATTGCTTGCTGTTTTTAAAAATCAAGCTTTTTGGTGCCTGAAGAAGAAAACGCGTGATGCCGGGGTCAGAAAAACTGGTGCCTGGGAGGCAAAATTTTTTTGATCCCAAATGCAAAAACGGATGCCAGGACGAAATTCGGGGTCGAATTCCATCCTTAAAAATGGTATTGCTTGCTGTTTTTAAAAATGAAGCTTTTTCGTGCCTGAAGAAGAAAACGCGTGATGCCGGGGTCAGAAAAACTGGTGCCTGGGGAGGCAAAATTTTTTTGATCCCAAATGCAAAAATCCATGCCAGGATGAGTTTCGGGGTAGAATTCCATACTTAAAAATGGTATTGCTTGCTGTTTTTAAAAATCAAGCATTTTGGTGCCTGAAGTAGAAAACGCGTGATGCCGGGGTCAGAAAAACTGGTGCCTGGGGAGGCAAATTTTTTTTGATCCCAAATGCAAAAACGGATGCCAGGACGAAATTCCGGGTCGAATTCCAAACTTAAAAATGGTATTGCTTGCTGTTTTTAAAAATCAAGCTTTTTGGTGCCTGAAGAAGAAAACGCGTGATGCCGGGGTCAGAAAAACTGGTGCCTGGGGAGGCAAATTTTTTTTGATCCCAAATGCAAAAACGGATGCCAGGACGAAATTCCGGGTCGAATTCCAAACTTAAAAATGGTATTGCTTGCTGTTTTTAAAAATCAAGCTTTTTGGTGCCTGAAGAAGAAAACACGTGATGCCGGGGTCAGAAAAACTGGTGCCTGGGGAGGTAAAAATTTTTTGATCCCAAATGCAAAAACGGATGCCAGGACGAAATTCGGGGTCGAATTCCAATCTTAAAAATGGTATTGCTTGCTGTTTTTAAAAATCAAGCTTTTTGGTACCTAAAGAAGAAAACGCGTGATGCCGGGGTCAGAAAAAATGATGCCTGGGTAGGCAAAAATTTTTTGATCCCAAATGCAAAAATGGATGCCAGGACGAAATGCAGGGTCGAATTCCAAACTTAAAAATGGTATTGCTTGCTGTTTTTAAAAATCAAGCATTTTGGTGCCTGAAGAAGAAATCGCGTGATGCCGGGGTCAGAAAAACTGGTGCCTGGGGAGGCAAATTTTTTTTGTTCCCAAATGCAAAAACGGATGCCAGGATGAAATTCGGGGTCGAATTCCAATCTTAAAAATGGTATTGCTTGCTGTTTTTAAAAATCAAGCTTTTTGGTGCCTGAAGAAGAAAACGCATGATGCCGGGGTCAGAAAAACTGGTGCCTGGGGAGGCAAAATTTTTTTGATCCCAAATGCAAAAACGGATGCCAGGACGAAATTCGGGGTCGAATTCCAAACTTAAAAATGGTATTGCTTGCTGTTTTTAAAAATCAAGCTTTTTGGTGCCTGAAGAAGAAAAGACGTGATGCCGGGGTCAGAAAAACTGGTGCCTGGGGAGGCAAATTTTTTTTGTTCCCAAATGCAAAAACGGATGCCAGGATGAAATTCGGGGTCGAATTCCAAACTTAAAAATGGTATTGCTTGCTGTTTTTAAAAATGAAGCTTTTTCGTGCCTGAAGAAGAAAACGCGTGATGCCGGGGTCAGAAAAACTGGTGCCTGGGGAGGCAAATTTTTTTTGATCCCAAATGCAAAAATCCATGCCAGGATGAGTTTCGGGGTAGAATTCCATACTTAAAAATGGTATTGCTTGCTGTTTTTAAAAATCAAGCATTTTGGTGCCTGAAGTAGAAAACGCGTGATGCCGGGGTCAGAAAAACTGGTGCCTGGGAGGCAAAATTTTTTTGATCCCAAATGCAAAAACGGATGCCAGGACGAAATTCGGGGTCGAATTCCATCCTTAAAAATGGTATTGCTTGCTGTTTTTAAAAATGAAGCTTTTTCGTGCCTGAAGAAGAAAACGCGTGATGCCGGGGTCAGAAAAACTGGTGCCTGGGGAGGCAAATTTTTTTTGATCCCAAATGCAAAAATCCATGCCAGGATGAGTTTCGGGGTAGAATTCCATACTTAAAAATGGTATTGCTTGCTGTTTTTAAAAATCAAGCATTTTGGTGCCTGAAGTAGAAAACGCGTGATGCCGGGGTCAGAAAAAATGATGCCTGGGTAGGCAAAATTTTTTTGATCCCAAAGGCAAAAACGGATGCCAGGATGAGATTCAGGGTAGAATTCCATACTTAAAAATGGTATTGCTTGCTGTTTTTAAAAATCAAGCTTTTTGGTGCCTGAAGAAGAAAACGCGTGATGCCGGGGTCAGAAATACTGGTGCCTGGGGAGGCAAATTTTTTTTGATCCCAAATGCAAAAACGGATGCCAGGACGAAATTCGGGGTCGAATTCCAAACTTAAAAATGGTATTGCTTGCTGTTTTTAAAAATCAAGCTTTTTGGTGCCTGAAGAAGAAAACACGTGATGCCGGGGTCAGAAAAACTGGTGCCTAGGGAGGCAAATTTTTTTTGTTCCCAAATGCAAAAACGGATGCCAGGATGAAATTCGGGGTCGAATTCCAAACTTAAAAATGGTATTGCTTGCTGTTTTTAAAAATCAAGCTTTTTGGTGCCTGAAGAAGAAAACGCGTGATGCCGGGGTCAGAAAAACTGGTGCCGGGGGAGGCAAAATTTTTTTGATCCCAAATGCAAAAACGGATGCCAGGATGAAATTCCAGGTCGAATTCCAAACTTAAAAATGGTATTGCTTGCTGTTTTTAAAAATCAAGCTTTTTGGTGCCTGAAGAAGAAAACGCGTGATGCCGGGGTCAGAAAAACTGGTGCCTGGGAGGCAAAATTTTTTTGATCCCAAATGCAAAAACGGATGCCAGGACGAAATTCGGGGTCGAATTCCATCCTTAAAAATGGTATTGCTTGCTGTTTTTAAAAATGAAGCTTTTTCGTGCCTGAAGAAGAAAACGCGTGATGCCGGGGTCAGAAAAACTGGTGCCTGGGGAGGCAAATTTTTTTTGATCCCAAATGCAAAAATCCATGCCAGGATGAGTTTCGGGGTAGAATTCCATACTTAAAAATGGTATTGCTTGCTGTTTTTAAAAATCAAGCATTTTGGTGCCTGAAGTAGAAAACGCGTGATGCCGGGGTCAGAAAAACTGGTGCCTGGGGAGGCAAATTTTTTTTGATCCCAAATGCAAAAACGGATGCCAGGACGAAATTCCGGGTCGAATTCCAAACTTAAAAATGGTATTGCTTGCTGTTTTTAAAAATCAAGCTTTTTGGTGCCTGAAGAAGAAAACGCGTGATGCCGGGGTCAGAAAAACTGGTGCCTGGGGAGGCAAATTTTTTTTGATCCCAAATGCAAAAACGGATGCCAGGACGAAATTCCGGGTCGAATTCCAAACTTAAAAATGGTATTGCTTGCTGTTTTTAAAAATCAAGCTTTTTGGTGCCTGAAGAAGAAAACACGTGATGCCGGGGTCAGAAAAACTGGTGCCTGGGGAGGTAAAAATTTTTTGATCCCAAATGCAAAAACGGATGCCAGGACGAAATTCGGGGTCGAATTCCAATCTTAAAAATGGTATTGCTTGCTGTTTTTAAAAATCAAGCTTTTTGGTGCCTAAAGAAGAAAACGCGTGATGCCGGGGTCAGAAAAAATGATGCCTGGGTAGGCAAAAATTTTTTGATCCCAAATGCAAAAATGGATGCCAGGACGAAATGCAGGGTCGAATTCCAAACTTAAAAATGGTATTGCTTGCTGTTTTTAAAAATCAAGCATTTTGGTGCCTGAAGAAGAAATCGCGTGATGCCGGGGTCAGAAAAACTGGTGCCTGGGGAGGCAAATTTTTTTTGTTCCCAAATGCAAAAACGGATGCCAGGATGAAATTCGGGGTCGAATTCCAAACTTAAAAATGGTATTGCTTGCTGTTTTTAAAAATCAAGCTTTTTGGTGCCTGAAGAAGAAAACGCATGATGCCGGGGTCAGAAAAACTGGTGCCTGGGGAGGCAAAATTTTTTTGATCCCAAATGCAAAAACGGATGCCAGGACGAAATTCCGGGTCGAATTCCAAACTTAAAAATGGTATTGCTTGCTGTTTTTAAAAATCAAGCTTTTTGGTGCCTGAAGAAGAAAACGCGTGATGCCGGGGTCAGAAAAAATGATGCCTGGGTAGGCAAAATTTTTTTGATCCCAAATGCAAAAACGGATGCCAGGACGAAATGCAGGGTCGAATTCCAAACTTAAAAATGGTATTGCTTGCTGTTTTTAAAAATCAAGCATTTTGGTGCCTGAAGAAGAAATCGCGTGATGCCGGAGTCAGAAAAACTGGTGCCTGGGGAGGCAAATTTTTTTTGATCCCAAATGCAAAAACGGATGCCAGGACGAAATGCAGGGTCGATTTCCAAACTTAAAAATGGTATTGCTTGCTGTTTTTAAAAATCAAGCATTTTGGTGCCTGAAGAAGAAAACGCGTGATGCCGGGGTCAGAAAAACTGGTGCCTGGGGAGGCAAATTTTTTTTGATCCCAAATGCAAAAACGGATGCCAGGACGAAATTCCGGGTCGAATTCCAAACTTAAAAATGGTATTGCTTGCTGTTTTTAAAAATCAAGCATTTTGGTGCCTGAAGAAGAAAACGCGTGATGCCGGGGTCAGAAAAACTGGTGCCTGGGGAGGCAAAATTTTTTTGATCCCAAATGCAAAAACAGATGCCAGTAAGAGATTTGGGGTACAATTCCATACTTAAAAATGGTATTGCTTGCTGTTTTCAAAAATCAAGCTTCTTGGTGCCTGAATAAAAAAAGGTGTGATGCCGGGGTCAGAAAAAATGATGCCTGGGTAGGCAAAATTTTTTTGATCCCAAAGGCAAAAACGGATGCCAGGATGAGATTCAGGGTAGAATTCCATACTTAAAAATGGTATTGCTTGCTGTTTTTAAAAATCAAGCTTTTTGGTGCCTGAAGAAGAAAACGCGTGATGCCGGGATCAGAAATACTGGTGCCTGGGGAGGCAAATTTTTTTTGATCCCAAATGCAAAAACGGATGCCAGGACGAAATTCGGGGTCGAATTCCAAACTTAAAAATGGTATTGCTTGCTGTTTTTAAAAATGAAGCTTTTTGGTGCCTGAAGAAGAAAACGCGTGATGCCGGGGTCAGAAAAACTGGTGCCGGGGGAGGCAAAAAATTTTTGATCCCAAATGCAAAAACGGATGCCAGGACGAAATTCGGGGTCGAATTCCAAACTTAAAAATGGTATTGCTTGCTGTTTTTAAAAATCAAGCTTTTTGGTGCCTGAAGAAGAAAACACGTGATGCCGGGGTCAGAAAAACTGGTGCCTAGGGAGGCAAATTTTTTTTGATCCCAAATGCAAAAATCCATGCCAGGATGAGTTTCGGGGTAGAATTCCATACTTAAAAATGGTATTGCTTGCTGTTTTTAAAAATCAAGCATTTTGGTGCCTGAAGAAGAAAACGCGTGATGCCGGGGTCAGAAAAACTGGTGCCTGGGGAGGCAAATTTTTTTTGATCCCAAATGCAAAAACGGATGCCAGGACGAAATTCCGGGTCGAATTCCAAACTTAAAAATGGTATTGCTTGCTGTTTTTAAAAATCAAGCTTTTTGGTGCCTGAAGAAGAAAACGCGTGATGCCGGGGTCAGAAAAACTGGTGCCTGGGGAGGCAAATTTTTTTTGATCCCAAATGCAAAAACGGATGCCAGGACGAAATTCCGGGTCGAATTCCAAACTTAAAAATGGTATTGCTTGCTGTTTTTAAAAATCAAGCTTTTTGGTGCCTGAAGAAGAAAACACGTGATGCCGGGGTCAGAAAAACTGGTGCCTGGGGAGGTAAAATTTTTTTGATCCCAAATGCAAAAACGGATGCCAGGACGAAATTCGGGGATGAATTCCAATCTTAAAAATGGTATTGCTTGCTGTTTTTAAAAATCAAGCTTTTTGGTGCCTAAAGAAGAAAACGCGTGATGCCGGGGTCAGAAAAAATGATGCCTGGGGAGGCAAAAATTTTTTGATCCCAAATGCAAAAACGGATGCCAGGACGAAATGCAGGGTCGAATTCCAAACTTAAAAATGGTATTGCTTGCTGTTTTTAAAAATCAAGCATTTTGGTGCCTGAAGAAGAAATCGCGTGATGCCGGGGTCAGAAAAACTGGTGCCTGGGGAGGCAAATTTTTTTTGATCCCAAATGCAAAAACGGATGCCAGGACGAAATTCCGGGTCGAATTCCAAACTTAAAAATGGTATTGCTTGCTGTTTTGAAAAATCAAGCTTTTAGGTGCCTGAAGATGAAAACACGTGATGCCGGGGTCAGAAAAACTGGTGCCTGGGGAGGTAAAATTTTTTTGATCCCAAATGCAAAAATGGATGCCAGGAAGAAATTCGGGGTCGAATTCCAATCTTAAAAATGGTATTGCTTGCTGTTTTTAAAAATCAAGCTTTTTGGTGCCTAAAGAAGAAAACGCGAGATGCCGGGGTCAGAAAAAATGATGCCTGGGTAGGCAAAATTTTTTTGATCCCAAATGCAAAAACGGATGCCAGGACGAAATGCAGGGTCGAATTCCAAACTTAAAAATGGTATTGCTTGCTGTTTTTAAAAATCAAGCATTTTGGTGCCTGAAGAAGAAATCGCGTGATGCCGGAGTCAGAAAAACTGGTGCCTGGGGAGGCAAAATTTTTTTGATCCCAAATGCAAAAACGGATGCCAGGACGAAATGCAGGGTCGATTTCCAAACTTAAAAATGGTATTGCTTGCTGTTTTTAAAAATCAAGCATTTTGGTGCCTGAAGAAGAAAACGCGTGATGCCGGGGTCAGAAAAACTGGTGCCTGGGGAGGCAAATTTTTTTTGATCCCAAATGCAAAAACGGATGCCAGGACGAAATTCCGGGTCGAATTCCAAACTTAAAAATGGTATTGCTTGCTGTTTTTAAAAATCAAGCTTTTTGGTGCCTGAAGAAGAAAACGCGTGATGCCGGGGTCAGAAAAACTGGTGCCTGGGGAGGTAAATTTTTTTTGATCCCAAATGCAAAAACGGATGCCAGGACGAAATTCCGGGTCGAATTCCAAACTTAAAAATGGTATTGCTTGCTGTTTTTAAAAATCAAGCTTTTTGGTGCCTGAAGAAGAAAACGCGTGATGCCGGGGTCAGAAAAACTGGTGCCGGGGGAGGCAAAAAATTTTTGATCCCAAATGCAAAAACGGATGCCAGGATGAAATTCCAGGTCGAATTCCAAACTTAAAAATGGTATTGCTTGCTGTTTTTAAAAATCAAGCTTTTTGGTGCCTGAAGAAGAAAACGCGTGATGCCGGGGTCAGAAAAACTGGTGCCTGGGAGGCAAAATTTTTTTGATCCCAAATGCAAAAACGGATGCCAGGACGAAATTCGGGGTCGAATTCCATCCTTAAAAATGGTATTGCTTGCTGTTTTTAAAAATGAAGCTTTTTCGTGCCTGAAGAAGAAAACGCGTGATGCCGGGGTCAGAAAAACTGGTGCCTGGGGAGGCAAAATTTTTTTGATCCCAAATGCAAAAATCCATGCCAGGATGAGTTTCGGGGTAGAATTCCATACTTAAAAATGGTATTGCTTGCTGTTTTTAAAAATCAAGCATTTTGGTGCCTGAAGTAGAAAACGCGTGATGCCGGGGTCAGAAAAACTGGTGCCTGGGGAGGCAAATTTTTTTTGATCCCAAATGCAAAAACGGATGCCAGGACGAAATTCCGGGTCGAATTCCAAACTTAAAAATGGTATTGCTTGCTGTTTTTAAAAATCAAGCTTTTTGGTGCCTGAAGAAGAAAACGCGTGATGCCGGGGTCAGAAAAACTGGTGCCTGGGGAGGCAAATTTTTTTTGATCCCAAATGCAAAAACGGATGCCAGGACGAAATTCCGGGTCGAATTCCAAACTTAAAAATGGTATTGCTTGCTGTTTTTAAAAATCAAGCTTTTTGGTGCCTGAAGAAGAAAACACGTGATGCCGGGGTCAGAAAAACTGGTGCCTGGGGAGGTAAAAATTTTTTGATCCCAAATGCAAAAACGGATGCCAGGACGAAATTCGGGGTCGAATTCCAATCTTAAAAATGGTATTGCTTGCTGTTTTTAAAAATCAAGCTTTTTGGTACCTAAAGAAGAAAACGCGTGATGCCGGGGTCAGAAAAAATGATGCCTGGGTAGGCAAAAATTTTTTGATCCCAAATGCAAAAATGGATGCCAGGACGAAATGCAGGGTCGAATTCCAAACTTAAAAATGGTATTGCTTGCTGTTTTTAAAAATCAAGCATTTTGGTGCCTGAAGAAGAAATCGCGTGATGCCGGGGTCAGAAAAACTGGTGCCTGGGGAGGCAAATTTTTTTTGTTCCCAAATGCAAAAACGGATGCCAGGATGAAATTCGGGGTCGAATTCCAATCTTAAAAATGGTATTGCTTGCTGTTTTTAAAAATCAAGCTTTTTGGTGCCTGAAGAAGAAAACGCATGATGCCGGGGTCAGAAAAACTGGTGCCTGGGGAGGCAAAATTTTTTTGATCCCAAATGCAAAAACGGATGCCAGGACGAAATTCGGGGTCGAATTCCAAACTTAAAAATGGTATTGCTTGCTGTTTTTAAAAATCAAGCTTTTTGGTGCCTGAAGAAGAAAAGACGTGATGCCGGGGTCAGAAAAACTGGTGCCTGGGGAGGCAAATTTTTTTTGTTCCCAAATGCAAAAACGGATGCCAGGATGAAATTCGGGGTCGAATTCCAAACTTAAAAATGGTATTGCTTGCTGTTTTTAAAAATGAAGCTTTTTCGTGCCTGAAGAAGAAAACGCGTGATGCCGGGGTCAGAAAAACTGGTGCCTGGGGAGGCAAATTTTTTTTGATCCCAAATGCAAAAATCCATGCCAGGATGAGTTTCGGGGTAGAATTCCATACTTAAAAATGGTATTGCTTGCTGTTTTTAAAAATCAAGCATTTTGGTGCCTGAAGTAGAAAACGCGTGATGCCGGGGTCAGAAAAACTGGTGCCTGGGAGGCAAAATTTTTTTGATCCCAAATGCAAAAACGGATGCCAGGACGAAATTCGGGGTCGAATTCCATCCTTAAAAATGGTATTGCTTGCTGTTTTTAAAAATGAAGCTTTTTCGTGCCTGAAGAAGAAAACGCGTGATGCCGGGGTCAGAAAAACTGGTGCCTGGGGAGGCAAATTTTTTTTGATCCCAAATGCAAAAATCCATGCCAGGATGAGTTTCGGGGTAGAATTCCATACTTAAAAATGGTATTGCTTGCTGTTTTTAAAAATCAAGCATTTTGGTGCCTGAAGTAGAAAACGCGTGATGCCGGGGTCAGAAAAAATGATGCCTGGGTAGGCAAAATTTTTTTGATCCCAAAGGCAAAAACGGATGCCAGGATGAGATTCAGGGTAGAATTCCATACTTAAAAATGGTATTGCTTGCTGTTTTTAAAAATCAAGCTTTTTGGTGCCTGAAGAAGAAAACGCGTGATGCCGGGGTCAGAAATACTGGTGCCTGGGGAGGCAAATTTTTTTTGATCCCAAATGCAAAAACGGATGCCAGGACGAAATTCGGGGTCGAATTCCAAACTTAAAAATGGTATTGCTTGCTGTTTTTAAAAATCAAGCTTTTTGGTGCCTGAAGAAGAAAACACGTGATGCCGGGGTCAGAAAAACTGGTGCCTAGGGAGGCAAATTTTTTTTGTTCCCAAATGCAAAAACGGATGCCAGGATGAAATTCGGGGTCGAATTCCAAACTTAAAAATGGTATTGCTTGCTGTTTTTAAAAATCAAGCTTTTTGGTGCCTGAAGAAGAAAACGCGTGATGCCGGGGTCAGAAAAACTGGTGCCGGGGGAGGCAAAATTTTTTTGATCCCAAATGCAAAAACGGATGCCAGGATGAAATTCCAGGTCGAATTCCAAACTTAAAAATGGTATTGCTTGCTGTTTTTAAAAATCAAGCTTTTTGGTGCCTGAAGAAGAAAACGCGTGATGCCGGGGTCAGAAAAACTGGTGCCTGGGAGGCAAAATTTTTTTGATCCCAAATGCAAAAACGGATGCCAGGACGAAATTCGGGGTCGAATTCCATCCTTAAAAATGGTATTGCTTGCTGTTTTTAAAAATCAAGCTTTTTGGTGCCTAAAGAAGAAAACGCGTGATGCCGGGGTCAGAAAAAATGATGCCTGGGTAGGCAAAAATTTTTTGATCCCAAATGCAAAAATGGATGCCAGGACGAAATGCAGGGTCGAATTCCAAACTTAAAAATGGTATTGCTTGCTGTTTTTAAAAATCAAGCATTTTGGTGCCTGAAGAAGAAATCGCGTGATGCCGGGGTCAGAAAAACTGGTGCCTGGGGAGGCAAATTTTTTTTGTTCCCAAATGCAAAAACGGATGCCAGGATGAAATTCGGGGTCGAATTCCAAACTTAAAAATGGTATTGCTTGCTGTTTTTAAAAATCAAGCTTTTTGGTGCCTGAAGAAGAAAACGCATGATGCCGGGGTCAGAAAAACTGGTGCCTGGGGAGGCAAAATTTTTTTGATCCCAAATGCAAAAACGGATGCCAGGACGAAATTCCGGGTCGAATTCCAAACTTAAAAATGGTATTGCTTGCTGTTTTTAAAAATCAAGCTTTTTGGTGCCTGAAGAAGAAAACGCGTGATGCCGGGGTCAGAAAAAATGATGCCTGGGTAGGCAAAATTTTTTTGATCCCAAATGCAAAAACGGATGCCAGGACGAAATGCAGGGTCGAATTCCAAACTTAAAAATGGTATTGCTTGCTGTTTTTAAAAATCAAGCATTTTGGTGCCTGAAGAAGAAATCGCGTGATGCCGGAGTCAGAAAAACTGGTGCCTGTGGAGGCAAATTTTTTTTGATCCCAAATGCAAAAACGGATGCCAGGACGAAATGCAGGGTCGATTTCCAAACTTAAAAATGGTATTGCTTGCTGTTTTTAAAAATCAAGCATTTTGGTGCCTGAAGAAGAAAACGCGTGATGCCGGGGTCAGAAAAACTGGTGCCTGGGGAGGCAAATTTTTTTTGATCCCAAATGCAAAAACGGATGCCAGGACGAAATTCCGGGTCGAATTCCAAACTTAAAAATGGTATTGCTTGCTGTTTTTAAAAATCAAGCATTTTGGTGCCTGAAGAAGAAAACGCGTGATGCCGGGGTCAGAAAAACTGGTGCCTGGGGAGGCAAAATTTTTTTGATCCCAAATGCAAAAACAGATGCCAGTAAGAGATTTGGGGTACAATTCCATACTTAAAAATGGTATTGCTTGCTGTTTTCAAAAATCAAGCTTCTTGGTGCCTGAATAAAAAAAGGTGTGATGCCGGGGTCAGAAAAAATGATGCCTGGGTAGGCAAAAATTTTTTGATCCCAAAGGCAAAAACGGATGCCAGGATGAGATTCAGGGTAGAATTCCATACTTAAAAATGGTATTGCTTGCTGTTTTTAAAAATCAAGCTTTTTGGTGCCTGAAGAAGAAAACGCGTGATGCCGGGATCAGAAATACTGGTGCCTGGGGAGGCAAATTTTTTTTGATCCCAAATGCAAAAACGGATGCCAGGACGAAATTCGGGGTCGAATTCCAAACTTAAAAATGGTATTGCTTGCTGTTTTTAAAAATGAAGCTTTTTGGTGCCTGAAGAAGAAAACGCGTGATGCCGGGGTCAGAAAAACTGGTGCCGGGGGAGGCAAAAATTTTTTGATCCCAAATGCAAAAACGGATGCCAGGACGAAATTCGGGGTCGAATTCCAAACTTAAAAATGGTATTGCTTGCTGTTTTTAAAAATCAAGCTTTTTGGTGCCTGAAGAAGAAAACACGTGATGCCGGGGTCAGAAAAACTGGTGCCTAGGGAGGCAAATTTTTTTTGATCCCAAATGCAAAAATCCATGCCAGGATGAGTTTCGGGGTAGAATTCCATACTTAAAAATGGTATTGCTTGCTGTTTTTAAAAATCAAGCATTTTGGTGCCTGAAGAAGAAAACGCGTGATGCCGGGGTCAGAAAAACTGGTGCCTGGGGAGGCAAATTTTTTTTGATCCCAAATGCAAAAACGGATGCCAGGACGAAATTCCGGGTCGAATTCCAAACTTAAAAATGGTATTGCTTGCTGTTTTTAAAAATCAAGCTTTTTGGTGCCTGAAGAAGAAAACGCGTGATGCCGGGGTCAGAAAAACTGGTGCCTGGGGAGGCAAATTTTTTTTGATCCCAAATGCAAAAACGGATGCCAGGACGAAATTCCGGGTCGAATTCCAAACTTAAAAATGGTATTGCTTGCTGTTTTTAAAAATCAAGCTTTTTGGTGCCTGAAGAAGAAAACACGTGATGCCGGGGTCAGAAAAACTGGTGCCTGGGGAGGTAAAATTTTTTTGATCCCAAATGCAAAAACGGATGCCAGGACGAAATTCGGGGTCGAATTCCAATCTTAAAAATGGTATTGCTTGCTGTTTTTAAAAATCAAGCTTTTTGGTGCCTAAAGAAGAAAACGCGTGATGCCGGGGTCAGAAAAAATGATGCCTGGGTAGGCAAAATTTTTTTGATCCCAAATGCAAAAACGGATGCCAGGACGAAATGCAGGGTTGAATTCCAAACTTAAAAATGGTATTGCTTGCTGTTTTTAAAAATCAAGCATTTTGGTGCCTGAAGAAGAAATCGCGTGATGCCAGGGTCAGAAAAACTGGTGCCTGGGGAGGCAAATTTTTTTTGTTCCCAAATGCAAAAACGGATGCCAGGATGAAATTCGGGGTCGAATTCCAAACTTAAAAATGGTATTGCTTGCTGTTTTTAAAAATCAAGCTTTTTGGTGCCTGAAGAAGAAATCGCGTGATGCCGGGGTCAGAAAAACTGGTGCCTGGGGAGGTAAATTTTTTTTGATCCCAAATGCAAAAACGGATGCCAGGACGAAATTCCGGGTCGAATTCCAAACTTAAAAATGGTATTGCTTGCTGTTTTTAAAAATCAAGCATTTTGGTGCCTGAAGAATAAAACGCGTGACGCCGGGGTCAGAAAAACTGGTGCCTGGGTAGGCAAAATTTTTTTGATCCCAAATGCAAAAACAGATGCCAGTAAGAGATTAGGGGTACAGTTCCATACTTAAAAATGGTATTGCTTGCTGTTTTCAAAAATCAAGCTTCTTGGTGCCTGAATAAAAAAAGGTGTGATGCCGGGGTCAGAAAAAATGATGCCTGGGTAGGCAAAATTTTTTTGATCCCAAAGGCAAAAACGGATGCCAGGATGAGATTCAGGGTAGAATTCCATACTTAAAAATGGTATTGCTTGCTCTTTTTAAAAATCAAGCTTTTTGGTGCCTGAAGAAGAAAACGCGTGATGCCGGGGTCAGAAATACTGGTGCCTGGGGAGGCAAATTTTTTTTGATCCCAAATGCAAAAACGGATGCCAGGACGAAATTCGGGGTCGAATTCCAAACTTAAAAATGGTATTGCTTGCTGTTTTTAAAAATCAAGCTTTTTGGTGCCTGAAGAAGAAAACTCGTGATGCCGGGGTCAGAAAAACTGGTGCCTAGGGAGGCAAATTTTTTTTGTTCCCAAATGCAAAAACGGATGCCAGGATGAAATTCGGGGTCGAATTCCAAACTTAAAAATGGTATTGCTTGCTGTTTTTAAAAATCAAGCTTTTTGGTGCCTGAAGAAGAAAACGCGTGATGCCGGGGTCAGAAAAACTGGTGCCTGGGGAGGCAAAATTTTTTTGATCCCAAATGCAAAAACGGATGCCAGGACGAAATTCCGGGTCGAATTCCAAACTTAAAAATGGTATTGCTTGCTGTTTTTAAAAATCAAGCTTTTTGGTGCCTGAAGAAGAAAACACGTGATGCCGGGGTCAGAAAAACTGGTGCCTGGGGAGGTAAAATTTTTTTGATCCCAAATGCAAAAACGGATGCCAGGACGAAATTCGGGGTCGAATTCCAATCTTAAAAATGGTATTGCTTGCTGTTTTTAAAAATCAAGCTTTTTGGTGCCTAAAGAAGAAAACGCGTGATGCCGGGGTCAGAAAAACTGGTGCCTGGGGAGGTAAAATTTTTTTGATCCCAAATGCAAAAACGGATGCCAGGATGAAATTCGGGGTCGAATTCCAATCTTAAAAATGGTATTGCTTGCTGTTTTCAAAAATCAAGCTTCTTGGTGCCTGAATAAAAAAAGGTGTGATGCCGGGGTCAGAAAAAATAATGCCTGGGTAGGCAAAATTTTTTTGATCCCAAAGGCAAAAACGGATGCCAGGATGAGATTCAGGGTAGAATTCCATACTTAAAAATGGTATTGCTTGCTCTTTTTAAAAATCAAGCTTTTTGGTGCCTGAAGAAGAAAACGCGTGATGCCGGGGTCAGAAATACTGGTGCCTGGGGAGGCAAATTTTTTTTGATCCCAAATGCAAAAACGGATGCCAGGACGAAATTCGGGGTCGAATTCCAAACTTAAAAATGGTATTGCTTGCTGTTTTTAAAAATCAAGCTTTTTGGTGCCTGAAGAAGAAAACACGTGATGCCGGGGTCAGAAAAACTGGTGCCTGGGGAGGCAAATTTTTTTTGTTCCCAAATGCAAAAACGGATGCCAGGATGAAATTCTGGGTCGAATTCCAAACTTAAAAATGGTATTGCTTGCTGTTTTTAAAAATCAAGATTTTTGGTGCCTGAAGAAGAAAACGCGTGATGCCGGGGTCAGAAAAACTGGTGCCGGGGGAGGCAAAATTTTTTTGATCCCAAATGCAAAAACGGATGCCAGGACGAAATTCGGGGTCGAATTCCATCCTTAAAAATGGTATTGCTTGCTGTTTTTAAAAATGAAGCTTTTTCGTGCCTGAAGAAGAAAACGCGTGATGCCGGGGTCAGAAAAACTGGTGCCTGGGGAGGCAAATTTTTTTTGATCCCAAATGCAAAAATCCATGCCAGGATGAGTTTCGGGATAGAATTCAATACTTAAAAATGGTATTCCTTGCTGTTTTTAAAAATCAAGCATTTTGGTGCCTGAAGAAGAATACGCGTGATGCCGGGGTCAGAAAAACTGGTTCCTGGGGAGGCAAATTTTTTTTGATCCCAAATGCAAAAGCGGATGCCAGGACGAAATGCAGGGTTGAATTCCAAACTTAAAAATGGTATTGCTTGCTGTTTTTAAAAATCAAGCATTTTGGTGCCTGAAGAAGAAATCGCGTGATGCCAGGGTCAGAAAAACTGGTGCCTGGGGAGGCAAATTTTTTTTGTTCCCAAATGCAAAAACGGATGCCAGGATGAAATTCGGGGTCGAATTCCAAACTTAAAAATGGTATTGCTTGCTGTTTTTAAAAATCAAGCTTTTTGGTGCCTGAAGAAGAAATCGCGTGATGCCGGGGTCAGAAAAACTGGTGCCTGGGGAGGTAAATTTTTTTTGATCCCAAATGCAAAAACGGATGCCAGGACGAAATTCCGGGTCGAATTCCAAACTTAAAAATGGTATTGCTTGCTGTTTTTAAAAATCAAGCATTTTGGTGCCTGAAGAATAAAACGCGTGACGCCGGGGTCAGAAAAACTGGTGCCTGGGTAGGCAAAATTTTTTTGATCCCAAATGCAAAAACAGATGCCAGTAAGAGATTTGGGGTACAGTTCCATACTTAAAAATGGTATTGCTTGCTGTTTTCAAAAATCAAGCTTCTTGGTGCCTGAATAAAAAAAGGTGTGATGCCGGGGTCAGAAAAAATGATGCCTGGGTAGGCAAAATTTTTTTGATCCCAAAGGCAAAAACGGATGCCAGGATGAGATTCAGGGTAGAATTCCATACTTAAAAATGGTATTGCTTGCTCTTTTTAAAAATCAAGCTTTTTGGTGCCTGAAGAAGAAAACGCGTGATGCCGGGGTCAGAAATACTGGTGCCTGGGGAGGCAAATTTTTTTTGATCCCAAATGCAAAAACGGATGCCAGGACGAAATTCGGGGTCGAATTCCAAACTTAAAAATGGTATTGCTTGCTGTTTTTAAAAATCAAGCTTTTTGGTGCCTGAAGAAGAAAACTCGTGATGCCGGGGTCAGAAAAACTGGTGCCTAGGGAGGCAAATTTTTTTTGTTCCCAAATGCAAAAACGGATGCCAGGATGAAATTCGGGGTCGAATTCCAAACTTAAAAATGGTATTGCTTGCTGTTTTTAAAAATCAAGCTTTTTGGTGCCTGAAGAAGAAAACGCGTGATGCCGGGGTCAGAAAAACTGGTGCCTGGGGAGGCAAAATTTTTTTGATCCCAAATGCAAAAACGGATGCCAGGACGAAATTCCGGGTCGAATTCCAAACTTAAAAATGGTATTGCTTGCTGTTTTTAAAAATCAAGCTTTTTGGTGCCTGAAGAAGAAAACACGTGATGCCGGGGTCAGAAAAACTGGTGCCTGGGGAGGTAAAATTTTTTTGATCCCAAATGCAAAAACGGATGCCAGGACGAAATTCGGGGTCGAATTCCAATCTTAAAAATGGTATTGCTTGCTGTTTTTAAAAATCAAACTTTTTGGTGCCTAAAGAAGAAAACGCGTGATGCCGGGGTCAGAAAAACTGGTGCCTGGGGAGGTAAAATTTTTTTGATCCCAAATGCAAAAACGGATGCCAGGATGAAATTCGGGGTCGAATTCCAATCTTAAAAATGGTATTGCTTGCTGTTTTCAAAAATCAAGCTTCTTGGTGCCTGAATAAAAAAAGGTGTGATGCCGGGGTCAGAAAAAATGATGCCTGGGTAGGCAAAATTTTTTTGATCCCAAAGGCAAAAACGGATGCCAGGATGAGATTCAGGGTAGAATTCCATACTTAAAAATGGTATTGCTTGCTCTTTTTAAAAATCAAGCTTTTTGGTGCCTGAAGAAGAAAACGCGTGATGCCGGGGTCAGAAATACTGGTGCCTGGGGAGGCAAATTTTTTTTGATCCCAAATGCAAAAACGGATGCCAGGACGAAATTCGGGGTCGAATTCCAAACTTAAAAATGGTATTGCTTGCTGTTTTTAAAAATCAAGCTTTTTGGTGCCTGAAGAAGAAAACACGTGATGCCGGGGTCAGAAAAACTGGTGCCTGGGGAGGCAAATTTTTTTTGTTCCCAAATGCAAAAACGGATGCCAGGATGAAATTCTGGGTCGAATTCCAAACTTAAAAATGGTATTGCTTGCTGTTTTTAAAAATCAAGATTTTTGGTGCCTGAAGAAGAAAACGCGTGATGCCGGGGTCAGAAAAACTGGTGCCGGGGGAGGCAAAATTTTTTTGATCCCAAATGCAAAAACGGATGCCAGGACGAAATTCGGGGTCGAATTCCATCCTTAAAAATGGTATTGCTTGCTGTTTTTAAAAATGAAGCTTTTTCGTGCCTGAAGAAGAAAACGCGTGATGCCGGGGTCAGAAAAACTGGTGCCTGGGGAGGCAAATTTTTTTTGATCCCAAATGCAAAAATCCATGCCAGGATGAGTTTCGGGATAGAATTCAATACTTAAAAATGGTATTCCTTGCTGTTTTTAAAAATCAAGCATTTTGGTGCCTGAAGAAGAATACGCGTGATGCCGGGGTCAGAAAAACTGGTTCCTGGGGAGGCAAATTTTTTTTGATCCCAAATGCAAAAGCGGATGCCAGGACGAAATTCCGGGTCGAATTCCAAACTTAAAAATGGTATTGCTAGCTGTTTTTAAAAATCAAGCTTTTTGGTGCCTGAAGAAGAAAACGCGTGATGCCGGGGTCAGAAAAACTGGTGCCTGGGGAGGCAAAATTTTTTTGATCCCAAATGCAAAAACGGATGCCAGGACGAAATTCCGGGTCGAATTCCAAACTTAAAAATGGTATTGCTTGCTGTTTTTAAAAATCAAGCTTTTTGGTGCCTGAAGAAGAAATTGCGTGATGCCGGAGTCAGAAAAACTGGTGCCTGGGGAGGTAAAATTTTTTTGATCCCAAATGCAAAAACGGATGCCAGGATGAAATTCGGGGTCGAATTCCAATCTTAAAAATGGTATTGCTTGCTGTTTTTAAAAATCAAGCTTTTTGGTGCCTAAAGAAGAAAACGCGAGATGCCGGGGTCAGAAAAAATGATGCCTGGGTAGGCAAAAATTTTTTGATCCCAAATGCAAAAACGGATGCCAGGACGAAATGCAGGGTCGAATTCCAAACTTAAAAATGGTATTGCTTGCTGTTTTTAAAAATCAAGCATTTTGGTGCCTGAAGAAGAAATCGCGTGATGCCGGAGTCAGAAAAACTGGTGCCTGGGGAGGCAAATTTTTTTTGATCCCAAATGCAAAAACGGATGCCAGGACGAAATGCAGGGTCGATTTCCAAACTTAAAAATGGTATTGCTTGCTGTTTTTAAAAATCAAGCATTTTGGTGCCTGAAGAAGAAAACGCGTGATTCCGGGGTCAGAAAAACTGTTGCCTGGGGAGGCAAATTTTTTTTGATCCCAAATGCAAAAACGGATGCCAGGACGAAATTCCGGGTCGAATTCCAAACTTAAAAATGGTATTGCTTGCTGTTTTTAAAAATCAAGCTTTTTGGTGCCTGAAGAAGAAAACGCGTGATGCCGGGGTCAGAAAAACTGGTGCCTGGGGAGGTAAATTTTTTTTGATCCCAAATGCAAAAACGGATGCCAGGACGAAATTCCGGGTCGAATTCCAAACTTAAAAATGGTATTGCTTGCTGTTTTTAAAAATCAAGCATTTTGGTGCCTGAAGAAGAAAACGCGTGATGCCGGGGTCAGAAAAACTGGTGCCTGGGGAGGCAAAATTTTTTTGATCCCAAATGCAATAACAGATGCCAGTAAGAGATTTGGGGTACAATTCCATACTTAAAAATGGTATTGCTTGCTGTTTTCAAAAATCCAGCTTCTTGGTGCCTGAATAAAAAAAGGTCTGATGCCGGGGTCAGAAAAAATGATGCCTGGGTAGGCAAAATTTTTTTGATCCCAAAGGCAAAAACGGATGCCAGGATGAGATTCAGGGTAGAATTCCATACTTAAAAATGGTATTGCTTGCTGTTTTTAAAAATCAAGCTTTTTGGTGCCTGAAGAAGAAAACGCGTGATGCCGGGGTCAGAAATACTGGTGCCTGGGGAGGCAAATTTTTTTTGATCCCAAATGCAAAAACGGATGCCAGGACGAAATTCGGGGTCGAATTCCAAACTTAAAAATGGTATTGCTTGCTGTTTTTAAAAATCAAGCTTTTTGGTGCCTGAAGAAGAAAACTCGTGATGCCGGGGTCAGAAAAACTGGTGCCTAGGGAGGCAAATTTTTTTTGTTCCCAAATGCAAAAACGGATGCCAGGATGAAATTCGGGGTCGAATTCCAAACTTAAAAATGGTATTGCTTGCTGTTTTTAAAAATCAAGCTTTTTGGTGCCTGAAGAAGAAAACGCGTGATGCCGGGGTCAGAAAAACTGGTGCCTGGGGAGGCAAAATTTTTTTGATCCCAAATGCAAAAACGGATGCCAGGACGAAATTCCGGGTCGAATTCCAAACTTAAAAATGGTATTGCTTGCTGTTTTTAAAAATCAAGCTTTTTGGTGCCTGAAGAAGAAAACACGTGATGCCGGGGTCAGAAAAACTGGTGCCTGGGGAGGTAAAATTTTTTTGATCCCAAATGCAAAAACGGATGCCAGGACGAAATTCGGGGTCGAATTCCAATCTTAAAAATGGTATTGCTTGCTGTTTTTAAAAATCAAGCTTTTTGGTGCCTAAAGAAGAAAACGCGTGATGCCGGGGTCAGAAAAACTGGTGCCTGGGGAGGTAAAATTTTTTTGATCCCAAATGCAAAAACGGATGCCAGGATGAAATTCGGGGTCGAATTCCAATCTTAAAAATGGTATTGCTTGCTGTTTTCAAAAATCAAGCTTCTTGGTGCCTGAATAAAAAAAGGTGTGATGCCGGGGTCAGAAAAAATGATGCCTGGGTAGGCAAAATTTTTTTGATCCCAAAGGCAAAAACGGATGCCAGGATGAGATTCAGGGTAGAATTCCATACTTAAAAATGGTATTGCTTGCTGTTTTTAAAAATCAAGCTTTTTGGTGCCTGAAGAAGAAAACGCGTGATGCCGGGGTCAGAAATACTGGTGCCTGGGGAGGCAAATTTTTTTTGATCCCAAATGCAAAAACGGATGCCAGGACGAAATTCGGGGTCGAATTCCAAACTTAAAAATGGTATTGCTTGCTGTTTTTAAAAATCAAGCTTTTTGGTGCCTGAAGAAGAAAACTCGTGATGCCGGGGTCAGAAAAACTGGTGCCTAGGGAGGCAAATTTTTTTTGTTCCCAAATGCAAAAACGGATGCCAGGATGAAATTCGGGGTCGAATTCCAAACTTAAAAATGGTATTGCTTGCTGTTTTTAAAAATCAAGCTTTTTGGTGCCTGAAGAAGAAAACGCGTGATGCCGGGGTCAGAAAAACTGGTGCCGGGGGAGGCAAAAATTTTTTGATCCCAAATGCAAAAACGGATGCCAGGATGAAATTCCAGGTCGAATTCCAAACTTAAAAATGGTATTGCTTGCTGTTTTTAAAAATCAAGCTTTTTGGTGCCTAAAGAAGAAAACGCGTGATGCCGGGGTCAGAAAAAATGATGCCTGGGGAGGCAAAAATTTTTTGATCCCAAATGCAAAAACGGATGCCAGGACGAAATGCAGGGTCGAATTCCAAACTTAAAAATGGTATTGCTTGCTGTTTTTAAAAATCAAGCATTTTGTTGCCTGAAGAAGAAATCGCGTGATGCCGGGGTCAGAAAAACTGGTTCCTGGGGAGGCAAATTTTTTTTGATCCCAAATGCAAAAACGGATGCCAGGACGAAATTCCGGGTCGAATTCCAAACTTAAAAATGGTATTGCTTGCTGTTTTGAAAAATCAAGCTTTTAGGTGCCTGAAGATGAAAACACGTGATGCCGGGGTCAGAAAAACTGGTGCCTGGGGAGGTAAATTTTTTTTGATCCCAAATGCAAAAATGGATGCCAGGACGAAATTCGGGGTCGAATTCCAATCTTAAAAATGGTATTGCTTGCTGTTTTTAAAAATCAAGCTTTTTGGTGCCTAAAGAAGAAAACGCGAGATGCCGGGGTCAGAAAAAATGATGCCTGGGTAGGCAAAATTTTTTTGATCCCAAATGCAAAAACGGATGCCAGGACGAAATGCAGGGTCGAATTCCAAACTTAAAAATGGTATTGCTTGCTGTTTTTAAAAATCAAGCATTTTGGTGCCTGAAGAAGAAATCGCGTGATGCCGGAGTCAGAAAAACTGGTGCCTGGGGAGGCAAATTTTTTTTGATCCCAAATGCAAAAACGGATGCCAGGACGAAATTCCGGGTCGAATTCCAAACTTAAAAATGGTATTGCTTGCTGTTTTTAAAAATCAAGCTTTTTGGTGCCTGAAGAAGAAAACGCGTGATGCCGGGGTCAGAAAAACTGGTGCCTGGGGAGGTAAATTTTTTTTGATCCCAAATGCAAAAACGGATGCCAGGACGAAATTCCGGGTCGAATTCCAAACTTAAAAATGGTATTGCTTGCTGTTTTTAAAAATCAAGCATTTTGGTGCCTGAAGAAGAAAACGCGTGATGCCGGGGTCAGAAAAACTGGTGCCTGGGGAGGCAAAATTTTTTTGATCCCAAATGCAAAAACAGATGCCAGTAAGAGATTTGGGGTACAATTCCATACTTAAAAATGGTATTGCTTGCTGTTTTCAAAAATCAAGCTTCTTGGTGCCTGAATAAAAAAAGGTGTGATGCCGGGGTCAGAAAAAATGATGCCTGGGTAGGCAAAAATTTTTTGATCCCAAAGGCAAAAACGGATGCCAGGATGAGATTCAGGGTAGAATTCCATACTTAAAAATGGTATTGCTTGCTGTTTTTAAAAATCAAGCTTTTTGGTGCCTGAAGAAGAAAACGCGTGATGCCGGGGTCAGAAATACTGGTGCCTGGGGAGGCAAATTTTTTTTGATCCCAAATGCAAAAACGGATGCCAGGACGAAATTCGGGGTCGAATTCCAAACTTAAAAATGGTATTGCTTGCTGTTTTTAAAAATCAAGCTTTTTGGTGCCTGAAGAAGAAAACACGTGATGCCGGGGTCAGAAAAACTGGTGCCTAGGGAGGCAAATTTTTTTTGTTCCCAAATGCAAAAACGGATGCCAGGATGAAATTCCAGGTCGAATTCCAAACTTAAAAATGGTATTGCTTGCTGTTTTTAAAAATCAAGCTTTTTGGTGCCTGAAGAAGAAAACGCGTGATGCCGGGGTCAGAAAAACTGGTGCCTGGGAGGCAAAATTTTTTTGATCCCAAATGCAAAAACGGATGCCAGGACGAAATTCGGGGTCGAATTCCATCCTTAAAAATGGTATTGCTTGCTGTTTTTAAAAATGAAGCTTTTTCGTGCCTGAAGAAGAAAACGCGTGATGCCGGGGTCAGAAAAACTGGTGCCTGGGGAGGCAAATTTTTTTTGATCCCAAATGCAAAAATCCATGCCAGGATGAGTTTCGGGGTAGAATTCCATACTTAAAAATGGTATTGCTTGCTGTTTTTAAAAATCAAGCATTTTGGTGCCTGAAGTAGAAAACGCGTGATGCCGGGGTCAGAAAAACTGGTGCCTGGGGAGGCAAATTTTTTTTGATCCCAAATGCAAAAATGGATGCCAGGACGAAATTCCGGGTCGAATTCCAAACTTAAAAATGGTATTGCTTGCTGTTTTTAAAAATCAAGCTTTTTGGTGCCTGAAGAAGAAAACGCGTGATGCCGGGGTCAGAAAAACTGGTGCCTGGGGAGGCAAATTTTTTTTGATCCCAAATGCAAAAACGGATGCCAGGACGAAATTCCGGGTCGAATTCCAAACTTAAAAATGGTATTGCTTGCTGTTTTTAAAAATCAAGCTTTTTGGTGCCTGAAGAAGAAAACACGTGATGCCGGGGTCAGAAAAACTGGTGCCTGGGGAGGTAAAAATTTTTTGATCCCAAATGCAAAAATGGATGCCAGGACGAAATTCGGGGTCGAATTCCAATCTTAAAAATGGTATTGCTTGCTGTTTTTAAAAATCAAGCTTTTTGGTGCCTAAAGAAGAAAACGCGTGATGCCGGGGGTCAGAAAAAATGATGCCTGGGTAGGCAAAAAATTTTTGATCCCAAATGCAAAAATGGATGCCAGGACGAAATGCAGGGTCGAATTCCAAACTTAAAAATGGTATTGCTTGCTGTTTTTAAAAATCAAGCATTTTGGTGCCTGAAGAAGAAATCGCGTGATGCCGGGGTCAGAAAAACTGGTGCCTGGGGAGGCAAATTTTTTTTGTTCCCAAATGCAAAAACGGATGCCAGGATGAAATTCGGGGTCGAATTCCAAACTTAAAAATGGTATTGCTTGCTGTTTTTAAAAATCAAGCTTTTTGGTGCCTGAAGAAGAAAACGCATGATGCCGGGGTCAGAAAAACTGGTGCCTGGGGAGGAAAAATTTTTTTGATCCCAAATGCAAAAACGGATGCCAGGACGAAATTCCGGGTCGAATTCCAAACTTAAAAATGGTATTGCTTGCTGTTTTTAAAAATCAAGCATTTTGGTGCCTGAAGAAGAAAACACGTGATGCCGGGGTCAGAAAAACTGGTGCCTGGGGAGGCAAATTTTTTTTGATCCCAAATGCAAAAACGGATGCCAGGACGAAATTCCGGGTCGAATTCCAAACTTAAAAATGGTATTGCTTGCTGTTTTTAAAAATCAAGCTTTTTGGTGCCTGAAGAAGAAAACGCGTGATGCCGGGGTCAAAAAAACTGGTGCCTGGGGAGGTAAATTTTTTTTGATCCCAAATGCAAAAACGGATGCCAGGACGAAATTCCGGGTCGAATTCCAAACTTAAAAATGGTATTGCTTGCTGTTTTTAAAAATCAAGCATTTTGGTGCCTGAAGAAGAAAACGCGTGATGCCGGGGTCAGAAAAACAGGTGCCTGGGGAGGCAAAATTTTTTTGATCCCAAATGCAAAAACAGATGCCAGTAAGAGATTTGGGGTACAATTCCATACTTAAAAATGGTATTGCTTGCTGTTTTCAAAAATCAAGCTTCTTGGTGCCTGAATAAAAAAAGGTGTGATGCCGGGGTCAGAAAAAATGATGCCTGGGTAGGCAAAATTTTTTTGATCCCAAAGGCAAAAACGGATGCCAGGATGAGATTCAGGGTAGAATTCCATACTTAAAAATGGTATTGCTTGCTGTTTTTAAAAATCAAGCTTTTTGGTGCCTGAAGAAGAAAACGCGTGATGCCGGGGTCAGAAATACTGGTGCCTGGGGAGGCAAATTTTTTTTGATCCCAAATGCAAAAACGGATGCCAGGACGAAATTCGGGGTCGAATTCCAAACTTAAACATGGTATTGCTTGCTGTTTTTAAAAATCAAGCTTTTTGGTGCCTGAAGAAGAAAACGCGTGATGCCGGGGTCAGAAAAACTGGTGCCGGGGGAGGCAAAAATTTTTTGATCCCAAATGCAAAAACGGATGCCAGGATGAAATTCCAGGTCGAATTCCAAACTTAAAAATGGTATTGCTTGCTGTTTTTAAAAATCAAGCTTTTTGGTGCCTGAAGAAGAAAACGCGTGATGCCGGCGTCAGAAAAACTGGTGCCTGGGGAGGCAAAATTTTTTTGATCCCAAATGCAAAAACAGATGCCAGTAAGAGATTTGGGGTACAATTCCATACTTAAAAATGGTATTGCTTGGTGTTTTCAAAAATCAAGCTTCTTGGTGCCTGAATAAAAAAAGGTGTGATGCCGGGGTCAGAAAAAATGATGCCTGGGTAGGCAAAATTTTTTTGATCCCAAAGGCAAAAACGGATGCCGGGATGAGATTCAGGGTAGAATTCCAAACTTAAAAATGGTATTGCTTGCTGTTTTTAAAAATCAAGCATTTTGGTGCCTGAAGAAGAAAACGCGTGATGCCGGGGTCAGAAATACTGGTGCCTGGGGAGGCAAATTTTTTTTGATCCCAAATGCAAAAACGGATGCCAGGACGAAATGCAGGGTCGAATTCCAAACTTAAAAATGGTATTGCTTGCTGTTTTTAAAAATCAAGCATTTTGGTGCCTGAAGAAGAAATCGCGTGATGCCGGGGTCAGAAAAACTGGTGCCTGGGGAGGCAAATTTTTTTTGTTCCCAAATGCAAAAACAGATGCCAGGATGAAATTCGGGGTCGATTTCCAAACTTAAAAATGGTATTGCTTGCTGTTTTTAAAAATCAAGCTTTTTGGTGCCTGAAGAAGAAAACGCGTGATGCCGGGGTCAGAAAAACTGGTGCCTGGGGAGGCAAATTTTTTTTGATCCCAAATGCAAAAACGGATGCCAGGACGAAATTCCGGGTCGAATTCCAAACTTAAAAATGGTATTGCCTGAAGAAGAAAACGCGTGATGCCGGGGTCAGAAAAACTGGTGTCTGGGGAGGCAAAATTTTTTTGATCCCAAATGCAAAAACGGATGCCAGGACGAAATGCAGGGTCGAATTCCAAACTTAAAAATGGTATTGCTTGCTGTTTTTAAAAATCAAGCATTTTGTTGCCTGAAGAAGAAATCGCGTGATGCCGGGGTCAGAAAAACTGGTTCCTGGGGAGGCAAATTTTTTTTGATCCCAAATGCAAAAACGGATGCCAGGACGAAATTCCGGGTCGAATTCCAAACTTAAAAATGGTATTGCTTGCTGTTTTGAAAAATCAAGCTTTTAGGTGCCTGAAGATGAAAACACGTGATGCCGGGGTCAGAAAAACTGGTGCCTGGGGAGGTAAATTTTTTTTGATCCCAAATGCAAAAATGGATGCCAGGACGAAATTCGGGGTCGAATTCCAATCTTAAAAATGGTATTGCTTGCTGTTTTTAAAAATCAAGCTTTTTGGTGCCTAAAGAAGAAAACGCGAGATGCCGGGGTCAGAAAAAATGATGCCTGGGTAGGCAAAATTTTTTTGATCCCAAATGCAAAAACGGATGCCAGGACGAAATGCAGGGTCGAATTCCAAACTTAAAAATGGTATTGCTTGCTGTTTTTAAAAATCAAGCATTTTGGTGCCTGAAGAAGAAATCGCGTGATGCCGGAGTCAGAAAAACTGGTGCCTGGGGAGGCAAATTTTTTTTGATCCCAAATGCAAAAACGGATGCCAGGACGAAATTCCGGGTCGAATTCCAAACTTAAAAATGGTATTGCTTGCTGTTTTTAAAAATCAAGCTTTTTGGTGCCTGAAGAAGAAAACGCGTGATGCCGGGGTCAGAAAAACTGGTGCCTGGGGAGGTAAATTTTTTTTGATCCCAAATGCAAAAACGGATGCCAGGACGAAATTCCGGGTCGAATTCCAAACTTAAAAATGGTATTGCTTGCTGTTTTTAAAAATCAAGCATTTTGGTGCCTGAAGAAGAAAACGCGTGATGCCGGGGTCAGAAAAACTGGTGCCTGGGGAGGCAAAATTTTTTTGATCCCAAATGCAAAAACAGATGCCAGTAAGAGATTTGGGGTACAATTCCATACTTAAAAATGGTATTGCTTGCTGTTTTCAAAAATCAAGCTTCTTGGTGCCTGAATAAAAAAAGGTGTGATGCCGGGGTCAGAAAAAATGATGCCTGGGTAGGCAAAAATTTTTTGATCCCAAAGGCAAAAACGGATGCCAGGATGAGATTCAGGGTAGAATTCCATACTTAAAAATGGTATTGCTTGCTGTTTTTAAAAATCAAGCTTTTTGGTGCCTGAAGAAGAAAACGCGTGATGCCGGGGTCAGAAATACTGGTGCCTGGGGAGGCAAATTTTTTTTGATCCCAAATGCAAAAACGGATGCCAGGACGAAATTCGGGGTCGAATTCCAAACTTAAAAATGGTATTGCTTGCTGTTTTTAAAAATCAAGCTTTTTGGTGCCTGAAGAAGAAAACACGTGATGCCGGGGTCAGAAAAACTGGTGCCTAGGGAGGCAAATTTTTTTTGTTCCCAAATGCAAAAACGGATGCCAGGATGAAATTCCAGGTCGAATTCCAAACTTAAAAATGGTATTGCTTGCTGTTTTTAAAAATCAAGCTTTTTGGTGCCTGAAGAAGAAAACGCGTGATGCCGGGGTCAGAAAAACTGGTGCCTGGGAGGCAAAATTTTTTTGATCCCAAATGCAAAAACGGATGCCAGGACGAAATTCGGGGTCGAATTCCATCCTTAAAAATGGTATTGCTTGCTGTTTTTAAAAATGAAGCTTTTTCGTGCCTGAAGAAGAAAACGCGTGATGCCGGGGTCAGAAAAACTGGTGCCTGGGGAGGCAAATTTTTTTTGATCCCAAATGCAAAAATCCATGCCAGGATGAGTTTCGGGGTAGAATTCCATACTTAAAAATGGTATTGCTTGCTGTTTTTAAAAATCAAGCATTTTGGTGCCTGAAGTAGAAAACGCGTGATGCCGGGGTCAGAAAAACTGGTGCCTGGGGAGGCAAATTTTTTTTGATCCCAAATGCAAAAATGGATGCCAGGACGAAATTCCGGGTCGAATTCCAAACTTAAAAATGGTATTGCTTGCTGTTTTTAAAAATCAAGCTTTTTGGTGCCTGAAGAAGAAAACGCGTGATGCCGGGGTCAGAAAAACTGGTGCCTGGGGAGGCAAATTTTTTTTGATCCCAAATGCAAAAACGGATGCCAGGACGAAATTCCGGGTCGAATTCCAAACTTAAAAATGGTATTGCTTGCTGTTTTTAAAAATCAAGCTTTTTGGTGCCTGAAGAAGAAAACACGTGATGCCGGGGTCAGAAAAACTGGTGCCTGGGGAGGTAAAAATTTTTTGATCCCAAATGCAAAAACGGATGCCAGGACGAAATTCGGGGTCGAATTCCAATCTTAAAAATGGTATTGCTTGCTGTTTTTAAAAATCAAGCTTTTTGGTGCCTAAAGAAGAAAACGCGTGATGCCGGGGGTCAGAAAAAATGATGCCTGGGTAGGCAAAAAATTTTTGATCCCAAATGCAAAAATGGATGCCAGGACGAAATGCAGGGTCGAATTCCAAACTTAAAAATGGTATTGCTTGCTGTTTTTAAAAATCAAGCATTTTGGTGCCTGAAGAAGAAATCGCGTGATGCCGGGGTCAGAAAAACTGGTGCCTGGGGAGGCAAATTTTTTTTGTTCCCAAATGCAAAAACGGATGCCAGGATGAAATTCGGGGTCGAATTCCAAACTTAAAAATGGTATTGCTTGCTGTTTTTAAAAATCAAGCTTTTTGGTGCCTGAAGAAGAAAACGCATGATGCCGGGGTCAGAAAAACTGGTGCCTGGGGAGGAAAAATTTTTTTGATCCCAAATGCAAAAACGGATGCCAGGACGAAATTCCGGGTCGAATTCCAAACTTAAAAATGGTATTGCTTGCTGTTTTTAAAAATCAAGCATTTTGGTGCCTGAAGAAGAAAACACGTGATGCCGGGGTCAGAAAAACTGGTGCCTGGGGAGGCAAATTTTTTTTGATCCCAAATGCAAAAACGGATGCCAGGATGAAATTCCGGGTCGAATTCCAAACTTAAAAATGGTATTGCTTGCTGTTTTTAAAAATCAAGCTTTTTGGTGCCTGAAGAAGAAAACGCGTGATGCCGGGGTCAAAAAAACTGGTGCCTGGGGAGGTAAATTTTTTTTGATCCCAAATGCAAAAACGGATGCCAGGACGAAATTCCGGGTCGAATTCCAAACTTAAAAATGGTATTGCTTGCTGTTTTTAAAAATCAAGCATTTTGGTGCCTGAAGAAGAAAACGCGTGATGCCGGGGTCAGAAAAACAGGTGCCTGGGGAGGCAAAATTTTTTTGATCCCAAATGCAAAAACAGATGCCAGTAAGAGATTTGGGGTACAATTCCATACTTAAAAATGGTATTGCTTGCTGTTTTCAAAAATCAAGCTTCTTGGTGCCTGAATAAAAAAAGGTGTGATGCCGGGGTCAGAAAAAATGATGCCTGGGTAGGCAAAATTTTTTTGATCCCAAAGGCAAAAACGGATGCCAGGATGAGATTCAGGGTAGAATTCCATACTTAAAAATGGTATTGCTTGCTGTTTTTAAAAATCAAGCTTTTTGGTGCCTGAAGAAGAAAACGCGTGATGCCGGGGTCAGAAATACTGGTGCCTGGGGAGGCAAATTTTTTTTGATCCCAAATGCAAAAACGGATGCCAGGACGAAATTCGGGGTCGAATTCCAAACTTAAACATGGTATTGCTTGCTGTTTTTAAAAATCAAGCTTTTTGGTGCCTGAAGAAGAAAACGCGTGATGCCGGGGTCAGAAAAACTGGTGCCGGGGGAGGCAAAAATTTTTTGATCCCAAATGCAAAAACGGATGCCAGGATGAAATTCCAGGTCGAATTCCAAACTTAAAAATGGTATTGCTTGCTGTTTTTAAAAATCAAGCTTTTTGGTGCCTGAAGAAGAAAACGCGTGATGCCGGGGTCAGAAAAACTGGTGCCTGGGGAGGCAAAATTTTTTTGATCCCAAATGCAAAAACAGATGCCAGTAAGAGATTTGGGGTACAATTCCATACTTAAAAATGGTATTGCTTGCTGTTTTCAAAAATCAAGCTTCTTGGTGCCTGAATAAAAAAAGGTGTGATGCCGGGGTCAGAAAAAATGATGCCTGGGTAGGCAAAATTTTTTTGATCCCAAAGGCAAAAACGGATGCCGGGATGAGATTCAGGGTAGAATTCCAAACTTAAAAATGGTATTGCTTGCTGTTTTTAAAAATCAAGCATTTTGGTGCCTGAAGAAGAAAACGCGTGATGCCGGGGTCAGAAATACTGGTGCCTGGGGAGGCAAATTTTTTTTGATCCCAAATGCAAAAACGGATGCCAGGACGAAATGCAGGGTCGAATTCCAAACTTAAAAATGGTATTGCTTGCTGTTTTTAAAAATCAAGCATTTTGGTGCCTGAAGAAGAAATCGCGTGATGCCGGGGTCAGAAAAACTGGTGCCTGGGGAGGCAAATTTTTTTTGTTCCCAAATGCAAAAACAGATGCCAGGATGAAATTCGGGGTCGATTTCCAAACTTAAAAATGGTATTGCTTGCTGTTTTTAAAAATCAAGCTTTTTGGTGCCTGAAGAAGAAAACGCGTGATGCCGGGGTCAGAAAAACTGGTGCCTGGGGAGGCAAATTTTTTTTGATCCCAAATGCAAAAACGGATGCCAGGACGAAATTCCGGGTCGAATTCCAAACTTAAAAATGGTATTGCCTGAAGAAGAAAACGCGTGATGCCGGGGTCAGAAAAACTGGTGTCTGGGGAGGCAAAATTTTTTTGATCCCAAATGCAAAAACAGATGCCAGTAAGAGATTTTGGGTACAATTCCATACTTAAAAATGGTATTACTTGCTGTTTTCAAAAATCAAGCTTCTTGGTGCCTGAATAAAAAAAGGTGTGATGCCGGGGTCAGAAAAAATGATGCCTGGGTAGGCAAAATTTTTTTGATCCCAAAGGCAAAAACGGATGCCAGGATGAGATTCAGGGTAGAATTCCATACTTAAAAATGGTATTGCTTGCTGTTTTTAAAAATCAAGCTTTTTGGTGCCTGAAGAAGAAAACGCGTGATGCCGGGGTCAGAAATACTGGTGCCTGGGGAGGCAAATTTTTTTTGATCCCAAATGCAAAAACGGATGCCAGGACGAAATTCGGGGTCGAATTCCAAACTTAAAAATGGTATTGCTTGCTGTTTTTAAAAATCAAGCTTTTTGGTGCCTGAAGAAGAAAACACGTGATGCCGGGGTCAGAAAATCTGGTGCCTAGGGAGGCAAAATTTTTTTGTTCCCAAATGCAAAAACGGATGCCAGGATGAAATTCAGGGTCGAATTCCAAACTTAAAAATGGTATTGCTTGCTGTTTTTAAAAATCAAGCTTTTTGGTGCCTGAAGAAGAAAACGCGTGATGCCGGGGTCAGAAATACTGGTGCCTGGGGAGGCAAATTTTTTTTGATCCCAAATGCAAAAACGGATGCCAGGACGAAATGCAGGGTCGAATTCCAAACTTAAAAATGGTATTGCTTGCTGTTTTTAAAAATCAAGCATTTTGGTGCCTGAAGAAGAAATCGCGTGATGCCGGGGTCAGAAAAACTGGTGCCTGGGGAGGCAAATTTTTTTTGTTCCCAAATGCAAAAACAGATGCCAGGATGAAATTCGGGGTCGATTTCCAAACTTAAAAATGGTATTGCTTGCTGTTTTTAAAAATCAAGCTTTTTGGTGCCTGAAGAAGAAAACGCGTGATGCCGGGGTCAGAAAAACTGGTGCCTGGGGAGGCAAATTTTTTTTGATCCCAAATGCAAAAACGGATGCCAGGACGAAATTCCGGGTCGAATTCCAAACTTAAAAATGGTATTGCCAGAAGAAGAAAACGCGTGATGCCGGGGTCAGAAAAACTGGTGTCTGGGGAGGCAAAATTTTTTTGATCCCAAATGCAAAAACGGATGCCAGGACGAAATTCCGGGTCGAATTCCAAACTTAAAAATGGTATTGCTTGCTGTTTTTAAAAATCAAGCATTTTGGTGCCTGAAGAAGAAAACGCGTGATGCCGGGGTCAGAAAAACTGGTGCCTGGGGAGGCAAAATTTTTTTGATCCCAAATGCAAAAACAGATGCCAGTAAGAGATTTTGGGTACAATTCCATACTTAAAAATGGTATTACTTGCTGTTTTCAAAAATCAAGCTTCTTGGTGCCTGAATAAAAAAAGGTGTGATGCCGGGGTCAGAAAAAATGATGCCTGGGTAGGCAAAATTTTTTTGATCCCAAAGGCAAAAACGGATGCCAGGATGAGATTCAGGGTAGAATTCCATACTTAAAAATGGTATTGCTTGCTGTTTTTAAAAATCAAGCTTTTTGGTGCCTGAAGAAGAAAACGCGTGATGCCGGGGTCAGAAATACTGGTGCCTGGGGAGGCAAATTTTTTTTGATCCCAAATGCAAAAACGGATGCCAGGACGAAATTCGGGGTCGAATTCCAAACTTAAAAATGGTATTGCTTGCTGTTTTTAAAAATCAAGCTTTTTGGTGCCTGAAGAAGAAAACACGTGATGCCGGGGTCAGAAAATCTGGTGCCTAGGGAGGCAAAATTTTTTTGTTCCCAAATGCAAAAACGGATGCCAGGATGAAATTCAGGGTCGAATTCCAAACTTAAAAATGGTATTGCTTGCTGTTTTTAAAAATCAAGCTTTTTGGTGCCTTAAGAAGAAAACGCGTGATGCCGGGGTCAGAAAAACTGGTGCCGGGGGAGGCAAAATTTTTTTGATCCCAAATGCAAAAACGGATGCCAGGACGAAATTCCGGGTCGAATTCCAAACTTAAAAATGGTATTGCTTGCTGTTTTTAAAAATCAAGCTTTTTGGTGCCTGAAGAAGAAAACGCGTGATGCCGGGGTCAGAAAAACTGGTGCCTGGGAGGCAAATTTTTTTTGATCCCAAATGCAAAAACGGATGCCAGGACGAAATTCGGGGTCGAATTCCATCCTTAAAAATGGTATTGCTTGCTGTTTTTAAAAATGAAGCTTTTTCGTGCCTGAAGAAGAAAACGCGTGATGCCGGGGTCAGAAAAACTGGTGCCTGGGGAGGCAAATTTTTTTTGATCCCAAATGCAAAAATCCATGCCAGGATGAGTTTCGGGGTAGAATTCCATACTTAAAAATGGTATTGCTTGCTGTTTTTAAAAATCAAGCATTTTGGTGCCTGAAGAAGAAAACGCGTGATGCCGGGGTCAGAAAAACTGGTGCCTGGGGAGGCAAATTTTTTTTGATCCCAAATGCAAAAACGGATGCCAGGACGAAATTCCGGGTCGAATTCCAAACTTAAAAATGGTATTGCTTGCTGTTTTGAAAAATCAAGCTTTTTGGTGCCTGAAGAAGAAAACGCGTGATGCCGGGGTCAGAAAAACTGGTGCCTGGGGAGGCAAATTTTTTTTGATCCCAAATGCAGAAACGGATGCCAGGACGAAATTCCGGGTCGAATTCCAAACTTAAAAATGGTATTGCTTGCTGTTTTTAAAAATCAAGCTTTTTGGTGCCTGAAGAAGAAAACACGTGATGCCGGGGTCAGAAAAACTGGTGCCTGGGGAGGTAAAATTTTTTTGATCCCAAATGCAAAAACGGATGCCAGGACGAAATTCGGGGTCGAATTCCAATCTTAAAAATGGTATTGCTTGCTGTTTTTAAAAATCAAGCTTTTTGGTGCCTAAAGAAGAAAACGCGTGATGCCGGGGTCAGAAAAAATGATGCCTGGGTAGGCAAAAATTTTTTGATCCCAAATGCAAAAACGGATGCCAGGACGAAATGCAGGGTCGAATTCCAAACTTAAAAATGGTATTGCTTGCTGTTTTTAAAAATCAAGCTTTTTGGTGCCTGAAGAAGAAAACGCGTGATGCCGGGGTCAGAAAAACTGGTGCCTGGGGAGGCAAAATTTTTTTGATCCCAAATGCAAAAACAGATGCCAGTAAGAGATTTGGGGTACAATTCCATACTTAAAAATGGTATTGCTTGCTGTTTTCAAAAATGAAGCTTCTTGGTGCATGAATAAAAAAAGGTGTGATGCCAGGGTCAGAAAAAATGATGCCTGGGGAGGCAAATTTTTTTTGATCCCAAATGCAAAAATCCATGCCAGGATGAGTTTCGGGGTAGAATTCCATACTTAAAAATGGTATTGCTTGCTGTTTTTAAAAATCAAGCATTTTGGTGCCTGAAGAAGAAAACGCGTGATGCCGGGGTCAGAAAAACTGGTGCCTGGGGAGGCAAATTTTTTTTGATCCCAAATGCAAAAACGGATGCCAGGACGAAATTCCGGGTCGAATTCCAAACTTAAAAATGGTATTGCTTGCTGTTTTTAAAAATCAAGCTTTTTGGTGCCTGAAGAAGAAAACGCGTGATGCCGGGGTCAGAAAAACTGGTGCCTGGGGAGGCAAATTTTTTTTGATCCCAAATGCAAAAACGGATGCCAGGACGAAATTCCGGGTCGAATTCCAAACTTAAAAATGATATTTCTTGCTGTTTTTAAAAATCAAGCTTTTTGGTGCCTAAAGAAGAAAACGCGTGATGCCGGGGTCAGAAAAAATGATGCCTGGGTAGGCAAAAAATTTTTGATCCCAAATGCAAAAACGGATGCCAGGACGAAATTCCGGGTCGAATTCCAAACTTAAAAATGGTATTGCTTGCTGTTTTTAAAAATCAAGCATTTTGGTGCCTGAAGAAGAAATCGCGTGATGCCGGGGTCAGAAAAACCGGTGCCTGGGGAGGCAAAATTTTTTTTGATCCCAAATGCAAAAACGGATGCCAGGACGAAATGCAGGGTCGAATTCCAAACTTAAAAATGGTATTGCTTGCTGTTTTTAAAAATCAAGCTTTTTGGTGCCTGAAGAAGAAAACGCGTGATGCCGGGGTCAGAAATACTGGTGCCTGGGGAGGCAAATTTTTTTTGATCCCAAATGCAAAAACGGATGCCAGGACGAAATGCAGGGTCGAATTCCAAACTTAAAAATGGTATTGCTTGCTGTTTTTAAAAATCAAGCATTTTGGTGCCTGAAGAAGAAATCGCGTGATGCTGGGGTCAGAAAAACTGGTGCCTGGGGAGGCAAATTTTTTTTGTTCCCAAATGCAAAAACAGATGCCAGGATGAAATTCGGGGTCGATTTCCAAACTTAAAAATGGTATTGCTTGCTGTTTTTAAAAATCAAGCTTTTTGGTGCCTGAAGAAGAAAACGCGTGATGCCGGGGTCAGAAAAACTGGTGCCTGGGGAGGCAAATTTTTTTTGATCCCAAATGCAAAAACGGATGCCAGGACGAAATTCCGGGTCGAATTCCAAACTTAAAAATGGTATTGCCTGAAGAAGAAAACGCGTGATGCCGGGGTCAGAAAAACTGGTGTCTGGGGAGGCAAAATTTTTTTGATCCCAAATGCAAAAACGGATGCCAGGACGAAATTCCGGGTCGAATTCCAAACTTAAAAATGGTATTGCTTGCTGTTTTTAAAAATCAAGCATTTTGGTGCCTGAAGAAGAAAACGCGTGATGCCGGGGTCAGAAAAACTGGTGCCTGGGGAGGCAAATTTTTTTTGATCCCAAATGCAAAAACGGATGCCAGGATGAAATTCCGGGTCGAATTCCAAACTTAAAAATGGTATTGCTTGCTGTTTTTAAAAATCAAGCTTTTTGGTGCCTGAAGAAGAAAACGCGTGATGCCGGGGTCAGAAAAACTGGTGCCTGGGGAGGTAAATTTTTTTTGATCCCAAATGCAAAAACGGATGCCAGGACGAAATTCCGGGTCGAATTCCAAACTTAAAAATGGTATTGCTTGCTGTTTTTAAAAATCAAGCATTTTGGTGCCTGAAGAAGAAAACGCGTGATGCCGGGGTCAGAAAAACTGGTGCCTGGGGAGGCAAAATTTTTTTGATCCCAAATGCAAAAACAGATGCCAGTAAGAGATTTGGGGTACAATTCCATACTTAAAAATGGTATTGCTTGCTGTTTTCAAAAATCAAGCTTCTTGGTGCCTGAATAAAAAAAGGTGTGATGCCGGGGTCAGAAAAAATGATGCCTGGGTAGGCAAAATTTTTTTGATCCCAAAGGCAAAAACGGATGCCAGGATGAGATTCAGGGTAGAATTCCATACTTAAAAATGGAATTGCTTGCTGTTTTTAAAAATCAAGCTTTTTGGTGCCTGAAGGAGAAAACGCGTGATGCCGGGGTCAGAAATACTGGTGCCTGGGGAGGCAAATTATTTTTGATCCCAAATGCAAAAACGGATGCCAGGACGAAATTCGGGGTCGAATTCCAAACTTAAAAATGGTATTGCTTGCTGTTTTTAAAAATCAAGCTTTTTGGTGCCTGAAGAAGAAAACACGTGATGCCGGGGTCAGAAAAACTGGTGCCTAGGGAGGCAAATTTTTTTTGATCCCAAATGCAAAAATCCATGCCAGGATGAGTTTCGGGGTAGAATTCCATACTTAAAAATGGTATTGCTTGCTGTTTTTAAAAATCAAGCATTTTGGTGCCTGAAGAAGAAAACGCGTGATGCCGGGGTCAGAAAAACTGGTGCCTTGGGGAGGCAAATTTTTTTTGATCCCAAATGCAAAAACGGATGCCAGGACGAAATTCCGGGTCGAATTCCAAACTTAAAAATGGTATTGCTTGCTGTTTTTAAAAATCAAGCTTTTTGGTGCCTGAAGAAGAAAACGCGTGATGCCGGGGTCAGAAAAACTGGTGCCTGGGGAGGCAAATTTTTTTTGATCCCAAATGCAAAAACGGATGCCAGGACGAAATTCCGGGTCGAATTCCAAACTTAAAAATGGTATTGCTTGCTGTTTTTAAAAATCAAGCTTTTTGGTGCCTGAAGAAGAAAACACGTGATGCCGGGGTCAGAAAAACTGGTGCCTGGGGAGGTAAAATTTTTTTGATCCCAAATGCAAAAACGGATGCCAGGACGAAATTCGGGGTCGAATTCCAATCTTAAAAATGGTATTGCTTGCTGTTTTTAAAAATCAAGCTTTTTGGTGCCTAAAGAAGAAAACGCGTGATGCCGGGGTCAGAAAAAATGATGCCTGGGTAGGCAAAATTTTTTTGATCCCAAATGCAAAAACGGATGCCAGGACGAAATTCCGGGTCGAATTCCAAACTTAAAAATGGTATTGCTTGCTGTTTTTAAAAATCAAGCATTTTGGTGCCTGAAGAAGAAATCGCGTGATGCCAGGGTCAGAAAAACTGGTGCCTGGGGAGGCAAATTTTTTTTGTTCCCAAATGCAAAAACGGATGCCAGGATGAAATTCGGGGTCGAATTCCAAACTTAAAAATGGTATTGCTTGCTGTTTTTAAAAATCAAGCTTTTTGGTGCCTGAAGAAGAAAACGCGTGATGCCGGGGTCAGAAAAACTGGTGCCTGGGGAGGTAAATTTTTTTTGATGCCAAATGCAAAAACGGATGCCAGGACGAAATTCCGGGTCGAATTCCAAACTTAAAAATGGTATTGCTTGCTGTTTTTAAAAATCAAGCATTTTGGTGCCTGAAGAATAAAACGCGTGACGCCGGGGTCAGAAAAACTGGTGCCTGGGTAGGCAAAATTTTTTTGATCCCAAATGCAAAAACAGATGCCAGTAAGAGATTTGGGGTACAATTCCATACTTAAAAATGGTATTGCTTGCTGTTTTCAAAAATCAAGCTTCTTGGTGCCTGAATAAAAAAAGGTGTGATGCCGGGGTCAGAAAAAATGATGCCTGGGTAGGCAAAATTTTTTTGATCCCAAAGGCAAAAACGGATGCCAGGATGAGATTCAGGGTAGAATTCCATACTTAAAAATGGTATTGCTTGCTCTTTTTAAAAATCAAGCTTTTTGGTGCCTGAAGAAGAAAACGCGTGATGCCGGGGTCAGAAATACTGGTGCCTGGGGAGGCAAATTTTTTTTGATCCCAAATGCAAAAACGGATGCCAGGACGAAATTCGGGGTCGAATTCCAAACTTAAAAATGGTATTGCTTGCTGTTTTTAAAAATCAAGCTTTTTGGTGCCTGAAGAAGAAAACTCGTGATGCCGGGGTCAGAAAAACTGGTGCCTAGGGAGGCAAATTTTTTTTGTTCCCAAATGCAAAAACGGATGCCAGGATGAAATTCGGGGTCGAATTCCAAACTTAAAAATGGTATTGCTTGCTGTTTTTAAAAATCAAGCTTTTTGGTGCCTGAAGAAGAAAACGCGTGATGCCGGGGTCAGAAAAACTGGTGCCTGGGGAGGCAAATTTTTTTTGATCCCAAATGCAAAAACGGATGCCAGGACGAAATTCCGGGTCGAATTCCAAACTTAAAAATGGTATTGCTTGCTGTTTTGAAAAATCAAGCTTTTTGGTGCCTGAAGAAGAAAACGCGTGATGCCGGGGTCAGAAAAACTGGTGCCTGGGGAGGCAAATTTTTTTTGATCCCAAATGCAGAAACGGATGCCAGGACGAAATTCCGGGTCGAATTCCAAACTTAAAAATGGTATTGCTTGCTGTTTTTAAAAATCAAGCTTTTTGGTGCCTGAAGAAGAAAACACGTGATGCCGGGGTCAGAAAAACTGGTGCCTGGGGAGGTAAAATTTTTTTGATCCCAAATGCAAAAACGGATGCCAGGACGAAATTCGGGGTCGAATTCCAATCTTAAAAATGGTATTGCTTGCTGTTTTTAAAAATCAAGCTTTTTGGTGCCTAAAGAAGAAAACGCGTGATGCCGGGGTCAGAAAAAATGATGCCTGGGTAGGCAAAAATTTTTTGATCCCAAATGCAAAAACGGATGCCAGGACGAAATGCAGGGTCGAATTCCAAACTTAAAAATGGTATTGCTTGCTGTTTTTAAAAATCAAGCTTTTTGGTGCCTGAAGAAGAAAACGCGTGATGCCGGGGTCAGAAAAACTGGTGCCTGGGGAGGCAAAATTTTTTTGATCCCAAATGCAAAAACAGATGCCAGTAAGAGATTTGGGGTACAATTCCATACTTAAAAATGGTATTGCTTGCTGTTTTCAAAAATGAAGCTTCTTGGTGCATGAATAAAAAAAGGTGTGATGCCAGGGTCAGAAAAAATGATGCCTGGGGAGGCAAATTTTTTTTGATCCCAAATGCAAAAATCCATGCCAGGATGAGTTTCGGGGTAGAATTCCATACTTAAAAATGGTATTGCTTGCTGTTTTTAAAAATCAAGCATTTTGGTGCCTGAAGAAGAAAACGCGTGATGCCGGGGTCAGAAAAACTGGTGCCTGGGGAGGCAAATTTTTTTTGATCCCAAATGCAAAAACGGATGCCAGGACGAAATTCCGGGTCGAATTCCAAACTTAAAAATGGTATTGCTTGCTGTTTTTAAAAATCAAGCTTTTTGGTGCCTGAAGAAGAAAACGCGTGATGCCGGGGTCAGAAAAACTGGTGCCTGGGGAGGCAAATTTTTTTTGATCCCAAATGCAAAAACGGATGCCAGGACGAAATTCCGGGTCGAATTCCAAACTTAAAAATGATATTTCTTGCTGTTTTTAAAAATCAAGCTTTTTGGTGCCTAAAGAAGAAAACGCGTGATGCCGGGGTCAGAAAAAATGATGCCTGGGTAGGCAAAAAATTTTTGATCCCAAATGCAAAAACGGATGCCAGGACGAAATTCCGGGTCGAATTCCAAACTTAAAAATGGTATTGCTTGCTGTTTTTAAAAATCAAGCATTTTGGTGCCTGAAGAAGAAATCGCGTGATGCCGGGGTCAGAAAAACCGGTGCCTGGGGAGGCAAAATTTTTTTTGATCCCAAATGCAAAAACGGATGCCAGGACGAAATGCAGGGTCGAATTCCAAACTTAAAAATGGTATTGCTTGCTGTTTTTAAAAATCAAGCTTTTTGGTGCCTGAAGAAGAAAACGCGTGATGCCGGGGTCAGAAATACTGGTGCCTGGGGAGGCAAATTTTTTTTGATCCCAAATGCAAAAACGGATGCCAGGACGAAATGCAGGGTCGAATTCCAAACTTAAAAATGGTATTGCTTGCTGTTTTTAAAAATCAAGCATTTTGGTGCCTGAAGAAGAAATCGCGTGATGCTGGGGTCAGAAAAACTGGTGCCTGGGGAGGCAAATTTTTTTTGTTCCCAAATGCAAAAACAGATGCCAGGATGAAATTCGGGGTCGATTTCCAAACTTAAAAATGGTATTGCTTGCTGTTTTTAAAAATCAAGCTTTTTGGTGCCTGAAGAAGAAAACGCGTGATGCCGGGGTCAGAAAAACTGGTGCCTGGGGAGGCAAATTTTTTTTGATCCCAAATGCAAAAACGGATGCCAGGACGAAATTCCGGGTCGAATTCCAAACTTAAAAATGGTATTGCCTGAAGAAGAAAACGCGTGATGCCGGGGTCAGAAAAACTGGTGTCTGGGGAGGCAAAATTTTTTTGATCCCAAATGCAAAAACGGATGCCAGGACGAAATTCCGGGTCGAATTCCAAACTTAAAAATGGTATTGCTTGCTGTTTTTAAAAATCAAGCATTTTGGTGCCTGAAGAAGAAAACGCGTGATGCCGGGGTCAGAAAAACTGGTGCCTGGGGAGGCAAATTTTTTTTGATCCCAAATGCAAAAACGGATGCCAGGATGAAATTCCGGGTCGAATTCCAAACTTAAAAATGGTATTGCTTGCTGTTTTTAAAAATCAAGCTTTTTGGTGCCTGAAGAAGAAAACGCGTGATGCCGGGGTCAGAAAAACTGGTGCCTGGGGAGGTAAATTTTTTTTGATCCCAAATGCAAAAACGGATGCCAGGACGAAATTCCGGGTCGAATTCCAAACTTAAAAATGGTATTGCTTGCTGTTTTTAAAAATCAAGCATTTTGGTGCCTGAAGAAGAAAACGCGTGATGCCGGGGTCAGAAAAACTGGTGCCTGGGGAGGCAAAATTTTTTTGATCCCAAATGCAAAAACAGATGCCAGTAAGAGATTTGGGGTACAATTCCATACTTAAAAATGGTATTGCTTGCTGTTTTCAAAAATCAAGCTTCTTGGTGCCTGAATAAAAAAAGGTGTGATGCCGGGGTCAGAAAAAATGATGCCTGGGTAGGCAAAATTTTTTTGATCCCAAAGGCAAAAACGGATGCCAGGATGAGATTCAGGGTAGAATTCCATACTTAAAAATGGAATTGCTTGCTGTTTTTAAAAATCAAGCTTTTTGGTGCCTGAAGGAGAAAACGCGTGATGCCGGGGTCAGAAATACTGGTGCCTGGGGAGGCAAATTATTTTTGATCCCAAATGCAAAAACGGATGCCAGGACGAAATTCGGGGTCGAATTCCAAACTTAAAAATGGTATTGCTTGCTGTTTTTAAAAATCAAGCTTTTTGGTGCCTGAAGAAGAAAACACGTGATGCCGGGGTCAGAAAAACTGGTGCCTAGGGAGGCAAATTTTTTTTGATCCCAAATGCAAAAATCCATGCCAGGATGAGTTTCGGGGTAGAATTCCATACTTAAAAATGGTATTGCTTGCTGTTTTTAAAAATCAAGCATTTTGGTGCCTGAAGAAGAAAACGCGTGATGCCGGGGTCAGAAAAACTGGTGCCTTGGGGAGGCAAATTTTTTTTGATCCCAAATGCAAAAACGGATGCCAGGACGAAATTCCGGGTCGAATTCCAAACTTAAAAATGGTATTGCTTGCTGTTTTTAAAAATCAAGCTTTTTGGTGCCTGAAGAAGAAAACGCGTGATGCCGGGGTCAGAAAAACTGGTGCCTGGGGAGGCAAATTTTTTTTGATCCCAAATGCAAAAACGGATGCCAGGACGAAATTCCGGGTCGAATTCCAAACTTAAAAATGGTATTGCTTGCTGTTTTTAAAAATCAAGCTTTTTGGTGCCTGAAGAAGAAAACACGTGATGCCGGGGTCAGAAAAACTGGTGCCTGGGGAGGTAAAATTTTTTTGATCCCAAATGCAAAAACGGATGCCAGGACGAAATTCGGGGTCGAATTCCAATCTTAAAAATGGTATTGCTTGCTGTTTTTAAAAATCAAGCTTTTTGGTGCCTAAAGAAGAAAACGCGTGATGCCGGGGTCAGAAAAAATGATGCCTGGGTAGGCAAAATTTTTTTGATCCCAAATGCAAAAACGGATGCCAGGACGAAATTCCGGGTCGAATTCCAAACTTAAAAATGGTATTGCTTGCTGTTTTTAAAAATCAAGCATTTTGGTGCCTGAAGAAGAAATCGCGTGATGCCAGGGTCAGAAAAACTGGTGCCTGGGGAGGCAAATTTTTTTTGTTCCCAAATGCAAAAACGGATGCCAGGATGAAATTCGGGGTCGAATTCCAAACTTAAAAATGGTATTGCTTGCTGTTTTTAAAAATCAAGCTTTTTGGTGCCTGAAGAAGAAAACGCGTGATGCCGGGGTCAGAAAAACTGGTGCCTGGGGAGGTAAATTTTTTTTGATGCCAAATGCAAAAACGGATGCCAGGACGAAATTCCGGGTCGAATTCCAAACTTAAAAATGGTATTGCTTGCTGTTTTTAAAAATCAAGCATTTTGGTGCCTGAAGAATAAAACGCGTGACGCCGGGGTCAGAAAAACTGGTGCCTGGGTAGGCAAAATTTTTTTGATCCCAAATGCAAAAACAGATGCCAGTAAGAGATTTGGGGTACAATTCCATACTTAAAAATGGTATTGCTTGCTGTTTTCAAAAATCAAGCTTCTTGGTGCCTGAATAAAAAAAGGTGTGATGCCGGGGTCAGAAAAAATGATGCCTGGGTAGGCAAAATTTTTTTGATCCCAAAGGCAAAAACGGATGCCAGGATGAGATTCAGGGTAGAATTCCATACTTAAAAATGGTATTGCTTGCTCTTTTTAAAAATCAAGCTTTTTGGTGCCTGAAGAAGAAAACGCGTGATGCCGGGGTCAGAAATACTGGTGCCTGGGGAGGCAAATTTTTTTTGATCCCAAATGCAAAAACGGATGCCAGGACGAAATTCGGGGTCGAATTCCAAACTTAAAAATGGTATTGCTTGCTGTTTTTAAAAATCAAGCTTTTTGGTGCCTGAAGAAGAAAACTCGTGATGCCGGGGTCAGAAAAACTGGTGCCTAGGGAGGCAAATTTTTTTTGTTCCCAAATGCAAAAACGGATGCCAGGATGAAATTCGGGGTCGAATTCCAAACTTAAAAATGGTATTGCTTGCTGTTTTTAAAAATCAAGCTTTTTGGTGCCTGAAGAAGAAAACGCGTGATGCCGGGGTCAGAAAAACTGGTGCCGGGGGAGGCAAAAATTTTTTGATCCCAAATGCAAAAATGGATGCCAGGATGAAATTCCAGGTCGAATTCCAAACTTAAAAATGGTATTGCTTGCTGTTTTTAAAAATCAAGCTTTTTGGTGCCTAAAGAAGAAAACGCGTGATGCCGGGGTCAGAAAAAATGATGCCTGGGGAGGCAAAAATTTTTTGATCCCAAATGCAAAAACGGATGCCAGGACGAAATGCAGGGTCGAATTCCAAACTTAAAAATGGTATTGCTTGCTGTTTTTAAAAATCAAGCATTTTGGTGCCTGAAGAAGAAATCGCGTGATGCCGGGGTCAGAAAAACTGGTTCCTGGGGAGGCAAATTTTTTTTGATCCCAAATGCAAAAACGGATGCCAGGACGAAATTCCGGGTCGAATTCCAAACTTAAAAATGGTATTGCTTGCTGTTTTGAAAAATCAAGCTTTTAGGTGCCTGAAGATGAAAACACGTGATGACGGGGTCAGAAAAACTGGTGCCTGGGGAGGTAAATTTTTTTTGATCCCAAATGCAAAAATGGATGCCAGGACGAAATTCGGGGTCGAATTCCAATCTTAAAAATGGTATTGCTTGCTGTTTTTAAAAATCAAGCTTTTTGGTGCCTAAAGAAGAAAACGCGAGATGCCGGGGTCAGAAAAAATGATGCCTGGGTAGGCAAAATTTTTTTGATCCCAAATGCAAAAACGGATGCCAGGACGAAATGCAGGGTCGAATTCCAAACTTAAAAATGGTATTGCTTGCTGTTTTTAAAAATCAAGCATTTTGGTGCCTGAAGAAGAAATCGCGTGATGCCGGAGTCAGAAAAACTGGTGCCTGGGGAGGCAAAATTTTTTTTATCCCAAATGCAAAAACGGATGCCAGGACGAAATGCAGGGTCGATTTCCAAACTTAAAAATGGTATTGCTTGCTGTTTTTAAAAATCAAGCATTTTGGTGCCTGAAGAAGAAAACGCGTGATGCCGGGGTCAGAAAAACTGGTGCCTGGGGAGGCAAATTTTTTTTGATCCCAAATGCAAAAACGGATGCCAGGACGAAATTCCGGGTCGAATTCCAAACTTAAAAATGGTATTGCTTGCTGTTTTTAAAAATCAAGCTTTTTGGTGCCTGAAGAAGAAAACGCGTGATGCCGGGGTCAGAAAAACTGGTGCCTGGGGAGGTAAATTTTTTTTGATCCCAAATGCAAAAACGGATGCCAGGACGAAATTCCGGGTCGAATTCCAAACTTAAAAATGGTATTGCTTGCTGTTTTTAAAAATCAAGCATTTTGGTGCCTGAAGAAGAAAACGCGTGATGCCGGGGTCAGAAAAACTGGTGCCAGGGGAGGCAAAATTTTTTTGATCCCAAATGCAAAAACAGATGCCAGTAAGAGATTTGGGGTACAATTCCATACTTAAAAATGGTATTGCTTGCTGTTTTCAAAAATCAAGCTTCTTGGTGCCTGAATAAAAAAAGGTGTGATGCCGGGGTCAGAAAAAATGATGCCTGGGTAGGCAAATTTTTTTTGATCCCAAAGGCAAAAACGGATGCCAGGATGAGATTCAGGGTAGAATTCCATACTTAAAAATGGTATTGCTTGCTGTTTTTAAAAATCAAGCTTTTTGGTGCCTGAAGAAGAAAACGCGTGATGCCGGGGTCAGAAATACTGGTGCCTGGGGAGGCAAATTTTTTTTGATCCCAAATGCAAAAACGGATGCCAGGACGAAATTCGGGGTCGAATTCCAAACTTAAAAATGGTATTGCTTGCTGTTTTTAAAAATCAAGCTTTTTGGTGCCTGAAGAAGAAAACACGTGATGCCGGGGTCAGAAAAACTGGTGCCTGGGAGGCAAAATTTTTTTGATCCCAAATGCAAAAACGGATGCCAGGACGAAATTCGGGGTCGAATTCCATCCTTAAAAATGGTATTGCTTGCTGTTTTTAAAAATGAAGCTTTTTCGTGCCTGAAGAAGAAAACGCGTGATGCCGGGGTCAGAAAAACTGGTGCCTGGGGAGGCAAATTTTTTTTGATCCCAAATGCAAAAATCCATGCCAGGATGAGTTTCGGGGTAGAATTCCATACTTAAAAATGGTATTGCTTGCTGTTTTTAAAAATCAAGCATTTTGGTGCCTGAAGTAGAAAACGCGTGATGCCGGGGTCAGAAAAACTGGTGCCTGGGGAGGCAAATTTTTTTTGATCCCAAATGCAAAAACGGATGCCAGGACGAAATTCCGGGTCGAATTCCAAACTTAAAAATGGTATTGCTTGCTGTTTTTAAAAATCAAGCTTTTTGGTGCCTGAAGAAGAAAACGCGTGATGCCGGGGTCAGAAAAACTGGTGCCTGGGGAGGCAAAATTTTTTTGATCCCAAATGCAAAAACGGATGCCAGGACGAAATTCCGGGTTGAATTCCAAACTTAAAAATGGTATTGCTTGCTGTTTTTAAAAATCAAGCATTTTGGTGCCTGAAGTAGAAAACGCGTGATGCCGGGGTCAGAAAAACTGGTGCCTGGGGAGGCAAATTTTTTTTGATCCCAAATGCAAAAACGGATGCCAGGACGAAATTCCGGGTCGAATTCCAAACTTAAAAATGGTATTGCTTGCTGTTTTTAAAAATCAAGCTTTTTGGTGCCTGAAGAAGAAAACGCGTGATGCCGGGGTCAGAAAAACTGGTGCCTGGGGAGGCAAAATTTTTTTGATCCCAAATGCAAAAACGGATGCCAGGACGAAATTCCGGGTCGAATTCCAAACTTAAAAATGGTATTGCTTGCTGTTTTTAAAAATCAAGCATTTTGGTGCCTGAAGTAGAAAACGCGTGATGCCGGGGTCAGAAAAACTGGTGCCTGGGGAGGCAAATTTTTTTTGATCCCAAATGCAAAAACGGATGCCAGGACGAAATTCCGGGTCGAATTCCAAACTTAAAAATGGTATTGCTTGCTGTTTTTAAAAATCAAGCTTTTTGGTGCCTGAAGAAGAAAACGCGTGATGCCGGGGTCAGAAAAACTGGTGCCTGGGGAGGCAAAATTTTTTTGATCCCAAATGCAAAAACGGATGCCAGGACGAAATTCCGGGTCGAATTCCAAACTTAAAAATGGTATTGCTTGCTGTTTTTAAAAATCAAGCATTTTGGTGCCTGAAGAAGAAATCGCGTGATGCCGGGGTCAGAAAAACTGGTGCCTGGGGAGGCAAATTTTTTTTGTTACCAAATGCAAAAACGGATGCCAGGATGAAATTCGGGGTCGAATTCCAAACTTAAAAATGGTATTGCTTGCTGTTTTTAAAAATCAAGCTTTTTGGTGCCTGAAGAAGAAAACGCATGATGCCGGGGTCAGAAAAACTGGTGCCTGGGGAGGAAAAATTTTTTTGATCCCAAATGCAAAAACGGATGCCAGGACGAAATGCAGGGTCGAATTCCAAACTTAAAAATGGTATTGCTTGCTGTTTTTAAAAATCAAGCATTTTGGTGCCTGAAGAAGAAATCGCGTGATGCCGGAGTCAGAAAAACTGGTGCCTGGGGAGGCAAATTTTTTTTGATCCCAAATGCAAAAACGGATGCCAGGACGAAATGCAGGGTCGATTTCCAAACTTAAAAATGGTATTGCTTGCTGTTTTTAAAAATCAAGCATTTTGGTGCCTGAAGAAGAAAACGCGTGATGCCGGGGTCAGAAAAACTGGTGCCTGGGGAGGCAAATTTTTTTTGATCCCAAATGCAAAAACGGATGCCAGGACGAAATTCCGGGTCGAATTCCAAACTTAAAAATGGTATTGCTTGCTGTTTTTAAAAATCAAGCTTTTTGGTGCCTGAAGAAGAAAACGCGTGATGCCGGGGTCAGAAAAACTGGTGCCTGGGGAGGCAAAATTTTTTTGATCCCAAATGCAAAAACAGATGCCAGTAAGAGATTTGGAGTACAATTCCATACTTAAAAATGGTATTGCTTGCTGTTTTCAAAAATCAAGCTTCTTGGTGCCTGAATAAAAAAAGGTGTGATGCCGGGGTCAGAAAAAATGATGCCTGGGTAGGCAAAATTTTTTTGATCCCAAAGGCAAAAACGGATGCCAGGATGAGATTCAGGGTAGAATTCCATACTTAAAAATGGTATTGCTTGCTGTTTTTAAAAATCAAGCTTTCTGGTGCCTGAAGAAGAAAACGCGTGATGCCGGGGTCAGAAATACTGGTGCCTGGGGAGGCAAATTTTTTTTGATCCCAAATGCAAAAACGGATGCCAGGACGAAATTCGGGGTCGAATTCCAAACTTAAAAATGGTATTGCTTGCTGTTTTTAAAAATCAAGCTTTTTGGTGCCTGAAGAAGAAAACACGTGATGCCGGGGTCAGAAAAACTGGTGCCTAGGGAGGCAAATTTTTTTTGTTCCCAAATGCAAAAACGGATGCCAGGATGAAATTCGGGGTCGAATTCCAAACTTAAAAATGGTATTGCTTGCTGTTTTTAAAAATCAAGCTTTTTGGTGCCTGAAGAAGAAAACGCGTGATGCCGGGGTCAGAAAAACTGGTGCCGGGGGAGGCAAAAATTTTTTGATCCCAAATGCAAAAACGGATGCCAGGATGAAATTCCAGGTCGAATTCCAAACTTAAAAATGGTATTGCTTGCTGTTTTTAAAAATCAAGCTTTTTGGTGCCTGAAGAAGAAAACGCGTGATGCCGGGGTCAGAAAAACTGGTGCCTGGGAGGCAAAATTTTTTTGATCCCAAATGCAAAAACGGATGCCAGGACGAAATTCGGGGTCGAATTCCATCCTTAAAAATGGTATTGCTTGCTGTTTTTAAAAATGAAGCTTTTTCGTGCCTGAAGAAGAAAACGCGTGATGCCGGGGTCAGAAAAATTGGTGCCTGGGGAGGCAAATTTTTTTTGATCCCAAATGCAAAAATCCATGCCAGGATGAGTTTCGGGGTAGAATTCCATACTTAAAAATGGTATTGCTTGCTGTTTTTAAAAATCAAGCATTTTGGTGCCTGAAGTAGAAAACGCGTGATGCCGGGGTCAGAAAAACTGGTGCCTGGGGAGGCAAATTTTTTTTGATCCCAAATGCAAAAACGGATGCCAGGACGAAATTCCGGGTCGAATTCCAAACTTAAAAATGGTATTGCTTGCTGTTTTTAAAAATCAAGCTTTTTGGTGCCTGAAGAAGAAAACGCGTGATGCCGGGGTCAGAAAAACTGGTGCCTGGGGAGGCAAATTTTTTTTGATCCCAAATGCAAAAACGGATGCCAGGACGAAATTCCGGGTCGAATTCCAAACTTAAAAATGGTATTGCTTGCTGTTTTTAAAAATCAAGCTTTTTGGTGCCTGAAGAAGAAAACACGTGATGCCGGGGTCAGAAAAACTGGTGCCTGGGGAGGTAAAAATTTTTTGATCCCAAATGCAAAAACGGATGCCAGGACGAAATTCGGGGTCGAATTCCAATCTTAAAAATGGTATTGCTTGCTGTTTTTAAAAATCAAGCTTTTTGGTGCCTAAAGAAGAAAACGCGTGATGCCGGGGTCAGAAAAAATGATGCCTGGGTAGGCAAAAAATTTTTGATCCCAAATGCAAAAATGGATGCCAGGACGAAATGCAGGGTCGAATTCCAAACTTAAAAATGGTATTGCTTGCTGTTTTTAAAAATCAAGCATTTTGGTGCCTGAAGAAGAAATCGCGTGATGCCGGGGTCAGAAAAACTGGTGCCTGGGGAGGCAAATTTTTTTTGTTCCCAAATGCAAAAACGGATGCCAGGATGAAATTCGGGGTCGAATTCCAAACTTAAAAATGGTATTGCTTGCTGTTTTTAAAAATCAAGCTTTTTGGTGCCTGAAGAAGAAAACGCATGATGCCGGGGTCAGAAAAACTGGTGCCTGGGGAGGCAAAAATTTTTTGATCCCAAATGCAAAAACGGATGCCAGGACGAAATTCCGGGTCGAATTCCAAACTTAAAAATGGTATTGCTTGCTGTCTTTAAAAATCAAGCTTTTTGGTGCCTGAAGAAGAAAACGCGTGATGCCGGGGTCAGAAAAAATGATGCCTGGGTAGGCAAAATTTTTTTGATCCCAAATGCAAAAACGGATGCCAGGACGAAATGCAGGGTCGAATTCCAAACTTAAAAATGGTATTGCTTGCTGTTTTTAAAAATCAAGCATTTTGGTGCCTGAAGAAGAAATCGCGTGATGCCGGAGTCAGAAAAACTGGTGCCTGGGGAGGCAAATTTTTTTTGATCCCAAATGCAAAAACGGATGCCAGGACAAAATGCAGGGTCGATTTCCAAACTTAAAAATGGTATTGCTTGCTGTTTTTAAAAATCAAGCATTTTGGTGCCTGAAGAAGAAAACGCGTGATGCCGGGGTCAGAAAAACTGGTGCCTGGGGAGGCAAATTTTTTTTGATCCCAAATGCAAAAACGGATGCCAGGACGAAATTCCGGGTCGAATTCCAAACTTAAAAATGGTATTGCTTGCTGTTTTTAAAAATCAAGCTTTTTGGTGCCTGAAGAAGAAAACGCGTGATGCCGGGGTCAGAAAAACTGGTGCCTGGGAAGCAAAATTTTTTTGATCCCAAATGCAAAAACGGATGCCAGGACGAAATTCCGGGTCGAATTCCAAACTTAAAAATGGTATTGCTTGCTGTTTTTAAAAATCAAGCTTTTTGGTGCCTGAAGAAGAAAACGCGTGATGCCGGGGTCAGAAAAACTGGTGCCTGGGGAGGCAAAATTTTTTTGATCCCAAATGCAAAAACGGATGCCAGGACGAAATTCCGGGTCGAATTCCAAACTTAAAAATGGTATTGCTTGCTGTTTTTAAAAATCAAGCATTTTGGTGCCTGAAGTAGAAAACGCGTGATGCCGGGGTCAGAAAAACTGGTGCCTGGGGAGGCAAATTTTTTTTGATCCCAAATGCAAAAACGGATGCCAGGACGAAATTCCGGGTCGAATTCCAAACTTAAAAATGGTATTGCTTGCTGTTTTTAAAAATCAAGCATTTTGGTGCCTGAAGTAGAAAACGCGTGATGCCGGGGTCAGAAAAACTGGTGCCTGGGGAGGCAAATTTTTTTTGATCCCAAATGCAAAAACGGATGCCAGGACGAAATTCCGGGTCGAATTCCAAACTTAAAAATGGTATTGCTTGCTGTTTTTAAAAATCAAGCATTTTGGTGCCTGAAGAAGAAAACGCGTGATGCCGGGGTCAGAAAAACTGGTGCCTGGGGAGGCAAATTTTTTTTGATCCCAAATGCAAAAACGGATGCCAGGACGAAATTCCGGGTCGAATTCCAAACTTAAAAATGGTATTGCTTGCTGTTTTTAAAAATCAAGCTTTTTGGTGCCTGAAGAAGAAAACGCGTGATGCCGGGGTCAGAAAAACTGGTGCCTGGGGAGGCAAAATTTTTTTGATCCCAAATGCAAAAACAGATGCCAGTAAGAGATTTGGAGTACAATTCCATACTTAAAAATGGTATTGCTTGCTGTTTTCAAAAATCAAGCTTCTTGGTGCCTGAATAAAAAAAGGTGTGATGCCGGGGTCAGAAAAAATGATGCCTGGGTAGGCAAAATTTTTTTGATCCCAAAGGCAAAAACGGATGCCAGGATGAGATTCAGGGTAGAATTCCATACTTAAAAATGGTATTGCTTGCTGTTTTTAAAAATCAAGCTTTCTGGTGCCTGAAGAAGAAAACGCGTGATGCCGGGGTCAGAAATACTGGTGCCTGGGGAGGCAAATTTTTTTTATCCCAAATGCAAAAACGGATGCCAGGACGAAATTCGGGGTCGAATTCCAAACTTAAAAATGGTATTGCTTGCTGTTTTTAAAAATCAAGCTTTTTGGTGCCTGAAGAAGAAAACGCGTGATGCCGGGGTCAGAAAAACTGGTGCCGGGGGAGGCAAAAATTTTTTGATCCCAAATGCAAAAACGGATGCCAGGATGAAATTCGGGGTCGAATTCCAAACTTAAAAATGGTATTGCTTGCTGTTTTTAAAAATCAAGCTTTTTGGTGCCTGAAGAAGAAAACGCGTGATGCCGGGGTCAGAAAAACTGGTGCCGGGGGAGGCAAAAATTTTTTGATCCCAAATGCAAAAACGGATGCCAGGATGAAATTCCAGGTCGAATTCCAAACTTAAAAATGGTATTGCTTGCTGTTTTTAAAAATCAAGCTTTTTGGTGCCTGAAGAAGAAAACGCGTGATGCCGGGGTCAGAAAACCTGGTGCCTGGGAGGCAAAATTTTTTTGATCCCAAATGCAAAAACGGATGCCAGGACGAAATTCGGGGTCGAATTCCATCCTTAAAAATGGTATTGCTTGCTGTTTTTAAAAATGAAGCTTTTTCGTGCCTGAAGAAGAAAACGCGTGATGCCGGGGTCAGAAAAACTGGTGCCTGGGGAGGCAAATTTTTTTTGATCCCAAATGCAAAAATCCATGCCAGGATGAGTTTCGGGGTAGAATTCCATACTTAAAAATGGTATTGCTTGCTGTTTTTAAAAATCAAGCATTTTGGTGCCTGAAGTAGAAAACGCGTGATGCCGGGGTCAGAAAAACTGGTGCCTGGGGAGGCAAATTTTTTTTGATCCCAAATGCAAAAACGGATGCCAGGACGAAATTCCGGGTCGAATTCCAAACTTAAAAATGGTATTGCTTGCTGTTTTTAAAAATCAAGCTTTTTGGTGCCTGAAGAAGAAAACGCGTGATGCCGGGGTCAGAAAAACTGGTGCCTGGGGAGGCAAATTTTTTTTGATCCCAAATGCAAAAACGGATGCCAGGACGAAATTCCGGGTCGAATTCCAAACTTAAAAATGGTATTGCTTGCTGTTTTTAAAAATCAAGCTTTTTGGTGCCTGAAGAAGAAAACACGTGATGCCGGGGTCAGAAAAACTGGTGCCTGGGGAGGTAAAAATTTTTTGATCCCAAATGCAAAAACGGATGCCAGGACGAAATTCGGGGTCGAATTCCAATCTTAAAAATGGTATTGCTTGCTGTTTTTAAAAATCAAGCTTTTTGGTGCCTAAAGAAGAAAACGCGTGATGCCGGGGTCAGAAAAAATGATGCCTGGGTAGGCAAAAATTTTTTGATCCCAAATGCAAAAATGGATGCCAGGACGAAATGCAGGGTCGAATTCCAAACTTAAAAATGGTATTGCTTGCTGTTTTTAAAAATCAAGCATTTTGGTGCCTGAAGAAGAAATCGCGTGATGCCGGGGTCAGAAAAACTGGTGCCTGGGGAGGCAAAATTTTTTTGATCCCAAATGCAAAAACGGATGCCAGGACGAAATTCCGGGTCGAATTCCAAACTTAAAAATGGTATTGCTTGCTGTCTTTAAAAATCAAGCATTTTGGTGCCTGAAGAAGAAAACGCGTGATGCCGGGGTCAGAAAAAATGATGCCTGGGTAGGCAAAATTTTTTTGATCCCAAATGCAAAAACGGATGCCAGGACGAAATGCAGGGTCGAATTCCAAACTTAAAAATGGTATTGCTTGCTGTTTTTAAAAATCAAGCATTTTGGTGCCTGAAGAAGAAATCGCGTGATGCCGGAGTCAGAAAAACTGGTGCCTGGGGAGGCAAATTTTTTTTGATCCCAAATGCAAAAACGGATGCCAGGACGAAATGCAGGGTCGATTTCCAAACTTAAAAATGGTATTGCTTGCTGTTTTTAAAAATCAAGCATTTTGGTGCCTGAAGAAGAAAACGCGTGATGCCGGGGTCAGAAAAACTGGTGCCTGGGGAGGCAAATTTTTTTTGATCCCAAATGCAAAAACGGATGCCAGGACGAAATTCCGGGTCGAATTCCAAACTTAAAAATGGTATTGCTTGCTGTTTTTAAAAATCAAGCTTTTTGGTGCCTGAAGAAGAAAACGCGTGATGCCGGGGTCAGAAAAACTGGTGCCTGGGAAGCAAAATTTTTTTGATCCCAAATGCAAAAACGGATGCCAGGACGAAATGCAGGGTCGAATTCCAAACTTAAAAATGGTATTGCTTGCTGTTTTTAAAAATCAAGCATTTTGGTGCCTGAAGAAGAAAACGCGTGATGCTGGGGTCAGAAAAACTGGTGCCTGGGGAGGCAAATTTTTTTTGATCCCAAATGCAAAAACGGATGCCAGGACGAAATTCCGGGTCGAATTCCAAACTTAAAAATGGTATTGCTTGCTGTTTTCAAAAATCAAGCTTCTTGGTGCCTGAATAAAAAAAGGTGTGATGCCGGGGTCAGAAAAAATGATGCCTGGGTAGGCAAAATTTTTTTGATCCCAAAGGCAAAAACGGATGCCAGGATGAGATTCAGGGTAGAATTCCATACTTAAAAATGGTATTGCTTGCTGTTTTTAAAAATCAAGCATTTTGGTGCCTGAAGAAGAAAACGCGTGATTCCGGGGTGAGAAAAACTGTTGCCTGGGGAGGCAAATTTTTTTTGATCCCAAATGCAAAAACGGATGCCAGGACGAAATTCCGGGTCGAATTCCAAACTTAAAAATGGTATTGCTTGCTGTTTTTAAAAATCAAGCTTTTTGGTGCCTGAAGAAGAAAACGCGTGATGCCGGGGTCAGAAAAACTGGTGCCTGGGAAGCAAAATGTTTTTGATCCCAAATGCAAAAACGGATGCCAGGACGAAATTCGGGGTCGAATTCCATCCTTAAAAATGGTATTGCTTGCTGTTTTTAAAAATGAAGCTTTTTCGTGCCTGAAGAAGAAAACGCGTGATGCCGGGGTCAGAAAAACTGGTGCCTGGGGAGGCAAATTTTTTTTGATCCCAAATGCAAAAATCCATGCCAGGATGAGTTTCGGGGTAGAATTCCATACTTAAAAATGGTATTGCTTGCTGTTTTTAAAAATCAAGCATTTTGGTGCCTGAAGAAGAAATCGCGTGATGCCGGGGTCAGAAAAACTCGTGCCAGGGGAGGCAAATTTTTTTTGATCCCAAATGCAAAAACGGATGCCAGGACGAAATTCCGGGTCGAATTCCAAACTTAAAAATGGTATTGCTTGCTGTTTTGAAAAATCAAGCTTTTAGGTGCCTGAAGATGAAAACACGTGATGCCGGGGTCAGAAAAACTGGTGCCTGGGGAGGTAAAATTTTTTTGATCCCAAATGCAAAAACGGATGCCAGGACGAAATTCGGGGTCGAATTCCAATCTTAAAAATGGTATTGCTTGCTGTTTTTAAAAATCAAGCTTTTTGGTGCCTAAAGAAGAAAACGCGTGATGCCGGGGTCAGAAAAAATGATGCCTGGGTAGGCAAAAATTTTTTGATCCCAAATGCAAAAACGGATGCCAGGACGAAATGCAGGGTCGAATTCCAAACTTAAAAATGGTATTGCTTGCTGTTTTTAAAAATCAAGCATTTTGGTGCCTGAAGAAGAAATCGCGTGATGCCGGAGTCAGAAAAACTGGTGCCTGGGGAGGCAAATTTTTTTTGATCCCAAATGCAAAAACGGATGCCAGGACGAAATGCAGGGTCGATTTCCAAACTTAAAAATGGTATTGCTTGCTGTTTTTAAAAATCAAGCATTTTGGTGCCTGAAGAAGAAAACACGTGATGCCGGGGTCAGAAAAACTGGTGCCTGGGGAGGCAAATTTTTTTTGATCCCAAATGCAAAAACGGATGCCAGGACGAAATTCCGGGTCGAATTCCAAACTTAAAAATGGTATTGCTTGCTGTTTTTAAAAATCAAGCTTTTTGGTGCCTGAAGAAGAAAACGCGTGATGCCGGGGTCAGAAATACTGGTGCCTGGGGAGGCAAATTTTTTTTGATCCCAAATGCAAAAACGGATGCCAGGACGAAATTCGGGGTCGAATTCCAAACTTAAACATGGTATTGCTTGCTGTTTTTAAAAATCAAGCTTTTTGGTGCCTGAAGAAGAAAACGCGTGATGCCGGGGTCAAAAAAACTGGTTCCTGGGGAGGCAAATTTTTTTTGATCCCAAATGCAAAAGCGGATGCCAGGACGAAATTCCGGGTCGAATTCCAAACTTAAAAATGGTATTGCTTGCTGTTTTTAAAAATCAAGCTTTTTGGTGCCTGAAGAAGAAAACGCGTGATGCCGGGGTCAGAAAAACTGGTGCCTGGGGAGGCAAAATTTTTTTGATCCCAAATGCAAAAACGGATGCCAGGACGAAATTCCGGGTCGAATTCCAAACTTAAAAATGGTATTGCTTGCTGTTTTTAAAAATCAAGCTTTTTGGTGCCTAAAGAAGAAAACGCGTGATGCCGGGGTCAGAAAAACTGGTGCCTGGGGAGGTAAAATTTTTTTGATCCCAAATGCAAAAACGGATGCCAGGACGAAATTCGGGGTCGAATTCCATCCTTAAAAATGGTATTGCTTGCTGTTTTTAAAAATCAAGCTTTTTGGTGCCTAAAGAAGAAAACGCGAGATGAGGGGTCAGAAAAAATGATGCCTGGGTAGGCAAAATTTTTTTGATCCCAAATGCAAAAACGGATGCCAGGACGAAATGCAGGGTCGAATTCCAAACTTAAACATGGTATTGCTTGCTGATTTTAAAAATCAAGCATTTTGGTGCCTGAAGAAGAAATCGCGTGATGCCGGAGTCAGAAAAACTGGTGCCTGGGGAGGCAAATTTTTTTTGATCCCAAATGCAAAAACGGATGCCAGGACGAAATGCAGGGTCGATTTCCAAACTTAAAAATGGTATTGCTTGCTGTTTTTAAAAATCAAGCATTTTGGTGCCTGAAGAAGAAAACGCGTGATTCCGGGGTCAGAAAAACTGTTGCCTGGGGAGGCAAATTTTTTTTGATCCCAAATGCAAAAACGGATGCCAGGACGAAATTCCGGGTCGAATTCCAAACTTAAAAATGGTATTGCTTGCTGTTTTTAAAAATCAAGCTTTTTGGTGCCTGAAGAAGAAAACGCGTGATGCCGGGGTCAGAAAAACTGGTGCCTGGGGAGGTAAATTTTTTTTGATCCCAAATGCAAAAACGGATGCCAGGACGAAATTCCGGGTCGAATTCCAAACTTAAAAATGGTATTGCTTGCTGTTTTTAAAAATCAAGCATTTTGATGCCTGAAGAAGAAAACGCGTGATGCCGGGGTCAGAAAAACTGGTGCCTGGGGAGGCAAAATTTTTTTGATCCCAAATGCAAAAACAGATGCCAGTAAGAGATTTGGGGTACATTTCCATACTTAAAAATGGTATTGCTTGCTGTTTTCAAAAATCAAGCTTCTTGGTGCCTGAATAAAAAAAGGTGTGATGCCGGGGTCAGAAAAAATGATGCCTGGGTAGGCAAAATTTTTTTGATCCCAAAGGCAAAAACGGATGCCAGGATGAGATTCAGGGTAGAATTCCATACTTAAAAATGGTATTGCTTGCTGTTTTTAAAAATCAAGCTTTTTGGTGCCTGAAGAAGAAAACGCGTGATGCCGGGGTCAGAAATACTGGTGCCTGGGGAGGCAAATTTTTTTTGATCCCAAATGCAAAAACGGATGCCAGGAAGAAATTCGGGGTAGAATTCCATACTTAAAAATGGTATTGCTTGCTGTTTTTAAAAATCAAGCTTTTTGGTGCCTGAAGAAGAAAACTCGTGATGCCGGGGTCAGAAAAACTGGTGCCTAGGGAGGCAAATTTTTTTTGTTCCCAAATGCAAAAACGGATGCCAGGATGAAATTCGGGGTCGAATTCCAAACTTAAAAATGGTATTGCTTGCTGTTTTTAAAAATCAAGCTTTTTGGTGCCTGAAGAAGAAAACGCGTGATGCCGGGGTCAGAAAAACTGGTGCCGGGGGAGGCAAAAATTTTTTGATCCCAAATGCAAAAACGGATGCCAGGATGAAATTCCAGGTCGAATTCCAAACTTAAAAATGGTATTGCTTGCTGTTTTTAAAAATCAAGCTTTTTGGTGCCTGAAGAAGAAAACGCGTGATGCCGGGGTCAGAAAACCTGGTGCCTGGGAGGCAAAATTTTTTTGATCCCAAATGCAAAAACGGATGCCAGGACGAAATTCGGGGTCGAATTCCATCCTTAAAAATGGTATTGCTTGCTGTTTTTAAAAATGAAGCTTTTTCGTGCCTAAAGAAGAAAACGAGTGATGCCGGGGTCAGAAAAACTGGTGCCTGGGGAGGCAAATTTTTTTTGATCCCAAATGCAAAAATCCATGCCAGGATGAGTTTCGGGGTAGAATTCCATACTTAAAAATGGTATTGCTTGCTGTTTTTAAAAATCAAGCATTTTGGTGCCTGAAGAAGAATACGCGTGATGCCGGGGTCAGAAAAACTGGTTCCTGGGGAGGCAAATTTTTTTTGATCTCAAATGCAAAAACGGATGCCAGGACGAAATTCCGGGTCGAATTCCAAACTTAAAAATGGTATTGCTTGCTGTTTTTAAAAATCAAGCTTTTTGGTGCCTGAAGAAGAAAACGCGTGATGCCGGGGTCAGAAAAACTGGTGCCTAGGGAGGCAAATTTTTTTTGTTCCCAAATGCAAAAACGGATGCCAGGATGAAATTCGGGGTCGAATTCCAAACTTAAAAATGGTATTGCTTGCTGTTTTTAAAAATCAAGCTTTTTGGTGCCTGAAGAAGAAAACGCGTGATGCCGGGGTCAGAAAAACTGGTGCCGGGGGAGGCAAAAATTTTTTGATCCCAAATGCAAAAACGGATGCCAGGATGAAGTTCCAGGTCGAATTCCAAACTTAAAAATGGTATTGCTTGCTGTTTTTAAAAATCAAGCTTTTTGGTGCCTGAAGAAGAAAACGCGTGATGCCGGGGTCAGAAAACCTGGTGCCTGGGAGGCAAAATTTTTTTGATCCCAAATGCAAAAACGGATGCCAGGACGAAATTCGGGGTCGAATTCCATCCTTAAAAATGGTATTGCTTGCTGTTTTTAAAAATGAAGCTTTTTCGTGCCTGAAGAAGAAAACGCGTGATGCCGGGGTCAGAAAAACTGGTGCCTGGGGAGGCAAATTTTTTTTGATCCCAAATGCAAAAATCCATGCCAGGATGAGTTTCGGGGTAGAATTCCATACTTAAAAATGGTATTGCTTGCTGTTTTTAAAAATCAAGCTTTTTGGTGCCTGAAGTAGAAAACGCGTGATGCCGGGGTCAGAAAAACTGGTGCCTGGGGAGGCAAATTTTTTTTGATCCCAAATGCAAAAACAGATGCCAGTAAGAGATTTGGGGTACAATTCCATACTTAAAAATGGTATTGCTTGCTGTTTTCAAAAATCAAGCTTCTTGGTGCCTGAATAAAAAAAGGTGTGATGCCGGGGTCAGAAAAAATGATGCCTGGGTAGGCAAAATTTTTTTGATCCCAAAGGCAAAAACGGATGCCAGGATGAGATTCAGGATAGAATTCCATACTTAAAAATGGTATTGCTTGCTCTTTTTAAAAACTTAAAAATGGTATTGCTTGCTGTTTTTAAAAATCAAGCTTTTTGGTGCCTGAAGAAGAAAACACGTGATGCCGGGGTCAGAAAAACTGGTGCCTGGGGAGGCAAATTTTTTTTTGTTCCCAAATGCAAAAACGGATGCCAGGATGAAATTCGGGGTCGAATTCCAAACTTAAAAATGGTATTGCTTGCTGTTTTTAAAAATCAAGCTTTTTGGTGCCTGAAGAAGAAAACGCGTGATGCCGGGGTCAGAAAAACTGGTGCCGGGGGAGGCAAAAATTTTTTGATCCCAAATGCAAAAACGGATGCCAGGACGAAATTCCGGGTCGAATTCCAAACTTAAAAATGGTATTGCTTGCTGTTTTTAAAAATCAAGCTTTTTGGTGCCTGAAGAAGAAAACGCGTGATGCCGGAGTCAGAAAAACTGGTGCCTGGGGAGGCAAATTTTTTTTGATCCCAAATGCAAAAACGGATGCCAGGACGAAATGCAGGGTCGATTTCCAAACTTAAAAATGGTATTGCTTGCTGTTTTTAAAAATCAAGCATTTTGGTGCCTGAAGAAGAAAACGCGTGATTCCGGGGTCAGAAAAACTGTTGCCTGGGGAGGCAAATTTTTTTTGATCCCAAATGCAAAAACGGATGCCAGGACGAAATTCCGAGTCGAATTCCAAACTTAAAGATGGTATTGCTTGCTGTTTTTAAAAATCAAGCTTTTTGGTGCCTGAAGAAGAAAACGCGTGATGCCGGGGTCAGAAAAACTGGTGCCTGGGGAGGTAAATTTTTTTTGATCCCAAATGCAAAAACGGATGCCAGGACGAAATTCCGGGTCGAATTCCAAACTTAAAAATGGTATTGCTTGCTGTTTTTAAAAATCAAGCATTTTGGTGCCTGAAGAAGAAAACGCGTGATGCCGGGGTCAGAAAAACTGGTGCCTGGGGAGGCAAAATTTTTTTGATCCCAAATGCAAAAACAGATGCCAGTAAGAGATTTGGGGTACAATTCCATACTTAAAAATGGTATTGCTTGCTGTTTTCAAAAATCAAGCTTCTTGGTGCCTGAATAAAAAAAGGTGTGATGCCGGGGTCAGAAAAAATGATGCCTGGGTAGGCAAAAATTTTTTGATCCCAAAGGCAAAAACGGATGCCAGGATGAGATTCAGGGTAGAATTCCATACTTAAAAATGGTATTGCTTGCTGTTTTTAAAAATCAAGCTTTTTGGTGCCTGAAGGAGAAAACACGTGATGCCGGGGTCAGAAAAACTGGTGCCTAGGGAGGCAAATTTTTTTTGATCCCAAATGCAAAAATCCATGCCAGGATGAGTTTCGGGGTAGAATTCCATACTTAAAAATGGTATTGCTTGCTGTTTTTAAAAATCAAGCATTTTGGTGCCTGAAGAAGAAAACGCGTGATGCCGGGGTCAGAAAAACTGGTGCCTGGGGAGGCAAATTTTTTTTGATCCCAAATGCAAAAATCCATGCCAGGATGAGTTTCGGGGTAGAATTCCATACTTAAAAATGGTATTGCTTGCTGTTTTTAAAAATCAAGCATTTTGGTGCCTGAAGAAGAAAACGCGTGATGCCGGGGTCAGAAAAACTGGTGCCTGGGGAGGCAAATTTTTTTTGATCCCAAATGCAAAAACGGATGCCAGGACAAAATTCCGGGTCGAATTCCAAACTTAAAAATGGTATTGCTTGCTGTTTTTAAAAATCAAGCTTTTTGGTGCCTGAAGAAGAAAACGCGTGATGCCGGGGTCAGAAAAACTGGTGCCTGGGGAGGCAAATTTTTTTTGATCCCAAATGCAAAAACGGATGCCAGGACGAAATTCCGGGTTGAATTCCAAACTTAAAAATGGTATTGCTTGCTGTTTTTAAAAATCAAGCTTTTTGGTGCCTGAAGAAGAAAACACGTGATGCCGGCGTCAGAAAAACTGGTGCCTGGGGAGGTAAAATTTTTTTGATCCCAAATGCAAAAACGGATGCCAGGACGAAATTCGGGGTCGAATTCCAATCTTAAAAATGGTATTGCTTGCTGTTTTTAAAAATCAAGCTTTTTGGTGCCTAAAGAAGAAAACGCGTGATGCCGGGGTCAGAAAAAATGATGCCTGGGTAGGCAAAATTTTTTTGATCCCAAATGCAAAAACGGATGCCAGGACGAAATGCAGGGTCGAATTCCAAACTTAAAAATGGTATTGCTTGCTGTTTTTAAAAATCAAGCATTTTGGTGCCTGAAGAAGAAATCGCGTGATGCCAGGGTCAGAAAAACTGGTGCCTGGGGAGGCAAATTTTTTTTGTTCCCAAATGCAAAAACGGATGCCAGGATGAAATTCGGGGTCGAATTCCAAACTTAAAAATGGTATTGCTTGCTGTTTTTAAAAATCAAGCTTTTTGGTGCCTGAAGAAGAAAACGCGTGATGGCGGGGTCAGAAAAACTGGTGCCTGGGGAGGCAAATTTTTTTTGATCCCAAATGCAAAAACGGATGGCAGGACGAAATTCGGGGTCGAATTCCAATCTTAAATATGGTATTGCTTGCTGTTTTTAAAAATCAAGCTTTTTGGTGCCTGAAGAAGAAAACGCGTGATGCCGGGGTCAGAAATACTGTTGCCTGGGGATGCAAAAAATTTTTTGATCCCAAATGCAAAAACGGATGCCAGGATGAAATTCCGCGTCGAATTCCAAACTTAAAAATGGTATTGCTTGCTATTTTTAAAAATCAAGCATTTTGGTGCCTGAAGAAGAAAACGCGTGACGCCGGGGTCAGAAAAACTGGTGCCTGGGTAGGCAAAATTTTTTTGATCCCAAATGCAAAAACAGATGCCAGTAAGAGATTTGGGGTACAATTCCATACTTAAAAATGGTATTGCTTGCTGTTTTCAAAAATCAAGCTTCTTGGTGCCTGAATAAAAAAAGGTGTGATGCCGGGGTCAGAAAAAATGATGCCTGGGTAGGCAAAATTTTTTTGATCCCAAAGGCAAAAACGGATGCCAGGATGAGATTCAGGGTAGAATTCCATACTTAAAAATGGTATTGCTTGCTGTTTTTAAAAATCAAGCTTTTTGGTGCCTGAAGAAGAAAACGCGTGATGCCGGGGTCAGAAATACTGGTGCCTGGGGAGGCAAATTTTTTTTGATCCCAAATGCAAAAACGGATGCCAGGACGAAATTCGGGGTCGAATTCCAAACTTAAAAATGGTATTGCTTGCTGTTTTTAAAAATCAAGCTTTTTGGTGCCTGAAGAAGAAAACACGTGATGCCGGGGTCAGAAAAACTGGTGCCTGGGGAGGCAAATTTTTTTTGTTCCCAAATGCAAAAACGGATGCCAGGATGAAATTCGGGGTCGAATTCCAAACTTAAAAATGGTATTGCTTGCTGTTTTTAAAAATCAAGCTTTTTGGTGCCTGAAGAAGAAAACGTGTGATGCCGGGGTCAGAAAAACTGGTGCCGGGGGAGGCAAAAATTTTTTGATCCCAAATGCAAAAACGGATGCCAGGATGAGTTTCGGGGTAGAATTCCATACTTAAAAATGGTATTGCTTGCTGTTTTTAAAAATCAAGCATTTTGGTGCCTGAAGAAGAAAACGCGTGATGCCGGGGTCAGAAAAACTGGTGCCTGGGGAGGCAAATTTTTTTTGATCCCAAATGCAAAAACGGATGCCAGGACGAAATTCCGGGTCGAATTCCAAACTTAAAAATGGTATTGCTTGCTGTTTTTAAAAATCAAGCTTTTTGGTGCCTGAAGAAGAAAACGCGTGATTCCGGGGTCAGAAAAACTGGTGCCTGGGGAGGCAAATTTTTTTTGATCCCAAATGCAAAAACGGATGCCAGGACGAAATTCCGGGTCGAATTCCAAACTTAAAAATGGTATTGCTTGCTGTTTTTAAAAATCAAGCTTTTTGGTGCCTGAAGAAGAAAACACGTGATGCCGGGGTCAGAAAAACTGGTGCCTGGGGAGGTAAAATTTTTTTGATCCCAAATGCAAAAACGGATGCCAGGACGAAATTCGGGGTCGAATTCCAATCTTAAAAATGGTATTGCTTGCTGTTTTTAAAAATCAAGCTTTTTGGTGCCTGAAGAAGAAAACGCGTGATGCCGGGGTCAGAAAAAATGATGCCTGGGGAGGCAAAATTTTTTTGATCCCAAATGCAAAAACGGATGCCAGGAGGAAATGCAGGGTCGAATTCCAAACTTAAAAATGGTATTGCTTGCTGTTTTTAAAAATCAAGCTTTTTGGTGCCTGAAGGAGAAAACGCGTGATGCCGGGGTCAGAAATACTGGTGCCTGGGGAGGCAAATTTTTTTTGATCCCAAATGCAAAAACGGATGCCAGGATGAGTTTCGGGGTAGAATTCCATACTTAAAAATGGTATTGCTTGCTGTTTTTAAAAATCAAGCATTTTGGTGCCTGAAGAAGAAAACGCGTGATGCCGGGGTCAGAAAAACTGGTGCCTGGGGAGGCAAAATTTTTTTGATCCCAAATGCAAAAACAGATGCCAGTAAGAGATTTGGGGTACAATTCCATACTTAAAAATGGTATTGCTTGCTGTTTTCAAAAATCAAGCTTCTTGGTGCCTGAATAAAAAAAGGTGTGATGCCGGGGTCAGAAAAAATGATGCCTGGGTAGGCAAAATTTTTTTGATCCCAAAGGCAAAAACGGATGCTAGGATGAGATTCAGGGTAGAATTCCATACTTAAAAATGGTATTGCTTGCTGTTTTTAAAAATCAAGCTTTTTGGTGCCTGAAGAAGAAAACGCGTGATGCCGGGGTCAGAAATATTGGTGCCTGGGGAGGCAAATTTTTTTTGATCCCAAATGCAAAAACGGATGCCAGGACGAAATTCGGGGTCGAATTCCAAACTTAAAAATGGTATTGCTTGCTGTTTTTAAAAATCAAGCTTTTTGGTGCCTGAAGAAGAAAACTCGTGATGCCGGGGTCAGAAAAACTGGTGCCTAGGGAGGCAAATTTTTTTTGTTCCCAAATGCAAAAACGGATGCCAGGATGAAATTCGGGGTCGAATTCCAAACTTAAAAATGGTATTGCTTGCTGTTTTTAAAAATCAAGCTTTTTGGTGCCTGAAGAAGAAAACGCGTGATGCCGGGGTCAGAAAAACTGGTGCCGGGGGAGGCAAAAATTTTTTGATCCCAAATGCAAAAACGGATGCCAGGATGAAATTCCAGGTCGAATTCCAAACTTAAAAATGGTATTGCTTGCTGTTTTTAAAAATCAAGCTTTTTGGTGCCTGAAGAAGAAAACGCGTGATGCCGGGGTCAGAAAAACTGGTGCCTGGGAGGCAAAATTTTTTTGATCCCAAATGCAAAAACGGATGCCAGGACAAAATTCGGGGTCGAATTCCATCCTTAAAAATGGTATTGCTTGCTGTTTTTAAAAATGAAGCTTTTTCGTGCCTGAAGAAGAAAACGCGTGATGCCGGGGTCAGAAAAACTGGTGCCTGGGGAGGCAAATTTTTTTTGATCCCAAATGCAAAAACGGATGCCAGGACGAAATTCCGGGTCGAATTCCAAACTTAAAAATGGTATTGCTTGCTGTTTTTAAAAATCAAGCTTTTTGGTGCCTGAAGAAGAAAACGCGTGATGCCGGGGTCAGAAAAACTGGTGCCTGGGGAGGCAAATTTTTTTTGATCCCAAATGCAAAAACGGATGCCAGGACGAAATTCCGGGTCGAATTCCAAACTTAAAAATGGTATTGCTTGCTGTTTTTAAAAATCAAGCTTTTTGGTGCCTGAAGAAGAAAACACGTGATGCCGGGGTCAGAAAAACTGGTGCCTGGGGAGGTAAAAATTTTTTGATCCCAAATGCAAAAACGGATGCCAGGACGAAATTCGGGGTCGAATTCCAATCTTAAAAATGGTATTGCTTGCTGTTTTTAAAAATCAAGCTTTTTGGTGCCTAAAGAAGAAAACGCGTGATGCCGGGGTCAGAAAAAATGATGCCTGGGTAGGCAAAAAGTTTTTGATCCCAAATGCAAAAACGGATGCCAGGACGAAATGCAGGGTCGAATTCCAAACTTAAAAATGGTATTGCTTGCTGTTTTTAAAAATCAAGCATTTTGGTGCCTGAAGAAGAAAACGCGTGATGCCGGGGTCAGAAAAACTGGTGCCTGGGGAGGCAAATTTTTTTTGATCCCAAATGCAAAAACGGATGCCAGGACGAAATTCCGGGTCGAATTCCAAACTTAAAAATGGTATTGCTTGCTGTTTTTAAAAATCAAGCTTTTTGGTGCCTGAAGAAGAAAACACGTGATGCCGGGGTCAGAAAAACTGGTGCCTGGGGAGGTAAAATTTTTTTGATCCCAAATGCAAAAACGGATGCCAGGACGAAATTCGGGGTCGAATTCCAATCTTAAAAATGGTATTGCTTGCTGTTTTTAAAAATCAAGCTTTTTGGTGCCTAAAAAAGAAAACGCGTGATGCCGGGGTCAGAAAAAATGATGCCTGGGTAGGCAAAATTTTTTTGATCCCAAATGCAAAAATGGATGCCAGGATGAAATGCAGGGTCGAATTCCCAACTTAAAAATGGTATTGCTTGCTGTTTTTAAAAATCAAGCATTTTGGTGCCTGAAGAAGAAATCGCGTGATGCCAGGGTCAGAAAAACTGGTGCCTGGGGAGGCAAATTTTTTTTGTTCCCAAATGCAAAAACGGATGCCAGGATGAAATTCGGGGTCGAATTCCAAACTTAAAAATGGTATTGCTTGCTGTTTTTAAAAATCAAGCTTTTTGGTGCCTGAAGAAGAAAACGCGTGATGGCGTGGTCAGAAAAACTGGTGCCTGGGGAGGCAAATTTTTTTTGATCCCAAATGCAAAAACGGATGGCAGGACGAAATTCGGGGTCGAATTCCAATCTTAAATATGGTATTGCTTGCTGTTTTTAAAAATCAAGCTTTTTGGTGCCTGAAGAAGAAAACGCGTGATGCCGGGGTCAGAAATACTGGTGCCTGGGGAGGCAAAAAAATTTTTGATCCCAAATGCAAAAACGGATGCCAGGACGAAATTCCGGGTCGAATTCCAAACTTAAAAATGGTATTGCTTGCTGTTTTTAAAAATCAAGCTTTTTGGTGCCTGAAGAAGAAAACGCGTGATGCCGGGGTCAGAAAAACTGGTGCCTGGGGAGGTAAATTTTTTTTGATCCCAAATGCAAAAACGGATGCCAGGACGAAATTCCGGGTCGAATTCCAAACTTAAAAATGGTATTGCTTGCTGTTTTTAAAAATCAAGCATTTTGGTGCCTGAAGAAGAAAACGCGTGACGCCGGGGTCAGAAAAACTGGTGCCTGGGTAGGCAAAATTTTTTTGATCCCAAATGCAAAAACAGATGCCAGTAAGAGATTTGGGGTACAATTCCATACTTAAAAATGGTATTGCTTGCTGTTTTCAAAAATCAAGCTTCTTGGTGCCTGAATAAAAAAATGTGTGATGCCGGGGTCAGAAAAAATAATGCCTGGGTAGGCAAAATTTTTTTGATCCCAAAGGCAAAAACGGATGTCAGGATGAGATTCAGGGTAGAATTCCATACTTAAAAATGGTATTGCTTGCTCTTTTTAAAAATCAAGCTTTTTGGTGCCTGAAGAAGAAAACGCGTGATGCCGGGGTCAGAAATACTGGTGCCTGGGGAGGCAAATTTTTTTTGATCCCAAATGCAAAAACGGATGCCAGGACGAAATTCGGGGTCGAATTCCAAACTTAAAAATGGTATTGCTTGCTGTTTTTAAAAATCAAGCTTTTTGGTGCCTGAAGAAGAAAACACGTGATGCCGGGGTCAGAAAAACTGGTGCCTGGGGAGGCAAATTTTTTTTGTTCCCAAATGCAAAAACGGATGCCAGGATGAAATTCGGGGTCGAATTCCAAACTTAAAAATGGTATTGCTTGCTGTTTTTAAAAATCAAGCTTTTTGGTGCCTGAAGAAGAAAACGCGTGATGCCGGGGTCAGAAAAACTGGTGCCGGGGGAGGCAAAAATTTTTTGATCCCAAATGCAAAAACGGATGCCAGGACGAAATTCCGGGTCGAATTCCAAACTTAAAAATGGTATTGCTTGCTGTTTTTAAAAATCAAGATTTTTGGTGCCTGAAGAAGAAAACGCGTGATGCCTGGGTCAGAAAAACTGGTGCCTGGGAGGCAAAATTTTTTTGATCCCAAATGCAAAAACGGATGCCAGGACGAAATTCGGGGTCGAATTCCATCCTTAAAAATGGTATTGCTTGCTGTTTTTAAAAATGAAGCTTTTTCGTGCCTGAAGAAGAAAACGCGTGATGCCGGGGTCAGAAAAACTGGTGCCTGGGGAGGCAAATTTTTTTTGATCCCAAATGCAAAAATCCATGCCAGGATGAGTTTCGGGGTAGAATTCCATACTTAAAAATGGTATTGCTTGCTGTTTTTAAAAATCAAGCATTTTGGTGCCTGAAGAAGAAAACGCGTGATGCCGGGGTCAGAAAAACTGGTTCCTGGGGAGGCAAATTTTTTTTGATCCCAAATGCAAAAACGGATGCCAGGATGAAATTCCGGGTCGAATTCCAAACTTAAAAATGGTATTGCTTGCTGTTTTTAAAAATCAAGCTTTTTGGTGCCTGAAGAAGAAAACGCGTGATGCCGGGGTCAGAAAAACTGGTGCCTGGGGAGGCAAAATTTTTTTGATCCCAAATGCAAAAACGGATGCCAGGATGAAATTCCGGGTCGAATTCCAAACTTAAAAATGGTATTGCTTGCTGTTTTTAAAAATCAAGCTTTTTGGTGCCTGAAGAAGAAAACACGTGATGCCGGGGTCAGAAAAACTGGTGCCTGGGGAGGTAAAATTTTTTTGATCCCAAATGCAAAAACGGATGCCAGGACAAAATTCGGGGTCGAATTCCAATCTTAAAAATGGTATTGCTTGCTGTTTTTAAAAATCAAGCTTTTTGGTGCCTAAAGAAGAAAACGTGTGATGCCGGGGTCAGAAAAAATGATGCCTGGGAAGGCAAAATTTTTTTGATCCCAAATGCAAAAACGGATGCCAGGACGAAATGCAGGGTCGAATTCCAAACTTAAAAATGGTATTGCTTGCTGTTTTTAAAAATCAAGCATTTTGGTGCCTGAAGAAGAAATCGCGTGATGCCGGGGTCAGAAAAACTGGTGCCTGGGGAGGCAAATTTTTTTTGATCCCAAATGCAAAAACGGATGTCAGGACGAAATTCCGGGTCGAATTCCAAACTTAAAAATGGTATTGCTTGCTGTTTTGAAAAATCAAGCTTTTAGGTGCCTGAAGATGAAAACACGTGATGCCGGGGTCAGAAAAACTGGTGCCTGGGGAGGTAAAATTTTTTTGATTCCAAATGCAAAAACGGATGCCAGGATGAAATTCGGGGTCGAATTCCAATCTTAAAAATGGTATTGCTTGCTGTTTTTAAAAATCAAACTTTTTGGTGCCTAAAGAAAACGCGAGATGCCGGGGTCAGAAAAAATGATGCCTGGGTAGGCAAAATTTTTTTGATCCCAAATGCAAAAACGGATGCCAGGACGAAATGCAGGGTCGAATTCCAAACTTAAAAATGGTATTGCTTGCTGTTTTTAAAAATCAAGCATTTTGGTGCCTGAAGAAGAAATCGCGTGATGCCGGAGTCAGAAAAACTGGTGCCTGGGGAGGAAAATTTTTTTTGATCCCAAATGCAAAAATGGATGCCAGGACGAAATGCAGGGTCGATTTCCAAACTTAAAAATGGTATTGCTTGCTGTTTTTAAAAATCAAGCATTTTGGTGCCTGAAGAAGAAAACGCGTGATTCCGGGGTCAGAAAAACTGTTGCCTGGGGAGGCAAATTTTTTTTGATCCCAAATGCAAAAACGGATGCCAGGACGAAATTCCGGGTCGAATTCCAAACTTAAAAATGGTATTGCTTGCTGTTTTTAAAAATCAAGCTTTTTGGTGCCTGAAGAAGAAAAGGCGTGATGCCGGGGTCAGAAAAACTGGTGCCTGGGGAGGTAAATTTTTTTTGATCCCAAATGCAAAAACGGATGCCAGGACGAAATTCCGGGTCGAATTCCAAACTTAAAAATGGTATTGCTTGCTGTTTTTAAAAATCAAGCATTTTGGTGCCTGAAGAAGAAAACGCGTGATGCCGGGGTCAGAAAAACTGGTGCCTGGGGAGGCAAAATTTTTTTGATCCCAAATGCAAAAACAGATGCCAGTAAGAGATTTGGGGTACAATTCCATACTTAAAAATGGTATTGCTTGCTGTTTTCAAAAATCAAGCTTCTTGGTGCCTGAATAAAAAAAGGTGTGATGCCGGGGTCAGAAAAAATGATGCCTGGGTAGGCAAAATTTTTTTGATCCCAAAGGCAAAAATGGATGCCAGGATGAGATTCAGGGTAGAATTCCATACTTAAAAATGGTATTGCTTGCTGTTTTTAAAAATCAAGCTTTTTGGTGCCTGAAGAAGAAAACGCGTGATGCCGGGGTCAGAAAAACTGGTGCCTAGGGAGGCAAATTTTTTTTGTTCCCAAATGCAAAAACGGATGCCAGGATGAAATTCGGGGTCGAATTCCAAACTTAAAAATGGTATTGCTTGCTGTTTTTAAAAATCAAGCTTTTTGGTGCCTGAAGAAGAAAACGCGTGATGCCGGGGTCAGAAAAACTGGTGCCGGGGGAGGCAAAAATTTTTTGATCCCAAATGCAAAAACGGATGCCAGGATGAAATTCCAGGTCGAATTCCAAACTTAAAAATGGTATTGCTTGCTGTTTTTAAAAATCAAGCTTTTTGGTGCCTGAAGAAGAAAACGCGTGATGCCGGGGTCAGAAAAACTGGTGCCTGGGAGGCAAAATTTTTTTGATCCCAAATGCAAAAACGGATGCCAGGACGAAATTCGGGGTCGAATTCCATCCTTAAAAATGGTATTGCTTGCTGTTTTTAAAAATGAAGCTTTTTCGTGCCTGAAGAAGAAAACGCGTGATGCCGGGGTCAGAAAAACTGGTGCCTGGGGAGGCAAATTTTTTTTGATCCCAAATGCAAAAATCCATGCCAGGATGAGTTTCGGGGTAGAATTCCATACTTAAAAATGGTATTGCTTGCTGTTTTTAAAAATCAAGCATTTTGGTGCCTGAAGAAGAAAACGCGTGATGCCGGGGTCAGAAAAACTGGTTCCTGGGGAGGCAAATTTTTTTTGATCCCAAATGCAAAAACGGATGCCAGGATGAAATTCCGGGTCGAATTCCAAACTTAAAAATGGTATTGCTTGCTGTTTTTAAAAATCAAGCTTTTTGGTGCCTGAAGAAGAAAACGCGTGATGCCGGGGTCAGAAAAACTGGTGCCTGGGGAGGCAAAATTTTTTTGATCCCAAATGCAAAAACGGATGTCAGGATGAAATTCCGGGTCGAATTCCAAACTTAAAAATGGTATTGCTTGCTGTTTTTAAAAATCAAGCTTTTTGGTGCCTGAAGAAGAAAACACGTGATGCCGGGGTCAGAAAAACTGGTGCCTGGGGAGGTAAAAATTTTTTGATCCCAAATGCAAAAACGGATGCCAGGACAAAATTCGGGGTCGAATTCCAATCTTAAAAATGGTATTGCTTGCTGTTTTTAAAAATCAAGCTTTTTGGTGCCTAAAGAAGAAAACGTGTGATGCCGGGGTCAGAAAAAATGATGCCTGGGAAGGCAAAATTTTTTTGATCCCAAATGCAAAAACGGATGCCAGGACGAAATGCAGGGTCGAATTCCAAACTTAAAAATGGTATTGCTTGCTGTTTTTAAAAATCAAGCATTTTGGTGCCTGAAGAAGAAATCGCGTGATGCCGGGGTCAGAAAAACTGGTGCCTGGGGAGGCAAATTTTTTTTGATCCCAAATGCAAAAACGGATGTCAGGACGAAATTCCGGGTCGAATTCCAAACTTAAAAATGGTATTGCTTGCTGTTTTGAAAAATCAAGCTTTTAGGTGCCTGAAGATGAAAACACGTGATGCCGGGGTCAGAAAAACTGGTGCCTGGGGAGGTAAAATTTTTTTGATTCCAAATGCAAAAACGGATGCCAGGATGAAATTCGGGGTCGAATTCCAATCTTAAAAATGGTATTGCTTGCTGTTTTTAAAAATCAAACTTTTTGGTGCCTAAAGAAAACGCGAGATGCCGGGGTCAGAAAAAATGATGCCTGGGTAGGCAAAATTTTTTTGATCCCAAATGCAAAAACGGATGCCAGGACGAAATGCAGGGTCGAATTCCAAACTTAAAAATGGTATTGCTTGCTGTTTTTAAAAATCAAGCATTTTGGTGCCTGAAGAAGAAATCGCGTGATGCCGGAGTCAGAAAAACTGGTGCCTGGGGAGGCAAATTTTTTTTGATCCCAAATGCAAAAATGGATGCCAGGACGAAATGCAGGGTCGATTTCCAAACTTAAAAATGGTATTGCTTGCTGTTTTTAAAAATCAAGCATTTTGGTGCCTGAAGAAGAAAACGCGTGATTCCGGGGTCAGAAAAACTGTTGCCTGGGGAGGCAAATTTTTTTTGATCCCAAATGCAAAAACGGATGCCAGGACAAAATTCCGGGTCGAATTCCAAACTTAAAAATGGTATTGCTTGCTGTTTTTAAAAATCAAGCTTTTTGGTGCCTGAAGAAGAAAAGGCGTGATGCCGGGGTCAGAAAAACTGGTGCCTGGGGAGGTAAATTTTTTTTGATCCCAAATGCAAAAACGGATGCCAGGACGAAATTCCGGGTCGAATTCCAAACTTAAAAATGGTATTGCTTGCTGTTTTTAAAAATCAAGCATTTTGGTGCCTGAAGAAGAAAACGCGTGATGCCGGGGTCAGAAAAACTGGTGCCTGGGGAGGCAAAATTTTTTTGATCCCAAATGCAAAAACAGATGCCAGTAAGAGATTTGGGGTACAATTCCATACTTAAAAATGGTATTGCTTGCTGTTTTCAAAAATCAAGCTTCTTGGTGCCTGAATAAAAAAAGGTGTGATGCCGGGGTCAGAAAAAATGATGCCTGGGTAGGCAAAATTTTTTTGATCCCAAAGGCAAAAACGGATGCCAGGATGAGATTCAGGGTAGAATTCCATACTTAAAAATGGTATTGCTTGCTGTTTTTAAAAATCAAGCTTTTTGGTGCCTGAAGAAGAAAACGCGTGATGCCGGGGTCAGAAAAACTGGTGCCTAGGGAGGCAAATTTTTTTTGTTCCCAAATGCAAAAACGGATGCCAGGATGAAATTCGGGGTCGAATTCCAAACTTAAAAATGGTATTGCTTGCTGTTTTTAAAAATCAAGCTTTTTGGTGCCTGAAGAAGAAAACGCGTGATGCCGGGGTCAGAAAAACTGGTGCCGGGGGAGGCAAAAATTTTTTGATCCCAAATGCAAAAACGGATGCCAGGATGAAATTCCAGGTCGAATTCCAAACTTAAAAATGGTATTGCTTGCTGTTTTTAAAAATCAAGCTTTTTGGTGCCTGAAGAAGAAAACGCGTGATGCCGGGGTCAGAAAAACTGGTGCCTGGGAGGCAAAATTTTTTTGATCCCAAATGCAAAAACGGATGCCAGGACGAAATTCGGGGTCGAATTCCATCCTTAAAAATGGTATTGCTTGCTGTTTTTAAAAATGAAGCTTTTTCGTGCCTGAAGAAGAAAACGCGTGATGCCGGGGTCAGAAAAACTGGTGCCTGGGGAGGCAAATTTTTTTTGATCCCAAATGCAAAAATCCATGCCAGGATGAGTTTCGGGGTAGAATTCCATACTTAAAAACGGTATTGCTTGCTGTTTTTAAAAATCAAGCATTTTGGTGCCTGAAGTAGAAAACGCGTGATGCCGGGGTCAGAAAAACTGGTGCCTGGGGAGGCAAATTTTTTTTGATCCCAAATGCAAAAACGGATGCCAGGACGAAATTCCGGGTCGAATTCCAAACTTAAAAATGGTATTGCTTGCTGTTTTTAAAAATCAAGCATTTTGGTGCCTGAAGAAGAAAACGCGTGATGCCGGGGTCAGAAAAACTGGTGCCTGGGGAGGCAAATTTTTTTTGATCCCAAATGCAAAAACGGATGCCAGGATGAAATTCCAGGTCGAATTCCAAACTTAAAAATGGTATTGCTTGCTGTTTTTAAAAATCAAGCTTTTTGGTGCCTGAAGAAGAAAACACGTGATGCCGGGGTCAGAAAAACTGGTGCCTGGGGAGGTAAAAATTTTTTGATCCCAAATGCAAAAACGGATGCCAGGACGAAATTCGGGGTCGAATTCCAATCTTAAATATGGTATTGCTTGCTGTTTTTAAAAATCAAGCTTTTTGGTGCCTGAAGAAGAAAACGCGTGATGGCGGGGTCAGAAAAACTGGTGCCTGGGGAGGCAAATTTTTTTTGATCCCAAATGCAAAAACGGATGGCAGGACGAAATTCGGGGTCGAATTCCAATCTTAAATATGGTATTGCTTGCTGTTTTTAAAAATCAAGCTTTTTGGTGCCTGAAGAAGAAAACGCGTGATGCCGGGGTCAGAAATACTGTTGCCTGGGGATGCAAAAAATTTTTTGATCCCAAATGCAAAAACGGATGCCAGGATGAAATTCCGCGTCGAATTCCAAACTTAAAAATGGTATTGCTTGCTGTTTTTAAAAATCAAGCTTTTTGGTGCCTGAAGAAGAAAACGCGTGATGCCGGGGTCAGAAAAACTGGTGCCTGGGGAGGTAAATTTTTTTTGATCCCAAATGCAAAAACGGATGCCAGGACGAAATTCCGGGTCGAATTCCAAACTTAAAAATGGTATTGCTTGCTGTTTTTAAAAATCAAGCATTTTGGTGCCTGAAGAAGAAAACGCGTGACGCCGGGGTCAGAAAAACTGGTGCCTGGGTAGGCAAAATTTTTTTGATCCCAAATGCAAAAACAGATGCCAGTAAGAGATTTGGGGTACAATTCCATACTTAAAAATGGTATTGCTTGCTGTTTTCAAAAATCAAGCTTCTTGGTGCCTGAATAAAAAAAGGTGTGATGCCGGGGTCAGAAAAAATGATGCCTGGGTAGGCAAAATTTTTTTGATCCCAAAGGCAAAAACGGATGCCAGGATGAGATTCAGGGTAGAATTCCATACTTAAAAATGGTATTGCTTGCTGTTTTTAAAAATCAAGCTTTTTGGTGCCTGAAGAAGAAAACGCGTGATGGCGGGGTCAGAAAAACTGGTGCCTGGGGAGGCAAAAATTTTTTGATCCCAAATGCAAAAACGGATGCCAGGACGAAATGCAGGGTCGAATTCCAAACTTAAAAATGGTATTGCTTGCTGTTTTTAAAAATCAAGCATTTTGGTGCCTGAAGAAGAAATCGCGTGATGCCGGGGTCAGAAAAACTGGTGCCTGGGGAGGCAAATTTTTTTTGATCCCAAATGCAAAAACGGATGCCAGGACGAAATTCCGGGTCGAATTCCAAACTTAAAAATGGTATTGCTTGCTGTTTTGAAAAATCAAGCTTTTAGGTGCCTGAAGATGAAAACACGTGATGCCGGGGTCAGAAAAACTGGTGCCTGGGGAGGTAAAATTTTTTTGATCCCAAATGCAAAAACGGATGCCAGGATGAAATTCGGGGTCGAATTCCAATCTTAAAAATGGTATTGCTTGCTGTTTTTAAAAATCAAGCTTTTTGGTGCCTAAAGAAAAAAACGCGAGATGCCGGGGTCAGAAAAACTGGTGCCTGGGGAGGCAAAATTTTTTTGATCCCAAATGCAAAAACAGATGCCAGTAAGAGATTTGGGGTACAATTCCATACTTAAAAATGGTATTGCTTGCTGTTTTCAAAAATCAAGCTTCTTGGTGCCTGAATAAAAAAAGGTTTGATGCCGGGGTCAGAAAAAATGATGCCTGGGTAGGCAAAATTTTTTTGATCCCAAAGGCAAAAACGGATGCCAGGATGAGATTCAGGGTAGAATTCCATACTTAAAAATGGTATTGCTTGCTGTTTTTAAAAATCAAGCTTTTTGGTGCCTGAAGAAGAAAACGCGTGATGCCGGGGTCAGAAATACTGGTGCCTGGGGAGGCAAATTTTTTTTGATCCCAAATGCAAAAACGGATGCCAGGACGAAATTCGGGGTCGAATTCCAAACTTAAAAATGGTATTGCTTGCTGTTTTTAAAAATCAAGCTTTTTGGTGCCTGAAGAAGAAAACTCGTGATGCCGGGGTCAGAAAAACTGGTGCCTAGGGAGGCAAACTTTTTTTGTTCCCAAATGCAAAAACGGATGCCAGGATGAAATTCGGGGTCGAATTCCAAACTTAAAAATGGTATTGCTTGCTGTTTTTAAAAATCAAGCTTTTTGGTGCCTGAAGAAGAAAACGCGTGATGCCGGGGTCAGAAAAACTGGTGCCGGGGGAGGCAAAAATTTTTTGATCCCAAATGCAAAAACGGATGCCAGGATGAAATTCCAGGTCGAATTCCAAACTTAAAAATGGTATTGCTTGCTGTTTTTAAAAATCAAGCTTTTTGGTGCCTGAAGAAGAAAACGCGTGATGCCGGGGTCAGAAAAACTGGTGCCTGGGAGGCAAAATTTTTTTGATCCCAAATGCAAAAACGGATGCCAGGACGAAATTCGGGGTCGAATTCCATCCTTAAAAATGGTATTGCTTGCTGTTTTTAAAAATGAAGCTTTTTCGTGCCTGAAGAAGAAAACGCGTGATGCCGGGGTCAGAAAAACTGGTGCCTGGGGAGGCAAATTTTTTTTGATCCCAAATGCAAAAATCCATGCCAGGATGAGTTTCGGGGTAGAATTCCATACTTAAAAATGGTATTGCTTGCTGTTTTTAAAAATCAAGCTTTTTGGTGCCTGAAGTAGAAAACGCGTGATGCCCGGGTCAGAAAAACTGGTGCCTGGGGAGGCAAATTTTTTTTGATCCCAAATGCAAAAACGGATGCCAGGACGAAATTCCGGGTCGAATTCCAAACTTAAAAATGGTATTGCTTGCTGTTTTTAAAAATCAAGCTTTTTGGTGCCTGAAGAAGAAAACGCGTGATGCCGGGGTCAGAAAAACTGGTGCCTGGGGAAGCAAATTTTTTTTGATCCCAAATGCAAAAACGGATGCCAGGACGAAATTCCGGGTCGAATTCCAAACTTAAAAATGGTATTGCTCGCTGTTTTTAAAAATCAAGCTTTTTGGTGCCTGAAGAAGAAAACGCGTGATGCCGGGGTCAGAAATACTGGTGCCTGGGGAGGCAAATTTTTTTTGATCCCAAATGCAAAAACGGATGCCAGGACGAAATTCGGGGTCGAATTCCAAACTTAAAAATGGTATTGCTTGCTGTTTTTAAAAATCAAGCTTTTTGGTGCCTGAAGAAGAAAACTCGTGATGCCGGGGTCAGAAAAACTGGTGCCTAGGGAGGCAAATTTTTTTTGTTCCCAAATGCAAAAACGGATGCCAGGATGAAATTCGGGATCGAATTCCAAACTTAAAAATGGTATTGCTTGCTGTTTTTAAAAATCAAGCTTTTTGGTGCCTGAAGAAGAAAACGCGTGATGCCGGGGTCAGAAAAACTGGTGCCGGGGGAGGCAAAAATTTTTTGATCCCAAATGCAAAAACGGATGCCAGGATGAAATTCCAGGTCGAATTCCAAACTTAAAAATGGTATTGCTTGCTGTTTTTAAAAATCAAGCTTTTTGGTGCCTGAAGAAGAAAACGCGTGATGCCGGGGTCAGAAAAACTGGTGCCTGGGAGGCAAAATTTTTTTGATCCCAAATGCAAAAACGGATGCCAGGACGAAATTCGGGGTCGAATTCCATCCTTAAAAATGGTATTGCTTGCTGTTTTTAAAAATGAAGCTTTTTCGTGCCTGAAGAAGAAAACGCGTGATGCCGGGGTCAGAAAAACTGGTGCCTGGGGAGGCAAAATTTTTTTGATCCCAAATGCAAAAACAGATGCCAGTAAGAGATTTGGGGTACAATTCCATACTTAAAAATGGTATTGCTTGCTGTTTTCAAAAATCAAGCTTCTTGGTGCCTGAATAAAAAAAGGTGTGATGCCGGGGTCAGAAAAAATGATGCCTGGGTAGGCAAAATTTTTTTGATCCCAAAGGCAAAAACGGATGCCAGGATGAGATTCAGGGTAGAATTCCATACTTAAAAATGGTATTGCTTGCTGTTTTTAAAAATCAAGCTTTTTGGTGCCTGAAGAAGAAAACGCGTGATGGCGGGGTCAGAAAAACTGGTGCCTGGGGAGGCAAAAATTTTTTGATCCCAAATGCAAAAACAGATGCCAGGACGAAATGCAGGGTCGAATTCCAAACTTAAAAATGGTATTGCTTGCTGTTTTTAAAAATCAAGCATTTTGGTGCCTGAAGAAGAAATCGCGTGATGCCGGGGTCAGAAAAACTGGTGCCTGGGGAGGCAAATTTTTTTTGATCCCAAATGCAAAAACGGATGCCAGGACGAAAGTCCGGGTCGAATTCCAAACTTAAAAATGGTATTGCTTGCTGTTTTGAAAAATCAAGCTTTTAGGTGCCTGAAGATGAAAACACGTGATGCCGGGGTCAGAAAAACTGGTGCCTGGGGAGGTAAAATTTTTTTGATCCCAAATGCAAAAACGGATGCCAGGATGAAATTCGGGGTCGAATTCCAATCTTAAAAATGGTATTGCTTGCTGTTTTTAAAAATCAAGCTTTTTGGTGCCTAAAGAAAAAAACGCGAGATGCCGGGGTCAGAAAAAATGATGCCTGGGTAGGCAAAATTTTTTTGATCCCAAATGCAAAAACGGATGCCAGGACGAAATGCAGGGTCGAATTCCAAACTTAAAAATGGTATTGCTTGCTGTTTTTAAAAATCAAGCATTTTGGTGCCTGAAGAAGAAATCGCGTGATGCCGGAGTCAGAAAAACTGGTGCCTGGGGAGGCAAATTTTTTTTGATCCCAAATGCAAAAACGGATGCCAGGACGAAATGCAGGGTCGATTTCCAAACTTAAAAATGGTATTGCTTGCTGTTTTTAAAAATCAAGCATTTTGGTGCCTGAAGAAGAAAACGCGTGATTCCGGGGTCAGAAAAACTGTTGCCTGGGTAGGCAAATTTTTTTTGATCCCAAATGCAAAAACGGATGCCAGGACGAAATTCCGGGTCAAATTCCAAACTTAAAAATGGTATTGCTTGCTGTTTTTAAAAATCAAGCTTTTTGGTGCCTGAAGAAGAAAACGCGTGATGCCGGGGTCAGAAAAACTGGTGCCTGGGGAGGTAAATTTTTTTTGATCCCAAATGCAAAAACGGATGCCAGGACGAAATTCCGGGTCGAATTCCAAACTTAAAAATGGTATTGCTTGCTGTTTTTAAAAATCAAGCATTTTGGTGCCTGAAGAAGAAAACGCGTGATGCCGGGGTCAGAAAAACTGGTGCCTGGGGAGGCAAAATTTTTTTGATCCCAAATGCAAAAACAGATGCCAGTAAGAGATTTGGGGTACAATTCCATACTTAAAAATGGTATTGCTTGCTGTTTTCAAAAATCAAGCTTCTTGGTGCCTGAATAAAAAAAGGTGTGATGCCGGGGTCAGAAAAAATGATGCCTGGGTAGGCAAAATTTTTTTGATCCCAAAGGCAAAAACGGATGCCAGGATGAGATTCAGGGTAGAATTCCATACTTAAAAATGGTATTGCTTGCTGTTTTTAAAAATCAAGCTTTTTGGTGCCTGAAGAAGAAAACGCGTGATGCCGGGGTCAGAAATACTGGTGCCTGGGGAGGCAAATTTTTTTTGATCCCAAATGCAAAAACGGATGCCAGGACGAAATTCGGGGTCGAATTCCAAACTTAAAAATGGTATTGCTTGCTGTTTTTAAAAATCAAGCTTTTTGGTGCCTGAAGAAGAAAACTCGTGATGCCGGGGTCAGAAAAACTGGTGCCTAGGGAGGCAAATTTTTTTTGTTCCCAAATGCAAAAACGGATGCCAGGATGAAATTCGGGGTCGAATTCCAAACTTAAAAATGGTATTGCTTGCTGTTTTTAAAAATCAAGCTTTTTGGTGCCTGAAGAAGAAAACGCGTGATGCCGGGGTCAGAAAAACTGGTGCCGGGGGAGGCAAAAATTTTTTGATCCCAAATGCAAAAACGGATGCCAGGATGAAATTCCAGGTCGAATTCCAAACTTAAAAATGGTATTGCTTGCTGTTTTTAAAAATCAAGCTTTTTGGTGCCTGAAGAAGAAAACGCGTGATGCCGGGGTCAGAAAAACTGGTGCCTGGGAGGCAAAATTTTTTTGATCCCAAATGCAAAAACGGATGCCAGGACGAAATTCCAGGTCGAATTCCATCCTTAAAAATGGTATTGCTTGCTGTTTTTAAAAATGAAGCTTTTTCGTGCCTGAAGAAGAAAACGCGTGATGCCGGGGTCAGAAAAACTGGTGCCTGGGGAGGCAAATTTTTTTTGATCCCAAATGCAAAAATCCATGCCAGGATGAGTTTCGGGGTAGAATTCCATACTTAAAAATGGTATTGCTTGCTGTTTTTAAAAATCAAGCTTTTTGGTGCCTGAAGTAGAAAACGCGTGATGCCCGGGTCAGAAAAACTGGTGCCTGGGGAAGCAAATTTTTTTTGATCCCAAATGCAAAAACGGATGCCAGGACGAAATTCCGGGTCGAATTCCAAACTTAAAAATGGTATTGCTCGCTGTTTTTAAAAATCAAGCTTTTTGGTGCCTGAAGAAGAAAACGCGTGATGCCGGGGTCAGAAATACTGGTGCCTGGGGAGGCAAATTTTTTTTGATCCCAAATGCAAAAACGGATGCCAGGACGAAATTCGGGGTCGAATTCCAAACTTAAAAATGGTATTGCTTGCTGTTTTTAAAAATCAAGCTTTTTGGTGCCTGAAGAAGAAAACTCGTGATGCCGGGGTCAGAAAAACTGGTGCCTAGGGAGGCAAAATTTTTTTGTTCCCAAATGCAAAAACGGATGCCAGGATGAAATTCGGGATCGAATTCCAAACTTAAAAATGGTATTGCTTGCTGTTTTTAAAAATCAAGCTTTTTGGTGCCTGAAGAAGAAAACGCGTGATGCCGGGGTCAGAAAAACTGGTGCCGGGGGAGGCAAAAATTTTTTGATCCCAAATGCAAAAACGGATGCCAGGATGAAATTCCAGGTCGAATTCCAAACTTAAAAATGGTATTGCTTGCTGTTTTTAAAAATCAAGCTTTTTGGTGCCTGAAGAAGAAAACGCGGGATGCCGGGGTCAGAAAAACTGGTGCCTGGGAGGCAAAATTTTTTTGATCCCAAATGCAAAAACGGATGCCAGGACGAAATTCGGGGTCGAATTCCATCCTTAAAAATGGTATTGCTTGCTGTTTTTAAAAATGAAGCTTTTTCGTGCCTGAAGAAGAAAACGCGTGATGCCGGGGTCAGAAAAACTGGTGCCTGGGGAGGCAAAATTTTTTTGATCCCAAATGCAAAAATGGATGCCAGGACGAAATTCCGGGTCGAATTCCAAACTTAAAAATGGTATTGCTTGCTGTTTTTAAAAATCAAGCTTTTTGGTGCCTGAAGAAGAAAACACGTGATGCCGGGGTCAGAAAAACTGGTGCCTGGGGAGGTAAATTTTTTTTGATCCCAAATGCAAAAACGGATGCCAGGACGAAATTCGGGGTCGAATTCCAATCTTAAAAATGGTATTGCTTGCTGTTTTTAAAAATCAAGCTTTTTGGTGCCTAAAGAAGAAAACGCGTGATGCCGGGGTCAGAAAAAATGATGCCTGGGGAGGCAAAAATTTTTTGATCCCAAATGCAAAAACGGATGCCAGGACGAAATGCAGGGTCGAATTCCAAACTTAAAAATGGTATTGCTTGCTGTTTTTAAAAATCAAGCATTTTGGTGCCTGAAGAAGAAATCGCGTGATGCCGGGGTCAGAAAAACTGGTGCCTGGGGAGGCAAATTTTTTTTGATCCCAAATGCAAAAACGGATGCCAGGACGAAATTCCGGGTCGAATTCCAAACTTAAAAATGGTATTGCTTGCTGTTTTGAAAAATCAAGCTTTTAGGTGCCTGAAGATGAAAACACGTGATGCCGGGGTCAGAAAAACTGGTGCCTGGGGAGGTAAAATTTTTTTGATCCCAAATGCAAAAACGGATGCCAGGATGAAATTCGGGGTCGAATTCCAATCTTAAAAATGGTATTGCTTGCTGTTTTTAAAAATCAAGCTTTTTGGTGCCTAAAGAAAAAAACGCGAGATGCCGGGGTCAGAAAAAATGATGCCTGGGTAGGCAAAAATTTTTTGATCCCAAATGCAAAAACGGATGCCAGGACGAAATGCAGGGTCGAATTCCAAACTTAAAAATGGTATTGCTTGCTGTTTTTAAAAATCAAGCATTTTGGTGCCTGAAGAAGAAATCGCGTGATGCCGGAGTCAGAAAAACTGGTGCCTGGGGAGGCAAATTTTTTTTGATCCCAAATGCAAAAACGGATGCCAGGACGAAATGCAGGGTCGATTTCCAAACTTAAAAATGGTATTGCTTGCTGTTTTTAAAAATCAAGCATTTTGGTGCCTGAAGAAGAAAACGCGTGATTCCGGGGTCAGAAAAACTGTTGCCTGGGGAGGCAAATTTTTTTTGATCCCAAATGCAAAAACGGATGCCAGGACGAAATTCCGGGTCAAATTCCAAACTTAAAAATGGTATTGCTTGCTGTTTTTAAAAATCAAGCTTTTTGGTGCCTGAAGAAGAAAACGCGTGATGCCGGGGTCAGAAAAACTGGTGCCTGGGGAGGTAAATTTTTTTTGATCCCAAATGCAAAAACGGATGCCAGGACGAAATTCCGGGTCGAATTCCAAACTTAAAAATGGTATTGCTTGCTGTTTTTAAAAATCAAGCATTTTGGTGCCTGAAGAAGAAAACGCGTGATGCCGGCGTCAGAAAAACTGGTGCCTGGGGAGGCAAAATTTTTTTGATCCCAAATGCAAAAACAGATGCCAGTAAGAGATTTGGGGTACAATTCCATACTTAAAAATGGTATTGCTTGCTGTTTTCAAAAATCAAGCTTCTTGGTGCCTGAATAAAAAAAGGTGTGATGCCGGGGTCAGAAAAAATGATGCCTGGGTAGGCAAAATTTTTTTGATCCCAAAGGCAAAAACGGATGCCAGGATGAGATTCAGGGTAGAATTCCATACTTAAAAATGGTATTGCTTGCTGTTTTTAAAAATCAAGCTTTTTGGTGCCTGAAGAAGAAAACGCGTGATGCCGGGGTCAGAAATACTGGTGCCTGGGGAGGCAAATTTTTTTTGATCCCAAATGCAAAAACGGATGCCAGGACGAAATTCGGGGTCGAATTCCAAACTTAAAAATGGTATTGCTTGCTGTTTTTAAAAATCAAGCTTTTTGGTGCCTGAAGAAGAAAACTCGTGATGCCGGGGTCAGAAAAACTGGTGCCTAGGGAGGCAAATTTTTTTTGTTCCCAAATGCAAAAACGGATGCCAGGATGAAATTCGGGGTCGAATTCCAAACTTAAAAATGGTATTGCTTGCTGTTTTTAAAAATCAAGCTTTTTGGTGCCTGAAGAAGAAAACGCGTGATGCCGGGGTCAGAAAAACTGGTGCCGGGGGAGGCAAAAATTTTTTGATCCCAAATGCAAAAACGGATGCCAGGATGAAATTCCAGGTCGAATTCCAAACTTAAAAATGGTATTGCTTGCTGTTTTTAAAAATCAAGCTTTTTGGTGCCTGAAGAAGAAAACGCGTGATGCCGGGGTCAGAAAAACTGGTGCCTGGGAGGCAAAATTTTTTTGATCCCAAATGCAAAAACGGATGCCAGGACGAAATTCGGGGTCGAATTCCATCCTTAAAAATGGTATTGCTTGCTGTTTTTAAAAATGAAGCTTTTTCGTGCCTGAAGAAGAAAACGCGTGATGCCGGGGTCAGAAAAACTGGTGCCTGGGGAGGCAAATTTTTTTTGATCCCAAATGCAAAAATCCATGCCAGGATGAGTTTCGGGGTAGAATTCCATACTTAAAAATGGTATTGCTTGCTGTTTTTAAAAATCAAGCTTTTTGGTGCCTGAAGAAGAAAACGCGTGATGCCGGGGTCAGAAAAACTGGTGCCTGGGGAGGCAAATTTTTTTTGATCCCAAATGCAAAAACGGATGCCAGGACGAAATTCCGGGTCGAATTCCAAACTTAAAAATGGTATTGCTTGCTGTTTTTAAAAATCAAGCTTTTTGGTGCCTGAAGAAGAAAACGCGTGATGCCGGGGTCAGAAATACTGGTGCCTGGGGAGGCAAATTTTTTTTGATCCCAAATGCAAAAACGGATGCCAGGACGAAATTCGGGGTCGAATTCCAAACTTAAAAATGGTATTGCTTGCTCTTTTTAAAAATCAAGCTTTTTGGTGCCTGAAGAAGAAAACTCGTGATGCCGGGGTCAGAAAAACTGGTGCCTAGGGAGGCAAATTTTTTTTGTTCCCAAATGCAAAAACGGATGCCAGGATGAAATTCGGGGTCGAATTCCAAACTTAAAAATGGTATTGCTTGCTGTTTTTAAAAATCAAGCTTTTTGGTGCCTGAAGAAGAAAACGCGTGATGCCGGGGTCAGAAAAACTGGTGCCGGGGGAGGCAAAAATTTTTTGATCCCAAATGCAAAAACGGATGCCAGGATGAAATTCCAGGTCGAATTCCAAACTTAAAAATGGTATTGCTTGCTGTTTTTAAAAATCAAGCTTTTTGGTGCCTGAAGAAGAAAACGCGTGATGCCGGGGTCAGAAAAACTGGTGCCTGGGAGGCAAAATTTTTTTGATCCCAAATGCCAAAACGGATGCCAGGACGAAATTCGGGGTCGAATTCCATCCTTAAAAATGGTATTGCTTGCTGTTTTTAAAAATGAAGCTTTTTCGTGCCTGAAGAAGAAAACGCGTGATGCCGGGGTCAGAAAAACTGGTGCCTGGGGAGGCAAATTTTTTTTGATCCCAAATGCAAAAATCCATGCCAGGATGAGTTTCGGGGTAGAATTCCATACTTAAAAATGGTATTGCTTGCTGTTTTTAAAAATCAAGCTTTTTGGTGCCTGAAGTAGAAAACGCGTGATGCCGGGGTCAGAAAAACTGGTGCCTGGGGAGGCAAATTTTTTTTGATCCCAAATGCAAAAACGGATGCCAGGACGAAATTCCGGGTCGAATTCCAAACTTAAAAATGGTATTGCTTGCTGTTTTTAAAAATCAAGCTTTTTGGTGCCTGAAGAAGAAAACACGTGATGCCGGGGTCAGAAAAACTGGTGCCTGGGGAGGTAAAAATTTTTTGATCCCAAATGCAAAAACGGATGCCAGGACGAAATTCGGGGTCGAATTCCAATCTTAAAAATGGTATTGCTTGCTGTTTTTAAAAATCAAGCTTTTTGGTGCCTAAAGAAGAAAACGCGTGATGCCGGGGTCAGAAAAAATGATGCCTGGGTAGGCAAAAAGTTTTTGATCCCAAATGCAAAAACGGATGCCAGGACGAAATGCAGGGTCGAATTCCAAACTTAAAAATGGTATTGCTTGCTGTTTTTAAAAATCAAGCATTTTGGTGCCTGAAGAAGAAAACGCGTGATGCCGGGGTCAGAAAAACTGGTGCCTGGGGAGGCAAATTTTTTTTGATCCCAAATGCAAAAACGGATGCCAGGACGAAATTCCGGGTCGAATTCCAAACTTAAAAATGGTATTGCTTGCTGTTTTTAAAAATCAAGCTTTTTGGTGCCTGAAGAAGAAAACACGTGATGCCGGGGTCAGAAAAACTGGTGCCTGGGGAGGTAAAATTTTTTTGATCCCAAATGCAAAAACGGATGCCAGGACGAAATTCGGGGTCGAATTCCAATCTTAAAAATGGTATTGCTTGCTGTTTTTAAAAATCAAGCTTTTTGGTGCCTAAAAAAGAAAACGCGTGATGCCGGGGTCAGAAAAAATGATGCCTGGGTAGGCAAAATTTTTTTGATCCCAAATGCAAAAACGGATGCCAGGATGAAATTCGGGGTCGAATTCCAAACTTAAAAATGGTATTGCTTGCTGTTTTTAAAAATCAAGCTTTTTGGTGCCTGAAGAAGAAAACGCGTGATGCCGGGGTCAGAAAAACTGGTGCCGGGGGAGGCAAAAATTTTTTGATCCCAAATGCAAAAACGGATGCCAGGATGAAATTCCAGGTCGAATTCCAAACTTAAAAATGGTATTGCTTGCTGTTTTTAAAAATCAAGCTTTTTGGTGCCTGAAGAAGAAAACGCGTGATGCCGGGGTCAGAAAAACTGGTGCCTGGGAGGCAAAATTTTTTTGATCCCAAATGCAAAAACGGATGCCAGGACGAAATTCGGGGTCGAATTCCATCCTTAAAAATGGTATTGCTTGCTGTTTTTAAAAATGAAGCTTTTTCGTGCCTGAAGAAGAAAACGCGTGATGCCGGGGTCAGAAAAACTGGTGCCTGGGGAGGCAAAATTTTTTTGATCCCAAATGCAAAAATGGATGCCAGGACGAAATTCCGGGTCGAATTCCAAACTTAAAAATGGTATTGCTTGCTGTTTTTAAAAATCAAGCTTTTTGGTGCCTGAAGAAGAAAACACGTGATGCCGGGGTCAGAAAAACTGGTGCCTGGGGAGGTAAATTTTTTTTGATCCCAAATGCAAAAACGGATGCCAGGACGAAATTCGGGGTCGAATTCCAAACTTAAAAATTGTATTGCTTGCTGTTTTTAAAAATCAAGCTTTTTGGTGCCTAAAGAAGAAAACGCGTGATGCCGGGGTCAGAAAAAATGATGCCTGGGGAGGCAAAAATTTTTTGATCCCAAATGCAAAAACGGATGCCAGGACGAAATGCAGGGTCGAATTCCAAACTTAAAAATGGTATTGCTTGCTGTTTTTAAAAATCAAGCATTTTGGTGCCTGAAGAAGAAATCGCGTGATGCCGGGGTCAGAAAAACTGGTGCCTGGGGAGGCAAATTTTTTTTGATCCCAAATGCAAAAACGGATGCCAGGACGAAATTCCGGGTCGAATTCCAAACTTAAAAATGGTATTGCTTGCTGTTTTGAAAAATCAAGCTTTTAGGTGCCTGAAGATGAAAACACGTGATGCCGGGGTCAGAAAAACTGGTGCCTGGGGAGGTAAAATTTTTTTGATCCCAAATGCAAAAACGGATGCCAGGATGAAATTCGGGGTCGAATTCCAATCTTAAAAATGGTATTGCTTGCTGTTTTTAAAAATCAAGCTTTTTGGTGCCTAAAGAAAAAAACGCGAGATGCCGGGGTCAGAAAAAATGATGCCTGGGTAGGCAAAATTTTTTTGATCCCAAATGCAAAAACGGATGCCAGGACGAAATGCAGGGTCGAATTCCAAACTTAAAAATGGTATTGCTTGCTGTTTTTAAAAATCAAGCATTTTGGTGCCTGAAGAAGAAATCGCGTGATGCCGGAGTCAGAAAAACTGGTGCCTGGGGAGGCAAATTTTTTTTGATCCCAAATGCAAAAACGGATGCCAGGACGAAATGCAGGGTCGATTTCCAAACTTAAAAATGGTATTGCTTGCTGTTTTTAAAAATCAAGCATTTTGGTGCCTGAAGAAGAAAACGCGTGATTCCGGGGTCAGAAAAACTGTTGCCTGGGGAGGCAAATTTTTTTTGATCCCAAATGCAAAAACGGATGCCAGGACGAAATTCCGGGTCAAATTCCAAACTTAAAAATGGTATTGCTTGCTGTTTTTAAAAATCAAGCTTTTTGGTGCCTGAAGAAGAAAACGCGTGATGCCGGGGTCAGAAAAACTGGTGCCTGGGGAGGTAAATTTTTTTTGATCCCAAATGCAAAAACGGATGCCAGGACGAAATTCCGGGTCGAATTCCAAACTTAAAAATGGTATTGCTTGCTGTTTTTAAAAATCAAGCATTTTGGTGCCTGAAGAAGAAAACGCGTGATGCCGGGGTCAGAAAAACTGGTGCCTGGGGAGGCAAAATTTTTTTGATCCCAAATGCAAAAACAGATGCCAGTAAGAGATTTGGGGTACAATTCCATACTTAAAAATGGTATTGCTTGCTGTTTTCAAAAATCAAGCTTCTTGGTGCCTGAATAAAAAAAGGTGTGATGCCGGGGTCAGAAAAAATGATGCCTGGGTAGGCAAAATTTTTTTGATCCCAAAGGCAAAAACGGATGCCAGGATGAGATTCAGGGTAGAATTCCATACTTAAAAATGGTATTGCTTGCTGTTTTTAAAAATCAAGCTTTTTGGTGCCTGAAGAAGAAAACGCGTGATGCCGGGGTCAGAAATACTGGTGCCTGGGGAGGCAAATTTTTTTTGATCCCAAATGCAAAAACGGATGCCAGGACGAAATTCGGGGTCGAATTCCAAACTTAAAAATGGTATTGCTTGCTGTTTTTAAAAATCAAGCTTTTTGGTGCCTGAAGAAGAAAACACGTGATGCCGGGGTCAGAAAAACTGGTGCCTAGGGAGGCAAATTTTTTTTGTTCCCAAATGCAAAAACGGATGCCAGGATGAAATTCGGGGTCGAATTCCAAACTTAAAAATGGTATTGCTTGCTGTTTTTAAAAATCAAGCTTTTTGGTGCCTGAAGAAGAAAACGCGTGATGCCGGGGTCAGAAAAACTGGTGCCGGGGGAGGCAAAAATTTTTTGATCCCAAATGCAAAAACGGATGCCAGGATGAAATTCCAGGTCGAATTCCAAACTTAAAAATGGTATTGCTTGCTGTTTTTAAAAATCAAGCTTTTTGGTGCCTGAAGAAGAAAACGCGTGATACCGGGGTCAGAAAAACTGGTGCCTGGGAGGCAAAATTTTTTTGATCCCAAATGCAAAAACGGATGCCAGGACGAAATTCGGGGTCGAATTCCATCCTTAAAAATGGTATTGCTTGCTGTTTTTAAAAATGAAGCTTTTTCGTGCCTGAAGAAGAAAACGCGTGATGCCGGGGTCAGAAAAACTGGTGCCTGGGGAGGCAAATTTTTTTTGATCCCAAATGCAAAAATCCATGCCAGGATGAGTTTCGGGGTAGAATTCCATACTTAAAAATGGTATTGCTTGCTGTTTTTAAAAATCAAGCTTTTTGGTGCCTGAAGTAGAACACGCGTGATGCCGGGGTCAGAAAAACTGGTGCCTGGGGAGGCAAATTTTTTTTGATCCCAAATGCAAAAACGGATGCCAGGACGAAATTCCGGGTCGAATTCCAAACTTAAAAATGGTATTGCTTGCTGTTTTTAAAAATCAAGCTTTTTGGTGCCTGAAGAAGAAAACGCGTGATGCCGGGGTCAGAAAAACTGGTGCCTGGGGAGGCAAATTTTTTTTGATCCCAAATGCAAAAACGGATGCCAGGACGAAATTCCGGGTCGAATTCCAAACTTAAAAATGGTATTGCTTGCTGTTTTTAAAAATCAAGCTTTTTGGTGCCTGAAGAAGAAAACGCGTGATGCCGGGGTCAGAAAAACTGGTGCCTGGGGAGGCAAATTTTTTTTGATCCCAAATGCAAAAATCCATGCCAGGATGAGTTTCGGGGTAGAATTCCATACTTAAAAATGGTATTGCTTGCTGTTTTTAAAAATCAAGCTTTTTGGTGCCTGAAGTAGAAAACGCGTGATGCCGGGGTCAGAAAAACTGGTGCCTGGGGAGGCAAATTTTTTTTGATCCCAAATGCAAAAACGGATGCCAGGACGAAATTCCGGGTCGAATTCCAAACTTAAAAATGGTATTGCTTGCTGTTTTTAAAAATCAAGCTTTTTGGTGCCTGAAGAAGAAAACGCGTGATGCCGGGGTCAGAAAAACTGGTGCCTGGGGAGGCAAATTTTTTTTGATCCCAAATGCAAAAACGGATGCCAGGACGAAATTCCGGGTCGAATTCCAAACTTAAAAATGGTATTGCTTGCTGTTTTTAAAAATCAAGCTTTTTGGTGCCTGAAGAAGAAAACACGTGATGCCGGGGTCAGAAAAACTGGTGCCTGGGGAGGTAAAAATTTTTTGATCCCAAATGCAAAAACGGATGCCAGGACGAAATTCGGGGTCGAATTCCAATCTTAAAAATGGTATTGCTTGCTGTTTTTAAAAATCAAGCTTTTTGGTGCCTAAAGAAGAAAACGCGTGATGCCGGGGTCAGAAAAAATGATGCCTGGGTAGGCAAAAAGTTTTTGATCCCAAATGCAAAAACGGATGCCAGGACGAAATGCAGGGTCGAATTCCAAACTTAAAAATGGTATTGCTTGCTGTTTTTAAAAATCAAGCATTTTGGTGCCTGAAGAAGAAAACGCGTGATGCCGGGGTCAGAAAAACTGGTGCCTGGGCAGGTAAAATTTTTTTGATCCCAAATGCAAAAACGGATGCCAGGACGAAATTCCGGGTCGAATTCCAATCTTAAAAATGGTATTGCTTGCTGTTTTTAAAAATCAAGCTTTTTGGTGCCTAAAAAAGAAAACGCGTGATGCCGGGGTCAGAAAAAATGATGCCTGGGTAGGCAAAATTTTTTTGATCCCAAATGCAAAAACGGATGCCAGGATGAAATGCAGGGTCGAATTCCAAACTTAAAAATGGTATTGCTTGCTGTTTTTAAAAATCAAGCATTTTGGTGCCTGAAGAAGAAATCGCGTGATGCCAGGGTCAGAAAAACTGGTGCCTGGGGAGGCAAATTTTTTTTGTTCCCAAATGCAAAAACGGATGCCAGGATGAAATTCGGGGTCGAATTCCAAACTTAAAAATGGTATTGCTTGCTGTTTTTAAAAATCAACCTTTTTGGTGCCTGAAGAAGAAAACGCGTGATGGCGGGGTCAGAAAAACTGGTGCCTGGGGAGGCAAAAAATTTTTTGATCCCAAATGCAAAAACGGATGCCAGGACGAAATTCCGGGTCGAATTCCAAACTTAAAAATGGTATTGCTTGCTGTTTTTAAAAATCAAGCTTTTTGGTGCCTGAAGAAGAAAACGCGTGATGCCGGGGTCAGAAAAACTGGTGCCTGGGGAGGTAAATTTTTTTTGATCCCAAATGCAAAAACGGATGCCAGGACGAAATTCCGGGTCGAATTCCAAACTTAAAAATGGTATTGCTTGCTGTTTTTAAAAATCAAGCATTTTGGTGCCTGAAGAAGAAAACGCGTGACGCCGGGGTCAGAAAAACTGGTGCCTGGGTAGGCAAAATTTTTTTGATCCCAAATGCAAAAACAGATGCCAGTAAGAGATTTGGGGTACAATTCCATACTTAAAAATGGTATTGCTTGCTGTTTTCAAAAATCAAGCTTCTTGGTGCCTGAATAAAAAAAGGTGTGATGCCGGGGTCAGAAAAAATGATGCCTGTGTAGGCAAAAATTTTTTGATCCCAAAGGCAAAAACGGATGCCAGGATGAGATTCAGGGTAGAATTCCATACTTAAAAATGGTATTGCTTGCTCTTTTTAAAAATCAAGCTTTTTGGTGCCTGAAGAAGAAAACGCGTGATGCCGGGGTCAGAAATACTGGTGCCTGGGGAGGCAAATTTTTTTTGATCCCAAATGCAAAAACGGATGCCAGGACAAAATTCGGGGTCGAATTCCAAACTTAAAAATGGTATTGCTTGCTGTTTTTAAAAATCAAGCTTTTTGGTGCCTGAAGAAGAAAACACGTGATGCCGGGGTCAGAAAAACTGGTGCCTGGGGAGGCAAATTTTTTTTGTTCCCAAATGCAAAAACGGATGCCAGGATGAAATTCGGGGTCGAATTCCAAACTTAAAAATGGTATTGCTTGCTGTTTTTAAAAATCAAGCTTTTTGGTGCCTGAAGAAGAAAACGCGTGATGCCGGGGTCAGAAAAACTGGTGCCTGGGAGGCAAAATTTTTTTGATCCCAAATGCAAAAACGGATGCCAGGACGAAATTCGGGGTCGAATTCCATCCTTAAAAATGGTATTGCTTGCTGTTTTTAAAAATGAAGCTTTTTCGTGCCTGAAGAAGAAAACGCGTGATGCCGGGGTCAGAAAAACTGGTGCCTGGGGAGGCAAATTTTTTTTGATCCCAAATGCAAAAATCCATGCCAGGATGAGTTTCGGGGTAGAATTCCATACTTAAAAATGGTATTGCTTGCTGTTTTTAAAAATCAAGCATTTTGGTGCCTGAAGAAGAAAACGCGTGATGCCGGGGTCAGAAAAACTGGTTCCTGGGGAGGCAAATTTTTTTTGATCCCAAATGCAAAAACGGATGCCAGGACGAAATTCCGGGTCGAATTCCAAACTTAAAAATGGTATTGCTTGCTGTTTTTAAAAATCAAGCTTTTTGGTGCCTGAAGAAGAAAACGCGTGATGCCGGGGTCAGAAAAACTGGTGCCTGGGGAGGCAAAATTTTTTTGATCCCAAATGCAAAAACGGATGCCAGGACGAAATTCCGGGTCGAATTCCAAACTTAAAAATGGTATTGCTTGCTGTTTTTAAAAATCAAGCTTTTTGGTGCCTGAAGAAGAAAACACGTGATGCCGGGGTCAGAAAAACTGGTGCCTGGGGAGGTAAAATTTTTTTGATCCCAAATGCAAAAACGGATGCCAGGACAAAATTCAGGGTCGAATTCCAATCTTAAAAATGGTATTGCTTGCTGTTTTTAAAAATCAAGCTTTTTGGTGCCTAAAGAAGAAAACGCGTGATGCCGGGGTCAGAAAAAATGATGCCTGGGGAGGCAAAATTTTTTTGATCCCAAATGCAAAAACGGATGCCAGGACGAAATGCAGGGTCGAATTCCAAACTTAAAAATGGTATTGCTTGCTGTTTTTAAAAATCAAGCTTTTTGGTGCCTAAAGAAGAAAACGCGAGATGCCGGGGTCAGAAAAAATGATGCCTGGGTAGGCAAAATTTTTTTGATCCCAAATGCAAAAACGGATGCCAGGACGAAATGCAGGGTCGAATTCCAAACTTAAAAATGGTATTGCTTGCTGTTTTTAAAAATCAAGCATTTTGGTGCCTGAAGAAGAAATCGCGTGATGCCGGGGTCAGAAAAACTGGTGCCTGGGGAGGCAAATTTTTTTTGATCCCAAATGCAAAAACGGATGCCAGGACGAAATGCAGGGTCGAATTCCAAACTTAAAAATGGTATTGCTTGCTGTTTTTAAAAATCAAGCATTTTGGTGCCTGAAGAAGAAAACGCGTGATTCCGGGGTCAGAAAAACTGTTGCCTGGGGAGGCAAATTTTTTTTGATCCCAAATGCAAAAACGGATGCCAGGACGAAATTCCGGGTCGAATTCCAAACTTAAAAATGGTATTGCTTGCTGTTTTGAAAAATCAAGCTTTTAGGTGCCTGAAGATGAAAACACGTGATGCCGGGGTCAGAAAAACTGGTGCCTGGGGAGGTAAAATTTTTTTGATCCCAAATGCAAAAACGGATGCCAGGATGAAATTCGGGGTCGAATTCCAATCTTAAAAATGGTATTGCTTGCTGTTTTTAAAAATCAAGCTTTTTGGTGCGTAAAAAAGAAAACGCGAGATGCCGGGGTCAGAAAAAATGATGCCTGGGTAGGCAAAATTTTTTTGATCCCAAATGCAAAAACGGATGCCAGGACGAAATGCAGGGTCGAATTCCAAACTTAAAAATGGTATTGCTTGCTGTTTTTAAAAATCAAGCATTTTGGTGCCTGAAGAAGAAATCGCGTGATGCCGGAGTCAGAAAAACTGGTGCCTGGGGAGGCAAATTTTTTTTGATCCCAAATGCAAAAACGGATGCCAGGACGAAATGCAGGGTCGATTTCCAAACTTAAAAATGGTATTGCTTGCTGTTTTTAAAAATCAAGCATTTTGGTGCCTGAAGAAGAAAACGCGTGATTCCGGGGTCAGAAAAACTGTTGCCTGGGGAGGCAAATTTTTTTTGATCCCAAATGCAAAAACGGATGCCAGGACGAAATTCCGGGTCGAATTCCAAACTTAAAAATGGTACTGCTTGCTGTTTTTAAAAATCAAGCTTTTTGGTGCCTGAAGAAGAAAACGCGTGATGCCGGGGTCAGAAAAACTGGTGCCTGGGGAGGTAAATTTTTTTTGATCCCAAATGCAAAAACGGATGCCAGGACGAAATTCCGGGTCGAATTCCAAACTTAAAAATGGTATTGCTTGCTGTTTTTAAAAATCAAGCATTTTGGTGCCTGAAGAAGAAAACGCGTGATGCCGGGGTCAGAAAAACTGGTGCCTGGGGAGGCAAAAATTTTTTGATCCCAAATGCAAAAACAGATGCCAGTAAGAGATTTGGGGTACAATTCCATACTTAAAAATGGTATTGCTTGCTGTTTTCAAAAATCAAGCTTCTTGGTGCCTGAATAAAAAAAGGTGTGATGCCGGGGTCAGAAAAAATGATGCCTGGGTAGGCAAAATTTTTTTGATCCCAAAGGCAAAAACGGATGCCAGGATGAGATTCAGGGTAGAATTCCATACTTAAAAATGGTATTGCTTGCTGTTTTTAAAAATCAAGCTTTTTGGTGCCTGAAGAAGAAAACGCGTGATGCCGGGGTCAGAAATACTGGTGCCTGGGGAGGCAAATTTTTTTTGATCCCAAATGCAAAAACGGATGCCAGGACGAAATTCGGGGTCGAATTCCAAACTTAAAAATGGTATTGCTTGCTGTTTTTAAAAATCAAGCTTTTTGGTGCCTGAAGAAGAAAACGCGTGATGCCGGGGTCAGAAAAACTGGTGCCGGGGGAGGCAAAAATTTTTTGATCCCAAATGCAAAAACGGATGCCAGGATGAAATTCCAGGTCGAATTCCAAACTTAAAAATGGTATTGCTTGCTGTTTTTAAAAATCAAGCTTTTTGGTGCCTGAAGAAGAAAACGCGTGATGCCGGGGTCAGAAAAACTGGTGCCTGGGAGGCAAAATTTTTTTGATCCCAAATGCAAAAACGGATGCCAGGATGAGTTTCGGGGTAGAATTCCATACTTAAAAATGGTATTGCTTGCTGTTTTTAAAAATCAAGCTTTTTGGTGCCTGAAGTAGAAAACGCGTGATGCCGGGGTCAGAAAAACTGGTGCCTGGGGAGGCAAATTTTTTTTGATCCCAAATGCAAAAACAGATGCCAGTAAGAGATTTGGGGTACAATTCCATACTTAAAAATGGTATTGCTTGCTGTTTTCAAAAATCAAACTTCTTGGTGCCTGAATAAAAAAAGGTGTGATGCCGGGGTCAGAAAAAATGATGCCTGGGTAGGCAAAATTTTTTTGATCCCAAAGGCAAAAACGGATGCCAGGATGAGATTCAGGGTAGAATTCCATACTTAAAAATGGTATTGCTTGCTCTTTTTAAAAACTTAAAAATGGTATTGCTTGCTGTTTTTAAAAATCAAGCTTTTTGGTGCCTGAAGAAGAAAACACGTGATGCCGGGGTCAGAAAAACTGGTGCCTGGGGAGGCAAATTTTTTTTGTTCCCAAATGCAAAAACGGATGCCAGGATGAAATTCGGGGTCGAATTCCAAACTTAAAAATGGTATTGCTTGCTGTTTTTAAAAATCAAGCTTTTTGGTGCCTGAAGAAGAAAACGCGTGATGCCGGGGTCAGAAAAACTGGTGCCGGGGGAGGCAAAAATTTTTTGATCCCAAATGCAAAAACGGATGCCAGGACGAAATTCCGGGTCGAATTCCAAACTTAAAAATGGTATTGCTTGCTGTTTTTAAAAATCAAGCTTTTTGGTGCCTGAAGAAGAAAACGCGTGATGCCGGGGTCAGAAAAACTGGTGCCTGGGAGGCAAAATTTTTTTGATCCCAAATGCCAAAACGGATGCCAGGACGAAATTCGGGGTCGAATTCCATCCTTAAAAATGGTATTGCTTGCTGTTTTTAAAAATGAAGCTTTTTCGTGCCTGAAGAAGAAAACGCGTGATGCCGGGGTCAGAAAAACTGGTGCCTGGGGAGGCAAATTTTTTTTGATCCCAAATGCAAAAATCCATGCCAGGATGAGTTTCGGGGTAGAATTCCATACTTAAAAATGGTATTGCTTGCTGTTTTTAAAAATCAAGCATTTTGGTGCCTGAAGAAGAAAACGCGTGATGCCGGGGTCAGAAAAACTGGTTCCTGGGGAGGCAAATTTTTTTTGATCCCAAATGCAAAAACGGATGCCAGGACGAAATTCCGGGTCGAATTCCAAACTTAAAAATGGTATTGCTTGCTGTTTTTAAAAATCAAGCTTTTTGGTGCCTGAAGAAGAAAACACGTGATGCCGGGGTCAGAAAAACTGGTGCCTGGGGAGGTAAAATTTTTTTGATCCCAAATGCAAAAACGGATGCCAGGACGAAATTCGGGGTCGAATTCCAATCTTAAAAATGGTATTGCTTGCTGTTTTTAAAAATCAAGCTTTTTGGTGCCTAAAGAAGAAAACGCGTGATGCCGGGGTCAGAAAAAATGATGCCTGGGGAGGCAAAAATTTTTTGATCCCAAATGCAAAAACGGATGCCAGGACGAAATGCAGGGTCGAATTCCAAACTTAAAAATGGTATTGCTTGCTGTTTTTAAAAATCAAGCATTTTGGTGCCTGAAGAAGAAATCGCGTGATGCCGGGGTCAGAAAAACTGGTGCCTGGGGAGGCAAATTTTTTTTGATCCCAAATGCAAAAACGGATGCCAGGACGAAATTCCGGGTCGAATTCCAAACTTAAAAATGGTATTGCTTGCTGTTTTGAAAAATCAAGCTTTTAGGTGCCTGAAGATGAAAACACGTGATGCCGGGGTCAGAAAAACTGGTGCCTGGGGAGGTAAAATTTTTTTGATCCCAAATGCAAAAATGGATGCCAGGATGAAATTCGGGGTCGAATTCCAATCTTAAAAATGGTATTGCTTGCTGTTTTTAAAAATCAAGCTTTTTGGTGCCTAAAGAAGAAAACGCGAGATGCCGGGGTCAGAAAAAATGCTGCCTGGGTAGGCAAAATTTTTTTGATCCCAAATGGAAAAACGGATGCCAGGACGAAATGCAGGGTCGAATTCCAAACTTAAAAATGGTATTGCTTGCTGTTTTTAAAAATCAAGCATTTTGGTGCCTGAAGAAGAAATCGCGTGATGCCGGAGTCAGAAAAACTGGTGCCTGGGGAGGCAAATTTTTTTTGATCCCAAATGCAAAAACGGATGCCAGGACGAAATGCAGGGTCGATTTCCAAACTTAAAAATGGTATTGCTTGCTGTTTTTAAAAATCAAGCATTTTGGTGCCTGAAGAAGAAAACGCGTGATTCCGGGGTCAGAAAAACTGTTGCCTGGGGAGGCAAATTTTTTTTGATCCCAAATGCAAAAACGGATGCCAGGACGAAATTCCGAGTCGAATTCCAAACTTAAAGATGGTATTGCTTGCTGTTTTTAAAAATCAAGCTTTTTGGTGCCTGAAGAAGAAAACGCGTGATGCCGGGGTCAGAAAAACTGGTGCCTGGGGAGGTAAATTTTTTTTGATCCCAAATGCAAAAACGGATGCCAGGACGAAATTCCGGGTCGAATTCCAAACTTAAAAATGGTATTGCTTGCTGTTTTTAAAAATCAAGCATTTTGGTGCCTGAAGAAGAAAACGCGTGATGCCGGGGTCAGAAAAACTGGTGCCTGGGGAGGCAAAATTTTTTTGATCCCAAATGCAAAAACAGATGCCAGTAAGAGATTTGGGGTACAATTCCATACTTAAAAATGGTATTGCTTGCTGTTTTCAAAAATCAAGCTTCTTGGTGCCTGAATAAAAAAAGGTGTGATGCCGGGGTCAGAAAAACTGGTGCCTGGGGAGGCAAATTTTTTTTGTTCCCAAATGCAAAAACGGATGCCAGGATGAAATTCGGGGTCGAATTCCAAACTTAAAAATGGTATTGCTTGCTGTTTTTAAAAATCAAGCTTTTTGGTGCTTGAAGAAGAAAACGCGTGATGCCGGGGTCAGAAAAACTGGTGCCTGGGAGGCAAAATTTTTTTGATCCCAAATGCAAAAACGGATGCCAGGACGAAATTCGGGGTCGAATTCCATCCTTAAAAATGGTATTGCTTGCTGTTTTTAAAAATGAAGCTTTTTCGTGCCTGAAGAAGAAAACGCGTGATGCCGGGGTCAGAAAAACTGGTGCCTGGGGAGGCAAATTTTTTTTGATCCCAAATGCAAAAATCCATGCCAGGATGAGTTTCGGGGTAGAATTCCATACTTAAAAATGGTATTGCTTGCTGTTTTTAAAAATCAAGCATTTTGGTGCCTGAAGAAGAAAACGCGTGATGCCGGGGTCAGAAAAACTGGTTCCTGGGGAGGCAAATTTTTTTTGATCCCAAATGCAAAAACGGATGCCAGGACGAAATTCCGGGTCGAATTCCAAACTTAAAAATGGTATTGCTTGCTGTTTTTAAAAATCAAGCTTTTTGGTGCCTGAAGAAGAAAACGCGTGATGCCGGGGTCAGAAAAACTGGTGCCTGGGGAGGCAAAATTTTTTTGATCCCAAATGCAAAAACGGATGCCAGGACGAAATTCCGGGTCGAATTCCAAACTTAAAAATGGTATTGCTTGCTGTTTTTAAAAATCAAGCTTTTTGGTGCCTGAAGAAGAAAACACGTGATGCCGGGGTCAGAAAAACTGGTGCCTGGGGAGGTAAAATTTTTTTGATCCCAAATGCAAAAACGGATGCCAGGACAAAATTCAGGGTCGAATTCCAATCTTAAAAATGGTATTGCTTGCTGTTTTTAAAAATCAAGCTTTTTGGTGCCTAAAGAAGAAAACGCGTGATGCCGGGGTCAGAAAAAATGATGCCTGGGGAGGCAAAATTTTTTTGATCCCAAATGCAAAAACGGATGCCAGGACGAAATGCAGGGTCGAATTCCAAACTTAAAAATGGTATTGCTTGCTGTTTTTAAAAATCAAGCTTTTTGGTGCCTAAAGAAGAAAACGCGAGATGCCGGGGTCAGAAAAAATGATGCCTGGGTAGGCAAAATTTTTTTGATCCCAAATGCAAAAACGGATGCCAGGACGAAATGCAGGGTCGAATTCCAAACTTAAAAATGGTATTGCTTGCTGTTTTTAAAAATCAAGCATTTTGGTGCCTGAAGAAGAAAACGCGTGATTCCGGGGTCAGAAAAACTGTTGCCTGGGGAGGCAAAATTTTTTTGATCCCAAATGCAAAAACGGATGCCAGGACGAAATGCAGGGTCGAATTCCAAACTTAAAAATGGTATTGCTTGCTGTTTTTAAAAATCAAGCATTTTGGTGCCTGAAGAAGAAATCGCGTGATGCCGGGGTCAGAAAAACTGGTGCCTGGGGAGGCAAATTTTTTTTGATCCCAAATGCAAAAACGGATGCCAGGACGAAATGCAGGGTCGAATTCCAAACTTAAAAATGGTATTGCTTGCTGTTTTTAAAAATCAAGCATTTTGGTGCCTGAAGAAGAAAACGCGTGATTCCGGGGTCAGAAAAACTGTTGCCTGGGGAGGCAAAATTTTTTTGATCCCAAATGCAAAAACGGATGCCAGGACGAAATTCCGGGTCGAATTCCAAACTTAAAAATGGTATTGCTTGCTGTTTTGAAAAATCAAGCTTTTAGGTGCCTGAAGATGAAAACACGTGATGCCGGGGTCAGAAAAACTGGTGCCTGGGGAGGTAAAATTTTTTTGATCCCAAATGCAAAAACGGATGCCAGGATGAAATTCGGGGTCGAATTCCAATCTTAAAAATGGTATTGCTTGCTGTTTTTAAAAATCAAGCTTTTTGGTGCGTAAAAAAGAAAACGCGAGATGCCGGGGTCAGAAAAAATGATGCCTGGGTAGGCAAAATTTTTTTGATCCCAAATGCAAAAACGGATGCCAGGACGAAATGCAGGGTCGAATTCCAAACTTAAAAATGGTATTGCTTGCTGTTTTTAAAAATCAAGCATTTTGGTGCCTGAAGAAGAAATCGCGTGATGCCGGAGTCAGAAAAACTGGTGCCTGGGGAGGCAAATTTTTTTTGATCCCAAATGCAAAAACGGATGCCAGGACGAAATGCAGGGTCGATTTCCAAACTTAAAAATGGTATTGCTTGCTGTTTTTAAAAATCAAGCATTTTGGTGCCTGAAGAAGAAAACGCGTGATTCCGGGGTCAGAAAAACTGTTGCCTGGGGAGGCAAATTTTTTTTGATCCCAAATGCAAAAACGGATGCCAGGACGAAATTCCGGGTCGAATTCCAAACTTAAAAATGGTACTGCTTGCTGTTTTTAAAAATCAAGCTTTTTGGTGCCTGAAGAAGAAAACGCGTGATGCCGGGGTCAGAAAAACTGGTGCCTGGGGAGGTAAATTTTTTTTGATCCCAAATGCAAAAACGGATGCCAGGACGAAATTCCGGGTCGAATTCCAAACTTAAAAATGGTATTGCTTGCTGTTTTTAAAAATCAAGCATTTTGGTGCCTGAAGAAGAAAACGCGTGATGCCGGGGTCAGAAAAACTGGTGCCTGGGGAGGCAAAAATTTTTTGATCCCAAATGCAAAAACAGATGCCAGTAAGAGATTTGGGGTACAATTCCATACTTAAAAATGGTATTGCTTGCTGTTTTCAAAAATCAAGCTTCTTGGTGCCTGAATAAAAAAAGGTGTGATGCCGGGGTCAGAAAAAATGATGCCTGGGTAGGCAAAATTTTTTTGATCCCAAAGGCAAAAACGGATGCCAGGATGAGATTCAGGGTAGAATTCCATACTTAAAAATGGTATTGCTTGCTGTTTTTAAAAATCAAGCTTTTTGGTGCCTGAAGAAGAAAACGCGTGATGCCGGGGTCAGAAATACTGGTGCCTGGGGAGGCAAATTTTTTTTGATCCCAAATGCAAAAACGGATGCCAGGACGAAATTCGGGGTCGAATTCCAAACTTAAAAATGGTATTGCTTGCTGTTTTTAAAAATCAAGCTTTTTGGTGCCTGAAGAAGAAAACGCGTGATGCCGGGGTCAGAAAAACTGGTGCCGGGGGAGGCAAAAATTTTTTGATCCCAAATGCAAAAACGGATGCCAGGATGAAATTCCAGGTCGAATTCCAAACTTAAAAATGGTATTGCTTGCTGTTTTTAAAAATCAAGCTTTTTGGTGCCTGAAGAAGAAAACGCGTGATGCCGGGGTCAGAAAAACTGGTGCCTGGGAGGCAAAATTTTTTTGATCCCAAATGCAAAAACGGATGCCAGGATGAGTTTCGGGGTAGAATTCCATACTTAAAAATGGTATTGCTTGCTGTTTTTAAAAATCAAGCTTTTTGGTGCCTGAAGTAGAAAACGCGTGATGCCGGGGTCAGAAAAACTGGTGCCTGGGGAGGCAAATTTTTTTTGATCCCAAATGCAAAAACAGATGCCAGTAAGAGATTTGGGGTACAATTCCATACTTAAAAATGGTATTGCTTGCTGTTTTCAAAAATCAAACTTCTTGGTGCCTGAATAAAAAAAGGTGTGATGCCGGGGTCAGAAAAAATGATGCCTGGGTAGGCAAAATTTTTTTGATCCCAAAGGCAAAAACGGATGCCAGGATGAGATTCAGGGTAGAATTCCATACTTAAAAATGGTATTGCTTGCTCTTTTTAAAAACTTAAAAATGGTATTGCTTGCTGTTTTTAAAAATCAAGCTTTTTGGTGCCTGAAGAAGAAAACACGTGATGCCGGGGTCAGAAAAACTGGTGCCTGGGGAGGCAAATTTTTTTTGTTCCCAAATGCAAAAACGGATGCCAGGATGAAATTCGGGGTCGAATTCCAAACTTAAAAATGGTATTGCTTGCTGTTTTTAAAAATCAAGCTTTTTGGTGCCTGAAGAAGAAAACGCGTGATGCCGGGGTCAGAAAAACTGGTGCCGGGGGAGGCAAAAATTTTTTGATCCCAAATGCAAAAACGGATGCCAGGACGAAATTCCGGGTCGAATTCCAAACTTAAAAATGGTATTGCTTGCTGTTTTTAAAAATCAAGCTTTTTGGTGCCTGAAGAAGAAAACGCGTGATGCCGGGGTCAGAAAAACTGGTGCCTGGGAGGCAAAATTTTTTTGATCCCAAATGCCAAAACGGATGCCAGGACGAAATTCGGGGTCGAATTCCATCCTTAAAAATGGTATTGCTTGCTGTTTTTAAAAATGAAGCTTTTTCGTGCCTGAAGAAGAAAACGCGTGATGCCGGGGTCAGAAAAACTGGTGCCTGGGGAGGCAAATTTTTTTTGATCCCAAATGCAAAAATCCATGCCAGGATGAGTTTCGGGGTAGAATTCCATACTTAAAAATGGTATTGCTTGCTGTTTTTAAAAATCAAGCATTTTGGTGCCTGAAGAAGAAAACGCGTGATGCCGGGGTCAGAAAAACTGGTTCCTGGGGAGGCAAATTTTTTTTGATCCCAAATGCAAAAACGGATGCCAGGACGAAATTCCGGGTCGAATTCCAAACTTAAAAATGGTATTGCTTGCTGTTTTTAAAAATCAAGCTTTTTGGTGCCTGAAGAAGAAAACACGTGATGCCGGGGTCAGAAAAACTGGTGCCTGGGGAGGTAAAATTTTTTTGATCCCAAATGCAAAAACGGATGCCAGGACGAAATTCGGGGTCGAATTCCAATCTTAAAAATGGTATTGCTTGCTGTTTTTAAAAATCAAGCTTTTTGGTGCCTAAAGAAGAAAACGCGTGATGCCGGGGTCAGAAAAAATGATGCCTGGGGAGGCAAAAATTTTTTGATCCCAAATGCAAAAACGGATGCCAGGACGAAATGCAGGGTCGAATTCCAAACTTAAAAATGGTATTGCTTGCTGTTTTTAAAAATCAAGCATTTTGGTGCCTGAAGAAGAAATCGCGTGATGCCGGGGTCAGAAAAACTGGTGCCTGGGGAGGCAAATTTTTTTTGATCCCAAATGCAAAAACGGATGCCAGGACGAAATTCCGGGTCGAATTCCAAACTTAAAAATGGTATTGCTTGCTGTTTTGAAAAATCAAGCTTTTAGGTGCCTGAAGATGAAAACACGTGATGCCGGGGTCAGAAAAACTGGTGCCTGGGGAGGTAAAATTTTTTTGATCCCAAATGCAAAAATGGATGCCAGGATGAAATTCGGGGTCGAATTCCAATCTTAAAAATGGTATTGCTTGCTGTTTTTAAAAATCAAGCTTTTTGGTGCCTAAAGAAGAAAACGCGAGATGCCGGGGTCAGAAAAAATGCTGCCTGGGTAGGCAAAATTTTTTTGATCCCAAATGGAAAAACGGATGCCAGGACGAAATGCAGGGTCGAATTCCAAACTTAAAAATGGTATTGCTTGCTGTTTTTAAAAATCAAGCATTTTGGTGCCTGAAGAAGAAATCGCGTGATGCCGGAGTCAGAAAAACTGGTGCCTGGGGAGGCAAATTTTTTTTGATCCCAAATGCAAAAACGGATGCCAGGACGAAATGCAGGGTCGATTTCCAAACTTAAAAATGGTATTGCTTGCTGTTTTTAAAAATCAAGCATTTTGGTGCCTGAAGAAGAAAACGCGTGATTCCGGGGTCAGAAAAACTGTTGCCTGGGGAGGCAAATTTTTTTTGATCCCAAATGCAAAAACGGATGCCAGGACGAAATTCCGAGTCGAATTCCAAACTTAAAGATGGTATTGCTTGCTGTTTTTAAAAATCAAGCTTTTTGGTGCCTGAAGAAGAAAACGCGTGATGCCGGGGTCAGAAAAACTGGTGCCTGGGGAGGTAAATTTTTTTTGATCCCAAATGCAAAAACGGATGCCAGGACGAAATTCCGGGTCGAATTCCAAACTTAAAAATGGTATTGCTTGCTGTTTTTAAAAATCAAGCATTTTGGTGCCTGAAGAAGAAAACGCGTGATGCCGGGGTCAGAAAAACTGGTGCCTGGGGAGGCAAAATTTTTTTGATCCCAAATGCAAAAACAGATGCCAGTAAGAGATTTGGGGTACAATTCCATACTTAAAAATGGTATTGCTTGCTGTTTTCAAAAATCAAGCTTCTTGGTGCCTGAATAAAAAAAGGTGTGATGCCGGGGTCAGAAAAAATGATGCCTGGGTAGGCAAAATTTTTTTGATCCCAAAGGCAAAAACGGATGCCAGGATGAGATTCAGGGTAGAATTCCATACTTAAAAATGGTATTGCTTGCTGTTTTTAAAAATCAAGCTTTTTGGTGCCTGAAGGAGAAAACGCGTGATGCCGGGGTCAGAAATACTGGTGCCTGGGGAGGCAAATTTTTTTTGATCCCAAATGCAAAAACGGATGCCAGGACGAAATTCGGGGTCGAATTCCAAACTTAAAAATGGTATTGCTTGCTGTTTTTAAAAATCAAGCTTTTTGGTGCCTGAAGAAGAAAACACGTGATGCCGGGGTCAGAAAAACTGGTGCCTAGGGAGGCAAATTTTTTTTGATTCCAAATGCAAAAATCCATGCCAGGATGAGTTTCGGGGTAGAATTCCATACTTAAAAATGGTATTGCTTGCTGTTTTTAAAAATCAAGCATTTTGGTGCCTGAAGAAGAAAACGCGTGATGCCGGGGTCAGAAAAACTGGTGCCTGGGGAGGCAAATTTTTTTTGATCCCAAATGCAAAAACGGATGCCAGGACGAAATTCCGGGTCGAATTCCAAACTTAAAAATGGTATTGCTTGCTGTTTTTAAAAATCAAGCTTTTTGGTGCCTGAAGAAGAAAACGCGTGATGCCGGGGTCAGAAAAACTGGTGCCTGGGGAGGCAAATTTTTTTTGATCCCAAATGCAAAAACGGATGCCAGGATGAAATTCCGGGTCGAATTCCAAACTTAAAAATGGTATTGCTTGCTGTTTTTAAAAATCAAGCTTTTTGGTGCCTGAAGAAGAAAACACGTGATGCCGGGGTCAGAAAAACTGGTGCCTGGGGAGGTAAAATTTTTTTTGTTCCCAAATGCAAAAACGGATGCCAGGATGAAATTCGGGGTCGAATTCCAAACTTAAAAATGGTATTGCTTGCTGTTTTTAAAAATCAAGCTTTTTGGTGCCTGAAGAAGAAAACGCGTGATGGCGGGGTCAGAAAAACTGGTGCCTGGGGAGGCAAATTTTTTTTGATCCCAAATGCAAAAACGGATGGCAGGACGAAATTCGGGGTCGAATTCCAATCTTAAATATGGTATTGCTTGCTGTTTTTAAAAATCAAGCTTTTTGGTGCCTGAAGAAGAAAACGCGTGATGCCGGGGTCAGAAATACTGTTGCCTGGGGATGCAAAAAATTTTTTGATCCCAAATGCAAAAACGGATGCCAGGATGAAATTCCGCGTCGAATTCCAAACTTAAAAATGGTATTGCTTGCTGTTTTTAAAAATCAAGCTTTTTGGTGCCTGAAGAAGAAAACGCGTGATGCCGGGGTCAGAAAAACTGGTGCCTGGGGAGGTAAATTTTTTTTGATCCCAAATGCAAAAACGGATGCCAGGACGAAATTCCGGGTCGAATTCCAAACTTAAAAATGGTATTGCTTGCTGTTTTTAAAAATCAAGCATTTTGGTGCCTGAAGAAGAAAACGCGTGACGCCGGGGTCAGAAAAACTGGTGCCTGGGTAGGCAAAATTTTTTTGATCCCAAATGCAAAAACGGATGCCAGGATGAGATTCAGGGTAGAATTCCATACTTAAAAATGGTATTGCTTGCTGTTTTTAAAAATCAAGCTTTTTGGTGCCTGAAGAAGAAAACGCGTGATGGCGGGGTCAGAAAAACTGGTGCCTGGGGAGGCAAATTTTTTTTGATCCCAAATGCAAAAACGGATGGCAGGACGAAATTCGGGGTCGAATTCCAATCTTAAATATGGTATTGCTTGCTGTTTTTAAAAATCAAGCTTTTTGGTGCCTGAAGAAGAAAACGCGTGATGCCGGGGTCAGAAATACTGTTGCCTGGGGATGCAAAAAATTTTTTGATCCCAAATGCAAAAACGGATGCCAGGATGAAATTCCGCGTCGAATTCCAAACTTAAAAATGGTATTGCTTGCTGTTTTTAAAAATCAAGCTTTTTGGTGCCTGAAGAAGAAAACGCGTGATGCCGGGGTCAGAAAAACTGGTGCCTGGGGAGGTAAATTTTTTTTGATCCCAAATGCAAAAACGGATGCCAGGACGAAATTCCGGGTCGAATTCCAAACTTAAAAATGGTATTGCTTGCTGTTTTTAAAAATCAAGCATTTTGGTGCCTGAAGAAGAAAACGCGTGACGCCGGGGTCAGAAAAACTGGTGCCTGGGTAGGCAAAATTTTTTTGATCCCAAATGCAAAAACAGATGCCAGTAAGAGATTTGGGGTACAATTCCATACTTAAAAATGGTATTGCTTGCTGTTTTCAAAAATCAAGCTTCTTGGTGCCTGAATAAAAAAAGGTGTGATGCCGGGGTCAGAAAAAATGATGCCTGGGTAGGCAAAATTTTTTTGATCCCAAAGGCAAAAACGGATGCCAGGATGAGATTCAGGGTAGAATTCCATACTTAAAAATGGTATTGCTTGCTGTTTTTAAAAATCAAGCTTTTTGGTGCCTGAAGAAGAAAACACGTGATGCCGGGGTCAGAAAAACTGGTGCCTGGGGAGGCAAATTTTTTTTGATCCCAAATGCAAAAACGGATGCCAGGACGAAATTCGGGGTCGAATTCCAAACTTAAAAATGGTATTGCTTGCTGTTTTTAAAAATCAAGCTTTTTGGTGCCTGAAGAAGAAAACACGTGATGCCGGGGTCAGAAAAACTGGTGCCTGGGGAGGCAAATTTTTTTTGTTCCCAAATGCAAAAACGGATGCCAGGATGAAATTCGGGGTCGAATTCCAAACTTAAAAATGGTATTGCTTGCTGTTTTTAAAAATCAAGCTTTTTGGTGCCTGAAGAAGAAAACGTGTGATGCCGGGGTCAGAAAAACTGGTGCCGGGGGAGGCAAAATTTTTTTGATCCCAAAGGCAAAAACGGATGCCAGGACGAAATTCCGGGTCGAATTCCAAACTTAAAAATGGTATTGCTTGCTGTTTTTAAAAATCAAGCTTTTTGGTGCCTGAAGAAGAAAACGCGTGATGCCGGGGTCAGAAAAACTGGTGCCTGGGAGGCAAAATTTTTTTGATCCCAAATGCAAAAACGGATGCCAGGACGAAATTCGGGGTCGAATTCCATCCTTAAAAATGGTATTGCTTGCTGTTTTTAAAAATGAAGCTTTTTCGTGCCTGAAGAAGAAAACGCGTGATGCCGGGGTCAGAAAAACTGGTGCCTGGGGAGGCAAATTTTTTTTGATCCCAAATGCAAAAATCCATGCCAGGATGAGTTTCGGGGTAGAATTCCATACTTAAAAATGGTATTGCTTGCTGTTTTTAAAAATCAAGCATTTTGGTGCCTGAAGAAGAAAACGCGTGATGCCGGGGTCAGAAAAACTGGTTCCTGGGGAGGCAAATTTTTTTTGATCCCAAATGCAAAAACGGATGCCAGGACGAAATTCTGGGTCGAATTCCAAACTTAAAAATGGTATTGCTTGCTGTTTTTAAAAATCAAGCTTTTTGGTGCCTGAAGAAGAAAACGCGTGATGCCGGGGTCAGAAAAACTGGTGCCTGGGGAGGCAAAATTTTTTTGATCCCAAATGCAAAAACGGATGCCAGGATGAAATTCCGGGTCGAATTCCAAACTTAAAAATGGTATTGCTTGCTGTTTTTAAAAATCAAGCTTTTTGGTGCCTGAAGAAGAAAACACGTGATGCCGGGGTCAGAAAAACTGGTGCCTGGGGAGGTAAATTTTTTTTGATCCCAAATGCAAAAACGGATGCCAGGACGAAATTCGGGGTCGAATTCCAATCTTAAAAATGGTATTGCTTGCTGTTTTTAAAAATCAAGCTTTTTGGTGCCTGAAGAAGAAAACGCGTGATGCCGGGGTCAGAAAAAATGATGCCTGGGGAGGCAAAAATTTTTTGATCCCAAATGCAAAAACGGATGCCAGGACGAAATGCAGGGTCGAATTCCAAACTTAAAAATGGTATTGCTTGCTGTTTTTAAAAATCAATCATTTTGGTGCCTGAAGAAGAAATCGCGTGATGCCGGGGTCAGAAAAACTGGTGCCTGGGGAGGTAAATTTTTTTTGATCCCAAATGCAAAAACGGATGCCAGGACGAAATTCGGGGTCGAATTCCAATCTTAAAAATGGTATTGCTTGCTGTTTTTAAAAATCAAGCTTTTTGGTGCCTGAAGAAGAAAACGCGTGATGCCGGGGTCAGAAAAAATGATGCCTGGGGAGGCAAAAATTTTTTGATCCCAAATGCAAAAACGGATGCCAGGACGAAATGCAGGGTCGAATTCCAAACTTAAAAATGGTATTGCTTGCTGTTTTTAAAAATCAAGCATTTTGGTGCCTGAAGAAGAAATCGCGTGATGCCGGAGTCAGAAAAACTGGTGCCTGGGGAGGCAAATTTTTTTTGATCCCAAATGCAAAAACGGATGCCAGGACGAAATGCAGGGTCGATTTCCAAACTTAAAAATGGTATTGCTTGCTGTTTTTAAAAATCAAGCATTTTGGTGCCTGAAGAAGAAAACGCGTGATTCCGGGGTCAGAAAAACTGTTGCCTGGGGAGGCAAATTTTTTTTGATCCCAAATGCAAAAACGGATGCCAGGACGAAATTCCGGGTCAAATTCCAAACTTAAAAATGGTATTGCTTGCTGTTTTTAAAAATCAAGCTTTTTGGTGCCTGAAGAAGAAAACGCGTGATGCCGGGGTCAGAAAAACTGGTGCCTGGGGAGGCAAAATTTTTTTGATCCCAAATGCAAAAACAGATGCCAGTAAGAGATTTGGGGTACAATTCCATACTTAAAAATGGTATTGCTTGCTGTTTTCAAAAATCAAGCTTCTTGGTGCCTGAATAAAAAAAGGTGTGATGCCGGGGTCAGAAAAAATGATGCCTGGGTAGGCAAAATTTTTTTGATCCCAAAGGCAAAAACGGATGCCAGGATGAGATTCAGGGTAGAATTCCATAATTAAAAATGGTATTGCTTGCTGTTTTTAAAAATCAAGCTTTTTGGTGCCTGAAGAAGAAAACGCGTGATGCCGGGGTCAGAAATACTGGTGCCTAGGGAGGCAAATTTTTTTTGATCCCAAATGCAAAAACGGATGCCAGGACGAAATTCGGGGTCGAATTCCAAACTTAAAAATGGTATTGCTTGCTGTTTTTAAAAATCAAGCTTTTTGGTGCCTGAAGAAGAAAACTCGTGATGCCGGGGTCAGAAAAACTGGTGCCTAGGGAGGCAAATTTTTTTTGTTCCCAAATGCAAAAACGGATGCCAGGATGAAATTCGGGGTCGAATTCCAAACTTAAAAATGGTATTGCTTGCTGTTTTTAAAAATCAAGCTTTTTGGTGCCTGAAGAAGAAAACGCGTGATGCCGGGGTCAGAAAAACTGGTGCCGGGGGAGGCAAAAATTTTTTGATCCCAAATGCAAAAACGGATGCCAGGATGAAATTCCAGGTCGAATTCCAAACTTAAAAATGGTATTGCTTGCTGTTTTTAAAAATCAAGCTTTTTGGTGCCTGAAGAAGAAAACGCGTGATGCCGGGGTCAGAAAAACTGGTGCCTGGGAGGCAAAATTTTTTTGATCCCAAATGCAAAAACGGATGCCAGGACGAAATTCGGGGTCGAATTCCATCCTTAAAAATGGTATTGCTTGCTGTTTTTAAAAATGAAGCTTTTTCGTGCCTGAAGAAGAAAACGCGTGATGCCGGGTTCAGAAAAACTGGTGCCTGGGGAGGCAAATTTTTTTTGATCCCAAATGCAAAAATCCATGCCAGGATGAGTTTCGGGGTAGAATTCCATACTTAAAAATGGTATTGCTTGCTGTTTTTAAAAATCAAGCTTTTTGGTGCCTGAAGTAGAAAACGCGTGATGCCGGGGTCAGAAAAACTGGTGCCTGGGGAGGCAAATTTTTTTTGATCCCAAATGCAAAAACGGATGCCAGGACGAAATTCCGGGTCGAATTCCAAACTTAAAAATGGTATTGCTTGCTGTTTTTAAAAATCAAGCTTTTTGGTGCCTGAAGAAGAAAACACGTGATGCCGGGGTCAGAAAAACTGGTGCCTGGGGAGGTAAAAATTTTTTGATCCCAAATGCAAAAACGGATGCCAGGACGAAATTCGGGGTCGAATTCCAATCTTAAAAATGGTATTGCTTGCTGTTTTTAAAAATCAAGCTTTTTGGTGCCTAAAGAAGAAAACGCGTGATGCCGGGGTCAGAAAAAATGATGCCTGGGTAGGCAAAAAGTTTTTGATCCCAAATGCAAAAACGGATGCCAGGACGAAATGCAGGGTCGAATTCCAAACTTAAAAATGGTATTGCTTGCTGTTTTTAAAAATCAAGCATTTTGGTGCCTGAAGAAGAAAACGCGTGATGCCGGGGTCAGAAAAACTGGTGCCTGGGGAGGCAAATTTTTTTTGATCCCAAATGCAAAAACCGATGCCAGGACGAAATTCCGGGTCGAATTCCAAACTTAAAAATGGTATTGCTTGCTGTTTTTAAAAATCAAGCTTTTTGGTGCCTGAAGAAGAAAACACGTGATGCCGGGGTCAGAAAAACTGGTGCCTGGGGAGGTAAAATTTTTTTGATCCCAAATGCAAAAACGGATGCCAGGACGAAATTCGGGGTCGAATTCCAATCTTAAAAATGGTATTGCTTGCTGTTTTTAAAAATCAAGCTTTTTGGTGCCTAAAAAAGAAAACGCGTGATGCCGGGGTCAGAAAAAATGATGCCTGGGTAGGCAAAATTTTTTTGATCCCAAATGCAAAAATGGATGCCAGGATGAAATGCAGGGTCGAATTCCAAACTTAAAAATGGTATTGCTTGCTGTTTTTAAAAATCAAGCATTTTGGTGCCTGAAGAAGAAATCGCGTGATGCCAGGGTCAGAAAAACTGGTGCCTGGGGAGGCAAATTTTTTTTGTTCCCAAATGCAAAAACGGATGCCAGGATGAAATTCGGGGTCGAATTCCAAACTTAAAAATGGTATTGCTTGCTGTTTTTAAAAATCAAGCTTTTTGGTGCCTGAAGAAGAAAACGCGTGATGGCGGGGTCAGAAAAACTGGTGGCTGGGGAGGCAAATTTTTTTTGATCCCAAATGCAAAAACGGATGGCAGCACGAAATTCGGGGTCGAATTCCAATCTTAAATATGGTATTGCTTGCTGTTTTTAAAAATCAAGCTTTTTGGTGCCTGAAGAAGAAAACGCGTGATGCCGGGGTCAGAAATACTGGTGTCTGGGGAGGCAAAAAATTTTTTGATCCCAAATGCAAAAACGGATGCCAGGACGAAATTCCGGGTCGAATTCCAAACTTAAAAATGGTATTGCTTGCTGTTTTTAAAAATCAAGCTTTTTGGTGCCTGAAGAAGAAAACGCGTGATGCCGGGGTCAGAAAAACTGGTGCCTGGGGAGGTAAATTTTTTTTGATCCCAAATGCAAAAACGGATGCCAGGACGAAATTCCGGGTCGAATTCCAAACTTAAAAATGGTATTGCTTGCTGTTTTTAAAAATCAAGCATTTTGGTGCCTGAAGAAGAAAACGCGTGACGCCGGGGTCAGAAAAACTGGTGCCTGGGTAGGCAAAATTTTTTTGATCCCAAATGCAAAAACAGATGCCAGTAAGAGATTTGGGGTACAATTCCATACTTAAAAATGGTATTGCTTGCTGTTTTCAAAAATCAAGCTTCTTGGTGCCTGAATAAAAAAAGGTGTGATGCCGGGGTCAGAAAAAATGATGCCTGGGTAGGCAAAATTTTTTTGATCCCAAAGGCAAAAACGGATGCCAGGATGAGATTCAGGGTAGAATTCCAAACTTAAAAATGGTATTGCTTGCTGTTTTTAAAAATCAAGCTTTTTGGTGCCTGAAGAAGAAAACGCGTGATGCCGGGGTCAGAAAAACTGGTGCCTGGGGAGGTAAATTTTTTTTGATCCCAAATGCAAAAACGGATGCCAGGACGAAATTCGGGGTCGAATTCCAAACTTAAAAATGGTATTGCTTGCTGTTTTTAAAAATCAAGCTTTTTGGTGCCTGAAGAAGAAAACGCGTGATGCCGGGGTCAGAAAAACTGGTGCCTGGGTAGGCAAAATTTTTTTGATCCCAAATGCAAAAACTGATGCCAGGACGAAATGCAGGGTCGATTTCCAAACTTAAAAATGGTATTGCTTGCTGTTTTTAAAAATCAAGCGTTTTGGTGCCTGAAGAAGAAAACGCGTGATGCCGGGGTCAGAAAAAGTGGTGCCTGGGGAGGCAAATTTTTTTTGATCCCAAAGGCAAAAACGGATGCCAGGACGAAATGCAGGGTCGAATTCCAAAGTTAAAAATTGTATTGCTTGCTGTTTTTAAAAATCAAGCATTTTGGTGCCTGAAGAAGAAAACGCGTGATGCCGGGGTCAGAAAAACTGGTGCCTGGGGAGGCAAATTTTTTTTGATCCCAAATGCAAAAATGGATGGCAGGACGAAATTCGGGGTCGAATTCCAATCTTAAAAATGGTATTGCTTGCTGTTTTTAAAAATCAAGCTTTTTGGTGCCTGAAGAAGAAAACGCGTGATGCCAGGGTCAGAAAAACTGGTGCCTGGGGAGGTAAATTTTTTTTGATCCCAAATGCAAAAACGGATGCCAGGACGAAATTCGGGGTCGAATTCCATACTTAAAAATGGTATTGCTTGCTGTTTTTAAAAATCAAGCATTTTGGTGCCTGAAGAAGAAAACGCGTGATGCCGGGGTCAGAAAAACTGGTACCTGGGGAGGCAAATTTTTTTTGTTCCCAAATGCAAAAACGGATGCCAGGATGAAATTCGGGGTCGAATTCCAAACTTAAAAATGGTATTGCTTGCTGTTTTTAAAAATCAAGCTTTTTGGTGCCTGAAGAAGAAAACGCGTGATGCCGGGGTCAGAAAAACTGGTGCCTGGGGAGGCAAATTATTTTTGATCCCAAATGCAAAAACGGATGCCAGGACGAAATGCAGGGTCGATTTCCAAACTTAAAAATGGTATTGCTTGCTGTTTTTAAAAATCAAGCATTTTGGTGCCTGAAGAAGAAAACGCGTGATGCCGGGGTCAGAAAAACTGGTGGCTGGGGAGGCAAATTTTTTTTGATCCCAAATGCAAAAACGGATGCCAGGACGAAATTCCGGGTCGAATTCCAAACTTAAAAATGGTATTGCTTGCTGTTTTTAAAAATCAAGCTTTTTGGTGCCTGAAGAAGAAAACGCGTGATGCCGGGGTCAGAAAAACTGGTGCCTGGGGAGGCAAATTTTTTTTGATCCCAAATGCAAAAACGGATGCCAGGACGAAATTCGGGGTCGAATTCCAAACTTAAAAATGGTATTGCTTGCTGTTTTTGAAAATCAAGCTTTTTGGTGCCTGAAGAAGAAAACGGGTGATGCCGGGGTCAGAAAAACTGGTGCCTGGGGAGGCAAAATTTTTTTGATCCCAAATGCAAAAATCCATGCCAGGATGAGTTTCAGGGTAGAATTCCATACTTAAAAATGGTATTGCTTGCTGTTTTTAAAAATCAGTCTTTTTGTGCCTGAAGAAGAAAACGCGTGATGCCGGGGGTCAGAAAAACTGGTGCCTGGGGAGGCAAATTTTTTTTGATCCCAAATGCAAAAACGGATGCCGGGACGAAATGCAGGGTCGAATTCCAAACTTAAAAATGGTATTGCTTGCTGTTTTTAAAAATCAGTCTTTTTGTGCCTGAAGAAAAAAACGCGTGATGCCGGAGTCAGAAAAACTGGTGCCTGGGGAGGTAAATTTTTTTTGATCCCAAATGCAAAAACGGATGCCAGGACGAAATTCGGGGTCGAATTCCATACTTAAAAATGGTATTGCTTGCTGTTTTTAAAAATCAAGCATTTTGGTGCCTGAAGAAGAAAACGCGTGATGCCGGGGTCAGAAAAACTGGTACCTGGGGAGGCAAATTTTTTTTGTTCCCAAATGCAAAAACGGATGCCAGGATGAAATTCGGGGTCGAATTCCAAACTTAGAAATGGTATTGCTTGCTGTTTTTAAAAATCAAGCTTTTTGGTGCCTGAAGAAGAAAACGCGTGATGCCGGGGTCAGAAAAACTGGTGCCTGGGGAGGCAAATTTTTTTTGATCCCAAATGCAAAAACGGATGCCAGGACGAAATGCAGGGTCGATTTCCAAACTTAAAAATGGTATTGCTTGCTATTTTTAAAAATCAAGCATTTTGGTGCCTGAAGAAGAAAACGCGTGATGCCGGGGTCAGAAAAACTGGTGCCTGGGGAGGCAAATTTTTTTTGATCCCAAATGCAAAAACGGATGCCAGGACGAAATTCCGGGTCGAATTCCAAACTTAAAAATGGTATTGCTTGCTGTTTTTAAAAATCAAGCTGTTTGGTGCCTGAAGAAGAAAACGCGTGATGCCGGGGTCAGAAAAACTGGTGCCTGGGGAGGCAAATTTTTTTTGATCCCAAATGCAAAAACGGATGCCAGGACGAAATTCCGGGTCGAATTCCAAACTTAAAAATGGTATTGCTTGCTGTTTTTAGAAATCAAGCTTTTTGGTGCCTGACGAAGAAAACACGTGATGCCGGGGTCAGAAAAACTGGTGCCTGGGGAGGTAAAATTTTTTTGATCCCAAATGCAAAAACGGATGCCAGGACGAAATTCGGGGTCGAATTCCAATCTTAAAAATGGTATTGCTTGCTGTTTTTAAAAATCAAGCTTTTTGGTGCCTAAAGAAGAAAACGCGTGATGCCGGGGTCAGAAATACTGGTTCCTGGGTAGGCAAATTTTTTTTGATCCCAAATGCAAAAACGGATGCCAGGACGAAATTCGGGGTCGAATTCCAAACTTAAAAATGGTATTGCTTGCTGTTTTTGAAAATCAAGCTTTTTGGTGCCTGAAGAAGAAAACGGGTGATGCCGGGGTCAGAAAAACTGGTGCCTGGGGAGGCAAAATTTTTTTGATCCCAAATGCAAAAACGGATGCCAGGACGAAATTCGGGGTCGAATTCCAATCTTAAAAATGGTATTGCTTGCTGTTTTTACCAAACTTAAAAATGGTATTGCTTGCTGTTTTTGAAAATCAAGCTTTTTGGTGCCTGAAGAAGAAAACGGGTGATGCCGGGTTCAGAAAAACTGGTGCCTGGGGAGGCAAAATTTTTTTGATCCCAAATGCAAAAATCCATGCCAGGATGAGTTTCAGGGTAGAATTCCATACTTAAAAATGGTATTGCTTGCTGTTTTTAAAAATCAGTCTTTTTGTGCCTGAAGAAGAAAACGCGTGATGCCGGGGGTCAGAAAAACTGGTGCCTGGGGAGGCAAATTTTTTTTGATCCCAAATGCAAAAACGGATGCCAGGACGAAATGCAGGGTCGAATTCCAAACTTAAAAATGGTATTGCTTGCTGTTTTTAAAAATCAGTCTTTTTGTGCCTGAAGAAAAAAACGCGTGATGCCGGGGTCAGAAAAACTGGTGCCTGGGGAGGCAAATTTTTTTTGATCCCAAATGCAAAAACAGATGCCAGTAAGAGATTTGGGGTAAAATTCCATTCTTAAAAATGGTATTGCTTGCTGTTTTCAAAAATCAAGCTTCTTGGTGCCTGAATAAAAGAAGGTGTGATGCCGGGATCAGAAAAAATGATGCCTGGATAGGCAAAAATTTTTTGATCCTAAAGGCAAAATCGGATGCCAGGATGAAATTCCGGGTCGAATTCCAAACTTAAAAATGGTATTGCTTGCTGTTTTTAAAAATCAAGCTTTTTGGTGCCTGAAGAAGAAAACATGTGATGCCGGGGTCAGAAAAACTGGTGCCTGGGGAGGTAAAAATTTTTTGATCCGAAATGCAAAAACGGATGCCAGGAAGAAATTCGGGGTCGAATTCCAAACTTAAAAATGGTATTGCTTGCTGTTTTTAAAAATCAAGCTTTTTGGTGCCTGAAGAAGAAAACACGTGATGCCGGGGTCAGAAAAACTGGTGCCTGGGGAGGCAAATTTTTTTTGTTCCCAAATGCAAAAACGGATGCCAGGATGAAATTCGGGGTCGAATTCCAAACTTAAAAATGGTATTGCTTGCTGTTTTTAAAAATCAAGCTTTTTGGTGCCTGAAGAAGAAAACGTGTGATGCCGGGGTCAGAAAAACTGGTGCCAGGGGAGGCAAAATTTTTTTGATCCCAAATGCAAAAACGGATGCCAGGACGAAATTCCGGGTCGAATTCCAAACTTAAAAATGGTATTGCTTGCTGTTTTCAAAAATCAAGCTTTTTGGTGCCTGAAGAAGAAAACGCGTGATGCCGGGGTCAGAAAAACTGGTGCCTGGGAGGCAAAAATTTTTTGATCCCAAATGCAAAAACGGATGCCAGGACGAAATTCGGGGTCGAATTCCATCCTTAAAAATGGTATTGCTTGCTGTTTTTAAAAATGAAGCTTTTTCGTGCCTGAAGAAGAAAACGCGTGATGCCGGGGTCAGAAAAACTGGTGCCTGGGGAGGCAAATTTTTTTTGATCCCAAATGCAAAAACGGATGCCAGGACGAAATGCAGGGTCGATTTCCAAACTTAAAAATGGTATAGCTTGCTGTTTTTAAAAATCAAGCTTTTTGGTGCCTGAAGAAGAAAACGCGTGATGCCGGGGTCAGAAAAACTGGTGCCTGGGGAGGTAAAATTTTTTTGATCCCAAATGCAAAAACGGATGCCAGGACGAAATTCGGGGTCGAATTCCATACTTAAAAATGGTATTGCTTGCTGTTTTTAAAAATCAAGCATTTTGGTGCCTGAAGAAGAAAACGCGTGATGCCGGGGTCAGAAAAACTGGTACCTGGGGAGGCAAATTTTTTTTGTTCCCAAATGCAAAAACGGATGCCAGGATGAAATTCGGGGTCGAATTCCAAACTTAAAAATGGTATTGCTTGCTGTTTTTAAAAATCAAGCTTTTTGGTGCCTGAAGAAGAAAACGCGTGAAGCCGGGGTCAGAAAAACTGGTGCCTGGGGAGGCAAATTTTTTTTGATCCCAAATGCAAAAACGGATGCCAGGACGAAATGCAGGGTCGATTTCCAAACTTAAAAATGGTATTGCTTGCTGTTTTTAAAAATCAAGCATTTTGGTGCCTGAAGAAAAAACGCGTGATGCCGGGGTCAGAAAAACTGGTGCCTGGGGAGGCAAATTTTTTTTGATCCCAAATGCAAAAACGGATGCCAGGACGAAATTCCGGGTCGAATTCCAAACTTAAAAATGGTATTGCTTGCTGTTTTTAAAAATCAAGCTTTTTGGTGCCTGAAGAAGAAAACGCGTGATGCCGGGGTCAGAAAAACTGGTGCCTGGGGAGGTAAATTTTTTTTGATCCCAAATGCAAAAACGGATGCCAGGACGAAATTCGGGGTCGAATTCCATACTTAAAAATGGTATTGCTTGCTGTTTTTAAAAATCAAGCATTTTGGTGCCTGAAGAAGAAAACGCGTGATGCCGGGGTCAGAAAAACTGGTACCTGGGGAGGCAAATTTTTTTTGTTCCCAAATGCAAAAACGGATGCCAGGATGAAATTCGGGGTCGAATTCCAAACTTAAAAATGGTATTGCTTGCTGTTTTTAAAAATCAAGCTTTTTGGTGCCTGAAGAAGAAAACGCGTGATGCCGGGGTCAGAAAAACTGGTGCCTGGGGAGGCAAATTATTTTTGATCCCAAATGCAAAAATGGATGCCAGGACGAAATGCAGGGTCGATTTCCAAACTTAAAAATGGTATTGCTTGCTGTTTTTAAAAATCAAGCATTTTGGTGCCTGAAGAAGAAAACGCGTGATGCCGGGGTCAGAAAAACTGGTGGCTGGGGAGGCAAATTTTTTTTGATCCCAAATGCAAAAACGGATGCCAGGACGAAATTCCGGGTCGAATTCCAAACTTAAAAATGGTATTGCTTGCTGTTTTTAAAAATCAAGCTTTTTGGTGCCTGAAGAAGAAAACGCGTGATGCCGGGGTCAGAAAAACTGGTGCCTGGGGAGGCAAATTTTTTTTGATCCCAAATGCAAAAACGGATGCCAGGACGAAATTCGGGGTCGAATTCCATACTTAAAAATGGTATTGCTTGCTGTTTTTAAAAATCAGTCTTTTTGTGCCTGAAGAAGAAAACGCGTGATGCCGGGGGTCAGAAAAACTGGTGCCTGGGGAGGCAAATTTTTTTTGATCCCAAATGCAAAAACGGATGCCAGGACGAAATGCAGGGTCGAATTCCAAACTTAAAAATGGTATTGCTTGCTGTTTTTAAAAATCAGTCTTTTTGTGCCTGAAGAAAAAAACGCGTGATGCCGGGGTCAGAAAAACTGGTGCCTGGGGAGGCAAAATTTTTTTGATCCCAAATGCAAAAACAGATGCCAGTAAGAGATTTGGGGTACAATTCCATTCTTAAAAATGGTATTGCTTGCTGTTTTCAAAAATCAAGCTTCTTGGTGCCTGAATAAAAGAAGGTGTGATGCCGGGGTCAGAAAAAATGATGCCTGGATAGGCAAAAAATTTTTGATCCTAAAGGCAAAAACGGATGCCAGGACGAAATTCCGGGTCGAATTCCAAACTTAAAAATGGTATTGCTTGCTGTTTTTAAAAATCAAGCTTTTTGGTGCCTGAAGAAGAAAACATGTGATGCCGGGGTCAGAAAAACGTGCCTGGAGAGGTAAAAATTTTTTGATCCGAAATGCAAAAACGGATGCCAGGACGAAATTCGGGGTCGAATTCCAATCTTAAAAATGGTATTGCTTGCTGTTTTTAAAAATCAAGCTTTTTGGTGCCTGAAGAAGAAAACGCGTGATGCCGGGGTCAGAAAAACTGGTGCCTGGGTAGGCAAAATTTTTTTGATCCCAAATGCAAAAACTGATGCCAGGACGAAATGCAGGGTCGATTTCCAAACTTAAAAATGGTATTGCTTGCTGTTTTTAAAAATCAAGCGTTTTGGTGCCTGAAGAAGAAAACGCGTGATGCCGGGGTCAGAAAAAGTGGTGCCTGGGGAGGCAAATTTTTTTTGATCCCAAAGGCAAAAACGGATGCCAGGACGAAATGCAGGGTCGAATTCCAAAGTTAAAAATTGTATTGCTTGCTGTTTTTAAAAATCAAGCATTTTGGTGCCTGAAGAAGAAAACGCGTGATGCCGGGGTCAGAAAAACTGGTGCCTGGGGAGGCAAATTTTTTTTGATCCCAAATGCAAAAATGGATGGCAGGACGAAATTCGGGGTCGAATTCCAATCTTAAAAATGGTATTGCTTGCTGTTTTTAAAAATCAAGCTTTTTGGTGCCTGAAGAAGAAAACGCGTGATGCCGGGGTCAGAAAAACTGGTGCCTGGGGAGGTAAATTTTTTTTGATCCCAAATGCAAAAACGGATGCCAGGACGAAATTCGGGGTCGAATTCCATACTTAAAAATGGTATTGCTTGCTGTTTTTAAAAATCAAGCATTTTGGTGCCTGAAGAAGAAAACGCGTGATGCCGGGGTCAGAAAAACTGGTACCTGGGGAGGCAAATTTTTTTTGTTCCCAAATGCAAAAACGGATGCCAGGATGAAATTCGGGGTCGAATTCCAAACTTAAAAATGGTATTGCTTGCTGTTTTTAAAAATCAAGCTTTTTGGTGCCTGAAGAAGAAAACGCGTGATGCCGGGGTCAGAAAAACTGGTGCCTGGGGAGGCAAATTATTTTTGATCCCAAATGCAAAAACGGATGCCAGGACGAAATGCAGGGTCGATTTCCAAACTTAAAAATGGTATTGCTTGCTGTTTTTAAAAATCAAGCATTTTGGTGCCTGAAGAAGAAAACGCGTGATGCCGGGGTCAGAAAAACTGGTGGCTGGGGAGGCAAATTTTTTTTGATCCCAAATGCAAAAACGGATGCCAGGACGAAATTCCGGGTCGAATTCCAAACTTAAAAATGGTATTGCTTGCTGTTTTTAAAAATCAAGCTTTTTGGTGCCTGAAGAAGAAAACGCGTGATGCCGGGGTCAGAAAAACTGGTGCCTGGGGAGGCAAATTTTTTTTGATCCCAAATGCAAAAACGGATGCCAGGACGAAATTTGGGGTCGAATTCCAAACTTAAAAATGGTATTGCTTGCTGTTTTTGAAAATCAAGCTTTTTGGTGCCTGAAGAAGAAAACGGGTGATGCCGGGGTCAGAAAAACTGGTGCCTGGGGAGGCAAAATTTTTTTGATCCCAAATGCAAAAATCCATGCCAGGATGAGTTTCAGGGTAGAATTCCATACTTAAAAATGGTATTGCTTGCTGTTTTTAAAAATCAGTCTTTTTGTGCCTGAAGAAGAAAACGCGTGATGCCGGGGGTCAGCAAAACTGGTGCCTGGGGAGGCAAATTTTTTTTGATCCCAAATGCAAAAACGGATGCCGGGACGAAATGCAGGGTCGAATTCCAAACTTAAAAATGGTATTGCTTGCTGTTTTTAAAAATCAGTCTTTTTGTGCCTGAAGAAAAAAACGCGTGATGCCGGGGTCAGAAAAACTGGTGCCTGGGGAGGCAAAATTTTTTTGATCCCAAATGCAAAAACAGATGCCAGTAAGAGATTTGGGGTACAATTCCATTCTTAAAAATGGTATTGCTTGCTGTTTTCAAAAAATCAAGCTTCTTGGTGCCTGAATAAAAGAAGGTGTGATGCCGGGGTCAGAAAAAATGATGCCTGGATAGGAAAAAATTTTTTGATCCTAAAGGCAAAAACAGATGCCAGGACGAAATTCCGGGTCGAATTCCAAACTTAAAAATGGTATTGCTTGCTGTTTTTAAAAATCAAGCTTTTTGGTGCCTGAAGAAGAAAACATGTGATGCCGGGGTCAGAAAAACTGGTGACTGGAGAGGTAAAAATTTTTTGATCCGAAATGCAAAAACGGATGCCAGGACGAAATTCGGGGTCGAATTCCAATCTTAAAAATGGTATTGCTTGCTGTTTTTAAAAATCAAGCTTTTTGGTGCCTAAAGAAGAAATCGCGTGATGCCGGGGTCAGAAAAACTGGTGCCTGGGGAGGCAAATTTTTTTTGATCCCAAATGCAAAAACGGATGCCAGGACGAAATTCCGGGTCGAATTCCAAACTTAAAAATGGTATTGCTTGCTGTTTTTAAAAATCAAGCTTTTTGGTGCCTGAAGAAGAAAACGCGTGATGCCGGGGTCAGAAAAACTGGTTCCTGGGTAGGCAAAATTTTTTTGATCCCAAATGCAAAAACTGATGCCAGGACGAAATGCAGGGTCGATTTCCAAACTTAAAAATGGTATTGCTTGCTGTTTTTAAAAATCAAGCTTTTTGGTGCCTGAAGAAGAAAACGCGTGATGCCGGGGTCAGAAAAACTGGTGCCTGGGGAGGCAAATTTTTTTTGATCCCAAATGCAAAAATGGATGGCAGGACGAAATTCGGGGTCGAATTCCAATCTTAAAAATGGTATTGCTTGCTGTTTTTAAAAATCAAGCTTTTTGGTGCCTGAAGAAGAAAACGCGTGATGCCGGGGTCAGAAATACTGGTGCCTGGGGAGGCAAAATTTTTTTGATCCCAAATGCAAAAACGGATGCCAGGACGAAATGCAGGGTCGAATTCCATACTTAAAAATGGTATTGCTTGCTGTTTTTAAAAATCAAGCATTTTGGTGCCTGAAGAAGAAAACGCGTGATGCCGGGGTCAGAAAAACTGGTACCTGGGGAGGCAAATTTTTTTTGTTCCCAAATGCAAAAACGGATGCCAGGATGAAATTCGGGGTCGAATTCCAAACTTAAAAATGGTATTGCTTGCTGTTTTTAAAAATCAAGCTTTTTGGTGCCTGAAGAAGAAAACGCGTGATGCCGGGGTCAGAAAAACTGGTACCTGGGGAGGCAAATTTTTTTTGTTCCCAAATGCAAAAACGGATGCCAGGATGAAATTCGGGGTCGAATTCCAAACTTAAAAATGGTATTGCTTGCTGTTTTTAAAAATCAAGCTTTTTGGTGCCTGAAGAAGAAAACGCGTGATGCCAGGGTCAGAAAAACTGGTGCCTGGGGAGGCAAATTATTTTTGATCCCAAATGCAAAAACGGATGCCAGGACGAAATGCAGGGTCGATTTCCAAACTTAAAAATGGTATTGCTTGCTGTTTTTAAAAATCAAGCATTTTGGTGCCTGAAGAAGAAAACGCGTGATGCCGGGGTCAGAAAAACTGGTGGCTGGGGAGGCAAATTTTTTTTGATCCCAAATGCAAAAACGGATGCCAGGACGAAATTCCGGGTCGAATTCCAAACTTAAAAATGGTATTGCTTGCTGTTTTTAAAAATCAAGCTTTTTGGTGCCTGAAGAAGAAAACGCGTGATGCCGGGGTCAGAAAAACTGGTGCCTGGGGAGGAAAATTTTTTTTGATCCCAAATGCAAAAACGGATGCCAGGACGAAATTCGGGGTCGAATTCCAAACTTAAAAATGGTATTGCTTGCTGTTTTTGAAAATGAAGCTTTTTGGTGCCTGAAGAAGAAAACGGGTGATGCCGGGGTCAGAAAAACTGGTGCCTGGGGAGGCAAAATTTTTTTGATCCCAAATGCAAAAATCCATGCCAGGATGAGTTTCAGGGTAGAATTCCATACTTAAAAATGGTATTGCTTGCTGTTTTTAAAAATCAGTCTTTTTGTGCCTGAAGAAGAAAACGCGTGATGCCGGGGGTCAGAAAAACTGGTGCCTGGGGAGGCAAATTTTTTTTGATCCCAAATGCAAAAACGGATGCCGGGACGAAATGCAGGGTCGAATTCCAAACTTAAAAATGGTATTGCTTGCTGTTTTTAAAAATCAGTCTTTTTGTGCCTGAAGAAAAAAACGCGTGATGCCGGGGTCAGAAAAACTGGTGCCTGGGCAGGCAAAATTTTTTTTATCCCAAATGCAAAAACAGATGCCAGTAAGAGATTTGGGGTACAATTCCATTCTTAAAAATGGTATTGCTTGCTGTTTTCAAAAATCAAGCTTCTTGGTGCCTGAATAAAAGAAGGTGTGATGCCGGGGTCAGAAAAAATGATGCCTGGATAGGAAAAAATTTTTTGATCCTAAAGGCAAAAACAGATGCCAGGACGAAATTCCGGGTCGAATTCCAAACTTAAAAATGGTATTGCTTGCTGTTTTTAAAAATCAAGCTTTTTGGTGCCTGAAGAAGAAAACATGTGATGCCGGGGTCAGAAAAACTGGTGCCTGGAGAGGTAAAAATTTTTTGATCCGAAATGCAAAAACGGATGCCAGGACGAAATTCAGGGTCGAATTCCAATCTTAAAAATGGTATTGCTTGCTGTTTTTAAAAATCAAGCTTTTTGGTGCCTAAAGAAGAAATCGCGTGATGCCGGGGTCAGAAAAACTGGTGCCTGGGGAGGCAAATTTTTTTTGATCCCAAATGCAAAAACGGATGCCAGGACGAAATTCCGGGTCGAATTCCAAACTTAAAAATGGTATTGCTTGCTGTTTTTAAAAATCAAGCTTTTTGGTGCCTGAAGAAGAAAACGCGTGATGCCGGGGTCAGAAAAACTGGTGCCTGGGTAGGCAAAATTTTTTTGATCCCAAATGCAAAAACTGATGCCAGGACGAAATGCAGGGTCGATTTCCAAACTTAAAAATGGTATTGCTTGCTGTTTTTAAAAATCAAGCGTTTTGGTGCCTGAAGAAGAAAACGCGTGATGCCGGGGTCAGAAAAAGTGGTGCCTGGGGAGGCAAATTTTTTTTGATCCCAAAGGCAAAAACGGATGCCAGGACGAAATGCAGGGTCGAATTCCAAAGTTAAAAATTGTATTGCTTGCTGTTTTTAAAAATCAAGCATTTTGGTGCCTGAAGAAGAAAACGCGTGATGCCGGGGTCAGAAAAACTGGTGCCTGGGGAGGCAAATTTTTTTTGATCCCAAATGCAAAAATGGATGGCAGGACGAAATTCGGGGTCGAATTCCAATCTTAAAAATGGTATTGCTTGCTGTTTTTAAAAATCAAGCTTTTTGGTGCCTGAAGAAGAAAACGCGTGATGCCGGGGTCAGAAAAACTGGTGCCTGGGAGGCAAAATTTTTTTGATCCCAAATGCAAAAACGGATGCCAGGACGAAATTCGGGGTCGAATTCCATCCTTAAAAATGGTATTGCTTGCTGTTTTTAAAAATGAAGCTTTTTCGTGCCTGAAGAAGAAAACGCGTGATGCCGGGGTCAGAAAAACTGGTGCCTGGGGAGGCAAATTTTTTTTGATCCCAAATGCAAAAACGGATGCCAGGACGAAATGCAGGGTCGATTTCCAAACTTAAAAATGGTATAGCTTGCTGTTTTTAAAAATCAAGCTTTTTGGTGCCTGAAGAAGAAAACGCGTGATGCCGGGGTCAGAAAAACTGGTGCCTGGGGAGGTAAAATTTTTTTGATCCCAAATGTAAAAACGGATGCCAGGACGAAATTCCGGGTCGAATTCCATACTTAAAAATGGTATTGCTTGCTGTTTTTAAAAATCAAGCATTTTGGTGCCTGAAGAAGAAAACGCGTGATGCCGGGGTCAGAAAAACTGGTACCTGGGGAGGCAAATTTTTTTTGTTCCCAAATGCAAAAACGGATGCCAGGATGAAATTCGGGGTCGAATTCCAAACTTAAAAATGGTATTGCTTGCTGTTTTTAAAAATCAAGCTTTTTGGTGCCTGAAGAAGAAAACGCGTGAAGCCGGGGTCAGAAAAACTGGTGCCTGGGGAGGCAAATTTTTTTTGATCCCAAATGCAAAAACGGATGCCAGGACGAAATGCAGGGTCGATTTCCAAACTTAAAAATGGTATTGCTTGCTGTTTTTAAAAATCAAGCATTTTGGTGCCTGAAGAAGAAAACGCGTGATGCCGGGGTCAGAAAAACTGGTGCCTGGGGAGGCAAATTTTTTTTGATCCCAAATGCAAAAACGGATGCCAGGACGAAATTCCGGGTCGAATTCCAAACTTAAAAATGGTATTGCTTGCTGTTTTTAAAAATCAAGCTTTTTGGTGCCTGAAGAAGAAAACGCGTGATGCCGGGGTCAGAAAAACTGGTGCCTGGGGAGGTAAATTTTTTTTGATCCCAAATGCAAAAACGGATGCCAGGACGAAATTCGGGGTCGAATTCCATACTTAAAAATGGTATTGCTTGCTGTTTTTAAAAATCAAGCATTTTGGTGCCTGAAGAAGAAAACACGTGATGCCGGGGTCAGAAAAACTGGTACCTGGGGAGGCAAATTTTTTTTGTTCCCAAATGCAAAAACGGATGCCAGGATGAAATTCGGGGTCGAATTCCAAACTTAAAAATGGTATTGCTTGCTGTTTTTAAAAATCAAGCTTTTTGGTGCCTGAAGAAGAAAACGCGTGATGCCGGGGTCAGAAAAACTGGTGCCTGGGGAGGCAAATTATTTTTGATCCCAAATGCAAAAATGGATGCCAGGACGAAATGCAGGGTCGATTTCCAAACTTAAAAATGGTATTGCTTGCTGTTTTTAAAAATCAAGCATTTTGGTGCCTGAAGAAGAAAACGCGTGATGCCGGGGTCAGAAAAACTGGTGGCTGGGGAGGCAAATTTTTTTTGATCCCAAATGCAAAAACGGATGCCAGGACGAAATTCCGGGTCGAATTCCAAACTTAAAAATGGTATTGCTTGCTGTTTTTAAAAATCAAGCTTTTTGGTGCCTGAAGAAGAAAACGCGTGATGCCGGGGTCAGAAAAACTGGTGCCTGGGTAGGCAAAATTTTTTTGATCCCAAATGCAAAAACTGATGCCAGGACGAAATGCAGGGTCGATTTCCAAACTTAAAAATGGTATTGCTTGCTGTTTTTAAAAATCAAGCGTTTTGGTGCCTGAAGAAGAAAACGCGTGATGCCGGGGTCAGAAAAAGTGGTGCCTGGGGAGGCAAATTTTTTTTGATCCCAAAGGCAAAAACGGATGCCAGGACGAAATGCAGGGTCGAATTCCAAAGTTAAAAATTGTATTGCTTGCTGTTTTTAAAAATCAAGCATTTTGGTGCCTGAAGAAGAAAACGCGTGATGCCGGGGTCAGAAAAACTGGTGCCTGGGGAGGCAAATTTTTTTTGATCCCAAATGCAAAAACGGATGGCAGGACGAAATTCGGGGTCGAATTCCAATCTTAAAAATGGTATTGCTTGCTGTTTTTAAAAATCAAGCTTTTTGGTGCCTGAAGAAGAAAACGCGTGATGCCGGGGTCAGAAAAAGTGGTGCCTGGGGAGGTAAATTTTTTTTGATCCCAAATGCAAAAACGGATGCCAGGACGAAATTCGGGGTCGAATTCCATACTTAAAAATGGTATTGCTTGCTGTTTTTAAAAATCAAGCATTTTGGTGCCTGAAGAAGAAAACGCGTGATGCCGGGGTGAGAAAAAGTGGTTCCTGGGGAGGCAAATTTTTTTTGTTCCCAAATGCAAAAACGGATGCCAGGATGAAATTCAGGGTCGAATTCCAAACTTAAAAATGGTATTGCTTGCTGTTTTTAAAAATCAAGCTTTTTGGTGCCTGAAGAAGAAAACGCGTGATGCCGGGGTCAGAAAAACTGGTGCCTGGGGAGGCAAATTATTTTTGATCCCAAATGCAAAAACGGATGCCAGGACGAAATGCAGGGTCGATTTCCAAACTTAAAAATGGTATTGCTTGCTGTTTTTAAAAATCAAGCATTTTGGTGCCTGAAGAAGAAAACGCGTGATGCCGGGGTCAGAAAAACTGGTGGCTGGGGAGGCAAATTTTTTTTGATCCCAAATGCAAAAACGGATGCCAGGACGAAATTCCAGGTCGAATTCCAAACTTAAAAATGGTATTGCTTGCTGTTTTTAAAAATCAAGCTTTTTGGTGCCTGAAGAAGAAAACGCGTGATGCCGGGGTCAGAAAAACTGGTGCCTGGGGAGGCAAATTTTTTTTGATCCCAAATGCAAAAACGGATGCCAGGACGAAATTCGGGGTCGAATTCCAAACTTAAAAATGGTATTGCTTGCTGTTTTTGAAAATCAAGCTTTTTGGTGCCTGAAGAAGAAAACGGGTGATGCCGGGGTCAGAAAAACTGGTGCCTGGGGAGGCAAAATTTTTTTGATCCCAAATGCAAAAATCCATGCCAGGATGAGTTTCAGGGTAGAATTCCATACTTAAAAATGGTATTGCTTGCTGTTTTTAAAAATCAGTCTTTTTGTGCCTGAAGAAGAAAACGCGTGATGCCGGGGGTCAGAAAAACTGGTGCCTGGGGAGGCAAATTTTTTTTGATCCCAAATGCAAAAACGGATGCCGGGACGAAATGCAGGGTCGAATTCCAAACTTAAAAATGGTATTGCTTGCTGTTTTTAAAAATCAGTCTTTTTGTGCCTGAAGAAAAAAACGCGTGATGCCGGGGTCAGAAAAACTGGTGCCTGGGGAGGCAAAATTTTTTTGATCCCAAATGCAAAAACAGATGCCAGTAAGAGATTTGGGGTACAATTCCATTCTTAAAAATGGTATTGCTTGCTGTTTTCAAAAATCAAGCTTCTTGGTGCCTGAATAAAAGAAGGTGTGATGCCGGGGTCAGAAAAAATGATGCCTGGATAGGAAAAAAATTTTTGATCCTAAAGGCAAAAACAGATGCCAGGACGAAATTCCGGGTCGAATTCCAAACTTAAAAATGGTATTGCTTGCTGTTTTTAAAAATCAAGCTTTTTGGTGCCTGAAGAAGAAAACATGTGATGCCGGGGTCAGAAAAACTGGTGACTGGAGAGGTAAAAATTTTTTGATCCGAAATGCAAAAACGGATGCCAGGACGAAATTCGGGGTCGAATTCCAATCTTAAAAATGGTATTGCTTGCTGTTTTTAAAAATCAAGCTTTTTGGTGCCTAAAGAAGAAATCGCGTGATGCCGGGGTCAGAAAAACTGGTGCCTGGGGAGGCAAATTTTTTTTGATCCCAAATGCAAAAACGGATGCCAGGAAGAAATTCCGGGTCGAATTCCAAACTTAAAAATGGTATTGCTTGCTGTTTTTAAAAATCAAGCTTTTTGGTGCCTGAAGAAGAAAACGCGTGATGCCGGGGTCAGAAAAACTGGTGCCTGGGTAGGCAAAATTTTTTTGATCCCAAATGCAAAAACTGATGCCAGGACGAAATGCAGGGTCGATTTCCAAACTTAAAAATGGTATTGCTTGCTGTTTTTAAAAATCAAGCGTTTTGGTGCCTGAAGAAGAAAACGTGTGATGCCGGGGTCAGAAAAAGTGGTGCCTGGGGAGGCAAATTTTTTTTGATCCCAAAGGCAAAAACGGATGCCAGGACGAAATGCAGGGTCGAATTCCAAAGTTAAAAATTGTATTGCTTGCTGTTTTTAAAAATCAAGCATTTTGGTGCCTGAAGAAGAAAACGCGTGATGCCGGGGTCAGAAAAACTGGTGCCTGGGGAGGCAAATTTTTTTTGATCCCAAATGCAAAAATGGATGGCAGGACGAAATTCGGGGTCGAATTCCAATCTTAAAAATGGTATTGCTTGCTGTTTTTAAAAATCAAGCTTTTTGGTGCCTGAAGAAGAAAACGCGTGATGCCGGGGTCAGAAATACTGGTGCCTGGGGAGGCAAAATTTTTTTGATCCCAAATGCAAAAACGGATGCCAGGACGAAATGCAGGGTCGAATTCCATACTTAAAAATGGTATTGCTTGCTGTTTTTAAAAATCAAGCATTTTGGTGCCTGAAGAAGAAAACGCGTGATGCCGGGGTCAGAAAAACTGGTACCTGGGGAGGCAAATTTTTTTTGTTCCCAAATGCAAAAACGGATGCCAGGATGAAATTCGGGGTCGAATTCCAAACTAAAAAATGGTATTGCTTGCTGTTTTTAAAAATCAAGCTTTTTGGTGCCTGAAGAAGAAAACGCGTGATGCCGGGGTCAGAAAAACTGGTACCTGGGGAGGCAAATTTTTTTTGTTCCCAAATGCAAAAACGGATGCCAGGATGAAATTCGGGGTCGAATTCCAAACTTAAAAATGGTATTGCTTGCTGTTTTTAAAAATCAAGCTTTTTGGTGCCTGAAGAAGAAAACGCGTGATGCCGGGGTCAGAAAAACTGGTGCCTGGGGAGGCAAATTTTTTTTGATCCCAAATGCAAAAACGGATGCCAGGACGAAATTCCAGGTCGAATTCCAAACTTAAAAATGGTATTGCTTGCTGTTTTTAAAAATCAAGCTTTTTGGTGCCTGAAGAAGAAAACGCGTGATGCCGGGGTCAGAAAAACTGGTGCCTGGGGAGGCAAATTTTTTTTGATCCCAAATGCAAAAATGGATGGCAGGACGAAATTCGGGGTCGAATTCCAATCTTAAAAATGGTATTGCTTGCTGTTTTTAAAAATCAAGCTTTTTGGTGCCTGAAGAAGAAAACGCGTGATGCCGGGGTCAGAAATACTGGTGCCTGGGGAGGCAAAATTTTTTTGATCCCAAATGCAAAAACGGATGCCAGGACGAAATGCAGGGTCGAATTCCATACTTAAAAATGGTATTGTTTGCTGTTTTTAAAAATCAAGCATTTTGGTGCCTGAAGAAGAAAACGCGTGATGCCGGGGTCAGAAAAACTGGTACCTGGGGAGGCAAATTTTTTTTGTTCCCAAATGCAAAAACGGATGCCAGGATGAAATTCGGGGTCGAATTCCAAACTTAAAAATGGTATTGCTTGCTGTTTTTAAAAATCAAGCTTTTTGCTGCCTGAAGAAGAAAACGCGTGATGCCGGGGTCAGAAAAACTGGTACCTGGGGAGGCAAATTTTTTTTGTTCCCAAATGCAAAAACGGATGCCAGGATGAAATTCGGGGTCGAATTCCAAACTTAAAAATGGTATTGCTTGCTGTTTTTAAAAATCAAGCTTTTTGGTGCCTGAAGAAGAAAACGCGTGATGCCGGGGTCAGAAAAACTGGTGCCTGGGGAGGCAAATTATTTTTGATCCCAAATGCAAAAACGGATGCCAGGACGAAATGCAGGGTCGATTTCCAAACTTAAAAATGGTATTGCTTGCTGTTTTTAAAAATCAAGCATTTTGGTGCCTGAAGAAGAAAACGCGTGATGCCGGGGTCAGTAAAACTGGTGCCTGGAGAGGTAAAAATTTTTTGATCCGAAATGCAAAAACGGATGCCAGGACGAAATTCAGGGTCGAATTCCAATCTTAAAAATGGTATTGCTTGCTGTTTTTAAAAATCAAGCTTTTTGGTGCCTAAAGAAGAAATCGCGTGATGCCGGGGTCAGAAAAACTGGTGCCTGGGGAGGCAAATTTTTTTTGATCCCAAATGCAAAAACGGATGCCAGGACGAAATTCCGGGTCGAATTCCAAACTTAAAAATGGTATTGCTTGCTGTTTTTAAAAATCAAGCTTTTTGGTGCCTGAAGAAGAAAACGCGTGATGCCGGGGTCAGAAAAACTGGTGCCTGGGTAGGCAAAATTTTTTTGATCCCAAATGCAAAAACTGATGCCAGGACGAAATGCAGGGTCGATTTCCAAACTTAAAAATGGTATTGCTTGCTGTTTTTAAAAATCAAGCGTTTTGGTGCCTGAAGAAGAAAACGCGTGATGCCGGGGTCAGAAAAAGTGGTGCCTGGGGAGGCAAATTTTTTTTGATCCCAAAGGCAAAAACGGATGCCAGGACGAAATGCAGGGTCGAATTCCAAAGTTAAAAATTGTATTGCTTGCTGTTTTTAAAAATCAAGCATTTTGGTGCCTGAAGAAGAAAACGCGTGATGCCGGGGTCAGAAAAACTGGTGCCTGGGGAGGCAAATTTTTTTTGATCCCAAATGCAAAAATGGATGGCAGGACGAAATTCGGGGTCGAATTCCAATCTTAAAAATGGTATTGCTTGCTGTTTTTAAAAATCAAGCTTTTTGGTGCCTGAAGAAGAAAACGCGTGATGCCGGGGTCAGAAAAACTGGTGCCTGGGAGGCAAAATTTTTTTGATCCCAAATGCAAAAACGGATGCCAGGACGAAATTCGGGGTCGAATTCCATCCTTAAAAATGGTATTGCTTGCTGTTTTTAAAAATGAAGCTTTTTCGTGCCTGAAGAAGAAAACGCGTGATGCCGGGGTCAGAAAAACTGGTGCCTGGGGAGGCAAATTTTTTTTGATCCCAAATGCAAAAACGGATGCCAGGACGAAATGCAGGGTCGATTTCCAAACTTAAAAATGGTATAGCTTGCTGTTTTTAAAAATCAAGCTTTTTGGTGCCTGAAGAAGAAAACGCGTGATGCCGGGGTCAGAAAAACTGGTGCCTGGGGAGGTAAAATTTTTTTGATCCCAAATGCAAAAACGGATGCCAGGACGAAATTCCGGGTCGAATTCCATACTTAAAAATGGTATTGCTTGCTGTTTTTAAAAATCAAGCATTTTGGTGCCTGAAGAAGAAAACGCGTGATGCCGGGGTCAGAAAAACTGGTACCTGGGGAGGCAAATTTTTTTTGTTCCCAAATGCAAAAACGGATGCCAGGATGAAATTCGGGGTCGAATTCCAAACTTAAAAATGGTATTGCTTGCTGTTTTTAAAAATCAAGCTTTTTGGTGCCTGAAGAAGAAAACGCGTGAAGCCGGGGTCAGAAAAACTGGTGCCTGGGGAGGCAAATTTTTTTTGATCCCAAATGCAAAAACGGATGCCAGGACGAAATGCAGGGTCGATTTCCAAACTTAAAAATGGTATTGCTTGCTGTTTTTAAAAATCAAGCATTTTGGTGCCTGAAGAAGAAAACGCGTGATGCCGGGGTCAGAAAAACTGGTGCCTGGGGAGGCAAATTTTTTTTGATCCCAAATGCAAAAACGGATGCCAGGACGAAATTCCGGGTCGAATTCCAAACTTAAAAATGGTATTGCTTGCTGTTTTTAAAAATCAAGCTTTTTGGTGCCTGAAGAAGAAAACGCGTGATGCCGGGGTCAGAAAAACTGGTGCCTGGGGAGGTAAATTTTTTTTGATCCCAAATGCAAAAACGGATGCCAGGACGAAATTCGGGGTCGAATTCCATACTTAAAAATGGTATTGCTTGCTGTTTTTAAAAATCAAGCATTTTGGTGCCTGAAGAAGAAAACACGTGATGCCGGGGTCAGAAAAACTGGTACCTGGGGAGGCAAATTTTTTTTGTTCCCAAATGCAAAAACGGATGCCAGGATGAAATTCGGGGTCGAATTCCAAACTTAAAAATGGTATTGCTTGCTGTTTTTAAAAATCAAGCTTTTTGGTGCCTGAAGAAGAAAACGCGTGATGCCGGGGTCAGAAAAACTGGTGCCTGGGGAGGCAAATTTTTTTTGATCCCAAATGCAAAAACGGATGCCAGGACGAAATTCCAGGTCGAATTCCAAACTTAAAAATGGTATTGCTTGCTGTTTTTAAAAATCAAGCTTTTTGGTGCCTGAAGAAGAAAACGCGTGATGCCGGGGTCAGAAAAACTGGTGCCTGGGGAGGCAAATTTTTTTTGATCCCAAATGCAAAAATGGATGGCAGGACGAAATTCGGGGTCGAATTCCAATCTTAAAAATGGTATTGCTTGCTGTTTTTAAAAATCAAGCTTTTTGGTGCCTGAAGAAGAAAACGCGTGATGCCGGGGTCAGAAATACTGGTGCCTGGGGAGGCAAAATTTTTTTGATCCCAAATGCAAAAACGGATGCCAGGACGAAATGCAGGGTCGAATTCCATACTTAAAAATGGTATTGTTTGCTGTTTTTAAAAATCAAGCATTTTGGTGCCTGAAGAAGAAAACGCGTGATGCCGGGGTCAGAAAAACTGGTACCTGGGGAGGCAAATTTTTTTTGTTCCCAAATGCAAAAACGGATGCCAGGATGAAATTCGGGGTCGAATTCCAAACTTAAAAATGGTATTGCTTGCTGTTTTTAAAAATCAAGCTTTTTGCTGCCTGAAGAAGAAAACGCGTGATGCCGGGGTCAGAAAAACTGGTACCTGGGGAGGCAAATTTTTTTTGTTCCCAAATGCAAAAACGGATGCCAGGATGAAATTCGGGGTCGAATTCCAAACTTAAAAATGGTATTGCTTGCTGTTTTTAAAAATCAAGCTTTTTGGTGCCTGAAGAAGAAAACGCGTGATGCCGGGGTCAGAAAAACTGGTGCCTGGGGAGGCAAATTATTTTTGATCCCAAATGCAAAAACGGATGCCAGGACGAAATGCAGGGTCGATTTCCAAACTTAAAAATGGTATTGCTTGCTGTTTTTAAAAATCAAGCATTTTGGTGCCTGAAGAAGAAAACGCGTGATGCCGGGGTCAGTAAAACTGGTGCCTGGAGAGGTAAAAATTTTTTGATCCGAAATGCAAAAACGGATGCCAGGACGAAATTCAGGGTCGAATTCCAATCTTAAAAATGGTATTGCTTGCTGTTTTTAAAAATCAAGCTTTTTGGTGCCTAAAGAAGAAATCGCGTGATGCCGGGGTCAGAAAAACTGGTGCCTGGGGAGGCAAATTTTTTTTGATCCCAAATGCAAAAACGGATGCCAGGACGAAATTCCGGGTCGAATTCCAAACTTAAAAATGGTATTGCTTGCTGTTTTTAAAAATCAAGCTTTTTGGTGCCTGAAGAAGAAAACGCGTGATGCCGGGGTCAGAAAAACTGGTGCCTGGGTAGGCAAAATTTTTTTGATCCCAAATGCAAAAACTGATGCCAGGACGAAATGCAGGGTCGATTTCCAAACTTAAAAATGGTATTGCTTGCTGTTTTTAAAAATCAAGCGTTTTGGTGCCTGAAGAAGAAAACGCGTGATGCCGGGGTCAGAAAAAGTGGTGCCTGGGGAGGCAAATTTTTTTTGATCCCAAAGGCAAAAACGGATGCCAGGACGAAATGCAGGGTCGAATTCCAAAGTTAAAAATTGTATTGCTTGCTGTTTTTAAAAATCAAGCATTTTGGTGCCTGAAGAAGAAAACGCGTGATGCCGGGGTCAGAAAAACTGGTGCCTGGGGAGGCAAATTTTTTTTGATCCCAAATGCAAAAATGGATGGCAGGACGAAATTCGGGGTCGAATTCCAATCTTAAAAATGGTATTGCTTGCTGTTTTTAAAAATCAAGCTTTTTGGTGCCTGAAGAAGAAAACGCGTGATGCCGGGGTCAGAAAAACTGGTGCCTGGGAGGCAAAATTTTTTTGATCCCAAATGCAAAAACGGATGCCAGGACGAAATTCGGGGTCGAATTCCATCCTTAAAAATGGTATTGCTTGCTGTTTTTAAAAATGAAGCTTTTTCGTGCCTGAAGAAGAAAACGCGTGATGCCGGGGTCAGAAAAACTGGTGCCTGGGGAGGCAAATTTTTTTTGATCCCAAATGCAAAAACGGATGCCAGGACGAAATGCAGGGTCGATTTCCAAACTTAAAAATGGTATAGCTTGCTGTTTTTAAAAATCAAGCTTTTTGGTGCCTGAAGAAGAAAACGCGTGATGCCGGGGTCAGAAAAACTGGTGCCTGGGGAGGTAAAATTTTTTTGATCCCAAATGCAAAAACGGATGCCAGGACGAAATTCCGGGTCGAATTCCATACTTAAAAATGGTATTGCTTGCTGTTTTTAAAAATCAAGCATTTTGGTGCCTGAAGAAGAAAACGCGTGATGCCGGGGTCAGAAAAACTGGTACCTGGGGAGGCAAATTTTTTTTGTTCCCAAATGCAAAAACGGATGCCAGGATGAAATTCGGGGTCGAATTCCAAACTTAAAAATGGTATTGCTTGCTGTTTTTAAAAATCAAGCTTTTTGGTGCCTGAAGAAGAAAACGCGTGAAGCCGGGGTCAGAAAAACTGGTGCCTGGGGAGGCAAATTTTTTTTGATCCCAAATGCAAAAACGGATGCCAGGACGAAATGCAGGGTCGATTTCCAAACTTAAAAATGGTATTGCTTGCTGTTTTTAAAAATCAAGCATTTTGGTGCCTGAAGAAGAAAACGCGTGATGCCGGGGTCAGAAAAACTGGTGCCTGGGGAGGCAAATTTTTTTTGATCCCAAATGCAAAAACGGATGCCAGGACGAAATTCCGGGTCGAATTCCAAACTTAAAAATGGTATTGCTTGCTGTTTTTAAAAATCAAGCTTTTTGGTGCCTGAAGAAGAAAACGCGTGATGCCGGGGTCAGAAAAACTGGTGCCTGGGGAGGTAAATTTTTTTTGATCCCAAATGCAAAAACGGATGCCAGGACGAAATTCGGGGTCGAATTCCATACTTAAAAATGGTATTGCTTGCTGTTTTTAAAAATCAAGCATTTTGGTGCCTGAAGAAGAAAACACGTGATGCCGGGGTCAGAAAAACTGGTACCTGGGGAGGCAAATTTTTTTTGTTCCCAAATGCAAAAACGGATGCCAGGATGAAATTCGGGGTCGAATTCCAAACTTAAAAATGGTATTGCTTGCTGTTTTTAAAAATCAAGCTTTTTGGTGCCTGAAGAAGAAAACGCGTGATGCCGGGGTCAGAAAAACTGGTGCCTGGGGAGGCAAATTATTTTTGATCCCAAATGCAAAAATGGATGCCAGGACGAAATGCAGGGTCGATTTCCAAACTTAAAAATGGTATTGCTTGCTGTTTTTAAAAATCAAGCATTTTGGTGCCTGAAGAAGAAAACGCGTGATGCCGGGGTCAGAAAAACTGGTGGCTGGGGAGGCAAATTTTTTTTGATCCCAAATGCAAAAACGGATGCCAGGACGAAATTCCGGGTCGAATTCCAAACTTAAAAATGGTATTGCTTGCTGTTTTTAAAAATCAAGCTTTTTGGAGCCTGAAGAAGAAAACGCGTGATGCCGGGGTCAGAAAAACTGGTGCCTGGGGAGGCAAATTTTTTTTGATCCCAAATGCAAAAACGGATGCCAGGACGAAATTCGGGGTCGAATTCCATACTTAAAAATGGTATTGCTTGCTGTTTTTAAAAATCAGTCTTTTTGTGCCTGAAGAAGAAAACGCGTGATGCCGGGGGTCAGAAAAACTGGTGCCTGGGGAGGCAAATTTTTTTTGATCCCAAATGCAAAAACGGATGCCAGGACGAAATGCAGGGTCGAATTCCAAACTTAAAAATGGTATTGCTTGCTGTTTTTAAAAATCAGTCTTTTTGTGCCTGAAGAAAAAAACGCGTGATGCCGGGGTCAGAAAAACTGGTGCCTGGGGAGGCAAAATTTTTTTGATCCCAAATGCAAAAACAGATGCCAGTAAGAGATTTGGGGTACAATTCCATTCTTAAAAATGGTATTGCTTGCTGTTTTCAAAAATCAAGCTTCTTGGTGCCTGAATAAAAGAAGGTGTGATGCCGGGGTCAGAAAAAATGATGCCTGGATAGGCAAAAATTTTTTGATCCTAAAGGCAAAAACGGATGCCAGGACGAAATTCCGGGTCGAATTCCAAACTTAAAAATGGTATTGCTTGCTGTTTTTAAAAATCAAGCTTTTTGGTGCCTGAAGAAGAAAACATGTGATGCCGGGGTCAGAAAAACGTGCCTGGAGAGGTAAAAATTTTTTGATCCGAAATGCAAAAACGGATGCCAGGACGAAATTCGGGGTCGAATTCCAATCTTAAAAATGGTATTGCTTGCTGTTTTTAAAAATCAAGCTTTTTGGTGCCTAAAGAAGAAATCGCGTGATGCCGGGGTCAGAAAAACTGGTGCCTGGGGAGGCAAATTTTTTTTGATCCCAAATGCAAAAACGGATGCCAGGACGAAATTCCGGGTCGAATTCCAAACTTAAAAATGGTATTGCTTGCTGTTTTTAAAAATCAAGCTTTTTGGTGCCTGAAGAAGAAAACGCGTGATGCCGGGGTCAGAAAAACTGGTGCCTGGGTAGGCAAAATTTTTTTGATCCCAAATGCAAAAACTGATGCCAGGACGAAATGCAGGGTCGATTTCCAAACTTAAAAATGGTATTGCTTGCTGTTTTTAAAAATCAAGCGTTTTGGTGCCTGAAGAAGAAAACGCGTGATGCCGGGGTCAGAAAAAGTGGTGCCTGGGGAGGCAAATTTTTTTTGATCCCAAAGGCAAAAACGGATGCCAGGACGAAATGCAGGGTCGAATTCCAAAGTTAAAAATTGTATTGCTTGCTGTTTTTAAAAATCAAGCATTTTGGTGCCTGAAGAAGAAAACGCGTGATGCCGGGGTCAGAAAAACTGGTGCCTGGGGAGGCAAATTTTTTTTGATCCCAAATGCAAAAACGGATGGCAGGACGAAATTCGGGGTCGAATTCCAATCTTAAAAATGGTATTGCTTGCTGTTTTTAAAAATCAAGCTTTTTGGTGCCTGAAGAAGAAAACGCGTGATGCCGGGGTCAGAAAAACTGGTGCCTGGGGAGGTAAATTTTTTTTGATCCCAAATGCAAAAACGGATGCCAGGACGAAATTCGGGGTCGAATTCCATACTTAAAAATGGTATTGCTTGCTGTTTTTAAAAATCAAGCATTTTGGTGCCTGAAGAAGAAAACGCGTGATGCCGGGGTCAGAAAAAGTGGTTCCTGGGGAGGCAAATTTTTTTTGTTCCCAAATGCAAAAACGGATGCCAGGATGAAATTCGGGGTCGAATTCCAAACTTAAAAATGGTATTGCTTGCTGTTTTTAAAAATCAAGCTTTTTGGTGCCTGAAGAAGAAAACGCGTGATGCCGGGGTCAGAAAAACTGGTGCCTGGGGAGGCAAATTATTTTTGATCCCAAATGCAAAAACGGATGCCAGGACGAAATGCAGGGTCGATTTCCAAACTTAAAAATGGTATTGCTTGCTGTTTTTAAAAATCAAGCATTTTGGTGCCTGAAGAAGAAAACGCGTGATGCCGGGGTCAGAAAAACTGGTGGCTGGGGAGGCAAATTTTTTTTGATCCCAAATGCAAAAACGGATGCCAGGACGAAATTCCGGGTCGAATTCCAAACTTAAAAATGGTATTGCTTGCTGTTTTTAAAAATCAAGCTTTTTGGTGCCTGAAGAAGAAAACGCGTGATGCCGGGGTCAGAAAAACTGGTGCCTGGGGAGGCAAATTTTTTTTGATCCCAAATGCAAAAACGGATGCCAGGACGAAATTCGGGGTCGAATTCCAAACTTAAAAATGGTATTGCTTGCTGTTTTTGAAAATCAAGCTTTTTGGTGCCTGAAGAAGAAAACGGGTGATGCCGGGGTCAGAAAAACTGGTGCCTGGGGAGGCAAAATTTTTTTGATCCCAAATGCAAAAATCCATGCCAGGATGAGTTTCAGGGTAGAATTCCATACTTAAAAATGGTATTGCTTGCTGTTTTTAAAAATCAGTCTTTTTGTGCCTGAAGAAGAAAACGCGTGATGCCGGGGGTCAGAAAAACTGGTGCCTGGGGAGGCAAATTTTTTTTGATCCCAAATGCAAAAACGGATGCCGGGACGAAATGCAGGGTCGAATTCCAAACTTAAAAATGGTATTGCTTGCTGTTTTTAAAAATCAGTCTTTTTGTGCCTGAAGAAAAAAACGCGTGATGCCGGGGTCAGAAAAACTGGTGCCTGGGGAGGCAAAATTTTTTTGATCCCAAATGCAAAAACAGATGCCAGTAAGAGATTTGGGGTACAATTCCATTCTTAAAAATGGTATTGCTTGCTGTTTTCAAAAATCAAGCTTCTTGGTGCCTGAATAAAAGAAGGTGTGATGCCGGGGTCAGAAAAAATGATGCCTGGATAGGAAAAAATTTTTTGATCCTAAAGGCAAAAACAGATGCCAGGACGAAATTCCGGGTCGAATTCCAAACTTAAAAATGGTATTGCTTGCTGTTTTTAAAAATCAAGCTTTTTGGTGCCTGAAGAAGAAAACATGTGATGCCGGGGTCAGAAAAACTGGTGACTGGAGAGGTAAAAATTTTTTGATCCGAAATGCAAAAACGGATGCCAGGACGAAATTCGGGGTCGAATTCCAATCTTAATAATGGTATTGCTTGCTGTTTTTAAAAATCAAGCTTTTTGGTGCCTAAAGAAGAAATCGCGTGATGCCGGGGTCAGAAAAACTGGTGCCTGGGGAGGCAAATTTTTTTTGATCCCAAATGCAAAAACGGATGCCAGGAAGAAATTCCGGGTCGAATTCCAAACTTAAAAATGGTATTGCTTGCTGTTTTTAAAAATCAAGCTTTTTGGTGCCTGAAGAAGAAAACGCGTGATGCCGGGGTCAGAAAAACTGGTGCCTGGGTAGGCAAAATTTTTTTGATCCCAAATGCAAAAACTGATGCCAGGACGAAATGCAGGGTCGATTTCCAAACTTAACAATGGTATTGCTTGCTGTTTTTAAAAATCAAGCGTTTTGGTGCCTGAAGAAGAAAACGCGTGATGCCGGGGTCAGAAAAAGTGGTGCCTGGGGAGGCAAATTTTTTTTGATCCCAAAGGCAAAAACGGATGCCAGGACGAAATGCAGGGTCGAATTCCAAAGTTAAAAATTGTATTGCTTGCTGTTTTTAAAAATCAAGCATTTTGGTGCCTGAAGAAGAAAACGCGTGATGCCGGGGTCAGAAAAACTGGTGCCTGGGGAGGCAAATTTTTTTTGATCCCAAATGCAAAAATGGATGGCAGGACGAAATTCGGGGTCGAATTCCAATCTTAAAAATGGTATTGCTTGCTGTTTTTAAAAATCAAGCTTTTTGGTGCCTGAAGAAGAAAACGCGTGATGCCGGGGTCAGAAATACTGGTGCCTGGGGAGGCAAAATTTTTTTGATCCCAAATGCAAAAACGGATGCCAGGACGAAATGCAGGGTCGAATTCCATACTTAAAAATGGTATTGCTTGCTGTTTTTAAAAATCAAGCATTTTGGTGCCTGAAGAAGAAAACGCGTGATGCCGGGGTCAGAAAAACTGGTACCTGGGGAGGCAAATTTTTTTTGTTCCCAAATGCAAAAACGGATGCCAGGATGAAATTCGGGGTCGAATTCCAAACTTAAAAATGGTATTGCTTGCTGTTTTTAAAAATCAAGCTTTTTGGTGCCTGAAGAAGAAAACGCGTGATGCCGGGGTCAGAAAAACTGGTACCTGGGGAGGCAAATTTTTTTTGTTCCCAAATGCAAAAACGGATGCCAGGATGAAATTCGGGGTCGAATTCCAAACTTAAAAATGGTATTGCTTGCTGTTTTTAAAAATCAAGCTTTTTGGTGCCTGAAGAAGAAAACGCGTGATGCCGGGGTCAGAAAAACTGGTGCCTGGGGAGGCAAATTTTTTTTGATCCCAAATGCAAAAACGGATGCCAGGACGAAATTCCGGGTCGAATTCCAAACTTAAAAATGGTATTGCTTGCTGTTTTTAAAAATCAAGCTTTTTGGTGCCTGAAGAAGAAAACGCGTGATGCCGGGGTCAGAAAAACTGGTGCCTGGGGAGGCAAATTTTTTTTGATCCCAAATGCAAAAATGGATGGCAGGACGAAATTCGGGGTCGAATTCCAATCTTAAAAATGGTATTGCTTGCTGTTTTTAAAAATCAAGCTTTTTGGTGCCTGAAGAAGAAAACGCGTGATGCCGGGGTCAGAAATACTGGTGCCTGGGGAGGCAAAATTTTTTTGATCCCAAATGCAAAAACGGATGCCAGGACGAAATGCAGGGTCGAATTCCATACTTAAAAATGGTATTGTTTGCTGTTTTTAAAAATCAAGCATTTTGGTGCCTGAAGAAGAAAACGCGTGATGCCGGGGTCAGAAAAACTGGTACCTGGGGAGGCAAATTTTTTTTGTTCCCAAATGCAAAAACGGATGCCAGGATGAAATTCGGGGTCGAATTCCAAACTTAAAAATGGTATTGCTTGCTGTTTTTAAAAATCAAGCTTTTTGCTGCCTGAAGAAGAAAACGCGTGATGCCGGGGTCAGAAAAACTGGTACCTGGGGAGGCAAATTTTTTTTGTTCCCAAATGCAAAAACGGATGCCAGGATGAAATTCGGGGTCGAATTCCAAACTTAAAAATGGTATTGCTTGCTGTTTTTAAAAATCAAGCTTTTTGGTGCCTGAAGAAGAAAACGCGTGATGCCGGGGTCAGAAAAACTGGTGCCTGGGGAGGCAAATTATTTTTGATCCCAAATGCAAAAACGGATGCCAGGACGAAATGCAGGGTCGATTTCCAAACTTAAAAATGGTATTGCTTGCTGTTTTTAAAAATCAAGCATTTTGGTGCCTGAAGAAGAAAACGCGTGATGCCGGGGTCAGAAAAACTGGTGGCTGGGGAGGCAAATTTTTTTTGATCCCAAATGCAAAAACGGATGCCAGGACGAAATTCCGGGTCGAATTCCAAACTTAAAAATGGTATTGCTTGCTGTTTTTAAAAATCAAGCTTTTTGGTGCCTGAAGAAGAAAACGCGTGATGCCGGGGTCAGAAAAACTGGTGCCTGGGGAGGCAAATTTTTTTTGATCCCAAATGCAAAAACGGATGCCAGGACGAAATTCGGGGTCGAATTCCAAACTTAAAAATGGTATTGCTTGCTGTTTTTGAAAATCAAGCTTTTTGGTGCCTGAAGAAGAAAACGGGTGATGCCGGGGTCAGAAAAACTGGTGCCTGGGGAGGCAAAATTTTTTTGATCCCAAATGCAAAAATCCATGCCAGGATGAGTTTCAGGGTAGAATTCCATACTTAAAAATGGTATTGCTTGCTGTTTTTAAAAATCAGTCTTTTTGTGCCTGAAGAAGAAAACGCGTGATGCCGAGGGTCAGAAAAACTGGTGCCTGGGGAGGCAAATTTTTTTTGATCCCAAATGCAAAAACGGATGCCGGGACGAAATGCAGGGTCGAATTCCAAACTTAAAAATGGTATTGCTTGCTGTTTTTAAAAATCAGTCTTTTTGTGCCTGAAGAAAAAAACGCGTGATGCCGGGGTCAGAAAAACTGGTGCCTGGGGAGGCAAAATTTTTTTTATCCCAAATGCAAAAACAGATGCCAGTAAGAGATTTGGGGTACAATTCCATTCTTAAAAATGGTATTGCTTGCTGTTTTCAAAAATCAAGCTTCTTGGTGCCTGAATAAAAGAAGGTGTGATGCCGGGGTCAGAAAAAATGATGCCTGGATAGGAAAAAATTTTTTGATCCTAAAGGCAAAAACAGATGCCAGGACGAAATTCCGGGTCAAATTCCAAACTTAAAAATGGTATTGCTTGCTGTTTTTAAAAATCAAGCTTTTTGGTGCCTGAAGAAGAAAACATGTGATGCCGGGGTCAGAAAAACTGGTGCCTGGAGAGGTAAAAATTTTTTGATCCGAAATGCAAAAACGGATGCCAGGACGAAATTCAGGGTCGAATTCCAATCTTAAAAATGGTATTGCTTGCTGTTTTTAAAGATCAAGCTTTTTGGTGCCTAAAGAAGAAATCGCGTGATGCCGGGGTCAGAAAAACTGGTGCCTGGGGAGGCAAATTTTTTTTGATCCCAAATGCAAAAACGGATGCCAGGACGAAATTCCGGGTCGAATTCCAAACTTAAAAATGGTATTGCTTGCTGTTTTTAAAAATCAAGCTTTTTGGTGCCTGAAGAAGAAAACGCGTGATGCCGGGGTCAGAAAAACTGGTGCCTGGGTAGGCAAAATTTTTTTGATCCCAAATGCAAAAACTGATGCCAGGACGAAATGCAGGGTCAATTTCCAAACTTAAAAATGGTATTGCTTGCTGTTTTTAAAAATCAAGCGTTTTGGTGCCTGAAGAAGAAAACGCGTGATGCCGGGGTCAGAAAAAGTGGTGCCTGGGGAGGCAAATTTTTTTTGATCCCAAAGGCAAAAACGGATGCCAGGACGAAATGCAGGGTCGAATTCCAAAGTTAAAAATTGTATTGCTTGCTGTTTTTAAAAATCAAGCATTTTGGTGCCTGAAGAAGAAAACGCGTGATGCCGGGGTCAGAAAAACTGGTGCCTGGGGAGGCAAATTTTTTTTGATCCCAAATGCAAAAATGGATGGCAGGACGAAATTCGGGGTCGAATTCCAAACTTAAAAATGGTATTGCTTGCTGTTTTTGAAAATCAAGCTTTTTGGTGCCTGAAGAAGAAAACGGGTGATGCCGGGGTCAGAAAAACTGGTGCCTGGGGAGGCAAATTTTTTTTGATCCCAAATGCAAAAACGGATGCCAGGACGAAATTCGGGGTCGAATTCCAAACTTAAAAATGGTATTGCTTGCTGTTTTTGAAAATCAAGCTTTTTGGTGCCTGAAGAAGAAAACGGGTGATGCCGGGGTCAGAAAAACTGGTGCCTGGGGAGGCAAAATTTTTTTGATCCCAAATGCAAAAATCCATGCCAGGATGAGTTTCAGGGTAGAATTCCATACTTAAAAATGGTATTGCTTGCTGTTTTTAAAAATCAGTCTTTTTGTGCCTGAAGAAGAAAACGCGTGATGCCGGGGGTCAGAAAAACTGGTGCCTGGGGAGGCAAATTTTTTTTGATCCCAAATGCAAAGACGGATGCCAGGACGAAATGCAGGGTCGAATTCCAAACTTAAAAATGGTATTGCTTGCTGTTTTTAAAAATCAGTCTTTTTGTGCCTGAAGAAAAAAACGCGTGATGCCGGGGTCAGAAAAACTGGTGCCTGGGGAGGCAAAATTTTTTTGATCCCAAATGCAAAAACAGATGCCAGTAAGAGATTTGGGGTACAATTCCATTCTTAAAAATGGTATTGCTTGCTGTTTTCAAAAATCAAGCTTCTTGGTGCCTGAATAAAAGAAGGTGTGATGCCGGGGTCAGAAAAAATGATGCCTGGATAGGCAAAAATTTTTTGATCCTAAAGGCAAAAACGGATGCCAGGACGAAATTCCGGGTCGAATTCCAAACTTAAAAATGGTATTGCTTGCTGTTTTTAAAAATCAAGCTTTTTGGTGCCTGAAGAAGAAAACATGTGATGCCGGGGTCAGAAAAACTGGTGCCTGGAGAGGTAAAAATTTTTTGATCCGAAATGCAAAAACGGATGCCAGGACGAAATTCGGGGTCGAATTCCAATCTTAAAAATGGTATTGCTTGCTGTTTTTAAAAATCAAGCTTTTTGGTGCCTAAAGAAGAAATCGCGTGATGCCGGGGTCAGAAAAACTGGTGCCTGGGGAGGCAAATTTTTTTTGATCCCAAATGCAAAAACGGATGCCAGGACGAAATTCCGGGTCGAATTCCAAACTTAAAAATGGTATTGCTTGCTGTTTTTAAAAATCAAGCTTTTTGGTGCCTGAAGAAGAAAACGCGTGATGCCGGGGTCAGAAAAACTGGTGCCTGGGTAGGCAAAATTTTTTTGATCCCAAATGCAAAAACTGATGCCAGGACGAAATGCAGGGTCGATTTCCAAACTTAAAAATTGTATTGCTTGCTGTTTTTAAAAATCAAGCGTTTTGGTGCCTGAAGAAGAAAACGCGTGATGCCGGGGTCAGAAAAAGTGGTGCCTGGGGAGGCAAATTTTTTTTGATCCCAAAGGCAAAAACGGATGCCAGGACGAAATGCAGGGTCGAATTCCAAAGTTAAAAATTGTATTGCTTGCTGTTTTTAAAAATCAAGCATTTTGGTGCCTGAAGAAGAAAACGCGTGATGCCGGGGTCAGAAAAACTGGTGCCTGGGGAGGCAAATTTTTTTTGATCCCAAATGCAAAAATGGATGCCAGGACGAAATGCAGGGTCGATTTCCAAACTTAAAAATGGTATTGCTTGCTGTTTTTGAAAATCAAGCTTTTTGGTGCCTGAAGAAGAAAATGCGTGATGCCGGGGTCAGAAAAACTGGTGCCTGGGGAGGCAAATTTTTTTTGATCCCAAATGCAAAAACGGATGCCAGGACGAAATTCCGGGTCGAATTCCAAATTTAAAAATGGTATTGCTTGCTGTTTTTAAAAATCAAGCTTTTAGGTGCCTGAAGATGAAAACACGTGATGCCGGGGTCAGAAAAACTGGTGCCTGGGGAGGTAAAATTTTTTTGATCCCAAATGCAAAAACGGATGCCAGGACGAAATTCGGGGTCGAATTCCAATCTTAAAAATGGTATTGCTTGCTGTTTTTAAAAATCAAGCTTTTTGGTGCCTAAAGAAGAAAACGCGTGATGCCGGGGTCAGAAAAAGTGGTGCCTGGGGAGGCAAATTTTTTTTGATCCCAAAGGCAAAAACGGATGCCAGGACGAAATGCAGGGTCGAATTCCAAAGTTAAAAATTGTATTGCTTGCTGTTTTTAAAAATCAAGCATTTTGGTGCCTGAAGAAGAAAACGCGTGATGCCGGGGTCAGAAAAACTGGTGCCTGGGGAGGCAAATTTTTTTTGATCCCAAATGCAAAAATGGATGGCAGGACGAAATTCGGGGTCGAATTCCAATCTTAAAAATGGTATTGCTTGCTGTTTTTAAAAATCAAGCTTTTTGGTGCCTGAAGAAGAAAACGCGTGATGCCGGGGTCAGAAATACTGGTGCCTGGGGAGGCAAAATTTTTTTGATCCCAAATGCAAAAACGGATGCCAGGACGAAATGCAGGGTCGATTTCCAAACTTAAAAATGGTATTGCTTGCTGTTTTTGAAAATCAAGCTTTTTGGTGCCTGAAGAAGAAAATGCGTGATGCCGGGGTCAGAAAAACTGGTGCCTGGGGAGGCAAATTTTTTTTGATCCCAAATGCAAAAACGGATGCCAGGACGAAATTCCGGGTCGAATTCCAAATTTAAAAATGGTATTGCTTGCTGTTTTTAAAAATCAAGCTTTTAGGTGCCTGAAGATGAAAACACGTGATGCCGGGGTCAGAAAAACTGGTGCCTGGCGAGGTAAAATTTTTTTGATCCCAAATGCAAAAACGGATGCCAGGACGAAATTCGGGGTCGAATTCCAATCTTAAAAATGGTATTGCTTGCTGTTTTTAAAAATCAAGCTTTTTGGTGCCTAAAGAAGAAAACGCGTGATGCCGGGGTCAGAAAAAATGATGCCTGGGTAGGCAAAAATTTTTTGATCCCAAATGCAAAAACGGATGCCAGGACGAAATGCAGGGTCGAATTCCAAACTTAAAAATGGTATTGCTTGCTGTTTTTAAAAATCAAGCATTTTGGTGCCTGAAGAAGAAATCGCGTGATGCCGGAGTCAGAAAAACTGGTGCCTGGGGAGGCAAATTTTTTTTGATCCCAAATGCAAAAACGGATGCCAGGACGAAATTCCGGGTCGAATTCCAAACTTAAAAATGGTATTGCTTGCTGTTTTTAAAAATCAAGCATTTTGGTGCCTGAAGAAGAAAACGCGTGATGCCGGGGTCAGAAAAACTGGTGCCTGGGGAGGCAAAATTTTTTTGATCCCAAATGCAAAAACAGATGCCAGTAAGAGATTTGGGGTACAATTCCATACTTAAAAATGGTATTGCTTGCTGTTTTCAAAAATCAAGATTCTTGGTGCCTGAATAAAAAAAGGTGTGATGCCGGGGTCAGAAAAAATGATGCCTGCGTAGGCAAAATTTTTTTGATCCCAAAGGCAAAAACGGATGCCAGGATGAGATTCAGGGTAGAATTCCATACTTAAAAATGGTATTGCTTGCTGTTTTTAAAAATCAAGCTTTTTGGTGCCTGAAGAAGAAAACGCGTGATGCCGGGGTCAGAAATACTGGTGCCTGGGGAGGCAAATTTTTTTTGATCCCAAATGCAAAAACGGATGCCAGGAAGAAATTCGGGGTCGAATTCCAAACTTAAAAATGGTATTGCTTGCTGTTTTTAAAAATCAAGCTTTTTGGTGCCTGAAGAAGAAAACACGTGATGCTGGGGTCAGAAAAACTGGTGCCTGGGGAGGCAAATTTTTTTTGTTCCCAAATGCAAAAACGGATGCCAGGACGAAATGCAGGGTCGATTTCCAAACTTAAAAATGGTATAGCTTGCTGTTTTTAAAAATCAAGCTTTTTGGTGCCTGAAGAAGAAAACGCGTGATGCCGGGGTCAGAAAAACTGGTGCCAGGGGAGGTAAAATTTTTTTGATCCCAAATGCAAAAACGGATGCCAGGACGAAATTCGGGGTCGAATTCCAATCTTAAAAATGGTATTGCTTGCTGTTTTTAAAAATCAAGCTTTTTGGTGCCTGAAGAAGAAAACGCGTGATGCCGGGGTCAGAAATACTGGTGCCTGGGGAGGCAAAATTTTTTTGATCCCAAATGCAAAAACGGATGCCAGGACGAAATGCAGGGTCGATTTCCAAACTTAAAAATGGTATTGCTTGCTGTTTTTGAAAATCAAGCTTTTTGGTGCCTGAAGAAGAAAATGCGTGATGCCGGGGTCAGAAAAACTGGTGCCTGGGGAGGCAAATTTTTTTTGATCCCAAATGCAAAAACGGATGCCAGGACGAAATTCCGGGTCGAATTCCAAATTTAAAAATGGTATTGCTTGCTGTTTTTAAAAATCAAGCTTTTAGGTGCCTGAAGATGAAAACACGTGATGCCGGGGTCAGAAAAACTGGTGCCTGGCGAGGTAAAATTTTTTTGATCCCAAATGCAAAAACGGATGCCAGGACGAAATTCGGGGTCGAATTCCAATCTTAAAAATGGTATTGCTTGCTGTTTTTAAAAATCAAGCTTTTTGGTGCCTAAAGAAGAAAACGCGTGATGCCGGGGTCAGAAAAAATGATGCCTGGGTAGGCAAAAATTTTTTGATCCCAAATGCAAAAACGGATGCCAGGACGAAATGCAGGGTCGAATTCCAAACTTAAAAATGGTATTGCTTGCTGTTTTTAAAAATCAAGCATTTTGGTGCCTGAAGAAGAAATCGCGTGATGCCGGAGTCAGAAAAACTGGTGCCTGGGGAGGCAAATTTTTTTTGATCCCAAATGCAAAAACAGATGCCAGTAAGAGATTTGGGGTACAATTCCATTCTTAAAAATGGTATTGCTTGCTGTTTTCAAAAATCAAGCTTCTTGGTGCCTGAATAAAAGAAGGTGTGATGCCGGGGTCAGAAAAAATGATGCCTGGATAGGAAAAAAATTTTTGATCCTAAAGGCAAAAACAGATGCCAGGACGAAATTCCGGGTCGAATTCCAAACTTAAAAATGGTATTGCTTGCTGTTTTTAAAAATCAAGCTTTTTGGTGCCTGAAGAAGAAAACATGTGATGCCGGGGTCAGAAAAACTGGTGACTGGAGAGGTAAAAATTTTTTGATCCGAAATGCAAAAACGGATGCCAGGACGAAATTCGGGGTCGAATTCCAATCTTAAAAATGGTATTGCTTGCTGTTTTTAAAAATCAAGCTTTTTGGTGCCTAAAGAAGAAATCGCGTGATGCCGGGGTCAGAAAAACTGGTGCCTGGGGAGGCAAATTTTTTTTGATCCCAAATGCAAAAACGGATGCCAGGAAGAAATTCCGGGTCGAATTCCAAACTTAAAAATGGTATTGCTTGCTGTTTTTAAAAATCAAGCTTTTTGGTGCCTGAAGAAGAAAACGCGTGATGCCGGGGTCAGAAAAACTGGTGCCTGGGTAGGCAAAATTTTTTTGATCCCAAATGCAAAAACTGATGCCAGGACGAAATGCAGGGTCGATTTCCAAACTTAAAAATGGTATTGCTTGCTGTTTTTAAAAATCAAGCGTTTTGGTGCCTGAAGAAGAAAACGCGTGATGCCGGGGTCAGAAAAAGTGGTGCCTGGGGAGGCAAATTTTTTTTGATCCCAAAGGCAAAAACGGATGCCAGGACGAAATGCAGGGTCGAATTCCAAAGTTAAAAATTGTATTGCTTGCTGTTTTTAAAAATCAAGCATTTTGGTGCCTGAAGAAGAAAACGCGTGATGCCGGGGTCAGAAAAACTGGTGCCTGGGGAGGCAAATTTTTTTTGATCCCAAATGCAAAAATGGATGGCAGGACGAAATTCGGGGTCGAATTCCAATCTTAAAAATGGTATTGCTTGCTGTTTTTAAAAATCAAGCTTTTTGGTGCCTGAAGAAGAAAACGCGTGATGCCGGGGTCAGAAATACTGGTGCCTGGGGAGGCAAAATTTTTTTGATCCCAAATGCAAAAACGGATGCCAGGACGAAATGCAGGGTCGAATTCCATACTTAAAAATGGTACTGCTTGCTGTTTTTAAAAATCAAGCATTTTGGTGCCTGAAGAAGAAAACGCGTGATGCCCGGGTCAGAAAAACTGGTACCTGGGGAGGCAAATTTTTTTTGTTCCCAAATGCAAAAACGGATGCCAGGATGAAATTCGGGGTCGAATTCCAAACTTAAAAATGGTATTGCTTGCTGTTTTTAAAAATCAAGCTTTTTGGTGCCTGAAGAAGAAAACGCGTGATGCCGGGGTCAGAAAAACTGGTACCTGGGGAGGCAAATTTTTTTTGTTCCCAAATGCAAAAACGGATGCCAGGATGAAATTCGGGGTCGAATTCCAAACTTAAAAATGGTATTGCTTGCTGTTTTTAAAAATCAAGCTTTTTGGTGCCTGAAGAAGAAAACGCGTGATGCCGGGGTCAGAAAAACTGGTGCCTGGGGAGGCAAATTTTTTTTGATCCCAAATGCAAAAACGGATGCCAGGACGAAATTCCGGGTCGAATTCCAAACTTAAAAATGGTATTGCTTGCTGTTTTTAAAAATCAAGCTTTTTGGTGCCTGAAGAAGAAAACGCGTGATGCCGGGGTCAGAAAAACTGGTGCCTGGGGAGGCAAATTTTTTTTGATCCCAAATGCAAAAATGGATGGCAGGACGAAATTCGGGGTCGAATTCCAATCTTAAAAATGGTATTGCTTGCTGTTTTTAAAAATCAAGCTTTTTGGTGCCTGAAGAAGAAAACGCGTGATGCCGGGGTCAGAAATACTGGTGCCTGGGGAGGCAAAATTTTTTTGATCCCAAATGCAAAAACGGATGCCAGGACGAAATGCAGGGTCGAATTCCAAACTTAAAAATGGTATTGTTTGCTGTTTTTAAAAATCAAGCATTTTGGTGCCTGAAGAAGAAAACGCGTGATGCCGGGGTCAGAAAAACTGGTACCTGGGGAGGCAAATTTTTTTTGTTCCCAAATGCAAAAACGGATGCCAGGATGAAATTCGGGGTCGAATTCCAAACTTAAAAATGGTATTGCTTGCTGTTTTTAAAAATCAAGCTTTTTGCTGCCTGAAGAAGAAAACGCGTGATGCCGGGGTCAGAAAAACTGGTACCTGGGGAGGCAAATTTTTTTTGTTCCCAAATGCAAAAACGGATGCCAGGATGAAATTCGGGGTCGAATTCCAAACTTAAAAATGGTATTGCTTGCTGTTTTTAAAAATCAAGCTTTTTGGTGCCTGAAGAAGAAAACGCGTGATGCCGGGGTCAGAAAAACTGGTGCCTGGGGAGGCAAATTATTTTTGATCCCAAATGCAAAAACGGATGCCAGGACGAAATGCAGGGTCGATTTCCAAACTTAAAAATGGTATTGCTTGCTGTTTTTAAAAATCAAGCATTTTGGTGCCTGAAGAAGAAAACGCGTGATGCCGGGGTCAGAAAAACTGGTGGCTGGGGAGGCAAATTTTTTTTGATCCCAAATGCAAAAACGGATGCCAGGACGAAATTCCGGGTCGAATTCCAAACTTAAAAATGGTATTGCTTGCTGTTTTTAAAAATCAAGCTTTTTGGTGCCTGAAGAAGAAAACGCGTGATGCCGGGGTCAGAAAAACTGGTGCCTGGGGAGGCAAATTTTTTTTTTATCCCAAATGCAAAAACGGATGCCAGGACGAAATTCGGGGTCGAATTCCAAACTTAAAAATGGTATTGCTTGCTGTTTTTGAAAATCAAGCTTTTTGGTGCCTGAAGAAGAAAACGGGTGATGCCGGGGTCAGAAAAACTGGTGCCTGGGGAGGCAAAATTTTTTTGATCCCAAATGCAAAAATCCATGCCAGGATGAGTTTCAGGGTAGAATTCCATACTTAAAAATGGTATTGCTTGCTGTTTTTAAAAATCAGTCTTTTTGTGCCTGAAGAAGAAAACGCGTGATGCCGGGGGTCAGAAAAACTGGTGCCTGGGGAGGCAAATTTTTTTTGATCCCAAATGCAAAAACGGATGCCGGGACGAAATGCAGGGTCGAATTCCAAACTTAAAAATGGTATTGCTTGCTGTTTTTAAAAATCAGTCTTTTTGTGCCTGAAGAAAAAAACGCGTGATGCCGGGGTCAGAAAAACTGGTGCCTGGGGAGGCAAAATTTTTTTTATCCCAAATGCAAAAACAGATGCCAGTAAGAGATTTGGGGTACAATTCCATTCTTAAAAATGGTATTGCTTGCTGTTTTCAAAAATCAAGCTTCTTGGTGCCTGAATAAAAGAAGGTGTGATGCCGGGGTCAGAAAAAATGATGCCTGGATAGGAAAAAATTTTTTGATCCTAAAGGCAAAAACAGATGCCAGGACGAAATTCCGGGTCGAATTCCAAACTTAAAAATGGTATTGCTTGCTGTTTTTAAAAATCAAGCTTTTTGGTGCCTGAAGAAGAAAACATGTGATGCCGGGGTCAGAAAAACTGGTGCCTGGAGAGGTAAAAATTTTTTGATCCGAAATGCAAAAACGGATGCCAGGACGAAATTCAGGGTCGAATTCCAATCTTAAAAATGGTATTGCTTGCTGTTTTTAAAGATCAAGCTTTTTGGTGCCTAAAGAAGAAATCGCGTGATGCCGGGGTCAGAAAAACTGGTGCCTGGGGAGGCAAATTTTTTTTGATCCCAAATGCAAAAACGGATGCCAGGACGAAATTCCGGGTCGAATTCCAAACTTAAAAATGGTATTGCTTGCTGTTTTTAAAAATCAAGCTTTTTGGTGCCTGAAGAAGAAAACGCGTGATGCCGGGGTCAGAAAAACTGGTGCCTGGGTAGGCAAAATTTTTTTGATCCCAAATGCAAAAACTGATGCCAGGACGAAATGCAGGGTCAATTTCCAAACTTAAAAATGGTATTGCTTGCTGTTTTTAAAAATCAAGCGTTTTGGTGCCTGAAGAAGAAAACGCGTGATGCCGGGGTCAGAAAAAGTGGTGCCTGGGGAGGCAAATTTTTTTTGATCCCAAAGGCAAAAACGGATGCCAGGACGAAATGCAGGGTCGAATTCCAAAGTTAAAAATTGTATTGCTTGCTGTTTTTAAAAATCAAGCATTTTGGTGCCTGAAGAAGAAAACGCGTGATGCCGGGGTCAGAAAAACTGGTGCCTGGGGAGGCAAATTTTTTTTGATCCCAAATGCAAAAATGGATGGCAGGACGAAATTCGGGGTCGAATTCCAAACTTAAAAATGGTATTGCTTGCTGTTTTTGAAAATCAAGCTTTTTGGTGCCTGAAGAAGAAAACGGGTGATGCCGGGGTCAGAAAAACTGGTGCCTGGGGAGGCAAATTTTTTTTGATCCCAAATGCAAAAACGGATGCCAGGACGAAATTCGGGGTCGAATTCCAAACTTAAAAATGGTATTGCTTGCTGTTTTTGAAAATCAAGCTTTTTGGTGCCTGAAGAAGAAAACGGGTGATGCCGGGGTCAGAAAAACTGGTGCCTGGGGAGGCAAAATTTTTTTGATCCCAAATGCAAAAATCCATGCCAGGATGAGTTTCAGGGTAGAATTCCATACTTAAAAATGGTATTGCTTGCTGTTTTTAAAAATCAGTCTTTTTGTGCCTGAAGAAGAAAACGCGTGATGCCGGGGGTCAGAAAAACTGGTGCCTGGGGAGGCAAATTTTTTTTGATCCCAAATGCAAAGACGGATGCCAGGACGAAATGCAGGGTCGAATTCCAAACTTAAAAATGGTATTGCTTGCTGTTTTTAAAAATCAGTCTTTTTGTGCCTGAAGAAAAAAACGCGTGATGCCGGGGTCAGAAAAACTGGTGCCTGGGGAGGCAAAATTTTTTTGATCCCAAATGCAAAAACAGATGCCAGTAAGAGATTTGGGGTACAATTCCATTCTTAAAAATGGTATTGCTTGCTGTTTTCAAAAATCAAGCTTCTTGGTGCCTGAATAAAAGAAGGTGTGATGCCGGGGTCAGAAAAAATGATGCCTGGATAGGCAAAAATTTTTTGATCCTAAAGGCAAAAACGGATGCCAGGACGAAATTCCGGGTCGAATTCCAAACTTAAAAATGGTATTGCTTGCTGTTTTTAAAAATCAAGCTTTTTGGTGCCTGAAGAAGAAAACATGTGATGCCGGGGTCAGAAAAACTGGTGCCTGGAGAGGTAAAAATTTTTTGATCCGAAATGCAAAAACGGATGCCAGGACGAAATTCGGGGTCGAATTCCAATCTTAAAAATGGTATTGCTTGCTGTTTTTAAAAATCAAGCTTTTTGGTGCCTAAAGAAGAAATCGCGTGATGCCGGGGTCAGAAAAACTGGTGCCTGGGGAGGCAAATTTTTTTTGATCCCAAATGCAAAAACGGATGCCAGGACGAAATTCCGGGTCGAATTCCAAACTTAAAAATGGTATTGCTTGCTGTTTTTAAAAATCAAGCTTTTTGGTGCCTGAAGAAGAAAACGCGTGATGCCGGGGTCAGAAAAACTGGTGCCTGGGTAGGCAAAATTTTTTTGATCCCAAATGCAAAAACTGATGCCAGGACGAAATGCAGGGTCGATTTCCAAACTTAAAAATTGTATTGCTTGCTGTTTTTAAAAATCAAGCGTTTTGGTGCCTGAAGAAGAAAACGCGTGATGCCGGGGTCAGAAAAAGTGGTGCCTGGGGAGGCAAATTTTTTTTGATCCCAAAGGCAAAAACGGATGCCAGGACGAAATGCAGGGTCGAATTCCAAAGTTAAAAATTGTATTGCTTGCTGTTTTTAAAAATCAAGCATTTTGGTGCCTGAAGAAGAAAACGCGTGATGCCGGGGTCAGAAAAACTGGTGCCTGGGGAGGCAAATTTTTTTTGATCCCAAATGCAAAAATGGATGCCAGGACGAAATGCAGGGTCGATTTCCAAACTTAAAAATGGTATTGCTTGCTGTTTTTGAAAATCAAGCTTTTTGGTGCCTGAAGAAGAAAATGCGTGATGCCGGGGTCAGAAAAACTGGTGCCTGGGGAGGCAAATTTTTTTTGATCCCAAATGCAAAAACGGATGCCAGGACGAAATTCCGGGTCGAATTCCAAATTTAAAAATGGTATTGCTTGCTGTTTTTAAAAATCAAGCTTTTAGGTGCCTGAAGATGAAAACACGTGATGCCGGGGTCAGAAAAACTGGTGCCTGGGGAGGTAAAATTTTTTTGATCCCAAATGCAAAAACGGATGCCAGGACGAAATTCGGGGTCGAATTCCAATCTTAAAAATGGTATTGCTTGCTGTTTTTAAAAATCAAGCTTTTTGGTGCCTAAAGAAGAAAACGCGTGATGCCGGGGTCAGAAAAAGTGGTGCCTGGGGAGGCAAATTTTTTTTGATCCCAAAGGCAAAAACGGATGCCAGGACGAAATGCAGGGTCGAATTCCAAAGTTAAAAATTGTATTGCTTGCTGTTTTTAAAAATCAAGCATTTTGGTGCCTGAAGAAGAAAACGCGTGATGCCGGGGTCAGAAAAACTGGTGCCTGGGGAGGCAAATTTTTTTTGATCCCAAATGCAAAAATGGATGGCAGGACGAAATTCGGGGTCGAATTCCAATCTTAAAAATGGTATTGCTTGCTGTTTTTAAAAATCAAGCTTTTTGGTGCCTGAAGAAGAAAACGCGTGATGCCGGGGTCAGAAATACTGGTGCCTGGGGAGGCAAAATTTTTTTGATCCCAAATGCAAAAACGGATGCCAGGACGAAATGCAGGGTCGATTTCCAAACTTAAAAATGGTATTGCTTGCTGTTTTTGAAAATCAAGCTTTTTGGTGCCTGAAGAAGAAAATGCGTGATGCCGGGGTCAGAAAAACTGGTGCCTGGGGAGGCAAATTTTTTTTGATCCCAAATGCAAAAACGGATGCCAGGACGAAATTCCGGGTCGAATTCCAAATTTAAAAATGGTATTGCTTGCTGTTTTTAAAAATCAAGCTTTTAGGTGCCTGAAGATGAAAACACGTGATGCCGGGGTCAGAAAAACTGGTGCCTGGCGAGGTAAAATTTTTTTGATCCCAAATGCAAAAACGGATGCCAGGACGAAATTCGGGGTCGAATTCCAATCTTAAAAATGGTATTGCTTGCTGTTTTTAAAAATCAAGCTTTTTGGTGCCTAAAGAAGAAAACGCGTGATGCCGGGGTCAGAAAAAATGATGCCTGGGTAGGCAAAAATTTTTTGATCCCAAATGCAAAAACGGATGCCAGGACGAAATGCAGGGTCGAATTCCAAACTTAAAAATGGTATTGCTTGCTGTTTTTAAAAATCAAGCATTTTGGTGCCTGAAGAAGAAATCGCGTGATGCCGGAGTCAGAAAAACTGGTGCCTGGGGAGGCAAATTTTTTTTGATCCCAAATGCAAAAACGGATGCCAGGACGAAATTCCGGGTCGAATTCCAAACTTAAAAATGGTATTGCTTGCTGTTTTTAAAAATCAAGCATTTTGGTGCCTGAAGAAGAAAACGCGTGATGCCGGGGTCAGAAAAACTGGTGCCTGGGGAGGCAAAATTTTTTTGATCCCAAATGCAAAAACAGATGCCAGTAAGAGATTTGGGGTACAATTCCATACTTAAAAATGGTATTGCTTGCTGTTTTCAAAAATCAAGATTCTTGGTGCCTGAATAAAAAAAGGTGTGATGCCGGGGTCAGAAAAAATGATGCCTGCGTAGGCAAAATTTTTTTGATCCCAAAGGCAAAAACGGATGCCAGGATGAGATTCAGGGTAGAATTCCATACTTAAAAATGGTATTGCTTGCTGTTTTTAAAAATCAAGCTTTTTGGTGCCTGAAGAAGAAAACGCGTGATGCCGGGGTCAGAAATACTGGTGCCTGGGGAGGCAAATTTTTTTTGATCCCAAATGCAAAAACGGATGCCAGGAAGAAATTCGGGGTCGAATTCCAAACTTAAAAATGGTATTGCTTGCTGTTTTTAAAAATCAAGCTTTTTGGTGCCTGAAGAAGAAAACACGTGATGCTGGGGTCAGAAAAACTGGTGCCTGGGGAGGCAAATTTTTTTTGTTCCCAAATGCAAAAACGGATGCCAGGACGAAATGCAGGGTCGATTTCCAAACTTAAAAATGGTATAGCTTGCTGTTTTTAAAAATCAAGCTTTTTGGTGCCTGAAGAAGAAAACGCGTGATGCCGGGGTCAGAAAAACTGGTGCCAGGGGAGGTAAAATTTTTTTGATCCCAAATGCAAAAACGGATGCCAGGACGAAATTCGGGGTCGAATTCCAATCTTAAAAATGGTATTGCTTGCTGTTTTTAAAAATCAAGCTTTTTGGTGCCTGAAGAAGAAAACGCGTGATGCCGGGGTCAGAAATACTGGTGCCTGGGGAGGCAAAATTTTTTTGATCCCAAATGCAAAAACGGATGCCAGGACGAAATGCAGGGTCGATTTCCAAACTTAAAAATGGTATTGCTTGCTGTTTTTGAAAATCAAGCTTTTTGGTGCCTGAAGAAGAAAATGCGTGATGCCGGGGTCAGAAAAACTGGTGCCTGGGGAGGCAAATTTTTTTTGATCCCAAATGCAAAAACGGATGCCAGGACGAAATTCCGGGTCGAATTCCAAATTTAAAAATGGTATTGCTTGCTGTTTTTAAAAATCAAGCTTTTAGATGCCTGAAGATGAAAACACGTGATGCCGGGGTCAGAAAAACTGGTGCCTGGCGAGGTAAAATTTTTTTGATCCCAAATGCAAAAACGGATGCCAGGACGAAATTCGGGGTCGAATTCCAATCTTAAAAATGGTATTGCTTGCTGTTTTTAAAAATCAAGCTTTTTGGTGCCTAAAGAAGAAAACGCGTGATGCCGGGGTCAGAAAAAATGATGCCTGGGTAGGCAAAAATTTTTTGATCCCAAATGCAAAAACGGATGCCAGGACGAAATGCAGGGTCGAATTCCAAACTTAAAAATGGTATTGCTTGCTGTTTTTAAAAATCAAGCATTTTGGTGCCTGAAGAAGAAATCGCGTGATGCCGGAGTCAGAAAAACTGGTGCCTGGGGAGGCAAATTTTTTTTGATCCCAAATGCAAAAACGGATGCCAGGACGAAATTCCGGGTCGAATTCCAAACTTAAAAATGGTATTGCTTGCTGTTTTTAAAAATCAAGCATTTTGGTGCCTGAAGAAGAAAACGCGTGATGCCGGGGTCAGAAAAACTGGTGCCTGGGGAGGCAAAATTTTTTTGATCCCAAATGCAAAAACAGATGCCAGTAAGAGATTTGGGGTACAATTCCATACTTAAAAATGGTATTGCTTTCTGTTTTCAAAAATCAAGATTCTTGGTGCCTGAATAAAAAAAGGTGTGATGCCGGGGTCAGAAAAAATGATGCCTGCGTAGGCAAAATTTTTTTGATCCCAAAGGCAAAAACGGATGCCAGGATGAGATTCAGGGTAGAATTCCATACTTAAAAATGGTATTGCTTGCTGTTTTTAAAAATCAAGCTTTTTGGTGCCTGAAGAAGAAAACGCGTGATGCCGGGGTCAGAAATACTGGTGCCTGGGGAGGCAAATTTTTTTTGATCCCAAATGCAAAAACGGATGCCAGGAAGAAATTCGGGGTCGAATTCCAAACTTAAAAATGGTATTGCTTGCTGTTTTTAAAAATCAAGCTTTTTGGTGCCTGAAGAAGAAAACACGTGATGCTGGGGTCAGAAAAACTGGTGCCTGGGGAGGCAAATTTTTTTTGTTCCCAAATGCAAAAATGGATGCTAGGACGAAATGCAGGGTCGATTTCCAAACTTAAAAATGGTATAGCTTGCTGTTTTTAAAAATCAAGCTTTTTGGTGCCTGAAGAAGAAAACGCGTGATGCCGGGGTCAGAAAAACTGGTGCCAGGGGAGGTAAAATTTTTTTGATCCCAAATGCAAAAACGGATGCCAGGACGAAATTCGGGGTCGAATTCCAATCTTAAAAATGGTATTGCTTGCTGTTTTTAAAAATCAAGCTTTTTGGTGCCTGAAGAAGAAAACGCGTGATGCCGGGGTCAGAAATACTGGTGCCTGGGGAGGCAAAATTTTTTTGATCCCAAATGCAAAAACGGATGCCAGGACGAAATGCAGGGTCGATTTCCAAACTTAAAAATGGTATTGCTTGCTGTTTTTGAAAATCAAGCTTTTTGGTGCCTGAAGAAGAAAATGCGTGATGCCGGGGTCAGAAAAACTGGTGCCTGGGGAGGCAAATTTTTTTTGATCCCAAATGCAAAAACGGATGCCAGGACGAAATTCCGGGTCGAATTCCAAATTTAAAAATGGTATTGCTTGCTGTTTTTAAAAATCAAGCTTTTAGGTGCCTGAAGATGAAAACACGTGATGCCGGGGTCAGAAAAACTGGTGCCTGGGGAGGTAAAATTTTTTTGATCCCAAATGCAAAAACGGATGCCAGGACGAAATTCGGGGTCGAATTCCAATCTTAAAAATGGTATTGCTTGCTGTTTTTAAAAATCAAGCTTTTTGGTGCCTAAAGAAGAAAACGCGTGATGCCGGGGTCAGAAAAAATGATGCCTGGGTAGGCAAAAATTTTTTGATCCCAAATGCAAAAACGGATGCCAGGACGAAATGCAGGGTAGAATTCCAAACTTAAAAATGGTATTGCTTGCTGTTTTTAAAAATCAAGCATTTTGGTGCCTGAAGAAGAAATCGCGTGATGCCGGAGTCAGAAAAACTGGTGCCTGGGGAGGCAAATTTTTTTTGATCCCAAATGCAAAAACGGATGCCAGGACGAAATGCAGGGTCGATTTCCAAACTTAAAAATGGTATTGCTTGCTGTTTTTAAAAATCAAGCATTTTGGTGCCTGAAGAAGAAAACGCGTGATGCCGGGGTCAGAAAAACTGGTGCCTGGGGAGGCAAATTTTTTTTGATCCCAAATGCAAAAACGGATGCCAGGACGAAATTCCGGGTCGAATTCCAAACTTAAAAATGGTATTGCTTGCTGTTTTTAAAAATCAAGCTTTTTGGTGCCTGAAGAAGAAAACGCGTGATGCCGGGGTCAGAAAAACTGGTGACTGGGGAGGTAAATTTTTTTTGATCCCAAATGCAAAAACGGATGCCAGGACGAAATTCCGGGTCGAATTCCAAACTTAAAAATGGTATTGCTTGCTGTTTTTAAAAATCAAGCATTTTGGTGCCTGAAGAAGAAAACGCGTGATGCCGGGGTCAGAAAAACTGGTGCCTGGGGAGGCAAAATTTTTTTGATCCCAAATGCAAAAACAGATGCCAGTAAGAGATTTGGGGTACAATTCCATACTTAAAAATGGTATTGCTTGCTGTTTTCAAAAATCAAGCTTCTTGGTGCCTGAATAAAAAAAGGTGTGATGCCGGGGTCAGAAAAAATGATGCCTGGGTAGGCAAAATTTTTTTGATCCCAAAGGCAAAAACGGATGCCAGGATGAGATTCAGGGTAGAATTCCATACTTAAAAATGGTATTGCTTGCTGTTTTTAAAAATCAAGCTTTTTGGTGCCTGAAGAAGAAAACGCGTGATGCCGGGGTCAGAAATACTGGTGCCTGGGGAGGCAAATTTTTTTTGATCCCAAATGCAAAAACGGATGCCAGGAAGAAATTCGGGGTCGAATTCCAAACTTAAAAATGGTATTGCTTGCTGTTTTTAAAAATCAAGCTTTTTGGTGCCTGAAGAAGAAAACACGTGATGCCGGGGTCAGAAAAACTGGTGCCTGGGGAGGCAAATTTTTTTTGTTCCCAAATGCAAAAACGGATGCCAGGATGAAATTCGGGGTCGAATTCCAAACTTAAAAATGGTATTGCTTGCTGTTTTTAAAAATCAAGCTTTTTGGTGCCTGAAGAAGAAAACGTGTGATGCCGGGGTCAGAAAAACTGGTGCCAGGGGAGGCAAAAAATTTTTGATCCCAAATGCAAAAACGGATGCCAGGACGAAATTCCGGGTCGAATTCCAAACTTAAAAATGGTATTGCTTGCTGTTTTCAAAAATCAAGCTTTTTGGTGCCTGAAGAAGAAAACGCGTGATGCCGGGGTCAGAAAAACTGGTCCCTGGGAGGCAAATTTTTTTTGATACCAAATGCAAAAATGGATGCCAGGACGAAATGCAGGGTCGATTTCCAAACTTAAAAATGGTATAGCTTGCTGTTTTTAAAAATCAAGCTTTTTGGTGCCTGAAGAAGAAAACGCGTGATGCCGGGGTCAGAAAAACTGGTGCCTGGGGAGGTAAATTTTTTTTGATCCCAAATGCAAAAACGGATGCCAGGACGAAATTCGGGGTCGAATTCCAAACTTAAAAATGGTATTGCTTGCTGTTTTTAAAAATCAAGCATTTTGGTGCCGGAAGAAGAAAACGCGTGATGCCGGGGTCAGAAAAACTGGTACCTGGGGAGGCAAATTTTTTTTGTTCCCAAATGCAAAAACGGATGCCAGGATGAAATTCGGGGTCGAATTCCAAACTTAAAAATGGAATTGCTTGCTGTTTTTAAAAATCAAGCTTTTTGGTGCCTGAAGAAGAAAACGCGTGAAGCCGGGGTCAGAAAAACTGGTGCCTGGGGAGGCAAATTTTTTTTGATCCCAAATGCAAAAACGGATGCCAGGACGAAATGCAGGGTCGAATTCCAAACTTAAAAATGGTATTGCTTGCTGTTTTTAAAAATCAAGCTTTTTGGTGCCTGAAGAAGAAAACGCGTGATGCCGGGGTCAGAAAAACTGGTGCCTGGGGAGGTAAATTTTTTTTGATCCCAAATGCAAAAACGGATGCCAGGACGAAATTCGGGGTCGAATTCCATACTTAAAAATGGTATTGCTTGCTGTTTTTAAAAATCAAGCTTTTTGGTGCCTGAAGAAGAAAACGCGTGATGCCGGGGTCAGAAAAACTGGTGTCTGGGGAGGCAAATTTTTTTTGATCCCAAATGCAAAAAGAGATGCCAGGACGAAATGCAGGGTCGATTTCCAAACTTAAAAATGGTATTGCTTGCTGTTTTTAAAAATCAAGCATTTTGGTGCCTGAAGAAGAAAACGCGTGATGCCGGGGTCAGAAAAACTGGTGCCTGGGGAGGAAAATTTTTTTTGATCCCAAATGCAAAAACGGATGCCAGGACGAAATTCCGGGTCGAATTCCAAACTTAAAAATGGTATTGCTTGCTGTTTTTAGAAATCAAGCTTTTTGGTGCCTGACGAAGAAAACACGTGATGCCGGGGTCAAAAAAACTGGTGCCTGGGGAGGTAAAATTTTTTTGATCCCAAATGCAAAAACAGATGCCAGGACGAAATTCGGGGTCGAATTCCAATCTTAAAAATGGTATTGCTTGCTGTTTTTAAAAATCAAGCTTTTTGGTGCCTAAAGAAGAAAACGCGTGATGCCGGGGTCAGAAATACTGGTGCCTGGGTAGGCAAATTTTTTTTGATCCCAAATGCAAAAACGGATGCCAGGACGAAATTCGGGGTCGAATTCCAAACTTAAAAATGGTATTGCTTGCTGTTTTTGAAAATCAAGCTTTTTGGTGCCTGAAGAAGAAAACGGGTGATGCCGGGGTCAGAAAAACTGGTGCCTGGGGAGGCAAAATTTTTTTGATCCCAAATGCAAAAATCCATGCCAGGATGAGTTTCAGGGTCGAATTCCAAACTTAAAAATGGTATTGCTTGCTGTTTTTAAAAATCAGTCTTTTTGTGCCTGAAGAAAAAAACGCGTGATGCCGGGGTCAGAAAAACTGGTGCCTGGGGAGGCAAAATTTTTTTGATCCCAAATGCAAAAACAGATGCCAGTAAGAGATTTGGGGTACAATTCCGTTCTTAAAAATGGTATTGCTTGCTGTTTTCAAAAATCAAGCTTCTTGGTGCCTGAATAAAAGAAGGTGTGATGCCGGGGTCAGAAAAACTGGTGCCTGGGGAGGTAAAAATTTTTTGATCCGAAATGCAAAAACGGATGCCAGGACGAAATTCGGGGTCGAATTCCAATCTTAAAAATGGTATTGCTTGCTGTTTTTAAAAATCAAGCTTTTTGGTGCCTAAAGAAGAAATCGCGTGATGCCGGGGTCAGAAAAACTGGTGCCTGGGGAGGCAAATTTTTTTTGATCCCAAATGCAAAAACGGATGCCAGTAAGAGATTTGGGGTACAATTCCATACTTAAAAATGGTATTGCTTGCTGTTTTTAAAAATCAAGCTTTTTGGTGCCTAAAGAAGAAAACGCGTGTTGCCGGGGTCAGAAAAAATGATGCCTGGGTAGGCAAATTTTTTTTGATCCCAAATGCAAAAACGGATGCCAGGACGAAATGCAGGGTCGAATTCCAAACTTAAAAATGGTATTGCTTGCTGTTTTTAAAAATCAAGCATTTTGGTGCCTGAAGAAGAAATCGCGTGATGCCGGGGTCAGAAAAACTGGTGCCTGGGGAGGCAAATTTTTTTTGATCCCAAATGCAAAAACGGATGCCAGGACGAAATACAGGGTCGATTTCCAAACTTAAAAATGGTATTGCTTGCTGTTTTTAAAAATCAAGCTTTTTGGTGCCTGAAGAAGAAAACGCGTGATGCCGGGGTCAGAAAAACTGGTGCCTGGGGAGGCAAATTTTTTTTGATCCCAAATGCAAAAACGGATGCCAGGACGAAATTCCGGGTCGAATTCCAAACTTAAAAATGGTATTGCTTGCTGTTTTTGAAAATCAAGCTTTTTGGTGCCTGAAGAAGAAAACGCGTGATGCCGGGGTCAGAAAAACTGGTGCCTGGGGAGGCAAAATGTTTTTGATCCCAAATGCAAAAATCCATGCCAGGATGAGTTTCAGGGTCGAATTCCATACTTAAAAATGGTATTGCTTGCTGTTTTTAAAAATCAGTCTTTTTGTGCCTGAAGAAGAAAACGCGTGATGCCGGGGTCAGAAAAACTGGTGCCTGGGGAGGCAAATTTTTTTTGATCCCAAATGCAAAAACGGATGCCAGTAAGAGATTTGGGGTACAATTCCATACTTAAAAATGGTATTGCTTGCTGTTTTTAAAAATCAAGCTTTTTGGTGCCTAAAGAAGAAAACGCGTGATGCCGGGGTCAGAAAAAATGATGCCTGGGTAGGCAAAAATTTTTTGATCCCAAATGCAAAAACGGATGCCAGGACGAAATGCAGGGTCGAATTCCAAACTTAAAAATGGTATTGCTTGCTGTTTTTAAAAATCAAGCATTTTGGTGCCTGAAGAAGAAATCGCGTGATGCCGGGGTCAGAAAAACTGGTGCCTGGGGAGGCAAATTTTTTTTGATCCCAAATGCAAAAACGGATGCCAGGACGAAATGCAGGGTCGATTTCCAAACTTAAAAATGGTATTGCTTGCTGTTTTTAAAAATCAAGCTTTTTGGTGCCTGAAGAAGAAAACGCGTGATGCCGGGGTCAGAAAAACTGGTGCCTGGGGAGGCAAATTTTTTTTGATCCCAAATGCAAAAACAGATGCCAGGACGAAATTCCGGGTCGAATTCCAAACTTAAAAATGGTATTGCTTGCTGTTTTTGAAAATCAAGCTTTTTGGTGCCTGAAGAAGAAAACGCGTGATGCCGGGGTCAGAAAAACTGGTGCCTGGGGAGGCAAAATTTTTTTGATCCCAAATGCAAAAATCCATGCCAGGATGAGTTTCAGGGTCGAATTCCATACTTAAAAATGGTATTGCTTGCTGTTTTTAAAAATCAGTCTTTTTGTGCCTGAAGAAGAAAACGCGTGATGCCGGGGTCAGAAAAACTGGTGCCTGGGGAGGCAAATTTTTTTTGATCCCAAATGCAAAAACGGATGCCAGGACGAAATGCAGGGTCGAATTCCAAACTTAAAAATGGTATTGCTTGCTGTTTTTAAAAATCAAGCTTTTTGGTGCCTGAAGAAGAAAACGCGTGATGCCGGGGTCAGAAAAACTGGTACCTGGGGAGGCAAATTTTTTTTGTTCCCAAATGCAAAAACGGATGCCAGGACGAAATTCCGGGTCGAATTCCAAACTTAAAAATGGTATTGCTTGCTGTTTTTAGAAATCAAGCTTTTGGTGCCTGACGAAGAAAACACGTTATGCCGGGGTCAGAAAAACTGGTCCCTGGGGAGGTAAAATTTTTTTGATCCCAAATGCAAAAACAGATGCCAGGACGAAATTCGGGGTCGAATTCCAATCTTAAAAATGGTATTGCTTGCTGTTTTTAAAAATCAAGCTTTTTGGTGCCTAAAGAAGAAAACGCGTGATGCCGGGGTCAGAAATACTGGTGCCTGGGTAGGCAAATTTTTTTTGATCCCAAATGCAAAAACGGATGCCAGGACGAAATTCGGGGTCGAATTCCAAACTTAAAAATGGTATTGCTTGCTGTTTTTGAAAATCAAGCTTTTTGGTGCCTGAAGAAGAAAACGGGTGATGCCGGGGTCAGAAAAACTGGTGCCTGGGGAGGCAAAATTTTTTTGATCCCAAATGCAAAAATCCATGCCAGGATGAGTTTCAGGGTAGAATTCCATACTTAAAAATGGTATTGCTTGCTGTTTTTAAAAATCAGTCTTTTTGTGCCTGAAGAAGAAAACGCGTGATGCCGGGGGTCAGAAAAACTGGTGCCTGGGGAGGCAAATTTTTTTTGATCCCAAATGCAAAAACGGATGCCAGGACGAAATGCAGGGTCGAATTCCAAACTTAAAAATGGTATTGCTTGCTGTTTTTAAAAATCAGTCTTTTTGTGCCTGAAGGAAAAAACGCGTGATGCCGGGGTCAGAAAAACTGGTGCCTGGGGAGGCAAAATTTTTTTGATCCCAAATGCAAAAACAGATGCCAGTAAGAGATTTGGGGTACAATTCCATTCTTAAAAATGGTATTGCTTGCTGTTTTCAAAAATCAAGCTTCTTGGTGCCTGAATAAAAGAAGGTGTGATGCCGGGGTCAGAAAAACTGGTGCCTGGGGAGGTAAAAATTTTTTGATCCGAAATGCAAAAACGGATGCCAGGACGAAATTCGGGGTCGAATTCCAATCTTAAAAATGGTATTGCTTGCTGTTTTTAAAAATCAAGCTTTTTGGTGCCTAAAGAAGAAATCGCGTGATGCCGGGGTCAGAAAAACTGGTGCCTGGGGAGGCAAATTTTTTTTGATCCCAAATGCAAAAACGGATGCCAGTAAGAGATTTGGGGTACAATTCCATACTTAAAAATGGTATTGCTTGCTGTTTTTAAAAATCAAGCTTTTTGGTGCCTAAAGAAGAAAACGCGTGATGCCGGGGTCAGAAAAAATGATGCCTGGGTAGGCAAAATTTTTTTGATCCCAAATGCAAAAATGGATGCCAGGACGAAATGCAGGGTCGAATTCCAAACTTAAAAATGGTATTGCTTGCTGTTTTTAAAAATCAAGCATTTTGGTGCCTGAAGAAGAAATCGCGTGATGCCGGGGTCAGAAAAACTGGTGCCTGGGGAGGCAAATTTTTTTTGATCCCAAATGCAAAAACGGATGCCAGGACGAAATGCAGGGTCGATTTCCAAACTTAAAAATGGTATTGCTTGCTGTTTTTAAAAATCAAGCTTTTTGGTGCCTGAAGAAGAAAACGCGTGAATCCGGGGTCAGAAAAACTGGTGCCTGGGGAGGCAAATTTTTTTTGATCCCAAATGCAAAAACGGATGCCAGGACGAAATTCCGGGTCGAATTCCAAACTTAAAAATGGTATTGCTTGCTGTTTTTGAAAATCAAGCTTTTTGGTGCCTGAAGAAGAAAACGCGTGATGCCGGGGTCAGAAAAACTGGTGCCTGGGGAGGCAAATTTTTTTTGATCCCAAATGCAAAAACGGATGCCAGTAAGAGATTTGGGGTACAATTCCATTCTTAAAAATGGTATTGCTTGCTGTTTTCAAAAATCAAGCTTCTTGGTGCCTGAATAAAAAAAGGTGTGATGCCGGGGTCAGAAAAAATGATGCTTGGATAGGCAAAATTTTTTTGATCCCAAAGGCAAAAACGGATGCCAGGACGAAATTCCGGGTCGAATTCCAAACTTAAAAATGGTATTGCTTGCTGTTTTTAAAAATCAAGCTTTTTGGTGCCTGAAGAAGAAAACATGTGATGCCGGGGTCAGAAAAACTGATGCCTGGGGAGGTAAAAATTTTTTGATCCGAAATGCAAAAACGGATGCCAGGACGAAATTCGGGGTCGAATTCCAATCTTAAAAATGCTTGCTGTTTTTAAAAATCAAGCTTTTTGGTGCCTAAAGAAGAAATCGTGTGATGCCGGGGTCAGAAAAACTGGTGCCTGGGGAGGCAAATTTTTTTTGATCCCAAATGCAAAAACGGATGCCAGGACGAAATTCCGGGTCGAATTCCAAACTTAAAAATGGTATTGCTTGCTGTTTTTAAAAATCAAGCATTTTGGTGTCTGAAGAAGAAAACACGTGATGCCGGGGTCAGAAAAACGGGTGCCTGGGGAGGTAAAATTTTTTTGATCCCAAAGGCAAAAACGGATGCCAGGACGAAATTCGGGGTCGAATTCCAATCTTAAAAATGGTATCGCTTGCTGTTTTTAAAAATCAAGCTTTTTGGTGCCTGAAGAAGAAAACGCGTGATGCCGGGGTCAGAAATAATGATGCCTGGGTAGGCAAAATTTGATCCCAAAGGGAAAAACGGATGCCAGGATGAGATTCAGGGTAGAATTCCAAACTTAAAAATGTTATTGCTTGCTGTTTTTAAAAATCAGTCTTTTTGTGCCTGAAGAAGAAAACGCGTGATGCCGGGGTCAGAAAAACGTGCCTGGGGAGGCAAATTTTTTTTGATCCCAAATGCAAAAACGGATGCCAGGAGGAAATTCAGGGTCGAATTCCAAACTTAAAAATGGTATTGCTTGCTGTTTTTAAAAATCAAGCTTTTTGGTGCCTGAAGAAGAAAACGCGTGATGCCGGGGTCAGAAAAACTGGTGCCTGGGGAGGCAAAAATTTTTTGATCCCAAATGGAAAAATCCATGCCAGGATGAGTTTCGGGGTAGAATTCCATACTTAAAAATGGTATTGCTTGCTGTTTTTAAAAATCAGTCTTTTTGTGCCTAAAGAAGAAAACGCGTGATGCCGGGGTCAGAAAAACTGGTGCCTAGGGAGGCAAAATTTTTTTGATCCCAAATGCAAAAACAGATGCCAGTAAGAGATTTGGGGTACAATTCCATACTTAAAAATGGTATTGCTTGCTGTTTTCAAAAATCAAGCTTCTTGGTGCCTGAATAAAAAAAGGTGTGATGCCGGGGTCAGAAAAAATGATGCCTGGGTAGGCAAAATTTTTTTGATCCCAAAGGCAAAAACGGATGCCAGGATGAGATTCAGGGTAGAATTCCAAACTTAAAAATGGTATTGCTTGCTGTTTTTAAAAATCAAGCTTTTTGGTGCCTGAAGAAGAAAACGCGTGATGCCGGGGTCAGAAATACTGGTGCCTGGGGAGACAAATTTTTTTTGATCCCAAATGCAAAAACGGATGCCAGGATGAAATTCGGGATCGAATTCCAAACTTAAAAATGGTATTGCTTGCTGTTTTTAAAAATCAAGCTTTTTGGTGCCTGAAGAAGAAAACGCGTGATGCCGGGGTCAGAAAAACTGGTGCCGGGGGAGGCAAAATTTTTTTGATCCCAAATGCAAAAACGGACGCCAGGACGAAATTCCGAGTCGAATTCCAAACTTAAAAATGGTATTGCTTGCTGTTTTTAAAAATCAAGCTTTTTGGTGCCTGAGGAAGAAAACGTGTGATGCCGTTGTCAGAAAAACTGGTGCCTGGGAGGCAAATTTTTTTTGTTCCCAAATGCAAAAACGGATGCCAGGACGAAATTCGGGGTCGAATTCCATCCTTAAAAATGGTATTGCTTGCTGTTTTTAAAAATGAAGCTTTTTCGTGCCTGAAGAAGAAAACGCGTGATGCCGGGGTCAGAAAAACTGGTGCCTGGGGAGGCAAATTTTTTTTGATCCCAAATGCAAAAATCCATGCCAGGATGAGTTTCGGGGTAGAATTCCATACTTAAAAATGGTATTGCTTGCTGTTTTTAAAAATCAAGAATTTTGGTGCCTGAAGAAGAAAACGCGTGATGCCGGGGTCAGAAAAACTGGTGCCTGGGGAGGCAAATTTTTTTTGATCCCAAATGCAAAAACGGATGCCAGGACGAAATTCCGGGTCGAATTCCAAACTTAAAAATGGTATTGCTTGCTGTTTTTAAAAATCAAGCTTTTTGGTGCCTGAAGAAGAAAACGCGTGATGCCGGGGTCAGAAAAACGGGTGCCTGGGGAGGTAAAATTTTTTTGATCCCAAAGGCAAAAACGGATGCCAGGACGAAATTCGGGGTCGAATTCCAATCTTAAAAATGGTATCGCTTGCTGTTTTTAAAAATCAAGCTTTTTGGTGCCTGAAGAAGAAAACGCGTGATGCCGGGGTCAGAAAAAATGATGCCTGGGTAGGCAAAATTTGATCCCAAAGGGAAAAACGGATGCCAGGATGAGATTCAGGGTAGAATTCCAAACTTAAAAATGGTATTGCTTGCTGTTTTTAAAAATCAAGCTTTTTGGTGCCTGAAGAAGAAAACGCGTGATGCCGGGGTCAGAAAAACTGGTGCCTGGGGAGGCAAAATTTTTTTGATCCCAAATGCAAAAATCCATGCCAGGATGAGTTTCAGGGTAGAATTCCATACTTAAAAATGGTATTGCTTGCTGTTTTTAAAAATCAGTCTTTTTGTGCCTGAAGAAGAAAACACGTGATGCCGGGATAAGAAAAACTGGTGCCTGGGGAGGCAAAAATTTTTTGATCCCAAATGCAAAAACAGATGCCAGTAAGAGATTTGGGGTACAATTCCATACTTAAAAATGGTATTGCTTGCTGTTTTCAAAAATCAAGCTTCTTGGTGCCTGAATAAAAAAAGGTGTGATGCCGGGGTCAGAAAAAATGATGCCTGGGTAGGCAAAAAATTTTTGATCCCAAAGGCAAAAACGGATGCCAGGATGAGATTCAGGGTAGAATTCCAAACTTAAAAATGGTATTGCTTGCTGTTTTTAAAAATCAAGCTTTTTGGTGCCTGAAGAAGAAAACGCGTGATGCTGGGGTCAGAAATACTGGTGCCTGGGGAGACAAAATTTTTTTGATCCCAAATGCAAAAACGGATGCAAGGACGAAATTCCGGGTCGAATTCCAAACTTAAAAATGGTATTGCTTGCTGTTTTTAAAAATCAAGCTTTTTGGTGCCTGAGGAAGAAAACGCGTGATGCCGGGGTCAGAAAAACTGGTGCCTGGGAGGCAAATTTTTTTTGTTCCCAGATGCAAAAACGGATGCCAGGACGAAATTCGGGGTCGAATTCCATCCTTAAAAATGGTATTGCTTGCTGTTTTTAAAAATGAAGCTTTTTCGTGCCTGAAGAAGAAAACGCGTGATGCCGGGGTCAGAAAAACTGGTGCCTGGGGAGGCAAATTTTTTTTGATCCCAAATGCAAAAATCCATGCCAGGATGAGTTTCGGGGTAGAATTCCATACTTAAAAATGGTATTGCTTGCTGTTTTTAAAAATCAAGAATTTTGGTGCCTGAAGAAGAAAACGCGTGATGCCGGGGTCAGAAAAACGGGTGCCTGGGGAGGTAAAATTTTTTTGATGCCAAAGGCAAAAACGGATGCCACGACGAAATTCGGGGTCGAATTCCAATCTTAAAAATGGTATCGCTTGCTGTTTTTAAAAATCAAGCTTTTTGGTGCCTGAAGAAGAAAATGCGTGATGCCGGGGTCAGAAAAAATGATGCCTGGGTAGGCAAAATTTGATCCCAAAGGGAAAAACGGATGCCAGGACGAAATTCCGGGTCGAATTCCAAACTTAAAAATGGTATCGCTTGCTGTTTTTAAAAATCAAGCTTTTTGGTGCCTGAAGAAGAAAACACGTGATGCCGGGGTCAGAAAAACTGGTACCTGGGGAGGCAAATTTTTTTGTTCCCAAATGCAAAAACGGATGCCAGGACGAAATTCCGGGTCGAATTCCAAACTTAAAAATGGTATTGCTTGCTGTTTTTAGAAATCAAGCTTTTTGGTGCCTGACGAAGAAAACACGTGATGCCGGGGTCAGAAAAACTGGTGCCTGGGGAGGTAAAATTTTTTTGATCCCAAATGCAAAAACAGATGCCAGGACGAAATTCGGGGTCGAATTCCAATCTTAAAAATTGTATTGCTTGCTGTTTTTAAAAATCAAGCTTTTTGGTGCCTAAAGAAGAAAACGCGTGATGCCGGGGTCTGAAATACTGGTGCCTGGGTAGGCAAATTTTTTTTGATCCCAAATGCAAAAACGGATGCCAGGACGAAATTCGGGGTCGAATTCCAAACTTAAAAATGGTATTGCTTGCTGTTTTTGAAAATCAAGCTTTTTGGTGCCTGAAGAAGAAAACGGGTGATGGCGGTGTCAGAAAAACTGGTGCCTGGGGAGGCAAAATTTTTTTGATCCCAAATGCAAAAATCCATGCCAGGATGAGTTTCAGGGTAGAATTCCATACTTAAAAATGGTATTGCTTGCTGTTTTTAAAAATCAGTCTTTTTGTGCCTGAAGAAGAAAACGCGTGATGCCGGGGGTCAGAAAAACTGGTGCCTGGGGAGGCAAATTTTTTTTGATCCCAAATGCATAAACGGATGCCAGGACGAAATGCAGGGTCGAATTCCAAACTTAAAAATGGTATTGCTCTGCTGTTTTTAAAAATCAGTCTTTTTGTGCCTGAAGAAAAAAACGCGTGATGCCGGGGTCAGAAAAACTGGTGCCTGGGGAGGCAAAATTTTTTTGATCCCAAATGCAAAAACAGATGCCAGTAAGAGATTTGGGGTACAATTCCATTCTTAAAAATGGTATTGCTTGCTGTTTTCAAAAATCAAGCTTCTTGGTGCCTGAATAAAAGAAGGTGTGATGCCGGGGTCAGAAAAACTGGTGCCTGGGGAGGTAAAAATTTTTTGATCCGAAATGCAAAAACGGATGCCAGGACGAAATTCGGGGTCGAATTCCAATCTTAAAAATGGTATTGCTTGCTGTTTTTAAAAATCAAGCTTTTTGGTGCCTAAAGAAGAAATCGTGTGATGCCGGGGTCAGAAAAACTGGTGCCTGGGGAGGCAAAATTTTTTTGATCCCAAATGCAAAAATCCATGCCAGGATGAGTTTCAGGGTAGAATTCCATACTTAAAAATGGTATTGCTTGCTGTTTTTAAAAATCAGTCTTTTTGTGCCTGAAGAAGAAAACGCGTGATGCCGGGGTCAGAAAAACTGGTGCCTGGGGAGGCAAATTTTTTTTGATCCCAAATGCAAAAACAGATGCCAGGAGGAAATTCAGGGTCGAATTCCAAACTTAAAAATGGTATTGCTTGCTGTTTTTAAAAAATCAAGCTTTTTGGTGCCTGAAGTAGAAAACGCGTGATGCCGGGGTCAGAAAAACTGGTGCCTGGGGAGGCAAAAATTTTTTGATCCCAAATGGAAAAATCCATGCCAGGATGAGTTTCGGGGTAGAATTCCATACTTAAAAATGGTATTGCTTGCTGTTTTTAAAAATCAGTCTTTTTGTGCCTAAAGAAGAAAACGCGTGATGCCGGGGTCAGAAAAACTGGTGCCTGGGGAGGCAAAATTTTTTTGATCCCAAATGCAAAAACAGATGCCAGTAAGAGATTTGGGGTACAATTCCATACTTAAAAATGGTATTGCTTGCTGTTTTCAAAAATCAAGCTTCTTGGTGCCTGAATAAAAAAAGGTGTGATGCCGGGGTCAGAAAAAATGATGCCTGGGTAGGCAAAATTTTTTTGATCCCAAAGGCAAAAACGGATGCCAGGATGAGATTCAGGGTAGAATTCCAAACTTAAAAATGGTATCGCTTGCTGTTTTTAAAAATCAAGCTTTTTGGTGCCTGAAGAAGAAAACACGTGATGCCGGGGTCAGAAAAACTGGTACCTGGGGAGGCAAATTTTTTTGTTCCCAAATGCAAAAACGGATGCCAGGACGAAATTCCGGGTCGAATTCCAAACTTAAAAATGGTATTGCTTGCTGTTTTTAGAAATCAAGCTTTTTGGTGCCTGACGAAGAAAACACGTGATGCCGGGGTCAGAAAAACTGGTGCCTGGGGAGGTAAAATTTTTTTGATCCCAAATGCAAAAACAGATGCCAGGACGAAATTCGGGGTCGAATTCCAATCTTAAAAATTGTATTGCTTGCTGTTTTTAAAAATCAAGCTTTTTGGTGCCTAAAGAAGAAAACGCGTGATGCCGGGGTCTGAAATACTGGTGCCTGGGTAGGCAAATTTTTTTTGATCCCAAATGCAAAAACGGATGCCAGGACGAAATTCGGGGTCGAATTCCAAACTTAAAAATGGTATTGCTTGCTGTTTTTGAAAATCAAGCTTTTTGGTGCCTGAAGAAGAAAACGGGTGATGGCGGTGTCAGAAAAACTGGTGCCTGGGGAGGCAAAATTTTTTTGATCCCAAATGCAAAAATCCATGCCAGGATGAGTTTCAGGGTAGAATTCCATACTTAAAAATGGTATTGCTTGCTGTTTTTAAAAATCAGTCTTTTTGTGCCTGAAGAAGAAAACGCGTGATGCCGGGGGTCAGAAAAACTGGTGCCTGGGGAGGCAAATTTTTTTTGATCCCAAATGCATAAACGGATGCCAGGACGAAATGCAGGGTCGAATTCCAAACTTAAAAATGGTATTGCTCTGCTGTTTTTAAAAATCAGTCTTTTTGTGCCTGAAGAAAAAAACGCGTGATGCCGGGGTCAGAAAAACTGGTGCCTGGGGAGGCAAAATTTTTTTGATCCCAAATGCAAAAACAGATGCCAGTAAGAGATTTGGGGTACAATTCCATTCTTAAAAATGGTATTGCTTGCTGTTTTCAAAAATCAAGCTTCTTGGTGCCTGAATAAAAGAAGGTGTGATGCCGGGGTCAGAAAAACTGGTGCCTGGGGAGGTAAAAATTTTTTGATCCGAAATGCAAAAACGGATGCCAGGACGAAATTCGGGGTCGAATTCCAATCTTAAAAATGGTATTGCTTGCTGTTTTTAAAAATCAAGCTTTTTGGTGCCTAAAGAAATCGCGTGATGCCGGGGTCAGAAAAACTGGTGCCTGGGGAGGCAAAATTTTTTTGATCCCAAATGCAAAAATCCATGCCAGGATGAGTTTCAGGGTAGAATTCCATACTTAAAAATGGTATTGCTTGCTGTTTTTAAAAATCAGTCTTTTTGTGCCTGAAGAAGAAAACGCGTGATGCCGGGGTCAGAAAAACTGGTGCCTGGGGAGGCAAATTTTTTTTGATCCCAAATGCAAAAACAGATGCCAGGAGGAAATTCAGGGTCGAATTCCAAACTTAAAAATGGTATTGCTTGCTGTTTTTAAAAAATCAAGCTTTTTGGTGCCTGAAGTAGAAAACGCGTGATGCCGGGGTCAGAAAAACTGGTGCCTGGGGAGGCAAAAATTTTTTGATCCCAAATGGAAAAATCCATGCCAGGATGAGTTTCGGGGTAGAATTCCATACTTAAAAATGGTATTGCTTGCTGTTTTTAAAAATCAGTCTTTTTGTGCCTAAAGAAGAAAACGCGTGATGCCGGGGTCAGAAAAACTGGTGCCTGGGGAGGCAAAATTTTTTTGATCCCAAATGCAAAAACAGATGCCAGTAAGAGATTTGGGGTACAATTCCATACTTAAAAATGGTATTGCTTGCTGTTTTCAAAAATCAAGCTTCTTGGTGCCTGAATAAAAAAAGGTGTGATGCCGGGGTCAGAAAAAATGATGCCTGGGTAGGCAAAATTTTTTTGATCCCAAAGGCAAAAACGGATGCCAGGATGAGATTCAGGGTAGAATTCCAAACTTAAAAATGGTATTGCTTGCTGTTTTTAAAAATCAAGCTTTTTGGTGCCTGAAGAAGAAAACGCGTGATGCTGGGGTCAGAAATACTGGTGCCTGGGGAGACAAATTTTTTTTGATCCCAAATGCAAAAACGGATGCCAGGATGAAATTCAGGATCGAATTCCAAACTTAAAAATGGTATTGCTTGCTGTTTTTAAAAATCAAGCTTTTTGGTGCCTGAAGAAGAAAACGCGTGATGCCGGGGTCAGAAATAATGATGCCTGGGTAGGCAAAATTTGATCCCAAAGGGAAAAACGGATGCCAGGATGAGATTCAGGGTAGAATTCCAAACTTAAAAATGGTATTGCTTGCTGTTTTTAAAAATCAAGCTTTTTGGTGCCTGAAGAAGAAAACGCGTGATGCCGGGGTCAGAAAAACTGGTGCCTGGGGAGGCAAAATTTTTTTGATCCCAAATGCAAAAATCCATGCCAGGATGAGTTTCAGGGTAGAATTCCATACTTAAAAATGGTATTGCTTGCTGTTTTTAAAAATCAGTCTTTTTGTGCCTGAAGAAGAAAACGCGTGATGCCGGGGTCAGAAAAACTGGTGCCTGGGGAGGCAAATTTTTTTTGATCCCAAATGCAAAAACGGATGCCAGGAGGAAATTCAGGGTCGAATTCCAAACTTAAAAATGGTATTGCTTGCTGTTTTTAAAAAATCAAGCTTTTTGGTGCCTGAAGTAGAAAACGCGTGATGCCGGGGTCAGAAAAACTGGTGCCTGGGGAGGCAAAAATTTTTTGATCCCAAATGGAAAAATCCATGCCAGGATGAGTTTCGGGGTAGAATTCCATACTTAAAAATGGTATTGCTTGCTGTTTTTAAAAATCAGTCTTTTTGTGCCTAAAGAAGAAAACGCGTGACGCCGGGGTCAGAAAAACTGGTGCCTGGGGAGGCAAAATTTTTTTGATCCCAAATGCAAAAACAGATGCCAGTAAGAGATTTGGGGTACAATTCCATACTTAAAAATGGTATTGCTTGCTGTTTTCAAAAATCAAGCTTCTTGGTGCCTGAATAAAAAAAGGTGTGATGCCGGGGTCAGAAAAAATGATGCCTGGGTAGGCAAAATTTTTTTGATCCCAAAGGCAAAAACGGATGCCAGGATGAGATTCAGGGTAGAATTCCAAACTTAAAAATGGTATTGCTTGCTGTTTTTAAAAATCAAGCTTTTTGGTGCCTAAATAAGAAAACGCGTGATGCCGGGGTCAGAAATACTGGTGCCTGGGTAGGCAAATTCCAATCTTAAAAATGGTATTGCTTGCTGTTTTTAAAAATCAAGCTTTTTGGTGCCTAAATAAGAAAACGCGTGATGCCGGGGTCAGAAATACTGGTGCCTGGGTAGGCAAATTTTTTTTGATCCCAAATGCAAAAACGGATGCCAGGACGAAATTCGGGGTCGAATTCCAAACTTAAAAATGGTATTGCTTGCTGTTTTTGAAAATCAAGCTTTTTGGTGCCTGAAGAAGAAAACGGGTGATGCCGGGGTCAGAAATACTGGTGCCTGGGGAGGCAAAAATTTTTTGATCCCAAATGCAAAAATCCATGCCAGGATGAGTTTCAGGGTAGAATTCCATACTTAAAAATGGTATTGCTTGCTGTTTTTAAAAATCAGTCTTTTTGTGCCTGAAGAAGAAAACGCGTGATGCCGGGGGTCAGAAAAACTGGTGCCTGGGGAGGCAAATTTTTTTTGATCCCAAATGCATAAACGGATGCCAGGACGAAATGCAGGGTCGAATTCCAAACTTAAAAATGGTATTGCTTGCTGTTTTTAAAAATCAGTCTTTTTGTGCCTGAAGAAAAAAACGCGTGATGCCGGGGTCAGAAAAACTGGTGCCTGGGGAGGCAAAATTTTTTTTATCCCAAATGCAAAAACAGATGCCAGTAAGAGATTTGGGGTACAATTCCATTCTTAAAAATGGTATTGCTTGCTGTTTTCAAAAATCAAGCTTCTTGGTGCCTGAATAAAAGAAGGTGTGATGCCGGGGTCAGAAAAACTGGTGCCTGGGGAGGTAAAAATTTTTTGATCCGAAATGCAAAAACGGATGCCAGGACGAAATTCGGGGTCGAATTCCAATCTTAAAAATGGTATTGCTTGCTGTTTTTAAAAATCAAGCTTTTTGGTGCCTAAAGAAGAAATCGCGTGATGCCGGGGTCAGAAAAACTGGTGCCTGGGGAGGCAAATTTTTTTTGATCCCAAATGCAAAAACGGATGCCAGTAAGAGATTTGGGGTACAATTCCATACTTAAAAATGGTATTGCTTGCTGTTTTTAAAAATCAAGCTTTTTGGTGCCTAAAGAAGAAAACGCGTGATGCCGGGGTCAGAAAAAATGATGCCTGGGTAGGCAAAATTTTTTTGATCCCAAATGCAAAAACGGATGCCAGGACGAAATGCAGGGTCGAATTCCAAACTTAAAAATGGTATTGCTTGCTGTTTTTAAAAATCAAGCATTTTGGTGCCTGAAGAAGAAATCGCGTGATGCCGGGGTCAGAAAAACTGGTGCCTGGGGAGGCAAATTTTTTTTGATCCCAAATGCAAAAACGGATGCCAGGACGAAATGCAGGGTCGATTTCCAAACTTAAAAATGGTATTGCTTGCTGTTTTTAAAAATCAAGCTTTTTGGTGCCTGAAGAAGAAAACGCGTGATGCCGGGGTCAGAAAAACTGGTGCCTGGGGAGGCAAATTTTTTTTGATCCCAAATGCAAAAACGGATGCCAGGACGAAATTCCGGGTCGAATTCCAAACTTAAAAATGGTATTGCTTGCTGTTTTTGAAAATCAAGCTTTTTGGTGCCTGAAGAAGAAAACGCGTGATGCCGGGGTCAGAAAAACTGGTGCCTGGGGAGGCAAAATTTTTTTGATCCCAAATGCAAAAATCCATGCCAGGATGAGTTTCAGGGTCGAATTCCATACTTAAAAATGGTATTGCTTGCTGTTTTTAAAAATCAGTCTTTTTGTGCCTGAAGAAGAAAACGCGTGATGCCGGGGTCAGAAAAACTGGTGCCTGGGTAGGCAAATTTTTTTTGATCCCAAATGCAAAAACGGATGCCAGGACGAAATTCGGGGTCGAATTCCAAACTTAAAAATGGTATTGCTTGCTGTTTTTGAAAATCAAGCTTTTTGGTGCCTGAAGAAGAAAACGGGTGATGCCGGTGTCAGAAAAACTGGTGCCTGGGGAGGCAAAAATTTTTTGATCCCAAATGCAAAAATCCATGCCAGGATGAGTTTCAGGGTAGAATTCCATACTTAAAAATGGTATTGCTTGCTGTTTTTAAAAATCAGTCTTTTTGTGCCTGAAGAAGAAAACGCGTGATGCCGGGGGTCAGAAAAACTGGTGCCTGGGGAGGCAAATTTTTTTTGATCCCAAATGCATAAACGGATGCCAGGACGAAATGCAGGGTCGAATTCCAAACTTAAAAATGGTATTGCTTGCTGTTTTTAAAAATCAGTCTTTTTGTGCCTGAAGAAAAAAACGCGTGATGCCGGGGTCAGAAAAACTGGTGCCTGGGGAGGCAAAATTTTTTTGATCCCAAATGCAAAAACAGATGCCAGTAAGAGATTTGGGGTACAATTCCATTCTTAAAAATGGTATTGCTTGCTGTTTTCAAAAATCAAGCTTCTTGGTGCCTGAATAAAAGAAGGTGTGATGCCGGGGTCAGAAAAACTGGTGCCTGGGGAGGTAAAAATTTTTTGATCCGAAATGCAAAAACGGATGCCAGGACGAAATTCGGGGTCGAATTCCAATCTTAAAAATGGTATTGCTTGCTGTTTTTAAAAATCAAGCTTTTTGGTGCCTAAAGAAGAAATCGCGTGATGCCGGGGTCAGAAAAACTGGTGCCTGGGGAGGCAAATTTTTTTTGATCCCAAATGCAAAAACGGATGCCAGTAAGAGATTTGGGGTACAATTCCATACTTAAAAATGGTATTGCTTGCTGTTTTTAAAAATCAAGCTTTTTGGTGCCTAAAGAAGAAAACGCGTGATGCCGGGGTCAGAAAAAATGATGCCTGGGTAGGCAAAATTTTTTTGATCCCAAATGCAAAAACGGATGCCAGGACGAAATGCAGGGTCGAATTCCAAACTTAAAAATGGTATTGCTTGCTGTTTTTAAAAATCAAGCATTTTGGTGCCTGAAGAAGAAATCGCGTGATGCCGGGGTCAGAAAAACTGGTGCCTGGGGAGGCAAATTTTTTTTGATCCCAAATGCAAAAACGGATGCCAGGACGAAATGCAGGGTCGATTTCCAAACTTAAAAATGGTATTGCTTGCTGTTTTTAAAAATCAAGCTTTTTGGTGCCTGAAGAAGAAAACGCGTGATGCCGGGGTCAGAAAAACTGGTGCCTGGGGAGGCAAATTTTTTTTGATCCCAAATGCAAAAACGGATGCCAGGACGAAATTCCGGGTCGAATTCCAAACTTAAAAATGGTATTGCTTGCTGTTTTTGAAAATCAAGCTTTTTGGTGCCTGAAGAAGAAAACGCGTGATGCCGGGGTCAGAAAAACTGGTGCCTGGGGAGGCAAAATTTTTTTGATCCCAAATGCAAAAATCCATGCCAGGATGAGTTTCAGGGTCGAATTCCATACTTAAAAATGGTATTGCTTGCTGTTTTTAAAAATCAGTCTTTTTGTGCCTGAAGAAGAAAACGCGTGATGCCGGGGTCAGAAAAACTGGTGCCTGTGGAGGCAAATTTTTTTTGATCCCAAATGCAAAAACGGATGCCAGGACGAAATGCAGGGTCGATTTCCAAACTTAAAAATGGTATTGCTTGCTGTTTTTAAAAATCAAGCATTTTGGTGCCTGAAGAAGAAAACGCGTGATGCCAGGGTCAGAAAAACTGGTGCCTGGGGAGGCAAATTTTTTTTGATCCCAAATGCAAAAACGGATGCCAGGACGAAATTCCGGGTCGAATTCCAAACTTAAAAATGGTATTGCTTGCTGTTTTTAAAAATCAAGCTTTTTGGTGCCTGAAGAAGAAAACGCGTGATGCCGGGGTCAGAAAAACTGGAGCCTGGGGAGGCAAATTTTTTTTGATCCCAAATGCAAAAACGGATGCCAGGACGAAATTCCGGGTCGAATTCCAAACTTAAAAATGGTATTGCTTGCTGTTTTTAAAAATCAAGCTTTTTGGTGCCTGACGAAGAAAACACGTGATGCCGGGGTCAGAAAAACTGGTGCCTGGGGAGGTAAAATTTTTTTGATCCCAAAGGCAAAAACGGATGCCAGGACGAAATTCCGGGTCGAATTCCAAACTTAAAAATGGTATTGCTTGCTGTTTTTAAAAATCAAGCATTTTGGTGTCTGAAGAAGAAAACACGTGATGCCGGGGTCAGAAAAACGGGTGCCTGGGGAGGTAAAATTTTTTTGATCCCAAAGGGAAAAACGGATGCCAGGATGAGATTCAGGGTAGAATTCCAAACTTAAAAATGGTATTGCTTGCTGTTTTTAAAAATCAAGCTTTTTTGTGCCTGAAGAAGAAAACGCGTGATTCCGGGGTCAGAAAAACTGGTGCCTGGGGAGGCAAAAATTTTTTGATCCCAAATGCAAAAATCCATGCCAGGATGAGTTTCAGGGTAGAATTCCATACTTAAAAATGGTATTGCTTGCTGTTTGTAAAAATCAGTCTTTTTGTGCCTGAAGAAGAAAACGCGTGATGCCGGGGTCAGAAAAACGTGCCTGGGGAGGCAAATTTTTTTTGATCCCAAATGCAAAAACGGATGCCAGGAGGAAATTCAGGGTCGAATTCCAAACTTAAAAATGGTATTGCTTGCTGTTTTTAAAAATCAGTCTTTTTGTGCCTAAAGAAGAAAACGCGTGATGCCGGGGTCAGAAAAACTGGTGCCTGGGGAGGCAAAATTTTTTTGATCCCAAATGCAAAAACAGATGCCAGTAAGAGATTTGGGGTACAATTCCATACTTAAAAATGGTATTGCTTGCTGTTTTCTAATATCAAGCTTCTTGGTGCCTGAATAAAAAAAGGTGTGATGCCGGGGTCAGAAAAAATGATGCCTGGGTAGGCAAAATTTTTTTGATCCCAACGGCAAAAACGGATGCCAGGATGAGATTCAGGGTAGAATTCCAAACTTAAAAATGGTATTGCTTGCTGTTTTTAAAAATCAAGCTTTTTGGTGCCTGAAGAAGAAAACGCGTGATGCCGGGGTCAGAAATACTGGTGCCTGGGGAGACAAATTTTTTTTGATCCCAAATGCAAAAACGGATGCCAGGATGAAATTCGGGATCGAATTCCAAACTTAAAAATGGTATTGCTTGCTGTTTTTAAAAATCAAGCTTTTTGGTGCCTGAAGAAGAAAACGCGTGATGCCGGGGTCAGAAAAACTGGTGCCGGGGGAGGCAAAAATTTTTTGATCCCAAATGCAAAAACGGACGCCAGGACGAAATTCCGGGTCGAATTCCAAACTTAAAAATGGTATTGCTTGCTGTTTTTAAAAATCAAGCTTTTTGGTGCCTGAGGAAGAAAACGTGTGATGCCGGTGTCAGAAAAACTGGTGCCTGGGAGGCAAATTTTTTTTGTTCCCAAATGCAAAAACGGATGCCAGGACGAAATTCGGGGTCGAATTCCATCCTTAAAAATGGTATTGCTTGCTGTTTTTAAAAATGAAGCTTTTTCGTGCCTGAAGAAGAAAACGCGTGATGCCGGGGTCAGAAAAACTGGTGCCTGGGGAGGCAAATTTTTTTTGATCCCAAATGCAAAAATCCATGCCAGGATGAGTTTCGGGGTAGAATTCCATACTTAAAAATGGTATTGCTTGCTGTTTTTAAAAATCAAGAATTTTGGTGCCTGAAGAAGAAAACGCGTGATGCCGGGGTCAGAAAAACTGGTGCCTGGGGAGGCAAATTTTTTTTGATCCCAAATGCAAAAACGGATGCCAGGACGAAATTCCGGGTCGAATTCCAAACTTAAAAATGGTATTGCTTGCTGTTTTTAAAAATCAAGCTTTTTGGTGCCTGAAGAAGAAAACGCGTGATGCCGGGGTCAGAAATACTGGTGCCTGGGGAGGCAAAAATTTTTTGATCCCAAATGGAAAAATCCATGCCAGGATGAGTTTCGGGGTAGAATTCCATACTTAAAAATGGTATTGCTTGCTGTTTTTAAAAATCAGTCTTTTTGTGCCTAAAGAAGAAAACGCGTGATGCTGGGGTCAGAAAAACTGGTGGCTGGGGAGGCAAAATTTTTTTGATCCCAAATGCAAAAACAGATGCCAGTAAGAGATTTGGGGTACAATTCCATACTTAAAAATGGTATTGCTTGCTGTTTTCAAAAATCAAGCTTCTTGGTGCCTGAATAAAAAAAGGTGTGATGCCGGGGTCAGAAAAAATGATGCCTGGGTAGGCAAAAATTTTTTGATCCCAAAGGCAAAAACGGATGCCAGGATGAGATTCAGGGTAGAATTCCAAACTTAAAAATGGTATTGCTTGCTGTTTTTAAAAATCAAGCTTTTTGGTGCCTGAAGAAGAAAACGCGTGATGCTGGGGTCAGAAATACTGGTGCCTGGGGAGACAAATTTTTTTTGATCCCAAATGCAAAAACGGATGCCAGGATGAAATTCGGGATCGAATTCCAAACTTAAAAATGGTATTGCTTGCTGTTTTTAAAAATCAAGCTTTTTGGTGCCTGAAGAAGAAAACGCGTGATGCCGGGGTCAGAAATAATGATGCCTGGGTAGGCAAAATTTGATCCCAAAGGGAAAAACGGATGCCAGGATGAGATTCAGGGTAGAATTCCAAACTTAAAAATGGTATTGCTTGCTGTTTTTAAAAATCAAGCTTTTTGGTGCCTGAAGAAGAAAACGCGTGATATCGGGGTCAGAAAAACTGGTGCCTGGGGGGGCAAAATTTTTTTGATCCCAAATGCAAAAATCCATGCCAGGATGAGTTTCAGGGTAGAATTCCATACTTAAAAATGGTATTGCTTGCTGTTTTTAAAAATCAGTCTTTTTGTGCCTGAAGAAGAAAACGCGTGATGCCGGGGTCAGAAAAACTGGTGCCTGGGGAGACAAATTTTTTTTGATCCCAAATGCAAAAACGGATGCCAGGATGAAATTCGGGATCGAATTCCAAACTTAAAAATGGTATTGCTTGCTGTTTTTAAAAATCAAGCTTTTTGGTGCCTGAAGAAGAAAACGCGTGATGCCGGGGTCAGAAATAATGATGCCTGGGTAGGCAAAATTTGATCCCAAAGGGAAAAACGGATGCCAGGATGAGATTCAGGGTAGAATTCCAAACTTAAAAATGGTATTGCTTGCTGTTTTTAAAAATCAAGCTTTTTGGTGCCTGAAGAAGAAAACGCGTGATATCGGGGTCAGAAAAACTGGTGCCTGGGGGGGCAAAATTTTTTTGATCCCAAATGCAAAAATCCATGCCAGGATGAGTTTCAGGGTAGAATTCCATACTTAAAAATGGTATTGCTTGCTGTTTTTAAAAATCAGTCTTTTTGTGCCTGAAGAAGAAAACGCGTGATGCCGGGGTCAGAAAAACTGGTGCCTGGGGAGGCAAAAATTTTTTGATCCCAAATGCAAAAACAGATGCCAGTAAGAGATTTGGGGTACAATTCCATACTTAAAAATGGTATTGCTTGCTGTTTTCAAAAATCAAGCTTCTTGGTGCCTGAATAAAAAAAGTTGTGATGCCGGGGTCAGAAAAAATGATGCCTGGGTAGGCAAAATTTTTTTGATCCCAAAGGCAAAAACGGATGCCAGGATGAGATTCAGGGTAGAATTCCAAACTTAAAAATTGTATTGCTTGCTGTTTTTAAAAATCAAGCTTTTTGGTGCCTGAAGAAGAAAACGCGTGATGCTGGGGTCAGAAATACTGGTGCCTGGGGAGAGAAAATTTTTTTGATCCCAAATGCAAAAACGGATGCAAGGACGAAATTCCGGGTCGAATTCCAAACTTAAAAATGGTATTGCTTGCTGTTTTTAAAAATCAAGCTTTTTGGTGCCTGAGGAAGAAAACGCGTGATGCCGGGGTCAGAAAAACTGGTGCCTGGGAGGCAAATTTTTTTTGTTCCCAAATGCAAAAACGGATGCCAGGACGAAATTCGGGGTCGAATTCCATCCTTAAAAATGGTATTGCTTGCTGTTTTTAAAAATGAAGCTTTTTCGTGCCTGAAGAAGAAAACGCGTGATGCCGGGGTCAGAAAAACTGGTGCCTGGGGAGGCAAATTTTTTTTGATCCCAAATGCAAAAATCCATGCCAGGATGAGTTTCGGGGTAGAATTCCATACTTAAAAATGGTATTGCTTGCTGTTTTTAAAAATCAAGAATTTTGGTGCCTGAAGAAGAAAACGCGTGATGCCGGGGTCAGAAAAACGGGTGCCTGGGGAGGTAAAATTTTTTTGATGCCAAAGGCAAAAACGGATGCCACGACGAAATTCGGGGTCGAATTCCAATCTTAAAAATGGTATCGCTTGCTCTTTTTAAAAATCAAGCTTTTTGGTGCCTGAAGAAGAAAATGCGTGATGCCGGGGTCAGAAAAAATGATGCCTGGGTAGGCAAAATTTGATCCCAAAGGGAAAAACGGATGCCAGGATGAGATTCAGGGTAGAATTCCAAACTTAAAAATGGTATTGCTTGCTGTTTTTAAAAATCAAGCTTTTTGGTGCCTGAAGAAGAAAACGCGTGATGCCGGGGTCAGAAAAACTGGTGCTTGGGCAGGCAAAATTTTTTTGATCCCAAATGCAAAAATCCATGCAAGGATGAGTTTCAGGGTAGAATTCCATACTTAAAAATGGTATTGCTTGCTGTTTTTAAAAATCAGTCTTTTTGTGCCTGAAGAAGAAAACGCGTGATGCCGGGGTCAGAAAAACTGGTGCCTGGGGAGGCAAATTTTTTTTGATCCCAAATGGAAAAATCCATGCCAGGATGAGTTTCGAGGTAGAATTCCATACTTAAAAATGGTATTGCTTGCTGTTTTTAAAAATCAGTCTTTTTGTGCCTAAAGAAGAAAACGCGTGATGCCGGGGTTAGAAAAACTGGTGCCTGGGGAGGCAAAATTTTTTTGATCCCAAATGCAAAAACAGATGCCAGTAAGAGATTTGGGGTACAATTCCATACTTAAAAATGGTATTGCTTGCTGTTTTCAAAAATCAAGCTTCTTGGTGCCTGAATAAAAAAAGGTGTGATGCCGGGGTCAGAAAAAATGATGCCTGGGTAGGCAAAAATTTTTTGATCCCAAAGGCAAAAACGGATGCCAGGATGAGATTCAGGGTAGAATTCCAAACTTAAAAATGGTATTGCTTGCTGTTTTTAAAAATCAAGCTTTTTGGTGCCTGAAGAAGAAAACGCGTGATGCCGGGGTCAGAAAAACTGGTGCCGGGGGAGGCAAAATTTTTTTGATCCCAAATGCAAAAACGGACGCCAGGACGAAATTCCGGGTCGAATTCCAAACTTAAAAATGGTATTGCTTGCTGTTTTTAAAAATCAAGCTTTTTGGTGCCTGAGGAAGAAAACGTGTGATGCCGGTGTCAGAAAAACTGGTGCCTGGGAGGCAAATTTTTTTTGTTCCCAAATGCAAAAACGGATGCCAGGACGAAATTCGGGGTCGAATTCCGTCCTTAAAAATGGTATTGCTTGCTGTTTTTAAAAATGAAGCTTTTTCGTGCCTGAAGAAGAAAACGCGTGATGCCGGGGTCAGAAAAACTGGTGCCTGGGGAGGCAAATTTTTTTTGATCCCAAATGCAAAAATCCATGCCAGGATGAGTTTCGGGGTAGAATTCCATACTTAAAAATGGTATTGCTTGCTGTTTTTAAAAATCAAGAATTTTGGTGCCTGAAGAAGAAAACGCGTGATGCCGGGGTCAGAAAAACTGGTGCCTGGGGAGGCAAATTTTTTTTGATCCCAAATGCAAAAACGGATGCCAGGACGAAATTCCGGGTCGAATTCCAAACTTAAAAATGGTATTGCTTGCTGTTTTTAAAAATCAAGCTTTTTGGTGCCTGAAGAAGAAAACGCGTGATGCCGGGGTCAGAAAAACTGGTGCCTGGGGAGGTAAAATTTTTTTGATCCCAAAGGCAAAAACGGATGCCAGGACGAAATTCGGGGTCGAATTCCAATCTTAAAAATGGTATCGCTTGCTGTTTTTAAAAATCAAGCTTTTTGGTGCCTGAAGAAGAAAACGCGTGATGCCGGGGTCAGAAAAAATGATGCCTGGGTAGGCAAAATTTGATCCCAAAGGGAAAAACGGATGCCAGGATGAGATTCAGGGTAGAATTCCAAACTTAAAAATGGTATTGCTTGCTGTTTTTAAAAATCAAGCTTTTTGGTGCCTGAAGAAGAAAACGCGTGATGCCGGGGTCAGAAAAACTGGTGCCTGGGGAGGCAAAATTTTTTTGATCCCAAATGCAAAAATCCATGCCAGGATGAGTTTCAGGGTAGAATTCCATACTTAAAAATGGTATTGCTTGCTGTTTTTAAAAATCAGTCTTTTTGTGCCTGAAGAAGAAAACGCGTGATGCCGGGGTCAGAAAAACTGGTGCCTGGGGAGGCAAATTTTTTTTGATCCCAAATGCAAAAACGGATGCCAGGAGGAAATTCAGGGTCGAATTCCAAACTTAAAAATGGTATTGCTTGCTGTTTTTAAAAATCAAGCTTTTTGGTGCCTGAAGAAGAAAACGCGTGATGCCGGGGTCAGAAAAACTGGTGCTTGGGGAGGCAAAAATTTTTTGATTCCAAATGGAAAAATCCATGCCAGGATGAGTTTCGGGGTAGAATTCCATACTTAAAAATGGTATTGCTTGCTGTTTTTAAAAATCAGTCTTTTTGTGCCTAAAGAAGAAAACGCGTGATGCCGGGGTCAGAAAAACTGGTGCCTGGGGAGGCAAAATTTTTTTGATCCCAAATGCAAAAACAGATGCCAGTAAGAGATTTGGGGTACAATTCCATACTTAAAAATGGTATTGCTTGCTGTTTTTAAAAATCAAGCTTTTTGGTGCCTGAAGAAGAAAACGCGTGATGCCGGGGTCAGAAAAACTGGTGCCTGGGAGGCAAATTTTTTTTGTTCCCAAATGCAAAAACGGATGCCAGGATGAAATTCGGGGTCGAATTCCAAACTTAAAAATGGTATTGCTTGCTGTTTTTAAAAATCAAGAATTTTGGTGCCTGAAGAAGAAAACGCGTGATGCCGGGGTCAGAAAAACTGGTGCCTGTGGAGGCAAATTTTTTTGATCCCAAATGCAAAAACGGATGCCAGGACGAAATTCCGGGTCGAATTCCAAACTTAAAAATGGTATTGCTTGCTGTTTTTAAAAATCAAGCTTTTTGGTGCCTGAAGAAGAAAACGCGTGATGCCGGGGTCAGAAAAACTGGTGCTTGGGGAGACAAAATTTTTTTGATCCCAAATGCAAAAATCCATGCAAGGATGAGTTTCAGGGTGGAATTCCATACTTAAAAATGGTATTGCTTGCTGTTTTTAAAAATCAGTCTTTTTGTGCCTGAAGAAGAAAACGCGTGATGCCGGGGTCAGAAAAACTGGTGCCTGGGGAGGCAAAATTTTTTTGATCCCAAATGCAAAAACAGATGCCAGTAAGAGATTTGGGGTACAATTCCATACTTAAACATGGTATTGCTTGCTGTTTTCAAAAATCAAGCTTCTTGGTGCCTGAATAAAAAAAGGTGTGATGCCGGGGTCAGAAAAAATGATGCCTGGGTAGGCAAAAAATTTTTGATCCCAAAGGCAAAAACGGATGCCAGGATGAGATTCAGGGTAGAATTCCAAACTTAAAAATGGTATTGCTTGCTGTTTTTAAAAATCAAGCTTTTTGGTGCCTGAAGAAGAAAACGCGTGATGCCGGGGTCAGAAATACTGGTGCCTGGGGAGGCAAAATTTTTTTGATCCCAAATGGAAAAATCCATGCCAGGATGAGTTTCGGGGTAGAATTCCATACTTAAAAATGGTATTGCTTGCTGTTTTTAAAAATCAGTCTTTTTGTGCCTAAAGAAGAAAACGCGTGATGCCGGGGTTAGAAAAACTGGTGCCTGGGGAGGCAAAATTTTTTTGATCCCAAATGCAAAAACAGATGCCAGTAAGAGATTTGGGGTACAATTCCATACTTAAACATGGTATTGCTTGCTGTTTTCAAAAATCAAGCTTCTTGGTGCCTGAATAAAAGAAGGTGTGATGCCGGGGTCAGAAAAACTGGTGCCTGGGGAGGTAAAAATTTTTTGATCCGAAATGCAAAAACGGATGCCAGGACGAAATTCGGGGTCGAATTCCAATCTTAAAAATGGTATTGCTTGCTGTTTTTAAAAATCAAGCTTTTTGGTGCCTAAAGAAGAAATCGCGTGATGCCGGGGTCAGAAAAACTGGTGCCTGGGGAGGCAAATTTTTTTTGATCCCAAATGCAAAAACGGATGCCAGTAAGAGATTTGGGGTACAATTCCATACTTAAAAATGGTATTGCTTGCTGTTTTTAAAAATCAAGCTTTTTGGTGCCTAAAGAAGAAAACGCGTGATGCCGGGGTCAGAAAAAATGATGCCTGGGTAGGCAAAATTTTTTTGATCCCAAATACAAAAACGGATGCCAGGACGAAATGCAGGGTCGAATTCCAAACTTAAAAATGGTATTGCTTGCTGTTTTTAAAAATCAAGCATTTTGGTGCCTGAAGAAGAAATCGCGTGATGCCGGGGTCAGAAAAACTGGTGCCTGGGGAGGCAAATTTTTTTTGATCCCAAATGCAAAAACGGATGCCAGGACGAAATGCAGGGTCGATTTCCAAACTTAAAAATGGTATTGCTTGCTGTTTTTAAAAATCAAGCTTTTTGGTGCCTGAAGAAGAAAACGCGTGATGCCGGGCTCAGAAAAACTGGTGCCTGGGGAGGCAAATTTTTTTTGATCCCAAATGCAAAAACGGATGCCAGGACGAAATTCCGGGTCGAATTCCAAACTTAAAAATGGTATTGCTTGCTGTTTTTGAAAATCAAGCTTTTTGGTGCCTGAAGAAGAAAACGCGTGATGCCGGGGTCAGAAAAACTGGTGCCTGGGGAGGCAAAATTTTTTTGATCCCAAATGCAAAAATCCATGCCAGGATGAGTTTCAGGGTCGAATTCCATACTTAAAAATGGTATTGCTTGCTGTTTTTAAAAATCAGTCTTTTTGTGCCTGAAGAAGAAAACGCGTGATGCCGGGGTCAGAAAAACTGGTGCCTGTGGAGGCAAATTTTTTTTGATCCCAAATGCAAAAACGGATGCCAGGACGAAATGCAGGGTCGATTTCCAAACTTAAAAATGGTATTGCTTGCTGTTTTTAAAAATCAAGCATTTTGGTGCCTGAAGAAGAAAACGCGTGATGCCAGGGTCAGAAAAACTGGTGCCTGGGGAGGCAAATTTTTTTTGATCCCAAATGCAAAAACGGATGCCAGGACGAAATTCCGGGTCGAATTCCAAACTTAAAAATGGTATTGCTTGCTGTTTTTAAAAATCAAGCTTTTTGGTGCCTGAAGAAGAAAACGCGTGATGCCGGGGTCAGAAAAACTGGTGCCTGGGGAGGCAAATTTTTTTTGATCCCAAATGCAAAAACGGATGCCAGGACGAAATTCCGGGTCGAATTCCAAACTTAAAAATGGTATTGCTTGCTGTTTTTAAAAATCAAGCTTTTTGGTGCCTGACGAAGAAAACACGTGATGCCGGGGTCAGAAAAACTGGTGCCTGGGGAGGTAAAAATTTTTTGATCCCAAATGCAAAAACGGATGCCAGGACGAAATTCGGGGTCGAATTCCAAACTTAAAAATGGTATTGCTTGCTGTTTTTAAAAATCAAGCTTTTTGGTGCCTGAAGAAGAAAACGCGTGATGCCGGGGTCAGAAAAACTGGTGCCTGGGGAGGCAAAATTTTTTTGATCCCAAATGCAAAAACAGATGCCAGTAAGAGATTTGGGGTACAATTCCATTCTTAAAAATGGTATTGCTTGCTGTTTTCAAAAATCAAGCTTCTTGGTGCCTAAAGAAGAAATCGCGTGATGCCGGGGTCAGAAAAACTGGTGCCTGGGGAGGCAAATTTTTTTTGATCCCAAATGCAAAAACGGATGCCAGGACGAAATTCCGGGTCGAATTCCAAACTTAAAAATGGTATTGCTTGCTGTTTTTAAAAATCAAGCATTTTGGTGTCTGAAGAAGAAAACACGTGATGCCGGGGTCAGAAAAACGGGTGCCTGGGGAGGTAAAATTTTTTTGATCCCAAAGGCAAAAACGGATGCCAGGACGAAATTCCGGGTCGAATTCCAAACTTAAAAATGGTATTGCTTGCTGTTTTTAAAAATCAAGCATTTTGGTGTCTGAAGAAGAAAACACGTGATGCCGGGGTCAGAAAAACGGGTGCCTGGGGAGGTAAAATTTTTTTGATCCCAAAGGCAAAAACGGATGCCAGGATGAGATTCAGGGTAGAATTCCAAACTTAAAAATGGTATTGCTTGCTGTTTTTAAAAATCAAGCTTTTTTGTGCCTGAAGAAGAAAACGCGTGATACCGGGGTCAGAAAAACTGGTGCCTGGGGAGGCAAAATTTTTTTGATCCCAAATGCAAAAATCCATGCCAGGATGAGTTTCAGGGTAGAATTCCATACTTAAAAATGGTATTGCTTGCTGTTTGTAAAAATCAGTCTTTTTGTGCCTGAAGAAGAAAACGCGTGATGCCGGGGTCAGAAAAACGTGCCTGGGGAGGCAAATTTTTTTTGATCCCAAATGCAAAAACGGATGCCAGGAGGAAATTCAGGGTCGAATTCCAAACTTAAAAATGGTATTGCTTGCTGTTTTTAAAAATCAGTCTTTTTGTGCCTAAAGAAGAAAACGCGTGATGCCGGGGTCAGAAAAACTGGTGCCTGGGGAGGCAAAATTTTTTTGATCCCAAATGCAAAAACAGATGCCAGTAAGAGATTTGGGGTACAATTCCATACTTAAAAATGGTATTGCTTGCTGTTTTCAAAAATCAAGCTTCTTGGTGCCTGAATAAAAAAAGGTGTGATGCCGGGGTAAGAAAAAATGATGCCTGGGTAGGCAAAATTTTTTTGATCCCAACGGCAAAAACGGATGCCAGGATGAGATTCAGGGTAGAATTCCAAACTTAAAAATGGTATTGCTTGCTGTTTTTAAAAATCAAGCTTTTTGGTGCCTGAAGAAGAAAACGCGTGATGCCGGGGTCAGAAATACTGGTGCCTGGGGAGACAAATTTTTTTTGATCCCAAATGCAAAAACGGATGCCAGGATGAAATTCGGGATCGAATTCCAAACTTAAAAATGGTATTGCTTGCTGTTTTTAAAAATCAAGCTTTTTGGTGCCTGAAGAAGAAAACGCGTGATGCCGGGGTCAGAAAAACTGGTGCCGGGGGAGGCAAAATTTTTTTGATCCCAAATGCAAAAACGGACGCCAGGACGAAATTCCGGGTCGAATTCCAAACTTAAAAATGGTATTGCTTGCTGTTTTTAAAAATCAAGCTTTTTGGTGCCTGAGGAAGAAAACGTGTGATGCCGGTGTCAGAAAAACTGGTGCCTGGGAGGCAAATTTTTTTTGTTCCCAAATGCAAAAACGGATGCCAGGACGAAATTCGGGGTCGAATTCCATCCTTAAAAATGGTATTGCTTGCTGTTTTTAAAAATGAAGCTTTTTCGTGCCTGAAGAAGAAAACGCGTGATGCCGGGGTCAGAAAAACTGGTGCCTGGGGAGGCAAATTTTTTTTGATCCCAAATGCAAAAATCCATGCCAGGATGAGTTTCGGGGTAGAATTCCATACTTAAAAATGGTATTGCTTGCTGTTTTTAAAAATCAAGAATTTTGGTGCCTGAAGAAGAAAACGTGTGATGCCGGGGTCAGAAAAACTGGTGCCTGGGGAGGCAAATTTTTTTTGATCCCAAATGCAAAAACGGATGCCAGGACGAAATTCCGGGTCGAATTCCAAACTTAAAAATGGTATTGCTTGCTGTTTTTAAAAATCAAGCTTTTTGGTGCCTGAAGAAGAAAACGCGTGATGCCGGGGTCAGAAAAACGGGTGCCTGGGGAGGTAAAATTTTTTTGATCCCAAAGGCAAAAACGGATGCCAGGACGAAATTCGGGGTCGAATTCCAATCTTAAAAATGGTATCGCTTGCTGTTTTTAAAAATCAAGCTTTTTGGTGCCTGAAGAAGAAAACGCGTGATGCCGGGGTCAGAAAAAATGATGCCTGGGTAGGCAAAATTTGATCCCAAAGGGAAAAACGGATGCCAGGATGAGATTCAGGGTAGAATTCCAAACTTAAAAATGGTATTGCTTGCTGTTTTTAAAAATCAAGCTTTTTGGTGCCTGAAGAAGAAAACGCGTGATGCCGGGGTCAGAAAAACTGGTGCCTGGGGAGGCAAAATTTTTTTGATCCCAAATGCAAAAATCCATGCCAGGATGAGTTTCAGGGTAGAATTCCATACTTAAAAATGGTATTGCTTGCTGCTTTTAAAAATCAGTCTTTTTGTGCCTGAAGAAGAAAACGCGTGATGCCGGGGTCAGAAAAACTGGTGCCTGGGGAGGCAAATTTTTTTTGATCCCAAATGCAAAAACGGATGCCAGGAGGAAATTCAGGGTCGAATTCCAAACTTAAAAATGGTATTGCTTGCTGTTTTTAAAAATCAAGCTTTTTGGTGCCTGAAGAAGAAAACGCGTGATGCCGGGGTCAGAAAAACTGGTGCCTGGGGAGGCAAAAATTTTTTGATCCCAAATGGAAAAATCCATGCCAGGATGAGTTTCGGGGTAGAATTCCATACTTAAAAATGGTATTGCTTGCTGTTTTTAAAAATCAGTCTTTTTGTGCCTAAAGAAGAAAACGCGTGATGCCGGGGTCAGAAAAACTGGTGCCTGGGGAGGCAAAATTTTTTTGATCCCAAATGCAAGAACAGATGCCAGTAAGAGATTTGGGGTACAATTCCATACTTAAAAATGGTATTGCTTGCTGTTTTCAAAAATCAAGCTTCTTGGTGCCTGAATAAAAAAAGGTGTGATGCCGGGGTCAGAAAAAATGATGCCTGGGTAGGCAAAAATTTTTTGATCCCAAAGGCAAAAACGGATGCCAGGATGAGATTCAGGGTAGAATTCCAAACTTAAAAATGGTATTGCTTGCTGTTTTTAAAAATCAAGCTTTTTGGTGCCTGAAGAAGAAAACGCGTGATGCTGGGGTCAGAAATACTGGTGCCTGGGGAGACAAATTTTTTTTGATCCCAAATGCAAAAACGGATGCCAGGATGAAATTCGGGATCGAATTCCAAACTTAAAAATGGTATTGCTTGCTGTTTTTAAAAATCAAGCTTTTTGGTGCCTGAAGAAGAAAACGCGTGATGCCGGGGTCAGAAATAATGATGCCTGGGTAGGCAAAATTTGATCCCAAAGGGAAAAACGGATGCCAGGATGAGATTCAGGGTAGAATTCCAAACTTAAAAATGGTATTGCTTGCTGTTTTTAAAAATCAAGCTTTTTGGTGCCTGAAGAAGAAAACGCGTGATATCGGGGTCAGAAAAACTGGTGCCTGGGGAGGCAAAAATTTTTTGATCCCAAATGCAAAAATCCATGCCAGGATGAGTTTCAGGGTAGAATTCCATACTTAAAAATGGTATTGCTTGCTGTTTTTAAAAATCAGTCTTTTTGTGCCTGAAGAAGAAAACGCGTGATGCCGGGGTCAGAAAAACTGGTGCCTGGGGAGGCAAATTTTTTTTGTTCCCAAATGCAAAAACGGATGCCAGGAGGAAATTCAGGGTCGAATTCCAAACTTAAAAATGGTATTGCTTGCTTTTTTTAAAAATCAAGCTTTTTGGTGCCTGAAGAAGAAAACGCGTGATGCCGGGGTCAGAAAAACTGGTGCCTGGGGAGGCAAAAATTTTTTGATCCCAAATGCAAAAACAGATGCCAGTAAGAGATTTGGGGTACAATTCCATACTTAAAAATGGTATTGCTTGCTGTTTTCAAAAATCAAGCTTCTTGGTGCCTGAATAAAAAAAGTTGTGATGCCGGGGTCAGAAAAAATGATGCCTGGGTAGGCAAATTTTTTTTGATCCCAAATGCAAAAATCCATGCCAGGATGAGTTTCAGGGTAGAATTCCATACTTAAAAATGGTATTGCTTGCTGTTTTTAAAAATCAAGAATTTTGGTGCCTGAAGAAGAAAACGCGTGATGCCGGGGTCAGAAAAACGGGTGCCTGGGGAGGTAAAATTTTTTTGATGCCAAAGGCAAAAACGGATGCCACGACGAAATTCGGGGTCGAATTCCAATCTTAAAAATGGTATCGCTTGCTCTTTTTAAAAATCAAGCTTTTTGGTGCCTGAAGAAGAAAATGCGTGATGCCGGGGTCAGAAAAAATGATGCCTGGGTAGGCAAAATTTGATCCCAAAGGGAAAAACGGATGCCAGGATGAGATTCAGGGTAGAATTCCAAACTTAAAAATGGTATTGCTTGCTGTTTTTAAAAATCAAGCTTTTTGGTGCCTGAAGAAGAAAACGCGTGATGCCGGGGTCAGAAAAACTGGTGCTTGGGCAGGCAAAATTTTTTTGATCCCAAATGCAAAAATCCATGCAAGGATGAGTTTCAGGGTAGAATTCCATACTTAAAAATGGTATTGCTTGCTGTTTTTAAAAATCAGTCTTTTTGTGCCTGAAGAAGAAAACGCGTGATGCCGGGGTCAGAAAAACTGGTGCCTGGGGAGGCAAAATTTTTTTGATCCCAAATGGAAAAATCCATGCCAGGATGAGTTTCGAGGTAGAATTCCATACTTAAAAATGGTATTGCTTGCTGTTTTTAAAAATCAGTCTTTTTGTGCCTAAAGAAGAAAACGCGTGATGCCGGGGTTAGAAAAACTGGTGCCTGGGGAGGCAAAATTTTTTTGATCCCAAATGCAAAAACAGATGCCAGTAAGAGATTTGGGGTACAATTCCATACTTAAAAATGGTATTGCTTGCTGTTTTCAAAAATCAAGCTTCTTGGTGCCTGAATAAAAAAAGATGTGATGCCGGGGTCAGAAAAAATGATGCCTGGGTAGGCAAAAATTTTTTGATCCCAAATGCAAAAATCCATGCCAGGATGAGTTTCGGGGTAGAATTCCATACTTAAAAATGGTATTGCTTGCTGTTTTTAAAAATCAAGAATTTTGGTGCCTGAAGAAGAAAACGCGTGATGCCGGGGTCAGAAAAACTGGTGCCTGGGGAGGCAAATTTTTTTTGATCCCAAATGCAAAAACGGATGCCAGGACGAAATTCCGGGTCGAATTCCAAACTTAAAAATGGTATTGCTTGCTGTTTTTAAAAATCAAGCTTTTTGGTGCCTGAAGAAGAAAACGCGTGATGCCGGGGTCAGAAAAACGGGTGCCTGGGGAGGTAAAATTTTTTTGATCCCAAAGGCAAAAACGGATGCCAGGACGAAATTCGGGGTCGAATTCCAATCTTAAAAATGGTATCGCTTGCTGTTTTTAAAAATCAAGCTTTTTGGTGCCTGAAGAAGAAAACGCGTGATGCCGGGGTCAGAAAAAATGATGCCTGGGTAGGCAAAATTTGATCCCAAAGGGAAAAACGGATGCCAGGATGAGATTCAGGGTAGAATTCCAAACTTAAAAATGGTATTGCTTGCTGTTTTTAAAAATCAAGCTTTTTGGTGCCTGAAGAAGAAAACGCGTGATGCCGGGGTCAGAAAAACTGGTGCCTGGGGAGGCAAAATTTTTTTGATCCCAAATGCAAAAATCCATGCCAGGATGAGTTTCAGGGTAGAATTCCATACTTAAAAATGGTATTGCTTGCTGTTTTTAAAAATCAGTCTTTTTGTGCCTGAAGAAGAAAACGCGTGATGCCGGGGTCAGAAAAACTGGTGCCTGGGGAGGCAAATTTTTTTTGATCCCAAATGCAAAAAAGGATGCCAGGAGGAAATTCAGGGTCGAATTCCAAACTTAAAAATGGTATTGCTTGCTGTTTTTAAAAATCAAGCTTTTTGGTGCCTGAAGAAGAAAACGCGTGATGCCGGGGTCAGAAAAACTGGTGCCTGGTGAGGCAAAAATTTTTTGATCCCAAATGGAAAAATCCATGCCAGGATGAGTTTCGGGGTAGAATTCCATACTTAAAAATGGTATTGCTTGCTGTTTTTAAAAATCAGTCTTTTTGTGCCTAAAGAAGAAAACGCGTGATGCCGGGGTCAGAAAAACTGGTGCCTGGGGAGGCAAAATTTTTTTGATCCCAAATGCAAAAACAGATGCCAGTAAGAGATTTGGGGTACAATTCCATACTTAAAAATGGTATTGCTTGCTGTTTTCAAAAATCAAGCTTCTTGGTGCCTGAATAAAAAAAGGTGTGATGCCGGGGTCAGAAAAAATGATGCCTGGGTAGGCAAAATTTTTTTGATCCCAAAGGCAAAAACGGATGCCAGGATGAAATTTGGGATCGAATTCCAAAGTTAAAAATGGTATTGCTTGCTGTTTTTAAAAATCAAGATTTTTGGTGCCTGAAGAAGAAAACGCGTGATGCCGGGGTCAGAAAAACTGGTGCCGGGGGAGGCAAAAATTTTTTGATCCCAAATGCAAAAACGGATGCCAGGACGAAATTCCGGGTCGAATTCCAAACTTAAAAATGGTATTGCTTGCTGTTTTTAAAAATCAAGCTTTTTGGTGCCTGAGGAAGAAAACGCGTGATGCCGGGGTCAGAAAAACTGGTGCCTGGGAGGCAAATTTTTTTTGTTCCCAAATGCAAAAACGGATGCCAGGATGAAATTCGGGGTCGAATTCCAAACTTAAAAATGGTATTGCTTGCTGTTTTTAAAAATGAAGCTTTTTCGTGCCTGAAGAAGAAAACGCGTGATGCCGGGGTCAGAAAAACTGGTGCCTGGGGAGGCAAATTTTTTTTGATCCCAAATGCAAAAATCCATGCCAGGATGAGTTTCGGGGTAGAATTCCATACTTAAAAATGGTATTGCTTGCTGTTTTTAAAAATCAAGAATTTTGGTGCCTGAAGAAGAAAACGCGTGATGCCGGGGTCAGAAAAACTGGTGCCTGGGGAGGCAAATTTTTTTGATCCCAAATGCAAAAACGGATGCCAGGACGAAATTCCGGGTCGAATTCCAAACTTAAAAATGGTATTGCTTGCTGTTTTTAAAAATCAAGCTTTTTGGTGCCTGAAGAAGAAAACGCGTGATGCCGGGGTCAGAAAAACTGGTGCCTGGGGAGGCAAAATTTTTTTGATCCCAAATGGAAAAATCCATGCCAGGATGAGTTTCGGGGTAGAATTCCATACTTAAAAATGGTATTGCTTGCTGTTTTTAAAAATCAGTCTTTTTGTGCCTAAAGAAGAAAACGCGTGATGCCGGGGTTAGAAAAACTGGTGCCTGGGGAGGCAAAATTTTTTTGATCCCAAATGCAAAAACAGATGCCAGTAAGAGATTTGGGGTACAATTCCATACTTAAACATGGTATTGCTTGCTGTTTTCAAAAATCAAGCTTCTTGGTGCCTGAATAAAAAAAGGTGTGATGCCGGGGTCAGAAAAAATGATGCCTGGGTAGGCAAAAAATTTTTGATCCCAAAGGCAAAAACGGATGCCAGGATGAGATTCAGGGTAGAATTCCAAACTTAAAAATGGTATTGCTTGCTGTTTTTAAAAATCAAGCTTTTTGGTGCCTGAAGAAGAAAACGCGTGATGCCGGGGTCAGAAAAACTGGTGCCTGGGGAGGCAAAAATTTTTTGATCCCAAATGGAAAAATCCATGCCAGGATGAGTTTCGGGGTAGAATTCCATACTTAAAAATGGTATTGCTTGCTGTTTTTAAAAGTCTTTTTGTGCCTAAAGAAGAAAACGCGTGATGCCGGGGTCAGAAAAACTGGTGCCTGGGGAGGCAAAATTTTTTTGATCCCAAATGCAAAAACAGATGCCAGTAAGAGATTTGGGGTACAATTCCATACTTAAAAATGGTATTGCTTGCTGTTTTCAAAAATCAAGCTTCTTGGTGCCTGAATAAAAAAAGGTGTGATGCCGGGGTCAGAAAAAATGATGCCTGGGTAGGCAAAAAATTTTTGATCCCAAAGGCAAAAACGGATGCCAGGATGAGATTCAGGGTAGAATTCCAAACTTAAAAATGGTATTGCTTGCTGTTTTTAAAAATCAAGCTTTTTGGTGCCTGAAGAAGAAAACGCGTGATGCCGGGGTCAGAAAAACTGGTGCCGGGGGAGGCAAAATTTTTTTGATCCCAAATGCAAAAACGGATGCCAGGACGAAATTCCGGGTCGAATTCCAAACTTAAAAATGGTATTGCTTGCTGTTTTTAAAAATGAAGCTTTTTCGTGCCTGAAGAAGAAAACGCGTGATGCCGGGGTCAGAAAAACTGGTGCCTGGGGAGGCAAATTTTTTTTGATCCCAAATGCAAAAATCCATGCCAGGATGAGTTTCGGGGTAGAATTCCATACTTAAAAATGGTATTGCTTGCTGTTTTTAAAAATCAAGAATTTTGGTGCCTGAAGAAGAAAACGCGTGATGCCGGGGTCAGAAAAACTGGTGCCTGGGGAGGCAAATTTTTTTGATCCCAAATGCAAAAACGGATGCCAGGACGAAATTCCGGGTCGAATTCCAAACTTAAAAATGGTATTGCTTGCTGTTTTTAAAAATCAAGCTTTTTGGTGCCTGAAGAAGAAAACGCGTGATGCCGGGGTCAGAAAAACTGGTGCTTGGGGAGGCAAAATTTTTTTGATCCCAAATGCAAAAATCCATGCAAGGATGAGTTTCAGGGTAGAATTCCATACTTAAAAATGGTATTGCTTGCTGTTTTTAAAAATCAGTCTTTTTGTGCCTGAAGAAGAAAACGCGTGATGCCGGGGTCAGAAAAACTGGTGCCTGGGGAGGCAAAATTTTTTTGATCCCAAATGGAAAAATCCATGCCAGGATGAGTTTCGGGGTAGAATTCCATACTTAAAAATGGTATTGCTTGCTGTTTTTAAAAATCAGTCTTTTTGTGCCTAAAGAAGAAAACGCGTGATGCCGGGGTTAGAAAAACTGGTGCCTGGGGAGGCAAAATTTTTTTGATCCCAAATGCAAAAACAGATGCCAGTAAGAGATTTGGGGTACAATTCAATACTTAAACATGGTATTGCTTGCTGTTTTCAAAAATCAAGCTTCTTGGTGCCTGAATAAAAAAAGGTGTGATGCCGGGGTCAGAAAAAATGATGCCTGGGTAGGCAAAAAATTTTTGATCCCAAAGGCAAAAACGGATGCCAGGATGAGATTCAGGGTAGAATTCCAAACTTAAAAATGGTATTGCTTGCTGTTTTTAAAAATCAAGCTTTTTCGTGCCTGAAGAAGAAAACGCGTGATGCCGGGGTCAGAAATACTGGTGCCTGGGGAGGCAAAATTTTTTTGATCCCAAATGGAAAAATCCATGCCAGAATGAGTTTCGGGGTAGAATTCCATACTTAAAAATGGTATTGCTTGCTGTTTTTAAAAATCAGTCTTTTTGTGCCTAAAGAAGAAAACGCGTGATGCCGGGGTTAGAAAAACTGGTGCCTGGGGAGGCAAAATTTTTTTGATCCCAAATGCAAAAACAGATGCCAGTAAGAGATTTGGGGTACAATTCCATACTTAAACATGGTATTGCTTGCTGTTTTCAAAAATCAAGCTTCTTGGTGCCTGAATAAAAAAAGGTGTGATGCCGGGGTCAGAAAAAATGATGCCTGGGTAGGCAAAAAATTTTTGATCCCAAAGGCAAAAACGGATGCCAGGATGAGATTCAGGGTAGAATTCCAAACTTAAAAATGGTATTGCTTGCTGTTTTTAAAAATCAAGCTTTTTGGTGCCTGAAGAAGAAAACGCGTGATGCCGGGGTCAGAAATACTGGTGCCTGGGGAGGCAAATTTTTTTTGATCCCAAATGCAAAAATGGATGCCAGGATGAAATTCGGGATCGAATTCCAAACTTAAAAATGGTATTGCTTGCTGTTTTTAAAAATCAAGCTTTTTGGTGCCTGAAGAAGAAAACGCGTGATGCCGGGGTCAGAAAAACTGGTGTCGGGGGAGGCAAAATTTTTTTGATCCCAAATGCAAAAACGGATGCCAGGACGAAATTCCGGGTCGAATTCCAAACTTAAAAATGGTATTGCTTGCTGTTTTTAAAAATCAAGCTTTTTGGTGCCTGAGGAAGAAAACGCGTGATGCCGGGGTCAGAAAAACTGGTGCCTGGGAGGCAAATATTTTTTGTTCCCAAATGCAAAAACGGATGCCAGGATGAAATTCGGGGTCGAATTCCATCCTTAAAAATGGTATTGCTTGCTGTTTTTAAAAATGAAGCTTTTTCGTGCCTGAAGAAGAAAACGCGTGATGCCGGGGTCAGAAAAACTGGTGCCTGGGGAGGCAAATTTTTTTTGATCCCAAATGCAAAAATCCATGCCAGGATGAGTTTCGGGGTAGAATTCCATACTTAAAAATGGTATTGCTTGCTGTTTTTAAAAATCAAGAATTTTGGTGCCTGAAGAAGAAAACGCGTGATGCCGGGGTCAGAAAAACTGGTGCCTGGGGAGGGAAATTTTTTTTGATCCCAAATGCAAAAATGGATGCCAGGACGAAATTCGGGGTCGAATTCCAATCTTAAAAATGGTATTGCTTGCTGTTTTTTAAAATCAAGCTTTTTGGTGCCTAAAGAAGAAAACGCGTGATGCCGGGGTCAGAAAAAATGATGCCTGGGTAGGCAAAATTTTTTTGATCCCAAGTGCAAAAACGGATGCCAGGACGAAATGCAGGGTCAATTTCCAAACTTAAAAATGGTATTGCTTGCTGTTTTTAAAAATCAAGCTTTTTGCTGCCTAAAGAAGAAAACGCGCGATGCCGGGGTAAGAAAAAATGATGCCTGGGTAGGCAAAATTTTTTTGATCCCAAATGCAAAAACGGATGCCAGGACGAAATGCAGGGTCGATTTCCAAACTTAAAAATGGTATTGCTTGCTGTTTTTAAAAATCAAGCGTTTTGGTGCCTGAAGAAGAAAACGCGTGATGCCGGGGTCAGAAAAACTGGTGCCTGGGGAGGCAAAAATTTTTTGATCCCAAATGCAAAAATCCATGCCAGGATGAGTTTCAGGGTAGAATTCCATACTTAAAAATGGTATTGCTTGCTGTTTTTAAAAATCAGTCTTTTTGTGCCTAAAGAAGAAAACGCGTGATGCCGGGGTCAGAAAAACTGGTGCCTGGGGAGGCAAAATTTTTTTGATCCCAAATGCAAAAACAGATGCCAGTAAGAGATTTGGGGTACAATTCCATACTTAAAAATGGTATTGCTTGCTGTTTTCAAAAATCAAGCTTCTTGGTGCCTGAATAAAAAAAGGTGTGATGCCGGGGTCAGAAAAAATGATGCCTGGGTAGGAAAAATTTTTTTGATCCCAAAGGCAAAAACGGATGCCAGGATGAAATTTGGGATCGAATTCCAAAGTTAAAAATGGTATTGCTTGCTGTTTTTAACAATCAAGCTTTTTGGTGCCTGAAGAAGAAAACGCGTGATGCCGGGGTCAGAAAAACTGGTGCCGGGGGAGGCAAAATTTTTTTGATCCCAAATGCAAAAACGGATGCCAGGACGAAATTCCGGGTCGAATTCCAAACTTAAAAATGGTATTGCTTGCTGTTTTTAAAAATCAAGCTTTTTGGTGCCTGAGGAAGAAAACGCGTGATGCCGGGGTCAGAAAAACTGGTGCCTGGGAGGCAAATTTTTTTTGTTCCCAAATGCAAAAACGGATGCCAGGATGAAATTCGGGGTCGAATTCCAAACTTAAAAATGGTATTGCTTGCTGTTTTTAAAAATGAAGCTTTTTCGTGCCTGAAGAAGAAAACGCGTGATGCCGGGGTCAGAAAAACTGGTGCCTGGGGAGGCAAATTTTTTTTGATCCCAAATGCAAAAATCCATGCCAGGATGAGTTTCGGGGTAGAATTCCATACTTAAAAATGGTATTGCTTGCTGTTTTTAAAAATCAAGAATTTTGGTGCCTGAAGAAGAAAACGCGTGATGCCGGGGTCAGAAAAACTGGTGCCTGGGGAGGCAAATTTTTTTGATCCCAAATGCAAAAACGGATGCCAGGACGAAATTCCGGGTCGAATTCCAAACTTAAAAATGGTATTGCTTGCTGTTTTTAAAAATCAAGCTTTTTGGTGCCTGAAGAAGAAAACGCGTGATGCCGGGGTCAGAAAAACTGGTGCTTGGGGAGGCAAAATTTTTTTGATCCCAAATGCAAAAATCCATGCAAGGATGAGTTTCAGGGTAGAATTCCATACTTAAAAATGGTATTGCTTGCTGTTTTTAAAAATCAGTCTTTTTGTGCCTGAAGAAGAAAACGCGTGATGCCGGGGTCAGAAAAACTGGTGCCTGGGGAGGCAAAATTTTTTTGATCCCAAATGGAAAAATCCATGCCAGGATGAGTTTCGGGGTAGAATTCCATACTTAAAAATGGTATTGCTTGCTGTTTTTAAAAATCAGTCTTTTTGTGCCTAAAGAAGAAAACGCGTGATGCCGGGGTTAGAAAAACTGGTGCCTGGGGAGGCAAAATTTTTTTGATCCCAAATGCAAAAACAGATGCCAGTAAGAGATTTGGGGTACAATTCCATACTTAAACATGGTATTGCTTGCTGTTTTCAAAAATCAAGCTTCTTGGTGCCTGAATAAAAAAAGGTGTGATGCCGGGGTCAGAAAAAATGATGCCTGGGTAGGCAAAAAATTTTTGATCCCAAAGGCAAAAACGGATGCCAGGATGAGATTCAGGGTAGAATTCCAAACTTAAAAATGGTATTGCTTGCTGTTTTTAAAAATCAAGCTTTTTGGTGCCTGAAGAAGAAAACGCGTGATGCCGGGGTCAGAAAAACTGGTGCCTGGGGAGGCAAAAATTTTTTGATCCCAAATGGAAAAATCCATGCCAGGATGAGTTTCGGGGTAGAATTCCATACTTAAAAATGGTATTGCTTGCTGTTTTTAAAAATCAGTCTTTTTGTGCCTAAAGAAGAAAACGCGTGATGCCGGGGTCAGAAAATCTGGTGCCTGGGGAGGCAAAATTTTTTTGATCCCAAATGCAAAAACAGATGCCAGTAAGAGATTTGGGGTACAATTCCATACTTAAAAATGGTATTGCTTGCTGTTTTCAAAAATCAAGCTTCTTGGTGCCTGAATAAAAAAAGGTGTGATGCCGGGGTCAGAAAAAATGATGCCTGGGTAGGCAAAATTTTTTTGATCCCAAAGGCAAAAACGGATGCCAGGATGAAATTTGGGATCGAATTCCAAAGTTAAAAATGGTATTGCTTGCTGTTTTTAAAAATCAAGCTTTTTGGTGCCTGAAGAAGAAAACGCGTGATGCCGGGGTCAGAAAAACTGGTGCCGGGGGAGGCAAAAATTTTTTGATCCCAAATGCAAAAACGGATGCCAGGACGAAATTCCGGGTCGAATTCCAAACTTAAAAATGGTATTGCTTGCTGTTTTTAAAAATCAAGCTTTTTGGTGCCTGAGGAAGAAAACGCGTGATGCCGGGGTCAGAAAAACTGGTGCCTGGGAGGCAAATTTTTTTTGTTCCCAAATGCAAAAACGGATGCCAGGATGAAATTCGGGGTCGAATTCCAAACTTAAAAATGGTATTGCTTGCTGTTTTTAAAAATGAAGCTTTTTCGTGCCTGAAGAAGAAAACGCGTGATGCCGGGGTCAGAAAAACTGGTGCCTGGGGAGGCAAATTTTTTTTGATCCCAAATGCAAAAATCCATGCCAGGATGAGTTTCGGGGTAGAATTCCATACTTAAAAATGGTATTGCTTGCTGTTTTTAAAAATCAAGAATTTTGGTGCCTGAAGAAGAAAACGCGTGATGCCGGGGTCAGAAAAACTGGTGCCTGGGGAGGCAAATTTTTTTGATCCCAAATGCAAAAACGGATGCCAGGACGAAATTCCGGGTCGAATTCCAAACTTAAAAATGGTATTGCTTGCTGTTTTTAAAAATCAAGCTTTTTGGTGCATGAAGAAGAAAACGCGTGATGCCGGGGTCAGAAAAACTGGTGCTTGGGGAGGCAAAATTTTTTTGATCCCAAATGCAAAAATCCATGCAAGGATGAGTTTCAGGGTAGAATTCCATACTTAAAAATGGTATTGCTTGCTGTTTTTAAAAATCAGTCTTTTTGTGCCTGAAGAAGAAAACGCGTGATGCCGGGGTCAGAAAAACTGGTGCCTGGGGAGGCAAAATTTTTTTGATCCCAAATGGAAAAATCCATGCCAGGATGAGTTTCGGGGTAGAATTCCATACTTAAAAATGGTATTGCTTGCTGTTTTTAAAAATCAGTCTTTTTGTGCCTAAAGAAGAAAACGCGTGATGCCGGGGTTAGAAAAACTGGTGCCTGGGGAGGCAAAATTTTTTTGATCCCAAATGCAAAAACAGATGCCAGTAAGAGATTTGGGGTACAATTCCATACTTAAACATGGTATTGCTTGCTGTTTTCAAAAATCAAGCTTCTTGGTGCCTGAATAAAAAAAGGTGTGATGCCGGGGTCAGAAAAAATGATGCCTGGGTAGGCAAAAAATTTTTGATCCCAAAGGCAAAAACGGATGCCAGGATGAGATTCAGGGTAGAATTCCAAACTTAAAAATGGTATTGCTTGCTGTTTTTAAAAATCAAGCTTTTTGGTGCCTGAAGAAGAAAACGCGTGATGCCGGGGTCAGAAATACTGGTGCCTGGGGAGGCAAAAATTTTTTGATCCCAAATGGAAAAATCCATGCCAGGATGAGTTTCGGGGTAGAATTCCATACTTAAAAATGGTATTGCTTGCTGTTTTTAAAAATCAGTCTTTTTGTGCCTAAAGAAGAAAACGCGTGATGCCGGGGTTAGAAAAACTGGTGCCTGGGGAGGCAAAATTTTTTTGATCCCAAATGCAAAAACAGATGCCAGTAAGAGATTTGGGGTACAATTCCATACTTAAACATGGTATTGCTTGCTGTTTTCAAAAATCAAGCTTCTTGGTGCCTGAATAAAAAAAGGTGTGATGCCGGGGTCAGAAAAAATGATGCCTGGGTAGGCAAAAAATTTTTGATCCCAAAGGCAAAAACGGATGCCAGGATGAGATTCAGGGTAGAATTCCAAACTTAAAAATGGTATTGCTTGCTGTTTTTAAAAATCAAGCTTTTTGGTGCCTGAAGAAGAAAACGCGTGATGCCGGGGTCAGAAATACTGGTGCCTGGGGAGGCAAATTTTTTTTGATCCCAAATGCAAAAATGGATGCCAGGATGAAATTCGGGATCGAATTCCAAACTTAAAAATGGTATTGCTTGCTGTTTTTAAAAATCAAGCTTTTTGGTGCCTGAAGAAGAAAACGCGTGATGCCGGGGTCAGAAAAACTGGTGCCGGGGGAGGCAAAATTTTTTTGATCCCAAATGCAAAAACGGATGCCAGGACGAAATTCCGGGTCGAATTCCAAACTTAAAAATGGTATTGCTTGCTGTTTTTAAAAATCAAGCTTTTTGGTGCCTGAGGAAGAAAACGCGTGATGCCGGGGTCAGAAAAACTGGTGCCTGGGAGGCAAATATTTTTTGTTCCCAAATGCAAAAACGGATGCCAGGATGAAATTCGGGGTCGAATTCCATCCTTAAAAATGGTATTGCTTGCTGTTTTTAAAAATGAAGCTTTTTCGTGCCTGAAGAAGAAAACGCGTGATGCCGGGGTCAGAAAAACTGGTGCCTGGGGAGGCAAATTTTTTTTGATCCCAAATGCAAAAATCCATGCCAGGATGAGTTTCGGGGTAGAATTCCATACTTAAAAATGGTATTGCTTGCTGTTTTTAAAAATCAAGAATTTTGGTGCCTGAAGAAGAAAACGCGTGATGCCGGGGTCAGAAAAACTGGTGCCTGGGGAGGGAAAATTTTTTTGATCCCAAATGCAAAAATGGATGCCAGGACGAAATTCGGGGTCGAATTCCAATCTTAAAAATGGTATTGCTTGCTGTTTTTTAAAATCAAGCTTTTTGGTGCCTAAAGAAGAAAACGCGTGATGCCGGGGTCAGAAAAAATGATGCCTGGGTAGGCAAAATTTTTTTGATCCCAAGTGCAAAAACGGATGCCAGGACGAAATGCAGGGTCAATTTCCAAACTTAAAAATGGTATTGCTTGCTGTTTTTAAAAATCAAGCTTTTTGCTGCCTAAAGAAGAAAACGCGTGATGCCGGGGTCAGAAAAAATGATGCCTGGGTAGGCAAAATTTTTTTGATCCCAAATGCAAAAACGGATGCCAGGACGAAATGCAGGGTCGATTTCCAAACTTAAAAATGGTATTGCTTGCTGTTTTTAAAAATCAAGCGTTTTGGTGCCTGAAGAAGAAAACGCGTGATGCCGGGGTCAGAAAAACTGGTGCCTGGGGAGGCAAAAATTTTTTGATCCCAAATGCAAAAATCCATGCCAGGATGAGTTTCAGGGTAGAATTCCATACTTAAAAATGGTATTGCTTGCTGTTTTTAAAAATCAGTCTTTTTGTGCCTGAAGAAGAAAACGCGTGATGCCGGGGTCAGAAAAAATGATGCCTGGGTAGGCAAAAAATTTTTGATCCCAAAGGCAAAAACGGATGCCAGGACGAGATTCACGGTAGAATTCCAAACTTAAAAATGGTATTGCTTGCTGTTTTTAAAAATCAAGCTTTTTGGTGCCTGAAGAAGAAAACGCGTGATGCCGGGGTCAGAAAAACTGGTGCCTGGGGAGGCAAAAATTTTTTGATCCCAAATGGAAAAATCCATGCCAGGATGAGTTTCGGGGTAGAATTCCATACTTAAAAATGGTATTGCTTGCTGTTTTCAAAAATCAAGCTTCTTGGTGCCTGAATAAAAAAAGGTGTGATGCCGGGGTCAGAAAAAATGATGCCTGGGTAGGCAAAAAAATTTTGATCCCAAAGGCAAAAACGGATGCCAGGATGAGATTCAGGGTAGAATTCCAAACTTAAAAATGGTATTGCTTGCTGTTTTTAAAAATCAAGCTTTTTGGTGCCTGAAGAAGAAAACGCGTGATGCCGGGGTCAGAAAAACTGGTGCCTGGGGAGGCAAATTTTTTTTGATCCCAAATGCAAAAACGGATGCCAGGATGAAATTCCGGGTCGAATTCCAAACTTAAAAATGGTATTGCTTGCTGTTTTTAAAAATCAAGCATTTTGGTGCCTGAAGAAGAAAACGCGTGATGCCGGGGTCAGAAAAACTGGTGCCTGGGGAGGTAAAATTTTTTTGATCCCAAATGCAAAAACGGATGCCAGGACGAAATTCGGGGTCGAATTCCATACTTAAAAATGGTATTGCTTGCTGTTTTTAAAAATGAAGCTTTTTCGTGCCTGAAGAAGAAAACGCGTGATGCCGGGGTCAGAAAAACTGGTGCCTGGGGAGGCAAAAATTTTTTGATCCCAAATGGAAAAATCCATGCCAGGATGAGTTTCGGGGTAGAATTCCATACTTAAAAATGGTATTGCTTGCTGTTTTCAAAAATCAAGCTTCTTGGTGCCTGAATAAAAAAAGGTGTGATGCCGGGGTCAGAAAAAATGATGCCTGGGTAGGCAAAAATTTTTTTATCCCAAAGGCAAAAACGGATGCCAGGATGAGATTCAGGGTAGAATTCCATACTTAAAAATGGTATTGCTTGCTGTTTTTAAAAATCAAGCTTTTTGGTGCCTGAAGAAGAAAACGCGTGATGCCGGGGTCAGAAAAATTGGGGCCTGGGGAGGCAAATTTTTTTTGTTCCCAAATGCAAAAACGGATGCCAGGATGAAATTTGGGGTCGAATTCCAAAATTAAAAATGGTATTGCTTGCTGTTTTTAAAAATCAAGCTTTTTGGTGCCTGAAGAAGAAAACGCGTGATGCCGGGTTCAGAAAAACTGGTGCCGGGGGAGGCAAAAATTTTTTGATCCCAAATGCAAAAACGGATGCCAGGACGAAATTCCGGGTCGAATTCCAAACTTAAAAATGGTATTGCTTGCTGTTTTTAAAAATCAAGCTTTTTGGTGCCTGAAGAAGAAAACGCGTGATGCCGGGGTCAGAAAAACTGGTGCCTGGGAGGCAAAAATTTTTTGATCCCAAATGCAAAAATGGATGCCAGGACGAAATTCGGGGTCGAATTCCATCCTTAAAAATGCTACTGCTTGCTGTTTTTAAAAATGAAGCTTTTTCGTGCCTGAAGAAGAAAACGCGTGATGCCGGAGTCAGAAAAAGTGGTGCCTGGGGAGGCAAATTTTTTTTGATCCCAAATGCAAAAATCCATGCCAGGATGAGTTTCGGGGTCGAATTCCAAACTTAAAAATGGTATTGCTTGCTGTTTTTAAAAATCAAGCTTTTTGGTGCCTGAAGAAGAAAACACGTGATGCCGGGGTCAGAAAAACTGGTGCCCGGGGAGGCAAATTTTTTTTGATCCCAAATGCAAAAACGGATGCCAGGACGAAATGCAGGGTCGAATTCCAAACTTAAAAATGGTATTGCTTGCTGTTTTTAAAAATCAAGCTTTTTGGTGCCTGAAGAAGAAAACGCGTGATGCCGGGGTCAGAAAAACTGGTGCCTGGGGAGGCAAAAATTTTTTGATCCCAAATGGAAAAATCCATGCCAGGATGAGTTTCGGGGTACAATTCCATACTTAAAAATGGTATTGCTTGCTGTTTTCAAAAATCAAGCTTCTTGGTGCCTGAATAAAAAAAGGTGGGATGCCGGGGTCAGAAAAAATGATGCCTGGGTAGGCAAAATTTTTTTGATCCCAAAGGCAAAAACGGATGCCAGGATGAGATTCAGGGTAGAATTCCATACTTAAAAATGGTATTGCTTGCTGTTTTTAAAAATCAAGCTTTTTGGTGCCTGAAGAAGAAAACGCGTGATGCCGGGGTCAGAAAAACTGGTGCCTGGGGAGGCAAAATTTTTTTGATCCCAAATGCAAAAATCCATGCCAGGATTTGTTTCGGGGTAGAATTCCATACTTAAAAATGGTATTGCTTGCTGTTTTTAAAAATCAGTCTTTTTGTGCCTGAAGAAGAAAACGCGTGATGCCGGGGTCAGAAAAACTGGTGCCTGGGGAGGCAAATTTTTTTTGATCCAAAATGCAAAAACGGATGCCAGGACGAAATGCAGGGTCGATTTCCAAACTTAAAAATGGTATTGCTTGCTGTTTTTAAAAATCAAGCATTTTGGTGCCTGAAGAAGAAAACGCGTGATGCCGGGGTCAGAAAAACTGGTGCCTGGAGAGGCAAATTTTTTTTGATCCCAAATGCAAAAACGGATGCCAGGACGAAATTCCGGGTCGAATTCCAAACTTAAAAATGGTATTGCTTGCTGTTTTTAAAAATCAAGCTTTTTGGTGCCTGAAGAAGAAAACACGTGATGCCGGGGTCAGAAAAACTGGTGCCTGGGGAGGTAAAATTTTTTTGATCCCAAATGCAAAAACGGATGCCAGGACGAAATTCGGGGTCGAATTCCAATCTTAAAAATGGTATTGCTTGCTGTTTTTAAAAATCAAGCTTTTTGGTGCCTAAAGAAGAAAACGCGTGATGCCGGGGTCAGAAAAAATGATGCCTGGGTAGGCAAAATTTTTTTGATCCCAAATGCAAAAACGGATGCCAGGACGAAATGCAGGGTCGAATTCCAAACTTAAAAATGGTATTGCTTGTTATTTTTAAAAATCAAGCATTTTGGTGCCTGAAGAAGAAATCGCGTGATGCCGGGGTCAGAAAAACTGGTGCCTGCGGAGGCAAATTTTTTTTGATCTCAAATGCAAAAACAGATGCCAGGACGAAATTCCGGGTCGAATTCCAAACTTAAAAATGGTATTGCTTGCTGTTTTTAAAAATCAAGCTTTTTGGTGCCTGAAGAAGAAAACGCGTGATGCCGGGGTCAGAAAAACTGGTGCCTGGGGAGGCAAATTTTTTTTGATCCCAAATGCAAAAACGGATGCCAGGATGAAATTCCGGGTCGAATTCCAAACTTAAAAATGGTATTGCTTGCTGTTTTTAAAAATCAAGCTTTTTGGTGCCTGACGAAGAAAACACGTGATGCCGGGGTCAGAAAAATTGGTGCCTGCGGAGGCAAATTTTGATCTCAAATGCAAAAACAGATGCCAGGACGAAATTCCGCGTCGAATTCCAAACTTAAAAATGGTATTGCTTGCTGTTTTTAAAAATCAAGCTTTTTGGTGCCTGAAGAAGAAAACGCGTGATGCCGGGGTCAGAAAAACTGGTGCCTGGGGAGGCAAATTTTTTTTGATCCCAAATGCAAAAACGGATGCCAGGACGAAATTCCGGGTCGAATTCCAAACTTAAAAATGGTATTGCTTGCTGTTTTTAAAAATCAAGCTTTTTGGTGCCTGACGAAGAAAACACGTGATGCCGGGGTCAGAAAAACTGGTGCCTGGGGAGGTAAAATTTTTTTGATCCCAAATGCAAAAATCCATGCCAGGATGAGTTTCGGGGTCGAATTCCAAACTTAAAAATGGTATTGCTTGCTGTTTTTAAAAATCAAGCTTTTTGGTGCCTGACGAAGAAAACACGTGATGCCGGGGTCAGAAAAACTGGTGCCTGGGGAGGTAAAATTTTTTTGATCCCAAATGCAAAAACGGATGCCAGGACGAAATTCGGGGTCGAATTCCAATCTTAAAAATGGTATTGCTTGTTGTTTTTAAAAATCAAGCTTTTTGGTGCCTAAAGAAGAAAACGCGTGATGCCGGGGTCAGAAAAAATGATGCCTGGGTAGGCAAAATTTTTTTGATCCCAAATGCAAAAACGGATGCCAGGACGAAATGCAGGGTCGAATTCCAAACTTAAAAATGGTATTGCTTGCTGTTTTTAAAAATCAACCATTTTGGTGCCTGAAGAAGAAATCGCGTGATGCCGGGGTCAGAAAAACTGGTGCCTGGGGAGGCAAATTTTTTTTTATCCCAAATGCAAAAATCCATGCCAGGATGAGTTTCAGGGTAGAATTCCATACTTAAAAATGGTATTGCTTGCTGTTTTTAAAAATCAGTCTTTTTGGTGCCTGAAGAAGAAAACGCGTGATGCCGGGGTCAGAAAAACTGGTGCCTGGGGAGGCAAATTTTTTTTGATCCCAAATGCAAAAACGGATGCCAGGACGAAATGCAGGGTCGAATTCCAAACTTAAAAATGGTATTGCTTGCTGTTTTTAAAAATCAAGCTTTTTGGTGCCAAAAGAAGAAAACGCGTGATGCCGGGGTCAGAAAAACTGGTGCCTGGGGAGGCAAAATTTTTTTGATCCCAAATGCAAAAATCCATGCTAGGACGAAATTCCGGGTCGAATTCCAAACTTAAAAATGGTATTGCTTGCTGTTTTTAAAAATCAAGCTTTTTGGTGCCTGAAGAAGAAAACGCGTGATGCCGGGGTCAGAAAAACTGGTGACTGGGGAGGTAAATTTTTTTTGATCCCAAATGCAAAAACGGATGCCAGGACGAAATTCCGGGTCGAATTCCAAACTTAAAAATGGTATTGCTTGCTGTTTTTAAAAATCAAGCATTTTGGTGCCTGAAGAAGAAAACGCGTGATGCCGGGGTCAGAAAAACTGGTGCCTGGGGAGGCAAAATTTTTTTGATCCCAAATGCAAAAACAGATGCCAGTAAGAGATTTGGGGTACAATTCCATACTTAGAAATGGTATTGCTTGCTGTTTTCAAAAATCAAGCTTTTTGGTGCCTGAATAAGAAAAGGTGTGATGCCGGGGTCAGAAAAAATGATGCCTGGGTAGGCAAAATTTTTTTGATCCCAAAGGCAAAAACGGATGCCAGGATGAGATTCAGGGTAGAATTCCATACTTAAAAATGGTATTGCTTGCTGTTTTTAAAAATCAAGCTTTTTGGTGCCTGAAGAAGAAAACGCGTGATGCCGGGGTCAGAAATACTGGTGCCTGGGGAGGCAAATTTTTTTTGATCCCAAATGCAAAAACGGATGCCAGGACGAAATTCGGGGTCGAATTCCAAACTTAAAAATGGTATTGCTTGCTGTTTTTAAAAATCAAGCTTTTTGGTGCCTGAAGAAGAAAACACGTGATGCCGGGGTCAGAAAAACTGGTGCCTGGGGAGGCAAATTTTTTTTGTTCCCAAATGCAAAAACGGATGCCAGGATGAAATTCGGGGTCGAATTCCAAACTTAAAAATGGTATTGCTTGCTGTTTTTAAAAATCAAGCTTTTTGGTGCCTGAAGAAGAAAACGCGTGATGCCGGGGTCAGAAAAACTGGTGCCAGGGGAGGCAAAATTTTTTTGATCCCAAATGCAAAAACGGATGCCAGGACGAAATTCCGGGTCGAATTCCAAACTTAAAAATGGTATTGCTTGCTGTTTTTAAAAATCAAGCTTTTTGGTGCCTGAAGAAGAAAACGCGTGATGCCGGGGTCAGAAAAACTGGTGCCTGGGAGGCAAAATTTTTTTGATCCCAAATGCAAAAACGGATGCCAGGACGAAATTCGGGGTCGAATTCCATCCTTAAAAATGGTATTGCTTGCTGTTTTTAAAAATGAAGCTTTTTCGTGCCTGAAGAAGAAAACGCGTGATGCCGGGGTCAGAAAAACTGGTGCCTGGGGAGGCAAATTTTTTTTGATCCCAAATGCAAAAATCCATGCCAGGATGAGTTTCGGAGTAGAATTCCATACTTAAAAATGGTATTGCTTGCTGTTTTTAAAAATCAAGCTTTTTGGTGCCTGAAGAAGAAAACACGTGATGCCGGGGTCAGAAAAAATGATGCCTGGGTAGGCAAAAATTTTTTGATCCCAAATGCAAAAACGGATGCCAGGACGAAATGCAGGGTCGAATTCCAAACTTAAAAATGGTATTGCTTGTTATTTTTAAAAATCAAGCATTTTGGTGCCTGAAGAAGAAATCGCGTGATGCCGGGGTCAGAAAAACTGGTGCCTGCGGAGGCAAATTTTTTTTGATCTCAAATGCAAAAACAGATGCCAGGACGAAATTCCGGGTCGAATTCCAAACTTAAAAATGGTATTGCTTGCTGTTTTTAAAAATCAAGCTTTTTGGTGCCTGAAGAAGAAAACGCGTGATGCCGGGGTCAGAAAAACTGGTGCCTGGGGAGGCAAATTTTTTTTGATCCCAAATGCAAAAACGGATGCCAGGACGAAATTCCGGGTCGAATTCCAAACTTAAAAATGGTATTGCTTGCTGTTTTTAAAAATCAAGCTTTTTGGTGCCTGACGAAGAAAACACGTGATGCCGGGGTCAGAAAAACTGGTGCCTGCGGAGGCAAATTTTTTTTGATCTCAAATGCAAAAACAGATGCCAGGACGAAATTCCGGGTCGAATTCCAAACTTAAAAATGGTATTGCTTGCTGTTTTTAAAAATCAAGCTTTTTGGTGCCTGAAGAAGAAAACGCGTGATTCCGGGGTCAGAAAAACTGGTGCCTGGGGAGGCAAATTTTTTTTGATCCCAAATGCAAAAACGGATGCCAGGACGAAATTCCGGGTCGAATTCCAAACTTAAAAATGGTATTGCTTGCTGTTTTTAAAAATCAAGCTTTTTGGTGCCTGACGAAGAAAACACGTGATGCCGGGGTCAGAAAAACTGGTGCCTGGGGAGGTAAAATTTTTTTGATCCCAAATGCAAAAATCCATGCCAGGATGAGTTTCGGGGTCGAATTCCAAACTTAAAAATGGTATTGCTTGCTGTTTTTAAAAATCAAGCTTTTTGGTGCCTGACGAAGAAAACACGTGATGCCGGGGTCAGAAAAACTGGTGCCTGGGGAGGTAAAATTTTTTTGATCCCAAATGCAAAAACGGATGCCAGGACGAAATTCGGGGTCGAATTCCAATCTTAAAAATGGTATTGCTTGTTGTTTTTAAAAATCAAGCTTTTTGGTGCCTAAAGAAGAAAACGCGTGATGCCGGGGTCAGAAAAAATGATGCCTGGGTAGGCAAAATTTTTTTGATCCCAAATGCAAAAACGGATGCCAGGACGAAATGCAGGGTCGAATTCCAAACTTAAAAATGGTATTGCTTGCTGTTTTTAATAATCAACCATTTTGGTGCCTGAAGAAGAAATCGCGTGATGCCGGGGTCAGAAAAACTGGTGCCTGGGGAGGCAAAATTTTTTTTATCCCAAATGCAAAAATCCATGCCAGGATGAGTTTCAGGGTAGAATTCCATACTTAAAAATGGTATTGCTTGCTGTTTTTAAAAATCAGTCTTTTTGGTGCCTGAAGAAGAAAACGCGTGATGCCGGGGTCAGAAAAACTGGTGACTGGGGAGGTAAATTTTTTTTGATCCCAAATGCAAAAACGGATGCCAGGACGAAATTCCGGGTCGAATTCCAAACTTAAAAATGGTATTGCTTGCTGTTTTTAAAAATCAAGCTTTTTGGTGCCTGAAGAAGAAAATGCGTGATGCCGGGGTCAGAAAAAATGATGCCTGGGTAGGCAAAATTTGATCCCAAAGGGAAAAACGGATGCCAGGATGAGATTCCGGGTCGAATTCCAAACTTAAAAATGGTATTGCTTGCTGTTTTTAAAAATCAAGCATTTTGGTGCCTGAAGAAGAAAACGCGTGATGCCGGGGTCAGAAAAACTGGTGCCTGGGGAGGCAAAATTTTTTTGATCCCAAATGCAAAAACAGATGCCAGTAAGAGATTTGGGGTACAATTCCATACTTAAAAATGGTATTGCTTGCTGTTTTCAAAAATCAAGCTTTTTGGTGCCTGAATAAGAAAAGGTGTGATGCCGGGGTCAGAAAAAATGATGCCTGGGTAGGCAAAATTTTTTTGATCCCAAAGGCAAAAACGGATGCCAGGATGAGATTCAGGGTAGAATTCCATACTTAAAAATGGTATTGCTTGCTGTTTTTAAAAATCAAGCTTTTTGGTGCCTGAAGAAGAAAACGCGTGATGCCGGGGTCAGAAATACTGGTGCCTGGGGAGGCAAATTTTTTTTGATCCCAAATGCAAAAACGGATGCCAGGACGAAATTCGGGGTCGAATTCCATCCTTAAAAATGGTATTGCTTGCTGTTTTTAAAAATGAAGCTTTTTCGTGCCTGAAGAAGAAAACGCGTGATGCCGGGGTCAGAAAAACTGGTGCCTGGGGAGGCAAATTTTTTTTGATCCCAAATGCAAAAATCCATGCCAGGATGAGTTTCAGGGTAGAATTCCATACTTAAAAATGGTATTGCTTGCTGTTTTTAAAAATCAAGAATTTTGGTGCCTGAAGAAGAAAACGCGTGATGCCGGGGTCAGAAAAACGGGTGCCTGGGGAGGTAAAATTTTTTTGATGCCAAAGGCAAAAACGGATGCCACGACGAAATTCGGGGTCGAATTCCAATCTTAAAAATGGTATCGCTTGCTCTTTTTAAAAATCAAGCTTTTTGGTGCCTGAAGAAGAAAATGCGTGATGCCGGGGTCAGAAAAAATGATGCCTGGGTAGGCAAAATTTGATCCCAAAGGGAAAAACGGATGCCAGGATGAGATTCAGGGTAGAATTCCAAACTTAAAAATGGTATTGCTTGCTGTTTTTAAAAATCAAGCTTTTTGGTGCCTGAAGAAGAAAACGCGTGATGCCGGGGTCAGAAAAACTGGTGCTTGGGCAGGCAAAATTTTTTTGATCCCAAATGCAAAAATCCATGCAAGGATGAGTTTCAGGGTAGAATTCCATACTTAAAAATGGTATTGCTTGCTGTTTTTAAAAATCAGTCTTTTTGTGCCTGAAGAAGAAAACGCGTGATGCCGGGGTCAGAAAAACTGGTGCCTGGGGAGGCAAAATTTTTTTGATCCCAAATGGAAAAATCCATGCCAGGATGAGTTTCGAGGTAGAATTCCATACTTAAAAATGGTATTGCTTGCTGTTTTTAAAAATCAGTCTTTTTGTGCCTAAAGAAGAAAACGCGTGATGCCGGGGTTAGAAAAACTGGTGCCTGGGGAGGCAAAATTTTTTTGATCCCAAATGCAAAAACAGATGCCAGTAAGAGATTTGGGGTACAATTCCATACTTAAAAATGGTATTGCTTGCTGTTTTCAAAAATCAAGCTTCTTGGTGCCTGAATAAAAAAAGATGTGATGCCGGGGTCAGAAAAAATGATGCCTGGGTAGGCAAAAATTTTTTGATCCCAAATGCAAAAATCCATGCCAGGATGAGTTTCGGGGTAGAATTCCATACTTAAAAATGGTATTGCTTGCTGTTTTTAAAAATCAAGAATTTTGGTGCCTGAAGAAGAAAACGCGTGATGCCGGGGTCAGAAAAACTGGTGCCTGGGGAGGCAAATTTTTTTTGATCCCAAATGCAAAAACGGATGCCAGGACGAAATTCCGGGTCGAATTCCAAACTTAAAAATGGTATTGCTTGCTGTTTTTAAAAATCAAGCTTTTTGGTGCCTGAAGAAGAAAACGCGTGATGCCGGGGTCAGAAAAACGGGTGCCTGGGGAGGTAAAATTTTTTTGATCCCAAAGGCAAAAACGGATGCCAGGACGAAATTCGGGGTCGAATTCCAATCTTAAAAATGGTATCGCTTGCTGTTTTTAAAAATCAAGCTTTTTGGTGCCTGAAGAAGAAAACGCGTGATGCCGGGGTCAGAAAAAATGATGCCTGGGTAGGCAAAATTTGATCCCAAAGGGAAAAACGGATGCCAGGATGAGATTCAGGGTAGAATTCCAAACTTAAAAATGGTATTGCTTGCTGTTTTTAAAAATCAAGCTTTTTGGTGCCTGAAGAAGAAAACGCGTGATGCCGGGGTCAGAAAAACTGGTGCCTGGGGAGGCAAAATTTTTTTGATCCCAAATGCAAAAATCCATGCCAGGATGAGTTTCAGGGTAGAATTCCATACTTAAAAATGGTATTGCTTGCTGTTTTTAAAAATCAGTCTTTTTGTGCCTGAAGAAGAAAACGCGTGATGCCGGGGTCAGAAAAACTGGTGCCTGGGGAGGCAAATTTTTTTTGATCCCAAATGCAAAAACGGATGCCAGGAGGAAATTCAGGGTCGAATTCCAAACTTAAAAATGGTATTGCTTGCTGTTTTTAAAAATCAAGCTTTTTGGTGCCTGAAGAAGAAAACGCGTGATGCCGGGGTCAGAAAAACTGGTGCCTGGGGAGGCAAAAATTTTTTGATCCCAAATGGAAAAATCCATGCCAGGATGAGTTTCGGGGTAGAATTCCATACTTAAAAATGGTATTGCTTGCTGTTTTTAAAAATCAGTCTTTTTGTGCCTAAAGAAGAAAACGCGTGATGCCGGGGTCAGAAAAACTGGTGCCTGGGGAGGCAAAATTTTTTTGATCCCAAATGCAAAAACAGATGCCAGTAAGAGATTTGGGGTACAATTCCATACTTAAAAATGGTATTGCTTGCTGTTTTCAAAAATCAAGCTTGTTGGTGCCTGAATAAAAAAAGGTGTGATGCCGGGGTCAGAAAAAATGATGCCTGGGTAGGCAAAATTTTTTTGATCCCAAAGGCAAAAACGGATGCCAGGATGAAATTTGGGATCGAATTCCAAAGTTAAAAATGGTATTGCTTGCTGTTTTTAAAAATCAAGATTTTTGGTGCCTGAAGAAGAAAACGCGTGATGCCGGGGTCAGAAAAACTGGTGCCGGGGGAGGCAAAATTTTTTTGATCCCAAATGCAAAAACGGATGCCAGGACGAAATTCCGGGTCGAATTCCAAACTTAAAAATGGTATTGCTTGCTGTTTTTAAAAATCAAGCTTTTTGGTGCCTGAGGAAGAAAACGCGTGATGCCGGGGTCAGAAAAACTGGTGCCTGGGAGGCAAATTTTTTTTGTTCCCAAATGCAAAAACGGATGCCAGGATGAAATTCGGGGTCGAATTCCAAACTTAAAAATGGTATTGCTTGCTGTTTTTAAAAATGAAGCTTTTTCGTGCCTGAAGAAGAAAACGCGTGATGCCGGGGTCAGAAAAACTGGTGCCTGGGGAGGCAAATTTTTTTTGATCCCAAATGCAAAAATCCATGCCAGGATGAGTTTCGGGGTAGAATTCCATACTTAAAAATGGTATTGCTTGCTGTTTTTAAAAATCAAGAATTTTGGTGCCTGAAGAAGAAAACGCGTGATGCCGGGGTCAGAAAAACTGGTGCCTGGGGAGGCAAATTTTTTTGATCCCAAATGCAAAAACGGATGCCAGGACGAAATTCCGGGTCGAATTCCAAACTTAAAAATGGTATTGCTTGCTGTTTTTAAAAATCAAGCTTTTTGGTGCCTGAAGAAGAAAACGCGTGATGCCGGGGTCAGAAAAACTGGTGCTTGGGGAGGCAAAATTTTTTTGATCCCAAATGCAAAAATCCATGCAAGGATGAGTTTCAGGGTAGAATTCCATACTTAAAAATGGTATTGCTTGCTGTTTTTAAAAATCAGTCTTTTTGTGCCTGAAGAAGAAAACGCGTGATGCCGGGGTCAGAAAAACTGGTGCCTGGGGAGGCAAAAATTTTTTGATCCCAAATGGAAAAATCCATGCCAGGATGAGTTTCGGGGTAGAATTCCATACTTAAAAATGGTATTGCTTGCTGTTTTTAAAAATCAGTCTTTTTGTGCCTAAAGAAGAAAACGCGTGATGCCGGGGTTAGAAAAACTGGTGCCTGGGGAGGCAAAATTTTTTTGATCCCAAATGCAAAAACAGATGCCAGTAAGAGATTTGGGGTACAATTCCATACTTAAACATGGTATTGCTTGCTGTTTTCAAAAATCAAGCTTCTTGGTGCCTGAATAAAAAAAGGTGTGATGCCGGGGTCAGAAAAAATGATGCCTGGGTAGGCAAAAAATTTTTGATCCCAAAGGCAAAAACGGATGCCAGGATGAGATTCAGGGTAGAATTCCAAACTTAAAAATGGTATTGCTTGCTGTTTTTAAAAATCAAGCTTTTTGGTGCCTGAAGAAGAAAACGCGTGATGCCGGGGTCAGAAAAACTGGTGCCTGGGGAGGCAAAAATTTTTTGATCCCAAATGGAAAAATCCATGCCAGGATGAGTTTCGGGGTAGAATTCCATACTTAAAAATGGTATTGCTTGCTGTTTTTAAAAATCAGTCTTTTTGTGCCTAAAGAAGAAAACGCGTGATGCCGGGGTCAGAAAAACTGGTGCCTGGGGAGGCAAAATTTTTTTGATCCCAAATGCAAAAACAGATGCCAGTAAGAGATTTGGGGTACAATTCCATACTTAAAAATGGTATTGCTTGCTGTTTTCAAAAATCAAGCTTCTTGGTGCCTGAATAAAAAAAGGTGTGATGCCGGGGTCAGAAAAAATGATGCCTGGGTAGGCAAAATTTTTTTGATCCCAAAGGCAAAAACGGATGCCAGGATGAAATTTGGGATCGAATTCCAAAGTTAAAAATGGTATTGCTTGCTGTTTTTAAAAATCAAGCTTTTTGGTGCCTGAAGAAGAAAACGCGTGATGCCGGGGTCAGAAAAACTGGTGCCGGGGGAGGCAAAATTTTTTTGATCCCAAATGCAAAAACGGATGCCAGGACGAAATTCCGGGTCGAATTCCAAACTTAAAAATGGTATTGCTTGCTGTTTTTAAAAATCAAGCTTTTTGGTGCCTGAGGAAGAAAACGCGTGATGCCGGGGTCAGAAAAACTGGTGCCTGGGAGGCAAATTTTTTTTGTTCCCAAATGCAAAAACGGATGCCAGGATGAAATTCGGGGTCGAATTCCAAACTTAAAAATGGTATTGCTTGCTGTTTTTAAAAATGAAGCTTTTTCGTGCCTGAAGAAGAAAACGCGTGATGCCGGGGTCAGAAAAACTGGTGCCTGGGGAGGCAAATTTTTTTTGATCCCAAATGCAAAAATCCATGCCAGGATGAGTTTCGGGGTAGAATTCCATACTTAAAAATGGTATTGCTTGCTGTTTTTAAAAATCAAGAATTTTGGTGCCTGAAGAAGAAAACGCGTGATGCCGGGGTCAGAAAAACTGGTGCCTGGGGAGGCAAATTTTTTTGATCCCAAATGCAAAAACGGATGCCAGGACGAAATTCCGGGTCGAATTCCAAACTTAAAAATGGTATTGCTTGCTGTTTTTAAAAATCAAGCTTTTTGGTGCCTGAAGAAGAAAACGCGTGATGCCGGGGTCAGAAAAACTGGTGCTTGGGGAGGCAAAATTTTTTTGATCCCAAATGCAAAAATCCATGCAAGGATGAGTTTCAGGGTAGAATTCCATACTTAAAAATGGTATTGCTTGCTGTTTTTAAAAATCAGTCTTTTTGTGCCTGAAGAAGAAAACGCGTGATGCCGGGGTCAGAAAAACTGGTGCCTGGGGAGGCAAAAATTTTTTGATCCCAAATGGAAAAATCCATGCCAGGATGAGTTTCGGGGTAGAATTCCATACTTAAAAATGGTATTGCTTGCTGTTTTTAAAAATCAGTCTTTTTGTGCCTAAAGAAGAAAACGCGTGATGCCGGGGTTAGAAAAACTGGTGCCTGGGGAGGCAAAATTTTTTTGATCCCAAATGCAAAAACAGATGCCAGTAAGAGATTTGGGGTACAATTCAATACTTAAACATGGTATTGCTTGCTGTTTTCAAAAATCAAGCTTCTTGGTGCCTGAATAAAAAAAGGTGTGATGCCGGGGTCAGAAAAAATGATGCCTGGGTAGGCAAAAAATTTTTGATCCCAAAGGCAAAAACGGATGCCAGGATGAGATTCAGGGTAGAATTCCAAACTTAAAAATGGTATTGCTTGCTGTTTTTAAAAATCAAGCTTTTTGGTGCCTGAAGAAGAAAACGCGTGATGCCGGGGTCAGAAATACTGGTGCCTGGGGAGGCAAAATTTTTTTGATCCCAAATGGAAAAATCCATGCCAGGATGAGTTTCGGGGTAGAATTCCATACTTAAAAATGGTATTGCTTGCTGTTTTTAAAAATCAGTCTTTTTGTGCCTAAAGAAGAAAACGCGTGATGCCGGGGTTAGAAAAACTGGTGCCTGGGGAGGCAAAATTTTTTTGATCCCAAATGCAAAAACAGATGCCAGTAAGAGATTTGGGGTACAATTCCATACTTAAACATGGTATTGCTTGCTGTTTTCAAAAATCAAGCTTCTTGGTGCCTGAATAAAAAAAGGTGTGATGCCGGGGTCAGAAAAAATGATGCCTGGGTAGGCAAAAAATTTTTGATCCCAAAGGCAAAAACGGATGCCAGGATGAGATTCAGGGTAGAATTCCAAACTTAAAAATGGTATTGCTTGCTGTTTTTTAAAATCAAGCTTTTTGGTGCCTAAAGAAGAAAACGCGTGATGCCGGGGTCAGAAAAAATGATGCCTGGGTAGGCAAAATTTTTTTGATCCCAAGTGCAAAAACGGATGCCAGGACGAAATGCAGGGTCAATTTCCAAACTTAAAAATGGTATTGCTTGCTGTTTTTAAAAATCAAGCTTTTTGCTGCCTAAAGAAGAAAACGCGTGATGCCGGGGTAAGAAAAAATGATGCCTGGGTAGGCAAAATTTTTTTGATCCCAAATGCAAAAACGGATGCCAGGACGAAATGCAGGGTCGATTTCCAAACTTAAAAATGGTATTGCTTGCTGTTTTTAAAAATCAAGCGTTTTGGTGCCTGAAGAAGAAAACGCGTGATGCCGGGGTCAGAAAAACTGGTGCCTGGGGAGGCAAAATTTTTTTGATCCCAAATGCAAAAATCCATGCCAGGATGAGTTTCGGGGTAGAATTCCATACTTAAAAATGGTATTGCTTGCTGTTTTTAAAAATCAGTCTTTTTGTGCCTAAAGAAGAAAACGCGTGATGCCGGGGTCAGAAAAACTGGTGCCTGGGGAGGCAAAATTTTTTTGATCCCAAATGCAAAAACAGATGCCAGTAAGAGATTTGGGGTACAATTCCATACTTAAAAATGGTATTGCTTGCTGTTTTCAAAAATCAAGCTTCTTGGTGCCTGAATAAAAAAAGGTGTGATGCCGGGGTCAGAAAAAATGATGCCTGGGTAGGCAAAATTTTTTTGATCCCAAAGGCAAAAACGGATGCCAGGATGAAATTTGGGATCGAATTCCAAAGTTAAAAATGGTATTGCTTGCTGTTTTTAACAATCAAGCTTTTTGGTGCCTGAAGAAGAAAACGCGTGATGCCGGGGTCAGAAAAACTGGTGCCGGGGGAGGCAAAATTTTTTTGATCCCAAATGCAAAAACGGATGCCAGGACGAAATTCCGGGTCGAATTCCAAACTTAAAAATGGTATTGCTTGCTGTTTTTAAAAATCAAGCTTTTTGGTGCCTGAGGAAGAAAATGCGTGATGCCGGGGTCAGAAAAACTGGTGCCTGGGAGGCAAATTTTTTTTGTTCCCAAATGCAAAAACGGATGCCAGGATGAAATTCGGGGTCGAATTCCAAACTTAAAAATGGTATTGCTTGCTGTTTTTAAAAATGAAGCTTTTTCGTGCCTGAAGAAGAAAACGCGTGATGCCGGGGTCAGAAAAACTGGTGCCTGGGGAGGCAAATTTTTTTTGATCCCAAATGCAAAAATCCATGCCAGGATGAGTTTCGGGGTAGAATTCCATACTTAAAAATGGTATTGCTTGCTGTTTTTAAAAATCAAGAATTTTGGTGCCTGAAGAAGAAAACGCGTGATGCCGGGGTCAGAAAAACTGGTGCCTGGGGAGGCAAATTTTTTTGATCCCAAATGCAAAAACGGATGCCAGGACGAAATTCCGGGTCGAATTCCAAACTTAAAAATGGTATTGCTTGCTGTTTTTAAAAATCAAGCTTTTTGGTGCCTGAAGAAGAAAACGCGTGATGCCGGGGTCAGAAAAACTGGTGCTTGGGGAGGCAAAATTTTTTTGATCCCAAATGCAAAAATCCATGCAAGGATGAGTTTCAGGGTAGAATTCCATACTTAAAAATGGTATTGCTTGCTGTTTTTAAAAATCAGTCTTTTTGTGCCTGAAGAAGAAAACGCGTGATGCCGGGGTCAGAAAAACTGGTGCCTGGGGAGGCAAAATTTTTTTGATCCCAAATGGAAAAATCCATGCCAGGATGAGTTTCGGGGTAGAATTCCATACTTAAAAATGGTATTGCTTGCTGTTTTTAAAAATCAGTCTTTTTGTGCCTAAAGAAGAAAACGCGTGATGCCGGGGTTAGAAAAACTGGTGCCTGGGGAGGCAAAATTTTTTTGATCCCAAATGCAAAAACAGATGCCAGTAAGAGATTTGGGGTACAATTCCATACTTAAACATGGTATTGCTTGCTGTTTTCAAAAATCAAGCTTCTTGGTGCCTGAATAAAAAAAGGTGTGATGCCGGGGTCAGAAAAAATGATGCCTGGGTAGGCAAAAAATTTTTGATCCCAAAGGCAAAAACGGATGCCAGGATGAGATTCAGGGTAGAATTCCAAACTTAAAAATGGTATTGCTTGCTGTTTTTAAAAATCAAGCTTTTTGGTGCCTGAAGAAGAAAACGCGTGATGCCGGGGTCAGAAAAACTGGTGCCTGGGGAGGCAAAAATTTTTTGATCCCAAATGGAAAAATCCATGCCAGGATGAGTTTCGGGGTAGAATTCCATACTTAAAAATGGTATTGCTTGCTGTTTTTAAAAATCAGTCTTTTTGTGCCTAAAGAAGAAAACGCGTGATGCCGGGGTCAGAAAAACTGGTGCCTGGGGAGGCAAAATTTTTTTGATCCCAAATGCAAAAACAGATGCCAGTAAGAGATTTGGGGTACAATTCCATACTTAAAAATGGTATTGCTTGCTGTTTTCAAAAATCAAGCTTCTTGGTGCCTGAATAAAAAAAGGTGTGATGCCGGGGTCAGAAAAAATGATGCCTGGGTAGGCAAAATTTTTTTGATCCCAAAGGCAAAAACGGATGCCAGGATGAAATTTGGGATCGAATTCCAAAGTTAAAAATTGTATTGCTTGCTGTTTTTAAAAATCAAGCTTTTTGGTGCCTGAAGAAGAAAACGCGTGATGCCGGGGTCAGAAAAACTGGTGCCGGGGGAGGCAAAAAATTTTTGATCCCAAATGCAAAAACGGATGCCAGGACGAAATTCCGGGTCGAATTCCAAACTTAAAAATGGTATTGCTTGCTGTTTTTAAAAATCAAGCTTTTTGGTGCCTGAGGAAGAAAACGCGTGATGCCGGGGTCAGAAAAACTGGTGCCTGGGAGGCAAATTTTTTTTGTTCCCAAATGCAAAAACGGATGCCAGGATGAAATTCGGGGTCGAATTCCAAACTTAAAAATGGTATTGCTTGCTGTTTTTGAAAATGAAGCTTTTTCGTGCCTGAAGAAGAAAACGCGTGATGCCGGGGTCAGAAAAACTGGTGCCTGGGGAGGCAAATTTTTTTTGATCCCAAATGCAAAAATCCATGCCAGGATGAGTTTCGGGGTAGAATTCCATACTTAAAAATGGTATTGCTTGCTGTTTTTAAAAATCAAGAATTTTGGTGCCTGAAGAAGAAAACGCGTGATGCCGGGGTCAGAAAAACTGGTGCCTGGGGAGGCAAATTTTTTTGATCCCAAATGCAAAAACGGATGCCAGGACGAAATTCCGGGTCGAATTCCAAACTTAAAAATGGTATTGCTTGCTGTTTTTAAAAATCAAGCTTTTTGGTGCCTGAAGAAGAAAACGCGTGATGCCGGGGTCAGAAAAACTGGTGCTTGGGGAGGCAAAATTTTTTTGATCCCAAATGCAAAAATCCATGCAAGGATGAGTTTCAGGGTAGAATTCCATACTTAAAAATGGTATTGCTTGCTGTTTTTAAAAATCAGTCTTTTTGTGCCTGAAGAAGAAAACGCGTGATGCCGGGGTCAGAAAAACTGGTGCCTGGGGAGGCAAAATTTTTTTGATCCCAAATGGAAAAATCCATGCCAGGATGAGTTTCGGGGTAGAATTCCATACTTAAAAATGGTATTGCTTGCTGTTTTTAAAAATCAGTCTTTTTGTGCCTAAAGAAGAAAACGCGTGATGCCGGGGTTAGAAAAACTGGTGCCTGGGGAGGCAAAATTTTTTTGATCCCAAATGCAAAAACAGATGCCAGTAAGAGATTTGGGGTACAATTCCATACTTAAACATGGTATTGCTTGCTGTTTTCAAAAATCAAGCTTCTTGGTGCCTGAATAAAAAAAGGTGTGATGCCGGGGTCAGAAAAAATGATGCCTGGGTAGGCAAAAAATTTTTGATCCCAAAGGCAAAAACGGATGCCAGGATGAGATTCAGGGTAGAATTCCAAACTTAAAAATGGTATTGCTTGCTGTTTTTAAAAATCAAGCTTTTTGGTGCCTGAAGAAGAAAACGCGTGATGCCGGGGTCAGAAATACTGGTGCCTGGGGAGGCAAATTTTTTTGATCCCAAATGCAAAAATGGATGCCAGGATGAAATTCGGGATCGAATTCCAAACTTAAAAATGGTATTGCTTGCTGTTTTTAAAAATCAAGCTTTTTGGTGCCTGAAGAAGAAAACGCGTGATGCCGGGGTCAGAAAAACTGGTGCCGGGGGAGGCAAAATTTTTTTGATCCCAAATGCAAAAACGGATGCCAGGACGAAATTCCGGGTCGAATTCCAAACTTAAAAATGGTATTGCTTGCTGTTTTTAAAAATCAAGCTTTTTGGTGCCTGAGGAAGAAAACGCGTGATGCCGGGGTCAGAAAAACTGGTGCCTGGGAGGCAAATATTTTTTGTTCCCAAATGCAAAAACGGATGCCAGGATGAAATTCGGGGTCGAATTCCATCCTTAAAAATGGTATTGCTTGCTGTTTTTAAAAATGAAGCTTTTTCGTGCCTGAAGAAGAAAACGCGTGATGCCGGGGTCAGAAAAACTGGTGCCTGGGGAGGCAAATTTTTTTTGATCCCAAATGCAAAAATCCATGCCAGGATGAGTTTCGGGGTAGAATTCCATACTTAAAAATGGTATTGCTTGCTGTTTTTAAAAATCAAGAATTTTGGTGCCTGAAGAAGAAAACGCGTGATGCCGGGGTCAGAAAAACTGGTGCCTGGGGAGGGAAAATTTTTTTGATCCCAAATGCAAAAATGGATGCCAGGACGAAATTCGGGGTCGAATTCCAATCTTAAAAATGGTATTGCTTGCTGTTTTTTAAAATCAAGCTTTTTGGTGCCTAAAGAAGAAAACGCGTGATGCCGGGGTCAGAAAAAATGATGCCTGGGTAGGCAAAATTTTTTTGATCCCAAGTGCAAAAACGGATGCCAGGACGAAATGCAGGGTCAATTTCCAAACTTAAAAATGGTATTGCTTGCTGTTTTTAAAAATCAAGCTTTTTGCTGCCTAAAGAAGAAAACGCGTGATGCCGGGGTCAGAAAAAATGATGCCTGGGTAGGCAAAATTTTTTTGATCCCAAATGCAAAAACGGATGCCAGGACAAAATGCAGGGTCGATTTCCAAACTTAAAAATGGTATTGCTTGCTGTTTTTAAAAATCAAGCGTTTTGGTGCCTGAAGAAGAAAACGCGTGATGCCGGGGTCAGAAAAACTGGTGCCTGGGGAGGCAAAAATTTTTTGATCCCAAATGCAAAAATCCATGCCAGGATGAGTTTCAGGGTAGAATTCCATACTTAAAAATGGTATTGCTTGCTGTTTTTAAAAATCAGTCTTTTTGTGCCTGAAGAAGAAAACGCGTGATGCCGGGGTCAGAAAAAATGATGCCTGGGTAGGCAAAAAATTTTTGATCCCAAAGGCAAAAACGGATGCCAGGACGAGATTCACGGTAGAATTCCAAACTTAAAAATGGTATTGCTTGCTGTTTTTAAAAATCAAGCTTTTTGGTGCCTGAAGAAGAAAACGCGTGATGCCGGGGTCAGAAAAACTGGTGCCTGGGGAGGCAAAAATTTTTTGATCCCAAATGGAAAAATCCATGCCAGGATGAGTTTCGGGGTAGAATTCCGTACTTAAAAATGGTATTGCTTGCTGTTTTCAAAAATCAAGCTTCTTGGTGCCTGAATAAAAAAAGGTGTGATGCCGGGGTCAGAAAAAATGATGCCTGGGTAGGCAAAAAATTTTTGATCCCAAAGGCAAAAACGGATGCCAGGATGAGATTCAGGGTAGAATTCCAAACTTAAAAATGGTATTGCTTGCTGTTTTTAAAAATCAAGCTTTTTGGTGCCTGAAGAAGAAAACGCGTGATGCCGGGGTCAGAAAAACTGGTGCCTGGGGAGGCAAATTTTTTTTGATCCCAAATGCAAAAACGGATGCCAGGATGAGTTTCGGGGTAGAATTCCATACTTAAAAATGGTATTGCTTGCTGTTTTTAAAAATCAAGAATTTTGGTGCCTGAAGAAGAAAACGCGTGATGCCGGGGTCAGAAAAACTGGTGCCTGGGGAGGCAAATTTTTTTGATCCCAAATGCAAAAACGGATGCCAGGACGAAATTCCGGGTCGAATTCCAAACTTAAAAATGGTATTGCTTGCTGTTTTTAAAAATCAAGCTTTTTGGTGCCTGAAGAAGAAAACGCGTGATGCCGGGGTCAGAAAAACTGGTGCTTGGGGAGGCAAAATTTTTTTGATCCCAAATGCAAAAATCCATGCAAGGATGAGTTTCAGGGTAGAATTCCATACTTAAAAATGGTATTGCTTGCTGTTTTTAAAAATCAGTCTTTTTGTGCCTGAAGAAGAAAACGCGTGATGCCGGGGTCAGAAAAACTGGTGCCTGGGGAGGCAAAATTTTTTTGATCCCAAATGGAAAAATCCATGCCAGGATGAGTTTCGGGGTAGAATTCCATACTTAAAAATGGTATTGCTTGCTGTTTTTAAAAATCAGTCTTTTTGTGCCTAAAGAAGAAAACGCGTGATGCCGGGGTTAGAAAAACTGGTGCCTGGGGAGGCAAAATTTTTTTGATCCCAAATGCAAAAACAGATGCCAGTAAGAGATTTGGGGTACAATTCCATACTTAAACATGGTATTGCTTGCTGTTTTCAAAAATCAAGCTTCTTGGTGCCTGAATAAAAAAAGGTGTGATGCCGGGGTCAGAAAAAATGATGCCTGGGTAGGCAAAAAATTTTTGATCCCAAAGGCAAAAACGGATGCCAGGATGAGATTCAGGGTAGAATTCCAAACTTAAAAATGGTATTGCTTGCTGTTTTTAAAAATCAAGCTTTTTGGTGCCTGAAGAAGAAAACGCGTGATGCCGGGGTCAGAAATACTGGTGCCTGGGGAGGCAAATTTTTTTGATCCCAAATGCAAAAATGGATGCCAGGATGAAATTCGGGATCGAATTCCAAACTTAAAAATGGTATTGCTTGCTGTTTTTAAAAATCAAGCTTTTTGGTGCCTGAAGAAGAAAACGCGTGATGCCGGGGTCAGAAAAACTGGTGCCGGGGGAGGCAAAATTTTTTTGATCCCAAATGCAAAAACGGATGCCAGGACGAAATTCCGGGTCGAATTCCAAACTTAAAAATGGTATTGCTTGCTGTTTTTAAAAATCAAGCTTTTTGGTGCCTGAGGAAGAAAACGCGTGATGCCGGGGTCAGAAAAACTGGTGCCTGGGAGGCAAATATTTTTTGTTCCCAAATGCAAAAACGGATGCCAGGATGAAATTCGGGGTCGAATTCCATCCTTAAAAATGGTATTGCTTGCTGTTTTTAAAAATGAAGCTTTTTCGTGCCTGAAGAAGAAAACGCGTGATGCCGGGGTCAGAAAAACTGGTGCCTGGGGAGGCAAATTTTTTTTGATCCCAAATGCAAAAATCCATGCCAGGATGAGTTTCGGGGTAGAATTCCATACTTAAAAATGGTATTGCTTGCTGTTTTTAAAAATCAAGAATTTTGGTGCCTGAAGAAGAAAACGCGTGATGCCGGGGTCAGAAAAACTGGTGCCTGGGGAGGGAAAATTTTTTTGATCCCAAATGCAAAAATGGATGCCAGGACGAAATTCGGGGTCGAATTCCAATCTTAAAAATGGTATTGCTTGCTGTTTTTTAAAATCAAGCTTTTTGGTGCCTAAAGAAGAAAACGCGTGATGCCGGGGTCAGAAAAAATGATGCCTGGGTAGGCAAAATTTTTTTGATCCCAAGTGCAAAAACGGATGCCAGGACGAAATGCAGGGTCAATTTCCAAACTTAAAAATGGTATTGCTTGCTGTTTTTAAAAATCAAGCTTTTTGCTGCCTAAAGAAGAAAACGCGTGATGCCGGGGTCAGAAAAAATGATGCCTGGGTAGGCAAAATTTTTTTGATCCCAAATGCAAAAACGGATGCCAGGACGAAATGCAGGGTCGATTTCCAAACTTAAAAATGGTATTGCTTGCTGTTTTTAAAAATCAAGCGTTTTGGTGCCTGAAGAAGAAAACGCGTGATGCCGGGGTCAGAAAAACTGGTGCCTGGGGAGGCAAAAATTTTTTGATCCCAAATGCAAAAATCCATGCCAGGATGAGTTTCAGGGTAGAATTCCATACTTAAAAATGGTATTGCTTGCTGTTTTTAAAAATCAGTCTTTTTGTGCCTGAAGAAGAAAACGCGTGATGCCGGGGTCAGAAAAAATGATGCCTGGGTAGGCAAAAAATTTTTGATCCCAAAGGCAAAAACGGATGCCAGGACGAGATTCACGGTAGAATTCCAAACTTAAAAATGGTATTGCTTGCTGTTTTTAAAAATCAAGCTTTTTGGTGCCTGAAGAAGAAAACGCGTGATGCCGGGGTCAGAAAAACTGGTGCCTGGGGAGGCAAAAATTTTTTGATCCCAAATGGAAAAATCCATGCCAGGATGAGTTTCGGGGTAGAATTCCATACTTAAAAATGGTATTGCTTGCTGTTTTCAAAAATCAAGCTTCTTGGTGCCTGAATAAAAAAAGGTGTGATGCCGGGGTCAGAAAAAATGATGCCTGGGTAGGCAAAAAATTTTTGATCCCAAAGGCAAAAACGGATGCCAGGATGAGATTCAGGGTAGAATTCCAAACTTAAAAATGGTATTGCTTGCTGTTTTTAAAAATCAAGCTTTTTGGTGCCTGAAGAAGAAAACGCGTGATGCCGGGGTCAGAAAAACTGGTGCCTGGGGAGGCAAATTTTTTTTGATCCCAAATGCAAAAACGGATGCCAGGATGAAATTCCGGGTCGAATTCCAAACTTAAAAATGGTATTGCTTGCTGTTTTTAAAAATCAAGCATTTTGGTGCCTGAAGAAGAAAACGCGTGATGCCGGGGTCAGAAAAACTGGTGCCTGGGGAGGTAAAATTTTTTTGATCCCAAATGCAAAAACGGATGCCAGGACGAAATTCGGGGTCGAATTCCATACTTAAAAATGGTATTGCTTGCTGTTTTTAAAAATGAAGCTTTTTCGTGCCTGAAGAAGAAAACGCGTGATGCCGGGGTCAGAAAAACTGGTGCCTGGGGAGGCAAAAATTTTTTGATCCCAAATGGAAAAATCCATGCCAGGATGAGTTTCGGGGTAGAATTCCATACTTAAAAATGGTATTGCTTGCTGTTTTCAAAAATCAAGCTTCTTGGTGCCTGAATAAAAAAAGGTGTGATGCCGGGGTCAGAAAAAATGATGCCTGGGTAGGCAAAAATTTTTTTATCCCAAAGGCAAAAACGGATGCCAGGATGAGATTCAGGGTAGAATTCCATACTTAAAAATGGTATTGCTTGCTGTTTTTAAAAATCAAGCTTTTTGGTGCCTGAAGAAGAAAACGCGTGATGCCGGGGTCAGAAAAATTGGGGCCTGGGGAGGCAAATTTTTTTTGTTCCCAAATGCAAAAACGGATGCCAGGATGAAATTTGGGGTCGAATTCCAAAATTAAAAATGGTATTGCTTGCTGTTTTTAAAAATCAAGCTTTTTGGTGCCTGAAGAAGAAAACGCGTGATGCCGGGTTCAGAAAAACTGGTGCCGGGGGAGGCAAAATTTTTTTGATCCCAAATGCAAAAACGGATGCCAGGACGAAATTCCGGGTCGAATTCCAAACTTAAAAATGGTATTGCTTGCTGTTTTTAAAAATCAAGCTTTTTGGTGCCTGAAGAAGAAAACGCGTGATGCCGGGGTCAGAAAAACTGGTGCCTGGGAGGCAAAAATTTTTTGATCCCAAATGCAAAAATGGATGCCAGGACGAAATTCGGGGTCGAATTCCATCCTTAAAAATGCTACTGCTTGCTGTTTTTAAAAATGAAGCTTTTTCGTGCCTGAAGAAGAAAACGCGTGATGCCGGAGTCAGAAAAAGTGGTGCCTGGGGAGGCAAATTTTTTTTGATCCCAAATGCAAAAATCCATGCCAGGATGAGTTTCGGGGTCGAATTCCAAACTTAAAAATGGTATTGCTTGCTGTTTTTAAAAATCAAGCTTTTTGGTGCCTGAAGAAGAAAACACGTGATGCCGGGGTCAGAAAAACTGGTGCCCGGGGAGGCAAATTTTTTTTGATCCCAAATGCAAAAACGGATGCCAGGACGAAATGCAGGGTCGAATTCCAAACTTAAAAATGGTATTGCTTGCTGTTTTTAAAAATCAAGCTTTTTGGTGCCTGAAGAAGAAAACGCGTGATGCCGGGGTCAGAAAAACTGGTGCCTGGGGAGGCAAAAATTTTTTGATCCCAAATGGAAAAATCCATGCCAGGATGAGTTTCGGGGTACAATTCCATACTTAAAAATGGTATTGCTTGCTGTTTTCAAAAATCAAGCTTCTTGGTGCCTGAATAAAAAAAGGTGGGATGCCGGGGTCAGAAATAATGATGCCTGGGTAGGCAAAATTTTTTTGATCCCAAAGGCAAAAACGGATGCCAGGATGAGATTCAGGGTAGAATTCCATACTTAAAAATGGTATTGGTTGCTGTTTTTAAAAATCAAGCTTTTTGGTGCCTGAAGAAGAAAACGCGTGATGCCGGGGTCAGAAAAACTGGTGCCTGGGGAGGCAAAATTTTTTTGATCCCAAATGCAAAAATCCATGCCAGGATTTGTTTCGGGGTAGAATTCCATACTTAAAAATGGTATTGCTTGCTGTTTTTAAAAATCAGTCTTTTTGTGCCTGAAGAAGAAAACGCGTGATGCCGGGGTCAGAAAAACTGGTGCCTGGGGAGGCAAATTTTTTTTGATCCAAAATGCAAAAACGGATGCCAGGACGAAATGCAGGGTCGATTTCCAAACTTAAAAATGGTATTGCTTGCTGTTTTTAAAAATCAAGCATTTTGGTGCCTGAAGAAGAAAACGCGTGATGCCGGGGTCAGAAAAACTGGTGCCTGGAGAGGCAAATTTTTTTTGATCCCAAATGCAAAAACGGATGCCAGGACGAAATTCCGGGTCGAATTCCAAACTTAAAAATGGTATTGCTTGCTGTTTTTAAAAATCAAGCTTTTTGGTGCCTGAAGAAGAAAACACGTGATGCCGGGGTCAGAAAAACTGGTGCCTGGGGAGGTAAAATTTTTTTGATCCCAAATGCAAAAACGGATGCCAGGACGAAATTCGGGGTCGAATTCCAATCTTAAAAATGGTATTGCTTGCTGTTTTTAAAAATCAAGCTTTTTGGTGCCTAAAGAAGAAAACGCGTGATGCCGGGGTCAGAAAAAATGATGCCTGGGTAGGCAAAATTTTTTTGATCCCAAATGCAAAAACGGATGCCAGGACGAAATGCAGGGTCGAATTCCAAACTTAAAAATGGTATTGCTTGTTATTTTTAAAAATCAAGCATTTTGGTGCCTGAAGAAGAAATCGCGTGATGCCGGGGTCAGAAAAACTGGTGCCTGCGGAGGCAAATTTTTTTTGATCTCAAATGCAAAAACAGATGCCAGGACGAAATTCCGGGTCGAATTCCAAACTTAAAAATGGTATTGCTTGCTGTTTTTAAAAATCAAGCTTTTTGGTGCCTGAAGAAGAAAACGCGTGATGCCGGGGTCAGAAAAACTGGTGCCTGGGGAGGCAAATTTTTTTTGATCCCAAATGCAAAAACGGATGCCAGGACGAAATTCCGGGTCGAATTCCAAACTTAAAAATGGTATTGCTTGCTGTTTTTAAAAATCAAGCTTTTTGGTGCCTGACGAAGAAAACACGTGATGCCGGGGTCAGAAAAACTGGTGCCTGGGGAGGCAAATTTTTTTTGATCTCAAATGCAAAAACAGATGCCAGGACGAAATTCCGGGTCGAATTCCAAACTTAAAAATGGTATTGCTTGCTGTTTTTAAAAATCAAGCTTTTTGGTGCCTGAAGAAGAAAACGCGTGATGCCGGGGTCAGAAAAACTGGTGCCTGCGGAGGCAAATTTTTTTTGATCTCAAATGCAAAAACAGATGCCAGGACGAAATTCCGGGTCGAATTCCAAACTTAAAAATGGTATTGCTTGCTGTTTTTAAAAATCAAGCTTTTTGGTGCCTGAAGAAGAAAACGCGTGATGCCGGGGTCAGAAAAACTGGTGCCTGGGGAGGCAAATTTTTTTTGATCCCAAATGCAAAAACGGATGCCAGGACGAAATTCCGGGTCGAATTCCAAACTTAAAAATGGTATTGCTTGCTGTTTTTAAAAATCAAGCTTTTTGGTGCCTGACGAAGAAAACACGTGATGCCGGGGTCAGAAAAACTGGTGCCTGGGGAGGTAAAATTTTTTTGATCCCAAATGCAAAAATCCATGCCAGGATGAGTTTCGGGGTCGAATTCCAAACTTAAAAATGGTATTGCTTGCTGTTTTTAAAAATCAAGCTTTTTGGTGCCTGACGAAGAAAACACGTGATGCCGGGGTCAGAAAAACTGGTGCCTGGGGAGGTAAAATTTTTTTGATCCCAAATGCAAAAACGGATGCCAGGACGAAATTCGGGGTCGAATTCCAATCTTAAAAATGGTATTGCTTGTTGTTTTTAAAAATCAAGCTTTTTGGTGCCTAAAGAAGAAAACGCGTGATGCCGGGGTCAGAAAAAATGATGCCTGGGTAGGCAAAATTTTTTTGATCCCAAATGCAAAAACGGATGCCAGGACGAAATGCAGGGTCGAATTCCAAACTTAAAAATGGTATTGCTTGCTGTTTTTAAAAATCAACCATTTTGGTGCCTGAAGAAGAAATCGCGTGATGCCGGGGTCAGAAAAACTGGTGCCTGGGGAGGCAAATTTTTTTTTATCCCAAATGCAAAAATCCATGCCAGGATGAGTTTCAGGGTAGAATTCCATACTTAAAAATGGTATTGCTTGCTGTTTTTAAAAATCAGTCTTTTTGGTGCCTGAAGAAGAAAACGCGTGATGCCGGGGTCAGAAAAACTGGTGCCTGGGGAGGCAAATTTTTTTTGATCCCAAATGCAAAAACGGATGCCAGGACGAAATGCAGGGTCGAATTCCAAACTTAAAAATGGTATTGCTTGCTGTTTTTAAAAATCAAGCTTTTTGGTGCCAAAAGAAGAAAACGCGTGATGCCGGGGTCAGAAAAACTGGTGCCTGGGGAGGCAAAATTTTTTTGATCCCAAATGCAAAAATCCATGCTAGGACGAAATTCCGGGTCGAATTCCAAACTTAAAAATGGTATTGCTTGCTGTTTTTAAAAATCAAGCTTTTTGGTGCCTGAAGAAGAAAACGCGTGATGCCGGGGTCAGAAAAACTGGTGACTGGGGAGGTAAATTTTTTTTGATCCCAAATGCAAAAACGGATGCCAGGACGAAATTCCGGGTCGAATTCCAAACTTAAAAATGGTATTGCTTGCTGTTTTTAAAAATCAAGCATTTTGGTGCCTGAAGAAGAAAACGCGTGATGCCGGGGTCAGAAAAACTGGTGCCTGGGGAGGCAAAATTTTTTTGATCCCAAAGGCAAAAACGGATGCCAGGATGAGATTCAGGGTAGAATTCCATACTTAAAAATGGTATTGCTTGCTGTTTTTAAAAATCAAGCTTTTTGGTGCCTGAAGAAGAAAACGCGTGATGCCGGGGTCAGAAATACTGGTGCCTGGGGAGGCAAATTTTTTTTGATCCCAAATGCAAAAACGGATGCCAGGAAGAAATTCGGGGTCGAATTCCAAACTTAAAAATGGTATTGCTTGCTGTTTTTAAAAATCAAGCTTTTTGGTGCCTGAAGAAGAAAACACGTGATGCCGGGGTCAGAAAAACTGGTGCCTGGGGAGGCAAATTTTTTTTGTTCCCAAATGCAAAAACGGATGCCAGGATGAAATTCGGGGTCGAATTCCAAACTTAAAAATGGTATTGCTTGCTGTTTTTAAAAATCAAGCTTTTTGGTGCCTGAAGAAGAAAACGCGTGATGCCGGGGTCAGAAAAACTGGTGCCAGGGGAGGCAAAATTTTTTTGATCCCAAATGCAAAAACGGATGCCAGGACGAAATTCCGGGTCGAATTCCAAACTTAAAAATGGTATTGCTTGCTGTTTTTAAAAATCAAGCTTTTTGGTGCCTGAAGAAGAAAACGCGTGATGCCGGGGTCAGAAAAACTGGTGCCTGGGAGGCAAAATTTTTTTGATCCCAAATGCAAAAACGGATGCCAGGACGAAATTCGGGGTCGAATTCCATCCTTAAAAATGGTATTGCTTGCTGTTTTTAAAAATGAAGCTTTTTCGTGCCTGAAGAAGAAAACGCGTGATGCCGGGGTCAGAAAAACTGGTGCGTGGGGAGGCAAATTTTTTTTGATCCCAAATGCAAAAATCCATGCCAGGATGAGTTTCGGAGTAGAATTCCATACTTAAAAATGGTATTGCTTGCTGTTTTTAAAAATCAAGCTTTTTGGTGCCTGAAGAAGAAAACACGTGATGCCGGGGTCAGAAAAAATGATGCCTGGGTAGGCAAAAATTTTTTGATCCCAAATGCAAAAACGGATGCCAGGACGAAATGCAGGGTCGAATTCCAAACTTAAAAATGGTATTGCTTGTTATTTTTAAAAATCAAGCATTTTGGTGCCTGAAGAAGAAATCGCGTGATGCCGGGGTCAGAAAAACTGGTGCCTGCGGAGGCAAATTTTTTTTGATCTCAAATGCAAAAACAGATGCCAGGACGAAATTCCGGGTCGAATTCCAAACTTAAAAATGGTATTGCTTGCTGTTTTTAAAAATCAAGCTTTTTGGTGCCTGAAGAAGAAAACGCGTGATGCCGGGGTCAGAAAAACTGGTGCCTGGGGAGGCAAATTTTTTTTGATCCCAAATGCAAAAACGGATGCCAGGACGAAATTCCGGGTCGAATTCCAAACTTAAAAATGGTATTGCTTGCTGTTTTTAAAAATCAAGCTTTTTGGTGCCTGACGAAGAAAACACGTGATGCCGGGGTCAGAAAAACTGGTGCCTGCGGAGGCAAATTTTTTTTGATCTCAAATGCAAAAACAGATGCCAGGACGAAATTCCGGGTCGAATTCCAAACTTAAAAATGGTATTGCTTGCTGTTTTTAAAAATCAAGCTTTTTGGTGCCTGAAGAAGAAAACGCGTGATTCCGGGGTCAGAAAAACTGGTGCCTGGGGAGGCAAATTTTTTTTGATCCCAAATGCAAAAACGGATGCCAGGACGAAATTCCGGGTCGAATTCCAAACTTAAAAATGGTATTGCTTGCTGTTTTTAAAAATCAAGCTTTTTGGTGCCTGACGAAGAAAACACGTGATGCCGGGGTCAGAAAAACTGGTGCCTGGGGAGGTAAAATTTTTTTGATCCCAAATGCAAAAATCCATGCCAGGATGAGTTTCGGGGTCGAATTCCAAACTTAAAAATGGTATTGCTTGCTGTTTTTAAAAATCAAGCTTTTTGGTGCCTGACGAAGAAAACACGTGATGCCGGGGTCAGAAAAACTGGTGCCTGGGGAGGTAAAATTTTTTTGATCCCAAATGCAAAAACGGATGCCAGGACGAAATTCGGGGTCGAATTCCAATCTTAAAAATGGTATTGCTTGTTGTTTTTAAAAATCAAGCTTTTTGGTGCCTAAAGAAGAAAACGCGTGATGCCGGGGTCAGAAAAAATGATGCCTGGGTAGGCAAAATTTTTTTGATCCCAAATGCAAAAACGGATGCCAGGACGAAATGCAGGGTCGAATTCCAAACTTAAAAATGGTATTGCTTGCTGTTTTTAAAAATCAACCATTTTGGTGCCTGAAGAAGAAATCGCGTGATGCCGGGGTCAGAAAAACTGGTGCCTGGGGAGGCAAAATTTTTTTGATCCCAAATGCAAAAACAGATGCCAGTAAGAGATTTGGGGTACAATTCCATACTTAAAAATGGTATTGCTTGCTGTTTTCAAAAATCAAGCTTTTTGGTGCCTGAATAAGAAAAGGTGTGATGCCGGGGTCAGAAAAAATGATGCCTGGGTAGGCAAAATTTTTTTGATCCCAAAGGCAAAAACGGATGCCAGGATGAGATTCAGGGTAGAATTCCATACTTAAAAATGGTATTGCTTGCTGTTTTTAAAAATCAAGCTTTTTGGTGCCTGAAGAAGAAAACGCGTGATGCCGGGGTCAGAAATACTGGTGCCTGCGGAGGCAAATTTTTTTTGATCCCAAATGCAAAAACGGATGCCAGGATGAGATTCAGGGTAGAATTCCAAACTTAAAAATGGTATTGCTTGCTGTTTTTAAAAATCAAGCTTTTTGGTGCCTGAAGAAGAAAACGCGTGATGCCGGGGTCAGAAATACTGGTGCCTGGGGAGGCAAATTTTTTTTGATCCCAAATGCAAAAACGGATGCCAGGAAGAAATTCGGGGTCGAATTCCAAACTTAAAAATGGTATTGCTTGCTGTTTTTAAAAATCAAGCATTTTGGTGCCTGAAGAAGAAAACGCGTGATGCCGGGGTCAGAAAAACTGGTGCCTGGGGAGGCAAAATTTTTTTGATCCCAAATGCAAAAACAGATGCCAGTAAGAGATTTGGGGTACAATTCCATACTTAAAAATGGTATTGCTTGCTGTTTTCAAAAATCAAGCTTTTTGGTGCCTGAATAAGAAAAGGTGTGATGCCGGGGTCAGAAAAAATGATGCCTGGGTAGGCAAAATTTTTTTGATCCCAAAGGCAAAAACGGATGCCAGGATGAGATTCAGGGTAGAATTCCATACTTAAAAATGGTATTGCTTGCTGTTTTTAAAAATCAAGCTTTTTGGTGCCTGAAGAAGAAAACGCGTGATGCCGGGGTCAGAAATACTGGTGCCTGCGGAGGCAAATTTTTTTTGATCCCAAATGCAAAAACGGATGCCAGGATGAGATTCAGGGTAGAATTCCAAACTTAAAAATGGTATTGCTTGCTGTTTTTAAAAATCAAGCTTTTTGGTGCCTGAAGAAGAAAACGCGTGATGCCGGGGTCAGAAATACTGGTGCCTGGGGAGGCAAATTTTTTTTGATCCCAAATGCAAAAACGGATGCCAGGAAGAAATTCGGGGTCGAATTCCAAACTTAAAAATGGTATTGCTTGCTGTTTTTAAAAATCAAGCTTTTTGGTGCCTGAAGAAGAAAACACGTGATGCCGGGGTCAGAAAAACTGGTGCCTGGGGAGGCAAATTTTTTTTGTTCCCAAATGCAAAAACGGATGCCAGGATGAAATTCGGGGTCGAATTCCAAACTTAAAAATGGTATTGCTTGCTGTTTTTAAAAATCAAGCTTTTTGGTGCCTGAAGAAGAAAACGCGTGTTGCCGGGGTCAGAAAAACTGGTGCCTGGGAGGCAAAATTTTTTTGATCCCAAATGCAAAAACGGATGCCAGGGCGAAATTCGGGGTCGAATTCCATCCTTAAAAATGGTATTGCTTGCTGTTTTTAAAAATGAAGCTTTTTCGTGCCTGAAGAAGAAAATGCGTGATGCCGGGGTCAGAAAAACTGGTGCCTGGGGAGGCAAATTTTTTTTGATCCCAAATGCAAAAATCCATGCCAGGATGAGTTTCGGAGTAGAATTCCATACTTAAAAATGGTATTGCTTGCTGTTTTTAAAAATCAAGCTTTTTGGTGCCTGAAGAAGAAAACACGTGATGCCGGGGTCAGAAAAAATGATGCCTGGGTAGGCAAAAATTTTTTGATCCCAAATGCAAAAACGGATGCCAGGACGAAATGCAGGGTCGAATTCCAAACTTAAAAATGGTATTGCTTGCTGTTTTTAAAAATCAAGCATTTTGGTGCCTGAAGAAGAAAACGCGTGATGCCGGGGTCAGAAAAACTGGTACCTGGGGAGGCAAATTTTTTTTGTTCCCAAATGCAAAAACGGATGCCAGGATGAAATTCGGGGTCGAATTCCAAACTTAAAAATGGTATTGCTTGCTGTTTTTAAAAATCAAGCTTTTTGGTGCCTGAAGAAGAAAACGCGTGATGCCGGGGTCAGAAAAACTGGTGCCTGGTGAGGCAAATTTTTTTTGATCCCAAATGCAAAAACGGATGCCAGGAAGAAATTCGGGGTCGAATTCCAAACTTAAAAATGGTATTGCTTGCTGTTTTTAAAAATCAAGCTTTTTGGTGCCTGAAGAAGAAAACACGTGATGCCGGGGTCAGAAAAACTGGTGCCTGGGGAGGCAAATTTTTTTTGTTCCCAAATGCAAAAACGGATGCCAGGATGAAATTCGGGGTCGAATTCCAAACTTAAAAATGGTATTGCTTGCTGTTTTTAAAAATCAAGCTTTTTGGTGCCTGAAGAAGAAAACGCGTGATGCCGGGGTCAGAAAAACTGGTGCCAGGGGAGGCAAAAAATTTTTGATCCCAAATGCAAAAACGGATGCCAGGACGAAATTCCGGGTCGAATTCCAAACTTAAAAATGGTATTGCTTGCTGTTTTCAAAAATCAAGCTTTTTCGTGCCTGAAGAAGAAAACGCGTGATGCCGGGGTCAGAAAAACTGGTGCCTGGGAGGCAAATTTTTTTTGATCCCAAATGCAAAAACGGATGCCAGGACGAAATTCGGGGTCGAATTCCATCCTTAAAAATGGTATTGCTTGCTGTTTTTAAAAATGAAGCTTTTTCGTGCCTGAAGAAGAAAACGCGTGATGCCGGGGTCACAAAAACTGGTGCCTGGGGAGGCAAATTTTTTTTGATCCCAAATGCAAAAATCCATGCCAGGATGAGTTTCGGGGTAGAATTCCATACTTAAAAATGGTATTGCTTGCTGTTTTTAAAAATCAAACTTTTTGGTGCCTGAAGAAGAAAACACGTGATGCCGGGGTCAGAAAAAATGATGCCTGGGTAGGCAAAATTTTTTTGATCCCAAATGCAAAAACGGATGCCAGGACGAAATGCAGGGTCGAATTCCAATCTTAAAAATGGTATTGCTTGCTGTTTTTAAAAATCAAGCTTTTTGGTGCCTAAAGAAGAAAACGCGTGATGCCGGGGTCAGAAAAAATGATGCCTGGGAAGGCAAAATTTTTTTGATCCCAAATGCAAAAACGGATGCCAGGACGAAATTCCGGGTCGAATTCCAAACTTAAAAATGGTATTGCTTGCTGTTTTTAAAAATCAGTCTTTTTGTGCCTGAAGAAGAAAACGCGTGATGCCGGGGTCAGAAAAACTGGTGCCTGGGGAGGCAAATTTTTTTTGATCCCAAATGCAAAAACGGATGCCAGGACGAAATGCAGGGTCGAATTCCAAACTTAAAAATGGTATTGCTTGCTGTTTTTAAAAATCAAGCTTTTTGGTGCCTGAAGAAGAAAACGCGTGATGCCGGGGTCAGAAAAACTGGTGACTGGGGAGGTAAATTTTTTTTGATCCCAAATGCAAAAACGGATGCCAGGACGAAATTCCGGGTCGAATTCCAAACTTAAAAATGGTATTGCTTGCTGTTTTTAAAAATCAAGCATTTTGGTGCCTGAAGAAGAAAACGCGTGATGCCGGGGTCAGAAAAACTGGTGCCTGGGGAGGCAAAAATTTTTTGATCCCAAATGCAAAAACAGATGCCAGTAAGAGATTTGGGGTACAATTCCATACTTAAAAATGGTATTGCTTGCTGTTTTCAAAAATCAAGCTTCTTGGTGCCTGAATAAAAAAAGGTGTGATGCCGGGGTCAGAAAAAATGATGCCTGGGTAGGCAAAATTTTTTTGATCCCAAAGGCAAAAACGGATGCCAGGATGAAATTCAGGGTAGAATTCCATACTTAAAAATGGTATTGCTTGCTGTTTTTAAAAATCAAGCTTTTTGGTGCCTGAAGAAGAAAACGCGTGATGCCGGGGTCAGAAAAACTGGTGCCTGGGGAGGCAAATTTTTTTTGTTCCCAAATGCAAAAACGGATGCCAGGAAAAATTCGGGGTCGAATTCCAAACTTAAAAATGGTATTGCTTGCTGTTTTTAAAAATCAAGCTTTTTGGTGCCTGAAGAAGAAAACACGTGATGCCGGGGTCAGAAAAACTGGTGCCTGGGGAGGCAAATTTTTTTTGTTCCCAAATGCAAAAACGGATGCCAGGATGAAATTCGGGGTCGAATTCCAATCTTAAAAATGGTATTGCTTGCTGTTTTTAAAAATCAAGCTTTTTGGTGCCTGAAGAAGAAAACGCGTGATGCCGGGGTCAGAAAAACTGGTGCCAGGGGAGGCAAAAATTTTTTGATCCCAAATGCAAAAACGGATGCCAGGACGAAATTCCGGGTCGAATTCCAAACTTAAAAATGGTATTGCTTGCTGTTTTTAAAAATCAAGCTTTTTGGTGCCTGAAGAAGAAAACACGTGATGCCGGGGTCAGAAAAACTGGTGCCTGGGGAGGCAAATTTTTTTTGTTCCCAAATGCAAAAACGGATGCCAGGATGAAATTCGGGGTCGAATTCCAAACTTAAAAATGGTATTGCTTGCTGTTTTTAAAAATCAAACTTTTTGGTGCCTGAAGAAGAAAACACGTGATGCCGGGGTCAGAAAAAATGATGCCTGGGTAGGCAAAATTTTTTTGATCCCAAATGCAAAAACGGATGCCAGGACGAAATGCAGGGTCGAATTCCAATCTTAAAAATGGTATTGCTTGCTGTTTTTAAAAATCAAGCTTTTTGGTGCCTGAAGAAGAAAACGCGTGATGCCGGGGTCAGAAAAAATGATGCCTGGGTAGGCAAAATTTTTTTGATCCCAAATGCAAAAACGGATGCCAGGACGAAATGCAGGGTCGAATTCCAAACTTAAAAATGGTATTGCTTGCTGTTTTTAAAAATCAAGCATTTTGGTGCCTGAAGAAGAAATCGCGTGATGCCGGGGTCAGAAAAACTGGTGCCTGGGGAGGCAAATTTTTTTTTATCCCAAATGCAAAAACGGATGCCAGGACGAAATTTGGGGTCGAATTCCAAACTTAAAAATGGTATTGCTTGCTGTTTTTAAAAATCAAGCTTTTTGGTGCCTGAAGAAGAAAACGCGTGATGCCGGGGTCAGAAATACTGGTGCCTGGGGAGGCAAATTTTTTTTGATCCCAAATGCAAAAACGGATGCCAGGACGAAATGCAGGGTCGAATTCCAAACTTAAAAATGGTATTGCTTGCTGTTTTTAAAAATCAAGCTTTTTGGTGCCTATAGAAGAAAACGCGTGATGCCGGGGTCAGAAAAACTGGTGCCTGGGGAGGCAAATTTTTTTTGATCCCAAATGCAAAAACGGATGCCAGGACGAAATTCCGGGTCGAATTCCAAACTTAAAAATGGTATTGCTTGCTGTTTTTAAAAATCAAGCATTTTGGTGCCTGAAGAAGAAAACGCGTGATGCCGGGGTCAGAAAAACTGGTGCCTGGGGAGGCAAAAATTTTTTGATCCCAAATGCAAAAACAGATGCCAGTAAGAGATTTGGGGTACAATTCCCTACTTAAAAATGGTATTGCTTGCTGTTTTCAAAAATCAAGCTTCTTGGTGCCTGAATAAAAAAAGGTGTGATGCCGGGGTCAGAAAAAATGATGCCTGGGTAGGCAAAATTTTTTTGATCCCAAAGGCAAAAACGGATGCCAGGATGAAATTCAGGGTAGAATTCCATACTTAAAAATGGTATTGCTTGCTGTTTTTAAAAATCAAGCTTTTTGGTGCCTGAAGAAGAAAACGCGTGATGCCGGGGTCAGAAATACTGGTGCCTGGGGAGGCAAATTTTTTTTGATCCCAAATGCAAAAACGGATGCCAGGAAGAAATTCGGGGTCGAATTCCAAACTTAAAAATGGTATTGCTTGCTGTTTTTAAAAATCAAGCTTTTTGGTGCCTGAAGAAGAAAACACGTGATGCCGGGGTCAGAAAAACTGGTGCCTGGGGAGGCAAATTTTTTTTGTTCCCAAATGCAAAAACGGATGCCAGGATGAAATTCGGGGTCGAATTCCAAACTTAAAAATGGTATTGCTTGCTGTTTTTAAAAATCAAGCTTTTTGGTGCCTGAAGAAGAAAACACGTGATGCCGGGGTCAGAAAAACTGGTGCCTGGGGAGGCAAATTTTTTTTGTTCCCAAATGCAAAAACGGATGCCAGGATGAAATTCGGGGTCGAATTCCAAACTTAAAAATGGTATTGCTTGCTGTTTTTAAAAATCAAGCTTTTTGGTGCCTGAAGAAGAAAACGCGTGATGCCGGGGTCAGAAAAACTGGTGCCAGGGGAGGCAAAATTTTTTTGATCCCAAATGCAAAAACGGATGCCAGGACGAAATTCCGGGTCGAATTCCAAACTTAAAAATGGTATTGCTTGCTGTTTTTAAAAATCAAGCTTTTTGGTGCCTGAAGAAGAAAACGCGTGATGCCGGGGTCAGAAAAACTGGTGCCTGGGAGGCAAAATTTTTTTGATCCCAAATGCAAAAACGGATGCCAGGACGAAATTCGGGGTCGAATTCCATCCTTAAAAATGGTATTGCTTGCTGTTTTTAAAAATCAAGCTTTTTCGTGCCTGAAGAAGAAAACGCGTGATGCCGGGGTCAGAAAAACTGGTGCCTGGGGAGGCAAATTTTTTTTGATCCCAAATGCAAAAATCCATGCCAGGATGAGTTTCGGAGTAGAATTCCATACTTAAAAATGGTATTGCTTGCTGTTTTTAAAAATCAAGCTTTTTGGTGCCTGAAGAAGAAAACACGTGATGCCGGGGTCAGAAAAAATGATGCCTGGGTAGGCAAAAATTTTTTGATCCCAAATGCAAAAACGGATGCCAGGACGAAATGCAGGGTCGAATTCCAAACTTAAAAATGGTATTGCTTGCTGTTTTTAAAAATCAAGCATTTTGGTGCCTGAAGAAGAAAACGCGTGATGCCGGGGTCAGAAAAACTGGTACCTGGGGAGGCAAATTTTTTTTGTTCCCAAATGCAAAAACGGATGCCAGGATGAAATTCGGGGTCGAATTCCAAACTTAAAAATGGTATTGCTTGCTGTTTTTAAAAATCAAGCTTTTTGGTGCCTGAAGAAGAAAACGCGTGATGCCGGGGTCAGAAAAACTGGTGCCTGGGGAGGCAAATTTTTTTTGATCCCAAATGCAAAAACGGATGCCAGGAAGAAATTCGGGGTCGAATTCCAAACTTAAAAATGGTATTGCTTGCTGTTTTTAAAAATCAAGCTTTTTGGTGCCTGAAGAAGAAAACACGTGATGCCGGGGTCAGAAAAACTGGTGCCTGGGGAGGCAAATTTTTTTTGTTCCCAAATGCAAAAACGGATGCCAGGATGAAATTCGGGGTCGAATTCCAAACTTAAAAATGGTATTGCTTGCTGTTAATAAAAATTAAACTTTTTGGTGCCTGAAGAAGAAAACGCGTGATGCCGGGGTCAGAAAAACTGGTGCCTGGGGAGGCAAATTTTTTTTGATCCCAAATGCAAAAACGGATGCCAGGACGAAATTCCGGGTCGAATTCCAAACTTAAAAATGGTATTGCTTGCTGTTTTTAAAAATCAAGCTTTTTGGTGCCTGACGAAGAAAACACGTGATGCCGGGGTCAGAAAAACTGGTGCCTGGGGAGGTAAAATTTTTTTGATCCCAAATGCAAAAATCCATGCCAGGATGAGTTTCGGGGTCGAATTCCAAACTTAAAAATGGTATTGCTTGCTGTTTTTAAAAATCAAGCTTTTTGGTGCCTGACGAAGAAAACACGTGATGCCGGGGTCAGAAAAACTGGTGCCTGGGGAGGTAAAAATTTTTTGATCCCAAATGCAAAAACGGATGCCAGGACGAAATGCAGGGTCGAATTCCAAACTTAAAAATGGTATTGCTTGCTGTTTTTAAAAATCAAGCTTTTTGGTGCCTATAGAAGAAAACGCGTGATGCCGGGGTCAGAAAAACTGGTGCCTGGGGAGGCAAATTTTTTTTGATCCCAAATGCAAAAACGGATGCCAGGACGAAATTCCGGGTCGAATTCCAAACTTAAAAATGGTATTGCTTGCTGTTTTTAAAAATCAAGCATTTTGGTGCCTGAAGAAGAAAACGCGTGATGCCGGGGTCAGAAAAACTGGTGCCTGGGGAGGCAAAAATTTTTTGATCCCAAATGCAAAAACAGATGCCAGTAAGAGATTTGGGGTACAATTCCCTACTTAAAAATGGTATTGCTTGCTGTTTTCAAAAATCAAGCTTCTTGGTGCCTGAATAAAAAAAGGTGTGATGCCGGGGTCAGAAAAAATGATGCCTGGGTAGGCAAAATTTTTTTGATCCCAAAGGCAAAAACGGATGCCAGGATGAAATTCAGGGTAGAATTCCATACTTAAAAATGGTATTGCTTGCTGTTTTTAAAAATCAAGCTTTTTGGTGCCTGAAGAAGAAAACGCGTGATGCCGGGGTCAGAAATACTGGTGCCTGGGGAGGCAAATTTTTTTTGATCCCAAATGCAAAAACGGATGCCAGGAAGAAATTCGGGGTCGAATTCCAAACTTAAAAATGGTATTGCTTGCTGTTTTTAAAAATCAAGCTTTTTGGTGCCTGAAGAAGAAAACACGTGATGCCGGGGTCAGAAAAACTGGTGCCTGGGGAGGCAAATTTTTTTTGTTCCCAAATGCAAAAACGGATGCCAGGATGAAATTCGGGGTCGAATTCCAAACTTAAAAATGGTATTGCTTGCTGTTTTTAAAAATCAAGCTTTTTGGTGCCTGAAGAAGAAAACACGTGATGCCGGGGTCAGAAAAACTGGTGCCTGGGGAGGCAAATTTTTTTTGTTCCCAAATGCAAAAACGGATGCCAGGATGAAATTCGGGGTCGAATTCCAAACTTAAAAATGGTATTGCTTGCTGTTTTTAAAAATCAAGCTTTTTGGTGCCTGAAGAAGAAAACGCGTGATGCCGGGGTCAGAAAAACTGGTGCCAGGGGAGGCAAAATTTTTTTGATCCCAAATGCAAAAACGGATGCCAGGACGAAATTCCGGGTCGAATTCCAAACTTAAAAATGGTATTGCTTGCTGTTTTTAAAAATCAAGCTTTTTGGTGCCTGAAGAAGAAAACGCGTGATGCCGGGGTCAGAAAAACTGGTGCCTGGGAGGCAAAATTTTTTTGATCCCAAATGCAAAAACGGATGCCAGGACGAAATTCGGGGTCGAATTCCATCCTTAAAAATGGTATTGCTTGCTGTTTTTAAAAATCAAGCTTTTTCGTGCCTGAAGAAGAAAACGCGTGATGCCGGGGTCAGAAAAACTGGTGCCTGGGGAGGCAAATTTTTTTTGATCCCAAATGCAAAAATCCATGCCAGGATGAGTTTCGGAGTAGAATTCCATACTTAAAAATGGTATTGCTTGCTGTTTTTAAAAATCAAGCTTTTTGGTGCCTGAAGAAGAAAACACGTGATGCCGGGGTCAGAAAAAATGATGCCTGGGTAGGCAAAAATTTTTTGATCCCAAATGCAAAAACGGATGCCAGGACGAAATGCAGGGTCGAATTCCAAACTTAAAAATGGTATTGCTTGCTGTTTTTAAAAATCAAGCATTTTGGTGCCTGAAGAAGAAAACGCGTGATGCCGGGGTCAGAAAAACTGGTACCTGGGGAGGCAAATTTTTTTTGTTCCCAAATGCAAAAACGGATGCCAGGATGAAATTCGGGGTCGAATTCCAAACTTAAAAATGGTATTGCTTGCTGTTTTTAAAAATCAAGCTTTTTGGTGCCTGAAGAAGAAAACGCGTGATGCCGGGGTCAGAAAAACTGGTGCCTGGGGAGGCAAATTTTTTTTGATCCCAAATGCAAAAACGGATGCCAGGAAGAAATTCGGGGTCGAATTCCAAACTTAAAAATGGTATTGCTTGCTGTTTTTAAAAATCAAGCTTTTTGGTGCCTGAAGAAGAAAACACGTGATGCCGGGGTCAGAAAAACTGGTGCCTGGGGAGGCAAATTTTTTTTGTTCCCAAATGCAAAAACGGATGCCAGGATGAAATTCGGGGTCGAATTCCAAACTTAAAAATGGTATTGCTTGCTGTTAATAAAAATTAAACTTTTTGGTGCCTGAAGAAGAAAACGCGTGATGCCGGGGTCAGAAAAACTGGTGCCTGGGGAGGCAAATTTTTTTTGATCCCAAATGCAAAAACGGATGCCAGGACGAAATTCCGGGTCGAATTCCAAACTTAAAAATGGTATTGCTTGCTGTTTTTAAAAATCAAGCTTTTTGGTGCCTGACGAAGAAAACACGTGATGCCGGGGTCAGAAAAACTGGTGCCTGGGGAGGTAAAATTTTTTTGATCCCAAATGCAAAAATCCATGCCAGGATGAGTTTCGGGGTCGAATTCCAAACTTAAAAATGGTATTGCTTGCTGTTTTTAAAAATCAAGCTTTTTGGTGCCTGACGAAGAAAACACGTGATGCCGGGGTCAGAAAAACTGGTGCCTGGGGAGGTAAAAATTTTTTGATCCCAAATGCAAAAACGGATGCCAGGACGAAATTCGGGGTCGAATTCCAATCTTAAAAATGGTATTGCTTGTTGTTTTTAAAAATCAAGCTTTTTGGTGCCTAAAGAAGAAAACGCGTGATGCCGGGGTCAGAAAAAATGATGCCTGGGTAGGCAAAATTTTTTTGATCCCAAATGCAAAAACGGATGCCAGGACGAAATGCAGGGTCGAATTCCAAACTTAAAAATGGTATTGCTTGCTGTTTTTAAAAATCAACCATTTTGGTGCCTGAAGAAGAAATCGCGTGATGCCGGGGTCAGAAAAACTGGTGCCTGGGGAGGCAAATTTTTTTTTATCCCAAATGCAAAAACGGATGCCAGGACGAAATTCCGGGTCGAATTCCAAACTTAAAAATGGTATTGCTTGCTGTTTTTAAAAATCAAGCTTTTTGGTGCCTGAAGAAGAAAACGCGTGATGTCGGGGTCAGATATACTGGTGCCTGGGGAGGCAAATTTTTTTTGATCCCAAATGCAAAAACGGATGCCAGGACGAAATTCGGGGTCGAATTCCAAACTTAAAAATGGTATTGCTTGCTGTTTTTAAAAATCAAGCTTTTTGGTGCCTGAAGAAGAAAACGCGTGATGCCGGGGTCAGAAATACTGTTGCCTGGGGAGGCAAATTTTTTTTGATCCCAAATGCAAAAACGGATGCCAGGACGAAATTCGGGGTCGAATTCCAAACTTAAAAATGGTATTGCTTGCTGTTTTTAAAAATCAAGCTTTTTGGTGCCTGAAGAAGAAAACACGTGATGCCGGGGTCAGAAAAACTGGTGCCTGGGGAGGCAAATTTTTTTTGTTCCCAAATGCAAAAACGGATGCCAGGATGAAATTCGGGGTCGAATTCCAAACTTAAAAATGGTATTGCTTGCTGTTTTTAAAAATCAAGCTTTTTGGTGCCTGAAGAAGAAAACGCGTGATGCCGGGGTCAGAAAAACTGGTGCCAGGGGAGGCAAAATTTTTTTGATCCCAAATGCAAAAACGGATGCCAGGACGAAATTCCGGGTCGAATTCCAAACTTAAAAATGGTATTGCTTGCTGTTTTTAAAAATCAAGCTTTTTGGTGCCTGAAGAAGAAAACGCGTGATGCCGGGGTCAGAAAAACTGGTGCCTGGGAGGCAAAATTTTTTTGATCCCAAATGCAAAAACGGATGCCAGGACGAAATTCGGGGTCGAATTCCATCCTTAAAAATGGTATTGCTTGCTGTTTTTAAAAATGAAGCTTTTTCGTGCCTGAAGAAGAAAACGCGTGATGCCGGGGTCAGAAAAACTGGAGCCTGGGGAGGCAAATTTTTTTTGATCCCAAATGCAAAAATCCATGCCAGGATGAGTTTCGGAGTAGAATTCCATACTTAAAAATGGTATTGCTTGCTGTTTTTAAAAATCAAGCTTTTTGGTGCCTGAAGAAGAAAACACGTGATGCCGGGGTCAGAAAAAATGATGCCTGGGTAGGCAAAAATTTTTTGATCCCAAATGCAAAAACGGATGCCAGGACGAAATGCAGGGTCGAATTCCAAACTTAAAAATGGTATTGCTTGCTGTTTTTAAAAATCAAGCATTTTGGTGCCTGAAGAAGAAAACGCGTGATGCCGGGGTCAGAAAAACTGGTGCCTGGGGAGGCAAATTTTTTTTGATCCCAAATGCAAAAACGGATGCCAGGAAGAAATTCGGGGTCGAATTCCAAACTTAAAAATGGTATTGCTTGCTGTTTTTAAAAATCAAGCTTTTTGGTGCCTGAAGAAGAAAACACGTGATGCCGGGGTCAGAAAAACTGGTGCCTGGGGAGGCAAATTTTTTTTGTTCCCAAATGCAAAAACGGATGCCAGGATGAAATTCGGGGTCGAATTCCAAACTTAAAAATGGTATTGCTTGCTGTTAATAAAAATTAAACTTTTTGGTGCCTGAAGAAGAAAACGCGTGATGCCGGGGTCAGAAAAACTGGTGCCTGGGGAGGCAAATTTTTTTTGATCCCAAATGCAAAAACGGATGCCAGGACGAAATTCCGGGTCGAATTCCAAACTTAAAAATGGTATTGCTTGCTGTTTTTAAAAATCAAGCTTTTTGGTGCCTGACGAAGAAAACACGTGATGCCGGGGTCAGAAAAACTGGTGCCTGGGGAGGTAAAATTTTTTTGATCCCAAATGCAAAAATCCATGCCAGGATGAGTTTCGGGGTCGAATTCCAAACTTAAAAATGGTATTGCTTGCTGTTTTTAAAAATCAAGCTTTTTGGTGCCTGACGAAGAAAACACGTGATGCCGGGGTCAGAAAAACTGGTGCCTGGGGAGGTAAAAATTTTTTGATCCCAAATGCAAAAACGGATGCCAGGACGAAATTCGGGGTCGAATTCCAATCTTAAAAATGGTATTGCTTGTTGTTTTTAAAAATCAAGCTTTTTGGTGCCTAAAGAAGAAAACGCGTGATGCCGGGGTCAGAAAAAATGATGCCTGGGTAGGCAAAATTTTTTTGATCCCAAATGCAAAAACGGATGCCAGGACGAAATGCAGGGTCGAATTCCAAACTTAAAAATGGTATTGCTTGCTGTTTTTAAAAATCAACCATTTTGGTGCCTGAAGAAGAAATCGCGTGATGCCGGGGTCAGAAAAACTGGTGCCTGGGGAGGCAAATTTTTTTTTATCCCAAATGCAAAAACGGATGCCAGGACGAAATTCCGGGTCGAATTCCAAACTTAAAAATGGTATTGCTTGCTGTTTTTAAAAATCAAGCTTTTTGGTGCCTGAAGAAGAAAACGCGTGATGTCGGGGTCAGATATACTGGTGCCTGGGGAGGCAAATTTTTTTTGATCCCAAATGCAAAAACGGATGCCAGGACGAAATTTGGGGTCGAATTCCAAACTTAAAAATGGTATTGCTTGCTGTTTTTAAAAATCAAGCTTTTTGGTGCCTGAAGAAGAAAACGCGTGATGCCGGGGTCAGAAATACTGTTGCCTGGGGAGGCAAATTTTTTTTGATCCCAAATGCAAAAACGGATGCCAGGACGAAATTCGGGGTCGAATTCCAAACTTAAAAATGGTATTGCTTGCTGTTTTTAAAAATCAAGCTTTTTGGTGCCTATAGAAGAAAACGCGTGATGCCGGGGTCAGAAAAACTGGTGCCTGGGGAGGCAAAATTTTTTTGATCCCAAATGCAAAAATCCATGCTAGGACGAAATTCCGGGTCGAATTCCAAACTTAAAAATGGTATTGCTTGCTGTTTTTAAAAATCAAGCTTTTTGGTGCCTGAAGAAGAAAACGCGTGATGCCGGGGTCAGAAAAACTGGTGACTGGGGAGGTAAATTTTTTTTGATCCCAAATGCAAAAACGGATGCCAGGACGAAATTCCGGGTCGAATTCCAAACTTAAAAATGGTATTGCTTGCTGTTTTTAAAAATCAAGCATTTTAGTGCCTGAAGAAGAAAACGCGTGATGCCGGGGTCAGAAAAACTGGTGCCTGGGGAGGCAAAATTTTTTTGATCCCAAATGCAAAAACAGATGCCAGTAAGAGATTTGGGGTACAATTCCATACTTAAAAATGGTATTGCTTGCTGTTTTCAAAAATCAAGCTTTTTGGTGCCTGAATAAGAAAAGGTGTGATGCCGGGGTCAGAAAAAATGATGCCTGGGTAGGCAAAATTTTTTTGATCCCAAAGGCAAAAACGGATGCCAGGATGAGATTCAGGGTAGAATTCCATACTTAAAAATGGTATTGCTTGCTGTTTTTAAAAATCAAGCTTTTTGGTGCCTGAAGAAGAAAACGCGTGATGCCAGGGTCAGAAATACTGGTGCCTGGGGAGGCAAATTTTTTTTGATCCCAAATGCAAAAACGGATGCCAGGATGAGATTCAGGGTAGAATTCCAAACTTAAAAATGGTATTGCTGCTTGCTGTTTTTAAAAATCAAACTTTTTGGTGCCTGAAGAAGAAAACACGTGATGCCGGGGTCAGAAAAAATGATGCCTGGGTAGGCAAAATTTTTTTGATCCCAAATGCAAAAACGGATGCCAGGACGAAATGCAGGGTCGAATTCCAAACTTAAAAATGGTATTGCTTGCTGTTTTTAAAAATCAAGCATTTTGGTGCCTGAAGAAGAAAACGCGTGATGCCGGGGTCAGAAAAACTAGTGCCTGGGGAGGCAAATTTTTTTTTATCCCAAATGCAAAAACGGATGCCAGGACGAAATGCAGGGTCGAATTCCAAACTTAAAAATGGTATTGCTTGCTGTTTTTAAAAATCAAGCATTTTGGTGCCTGAAGAAGAAAACGCGTGATGCCGGGGTCAGAAAAACTGGTGCCTGGGAGGCAAAATTTTTTTGATCCCAAATGCAAAAACGGATGCCAGGACGAAATTCGGGGTCGAATTCCATCCTTAAAAATGGTATTGCTTGCTGTTTTTAAAAATGAAGCTTTTTGGTGCCTGAAGAAGAAAACGCGTGATGCCGGGGTCAGAAAAACTGGTGCCTGGGGAGGCAAATTTTTTTTGATCCCAAATGCAAAAATCCATGCCAGGATGAGTTTCGGGGTAGAATTCCATACTTAAAAATGGTATTGCTTGCTGTTTTTAAAAATCAAACTTTTTGGTGCCTGAAGAAGAAAACACGTGATGCCGGGGTCAGATATACTGGTGCCTGGGGAGGCAAATTTTTTTTGATCCCAAATGCAAAAACGGATGCCAGGACGAAATTTGGGGTCGAATTCCAAACTTAAAAATGGTATTGCTTGCTGTTTTTAAAAATCAAGCTTTTTGGTGCCTGAAGAAGAAAACGCGTGATGCCGGGGTCAGAAAAACTGGTGCCTGGGGAGGCAAAATTTTTTTGATCCCAAATGCAAAAATCCATGCCAGGATGAGTTTCAGGGTAGAATTCCATACTTAAAAATGGTATTGCTTGCTGTTTTTAAAAATCAGTCTTTTTCTGCCTGAAGAAGAAAACGCGTGATGCCGGGGTCAGAAAAACTGGTGCCTGGGGAGGCAAATTTTTTTTGTTCCCAAATGCAAAAATGGATGCCAGGATGAAATTCGGGGTCGAATTCCAAACTTAAAAATGGTATTGCTTGCTGTTTTTAAAAATCAAGCTTTTTGGTGCCTGAAGAAGAAAACGCGTGATGCCGGGGTCAGAAAAACTGGTGCCAGGGGAGGCAAAATTTTTTTGATCCCAAATGCAAAAACAGATGCCAGTAAGAGATTTGGGGTACAATTCCATACTTAAAAATGGTATTGCTTGCTGTTTTCAAAAATCAAGCTTTTTGGTGCCTGAATAAGAAAAGGTGTGATGCCGGGGTCAGAAAAAATGATGCCTGGGTAGGCAAAATTTTTTTGATCCCAAAGGCAAAAACGGATGCCAGGATGAGATTCAGGGTAGAATTCCATACTTAAAAATGGTATTGCTTGCTGTTTTTAAAAATCAAGCTTTTTGGTGCCTGAAGAAGAAAACGCGTGATGCCAGGGTCAGAAATACTGGTGCCTGGGGAGGCAAATTTTTTTTGATCCCAAATGCAAAAACGGATGCCAGGAAGAAATTCGGGGTCGAATTCCAAACTTAAAAATGGTATTGCTTGCTGTTTTTAAAAATCAAGCTTTTTGGTGCCTGAAGAAGAAAACACGTGATGCCGGGGTCAGAAAAACTGGTGCCTGGGGAGGCAAATTTTTTTTGTTCCCAAATGCAAAAACGGATGCCAGGATGAAGTTCGGGTTCGAATTCCAAACTTAAAAATGGTATTGCTTGCTGTTTTTAAAAATCAAGCTTTTTGGTGCCTGAAGAAGAAAACGCGTGATGCCGGGGTCAGAAAAACTGGTGCCAGGGGAGGCAAAATTTTTTTGATCCCAAATGCAAAAACGGATGCCAGGACGAAATTCCGGGTCGAATTCCAAACTTAAAAATGGTATTGCTTGCTGTTTTCAAAAATCAAGCTTTTTGGTGCCTGAAGAAGAAAACGCGTGATGCCGGGGTCAGAAAAACTGGTGCCTGGGAGGCAAAATTTTTTTGATCCCAAATGCAAAAACGGATGCCAGGACGAAATTCGGGGTCGAATTCCATCCTTAAAAATGGTATTGCTTGCTGTTTTTAAAAATGAAGCTTTTTGGTGCCTGAAGAAGAAAACGCGTGATGCCGGGGTCAGAAAAACTGGTGCCTGGGGAGGCAAATTTTTTTTGATCCCAAATGCAAAAATCCATGCCAGGATGAGTTTCGGGGTAGAATTCCATACTTAAAAATGGTATTGCTTGCTGTTTTTAAAAATCAAACTTTTTGGTGCCTGAAGAAGAAAACACGTGATGCCGGGGTCAGAAAAAATGATGCCTGGGTAGGCAAAATTTTTTTGATCCCAAATGCAAAAACGGATGCCAGGACGAAATGCAGGGTCGAATTCCAAACTTAAAAATGGTATTGCTTGCTGTTTTTAAAAATCAAGCATTTTGGTGCCTGAAGAAGAAAACGCGTGATGCCGGGGTCAGAAAAACTAGTGCCTGGGGAGGCAAATTTTTTTTTATCCCAAATGCAAAAACGGATGCCAGGACGAAATGCAGGGTCGAATTCCAAACTTAAAAATGGTATTGCTTGCTGTTTTTAAAAATCAAGCATTTTGGTGCCTGAAGAAGAAAACGCGTGATGCCGGGGTCAGAAAAACTGGTGCCTGGGAGGCAAAATTTTTTTGATCCCAAATGCAAAAACGGATGCCAGGACGAAATTCGGGGTCGAATTCCATCCTTAAAAATGGTATTGCTTGCTGTTTTTAAAAATGAAGCTTTTTGGTGCCTGAAGAAGAAAACGCGTGATGCCGGGGTCAGAAAAACTGGTGCCTGGGGAGGCAAATTTTTTTTGATCCCAAATGCAAAAATCCATGCCAGGATGAGTTTCGGGGTAGAATTCCATACTTAAAAATGGTATTGCTTGCTGTTTTTAAAAATCAAACTTTTTGGTGCCTGAAGAAGAAAACACGTGATGCCGGGGTCAGAAAAAATGATGCCTGGGTAGGCAAAATTTTTTTGATCCCAAATGCAAAAACGGATGCCAGGACGAAATTCCGGGTCGAATTCCAAACTTAAAAATGGTATTGCTTGCTGTTTTTAAAAATCAAGCTTTTTGGTGCCTGAAGAAGAAAACGCGTGATGTCGGGGTCAGATATACTGGTGCCTGGGGAGGCAAATTTTTTTTGATCCCAAATGCAAAAACGGATGCCAGGACGAAATTTGGGGTCGAATTCCAAACTTAAAAATGGTATTGCTTGCTGTTTTTAAAAATCAAGCTTTTTGGTGCCTGAAGAAGAAAACGCGTGATGCCGGGGTCAGAAAAACTGGTGCCTGGGGAGGCAAAATTTTTTTGATCCCAAATGCAAAAATCCATGCCAGGATGAGTTTCAGGGTAGAATTCCATACTTAAAAATGGTATTGCTTGCTGTTTTTAAAAATCAGTCTTTTTCTGCCTGAAGAAGAAAACGCGTGATGCCGGGGTCAGAAAAACTGGTGCCTGGGGAGGCAAATTTTTTTTGTTCCCAAATGCAAAAATGGATGCCAGGATGAAATTCGGGGTCGAATTCCAAACTTAAAAATGGTATTGCTTGCTGTTTTTAAAAATCAAGCTTTTTGGTGCCTGAAGAAGAAAACGCGTGATGCCGGGGTCAGAAAAACTGGTGCCAGGGGAGGCAAAATTTTTTTGATCCCAAATGCAAAAACAGATGCCAGTAAGAGATTTGGGGTACAATTCCATACTTAAAAATGGTATTGCTTGCTGTTTTCAAAAATCAAGCTTTTTGGTGCCTGAATAAGAAAAGGTGTGATGCCGGGGTCAGAAAAAATGATGCCTGGGTAGGCAAAATTTTTTTGATCCCAAAGGCAAAAACGGATGCCAGGATGAGATTCAGGGTAGAATTCCATACTTAAAAATGGTATTGCTTGCTGTTTTTAAAAATCAAGCTTTTTGGTGCCTGAAGAAGAAAACGCGTGATGCCAGGGTCAGAAATACTGGTGCCTGGGGAGGCAAATTTTTTTTGATCCCAAATGCAAAAACGGATGCCAGGATGAGATTCAGGGTAGAATTCCAAACTTAAAAATGGTATTGCTTGCTGTTTTTAAAAATCAAGCTTTTTGGTGCCTGAAGAAGAAAACGCGTGATGCCGGGGTCAGAAATACTGGTGCCTGGGGAGGCAAATTTTTTTTGATCCCAAATGCAAAAACGGATGCCAGGAAGAAATTCGGGGTCGAATTCCAAACTTAAAAATGGTATTGCTTGCTGTTTTTAAAAATCAAGCTTTTTGGTGCCTGAAGAAGAAAACACGTGATGCCGGGGTCAGAAAAACTGGTGCCTGGGGAGGCAAATTTTTTTTGTTCCCAAATGCAAAAACGGATGCCAGGATGAAATTCGGGGTCGAATTCCAAACTTAAAAATGGTATTGCTTGCTGTTTTTAAAAATCAAGCTTTTTGGTGCCTGAAGAAGAAAACGCGTGATGCCGGGGTCAGAAAAACTGGTGCCTGGGAGGCAAAATTTTTTTGATCCCAAATGCAAAAACGGATGCCAGGGCGAAATTCGGGGTCGAATTCCATCCTTAAAAATGGTATTGCTTGCTGTTTTTAAAAATGAAGCTTTTTCGTGCCTGAAGAAGAAAATGCGTGATGCCGGGGTCAGAAAAACTGGTGCCTGGGGAGGCAAATTTTTTTTGATCCCAAATGCAAAAATCCATGCCAGGATGAGTTTCGGAGTAGAATTCCATACTTAAAAATGGTATTGCTTGCTGTTTTTAAAAATCAAGCTTTTTGCTGCCTGAAGAAGAAAACACGTGATGCCGGGGTCAGAAAAAATGATGCCTGGGTAGGCAAAAATTTTTTGATCCCAAATGCAAAAACGGATGCCAGGACGAAATGCAGGGTCGAATTCCAAACTTAAAAATGGTATTGCTTGCTGTTTTTAAAAATCAAGCATTTTGGTGCCTGAAGAAGAAAACGCGTGATGCCGGGGTCAGAAAAACTGGTACCTGGGGAGGCAAATTTTTTTTGTTCCCAAATGCAAAAACGGATGCCAGGATGAAATTCGGGGTCGAATTCCAAACTTAAAAATGGTATTGCTTGCTGTTTTTAAAAATCAAGCTTTTTGGTGCCTGAAGAAGAAAACGCGTGATGCCGGGGTCAGAAAAACTGGTGCCTGGTGAGGCAAATTTTTTTTGATCCCAAATGCAAAAACGGATGCCAGGAAGAAATTCGGGGTCGAATTCCAAACTTAAAAATGGTATTGCTTGCTGTTTTTAAAAATCAAGCTTTTTGGTGCCTGAAGAAGAAAACACGTGATGCCGGGGTCAGAAAAACTGGTGCCTGGGGAGGCAAATTTTTTTTGTTCCCAAATGCAAAAACGGATGCCAGGATGAAATTCGGGTTCGAATTCCAAACTTAAAAATGGTATTGCTTGCTGTTTTTAAAAATCAAGCTTTTTGGTGCCTGAAGAAGAAAACGCGTGATGCCGGGGTCAGAAAAACTGGTGCCAGGGGAGGCAAAAATTTTTTGATCCCAAATGCAAAAACGGATGCCAGGACGAAATTCCGGGTCGAATTCCAAACTTAAAAATGGTATTGCTTGCTGTTTTCAAAAATCAAGCTTTTTCGTGCCTGAAGAAGAAAACGCGTGATGCCGGGGTCAGAAAAACTGGTGCCTGGGAGGCAAATTTTTTTTGATCCCAAATGCAAAAATGGATGCCAGGACGAAATTCGGGGTCGAATTCCATCCTTAAAAATGGTATTGCTTGCTGTTTTTAAAAATGAAGCTTTTTCGTGCCTGAAGAAGAAAACGCGTGATGCCGGGGTCACAAAAACTGGTGCCTGGGGAGGCAAATTTTTTTTGATCCCAAATGCAAAAATCCATGCCAGGATGAGTTTCGGGGTAGAATTCCATACTTAAAAATGGTATTGCTTGCTGTTTTTAAAAATCAAACTTTTTGGTGCCTGAAGAAGAAAACACGTGATGCCGGGGTCAGAAAAAATGATGCCTGGGTAGGCAAAATTTTTTTGATCCCAAATGCAAAAACGGATGCCAGGACGAAATGCAGGGTCGAATTCCAATCTTAAAAATGGTATTGCTTGCTGTTTTTAAAAATCAAGCTTTTTGGTGCCTAAAGAAGAAAACGCGTGATGCCGGGGTCAGAAAAAATGATGCCTGGGAAGGCAAAATTTTTTTGATCCCAAATGCAAAAACGGATGCCAGGACGAAATGCAGGGTCGAATTCCAAACTTAAAAATGGTATTGCTTGCTGTTTTTAAAAATCAAGCATTTTGGTGCCTGAAGAAGAAATCGCGTGATGCCGGGGTCAGAAAAACTGGTGCCTGGGGAGGCAAATTTTTTTTTATCCCAAATGCAAAAACGGATGCCAGGACGAAATTTGGGGTCGAATTCCAAACTTAAAAATGGTATTGCTTGCTGTTTTTAAAAATCAAGCTTTTTGGTGCCTGAAGAAGAAAACGCGTGATGCCGGGGTCAGAAATACTGGTGCCTGGGGAGGCAAATTTTTTTTGATCCCAAATGCAAAAACGGATGCCAGGACGAAATGCAGGGTCGAATTCCAAACTTAAAAATGGTATTGCTTGCTGTTTTTAAAAATCAAGCTTTTTGGTGCCTATAGAAGAAAACGCGTGATGCCGGGGTCAGAAAAACTGGTGCCTGGGGAGGCAAAATTTTTTTGATCCCAAATGCAAAAATCCATGCCAGGACGAAATTCCGGGTCGAATTCCAAACTTAAAAATGGTATTGCTTGCTGTTTTTAAAAATCAAGCTTTTTGGTGCCTGAAGAAGAAAACGCGTGATGCCGGGGTCAGAAAAACTGGTGACTGGGGAGGTAAATTTTTTTTGATCCCAAATGCAAAAACGGATGCCAGGACGAAATTCCGGGTCGAATTCCAAACTTAAAAATGGTATTGCTTGCTGTTTTTAAAAATCAAGCATTTTGGTGCCTGAAGAAGAAAACGCGTGATGCCGGGGTCAGAAAAACTGGTGCCTGGGGAGGCAAAAATTTTTTGATCCCAAATGCAAAAACAGATGCCAGTAAGAGATTTGGGGTACAATTCCATACTTAAAAATGGTATTGCTTGCTGTTTTCAAAAATCAAGCTTCTTGGTGCCTGAATAAAAAAAGGTGTGATGCCGGGGTCAGAAAAAATGATGCCTGGGTAGGCAAAATTTTTTTGATCCCAAAGGCAAAAACGGATGCCAGGATGAAATTCAGGGTAGAATTCCATACTTAAAAATGGCATTGCTTGCTGTTTTTAAAAATCAAGCTTTTTGGTGCCTGAAGAAGAAAACGCGTGATGCCGGGGTCAGAAAAACTGGTGCCTGGGGAGGCAAATTTTTTTTGATCCCAAATGCAAAAACGGATGCCAGGAAGAAATTCGGGGTCGAATTCCAAACTTAAAAATGGTATTGCTTGCTGTTTTTAAAAATCAAGCTTTTTGGTGCCTGAAGAAGAAAACACGTGATGCCGGGGTCAGAAAAACTGGTGCCTGGGGAGGCAAATTTTTTTTGTTCCCAAATGCAAAAACGGATGCCAGGATGAAATTCGGGGTCGAATTCCAAACTTAAAAATGGTATTGCTTGCTGTTTTTAAAAATCAAGCTTTTTGGTGCCTGAAGAAGAAAACGCGTGATGCCGGGGTCAGAAAAACTGGTGCCAGGGGAGGCAAAAATTTTTTGATCCCAAATGCAAAAACGGATGCCAGGACGAAATTCCGGGTCGAATTCCAAACTTAAAAATGGTATTGCTTGCTGTTTTTAAAAATCAAGCTTTTTGGTGCCTGAAGAAGAAAACACGTGATGCCGGGGTCAGAAAAACTGGTGCCTGGGGAGGCAAATTTTTTTTGTTCCCAAATGCAAAAACGGATGCCAGGATGAAATTCGGGGTCGAATTCCAAACTTAAAAATGGTATTGCTTGCTGTTTTTAAAAATCAAACTTTTTGGTGCCTGAAGAAGAAAACACGTGATGCCGGGGTCAGAAAAAATGATGCCTGGGTAGGCAAAATTTTTTTGATCCCAAATGCAAAAACGGATGCCAGGACGAAATGCAGGGTCGAATTCCAATCTTAAAAATGGTATTGCTTGCTGTTTTTAAAAATCAAGCTTTTTGGTGCCTAAAGAAGAAAACGCGTGATGCCGGGGTCAGAAAAAATGATGCCTGGGTAGGCAAAATTTTTTTGATCCCAAATGCAAAAACGGATGCCAGGACGAAATGCAGGGTCGAATTCCAAACTTAAAAATGGTATTGCTTGCTGTTTTTAAAAATCAAGCATTTTGGTGCCTGAAGAAGAAATCGCGTGATGCCGGGGTCAGAAAAACTGGTGCCTGGGGAGGCAAATTTTTTTTTATCCCAAATGCAAAAACGGATGCCAGGACGAAATTTGGGGTCGAATTCCAAACTTAAAAATGGTATTGCTTGCTGTTTTTAAAAATCAAGCTTTTTGGTGCCTGAAGAAGAAAACGCGTGATGCCGGGGTCAGAAATACTGGTGCCTGGGGAGGCAAATTTTTTTTGATCCCAAATGCAAAAACGGATGCCAGGACGAAATGCAGGGTCGAATTCCAAACTTAAAAATGGTATTGCTTGCTGTTTTTAAAAATCAAGCTTTTTGGTGCCTATAGAAGAAAACGCGTGATGCCGGGGTCAGAAAAACTGGTGCCTGGGGAGGCAAAATTTTTTTGATCCCAAATGCAAAAATCCATGCCAGGACGAAATTCCGGGTCGAATTCCAAACTTAAAAATGGTATTGCTTGCTATTTTTAAAAATCAGTCTTTTTGTGCCTGAAGAAGAAAACGCGTGATGCCGGGGTCAGAAAAACTGGTGCCTGGGGAGGCAAATTTTTTTTGATCCCAAATGCAAAAACGGATGCCAGGACGAAATGCAGGGTCGAATTCCAAACTTAAAAATGGTATTGCTTGCTGTTTTTAAAAATCAAGCTTTTTGGTGCCTGAAGAAGAAAACGCGTGATGCCGGGGTCAGAAAAACTGGTGACTGGGGAGGTAAATTTTTTTTGATCCCAAATGCAAAAACGGATGCCAGGACGAAATTCCGGGTCGAATTCCAAACTTAAAAATGGTATTGCTTGCTGTTTTTAAAAATCAAGCATTTTGGTGCCTGAAGAAGAAAACGCGTGATGCCGGGGTCAGAAAAACTGGTGCCTGGGGAGGCAAAAATTTTTTGATCCCAAATGCAAAAACAGATGCCAGTAAGAGATTTGGGGTACAATTCCCTACTTAAAAATGGTATTGCTTGCTGTTTTCAAAAATCAAGCTTCTTGGTGCCTGAATAAAAAAAGGTGTGATGCCGGGGTCAGAAAAAATGATGCCTGGGTAGGCAAAATTTTTTTGATCCCAAAGGCAAAAACGGATGCCAGGATGAAATTCAGGGTAGAATTCCATACTTAAAAATGGTATTGCTTGCTGTTTTTAAAAATCAAGCTTTTTGGTGCCTGAAGAAGAAAACGCGTGATGCCGGGGTCAGAAATACTGGTGCCTGGGGAGGCAAATTTTTTTTGATCCCAAATGCAAAAACGGATGCCAGGAAGAAATTCGGGGTCGAATTCCAAACTTAAAAATGGTATTGCTTGCTGTTTTTAAAAATCAAGCTTTTTGGTGCCTGAAGAAGAAAACACGTGATGCCGGGGTCAGAAAAACTGGTGCCTGGGGAGGCAAATTTTTTTTGTTCCCAAATGCAAAAACGGATGCCAGGATGAAATTCGGGGTCGAATTCCAAACTTAAAAATGGTATTGCTTGCTGTTTTTAAAAATCAAGCTTTTTGGTGCCTGAAGAAGAAAACGCGTGATGCCGGGGTCAGAAAAACTGGTGCCAGGGGAGGCAAAAATTTTTTGATCCCAAATGCAAAAACGGATGCCAGGACGAAATTCCGGGTCGAATTCCAAACTTAAAAATGGTATTGCTTGCTGTTTTTAAAAATCAAGCTTTTTGGTGCCTGAAGAAGAAAACACGTGATGCCGGGGTCAGAAAAACTGGTGCCTGGGGAGGCAAATTTTTTTTGTTCCCAAATGCAAAAACGGATGCCAGGATGAAATTCGGGGTCGAATTCCAAACTTAAAAATGGTATTGCTTGCTGTTTTTAAAAATCAAGCTTTTTGGTGCCTGAAGAAGAAAACGCGTGATGCCGGGGTCAGAAAAACTGGTGCCAGGGGAGGCAAAATTTTTTTGATCCCAAATGCAAAAACGGATGCCAGGACGAAATTCCGGGTCGAATTCCAAACTTAAAAATGGTATTGCTTGCTGTTTTCAAAAATCAAGCTTTTTGGTGCCTGAAGAAGAAAACGCGTGATGCCGGGGTCAGAAAAACTGGTGCCTGGGAGGCAAATTTTTTTTGATCCCAAATGCAAAAACGGATGCCAGGACGAAATTCGGGGTCGAATTCCATCCTTAAAAATGGTATTGCTTGCTGTTTTTAAAAATGAAGCTTTTTCGTGCCTGAAGAAGAAAACGCGTGATGCCGGGGTCAGAAAAACTGGTGCCTGGGTAGGCAAATTTTTTTTGTTCCCAAATGCAAAAACGGATGCCAGGATGAAATTCGGGGTCGAATTCCAAACTTAAAAATGGTATTGCTTGCTGTTTTTAAAAATCAAACTTTTTGGTGCCTGAAGAAGAAAACACGTGATGCCGGGGTCAGAAAAAATGATGCCTGGGTAGGCAAAATTTTTTTGATCCCAAATGCAAAAACGGATGCCAGGACGAAATGCAGGGTCGAATTCCAATCTTAAAAATGGTATTGCTTGCTGTTTTTAAAAATCAAGCTTTTTGGTGCCTAAAGAAGAAAACGCGTGATGCCGGGGTCAGAAAAAATGATGCCTGGGTAGGCAAAATTTTTTTGATCCCAAATGCAAAAACGGATGCCAGGACGAAATGCAGGGTCGAATTCCAAACTTAAAAATGGTATTGCTTGCTGTTTTTAAAAATCAAGCATTTTGGTGCCTGAAGAAGAAATCGCGTGATGCCGGGGTCAGAAAAACTGGTGCCTGGGGAGGCAAATTTTTTTTTATCCCAAATGCAAAAACGGATGCCAGGACGAAATTTGGGGTCGAATTCCAAACTTAAAAATGGTATTGCTTGCTGTTTTTAAAAATCAAGCTTTTTGGTGCCTGAAGAAGAAAACGCGTGATGCCGGGGTCAGAAATACTGGTGCCTGGGGAGGCAAATTTTTTTTGATCCCAAATGCAAAAACGGATGCCAGGACGAAATGCAGGGTCGAATTCCAAACTTAAAAATGGTATTGCTTGCTGTTTTTAAAAATCAAGCTTTTTGGTGCCTATAGAAGAAAACGCGTGATGCCGGGGTCAGAAAAACTGGTGCCTGGGGAGGCAAAATTTTTTTGATCCCAAATGCAAAAATCCATGCCAGGACGAAATTCCGGGTCGAATTCCAAACTTAAAAATGGTATTGCTTGCTATTTTTAAAAATCAGTCTTTTTGTGCCTGAAGAAGAAAACGCGTGATGCCGGGGTCAGAAAAACTGGTGCCTGGGGAGGCAAATTTTTTTTGATCCCAAATGCAAAAACGGATGCCAGGACGAAATGCAGGGTCGAATTCCAAACTTAAAAATGGTATTGCTTGCTGTTTTTAAAAATCAAGCTTTTTGGTGCCTGAAGAAGAAAACGCGTGATGCCGGGGTCAGAAAAACTGGTGACTGGGGAGGTAAATTTTTTTTGATCCCAAATGCAAAAACGGATGCCAGGACGAAATTCCGGGTCGAATTCCAAACTTAAAAATGGTATTGCTTGCTGTTTTTAAAAATCAAGCATTTTGGTGCCTGAAGAAGAAAACGCGTGATGCCGGGGTCAGAAAAACTGGTGCCTGGGGAGGCAAAAATTTTTTGATCCCAAATGCAAAAACAGATGCCAGTAAGAGATTTGGGGTACAATTCCCTACTTAAAAATGGAATTGCTTGCTGTTTTCAAAAATCAAGCTTCTTGGTGCCTGAATAAAAAAAGGTGTGATGCCGGGGTCAGAAAAAATGATGCCTGGGTAGGCAAAAATTTTTTGATCCCAAAGGCAAAAACGGATGCCAGGATGAAATTCAGGGTAGAATTCCATACTTAAAAATGGTATTGCTTGCTGTTTTTAAAAATCAAGCTTTTTGGTGCCTGAAGAAGAAAACGCGTGATGCCGGGGTCAGAAATACTGGTGCCTGGGGAGGCAAATTTTTTTTGATCCCAAATGCAAAAACGGATGCCAGGAAGAAATTCGGGGTCGAATTCCAAACTTAAAAATGGTATTGCTTGCTGTTTTTAAAAATCAAGCTTTTTGGTGCCTGAAGAAGAAAACACGTGATGCCGGGGTCAGAAAAACTGGTGCCTGGGGAGGCAAATTTTTTTTGTTCCCAAATGCAAAAACGGATGCCAGGATGAAATTCGGGGTCGAATTCCAAACTTAAAAATGGTATTGCTTGCTGTTTTTAAAAATCAAGCTTTTTGGTGCCTGAAGAAGAAAACGCGTGATGCCGGGGTCAGAAAAACTGGTGCCAGGGGAGGCAAAAATTTTTTGATCCCAAATGCAAAAACGGATGCCAGGACGAAATTCCGGGTCGAATTCCAAACTTAAAAATGGTATTGCTTGCTGTTTTTAAAAATCAAGCTTTTTGGTGCCTGAAGAAGAAAACACGTGATGCCGGGGTCAGAAAAACTGGTGCCTGGGGAGGCAAATTTTTTTTGTTCCCAAATGCAAAAACGGATGCCAGGATGAAATTCGGGGTCGAATTCCAAACTTAAAAATGGTATTGCTTGCTGTTTTTAAAAATCAAGCTTTTTGGTGCCTGAAGAAGAAAACGCGTGATGCCGGGGTCAGAAAAACTGGTGCCAGGGGAGGCAAAAATTTTTTGATCCCAAATGCAAAAACGGATGCCAGGACGAAATTCCGGGTCGAATTCCAAACTTAAAAATGGTATTGCTTGCTGTTTTCAAAAATCAAGCTTTTTGGTGCCTGAAGAAGAAAACGCGTGATGCCGGGGTCAGAAAAACTGGTGCCTGGGAGGCAAATTTTTTTTGATCCCAAATGCAAAAACGGATGCCAGGACGAAATTCGGGGTCGAATTCCATCCTTAAAAATGGTATTGCTTGCTGTTTTTAAAAATGAAGCTTTTTCGTGCCTGAAGAAGAAAACGCGTGATGCCGGGGTCAGAAAAACTGGTGCCTGGGGAGGCAAATTTTTTTTGATCCCAAATGTAAAAATCCATGCCAGGATGAGTTTCGGGGTAGAATTCCATACTTAAAAATGGTATTGCTTGCTGTTTTTAAAAATCAAACTTTTTGGTGCCTGAAGAAGAAAACACGTGATGCCGGGGTCAGAAAAAATGATGCCTGGGTAGGCAAAATTTTTTTGATCCCAAATGCAAAAACGGATGCCAGGACGAAATGCAGGGTCGAATTCCAATCTTAAAAATGGTATTGCTTGCTGTTTTTAAAAATCAAGCTTTTTGGTGCCTAAAGAAGAAAACGCGTGATGCCGGGGTCAGAAACAATGATGCCTGGGTAGGCAAAATTTTTTTGATCCCAAATGCAAAAACGGATGCCAGGACGAAATGCAGGGTCGAATTCCAAACTTAAAAATGGTATTGCTTGCTGTTTTTAAAAATCAAGCATTTTGGTGCCTGAAGAAGAAATCGCGTGATGCCGGGGTCAGAAAAACTGGTGCCTGGGGAGGCAAATTTTTTTTTATCCCAAATGCAAAAACAGATGCCAGGACGAAATTCCGGGTCGAATTCCAAACTTAAAAATGGTATTGCTTGCTGTTTTTAAAAATCAAGCTTTTTGGTGCCTGAAGAAGAAAACGCGTGATGTCGGGGTCAGATATACTGGTGCCTGGGGAGGCAAATTTTTTTTGATCCCAAATGCAAAAACGGATGCCAGGACGAAATTTGGGGTTGAATTCCAAACTTAAAAATGGTATTGCTTGCTGTTTTTAAAAATCAAGCTTTTTGGTGCCTGAAGAAGAAAACGCGTGATGCCGGGGTCAGAAATACTGGTGCCTGGGGAGGCAAATTTTTTTTGATCCCAAATGCAAAAACGGATGCCAGGACGAAATTCGGGGTCGAATTCCAAACTTAAAAATGGTATTGCTTGCTGTTTTTGAAAATCAAGCTTTTTGGTGCCTGAAGAAGAAAACGCGTGATGCCGGGGTCAGAAAAACTGGTGCCTGGGGAAGTAAAATTTTTTTGATCCCAAATGCAAAAATCCATGCCAGGATGAGTTTCAGGGTAGAATTCCATACTTAAAAATGGTATTGCTTGCTGTTTTTAAAAATCAGTCTTTTTGTGCCTGAAGAAGAAAACGCGTGATGCCGGGGTCAGAAAAACTGGTGCCTGGGGAGGCAAATTTTTTTTGATCCCAAATGCAAAAACGGATGCCAGGACGAAATGCAGGGTCGAATTCCAAACTTAAAAATGGTATTGCTTGCTGTTTTTAAAAATCAAGCTTTTTGGTGCCTATAGAAGAAAACGCGTGATGCCGGGGTCAGAAAAACTGGTGCCTGGGGAGGCAAAAATTTTTTGATCCCAAATGCAAAAATCCATGCCAGGACGAAATTCCGGGTGGAATTCCAAACTTAAAAATGGTATTGCTTGCTCTTTTTAAAAATCAGTCTTTTTGTGCCTGAAGAAGAAAACGCGTGATGCCGGGGTCAGAAAAACTGGTGCCTGGGGAGGCAAATTTTTTTTGATCCCAAATGCAAAAACGGATGCCAGGACGAAATGCAGGGTCGAATTCCAAACTTAAAAATGGTATTGCTTGCTGTTTTTAAAAATCAAGCTTTTTGGTGCCTGAAGAAGAAAACGCGTGATGCCGGGGTCAGAAAAACTGGTGACTGGGGAGGTAAATTTTTTTTGATCCCAAATGCAAAAACGGATGCTAGGACGAAATTCCGGGTCGAATTCCAAACTTAAAAATGGTATTGCTTGCTGTTTTTAAAAATCAAGCATTTTGGTGCCTGAAGAAGAAAACGCGTGATGCCGGGGTCAGAAAAACTGGTGCCTGGGGAGGCAAAATTTTTTTGATCCCAAATGCAAAAACAGATGCCAGTAAGAGATTTGGGGTACAATTCCATACTTAAAAATGGTATTGCTTGCTGTTTTCAAAAATCAAGCTTCTTGGTGCCTGAATAAAAAAAGGTGTGATGCCGGGGTCAGAAAAACTGGTGCCTGGGGAGGCAAATTTTTTTTGTTCCCAAATGCAAAAACGGATGCCAGGATGAAGTTCGGGGTCGAATTCCATCCTTAAAAATGGTATTGCTTGCTGTTTTTAAAAATGAAGCTTTTTCGTGCCTGAAGAAGAAAACGCGTGATGCCGGGGTCAGAAAAACTGGTGCCTGGGGAGGCAAATTTTTTTTTATCCCAAATGCAAAAACGGATGCCAGGACGAAATTCCGGGTCGAATTCCAAACTTAAAAATGGTATTGCTTGCTGTTTTTAAAAATGAAGCTTTTTCGTGCCTGAAGAAGAAAACGCGTGATGCCGGGGTCAGAAAAACTGATGCCTGGGGAGGCAAATTTTTTTTGATCCCAAATGCAAAAATCCATGCCAGGATGAGTTTCGGGGTAGAATTCCATACTTAAAAATGGTATTGCTTGCTGTTTTTAAAAATCAAGCTTTTTGGTGCCTGAAGAAGAAAACACATGATGCCGGGGTCAGAAAAAATGATGCCTGGGTACGCAAAATTTTTTTGATCCCAAATGCAAAAACGGATGCCAGGATGCAGGGTCGAATTCCAAACTTAAAAATGGTATTGCTTGCTGTTTTTAAAAATCAAGCATTTTGGTGCCTGAAGAAGAAAACGCGTGATGCCGGGGTCAGAAAAACTGGTACCTGGGGAGGCAAATTTTTTTTGTTCCCAAATGCAAAAACGGATGCCAGGATGAAATTCGGGGTCGAATTCCAAACTTAAAAATGGTATTGCTTGCTGTTTTTAAAAATCAAGCTTTTTGGTGCCTGAAGAAGAAAACGCGTGATGCCGGGGTCAGAAAAACTGGTGCCTGGGGAGGCAAATTATTTTTGATCCCAAATGCAAAAACGGATGCCAGGAAGAAATTCGGGGTCGAATTCCAAACTTAAAAATGGTATTGCTTGCTGTTTTTAAAAATCAAGCTTTTTGGTGCCTGAAGAAGAAAACACGTGATGCCGGGGTCAGAAAAACTGGTGCCTGGGGAGGCAAATTTTTTTTGTTCCCAAATGCAAAAACGGATGCCAGGATGAAGTTCGGGTTCGAATTCCAAACTTAAAAATGGTATTGCTTGCTGTTTTTAAAAATCAAGCTTTTTGGTGCCTGAAGAAGAAAACGCGTGATGCCGGGGTCAGAAAAACTGGTGCCAGGGGAGGCAAAAATTTTTTGATCCCAAATGCAAAAACGGATGCCAGGACGAAATTCCGGGTCGAATTCCAAACTTAAAAATGGTATTGCTTGCTGTTTTCAAAAATCAAGCTTTTTGGTGCCTGAAGAAGAAAACGCGTGATGCCGGGGTCAGAAAAACTGGTGCCTGGGAGGCAAAATTTTTTTGATCCCAAATGCAAAAACGGATGCCAGGACGAAATTCGGGGTCGAATTCCATCCTTAAAAATGGTATTGCTTGCTGTTTTTAAAAATGAAGCTTTTTGGTGCCTGAAGAAGAAAACGCGTGATGCCGGGGTCAGAAAAACTGGTGCCTGGGGAGGCAAATTTTTTTTGATCCCAAATGCAAAAATCCATGCCAGGATGAGTTTCGGGGTAGAATTCCATACTTAAAAATGGTATTGCTTGCTGTTTTTAAAAATCAAACTTTTTGGTGCCTGAAGAAGAAAACACGTGATGCCGGGGTCAGAAAAAATGATGCCTGGGTACGCAAAATTTTTTTGATCCCAAATGCAAAAACGGATGCCAGGACGAAATGCAGGGTCGAATTCCAAACTTAAAAATGGTATTGCTTGCTGTTTTTAAAAATCAAGCATTTTGGTGCCTGAAGAAGAAAACGCGTGATGCCGGGGTCAGAAAAACTAGTGCCTGGGGAGGCAAATTTTTTTTTATCCCAAATGCAAAAACGGATGCCAGGACGAAATTCCGGGTCGAATTCCAAACTTAAAAATGGTATTGCTTGCTGTTTTTAAAAATCAAGCTTTTTGGTGCCTGAAGAAGAAAACGCGTGATGTCGGGGTCAGATATACTGGTGCCTGGGGAGGCAAATTTTTTTTGATCCCAAATGCAAAAACGGATGCCAGGACGAAATTTGGGGTCGAATTCCAAACTTAAAAATGGTATTGCTTGCTGTTTTTAAAAATCAAGCTTTTTGGTGCCTGAAGAAGAAAACGCGTGATGCCAGGGTCAGAAAAACTGGTGCCTGGGGAGGCAAAATTTTTTTGATCCCAAATGCAAAAATCCATGCCAGGATGAGTTTCAGGGTAGAATTCCATACTTAAAAATGGTATTGCTTGCTGTTTTTAAAAATCAGTCTTTTTCTGCCTGAAGAAGAAAACGCGTGATGCCGGGGTCAGAAAAACTGGTGCCTGGGGAGGCAAATTTTTTTTGATCCCAAATGCAAAAACGGATGCCAGGACGAAATGCAGGGTCGAATTCCAAACTTAAAAATGGTATTGCTTGCTGTTTTTAAAAATCAAGCTTTTTGGTGCCTATAGAAGAAAACGCGTGATGCCGGGGTCAGAAAAACTGGTGCCTGGGGAGGCAAAAATTTTTTGATCCCAAATGCAAAAATCCATGCCAGGACGAAATTCCGGGTCGAATTCCAAACTTAAAAATGGTATTGCTTGCTGTTTTTAAAAATCAAGCATTTTGGTGCCTGAAGAAGAAAACGCGTGATGCCGGGGTCAGAAAAACTGGTGCCTGGGGAAGCAAAATTTTTTTGATCCCAAATGCAAAAACAGATGCCAGTAAGAGATTTGGGGTACAATTCCATACTTAAAAATGGTATTGCTTGCTGTTTTCAAAAATCAAGCTTCTTGGTGCCTGAATAAAAAAAGGTGTGATGCCGGGGTCAGAAAAAATGATGCCTGGGTAGGCAAAATTTTTTTGATCCCAAAAGCAAAAACGGATGCCAGGATGAGATTTAGGGTAGAATTCCATACTTAAAAATGGTATTGCTTGCTGTTTTTAAAAATCAAGCTTTTTGGTGCCTGAAGAAGAAAACGCGTGATGCCGGGGTCAGAAAAACTGGTGCCTGGGAGGCAAAATTTTTTTGATCCCAAATGCAAAAACGGATGCCAGGACGAAATTCGGGGTCGAATTCCATCCTTAAAAATGGTATTGCTTGCTGTTTTTAAAAATGAAGCTTTTTCGTGCCTGAAGAAGAAAACGCGGGGTCAGAAAAACTGGTGCCTGGGGAGGCAAATTTTTTTTGATCCCAAATGCAAAAATCCATGCCAGGATGAGTTTCGGGGTAGAATTCCATACTTAAAAATGGTATTGCTTGCTGTTTTTAAAAATGAAGCTTTTTCGTGCCTGAAGAAGAAAACGCGTGATGCCGGGGTCAGAAAAACTGGTGCCTGGGGAGGCAAATTTTTTTTGTTCCCAAATGCAAAAACGGATGCCAGGATGAAATTCGGGGTCGAATTCCAAACTTAAAAATGGTATTGCTTGCTGTTTTTAAAAATCAAGCTTTTTGGTGCCTGAAGAAGAAAACGCGTGATGCCGGGGTCAGAAAAACTGGTGCCAGGGGAGGCAAAAATTTTTTGATCCCAAATGCAAAAACGGATGCCAGGACGAAATTCCGGGTCGAATTCCAAACTTAAAAATGGTATTGCTTGCTGTTTTCAAAAATCAAGCTTTTTGGTGCCTGAAGAAGAAAACGCGTGATGCCGGGGACAGAAAAACTGGTGCCTGGGAGGCAAAATTTTTTTGATCCCAAATGCAAAAACGGATGCCAGGACGAAATTCGGGGTCGAATTCCATCCTTAAAAATGGTATTGCTTGCTGTTTTTAAAAATGAAGCTTTTTCGTGCCTGAAGAAGAAAACGCGTGATGCCGGGGTCAGAAAAACTGGTGCCTGGGGAGGCAAATTTTTTTTGATCCCAAATGCAAAAATCCATGCCAGGATGAGTTTCGGGGTAGAATTCCATACTTAAAAATGGTATTGCTTGCTGTTTTTAAAAATGAAGCTTTTTCGTGCCTGAAGAAGAAAACGCGTGATGCCGGGGTCAGAAAAACTGGTGCCTGGGGAGGCAAATTTTTTTTGTTCCCAAATGCAAAAATGGATGCCAGGATGAAATTCGGGGTCGAATTCCAAACTTAAAAATGGTATTGCTTGCTGTTTTTAAAAATCAAGCTTTTTGGTGCCTGAAGAAGAAAACGCGTGATGCCGGGGTCAGAAAAACTGGTGCCAGGGGAGGCAAAAATTTTTTGATCCCAAATGCAAAAACGGATGCCAGGACGAAATTCCGGGTCGAATTCCAAACTTAAAAATGGTATTGCTTGCTGTTTTCAAAAATCAAGCTTTTTGGTGCCTGAAGAAGAAAACGCGTGATGCCGGGGACAGAAAAACTGGTGCCTGGGAGGCAAAATTTTTTTGATCCCAAATGCAAAAACGGATGCCAGGACGAAATTCGGGGTCGAATTCCATCCTTAAAAATGGTATTGCTTGCTGTTTTTAAAAATGAAGCTTTTTCGTGCCTGAAGAAGAAAACGCGTGATGCCGGGGTCAGAAAAACTGGTGCCTGGGGAGGCAAATTTTTTTTGATCCCAAATGCAAAAATCCATGCCAGGATGAGTTTCGGGGTAGAATTCCATACTTAAAAATGGTATTGCTTGCTGTTTTTAAAAATCAAGCTTTTTGGTGCCTGAAGAAGAAAACACGTGATGCCGGGGTCAGAAAAAATGATGCCTGGGTAGGCAAAAATTTTTTGATCCCAAATGCAAAAACGGATGCCAGGACGAAATGCAGGGTCGAATTCCAAACTTAAAAATGGTATTGCTTGCTGTTTTTAAAAATCAAGCATTTTGGTGCCTGAAGAAGAAAACGCGTGATGCCGGGGTCAGAAAAACTGGTACCTGGGGAGGCAAATTTTTTTTGTTCCCAAATGCAAAAACGGATGCCAGGACGAAATTCGGGGTCGAATTCCAAACTTAAAAATGGTATTGCTTGCTGTTTTTAAAAATCAAGCTTTTTGGTGCCTGAAGAAGAAAACGCGTGATGCCGGGGTCAGAAAAACTGGTGCCTGGGGAGGCAAATTTTTTTTGATCCCAAATGCAAAAACGGATGCCAGGAAGAAATTCGGGGTAGAATTCCAAACTTAAAAATGATATTGCTTGCTGTTTTTAAAAATCAAGCTTTTTGGTGCCTGAAGAAGAAAACACGTGATGCCGGGGTCAGAAAAACTGGTGCCTGGGGAGGCAAATTTTTTTTGTTCCCAAATGCAAAAACGGATGCCAGGATGAAATTCGGGGTCGAATTCCAAACTTAAAAATGGTATTGCTTGCTGTTTTTAAAAATCAAGCTTTTTGGTGCCTGAAGAAGAAAATGCGTGATGCCGGGGTCAGAAAAACTGGTGCCAGGGGAGGCAAAATTTTTTGGATCCCAAATGCAAAAACGGATGCCAGGACGAAATTCCGGGTCGAATTCCAAACTTAAAAATGGTATTGCTTGCTGTTTTCAAAAATCAAGCTTTTTGGTGCCTGAAGAAGAAAACGCGTGATGCCGGGGTCAGAAAAACTGGTGCCTGGGAGGCAAAAATTTTTTGATCCCAAATGCAAAAACGGATGCCAGGACGAAATTCGGGGTCGAATTCCATCCTTAAAAATGGTATTGCTTGCTGTTTTTAAAAATGAAGCTTTTTCGTGCCTGAAGAAGAAAACGCGTGATGCCGGGGTCAGAAAAACTGGTGCCTGGGGAGGCAAATTTTTTTTGATCCCAAATGCAAAAATCCATGCCAGGATGAGTTTCGGGGTAGAATTCCATACTTAAAAATGGTATTGCTTGCTGTTTTTAAAAATCAAGCTTTTTGGTGCCTGAAGAAGAAAACACGTGATGCCGGGGTCAGAAAAAATGATGCCTGGGTAGGCAAAATTTTTTTGATCCCAAATGCAAAAACGGATGCCAGGACGAAATGCAGGGTCGAATTCCAAACTTAAAAATGGTATTGCTTGCTGTTTTTAAAAATCAAGCATTTTGGTGCCTGAAGAAGAAAACGCGTGATGCCGGGGTCAGAAAAACTGGTACCTGGGGAGGCAAATTTTTTTTGTTCCCAAATGCAAAAATGGATGCCAGGACGAAATTCGGGGCCGAATTCCAAACTTAAAAATGGTATTGCTTGCTGTTTTTAAAAATCAAGCTTTTTGGTGCCTGAAGAAGAAAACGCGTGATGCCGGGGTCAGAAAAACTGGTGCCTGGGGAGGCAAATTTTTTTTGATCCCAAATGCAAAAACGGATGCCAGGAAGAAATTCGGGGTCGAATTCCAAACTTAAAAATGGTATTGCTTGCTGTTTTTAAAAATCAAGCTTTTTGGTGCCTGAAGAAGAAAACGCGTGATGCCGGGGTCAGAAAAACTGGTGCCTGGGGAGGCAAATTTTTTTTGATCCCAAATGCAAAAACGGATGCCAGGAAGAAATTCGGGGTCGAATTCCAAACTTAAAAATGGTATTGCTTGCTGTTTTTAAAAATCAAGCTTTTTGGTGCCTGAAGAAGAAAACACGTGATGCCGGGGTCAGAAAAACTGGTGCCTGGGGAGGCAAATTTTTTTTGTTCCCAAATGCAAAAACGGATGCCAGGATGAAATTCGGGGTCGAATTCCAAACTTAAAAATGGTATTGCTTGCTGTTTTTAAAAATCAAGCTTTTTGGTGCCTGAAGAAGAAAATGCGTGATGCCGGGGTCAGAAAAACTGGTGCCAGGGGAGGCAAAATTTTTTTGATCCCAAATGCAAAAACGGATGCCAGGACGAAATTCCGGGTCGAATTCCAAACTTAAAAATGGTATTGCTTGCTGTTTTCAAAAATCAAGCTTTTTGGTGCCTGAAGAAGAAAACGCGTGATGCCGGGGTCAGAAAAACTGGTGCCTGGGAGGCAAAATTTTTTTGATCCCAAATGCAAAAACGGATGCCAGGACGAAATTCGGGGTCGAATTCCATCCTTAAAAATGGTATTGCTTGCTGTTTTTAAAAATGAAGCTTTTTCGTGCCTGAAGAAGAAAACGCGTGATGCCGGGGTCAGAAAAACTGGTGCCTGGGGAGGCAAATTTTTTTTGATCCCAAATGCAAAAACGGATGCCAGGATGAAATTCGGGGTCGAATTCCAAACTTAAAAATGGTATTGCTTGCTGTTTTTAAAAATCAAGCTTTTTGGTGCCTGAAGAAGAAAACGCGTGATGCCGGGGTCAGAAAAACTGGTGCCTGGGGAGGCAAATTTTTTTTGATCCCAAATGCAAAAACGGATGCCAGGAAGAAATTCGGGGTCGAATTCCAAACTTAAAAATGGTATTGCTTGCTGTTTTTAAAAATCAAGCTTTTTGGTGCCTGAAGAAGAAAACACGTGATGCCGGGGTCAGAAAAACTGGTGCCTGGGGAGGCAAATTTTTTTTGTTCCCAAATGCAAAAACGGATGCCAGGATGAAATTCGGGGTCGAATTCCAAACTTAAAAATGGTATTGCTTGCTGTTTTTAAAAATCAAGCTTTTTGGTGCCTGAAGAAGAAAACGCGTGATGCCGGGGTCAGAAAAACTGGTGCCAGGGGAGGCAAAATTTTTTTGATCCCAAATGCAAAAACGGATGCCAGGACGAAATTCCGGGTCGAATTCCAAACTTAAAAATGGTATTGCTTGCTCTTTTCAAAAATCAAGCTTTTTGGTGCCTGAAGAAGAAAACGCGTGATGCCGGGGTCAGAAAAACTGGTGCCTGGGAGGCAAAATTTTTTTGATCCCAAATGCAAAAACGGATGCCAGGATGAAATTCGGGGTCGAATTCCATACTTAAAAATGGTATTGCTTGCTGTTTTTAAAAATCAAGCATTTTGGTGCCTGAAGAAGAAAACGCGTGATGCCGGGGTCAGAAAAACTGGTGCCTGGGGAGGCAAATTTTTTTTGATCCCAAATGCAAAAATCCATGCCAGGATGAGTTTCGGGGTAGAATTCCATACTTAAAAATGGTATTGCTTGCTGTTTTTAAAAATCAAGCTTTTTGGTGCCTGAAGAAGAAAACGCGTGATGCCGGGGTCAGAAAAACTGGTGCCTGGGGAGGCAAATTTTTTTTGATCCCAAATGCAAAAATGGATGCCAGGACGAAATTCCGGGTCGAATTCCAAACTTAAAAATGGTATTGCTTGCTGTTTTTAAAAATCAAGCTTTTTGGTGCCTGAAGAAGAAAACGCGTGATGCCGGGGTCAGAAAAACTGGTGCCTGGGGAGGCAAATTTTTTTTGATCCCAAATGCAAAAACGGATGCCAGGACGAAATTCCGGGTCGAATTCCAAACTTAAAAATGGTATTGCTTGCTGTTTTTAAAAATCAAGCTTTTTGGTGCCTGAAGAAGAAAACGCGTGATGCCGGGGTCAGAAAAACTGGTGACTGGGGAGGTAAATTTTTTTTGATCCCAAATGCAAAAACAGATGCCAGGACGAAATTCCGGGTCGAATTCCAAACTTAAAAATGGTATTGCTTGCTGTTTTTAAAAATCAAGCATTTTGGTGCCTGAAGAAGAAAACGCGTGATGCCGGGGTCAGAAAAACTGGTGCCTGGGGAGGCAAAATTTTTTTGATCCCAAATGCAAAAACAGATGCCAGTAAGAGATTTGGGGTACAATTCCATACTTAAAAATGGTATTGCTTGCTGTTTTCAAAAATCAAGCTTCTTGGTGCCTGAATAAAAAAAGGTGTGATGCCGGGGTCAGAAAAAATGATGCCTGGGTAGGCAAAATTTTTTTGATCCCAAAGGCAAAAACGGATGCCAGGATGAGATTCAGGGTAGAATTCCATACTTAAAAATGGTATTGCTTGCTGTTTTTAAAAATCAAGCTTTTTGGTGCCTGAAGAAGAAAACGCGTGATGCCGGGGTCAGAAATACTGGTGCCTGGGGAGGCAAATTTTTTTTGATCCCAAATGCAAAAACGGATGCCAGGAAGAAATTCGGGGTCGAATTCCAAACTTAAAAATGGTATTGCTTGCTGTTTTTAAAAATCAAGCTTTTTCGTGCCTGAAGAAGAAAACACGTGATGCCGGGGTCAGAAAAACTGGTGCCTGGGGAGGCAAATTTTTTTTGTTCCCAAATGCAAAAACGGATGCCAGGATGAAATTCGGGGTCGAATTCCAAACTTAAAAATGGTATTGCTTGCTGTTTTTAAAAATCAAGCTTTTTGGTGCCTGAAGAAGAAAACGCGTGATGCCGGGGTCAGAAAAACTGGTGCCAGGGGAGGCAAAAAATTTTTGATCCCAAATGCAAAAACGGATGCCAGGACGAAATTCCGGGTCGAATTCCAAACTTAAAAATGGTATTGCTTGCTGTTTTTAAAAATCAAGCTTTTTGGTGCCTGAAGAAGAAAACGCGTGATGCCGGGGTCAGAAAAACTGGTGCCTGGGAGGCAAAATTTTTTTGATCCCAAATGCAAAAACGGATGCCAGGACGAAATTCGGGGTCGAATTCCATCCTTAAAAATGGTATTGCTTGCTGTTTTTAAAAATGAAGCTTTTTCGTGCCTGAAGAAGAAAACGCGTGATGCCGGGGTCAGAAAAACTGGTGCCTGGGGAGGCAAATTTTTTTTGATCCCAAATGCAAAAATCCATGCCAGGATGAGTTTCGGGGTAGAATTCCATACTTAAAAATGGTATTGCTTGCTGTTTTTAAAAATCAAGCTTTTTGGTGCCTGAAGAAGAAAACACGTGATGCCGGGGTCAGAAAAAATGATGCCTGGGTAGGCAAAAATTTTTTGATCTCAAATGCAAAAACGGATGCCAGGACGAAATGCAGGGTCGAATTCCAAACTTAAAAATGGTATTGCTTGCTGTTTTTAAAAATCAAGCATTTTGGTGCCTGAAGAAGAAAACGCGTGATGCCGGGGTCAGAAAAACTGGTACCTGGGGAGGCAAATTTTTTTTGTTCCCAAATGCAAAAACGGATGCCAGGACGAAATTCGGGGTCGAATTCCAAACTTAAAAATGGTATTGCTTGCTGTTTTTAAAAATCAAGCTTTTTGGTGCCTGAAGAAGAAAACGCGTGATGCCGGGGTCAGAAAAACTGGTGCCTGGGGAGGCAAATTTTTTTTGATCCCAAATGCAAAAACGGATGCCAGGAAGAAATTCGGGGTAGAATTCCAAACTTAAAAATGATATTGCTTGCTGTTTTTAAAAATCAAGCTTTTTGGTGCCTGAAGAAGAAAACGCGTGATGCCGGGGTTAGAAATACTGGTGCCTGGGGAGGCAAAATTTTTTTGATCCCAAATGCAAAAACGGATGCCAGGACGAAATGCAGGGTCGATTTCCAAACTTAAAAATGGTATTGCTTGCTGTTTTTGAAAATCAAGCTTTTTGGTGCCTGAAGAAGAAAATGCGTGATGCCGGGGTCAGAAAAACTGGTGCCTGGGGAGGCAAATTTTTTTTGATCCCAAATGCAAAAACGGATGCCAGGACGAAATTCCGGGTCGAATTCCAAATTTAAAAATGGTATTGCTTGCTGTTTTTAAAAATCAAGCTTTTAGGTGCCTGAAGATGAAAACGCGTGATGCCGGGGTCAGAAAAACTGGTACCTGGGGAGGCAAATTTTTTTTGATCCCAAATGCAAAAATGGATGGCAGGACGAAATTCGGGGTCGAATTCCAATCTTAAAAATGGTATTGCTTGCTGTTTTTAAAAATCAAGCTTTTTGGTGCCTGAAGAAGAAAACGCGTGATGCCGGGGTCAGAAAAAGTGGTGCCTGGGGAGGCAAATTTTTTTTGATCCCAAAGGCAAAAACGGATGCCAGGACGAAATGCAGGGTCGAATTCCAAAGTTAAAAATTGTATTGCTTGCTGTTTTTAAAAATCAAGCATTTTGGTGCCTGAAGAAGAAAACGCGTGATGCCGGGGTCAGAAATACTGGTGCCTGGGGAGGCAAAATTTTTTTGATCCCAAATGCAAAAACGGATGCCAGGACGAAATGCAGGGTCGATTTCCAAACTTAAAAATGGTATTGCTTGCTGTTTTTGAAAATCAAGCTTTTTGGTGCCTGAAGAAGAAAATGCGTGATGCCGGGGTCAGAAAAACTGGTGCCTGGGGAGGCAAATTTTTTTTGATCCCAAATGCAAAAACGGATGCCAGGACGAAATTCGGGGTCGAATTCCAATCTTAAAAATGGTATTGCTTGCTGTTTTTAAAAATCAAGCTTTTTGGTGCCTAAAGAAGAAAACGCGTGATGCCGGGGTCAGAAAAAATGATGCCTGGGTAGGCAAAAATTTTTTGATCCCAAATGCAAAAACGGATGCCAGGACGAAATGCAGGGTCGAATTCCAAACTTAAAAAGGGTATTGCTTGCTGTTTTTAAAAATCAAGCATTTTGGTGCCTGAAGAAGAAATCGCGTGATGCCGGAGTCAGAAAAACTGGTGCCTGGGGAGGCAAATTTTTTTTGATCCCAAATGCAAAAACGGATGCCAGGACGAAATGCAGGGTCGATTTCCAAACTTAAAAATGGTATTGCTTGCTGTTTTTAAAAATCAAGCATTTTGGTGCCTGAAGAAGAAAACGCGTGATGCCGGGGTCAGAAAAACTGGTGCCTGGGGAGGCAAATTTTTTTTGATCCCAAATGCAAAAACGGATGCCAGGACGAAATTCCGGGTCGAATTCCAAACTTAAAAACGGTATTGCTTGCTGTTTTTAAAAATCAAGCTTTTTGGTGCCTGAAGAAGAAAACGCGTGATGCCGGGGTCAGAAAAACTGGTGACTGGGGAGGCAAAATTTTTTTGATCCCAAATGCAAAAACAGATGCCAGTAAGAGATTTGGGGTACAATTCCATACTTAAAAATGGTATTGCTTGCTGTTTTCAAAAATCAAGCTTCTTGGTGCCTGAATAAAAAAAGGTGTGATGCCGGGGTCAGAAAATATGATGCCTGGGTAGGCAAAATTTTTTTGATCCCAAAGGCAAAAACGGATGCCAGGATGAGATTCAGGGTAGAATTCCATACTTAAAAATGGTATTGCTTGCTGTTTTTAAAAATCAAGCTTTTTGGTGCCTGAAGAAGAAAACGCGTGATGCCGGGGTCAGAAATACTGGTGCCTGGGGAGGCAAATTTTTTTTGATCCCAAATGCAAAAACGGATGCCAGGAAGAAATTCGGGGTCGAATTCCAAACTTAAAAATGGTATTGCTTGCTGTTTTTAAAAATCAAGCTTTTTGGTGCCTGAAGAAGAAAACACGTGATGCCGGGGTCAGAAAAACTGGTGCCTGGGGAGGCAAATTTTTTTTGTTCCCAAATGCAAAAACGGATGCCAGGATGAAATTCGGGGTCGAATTCCAAACTTAAAAATGGTATTGCTTGCTGTTTTTAAAAATCAAGCTTTTTGGTGCCTGAAGAAGAAAACGCGTGATGCCGGGGTCAGAAAAACTGGTGCCAGGGGAGGCAAAATTTTTTTGATCCCAAATGCAAAAACGGATGCCAGGACGAAATTCCGGGTCGAATTCCAAACTTAAAAATGGTATTGCTTGCTGTTTTCAAAAATCAAGCTTTTTGGTGCCTGAAGAAGAAAACGCGTGATGCCGGGGTCAGAAAAACTGGTGCCTGGGAGGCAAAATTTTTTTGATCCCAAATGCAAAAACGGATGCCAGGATGAAATTCGGGGTCGAATTCCAAACTTAAAAATGGTATTGCTTGCTGTTTTTAAAAATCAAGCTTTTTGGTGCCTGAAGAAGAAAACGCGTGATGCCGGGGTCAGAAAAACTGGTGCCTGGGGAGGCAAATTTTTTTTGATCCCAAATGCAAAAACGGATGCCAGGACGAAATTCGGGGTCGAATTCCATACTTAAAAATGGTATTGCTTGCTGTTTTTAAAAATCAAGCATTTTGGTGCCTGAAGAAGAAAACGCGTGATGCCGGGGTCAGAAAAACTGGTGCCTGGGGAGGCAAATTTTTTTTGATCCCAAATGCAAAAATCCATGCCAGGATGAGTTTCGGGGTAGAATTCCATACTTAAAAATGGTATTGCTTGCTGTTTTTAAAAATCAAGCTTTTTGGTGCCTGAAGAAGAAAACGCGTGATGCCGGGGTCAGAAAAACTGGTGCCTGGGGAGGCAAATTTTTTTTGATCCCAAATGCAAAAATGGATGCCAGGACGAAATTCCGGGTCGAATTCCAAACTTAAAAATGGTATTGCTTGCTGTTTTTAAAAATCAAGCTTTTTGGTGCCTGAAGAAGAAAACGCGTGATGCCGGGGTCAGAAAAACTGGTGCCTGGGGAGGTAAAATTTTTTTGATCCCAAATGCAAAAACGGATGCCAGGACGAAATTCGGGGTCGAATTCCAATCTTAAAAATGTTATTGCTTGCTGTTTTTAAAAATCAAGCATTTTGGTGCCTGAAGAAGAAAACGCGTGATGCCGGGGTCAGAAAAACTGGTGCCTGGGGAGGCAAAATTTTTTTGATCCCAAATGCAAAAACAGATGCCAGTAAGAGATTTGGGGTACAATTCCATACTTAAAAATGGTATTGCTTGCTGTTTTCAAAAATCAAGCTTCTTGGTGCCTGAATAAAAAAAGGTGTGATGCCGGGGTCAGAAAAAATGATGCCTGGGTAGGCAAAATTTTTTTGATCCCAAAGGCAAAAACGGATGCCAGGATGAGATTCAGGGTAGAATTCCATACTTAAAAATGGTATTGCTTGCTGTTTTTAAAAATCAAGCTTTTTGGTGCCTGAAGAAGAAAACGCGTGATGCCGGGGTCAGAAATACTGGTGCCTGGGGAGGCAAATTTTTTTTGATCCCAAATGCAAAAACGGATGCCAGGAAGAAATTCGGGGTCGAATTCCAAACTTAAAAATGGTATTGCTTGCTGTTTTTAAAAATCAAGCTTTTTCGTGCCTGAAGAAGAAAACACGTGATGCCGGGGTCAGAAAAACTGGTGCCTGGGGAGGCAAATTTTTTTTGTTCCCAAATGCAAAAACGGATGCCAGGATGAAATTCGGGGTCGAATTCCAAACTTAAAAATGGTATTGCTTGCTGTTTTTAAAAATCAAGCTTTTTGGTGCCTGAAGAAGAAAACGCGTGATGCCGGGGTCAGAAAAACTGGTGCCAGGGGAGGCAAAAATTTTTTGATCCCAAATGCAAAAACGGATGCCAGGACGAAATTCCGGGTCGAATTCCAAACTTAAAAATGGTATTGCTTGCTGTTTTTAAAAATCAAGCTTTTTGGTGCCTGAAGAAGAAAACGCGTGATGCCGGGGTCAGAAAAACTGGTGCCTGGGAGGCAAAATTTTTTTGATCCCAAATGCAAAAACGGATGCCAGGACGAAATTCGGGGTCGAATTCCATCCTTAAAAATGGTATTGCTTGCTGTTTTTAAAAATGAAGCTTTTTCGTGCCTGAAGAAGAAAACGCGTGATGCCGGGGTCAGAAAAACTGGTGCCTGGGGAGGCAAATTTTTTTTGATCCCAAATGCAAAAATCCATGCCAGGATGAGTTTCGGGGTAGAATTCCATACTTAAAAATGGTATTGCTTGCTGTTTTTAAAAATCAAGCTTTTTGGTGCCTGAAGAAGAAAACACGTGATGCCGGGGTCAGAAAAAATGATGCCTGGGTAGGCAAAAATTTTTTGATCCCAAATGCAAAAACGGATGCCAGGACGAAATGCAGGGTCGCATTCCAAACTTAAAAATGGTATTGCTTGCTGTTTTTAAAAATCAAGCATTTTGGTGCCTGAAGAAGAAAACGCGTGATGCCGGGGTCAGAAAAACTGGTACCTGGGGAGGCAAATTTTTTTTGTTCCCAAATGCAAAAACGGATGCCAGGACGAAATTCGGGGTCGAATTCCAAACTTAAAAATGGTATTGCTTGCTGTTTTTAAAAATCAAGCTTTTTGGTGCCTGAAGAAGAAAACGCGTGATGCCGGGGTCAGAAAAACTGGTGCCTGGGGAGGCAAATTTTTTTTGATCCCAAATGCAAAAACGGATGCCAGGACGAAATTCCGGGTCGAATTCCAAATTTAAAAATGGTATTGCTTGCTGTTTTTAAAAATCAAGCTTTTAGGTGCCTGAAGATGAAAACGCGTGATGCCGGGGTCAGAAAAACTGGTGCCTGGGGAGGTAAAATTTTTTTGATCCCAAATGCAAAAACGGATGCCAGGACGAAATTCGGTGTCGAATTCCAATCTTAAAAATGGTATTGCTTGCTGTTTTTAAAAATCAAGCTTTTTGGTGCCTAAAGAAGAAAACGCGTGATGCCGGCGTCAGAAAAAATGATGCCTGGGTAGGCAAAAATTTTTTGATCCCAAATGCAAAAACGGATGCCAGGACGAAATGCAGGGTCGAATTCCAAACTTAAAAAGGGTATTGCTTGCTGTTTTTAAAAATCAAGCATTTTGGTGCCTGAAGAAGAAATCGCGTGATGCCGGAGTCAGAAAAACTGGTGCCTGGGGAGGCAAATTTTTTTTGATCCCAAATGCAAAAACGGATGCCAGGACGAAATGCAGGGTCGATTTCCAAACTTAAAAATGGTATTGCTTGCTGTTTTTAAAAATCAAGCATTTTGGTGCCTGAAGAAGAAAACGCGTGATGCCGGGGTCAGAAAAACTGGTGCCTGGGGAGGCAAATTTTTTTTGATCCCAAATGCAAAAACGGATGCCAGGACGAAATTCCGGGTCGAATTCCAAACTTAAAAACGGTATTGCTTGCTGTTTTTAAAAATCAAGCTTTTTGGTGCCTGAAGAAGAAAACGCGTGATGCCGGGGTCAGAAAAACTGGTGACTGGGGAGGCAAAATTTTTTTGATCCCAAATGCAAAAACAGATGCCAGTAAGAGATTTGGGGTACAATTCCATACTTAAAAATGGTATTGCTTGCTGTTTTCAAAAATCAAGCTTCTTGGTGCCTGAATAAAAAAAGGTGTGATGCCGGGGTCAGAAAATATGATGCCTGGGTAGGCAAAATTTTTTTGATCCCAAAGGCAAAAACGGATGGCAGGATGAGATTCAGGGTAGAATTCCATACTTAAAAATGGTATTGCTTGCTGTTTTTAAAAATCAAGCTTTTTGGTGCCTGAAGAAGAAAACGCGTGATGCCGGGGTCAGAAATACTGGTGCCTGGGGAGGCAAATTTTTTTTGATCCCAAATGCAAAAACGGATGCCAGGAAGAAATTCGGGGTCGAATTCCAAACTTAAAAATGGTATTGCTTGCTGTTTTTAAAAATCAAGCTTTTTGGTGCCTGAAGAAGAAAACACGTGATGCCGGGGTCAGAAAAACTGGTGCCTGGGGAGGCAAATTTTTTTTGTTCCCAAATGCAAAAACGGATGCCAGGATGAAATTCGGGGTCGAATTCCAAACTTAAAAATGGTATTGCTTGCTGTTTTTAAAAATCAAGCTTTTTGGTGCCTGAAGAAGAAAACGCGTGATGCCGGGGTCAGAAAAACTGGTGCCAGGGGAGGCAAAATTTTTTTGATCCCAAATGCAAAAACGGATGCCAGGACGAAATTCCGGGTCGAATTCCAAACTTAAAAATGGTATTGCTTGCTGTTTTCAAAAATCAAGCTTTTTGGTGCCTGAAGAAGAAAACGCGTGATGCCGGGGTCAGAAAAACTGGTGCCTGGGAGGCAAAATTTTTTTGATCCCAAATGCAAAAACGGATGCCAGGATGAAATTCGGGGTCGAATTCCAAACTTAAAAATGGTATTGCTTGCTGTTTTTAAAAATCAAGCTTTTTGGTGCCTGAAGAAGAAAACGCGTGATGCCGGGGTCAGAAAAACTGGTGCCTGGGGAGGCAAATTTTTTTTGATCCCAAATGCAAAAACGGATGCCAGGACGAAATTCGGGGTCGAATTCCATACTTAAAAATGGTATTGCTTGCTGTTTTTAAAAATCAAGCATTTTGGTGCCTGAAGAAGAAAACGCGTGATGCCGGGGTCAGAAAAACTGGTGCCTGGGGAGGCAAATTTTTTTTGATCCCAAATGCAAAAATCCATGCCAGGATGAGTTTCGGGGTAGAATTCCATACTTAAAAATGGTATTGCTTGCTGTTTTTAAAAATCAAGCTTTTTGGTGCCTGAAGAAGAAAACGCGTGATGCCGGGGTCAGAAAAACTGGTGCCTGGGGAGGCAAATTTTTTTTGATCCCAAATGCAAAAATGGATGCCAGGACGAAATTCCGGGTCGAATTCCAAACTTAAAAATGGTATTGCTTGCTGTTTTTAAAAATCAAGCTTTTTGGTGCCTGAAGAAGAAAACGCGTGATGCCGGGGTCAGAAAAACTGGTGCCTGGGGAGGTAAAATTTTTTTGATCCCAAATGCAAAAACGGATGCCAGGACGAAATTCGGGGTCGAATTCCAATCTTAAAAATGTTATTGCTTGCTGTTTTTAAAAATCAAGCTTTTTGGTGCCTGAAGAAGAAAACGCGTGATGCCGGGGTCAGAAAAACTGGTGCCTGGGGAGGCAAATTTTTTTTGATCCCAAATGCAAAAACGGATGCCAGGACGAAATTCCGGGTCGAATTCCAAACTTAAAAATGGTATTGCTTGCTGTTTTTAAAAATCAAGCTTTTTGGTGCCTGAAGAAGAAAACGCGTGATGCCGGGGTCAGAAAAACTGGTGACTGGGGAGGTAAATTTTTTTTGATCCCAAATGCAAAAACGGATGCCAGGACGAAATTCCGGGTCGAATTCCAAACTTAAAAATGGTATTGCTTGCTGTTTTTAAAAATCAAGCATTTTGGTGCCTGAAGAAGAAAACGCGTGATGCCGGGGTCAGAAAAACTGGTGCCTGGGGAGGCAAAATTTTTTTGATCCCAAATGCAAAAACAGATGCCAGTAAGAGATTTGGGGTACAATTCCATACTTAAAAATGGTATTGCTTGCTGTTTTCAAAAATCAAGCTTCTTGGTGCCTGAATAAAAAAAGGTGTGATGCCGGGGTCAGAAAAAATGATGCCTGGGTAGGCAAAATTTTTTTGATCCCAAAGGCAAAAACGGATGCCAGGATGAGATTCAGGGTAGAATTCCATACTTAAAAATGGTATTGCTTGCTGTTTTCAAAAATCAAGCTTCTTGGTGCCTGAATAAAAAAAGGTGTGATGCCGGGGTCAGAAAAAATGATGCCTGGGTAGGCAAAAATTTTTTGATCCCAAATGCAAAAACGGATGCCAGGACGAAATGCAGGGTCGAATTCCAAACTTAAAAATGGTATTGCTTGCTGTTTTTAAAAATCAAGCATTTTGGTGCCTGAAGAAGAAAACGCGTGATGCCGGGGTCAGAAAAACTGGTACCTGGGGAGGCAAATTTTTTTTGTTCCCAAATGCAAAAACGGATGCCAGGACGAAATTCCGGGTCGAATTCCAAACTTAAAAATGGTATTGCTTGCTGTTTTTAAAAATCAAGCTTTTTGGTGCCTGAAGAAGAAAACGCGTGATGCCGGGGTCAGAAAAACTGGTGCCTGGGGAGGCAAATTTTTTTTGATCCCAAATGCAAAAACGGATGCCAGGAAGAAATTCGGGGTAGAATTCCAAACTTAAAAATGATATTGCTTGCTGTTTTTAAAAATCAAGCTTTTTGGTGCCTGAAGAAGAAAACACGTGATGCCGGGGTCAGAAAAACTGGTGCCTGGGGAGGCAAATTTTTTTTGATCCCAAATGCAAAAATGGATGGCAGGACGAAATTCGGGGTCGAATTCCAATCTTAAAAATGGTATTGCTTGCTGTTTTTAAAAATCAAGCTTTTTGGTGCCTGAAGAAGAAAACGCGTGATGCCGGGGTTAGAAATACTGGTGCCTGGGGAGGCAAATTTTTTTTGATCCCAAAGGCAAAAACGGATGCCAGGACGAAATGCAGGGTCGAATTCCAAAGTTAAAAATTGTATTGCTTGCTGTTTTTAAAAATCAAGCATTTTGGTGCCTGAAGAAGAAAACGCGTGATGCCGGGGTCAGAAATACTGGTGCCTGGGGAGGCAAAATTTTTTTGATCCCAAATGCAAAAACGGATGCCAGGACGAAATGCAGGGTCGATTTCCAAACTTAAAAATGGTATTGCTTGCTGTTTTTGAAAATCAAGCTTTTTGGTGCCTGAAGAAGAAAATGCGTGATGCCGGGGTCAGAAAAACTGGTGCCTGGGGAGGCAAATTTTTTTTGATCCCAAATGCAAAAACGGATGCCAGGACGAAATTCCGGGTCGAATTCCAAATTTAAAAATGGTATTGCTTGCTGTTTTTAAAAATCAAGCTTTTAGGTGCCTGAAGATGAAAACGCGTGATGCCGGGGTCAGAAAAACTGGTGCCTGGGGAGGTAAAATTTTTTTGATCCCAAATGCAAAAACGGATGCCAGGACGAAATTCGGGGTCGAATTCCAATCTTAAAAATGGTATTGCTTGCTGTTTTTAAAAATCAAGCTTTTTGGTGCCTAAAGAAGAAAACGCGTGATGCCGGGGTCAAAAAAAATGATGCCTGGGTAGGCAAAAATTTTTTGATCCCAAATGCAAAAACGGATGCCAGGACGAAATGCAGGGTCGAATTCCAAACTTAAAAAGGGTATTGCTTGCTGTTTTTAAAAATCAAGCATTTTGGTGCCTGAAGAAGAAATCGCGTGATGCCGGAGTCAGAAAAACTGGTACCTGGGGAGGCAAATTTTTTTTGTTCCCAAATGCAAAAACGGATGCCAGGACGAAATTCGGGGTCGAATTCCAAACTTAAAAATGGTATTGCTTGCTGTTTTTAAAAATCAAGCTTTTTGGTGCCTGAAGAAGAAAACGCGTGATGCCGGGGTCAGAAAAACTGGTGCCTGGGGAGGCAAATTTTTTTTGATCCCAAATGCAAAAACGGATGCCAGGAAGAAATTCGGGGTAGAATTCCAAACTTAAAAATGGTATTGCTTGCTGTTTTTAAAAATCAAGCTTTTTGGTGCCTGAAGAAGAAAACGCGTGATGCCGGGGTCAGAAAAACTGGTGCCTGGGGAGGCAAATTTTTTTTGTTCCCAAATGCAAAAACGGATGCCAGGATGAAATTCGGGGTCGAATTCCAAACTTAAAAATGGTATTGCTTGCTGTTTTTAAAAATCAAGCTTTTTGGTGCCTGAAGAAGAAAATGCGTGATGCCGGGGTCAGAAAAACTGGTGCCAGGGGAGGCAAAATTTTTTTGATCCCAAATGCAAAAACGGATGCCAGGACGAAATTCCGGGTCGAATTCCAAACTTAAAAATGGTATTGCTTGCTGTTTTCAAAAATCAAGCTTTTTGGTGCCTGAAGAAGAAAACGCGTGATGCCGGGGTCAGAAAAACTGGTGCCTGGGAGGCAAAATTTTTTTGATCCCAAATGCAAAAACGGATGCCAGGATGAAATTCGGGGTCGAATTCCAAACTTAAAAATGGTATTGCTTGCTGTTTTTAAAAATCAAGCTTTTTGGTGCCTGAAGAAGAAAACGCGTGATGCCGGGGTCAGAAAAACTGGTGCCTGGGGAGGCAAATTTTTTTTGATCCCAAATGCAAAAACGGATGCCAGGACGAAATTCGGGGTCGAATTCCATACTTAAAAATGGTATTGCTTGCTGTTTTTAAAAATCAAGCATTTTGGTGCCTGAAGAAGAAAACGCGTGATGCCGGGGTCAGAAAAACTGGTGCCTGGGGAGGCAAATTTTTTTTGATCCCAAATGCAAAAATCCATGCCAGGATGAGTTTCGGGGTAGAATTCCATACTTAAAAATGGTATTGCTTGCTGTTTTTAAAAATCAAGCTTTTTGGTGCCTGAAGAAGAAAACGCGTGATGCCGGGGTCAGAAAAACTGGTGCCTGGGGAGGCAAATTTTTTTTGATCCCAAATGCAAAAATGGATGCCAGGACGAAATGCAGGGTCGAATTCCAAACTTAAAAATGGTATTGCTTGCTGTTTTTAAAAATCAAGCTTTTTGGTGCCTGAAGAAGAAAACGCGTGATGCCGGGGTCAGAAAAACTGGTGCCTGGGGAGGTAAAATTTTTTTGATCCCAAATGCAAAAACGGATGCCAGGATGAAATTCGGGGTCGAATTCCAATCTTAAAAATGTTATTGCTTGCTGTTTTTAAAAATCAAGCTTTTTGGTGCCTGAAGAAGAAAACGCGTGATGCCGGGGTTAGAAAAACTGGTGCCTGGGGAGGCAAATTTTTTTTGATCCCAAATGCAAAAACGGATGCCAGGACGAAATTCCGGGTCGAATTCCAAACTTAAAAATGGTATTGCTTGCTGTTTTTAAAAATCAAGCTTTTTGGTGCCTGAAGAAGAAAACGCGTGATGCCGGGGTCAGAAAAACTGGTGACTGGGGAGGTAAATTTTTTTTGATCCCAAATGCAAAAACGGATGCCAGGACGAAATTCCGGGTCGAATTCCAAACTTAAAAATGGTATAGCTTGCTGTTTTTAAAAATCAAGCATTTTGGTGCCTGAAGAAGAAAACGCGTGATGCCGGGGTCAGAAAAACTGGTGCCTGGGGAGGCAAAATTTTTTTGATCCCAAATGCAAAAACAGATGCCAGTAAGAGATTTGGGGTACAATTCCATACTTAAAAATGGTATTGCTTGCTGTTTTCAAAAATCAAGCTTCTTGGTGCCAGAATAAAAAAAGGTGTGATGCCGGGGTCAGAAAAAATGATGCCTGGGTAGGCAAAATTTTTTTGATCCCAAAGGCAAAAACGGATGCCAGGATGAGATTCAGGGTAGAATTCCATACTTAAAAATGGTATTGCTTGCTGTTTTTAAAAATCAAGCTTTTTGGTGCCTGAAGAAGAAAACGCGTGATGCCGGGGTCAGAAATACTGGTGCCTGGGGAGGCAAATTTTTTTTGATCCCAAATGCAAAAACGGATGCCAGGAAGAAATTCGGGGTCGAATTCCAAACTTAAAAATGGTATTGCTTGCTGTTTTTAAAAATCAAGCTTTTTCGTGCCTGAAGAAGAAAACACGTGATGCCGGGGTCAGAAAAACTGGTGCCTGGGGAGGCAAATTTTTTTTGTTCCCAAATGCAAAAACGGATGCCAGGATGAAATTCGGGGTCGAATTCCAAACTTAAAAATGGTATTGCTTGCTGTTTTTAAAAATCAAGCTTTTTGGTGCCTGAAGAAGAAAGCGCGTGATGCCGGGGTCAGAAAAACTGGTGCCAGGGGAGGCAAAAAATTTTTGATCCCAAATGCAAAAACGGATGCCAGGACGAAATTCCGGGTCGAATTCCAAACTTAAAAATGGTATTGCTTGCTGTTTTTAAAAATCAAGCTTTTTGGTGCCTGAAGAAGAAAACGCGTGATGCCGGGGTCAGAAAAACTGGTGCCTGGGAGGCAAAATTTTTTTGATCCCAAATGCAAAAACGGATGCCAGGACGAAATTCGGGGTCGAATTCCATCCTTAAAAATGGTATTGCTTGCTGTTTTTAAAAATGAAGCTTTTTCGTGCCTGAAGAAGAAAACGCGTGATGCCGGGGTCAGAAAAACTGGTGCCTGGGGAGGCAAATTTTTTTTGATCCCAAATGCAAAAATCCATGCCAGGATGAGTTTCGGGGTAGAATTCCATACTTAAAAATGGTATTGCTTGCTGTTTTTAAAAATCAAGCTTTTTGGTGCCTGAAGAAGAAAACGCGTGATGCCGGGGTCAGAAAAAATGATGCCTGGGTAGGCAAAAATTTTTTGATCCCAAATGCAAAAACGGATGCCAGGACGAAATGCAGGGTCGAATTCCAAACTTAAAAATGGTATTGCTTGCTGTTTTTAAAAATCAAGCATTTTGGTGCCTGAAGAAGAAAACGCGTGATGCCGGGGTCAGAAAAACTGGTACCTGGGGAGGCAAATTTTTTTTGTTCCCAAATGCAAAAACGGATGCCAGGACGAAATTCGGGGTCGAATTCCAAACTTAAAAATGGTATTGCTTGCTGTTTTTAAAAATCAAGCTTTTTGGTGCCTGAAGAAGAAAACGCGTGATGCCGGGGTCAGAAAAACTGGTGCCTGGGGAGGCAAATTTTTTTTGATCCCAAATGCAAAAACGGATGCCAGGAAGAAATTCGGGGTAGAATTCCAAACTTAAAAATGATATTGCTTGCTGTTTTTAAAAATCAAGCTTTTTGGTGCCTGAAGAAGAAAACACGTGATGCCGGGGTCAGAAAAACTGGTGCCTGGGGAGGCAAATTTTTTTTGTTCCCAAATGCAAAAACGGATGCCAGGATGAAATTCGGGGTCGAATTCCAAACTTAAAAATGGTATTGCTTGCTGTTTTTAAAAATCAAGCTTTTTGGTGCCTGAAGAAGAAAATGCGTGATGCCGGGGTCAGAAAAACTGGTGCCAGGGGAGGCAAAATTTTTTTGATCCCAAATGCAAAAACGGATGCCAGGACGAAATTCCGGGTCGAATTCCAAACTTAAAAATGGTATTGCTTGCTGTTTTCAAAAATCAAGCTTTTTGGTGCCTGAAGAAGAAAACGCGTGATGCCGGGGTCAGAAAAACTGGTGCCTGGGAGGCAAAATTTTTTTGATCCCAAATGCAAAAACGGATGCCAGGACGAAATTCGGGGTCGAATTCCATCCTTAAAAATGGTATTGCGTGCTGTTTTTAAAAATGAAGCTTTTTCGTGCCTGAAGAAGAAAACGCGTGATGCCGGGGTCAGAAAAACTGGTGCCTGGGGAGGCAAATTTTTTTTGATCCCAAATGCAAAAATCCATGCCAGGATGAGTTTCGGGGTAGAATTCCATACTTAAAAATGGTATTGCTTGCTGTTTTTAAAAATCAAGCTTTTTGGTGCCTGAAGAAGAAAACACGTGATGCCGGGGTCAGAAAAAATGATGCCTGGGTAGGCAAAAATTTTTTGATCCCAAATGCAAAAACGGATGCCAGGACGAAATGCAGGGTCGAATTCCAAACTTAAAAATGGTATTGCTTGCTGTTTTTAAAAATCAAGCATTTTGGTGCCTGAAGAAGAAAACGCGTGATGCCGGGGTCAGAAAAACTGGTACCTGGGGAGGCAAATTTTTTTTGTTCCCAAATGCAAAAACGGATGCCAGGATGAAATTCGGGGTCGAATTCCAAACTTAAAAATGGTATTGCTTGCTGTTTTTAAAAATCAAGCTTTTTGGTGCCTGAAGAAGAAAACGCGTGATGCCGGGGTCAGAAAAACTGGTGCCTGGGGAGGCAAATTTTTTTTGATCCCAAATGCAAAAACGGATGCCAGGACGAAATGCAGGGTCGATTTCCAAACTTAAAAATGGTATAGCTTGCTGTTTTTAAAAATCAAGCTTTTTGGTGCCTGAAGAAGAAAACGCGTGATGCCGGGGTCAGAAAAACTGGTGCCTGGGGAGGTAAAATTTTTTTGATCCCAAATGCAAAAATGGATGCCAGGATGAAATTCGGGGTCGAATTCCAAACTTAAAAATGGTATTGCTTGCTGTTTTTAAAAATCAAGCTTTTTGGTGCCTGAAGAAGAAAACGCGTGAAGCCGGGGTCAGAAAAACTGGTGCCTGGGGAGGCAAATTTTTTTTGATCCCAAATGCAAAAACGGATGCCAGGACGAAATGCAGGGTCGATTTCCAAACTTAAAAATGGTATTGCTTGCTGTTTTTAAAAATCAAGCATTTTGGTGCCTGAAGAAGAAAACGCGTGATGCCGGGGTCAGAAAAACTGGTGCCTGGGGAGGCAAATTTTTTTTGATCCCAAATGCAAAAACGGATGCCAGGACGAAATTCCGGGTCGAATTCCAAACTTAAAAATGGTATTGCTTGCTGTTTTTAAAAATCAAGCTTTTTGGTGCCTGAAGAAGAAAACGCGTGATGCCGGGGTCAGAAAAACTGGTGCCTGGGGAGGTAAATTTTTTTTGATCCCAAATGCAAAAACGGATGCCAGGACGAAATTCGGGGTCGAATTCCATACTTAAAAATGGTATTGCTTGCTGTTTTTAAAAATCAAGCTTTTTGGTGCCTGAAGAAGAAAACGCGTGATGCCGGGGTCAGAAAAACTGGTGCCTGGGGAGGCAAATTTTTTTTGATCCCAAATGCAAAAATCCATGCCAGGATGAGTTTCGGGGTCGAATTCCAATCTTAAAAATGGTATTGCTTGCTGTTTTTAGAAATCAAGCATTTTGGTGCCTGAAGAAGAAAACGCGTGATGCCGGGGTCAGAAAAACTGGTGCCTGGGGAGGCAAATTTTTTTTGATCCCAAATGCAAAAACGGATGCCAGGATGAAATTCGGGGTCGAATTCCAAACTTAAAAATGGTATTGCTTGCTGTTTTTAAAAATCAAGCTTTTTGGTGCCTGAAGAAGAAAACGCGTGAAGCCGGGGTCAGAAAAACTGGTGCCTGGGGAGGCAAAATTTTTTTGATCCCAAACGCAAAAATGGATGCCAGGACGAAATGCAGGGTCGATTTCCAAACTTAAAAATGGTATTGCTTGCTGTTTTTAAAAATCAAGCTTTTTGGTGCCTGAAGAAGAAAACGCGTGATGCCGGGGTGAGAAAAAATGATGCCTGGATAGGCAAAAATTTTTTGATCCCAAAGGCAAAAACGGATGCCAGGATGAGATTCAGGGTCGAATTCCTTCCTTAAAAATGGTATTGCTTGCTGTTTTTAAAAATGAAGCTTTTTCGTGCCTGAAGAAGAAAACGCGTGATGCCGGGGTCAGAAAAACTGGTGCCTGGGGAGGCAAATTTTTTTTGATCCCAAATGCAAAAATCCATGCCAGGATGAGTTTCGGGATAGAATTCCATACTTAAAAATGGTATTGCTTGCTGTTTTTAAAAATCAGTCTTTTTGTGCCTGAAGAAGAAAACGCGTGATGCCGGGGTCAGAAAAACTGGTGCCTGGGGAGGCAAATTTTTTTTGATCCCAAATGCAAAAACGGATGCCAGGACGAAATTCCGGGTCGCATTCCAAACTTAAAAATGGTATTGCTTGCTGTTTTTAAAAATCAAGCTTTTTGGTGCCTGAAGAAGAAAACGCGTGATGCCGGGGTCAGAAAAACTGGTGCCTGGGGAGGCAAAAATTTTTTGATCCCAAATGGAAAAATCCATGCCAGGATGAGTTTCGGGGTAGAATTCCATACTTAAAAATGGTATTGCTTGCTGTTTTTAAAAATCAAGCTTTTTCGTGCCTGAAGAAGAAAACGCGTGATGCCGGGGTCAGAAAAACTGGTGCCTGGGGAGGTAAAATTTTTTTGATCCCAAATGCAAAAACGGATGCCAGGACGAAATTCGGGGTCGAATTCCAAACTTAAAAATGGTATTGCTTGCTGTTTTTAAAAATCAAGCATTTTGGTGCCTGAAGAAGAAATCGCGTGATGCCGGGGTCAGAAAAACTGGTGCCTGGGGAGGCAAATTTTTTTTGTTCCCAAATGCAAAAACAGATGCCAGGATGAAATTCGGGGTCGAATTCCAAACTTAAAAATGGTATTGCTTGCTGTTTTTAAAAATCAAGCTTTTTGGTGCCTGAAGAAGAAAACGCGTGATGCCGGGGTCAGAAAAACTGGTGCCTGGGGAGGCAAATTTTTTTTGATCCCAAATGCAAAAACGGATGCCAGGATGAGTTTCGGGGTAGAATTCCATACTTAAAAATGGTATTGCTTGCTGTTTTTAAAAATCAGTCTTTTTGTGCCTAAAGAAGAAAACGCGTGATGCCAGGGTTAGAAAAACTGGTGCCTGGGGAGGCAAAATTTTTTTGATCCCAAATGCAAAAACAGATGCCAGTAAGAGATTTGGGGTACAATTCCATACTTAAAAATGGTATTGCTTGCTGTTTTCAAAAATCAAGCTTCTTGGTGCCTGAATAAAAAAAGGTGTGATGCCGGGGTCAGAAAAAATGATGCCTGGGTAGGCAAAAATTTTTTGATCCCAAAGGCAAAAACGGATGCCAGGATGAGATTCAGGGTAGAATTCCAAACTTAAAAATGGTATTGTTTGCTGTTTTTTAAAATCAAGCTTTTTGGTGCCTGAGGAAGAAAACGCGTGATGCCGGGGTCAGAAATACTGGTGCCTGGGGAGGCAAATTTTTTTTGATCCCAAATGCAAAAACGGATGCCAGGATGAAATTCGGGATCGAATTCCAAACTTAAAAATGGTATTGCTTGCTGTTTTTAAAAATCAAGCTTTTTGGTGCCTGAAGAAGAAAACGCGTGATGCCGGGGTCAGAAAAACTGGTGCCTGGGAGGCAAATTTTTTTTGTTCCCAAATGCAAAAACGGATGCCAGGATGAAATTCGGGGTCGAATTCCATCCTTAAAAATGGTATTGCTTGCTGTTTTTAAAAATGAAGCTTTTTCGTGCCTGAAGAAGAAAACGCGTGATGCCGGGGTCAGAAAAACTGGTGCCTGGGGAGGCAAATTTTTTTTGATCCCAAATGCAAAAATCCATGCCAGGATGAGTTTCGGGGTAGAATTCCATACTTAAAAATGGTATTGCTTGCTGTTTTTAAAAATCAAGCATTTTGGTGCCTGAAAAAGAAAACGCGTGATGCCGGGGTCAGAAAAACTGGTGCCTGGGGAGGCAAATTTTTTTTGATCCCAAATGCAAAAACGGATGCCAGGACGAAATTCCGGGTCAAATTCCAAACTTAAAAATGGTATTGCTTGCTGTTTTCAAAAATCAAGCTTCTTGGTGCCTGAATAAAAAAAGGTGTGATGCCGGGGTCAGAAAAAATGATGCCTGGGTAGGCAAAATTTTTTTGATCCCAAAGGCAAAAACGGATGCCAGGACGAGATTCAGGGTAGAATTCCATACTTAAAAATGGTATTGCTTGCTGTTTTTAAAAATCAAGCTTTTTGGTGCCTGAAGAAGAAAACGCGTGATGCCGGGGTCAGAAAAACTGGTGCCTGGGGAGGCAAATTTTTTTTGATCCCAAATGCAAAAACGGATGCCAGGACGAAATTCCGGGTCGAATTCCAAACTTAAAAATGGTATTGCTTGCTGTTTTTAAAAATCAAGCTTTTTGGTGCCTGAAGAAGAAAACACGTGATGCCGGGGTCAGAAAAACTGGTGCCTGGGGAGGTAAAATTTTTTTGATCCCAAATGCAAAAACGGATGCCAGGACGAAATTCGGGGTCGAATTCCAATCTTAAAAATGGTATTGTTTGCTGTTTTTAAAAATCAAGCTTTTTGGTGCCTAAAGAAGAAAACGCGTGATGCCGGGGTCAGAAAAAATGATGCCTGGGGAGGCAAAATTTTTTTGATCCCAAATGCAAAAACGGATGCCAGGACGAAATGCAGGGTCGAATTCCAAACTTAAAAATGGTATTGCTTGCTGTTTTTAAAAATCAAGCTTTTTGGTGCCTGAAGAAGAAAACGCGTGATGCCGGGGTCAGAAAAACTGGTGCCTGGGGAGGCAAATTTTTTTTGATCCCAAATGCAAAAATCCATGCCAGGATGAGTTTCGGGGTCGAATTCCAATCTTAAAAATGGTATTGCTTGCTGTTTTTAAAAATCAAGCATTTTGGTGCCTGAAGAAGAAAACGCGTGAAGCCGGGGTCAGAAAAACTGGTGCCTGGGGAGGCAAATTTTTTTTGATCCCAAATGCAAAAACGGATGCCAGGACGAAATGCAGGGTCGATTTCCAAACTTAAAAATGGTATTGCTTGCTGTTTTTAAAAATCAAGCTTTTTGGTGCCTGAAGAAGAAAACGCGTGATGCCGGGGTCAGAAAAACTGGTGCCTGGGGAGGCAAATTTTTTTTGATCCCAAATGCAAAAATCCATGCCAGGATGAGTTTCGGGGTAGAATTCCATACTTAAAAATGGTATTGCTTGCTGTTTTTAAAAATCAGTCTTTTTGTGCCTGAAGAAGAAAACGCGTGATGCCGGGGTCAGAAAAACTGGTGCCTGGGGAGGCAAATTTTTTTTGATCCCAAATGCAAAAACGGATGCCAAGACGAAATTCCGGGTCGCATTCCAAACTTAAAAATGGTATTGCTTGCTGTTTTTAAAAATCAAGCATTTTGGTGCCTGAAGAAGAAATCGCGTGATGCCGGGGTCAGAAAAACTGGTGCCTGGGGAGGCAAATTTTTTTTGTTCCCAAATGCAAAAACGGATGCCAAGACGAAATTCCGGGTCGCATTCCAAACTTAAAAATGGTATTGCTTGCTGTTTTTAAAAATCAGTCTTTTTGTGCCTGAAGAAGAAAACGCGTGATGCCGGGGTTAGAAAAACTGGTGCCTGGGGAGGTAAAATTTTTTTGATCCCAAATTGCAAAAACGGATGCCAGGACGAAATTCGGGGTCGAATTCCAATCTTAAAAATGGTATTGTTTGCTGTTTTTAAAAATCAAGCTTTTTGGTGCCTAAAGAAGAAAACGCGTGATGCCGGGGTCAGAAAAAAATGATGCCTGGGGAGGCAAAAATTTTTTGATCCCAAATGCAAAAACAGATGCCAGGACGAAATGCAGGGTCGAATTCCAAACTTAGAAATGGTATTGCTTGCTGTTTTCAAAAATCAAGCTTCTTGTGCCTGAATAAAAAAAGGTGTGATGCCGGGGTCAGAAAAATGATGCCTGGGTAGGCAAAATTTTTTTGATCCCAAAGGCAAAAACGGATGCCAGGACGAGATTCAGGGTAGAATTCCATACTTAAAAATGGTATTGCTTGCTGTTTTTAAAAATCAAGCTTTTTGGTGCCTGAAGAAGAAAACGCGTGATGCCGGGGTCAGAAAAACTGGTGCCTGGGGAGGCAAATTTTTTTTGATCCCAAATGCAAAAACGGATGCCAGGACGAAATTCCGGGTCGAATTCCAAACTTAAAAATGGTATTGCTTGCTGTTTTTAAAAATCAAGCTTTTTGGTGCCTGAAGAAGAAAACACGTGATGCCGGGGTCAGAAAAACTGGTGCCTGGGGAGGTAAAATTTTTTTGATCCCAAATGCAAAAACGGATGCCAGGACGAAATTCGGGGTCGAATTCCAATCTTAAAAATGGTATTGTTTGCTGTTTTTAAAAATCAAGCTTTTTGGTGCCTAAAGAAGAAAACGCGTGATGCCGGGGTCAGAAAAAATGATGCCTGGGGAGGCAAAATTTTTTTGATCCCAAATGCAAAAACGGATGCCAGGACGAAATGCAGGGTCGAATTCCAAACTTAAAAATGGTATTGCTTGCTGTTTTTAAAAATCAAGCTTTTTGGTGCCTGAAGAAGAAAACACGTGATGCCGGGGTCAGAAAAACTGGTGCCTGGGGAGGTAAAATTTTTTTGATCCCAAATGCAAAAACGGATGCCAGGACGAAATTCGGGGTCGAATTCCAATCTTAAAAATGGTATTGTTTGCTGTTTTTAAAAATCAAGCTTTTTGGTGCCTAAAGAAGAAAACGCGTGATGCCGGGGTCAGAAAAAATGATGCCTGGGGAGGCAAAATTTTTTTGATCCCAAATGCAAAAACGGATGCCAGGACGAAATGCAGGGTCGAATTCCAAACTTAAAAATGGTATTGCTTGCTGTTTTTAAAAATCAAGCTTTTTGGTGCCTGAAGAAGAAAACGCGTGATGCCGGGGTCAGAAAAACTGGTGCCTGGGGAGGCAAATTTTTTTTGATCCCAAATGCAAAAATCCATGCCAGGATGAGTTTCGGGGTCGAATTCCAATCTTAAAAATGGTATTGCTTGCTGTTTTTAAAAATCAAGCATTTTGGTGCCTGAAGAAGAAAACGCGTGAAGCCGGGGTCAGAAAAACTGGTGCCTGGGGAGGCAAATTTTTTTTGATCCCAAATGCAAAAACGGATGCCAGGACGAAATGCAGGGTCGATTTCCAAACTTAAAAATGGTATTGCTTGCTGTTTTTAAAAATCAAGCTTTTTGGTGCCTGAAGAAGAAAACGCGTGATGCCGGGGTCAGAAAAACTGGTGCCTGGGGAGGCAAATTTTTTTTGATCCCAAATGCAAAAATCCATGCCAGGATGAGTTTCGGGGTCGAATTCCAATCTTAAAAATGGTATTGCTTGCTGTTTTTAAAAATCAAGCATTTTGGTGCCTGAAGAAGAAAACGCGTGAAGCCGGGGTCAGAAAAACTGGTGCCTGGGGAGGCAAATTTTTTTTGATCCCAAATGCAAAAACGGATGCCAGGATGAAATGCAGGGTCGATTTCCAAACTTAAAAATGGTATTGCTTGCTGTTTTTAAAAATCAAGCTTTTTGGTGCCTGAAGAAGAAAACGCGTGATGCCGGGGTGAGAAAAAATGATGCCTGGATAGGCAAAAAAATTTTGATCCCAAAGGCAAAAACGGATGCCAGGATGAGATTCAGGGTCGAATTCCATCCTTAAAAATGGTATTGCTTGCTGTTTTTAAAAATGAAGCTTTTTCGTGCCTGAAGAAGAAAACGCGTGATGCCGGGGTGAGAAAAACTGGTGCCTGGGGAGGCAAATTTTTTTTGATCCCAAATGCAAAAATCCATGCCAGGATGAGTTTCGGGGTAGAATTCCATACTTAAAAATGGTATTGCTTGCTGTTTTTAAAAATCAGTCTTTTTGTGCCTGAAGAAGAAAACGCGTGATGCCGGGGTCAGAAAAACTGGTGCCTGGGGAGGCAAATTTTTTTTGATCCCAAATGCAAAAACGGATGCCAAGACGAAATTCCGGGTCGCATTCCAAACTTAAAAATGGTATTGCTTGCTGTTTTTAAAAATCAAGCATTTTGGTGCCTGAAGAAGAAATCGCGTGATGCCGGGGTCAGAAAAACTGGTGCCTGGGGAGGCAAATTTTTTTTGTTCCCAAATGCAAAAACGGATGCCAAGACGAAATTCCGGGTCGCATTCCAAACTTAAAAATGGTATTGCTTGCTGTTTTTAAAAATCAGTCTTTTTGTGCCTGAAGAAGAAAACGCGTGATGCCGGGGTTAGAAAAACTGGTGCCTGGGGAGGTAAAATTTTTTTGATCCCAAATGCAAAAACGGATGCCAGGACGAAATTCGGGGTCGAATTCCAATCTTAAAAATGGTATTGTTTGCTGTTTTTAAAAATCAAGCTTTTTGGTGCCTAAAGAAGAAAACGCGTGATGCCGGGGTCAGAAAAAATGATGCCTGGGGAGGCAAAAATTTTTTGATCCCAAATGCAAAAACAGATGCCAGGACGAAATGCAGGGTCGAATTCCAAACTTAAAAATGGTATTGCTTGCTGTTTTCAAAAATCAAGCTTCTTGGTGCCTGAATAAAAAAAGGTGTGATGCCGGGGTCAGAAAAAATGATGCCTGGGTAGGCAAAATTTTTTTGATCCCAAAGGCAAAAACGGATGCCAGGACGAGATTCAGGGTAGAATTCCATACTTAAAAATGGTATTGCTTGCTGTTTTTAAAAATCAAGCTTTTTGGTGCCTGAAGAAGAAAACGCGTGATGCCGGGGTCAGAAAAACTGGTGCCTGGGGAGGCAAATTTTTTTTGATCCCAAATGCAAAAACGGATGCCAGGACGAAATTCCGGGTCGAATTCCAAACTTAAAAATGGTATTGCTTGCTGTTTTTAAAAATCAAGCTTTTTGGTGCCTGAAGAAGAAAACACGTGATGCCGGGGTCAGAAAAACTGGTGCCTGGGGAGGTAAAATTTTTTTGATCCCAAATGCAAAAACGGATGCCAGGACGAAATTCGGGGTCGAATTCCAATCTTAAAAATGGTATTGTTTGCTGTTTTTAAAAATCAAGCTTTTTGGTGCCTAAAGAAGAAAACGCGTGATGCCGGGGTCAGAAAAAATGATGCCTGGGGAGGCAAAATTTTTTTGATCCCAAATGCAAAAACGGATGCCAGGACGAAATGCAGGGTCGAATTCCAAACTTAAAAATGGTATTGCTTGCTGTTTTTAAAAATCAAGCTTTTTGGTGCCTGAAGAAGAAAACGCGTGATGCCGGGGTCAGAAAAACTGGTGCCTGGGGAGGCAAATTTTTTTTGATCCCAAATGCAAAAATCCATGCCAGGATGAGTTTCGGGGTCGAATTCCAATCTTAAAATGGTATTGCTTGCTGTTTTTAAAAATCAAGCATTTTGGTGCCTGAAGAAGAAAACGCGTGAAGCCGGGGTCAGAAAAACTGGTGCCTGGGGAGGCAAATTTTTTTTGATCCCAAATGCAAAAACGGATGCCAGGACGAAATGCAGGGTCGATTTCCAAACTTAAAAATGGTATTGCTTGCTGTTTTTAAAAATCAAGCTTTTTGGTGCCTGAAGAAGAAAACGCGTGATGCCGGGGTCAGAAAAACTGGTGCCTGGGGAGGCAAATTTTTTTTGATCCCAAATGCAAAAATCCATGCCAGGATGAGTTTCGGGGTCGAATTCCAATCTTAAAAATGGTATTGCTTGCTGTTTTTAAAAATCAAGCATTTTGGTGCCTGAAGAAGAAAACGCGTGAAGCCGGGGTCAGAAAAACTGGTGCCTGGGGAGGCAAATTTTTTTTGATCCCAAATGCAAAAACGGATGCCAGTAAGAGATTTGGGGTACAATTCCATACTTAAAAATGGTATTGCTTGCTGTTTTCAAGAATCAAGCTTCTTGGTGCCTGAATAAAAAAAGGTGTGATGCCGGGGTCAGAAAAAATGATGCCTGGGTAGGCAAAAATTTTTTGATCCCAAAGGCAAAAACGGATGCCAGGATGAGATTCAGGGTAGAATTCCAAACTTAAAAATGGTATTGCTTGCTGTTTTTAAAAATCAAGCTTTTTGGTGCCTGAGGAAGAAAACGCGTGATGCCGGGGTCAGAAATACTGGTGCCTGGGGAGGCAAATTTTTTTTGATCCCAAATGCAAAAACGGATGCCAGGATGAAATTCGGGATCGAATTCCAAACTTAAAAATGGTATTGCTTGCTGTTTTTAAAAATCAAGCTTTTTGGTGCCTGAAGAAGAAAACGCGTGATGCCGGGGTCAGAAAAACTGGTGCCGGGGGAGGCAAAAATTTTTTGATCCCAAATGCAAAAACGGATGCCAGGACGAAATTCCGGGTCGAATTCCAAACTTAAAAATGGTATTGCTTGCTGTTTTTAAAAATCAAGCTTTTTGGTGCCTGAGGAAGAAAACGCGTGATGCCGGGGTCAGAAAAACTGGTGCCTGGGGAGGCAAAATTTTGATCCCAAATGCAAAAACAGATGCCAGTAAGAGATTTGGGGTACAATTCCATACTTAAAAATGGTATTGCTTGCTGTTTTTAAAAATCAAGCTTTTTGGTGCCTAAAGAAGAAAACGCGTGATGCCGGGGTCAGAAAAAATGATGCCTGGGGAGGCAAAATTTTTTTGATCCCAAATGCAAAAACGGATGCCAGGACGAAATGCAGAGTCGAATTCCAAACTTAAAAATGGTATTACTTGCTGTTTTTAAAAATCAAGCTTTTTGGTGCCTGAAGAAGAAAACGCGTGATGCCGGGGTCAGAAAAACTGGTGCCTGGGGAGGCAAATTTTTTTTGATCCCAAATGCAAAAATCCATGCCAGGATGAGTTTCGGGGTCGAATTCCAATCTTAAAAATGGTATTGCTTGCTGTTTTTAAAAATCAAGCATTTTGGTGCCTGAAGAAGAAAACGCGTGATGCCGGGGTCAGAAAAACTGGTGCCTGGGGAGGCAAATTTTTTTTGATCCCAAATGCAAAAATCCATGCCAGGATGAGTTTCGGGGTAGAATTCCATACTTAAAAATGGTATTGCTTGCTGTTTTTAAAAATCAGTCTTTTTGTGCCTAAAGAAGAAAACGCGTGATGCCGGGGTTAGAAAAACTGGTGCCTGGGGAGGCAAATTTTTTTTGATCCCAAATGCAAAAATCCATGCCAGGATGAGTTTCGGGGTCGAATTCCAATCTTAAAAATGGTATTGCTTGCTGTTTTTAAAAATCAAGCATTTTGGTGCCTGAAGAAGAAAACGCGTGATGCCGGGGTCAGAAAAACTGGTGCCTGGGGAGGCAAATTTTTTTTGATCCCAAATGCAAAAACGGATGCCAGGATGAAATTCGGGGTCGAATTCCAAACTTAAAAATGGTATTGCTTGCTGTTTTTAAAAATCAAGCTTTTTGGTGCCTGAAGAAGAAAACGCGTGAAGCCGGGGTCAGAAAAACTGGTGCCTGGGGAGGCAAATTTTTTTTGATCCCAAATGCAAAAACGGATGCCAGGATGAAATTCGGGGTCGAATTCCAAACTTAAAAATGGTATTGCTTGCTGTTTTTAAAAATCAAGCTTTTTGGTGCCTGAAGAAGAAAACGCGTGAAGCCGGGGTCAGAAAAAGTGGTGCCTGGGGAGGCAAATTTTTTTTGATCCCAAATGCAAAAACGGATGCCAGGACGAAATGCAGGGTCGATTTCCAAACTTAAAAATGGTATTGCTTGCTGTTTTTAAAAATCAAGCTTTTTGGTGCCTGAAGAAGAAAACGCGTGATGCCGGGGTGAGAAAAAATGATGCCTGGATAGGCAAAAATTTTTTGATCCCAAAGGCAAAAACGGATGCCAGGATGAGATTCAGGGTCGAATTCCATCCTGAAAAATGGTATTGCTTGCTGTTTTTAAAAATGAAGCTTTTTCGTGCCTGAAGAAGAAAACGCGTGATGCCGGGGTCAGAAAAACTGGTGCCTGGGGAGGCAAATTTTTTTTGATCCCAAATGCAAAAATCCATGCCAGGATGAGTTTCGGGGTAGAATTCCATACTTAAAAATGGTATTGCTTGCTGTTTTTAAAAATCAGTCTTTTTGTGCCTGAAGAAGAAAACGCGTGATGCCGGGGTCAGAAAAACTGGTGCCTGGGGAGGCAAATTTTTTTTGATCCCAAATGCAAAAACGGATGCCAAGACGAAATTCCGGGTCGCATTCCAAACTTAAAAATGGTATTGCTTGCTGTTTTTAAAAATCAAGCTTTTTGGTGCCTGAAGAAGAAAACGCGTGATGCCGGGGTCAGAAAAACTGGTGCCTGGGGAGGCAAAAAATTTTTGATCCCAAATGGAAAAATCCATGCCAGGATGAGTTTCGGGGTAGAATTCCATACTTAAAAATGGTATTGCTTGCTGTTTTTAAAAATCAAGCTTTTTGGTGCCTGAAGAAGAAAACGCGTGATGCCGGGGTTAGAAAAACTGGTGCCTGGGGAGGTAAAATTTTTTTGATCCCAAATGCAAAAACGGATGCCAGGACGAAATTCGGGGTCGAATTCCAATCTTAAAAATGGTATTGTTTGCTGTTTTTAAAAATCAAGCTTTTTGGTGCCTAAAGAAGAAAACGCGTGATGCCGGGGTCAGAAAAAATGATGCCTGGGGAGGCAAAATTTTTTTGATCCCAAATGCAAAAACAGATGCCAGGACGAAATGCAGGGTCGAATTCCAAACTTAAAAATGGTATTGCTTGCTGTTTTTAAAAATCAAGCATTTTGGTGCCTGAAGAAGAAATCGCGTGATGCCGGGGTCAGAAAAACTGGTGCCTGGGGAGGCAAATTTTTTTTGTTCCCAAATGCAAAAACAGATGCCAGGATGAAATTCGGGGTCGAATTCCAAACTTAAAAATGGTATTGCTTGCTGTTTTTAAAAATCAAGCTTTTTGGTGCCTGAAGAAGAAAACGCGTGATGCCGGGGTCAGAAAAACTGGTGCCTGGGGAGGTAAAATTTTTTTGATCCCAAATGCAAAAACGGATGCCAGGATGAGTTTCGGGGTAGAATTCCATACTTAAAAATGGTATTGCTTGCTGTTTTTAAAAATCAGTCTTTTTGTGCCTAAAGAAGAAAACGCGTGATGCCGGGGTGAGAAAAACTGGTGCCTGGGGAGGCAAAAATTTTTTGATCCCAAATGCAAAAACAGATGCCAGTAAGAGATTTGGGGTACAATTCCATACTTAAAAATGGTATTGCTTGCTGTTTTCAAAAATCAAGCTTCTTGGTGCCTGAATAAAAAAAGGTGTGATGCCGGGGTCAGAAAAAATGATGCCTGGGTAGGCAAAAATTTTTTGATCCCAAAGGCAAAAACGGATGCCAGGATGAGATTCAGGGTAGAATTCCAAACTTAAAAATGGTATTGCTTGCTGTTTTTAAAAATCAAGCTTTTTGGTGCCTGAGGAAGAAAACGCGTGATGCCGGGGTCAGAAATACTGGTGCCTGGGGAGGCAAATTTTTTTTGATCCCAAATGCAAAAACGGATGCCAGGATGAAATTCGGGATCGAATTCCAAACTTAAAAATGGTATTGCTTGCTGTTTTTAAAAATCAAGCTTTTTGGTGCCTGAAGAAGAAAACGCGTGATGCCGGGGTCAGAAAAACTGGTGCCGGGGGAGGCAAAAATTTTTTGATCCCAAATGCAAAAACGGATGCCAGGACGAAATTCCGGGTCGAATTCCAAACTTAAAAATGGTATTGCTTGCTGTTTTTAAAAATCAAGCTTTTTGGTGCCTGAGGAAGAAAACGCGTGATGCCGGGGTCAGAAAAACTGGTGCCTGGGAGGCAAATTTTTTTTGTTCCCAAATGCAAAAACGGATGCCAGAATGAAATTCGGGGTCGAATTCCATCCTTAAAAATGGTATTGCTTGCTGTTTTTAAAAATGAAGCTTTTTCGTGCCTGAAGAAGAAAACGCGTGATGCCGGGGTCAGAAAAACTGGTGCCTGGGGAGGCAAATTTTTTTTGATCCCAAATGCAAAAATCCATGCCAGGATGAGTTTCGGGGTAGAATTCCATACTTAAAAATGGTATTGCTTGCTGTTTTTAAAAATCAAGCATTTTGGTGCCTGAAAAAGAAAACGCGTGATGCCGGGGTCAGAAAAACTGGTGCCTGGGGAGGCAAATTTTTTTTGATCCCAAATGCAAAAACGGATGCCAGGACGAAATTCCGGGTCGAATTCCAAACTTAAAAATGGTATTGCTTGCTGTTTTTAAAAATCAAGCTTTTTGGTGCCTGAAGAAGAAAACACGTGATGCCGGGGTCATCAAAACTGGTGCCTGGGGAGGCAAATTTTTTTTGTTCCCAAATGCAAAAACAGATGCCAGGATGAAATTCGGGGTCGAATTCCAAACTTAAAAATGGTATTGCTTGCTGTTTTTAAAAATCAAGCTTTTTGGTGCCTGAAGAAGAAAACGCGTGATGCCGGGGTCAGAAAAACTGGTGCCTGGGGAGGCAAATTTTTTTTGATCCCAAATGCAAAAATCCATGCCAGGATGAGTTTCGGGGTCGAATTCCAATCTTAAAAATGGTATTGCTTGCTGTTTTTAAAAATCAAGCATTTTGGTGCCTGAAGAAGAAAACGCGTGATGCCGGGGTCAGAAAAACTGGTGCCTGGGGAGGCAAATTTTTTTTGATCCCAAATGCAAAAACGGATGCCAGGATGAAATTCGGGGTCGAATTCCAAACTTAAAAATGGTGTTGCTTGCTGTTTTTAAAAATCAAGCTTTTTGGTGCCTGAAGAAGAAAACGCGTGAAGCCGGGGTCAGAAATACTGGTGCCTGGGGAGGCAAATTTTTTTTGATCCCAAATGCAAAAACGGATGCCAGGATGAAATTCGGGGTCGAATTCCAAACTTAAAAATGGTATTGCTTGCTGTTTTTAAAAATCAAGCTTTTTGGTGCCTGAAGAAGAAAACGCGTGAAGCCGGGGTCAGAAAAACTGGTGCCTGGGGAGGCAAATTTTTTTTGATCCCAAATGCAAAAACGCATGCCAGGACGAAATGCAGGGTCGATTTCCAAACTTAAAAATGGTATTGCTTGCTGTTTTTAAAAATCAAGCTTTTTGGTGCCTGAAGAAGAAAACGCGTGATGCCGGGGTGAGAAAAAATGATGCCTGGATAGGCAAAAATTTTTTGATCCCAAAGGCAAAAACGGATGCCAGGATGAGATTCAGGGTCGAATTCCATCCTTAAAAATGGTATTGCTTGCTGTTTTTAAAAATGAAGCTTTTTCGTGCCTGAAGAAGAAAACGCGTGATGCCGGGGTCAGAAAAACTGGTGCCTGGGGAGGCAAATTTTTTTTGATCCCAAATGCAAAAATCCATGCCAGGATGAGTTTCGGGGTAGAATTCCATACTTAAAAATGGTATTGCTTGCTGTTTTTAAAAATCAGTCTTTTTGTGCCTGAAGAAGAAAACGCGTGATGCCGGGGTCAGAAAAACTGGTGCCTGGGGAGGCAAATTTTTTTTGATCCCAAATGCAAAAACGGATGCCAAGACGAAATTCCGGGTCGCATTCCAAACTTAAAAATGGTATTGCTTGCTGTTTTTAAAAATCAAGCTTTTTGGTGCCTGAAGAAGAAAACCCGTGATGCCGGGGTCAGAAAAACTGGTGCCTGGGGAGGCAAAAAATTTTTGATCCCAAATGGAAAAATCCATGCCAGGATGAGTTTCGGGGTAGAATTCCATACTTAAAAATGGTATTGCTTGCTGTTTTTAAAAATCAAGCTTTTTGGTGCCTGAAGAAGAAAACGCGTGATGCCGAGGTTAGAAAAACTGGTGCCTGGGGAGGTAAAATTTTTTTGATCCCAAATGCAAAAACGGATGCCAGGACGAAATTCGGGGTCGAATTCCAATCTTAAAAATGGTATTGTTTGCTGTTTTTAAAAATCAAGCTTTTTGGTGCCTAAAGAAGAAAACGCGTGATGCCGGGGTCAGAAAAAATGATGCCTGGGGAGGCAAAATTTTTTTGATCCCAAATGCAAAAACAGATGCCAGGACGAAATGCAGGGTCGAATTCCAAACTTAAAAATGGTATTGCTTGCTGTTTTTAAAAATCAAGCATTTTGGTGCCTGAAGAAGAAATCGCGTGATGCCGGGGTCAGAAAAACTGGTGCCTGGGGAGGCAAATTTTTTTTGTTCCCAAATGCAAAAACAGATGCCAGGATGAAATTCGGGGTCGAATTCCAAACTTAAAAATGGTATTGCTTGCTGTTTTTAAAAATCAAGCTTTTTGGTGCCTGAAGAAGAAAACGCGTGATGCCAGGGTCAGAAAAACTGGTGCCTGGGGAGGCAAATTTTTTTTGATCCCAAATGCAAAAACGGATGCCAGGATGAGTTTCGGGGTAGAATTCCATACTTAAAAATGGTATTGCTTGCTGTTTTTAAAAATCAGTCTTTTTGTGCCTAAAGAAGAAAACGCGTGATGCCGGGGTGAGAAAAACTGGTGCCTGGGGAGGCAAAATTTTTTTGATCCCAAATGCAAAAACAGATGCCAGTAAGAGATTTGGGGTACAATTCCATACTTAAAAATGGTATTGCTTGCTGTTTTCAAAAATCAAGCTTCTTGGTGCCTGAATAAAAAAAGGTGTGATGCCGGGGTCAGAAAAAATGATGCCTGGGTAGGCAAAAATTTTTTGATCCCAAAGGCAAAAACGGATGCCAGGATGAGATTCAGGGTAGAATTCCAAACTTAAAAATGGTATTGCTTGCTGTTTTTAAAAATCAAGCTTTTTGGTGCCTGAGGAAGAAAACGCGTGATGCCGGGGTCAGAAATACTGGTGCCTGGGGAGGCAAATTTTTTTTGATCCCAAATGCAAAAACGGATGCCAGGATGAAATTCGGGATCGAATTCCAAACTTAAAAATGGTATTGCTTGCTGTTTTTAAAAATCAAGCTTTTTGGTGCCTGAAGAAGAAAACGCGTGATGCCGGGGTCAGAAAAACTGGTGCCGGGGGAGGCAAAAATTTTTTGATCCCAAATGCAAAAACGGATGCCAGGACGAAATTCCGGGTCGAATTCCAAACTTAAAAATGGTATTGCTTGCTGTTTTTAAAAATCAAGCTTTTTGGTGCCTGAGGAAGAAAACGCGTGATGCCGGGGTCAGAAAAACTGGTGCCTGGGAGGCAAATTTTTTTTGTTCCCAAATGCAAAAACGGATGCCAGAATGAAATTCGGGGTCGAATTCCATCCTTAAAAATGGTATTGCTTGCTGTTTTTAAAAATGAAGCTTTTTCGTGGCTGAAGAAGAAAACGCGTGATGCCGGGGTCAGAAAAACTGGTGCCTGGGGAGGCAAATTTTTTTTGATCCCAAATGCAAAAATCCATGCCAGGATGAGTTTCGGGGTAGAATTCCATACTTAAAAATGGTATTGCTTGCTGTTTTTAAAAATCAAGCATTTTGGTGCCTGAAAAAGAAAACGCGTGATGCCGGGGTCAGAAAAACTGGTGCCTGGGGAGGCAAATTTTTTTTGATCCCAAATGCAAAAACGGATGCCAGGACGAAATTCCGGGTCGAATTCCAAACTTAAAAATGGTATTGCTTGCTGTTTTTAAAAATCAAGCTTTTTGGTGCCTGAAGAAGAAAACACGTGATGCCGGGGTCATCAAAACTGGTGCCTGGGGAGGCAAATTTTTTTTGTTCCCAAATGCAAAAACAGATGCCAGGATGAAATTCGGGGTCGAATTCCAAACTTAAAAATGGTATTGCTTGCTGTTTTTAAAAATCAAGCTTTTTGGTGCCTGAAGAAGAAAACGCGTGATGCCGGGGTCAGAAAAACTGGTGCCTGGGGAGGCAAATTTTTTTTGATCCCAAATGCAAAAATCCATGCCAGGATGAGTTTCGGGGTCGAATTCCAATCTTAAAAATGGTATTGCTTGCTGTTTTTAAAAATCAAGCATTTTGGTGCCTGAAGAAGAAAACGCGTGATGCCGGGGTCAGAAAAACTGGTGCCTGGGGAGGCAAATTTTTTTTGATCCCAAATGCAAAAACGGATGCCAGGATGAAATTCGGGGTCGAATTCCAAACTTAAAAATGGTGTTGCTTGCTGTTTTTAAAAATCAAGCTTTTTGGTGCCTGAAGAAGAAAACGCGTGAAGCCGGGGTCATCAAAACTGGTGCCTGGGGAGGCAAATTTTTTTTGTTCCCAAATGCAAAAACAGATGCCAGGATGAAATTCGGGGTCGAATTCCAAACTTAAAAATGGTATTGCTTGCTGTTTTTAAAAATCAAGCTTTTTGGTGCCTGAAGAAGAAAACGCGTGATGCCGGGGTCAGAAAAACTGGTGCCTGGGGAGGCAAATTTTTTTTGATCCCAAATGCAAAAATCCATGCCAGGATGAGTTTCGGGGTCGAATTCCAATCTTAAAAATGGTATTGCTTGCTGTTTTTAAAAATCAAGCATTTTGGTGCCTGAAGAAGAAAACGCGTGATGCCGGGGTCAGAAAAACTGGTGCCTGGGCAGGCAAATTTTTTTTGATCCCAAATGCAAAAACGGATGCCAGGATGAAATTCGGGGTCGAATTCCAAACTTAAAAATGGTGTTGCTTGCTGTTTTTAAAAATCAAGCTTTTTGGTGCCTGAAGAAGAAAACGCGTGAAGCCGGGGTCAGAAAAACTGGTGCCTGGGGAGGCAAATTTTTTTTGATCCCAAATGCAAAAACGGATGCCAGGATGAAATTCGGGGTCGAATTCCAAACTTAAAAATTGTATTGCTTGCTGTTTTTAAAAATCAAGCTTTTTGGTGCCTGAAGAAGAAAACGCGTGAAGCCGGGGTCAGAAAAAGTGGTGCCTGGGGAGGCAAATTTTTTTTGATCCCAAATGCAAAAACGCATGCCAGGACGAAATGCAGGGTCGATTTCCAAACTTAAAAATGGTATTGCTTGCTGTTTTTAAAAATCAAGCTTTTTGGTGCCTGAAGAAGAAAACGCGTGATGCCGGGGTGAGAAAAAATGATGCCTGGATAGGCAAAAATTTTTTGATCCCAAAGGCAAAAACGGATGCCAGGATGAGATTCAGGGTCGAATTCCATCCTTAAAAATGGTATTGCTTGCTGTTTTTAAAAATGAAGCTTTTTCGTGCCTGAAGAAGAAAACGCGTGATGCCGGGGTCAGAAAAACTGGTGCCTGGGGAGGCAAATTTTTTTTGATCCCAAATGCAAAAATCCATGCCAGGATGAGTTTCGGGGTAGAATTCCATACTTAAAAATGGTATTGCTTGCTGTTTTTAAAAATCAGTCTTTTTGTGCCTGAATAAGAAAACGCGTGATGCCGGGGTCAGAAAAACTGGTGCCTGGGGAGGCAAATTTTTTTTGATCCCAAATGCAAAAACGGATGCCAAGACGAAATTCCGGGTCGCATTCCAAACTTAAAAATGGTATTGCTTGCTGTTTTTAAAAATCAAGCTTTTTGGTGCCTGAAGAAGAAAACGCGTGATGCCGGGGTCAGAAAAACTGGTGCCTGGGGAGGCAAAAAATTTTTGATCCCAAATGGAAAAATCCATGCCAGGATGAGTTTCGGGGTAGAATTCCATACTTAAAAATGGTATTGCTTGCTGTTTTTAAAAATCAAGCTTTTTGGTGCCCGAAGAAGAAAACGCGTGATGCCGGGGTTAGAAAAACTGGTGCCTGGGGAGGTAAAATTTTTTTGATCCCAAATGCAAAAACGGATGCCAGGACGAAATTCGGGGTCGAATTCCAATCTTAAAAATGGTATTGTTTGCTGTTTTTAAAAATCAAGCTTTTTGGTGCCTAAAGAAGAAAACGCGTGATGCCGGGGTCAGAAAAAATGATGCCTGGGGAGGCAAAATTTTTTTGATCCCAAATGCAAAAACAGATGCCAGGACGAAATGCAGGGTCGAATTCCAAACTTAAAAATGGTATTGCTTGCTGTTTTTAAAAATCAAGCATTTTGGTGCCTGAAGAAGAAATCGCGTGATGCCGGGGTCAGAAAAACTGGTGCCTGGGGAGGCAAATTTTTTTTGTTCCCAAATGCAAAAACAGATGCCAGGATGAAATTCGGGGTCGAATTCCAAACTTAAAAATGGTATTGCTTGCTGTTTTTAAAAATCAAGCTTTTTGGTGCCTGAAGAAGAAAACGCGTGATGCCAGGGTCAGAAAAACTGGTGCCTGGGGAGGCAAATTTTTTTTGATCCCAAATGCAAAAACGGATGCCAGGATGAGTTTCGGGGTAGAATTCCATACTTAAAAATGGTATTGCTTGCTGTTTTTAAAAATCAGTCTTTTTGTGCCTAAAGAAGAAAACGCGTGATGCCGGGGTGAGAAAAACTGGTGCCTGGGGAGGCAAAATTTTTTTGATCCCAAATGCAAAAACAGATGCCAGTAAGAGATTTGGGGTACAATTCCATACTTAAAAATGGTATTGCTTGCTGTTTTCAAAAATCAAGCTTCTTGGTGCCTGAATAAAAAAAGGTGTGATGCCGGGGTCAGAAAAAATGATGCCTGGGTAGGCAAAAATTTTTTGATCCCAAAGGCAAAAACGGATGCCAGGATGAGATTCAGGGTAGAATTCCAAACTTAAAAATGGTATTGCTTGCTGTTTTTAAAAATCAAGCTTTTTGGTGCCTGAGGAAGAAAACGCGTGATGCCGGGGTCAGAAATACTGGTGCCTGGGGAGGCAAATTTTTTTTGATCCCAAATGCAAAAACGGATGCCAGGATGAAATTCGGGATCGAATTCCAAACTTAAAAATGGTATTGCTTGCTGTTTTTAAAAATCAAGCTTTTTGGTGCCTGAAGAAGAAAACGCGTGATGCCGGGGTCAGAAAAACTGGTGCCGGGGGAGGCAAAAATTTTTTGATCCCAAATGCAAAAACGGATGCCAGGACGAAATTCCGGGTCGAATTCCAAACTTAAAAATGGTATTGCTTGCTGTTTTTAAAAATCAAGCTTTTTGGTGCCTGAGGAAGAAAACGCGTGATGCCGGGGTCAGAAAAACTGGTGCCTGGGAGGCAAATTTTTTTTGTTCCCAAATGCAAAAACGGATGCCAGAATGAAATTCGGGGTCGAATTCCATCCTTAAAAATGGTATTGCTTGCTGTTTTTAAAAATGAAGCTTTTTCGTGGCTGAAGAAGAAAACGCGTGATGCCGGGGTCAGAAAAACTGGTGCCTGGGGAGGCAAATTTTTTTTGATCCCAAATGCAAAAATCCATGCCAGGATGAGTTTCGGGGTAGAATTCCATACTTAAAAATGGTATTGCTTGCTGTTTTTAAAAATCAAGCATTTTGGTGCCTGAAAAAGAAAACGCGTGATGCCGGGGTCAGAAAAACTGGTGCCTGGGGAGGCAAATTTTTTTTGATCCCAAATGCAAAAACGGATGCCAGGACGAAATTCCGGGTCGAATTCCAAACTTAAAAATGGTATTGCTTGCTGTTTTTAAAAATCAAGCTTTTTGGTGCCTGAAGAAGAAAACACGTGATGCCGGGGTCATCAAAACTGGTGCCTGGGGAGGCAAATTTTTTTTGTTCCCAAATGCAAAAACAGATGCCAGGATGAAATTCGGGGTCGAATTCCAAACTTAAAAATGGTATTGCTTGCTGTTTTTAAAAATCAAGCTTTTTGGTGCCTGAAGAAGAAAACGCGTGATGCCGGGGTCAGAAAAACTGGTGCCTGGGGAGGCAAATTTTTTTTGATCCCAAATGCAAAAATCCATGCCAGGATGAGTTTCGGGGTCGAATTCCAATCTTAAAAATGGTATTGCTTGCTGTTTTTAAAAATCAAGCATTTTGGTGCCTGAAGAAGAAAACGCGTGATGCCGGGGTCAGAAAAACTGGTGCCTGGGGAGGCAAATTTTTTTTGATCCCAAATGCAAAAACGGATGCCAGGATGAAATTCGGGGTCGAATTCCAAACTTAAAAATGGTGTTGCTTGCTGTTTTTAAAAATCAAGCTTTTTGGTGCCTGAAGAAGAAAACGCGTGAAGCCGGGGTCAGAAAATCTGGTGCCTGGGGAGGCAAATTTTTTTTGATCCCAAATGCAAAAACGGATGCCAGGATGAAATTCGGGGTCGAATTCCAAACTTAAAAATGGTATTGCTTGCTGTTTTTAAAAATCAAGCTTTTTGGTGCCTGAAGAAGAAAACGCGTGAAGCCGGGGTCAGAAAAACTGGTGCCTGGGGAGGCAAATTTTTTTTGATCCCAAATGCAAAAACGCATGCCAGGACGAAATGCAGGGTCGATTTCCAAACTTAAAAATGGTATTGCTTGCTGTTTTTAAAAATCAAGCTTTTTGGTGCCTGAAGAAGAAAACGCGTGATGCCGGGGTGAGAAAAAATGATGCCTGGATAGGCAAAAAATTTTTTGATCCCAAAGGCAAAAACGGATGCCAGGATGAGATTCAGGGTCGAATTCCATCCTTAAAAATGGTATTTCTTGCTGTTTTTAAAAATGAAGCTTTTTCATGCCTGAAGAAGAAAACGCGTGATGCCGGGGTCAGAAAAACTGGTGCCTGGGGAGGCAAATTTTTTTTGATCCCAAATGCAAAAATCCATGCCAGGATGAGTTTCGGGGTAGAATTCCATACTTAAAAATGGTATTGCTTGCTGTTTTTAAAAATCAGTCTTTTTGTGCCTGAAGAAGAAAACGCTTGATGCCGGGGTCAGAAAAACTGGTGCCTGGGGAGGCAAATTTTTTTTGATCCCAAATGCAAAAACGGATGCCAGGATGAAATTCGGGATTGAATTCCAAACTTAAAAATGGTATTGCTTGCTGTTTTTAAAAATCAAGCTTTTTGGTGCCTGAAGAAGAAAACGCGTGATGCCGGGGTCAGAAAAACTGGTGCCTGGGGAGGCAAATTTTTTTTGATCCCAAATGCAAAAACGGATGCCAGGATGAAATTCGGGATCGAATTCCAAACTTAAAAATGGTATTGCTTGCTGTTTTTAAAAATCAAGCTTTTTGGTGCCTGAAGAAGAAAACGCGTGATGCCGGGGTCAGAAAAACTGGTGCCTGGGGAGGCAAATTTTTTTTGATCCCAAATGCAAAAACGGATGCCAGGATGAAATTCGGGGTCGAATTCCAAACTTAAAAATGGTATTGCTTGCTGTTTTTAAAAATCAAGCTTTTTGGTGCCTGAAGAAGAAAACACGTGATGCCGGGGTCATCAAAACTGGTGCCTGGGGAGGCAAATTTTTTTTGTTCCCAAATGCAAAAACAGATGCCAGGATGAAATTCGGGGTCGAATTCCAAACTTAAAAATGGTATTGCTTGCTGTTTTTAAAAATCAAGCTTTTTGGTGCCTGAAGAAGAAAACGTGTGATGCCGGGGTCAGAAAAACTGGTGCCTGGGGAGGCAAATTTTTTTTGATCCCAAATGCAAAAATCCATGCCAGGATGAGTTTCGGGGTCGAATTCCAATCTTAAAAATGGTATTGCTTGCTGTTTTTAAAAATCAAGCATTTTGGTGCCTGAAGAAGAAAACGCGTGATGCCGGGGTCAGAAAAACTGGTGCCTGGGGAGGCAAATTTTTTTTGATCCCAAATGCAAAAACGGATGCCAGGATGAAATTCGGGGTCGAATTCCAAACTTAAAAATGGTATTGCTTGCTGTTTTTAAAAATCAAGCTTTTTGGTGCCTGAAGAAGAAAACGCGTGAAGCCGGGGTCAGAAAAACTGGTGCCTGGGGAGGCAAATTTTTTTTGATCCCAAATGCAAAAACGGATGCCAGGATGAGATTCAGGGTCGAATTCCATCCTTAAAAATGGTATTGCTTGCTGTTTTTAAAAATGAAGCTTTTTCGTGCCTGAAGAAGAAAACGCGTGATGCCGGGGTCAGAAAAACTGGTGCCTGGGGAGGCAAATTTTTTTTGATCCCAAATGCAAAAATCCATGCCAGGATGAGTTTCGGGGTAGAATTCCATACTTAAAAATGGTATTGCTTGCTGTTTTTAAAAATCAGTCTTTTTGTGCCTGAAGAAGAAAACGCGTGATGCCGGGGTCAGAAAAAATGATGCCTGGAGAGGCAAAAATTTTTTGATCCCAAATGGAAAAATCCATGCCAGGATGAGTTTCGGGGTAGAATTCCATACTTAAAAATGGTATTGCTTGCTGTTTTTAAAAATCAAGCTTTTTGGTGCCTAAAGAAGAAAACGCGTGATGCCGGGGTCAGAAAAAATGATGCCTGGGGAGGCAAATTTTTTTTGATCCCAAATGCAAAAACGGATGCCAGGACGAAATTCGGGGTCGAATTCCAATCTTAAAAATGGTATTGTTTGCTGTTTTTAAAAATCAAGCTTTTTGGTGCCTAAAGAAGAAAACACGTGATGCCGGGGTCAGAAAAAATGATGCCTGGGGAGGCAAAATTTTTTTGATCCCAAATGCAAAAACGGATGCCAGGACGAAATGCAGGGTCGAATTCCATACTTAAAAATGGCATTGCTTGCTGTTTTTAAAAATCAAGCATTTTGGTGCCTGAAGAAGAAATCGCGTGATGCCGGGGTCAGAAAAACTGGTGCCTGGGGAGGAAAATTTTTTTTGTTCCCAAATGCAAAAACAGATGCCAGGATGAAATTCGGGGTCGAATTCCAAACTTAAAAATGGTATTGCTTGCTGTTTTTAAAAATCAAGCTTTTTGGTGCCTGAAGAAGAAAACGCGTGATGCCGGGGTCAGAAAAACTGGTGCCTGGGGAGGCAAATTTTTTTTGATCCCAAATGCAAAAACGGATGCCAGTAAGAGATTCGGGGTCGAATTCCAAACTTAAAAATGGTATTGCTTGCTGTTTTCAAAAATCAAGCTTCTTGGTGCCTGAATAAAAAAAGGTGTGATGCCGGGGTCAGAAAAAATGATGCCTGGGTAGGCAAATTTTTTTTGATCCCAAAGGCAAAAACGGATGCCAGGATGAAATTCCGGGTCGAATTCCAAACTTAAAAATGGTGTTGCTTGCTGTTTTTAAAAATCAAGCTTTTTGGTGCCTGAAGAAGAAAACGCGTGAAGCCGGGGTCAGAAAATCTGGTGCCTGGGGAGGCAAATTTTTTTTGATCCCAAATGCAAAAACGGATGCCAGGATGAAATTCGGGGTCGAATTCCAAACTTAAAAATGGTATTGCTTGCTGTTTTTAAAAATCAAGCTTTTTGGTGCCTGAAGAAGAAAACGCGTGAAGCCGGGGTCAGAAAAACTGGTGCCTGGGGAGGCAAATTTTTTTTGATCCCAAATGCAAAAACGCATGCCAGGACGAAATGCAGGGTCAATTTCCAAACTTAAAAATGGTATTGCTTGCTGTTTTTAAAAATCAAGCTTTTTGGTGCCTGAAGAAGAAAACGCGTGATGCCGGGGTGAGAAAAAATGATGCCTGGATAGGCAAAAATTTTTTGATCCCAAAGGCAAAAACGGATGCCAGGATGAGATTCAGGGTCGAATTCCATCCTTAAAAATGGTATTGCTTGCTGTTTTTAAAAATGAAGCTTTTTCATGCCTGAAGAAGAAAACGCGTGATGCCGGGGTCAGAAAAACTGGTGCCTGGGGAGGCAAATTTTTTTTGATCCCAAATGCAAAAATCCATGCCAGGATGAGTTTCGGGGTAGAATTCCATACTTAAAAATGGTATTGCTTGCTGTTTTTAAAAATCAGTCTTTTTGTGCCTGAAGAAGAAAACGCGTGATGCCGGGGTCAGAAAAACTGGTGCCTGGGGAGGCAAATTTTTTTTGATCCCAAATGCAAAAACGGATGCCAGGATGAAATTCGGGATTGAATTCCAAACTTAAAAATGGTATTGCTTGCTGTTTTTAAAAATCAAGCTTTTTGGTGCCTGAAGAAGAAAACGCGTGATGCCGGGGTCAGAAAAACTGGTGCCTGGGGAGGCAAATTTTTTTTGATCCCAAATGCAAAAACGGATGCCAGGATGAAATTCGGGATCGAATTCCAAACTTAAAAATGGTATTGCTTGCTGTTTTTAAAAATCAAGCTTTTTGGTGCCTGAAGAAGAAAACGCGTGATGCCGGGGTCAGAAAAACTGGTGCCTGGGAGGCAAATTTTTTTTGTTCCCAAATGCAAAAACGGATGCCAGGATGAAATTCGGGGTCGAATTCCATCCTTAAAAATGGTATTGCTTGCTGTTTTTAAAAATGAAGCTTTTTCGTGCCTGAAGAAGAAAACGCGTGATGCCGGGGTCAGAAAAACTGGTGCCTGGGGAGGCAAATTTTTTTTGATCCCAAATGCAAAAATCCATGCCAGGATGAGTTTCGGGGTAGAATTCCATACTTAAAAATGGTATTGCTTGCTGTTTTTAAAAATCAAGAATTTTGGTGCCTGAAAAAGAAAACGCGTGATGCCGGGGTCAGAAAAACTGGTGCCTGGGGAGGCAAATTTTTTTTGATCCCAAATGCAAAAACGGATGCCAGGACGAAATTCCGGGTCGAATTCCAAACTTAAAAATGGTATTGCTTGCTGTTTTTAAAAATCAAGCTTTTTGGTGCCTGAAGAAGAAAACACGTGATGCCGGGGTCATCAAAACTGGTGCCTGGGGAGGCAAATTTTTTTTGTTCCCAAATGCAAAAACAGATGCCAGGATGAAATTCGGGGTCGAATTCCAAACTTAAAAATGGTATTGCTTGCTGTTTTTAAAAATCAAGCTTTTTGGTGCCTGAAGAAGAAAACGTGTGATGCCGGGGTCAGAAAAACTGGTGCCTGGGGAGGCAAATTTTTTTTGATCCCAAATGCAAAAATCCATGCCAGGATGAGTTTCGGGGTCGAATTCCAATCTTAAAAATGGTATTGCTTGCTGTTTTTAAAAATCAAGCATTTTGGTGCCTGAAGAAGAAAACGCGTGATGCCGGGGTCAGAAAAACTGGTGCCTGGGGAGGCAAATTTTTTTTGATCCCAAATGCAAAAACGGATGCCAGGATGAAATTCGGGGTCGAATTCCAAACTTAAAAATGGTATTGCTTGCTGTTTTTAAAAATCAAGCTTTTTGGTGCCTGAAGAAGAAAACGCGTGAAGCCGGGGTCAGAAAAACTGGTGCCTGGGGAGGCAAATTTTTTTTGATCCCAAATGCAAAAACGGATGCCAGGATGAAATTCGGGGTCGAATTCCAAACTTAAAAATGGTATTGCTTGCTGTTTTTAAAAATCAAGCTTTTTGCTGCCTGAAGAAGAAAACGCGTGAAGCCGGGGTCAGAAAAACTGGTGCCTGGGGAGGCAAATTTTTTTTGATCCCAAATGCAAAAACGGATGCAAGGACGAAATGCAGGGTCGATTTCCAAACTTAAAAATGGTATTGCTTGCTGTTTTTAAAAATCAAGCTTTTTGGTGCCTGAAGAAGAAAACGCGTGATGCCGGGGTGAGAAAAAATGATGCCTGGATAGGCAAAAATTTTTTGATCCCAAAGGCAAAAACGGATGCCAGGATGAGATTCAGGGTCGAATTCCATCCTTAAAAATGGTATTGCTTGCTGTTTTTAAAAATGAAGCTTTTTCGTGCCTGAAGAAGAAAACGCGTGATGCCGGGGTCAGAAAAACTGGTGCCTGGGGAGGCAAATTTTTTTTGATCCCAAATGCAAAAATCCATGCCAGGATGAGTTTCGGGGTAGAATTCCATACTTAAAAATGGTATTGCTTGCTGTTTTTAAAAATCAGTCTTTTTGTGCCTGAAGAAGAAAACGCGTGATGCCGGGGTCAGAAAAAATGATGCCTGGGGAGGCAAAAATTTTTTGATCCCAAATGGAAAAATCCATGCCAGGATGAGTTTCGGGGTAGAATTCCATACTTAAAAATGGTATTGCTTGCTGTTTTTAAAAATCAAGCTTTTTGGTGCCTAAAGAAGAAAACGCGTGATGCCGGGGTCAGAAAAAATGATGCCTGGGGAGGCAAATTTTTTTTGATCCCAAATGCAAAAACGGATGCCAGGACGAAATTCGGGGTCGAATTCCAATCTTAAAAATGGTATTGTTTGCTGTTTTTAAAAATCAAGCTTTTTGGTGCCTAAAGAAGAAAACACGTGATGCCGGGGTCAGAAAAAATGATGCCTGGGGAGGCAAAATTTTTTTGATCCCAAATGCAAAAACGGATGCCAGGACGAAATGCAGGGTCGAATTCCATACTTAAAAATGGCATTGCTTGCTGTTTTTAAAAATCAAGCATTTTGGTGCCTGAAGAAGAAATCGCGTGATGCCGGGGTCAGAAAAACTGGTGCCTGGGGAGGCAAATTTTTTTTGTTCCCAAATGCAAAAACAGATGCCAGGATGAAATTCGGGGTCGAATTCCAAACTTAAAAATGGTATTGCTTGCTGTTTTTAAAAATCAAGCTTTTTGGTGCCTGAAGAAGAAAACGCGTGATGCCGGGGTCAGAAAAACTGGTGCCTGGGGAGGCAAATTTTTTTTGATCCCAAATGCAAAAACGGATGCCAGTAAGAGATTCGGGGTCGAATTCCAAACTTAAAAATGGTATTGCTTGCTGTTTTCAAAAATCAAGCTTCTTGGTGCCTGAATAAAAAAAGGTGTGATGCCGGGGTCAGAAAAAATGATGCCTGGGTAGGCAAATTTTTTTTGATCCCAAAGGCAAAAACGGATGCCAGGATGAAATTCCGGGTCGAATTCCAAACTTAAAAATGGTATTGCTTGCGGTTTTTAAAAATCAAGCTTTTTGGTGCCTGAAGAAGAAAACACGTGATGCCGGGGTCAGAAAAACTGGTGCCTGGGGAGGTAAAATTTTTTTGATCCCAAATGCAAAAACGGATGCCAGGACGAAATTCGGGGTCGAATTCCAATCTTAAAAATGGTATTGTTTGCTGTTTTTAAAAATCAAGCTTTTTGGTGCCTAAAGAAGAAAACGCGTGATGCCGGGGTCAGAAAAAATGATGCCTGGGGAGGCAAAATTTTTTTGATCCCAAATGCAAAAACGGATGCCAGGACGAAATGCAGGGTCGAATTCCAAACTTAAAAATGGTATTGCTTGCTGTTTTTAAAAATCAAGCTTTTTGGTGCCTGAAGAAGAAAACGCGTGATGCCGGGGTCAGAAAAACTGGTGCCTGGGGAGGCAAATTTTTTTTGATCCCAAATGCAAAAATCCATGCCAGGATGAGTTTCGGGGTCGAATTCCAATCTTAAAAATGGTATTGCTTGCTGTTTTTAAAAATCAAGCATTTTGGTGCCTGAAGAAGAAAACGCGTGATGCCGGGGTCAGAAACTGGTGCCTGGGGAGGCAAATTTTTTTTGATCCCAAATGCAAAAACGGATGCCAGGATGAAATTCGGGGTCGAATTCCAAACTTAAAAATGGTATTGCTTGCTGTTTTTAAAAATCAAGCTTTTTGGTGCCTGAAGAAGAAAACGCGTGAAGCCGGGGTCAGAAAAACTGGTGCCTGGGGAGGCAAATTTTTTTTGATCCCAAATGCAAAAACGGATGCCAGGACGAAATGCAGGGTCGATTTCCAAACTTAAAAATGGTATTGCTTGCTGTTTTTAAAAATCAAGCTTTTTGGTGCCTGAAGAAGAAAACGCGTGATGCCGGGGTGAGAAAAAATGATGCCTGGATAGGCAAAAATTTTTTGATCCCAAAGGCAAAAACGGATGCCAGGATGAGATTCAGGGTCGAATTCCATCCTTAAAAATGGTATTGCTTGCTGTTTTTAAAAATGAAGCTTTTTCGTGCCTGAAGAAGAAAACGCGTGATGCCGGGGTCAGAAAAACTGGTGCCTGGGGAGGCAAATTTTTTTTGATCCCAAATGCAAAAACGGATGCCAAAACGAAATTCCGGGTCGCATTCCAAACTTAAAAATGGTATTGCTTGCTGTTGTTAAAAATCAAGCTTTTTGGTGCCTGAAGAAGAAAACGCGTGATGCCGGGGTCAGAAAAACTGGTGCCTGGGGAGGCAAAAATTTTTTGATCCCAAATGGAAAAATCCATGCCAGGATGAGTTTCGGGGTAGAATTCCATACTTAAAAATGGTATTGCTTGCTGTTTTTAAAAATCAAGCTTTTTGGTGCCTGAAGAAGAAAACGCGTGATGCCGGGGTTAGAAAAACTGGTGCCTGGGGAGGTAAATTTTTTTTGATCCCAAATGCAAAAACGGATGCCAGGACGAAATTCGGGGTCGAATTCCAATCTTAAAAATGGTATTGTTTGCTGTTTTTAAAAATCAAGCTTTTTGGTGCCTAAAGAAGAAAACGCGTGATGCCGGGGTCAGAAAAAATGATGCCTGGGGAGGCAAAATTTTTTTGATCCCAAATGCAAAAACAGATGCCAGGATGAAATTCCGGGTCGAATTCCAAACTTAAAAATAGTATTGCTTGCTGTTTTTAAAAATCAAGCTTTTTGGTGCCTGAAGAAGAAAACGCGTGATGCCGGGGTCAGAAAAATTGGTGCCTGGGGAGGCAAATTTTTTTTGATCCCAAATGCAAAAACGGATGCCAGGATGAGTTTCGGGGTAGAATTCCATACTTAAAAATGGTATTGCTTGCTGTTTTTAAAAATCAGTCTTTTTGTGCCTAAAGAAGAAAACGCGTGATGCCGGGGTTAGAAAAACTGGTGCCTGGGGAGGCAAAATTTTTTTGATCCCAAATGCAAAAATCCATGCCAGGATGAGTTTCGGGGTCGAATTCCAATCTTAAAAATGGTATTGCTTGCTGTTTTTAAAAATCAAGCATTTTGGTGCCTGAAGAAGAAAACGCGTGATGCCGGGGTCAGAAAAACTGGTGCCTGGGGAGGCAAATTTTTTTTGATCCCAAATGCAAAAACGGATGCCAGGATGAAATTCGGGGTCGAATTCCAAACTTAAAAATGGTGTTGCTTGCTGTTTTTAAAAATCAAGCTTTTTGGTGCCTGAAGAAGAAAACGCGTGAAGCCGGGGTCAGAAAAACTGGTGCCTGGGGAGGCAAATTTTTTTTGATCCCAAATGCAAAAACGGATGCCAGGATGAAATTCGGGGTCGAATTCCAAACTTAAAAATGGTATTGCTTGCTGTTTTTAAAAATCAAGCTTTTTGGTGCCTGAAGAAGAAAACGCGTGATGCCGGGGTCAGAAAAAATGATGCCTGGGGAGGCAAAATTTTTTTGATCCCAAATGCAAAAACGGATGCCAGGACGAAATGCAGGGTCGAATTCCAAACTTAAAAATGGTATTGCTTGCTGTTTTTAAAAATCAAGCTTTTTGGTGCCTGAAGAAGAAAACGCGTGATGCCGGGGTCAGAAAAACTGGTGCCTGGGGAGGCAAATTTTTTTTGATCCCAAATGCAAAAATCCATGCCAGGATGAGTTTCGGGGTCGAATTCCAATCTTAAAAATGGTATTGCTTGCTGTTTTTAAAAATCAAGCATTTTGGTGCCTGAAGAAGAAAACGCGTGATGCCGGGGTCAGAAACTGGTGCCTGGGGAGGCAAATTTTTTTTGATCCCAAATGCAAAAACGGATGCCAGGATGAAATTCGGGGTCGAATTCCAAACTTAAAAATGGTATTGCTTGCTGTTTTTAAAAATCAAGCTTTTTGGTGCCTGAAGAAGAAAACGCGTGAAGCCGGGGTCAGAAAAACTGGTGCCTGGGGAGCCAAATTTTTTTTGATCCCAAATGCAAAAACGGATGCCAGGACGAAATGCAGGGTCGATTTCCAAACTTAAAAATGGTATTGCTTGCTGTTTTTAAAAATCAAGCTTTTTGGTGCCTGAAGAAGAAAACGCGTGATGCCGGGGTGAGAAAAAATGATGCCTGGATAGGCAAAAATTTTTTGATCCCAAAGGCAAAAACGGATGCCAGGATGAGATTCAGGGTCGAATTCCATCCTTAAAAATGGTATTGCTTGCTGTTTTTAAAAATGAAGCTTTTTCGTGCCTGAAGAAGAAAACGCGTGATGCCGGGGTCAGAAAAACTGGTGCCTGGGGAGGCAAATTTTTTTTGATCCCAAATGCAAAAACGGATGCCAAAACGAAATTCCGGGTCGCATTCCAAACTTAAAAATGGTATTGCTTGCTGTTGTTAAAAATCAAGCTTTTTGGTGCCTGAAGAAGAAAACGCGTGATGCCGGGGTCAGAAAAACTGGTGCCTGGGGAGGCAAAAAATTTTTGATCCCAAATGGAAAAATCCATGCCAGGATGAGTTTCGGGGTAGAATTCCATACTTAAAAATGGTATTGCTTGCTGTTTTTAAAAATCAAGCTTTTTGGTGCCTGAAGAAGAAAACGCGTGATGCCGGGGTTAGAAAAACTGGTGCCTGGGGAGGTAAATTTTTTTTGATCCCAAATGCAAAAACGGATGCCAGGACGAAATTCGGGGTCGAATTCCAATCTTAAAAATGGTATTGTTTGCTGTTTTTAAAAATCAAGCTTTTTGGTGCCTAAAGAAGAAAACGCGTGATGCCGGGGTCAGAAAAAATGATGCCTGGGGAGGCAAAATTTTTTTGATCCCAAATGCAAAAACAGATGCCAGGATGAAATTCCGGGTCGAATTCCAAACTTAAAAATAGTATTGCTTGCTGTTTTTAAAAATCAAGCTTTTTGGTGCCTGAAGAAGAAAACGCGTGATGCCGGGGTCAGAAAAATTGGTGCCTGGGGAGGCAAATTTTTTTTGATCCCAAATGCAAAAACGGATGCCAGGATGAGTTTCGGGGTAGAATTCCATACTTAAAAATGGTATTGCTTGCTGTTTTTAAAAATCAGTCTTTTTGTGCCTAAAGAAGAAAACGCGTGATGCCGGGGTTAGAAAAACTGGTGCCTGGGGAGGCAAAATTTTTTTGATCCCAAATGCAAAAATCCATGCCAGGATGAGTTTCGGGGTCGAATTCCAATCTTAAAAATGGTATTGCTTGCTGTTTTTAAAAATCAAGCATTTTGGTGCCTGAAGAAGAAAACGCGTGATGCCGGGGTCAGAAAAACTGGTGCCTGGGGAGGCAAATTTTTTTTGATCCCAAATGCAAAAACGGATGCCAGGATGAAATTCGGGGTCGAATTCCAAACTTAAAAATGGTGTTGCTTGCTGTTTTTAAAAATCAAGCTTTTTGGTGCCTGAAGAAGAAAACGCGTGAAGCCGGGGTCAGAAAAACTGGTGCCTGGGGAGGCAAATTTTTTTTGATCCCAAATGCAAAAACGGATGCCAGGACGAAATGCAGGGTCGATTTCCAAACTTAAAAATGGTATTGCTTGCTGTTTTTAAAAATCAAGCTTTTTGGTGCCTGAAGAAGAAAACGCGTGATGCCGGGGTGAGAAAAAATGATGCCTGGATAGGCAAAAATTTTTTGATCCCAAAGGCAAAAACGGATGCCAGGATGAGATTCAGGGTCGAATTCCATACTTAAAAATGGTATTGCTTGCTGTTTTTAAAAATGAAGCTTTTTCGTGCCTGAAGAAGAAAACGCGTGATGCCGGGGTCAGAAAAACTGGTGCCTGGGGAGGCAAATTTTTTTTGATCCCAAATGCAAAAATCCATGCCAGGATGAGTTTCGGGGTAGAATTCCATACTTAAAAATGGTATTGCTTGCTGTTTTTAAAAATCAGTCTTTTTGTGCCTGAAGAAGAAAACGCGTGATGCCGGGGTCAGAAAAACTGGTGCCTGGGGAGGTAAAAATTTTTTGATCCCAAATGCAAAAACGGATGCCAGGACGAAATTCGGGGTCGAATTCCAATCTTAAAAATGGTATTGCTTGCTGTTTTCAAAAATCAAGCTTCTTGGTGCCTGAATAAAAAAAGGTGTGATGCCGGGGTCAGAAAAAATGATGCCTGGGTAGGCAAAAATTTTTTGATCCCAAAGGCAAAAACGGATGCCAGGATGAGATTCAGGGTAGAATTCCAAACTTAAAAATGGTATTGCTTGCTGTTTTTAAAAATCAAGCTTTTTGGTGCCTGAGGAAGAAAACGCGTGATGCCGGGGTCAGAAATACTGGTGCCTGGGGAGGCAAATTTTTTTTGATCCCAAATGCAAAAACGGATGCCAGGACGAAATTCCGGGTCGAATTCCAAACTTAAAAATGGTATTGCTTGCTGTTTTTAAAAATCAAGCTTTTTGGTGCCTGAGGAAGAAAACGCGTGATGCCGGGGTCAGAAAAACTGGTGCCTGGGAGGCAAATTTTTTTTGTTCCCAAATGCAAAAACGGATGCCAGAATGAAATTCGGGGTCGAATTCCATCCTTAAAAATGGTATTGCTTGCTGTTTTTAAAAATGAAGCTTTTTCGTGCCTGAAGAAGAAAACGCGTGATGCCGGGGTCAGAAAAACTGGTGCCTGGGGAGGCAAATTTTTTTTGATCCCAAATGCAAAAATCCATGCCAGGATGAGTTTCGGGGTAGAATTCCATACTTAAAAATGGTATTGCTTGCTGTTTTTAAAAATCAAGCATTTTGGTGCCTGAAAAAGAAAACGCGTGATGCCGGGGTCAGAAAAACTGGTGCCTGGGGAGGCAAATTTTTTTTGATCCCAAATGCAAAAACGGATGCCAGGACGAAATTCCGGGTCGAATTCCAAACTTAAAAATGGTATTGCTTGCTGTTTTTAAAAATCAAGCTTTTTGGTGCCTGAAGAAGAAAACGCGTGATGCCGGGGTCAGAAAAACTGGTGCCTGGGGAGGCAAATTTTTTTTGATCCCAAATGCAAAAACGGATGCCAGGACGAAATTCCGGGTCGAATTCCAAACTTAAAAATGGTATTGCTTGCTGTTTTTAAAAATCAAGCTTTTTGGTGCCTGAAGAAGAAAACACGTGATGCCGGGGTCATCAAAACTGGTGCCTGGGGAGGCAAATTTTTTTTGTTCCCAAATGCAAAAACAGATGCCAGGATGAAATTCGGGGTCGAATTCCAAACTTAAAAATGGTATTGCTTGCTGTTTTTAAAAATCAAGCTTTTTGGTGCCTGAAGAAGAAAACGCGTGATGCCGGGGTCAGAAAAACTGGTGCCTGGGGAGGCAAATTTTTTTTGATCCCAAATGCAAAAATCCATGCCAGGATGAGTTTCGGGGTCGAATTCCAATCTTAAAAATGGTATTGCTTGCTGTTTTTAAAAATCAAGCATTTTGGTGCCTGAAGAAGAAAACGCGTGATGCCGGGGTCAGAAAAACTGGTGCCTGGGGAGGCAAATTTTTTTTGATCCCAAATGCAAAAACGGATGCCAGGATGAAATTCGGGGTCGAATTCCAAACTTAAAAATGGTGTTGCTTGCTGTTTTTAAAAATCAAGCTTTTTGGTGCCTGAAGAAGAAAACGCGTGAAGCCGGGGTCAGAAAAACTGGTGCCTGGGGAGGCAAATTTTTTTTGATCCCAAATGCAAAAACGGATGCCAGGATGAAATTCGGGGTCGAATTCCAAACTTAAAAATGGTATTGCTTGCTGTTTTTAAAAATCAAGCTTTTTGGTGCCTGAAGAAGAAAACGCGTGAAGCCGGGGTCAGAAAAACTGGTGCCTGGGGAGGCAAATTTTTTTTGATCCCAAATGCAAAAACGGATGCCAGGACGAAATGCAGGGTCGATTTCCAAACTTAAAAATGGTATTGCTTGCTGTTTTTAAAAATCAAGCTTTTTGGTGCCTGAAGAAGAAAACGCGTGATGCCGGGGTGAGAAAAAATGATGCCTGGATAGGCAAAAATTTTTTGATCCCAAAGGCAAAAACGGATGCCAGGATGAGATTCAGGGTCGAATTCCATACTTAAAAATGGTATTGCTTGCTGTTTTTAAAATGAAGCTTTTTCGTGCCTGAAGAAGAAAACGCGTGATGCCGGGGTCAGAAAAACTGGTGCCTGGGGAGGCAAATTTTTTTTGATCCCAAATGCAAAAATCCATGCCAGGATGAGTTTCGGGGTAGAATTCCATACTTAAAAATGGTATTGCTTGCTGTTTTTAAAAATCAAGCTTTTTGGTGCCTGAAGAAGAAAACGCGTGATGCCGGGGTCAGAAAAACTGGTGCCTGGGGAGGCAAAATTTTTTTGATCCCAAATGGAAAAATCCATGCCAGGATGAGTTTCGGGGTAGAATTCCATACTTAAAAATGGTATTGCTTGCTGTTTTTAAAAATCAAGCTTTTTGGTGCCTGAAGAAGAAAACGCGTGATGCCGGGGTCAGAAAAACTGGTGCCTGGGGAGGCAAAATTTTTTTGATCCCAAATGGAAAAATCCATGCCAGGATGAGTTTCGGGGTAGAATTCCATACTTAAAAATGGTATTGCTTGCTGTTTTTAAAAATCAAGCTTTTTGGTGCCTGAAGAAGAAAACGCGTGATGCCGGGGTCAGAAAAACTGGTGCCTGTGGAGGTAAAATTTTTTTGATCCCAAATGCAAAAACGGATGCCAGGACGAAATTCGGGGTCGAATTCCAATCTTAAAAATGGTATTGTTTGCTGTTTTAAAAAATCAAGCTTTTTGGTGCCTAAAGAAGAAAACGCGTGATGCCGGGGTCAGAAAAAATGATGCCTGGGGAGGCAAAAATTTTTTGATCCCAAATGCAAAAACGGATGCCAGGACGAAATGCAGGGTCGAATTCCATACTTAAAAATGGTATTGCTTGCTGTTTTTAAAAATCAAGCATTTTGGTGCCTGAAGAAGAAATCGCGTGATGCCGGGGTCAGAAAAACTGGTGCCTGGGGAGGCAAATTTTTTTGTTCCCAAATGCAAAAACAGATGCCAGGATGAAATTCGGGGTCGAATTCCAAACTTAAAAATGGTATTGCTTGCTGTTTTTAAAAATCAAGCTTTTTGGTGCCTGAAGAAGAAAACGCGTGATGCCGGGGTCAGAAAAACTGGTGCCGGGGGAGGCAAAATTTTTTTGATCCCAAATGCAAAAACGGATGCCAGGACGAAATTCCGGGTCGAATTCCAAACTTAAAAATGGTATTGCTTGCTGTTTTTAAAAATCAAGCTTTTTGGTGCCTGAGGAAGAAAACGCGTGATGCCGGGGTCAGAAAAACTGGTGCCTGGGAGGCAAATTTTTTTTGTTCCCAAATGCAAAAACGGATGCCAGGATGAAATTCGGGGTCGAATTCCATCCTTAAAAATGGTATTGCTTGCTGTTTTTAAAAATGAAGCTTTTTCGTGCCTGAAGAAGAAAACGCGTGATGCCGGGGTCAGAAAAACTGGTGCCTGGGGAGGCAAATTTTTTTTGATCCCAAATGCAAAAACGGATGCCAGGACGAAATTCCGGGTCGAATTCCAAACTTAAAAATGGTATTGCTTGCTTTTTTTAAAAATCAAGCTTTTTGGTGCCTGAAGAAGAAAACACGTGATGCCGGGGTCATCAAAACTGGTTCCTGGGGAGGCAAATTTTTTTTGTTCCCAAATGCAAAAACAGATGCCAGGATGAAATTCGGGGTCGAATTCCAAACTTAAAAATGGTATTGCTTGCTGTTTTTAAAAATCAAGCTTTTTGGTGCCTGAAGAAGAAAACGCGTGATGCCGGGGTCAGAAAAACTGGTGCCTGGGGAGGCAAATTTTTTTTGATCCCAAATGCAAAAATCCATGCCAGGATGAGTTTCGGGGTCGAATTCAAATCTTAAAAATGGTATTGCTTGCTGTTTTTAAAAATCAAGCATTTTGGTGCCTGAAGAAGAAAACGCGTGATGCCGGGGTCAGAAAAACTGGTGCCTGGGGAGGCAAATTTTTTTTGATCCCAAATGCAAAAACGGATGCCAGGATGAAATTCGGGGTCGAATTCCAAACTTAAAAATGGTGTTGCTTGCTGTTTTTAAAAATCAAGCATTTTGGTGCCTGAAGAAGAAAACGCGTGAAGCCGGGGTCAGAAAAACTGGTGCCTGGGGAGGCAAATTTTTTTTGATCCCAAATGCAAAAACGGATGCCAGGATGAAATTCGGGGTCGAATTCCAAACTTAAAAATGGTATTGCTTGCTGTTTTTAAAAATCAAGCTTTTTGGTGCCTGAAGAAGAAAACGCGTGAAGCCGGGGTCAGAAAAACTGGTGCCTGGGGAGGCAAATTTTTTTTGATCCCAAATGCAAAAACGGATGCCAGGACGAAATGCAGGGTCGATTTCCAAACTTAAAAATGGTATTGCTTGCTGTTTTTAAAAATCAAGCTTTTTGGTGCCTGAAGAAGAAAACGCGTGATGCCGGGGTGAGAAAAAATAATGCCTGGATAGGCAAAAATTTTTTGATCCCAAAGGCAAAAACGGATGCCAGGATGAGATTCAGGGTCGAATTCCATCCTTAAAAATGGTATTGCTTGCTGTTTTTAAAAATGAAGCTTCTTCGTGCCTGAAGAAGAAAACGCGTGATGCCGGGGTCAGAAAAACTGGTGCCTGGGGAGGCAAATTTTTTTTGATCCCAAATGCAAAAACGGATCCCAGGATGAGTTTCGGGGTAGAATTCCATACTTAAAAATGGTATTGCTTGCTGTTTTTAAAAATCAGTCTTTTTGTGCCTGAAGAAGAAAACGCGTGATGCCGGGGTCAGAAAAACTGGTGCCTGGGGAGGCAAATTTTTTTTGATCCCAAATGCAAAAACGGATGCCAGGACGAAATTCCGGGTCGCATTCCAAACTTAAAAATGGTATTGCTTGCTGTTTTCAAAAATCAAGCTTCTTGGTGCCTGAATAAAAAAAGGTGTGATGCCGGGGTCAGAAAAAATGATGCCTGGGTAGGCAAAATTTTTTTGATCCCAAAGGCAAAAACGGATGCCAGGACGAAATTCGGGGTCGAATTCCAATCTTAAAAATGGTATTGTTTGCTGTTTTAAAAAATCAAGCTTTTTGGTGCCTAAAGAAGAAAACGCGTGATGCCGGGGTCAGAAAAAATGATGCCTGGGGAGGCAAAAATTTTTTGATCCCAAATGCAAAAACGGATGCCAGGACGAAATGCAGGGTCGAATTCCATACTTAAAAATGGTATTGCTTGCTGTTTTTAAAAATCAAGCATTTTGGTGCCTGAAGAAGAAATCGCGTGATGCCGGGGTCAGAAAAACTGGTGCCTGGGGAGGCAAATTTTTTTTGTTCCCAAATGCAAAAACAGATGCCAGGATGAAATTCGGGGTCGAATTCCAAACTTAAAAATGGTATTGCTTGCTGTTTTTAAAAATCAAGCTTTTTGGTGCCTGAAGAAGAAAACGCGTGATGCCGGGGTCAGAAAAACTGGTGCCGGGGGAGGCAAAATTTTTTTGATCCCAAATGCAAAAACGGATGCCAGGACGAAATTCCGGGTCGAATTCCAAACTTAAAAATGGTATTGCTTGCTGTTTTTAAAAATCAAGCTTTTTGGTGCCTGAGGAAGAAAACGCGTGATGCCGGGGTTAGAAAAACTGGTGCCTGGGAGGCAAATTTTTTTTGTTCCCAAATGCAAAAACGGATGCCAGGATGAAATTCGGGGTCGAATTCCATCCTTAAAAATGGTATTGCTTGCTGTTTTTAAAAATGAAGCTTTTTCGTGCCTGAAGAAGAAAACGCGTGATGCCGGGGTCAGAAAAACTGGTGCCTGGGGAGGCAAATTTTTTTTGATCCCAAATGCAAAAATCCATGCCAGGATGAGTTTCGGGGTAGAATTCCATACTTAAAAATGGTATTGCTTGCTGTTTTTAAAAATCAAGCATTTTGGTGCCTGAAAAAGAAAACGCGTGATGCCGGGGTCAGAAAAACTGGTGCCTGGGGAGGCAAATTTTTTTTGATCCCAAATGCAAAAACGGATGCCAGGACGAAATTCCGGGTCGAATTCCAAACTTAAAAATGGTATTGCTTGCTGTTTTTAAAAATCAAGCTTTTTGGTGCCTGAAGAAGAAAACGCGTGATGCCGGGGTCAGAAAAACTGGTGCCTGGGGAGGCAAATTTTTTTTGATCCCAAATGCAAAAACGGATGCCAGGACGAAATTCCGGGTCGAATTCCAAACTTAAAAATGGTATTGCTTGCTGTTTTTAAAAATCAAGCTTTTTGGTGCCTGAAGAAGAAAACGCGTGATGCCGGGGTCATCAAAACTGGTGCCTGGGGAGGCAAATTTTTTTTGTTCCCAAATGCAAAAACAGATGCCAGGATGAAATTCGGGGTCGAATTCCAAACTTAAAAATGGTATTGCTTGCTGTTTTTAAAAATCAAGCTTTTTGGTGCCAGAAGAAGAAAACGCGTGATGCCGGGGTCAGAAAAACTGGTGCCTGGGGAGGCAAATTTTTTTTGATCCCAAATGCAAAAATCCATGCCAGGATGAGTTTCGGGGTCGAATTCAAATCTTAAAAATGGTATTGCTTGCTGTTTTTAAAAATCAAGCATTTTGGTGCCTGAAGAAGAAAACGCGTGATGCCGGGGTCAGAAAAACTGGTGCCTGGGGAGGCAAATTTTTTTTGATCCCAAATGCAAAAACGGATGCCAGGATGAAATTCGGGGTCGAATTCCAAACTTAAAAATGGTGTTGCTTGCTGTTTTTAAAAATCAAGCTTTTTGGTGCCTGAAGAAGAAAACGCGTGAAGCCGGGGTCAGAAAAACTGGTGCCTGGGGAGGCAAATTTTTTTTGATCCCAAATGCAAAAACGGATGC